>JACVYH010000003.1:2400000-4800000 GCA_014964245.1 Nannizziopsis barbatae
ACAAGGAGCTTGACGGCGCCCTGCTGTGCAAGTTTCGGTCTCGATTTTGAGTCTCTTGATAATGCAAGCAGGATCTGATGGCAGAGGTTCTGTGCCGAGGGAACACTCGATTTCTCACACTCGATAAGTAAAGGCATAACTTCAGCGTCAATGACGGCATTACAGCGACTTTTGACGTGGTCTTCATCGTCTAAAGGGTCCAATTCCTCTGGCTTCGAGGTATTGGCATATGCTCTTAATTCCGCTAGCCTCTTCTGTTCCTCTGATAAATTCGGCCGAAATTTGGTGATGTTGCATATCGTCATCAGCCCGCCGTATAGAATAGTATTTTCAGATTTCTTATCCATAAGCACCTGAAAAAAGCTTTTGAGAAAGCTCGAATCTGTCGCGAGCTGTTCTTTTACTGCGGGTTTGACAGATGTATAAGCCAATCCTTCAATAACATGACCAATATCATCATCCATTGGTTGTTTAGATAGCGACTCCTTGAACCGTTCAACGAATTCGTGTGGTTCGGTGTGCATTTCCTGGACACCACTACTTGACGAAGTCTCAGCGGGCTTCGCCGATATTTGTATCTTCGCCATGATCACCGCAGCGAGAGCTGCAGATTGCTGGGGTGCATCGCCGAGGGTTTGCTCTAGCCACCCTGAATGGTATTTGCCAATTGCCTCGCGACACGCTCGATCGATGCAGGCTGCATTGAAAAGTTCAAGAATTGACAATTCTAGATCTGAATATTCCTTTCTTCGACTGAACATGGTCGAAAGCGACTGCAAGAATCCCTCCGACAAAAACAGGCTGGATGCGATCGCTGGAAGAAGAGGGAAGACAGCTGCAGCGGCCGAGAAGGCAATAATATGGTCTTCTTGTCTCCTCTTCGAAACTCGGCCAGTGATCACTTTTGTGAACAGCGCCTGGCCTGCTTCTTGAGATGCTTCTAAGTATTTGGCAGTAGCCAAAGTCGCTTGGCTTCGGACATCAAGAGGTAATCTTAAATCGAGAGAAGACAGTATAACATCGAACCCTTCTTCGTCAATCAAGTGTTGCAAGCTCTCTGCATCAACAACAAGCAGCCGTGCGATTCCTTTGAGCGAACGACCGTCGTGGTCGTGACCGGATTCCATCAATTTGGCTATAAACAGCTGCATAAGCTCGCTCTCACAATGGCGACGAGCCTCGTCGGATTCCCAAAGGTCGTGGTCTAGCACAACCGTATCAAGGCAAACGACGGATCCATCGCCACGGTCGTATATCTCATCAAAGAAGTGAGTAACGGAGTTCTTCAGTTCCGAAGCAAAATACTGGCGACATGAAGCACTTTGGCGAACCAAAGCACCAATAATATCGTCTTGGGTGCTGTTTAATTTAGAAGCAGGACAAGCAAGCAGTAATTTCAAGCAGTCCAAAGTGACATTGCCTGGCGTGTCTAGGCCTTCCTGGAAGAGGAACATGACGGCTTCCGTCCCGGCTTCTTCATCGCATTGACTCACATACCGCCGACAGAGATTCAGCAGTACATGGATATTGAGCTCATCATCCTGTACTTTTCGGAAAGCTGTTCTGACTTCTTGATTTTCAGGTGCAATGGAAATGGCTTCGCGAAGGGTGCGGGATGCGGCCTAGAGATAATCAACCAAGGATCAGCAACCGGGCAGGTTCATATTGCTTGGACAGGGCTAGAATTAACCTCGTGATGACCAGCTTCCACGAGCTCGACCGCCTCCCTTGCAAGTAACGCCGCACGATCGTTGTTAACGACCGAAACCATGGGCAATGTTTTCGATGTTCAAAGAACCTGTTTGTTTGGTGGTGGGGTATATAGATCGTATCTGCCTAATTTGATTCCGAGACTCTTTTCGGATAAAAGAATAAAAGTAGACGAAAAGAAGAACTTGGAATCCGTTGCCGGCGACGCTTTAAGGAGTACGACGACGGCTTTGTATGCAAGTTGTTATAAAAGATATCCGAAGTACCAGGGCCTGGGGAATCGTTGATGTCGGCGACTGTGCGACGCAGCACGGTCTGGATCAAAACTCCGGGGATGAAAGGAATTCAAAGAATCGGTGTTTCACCCGGACAGAAGTTAACAAAGCAAGAGTCGGAACTGGGCCTCCTTTTTTTGAAGACGGTCCGGCGGAAGCTTTGGTGGTGGGTGGAGAGCGACGGGTGGCCGTTTCGTTGAAGTTTGGATGGTGTCGCGCAGGTGTTGGGCCAGATGAGTCAGGGATCAACGAGGGGTCGAACAGCGTAAATATGCGTCTCAGCTTCCCAAACACTTCTTCTGCTTTTTTAAAGGGAAAGCCAGGGCTGAAATTCAGAGAAAAAGGAATGAGACAGCAATTGTGAGAGATGGTTGACGCGCCGAGATGAAAGAAGAAGAAAAAAGGACTCAATCGCAGTCTGGGTCCTGGACTCCTGGGTCTCTGGGTCCCACCTTGGAGATAAGCGTCGCGAAACAAACTTCAATATGACTTTTTTTTGAACCGCTTTCAAGATGTGTCCGTTTTCGCCTCCTGATAACCTGGTGGAGCTTTGGAATGATTTAGACTCGACTTATACTAGAGAATCATGACTGCATACTGCAGAAAAATTCCTGCATTGTTACCCATGGATTTCTCGTCCGAAACAATAGCCGCAGGAGTCTGTCCAACCACAGAGGAGTCTGGCAGCATGGTTTGCTTCTAAGATGCCTGATTGAAGAGCTCCGGAGCGGCTGGGCTTGCATGAGGTGTGACATGTTGCATATCTTTCAATCCATACTCCAGATACGGACCTTTAAGGTACTTCGGACTTTTCTACCAGACGGGATGGCGGAAGAGGCTTTTCCTCGTTAAGGCCTTATCAGATGCGATCAAACGTTTTAGTAAGCGGGCTGATAAGAGTCTGATGTGACCGTACCGCTGGCATACGGAGGTCTAGTCTACTCCGTATGGAGTATATTATTCGTTAATTACTCAGTATTGACTTAGTCGTGTTCCCCAAGGACGTCAATCATTTTCAACAGCCGCTCGGTAACGGATTTTGGATCCTACCGCAATAACCTCATTTGGTCTTTGGAAGGGATGCGGACGCCGAGCAGCGCTCTTTGATCAGTCCCCTTTCACCGAGCACTCCAGCAAGCGGCGCTGAGAGATTTTCTGTGTCGCAAAGGGTAAATACGAAGGCCGGGGCAGCCAATGCTTGGCCACAGAGATAAGAAAAGACGACGATACCCCGTAAATACTTCGTACTCCGTGTAGAAATTTGGTATTGTTACCCACACGGATTACGGAGCTTTCTTCGCCGGTAAAGTATTATGTAATCGAGATGCCAAGGCTTCCAGAACGTCGACCCCGGAGCCTCAATTCGCAGCTCAGTAAGAAGGTGATACGCAATAAAGCTCATTGAGCTTGACGAGGCCGCTATCGGGACAAGAGCACGGCAGAAGCTGCCCGGGGCTGAGGACCCTGCTAGGAGACTTGTTTCCGCTTGCCTTGTCAACAAATCTTGAGAAGACGCCTGGATCTCCACACCCGGAGTCATTCTGCACTATGGACTCCGTGGATGCGTCCGACCACTATGGGACGAGCTCGGCAGGTATGATAGAAATAGAATACCCTTCATTAAAAACAGCCATGATGAGCTAGCAGCCAGCGAATTTGATGAGAAATATAGACTAACAGAGCCAAACTTGACCCTCAGATGCCGCTCCATCACTTCTTACTATCGTTCTGGATACCAATCCCCACGCGTGGGCCGTATTAGAAGAGACCCTCCCGCTCTCCGCCGCTGTAGCAAACCTGCTCGTCTTCATCAACGCTCACCTAGCTTGCAACTACGCAAACAAAATCGCCGTCGTTGCCAGCCATTCCCAAGAAGCCCGATGGCTCTACCCAGTCCCCTCAACCTCGCTGCACAATGCCTCTCCAGACACCCTCAACAGCTCAGAAACCGTTCAAAATGACACACCTCACTCCCGGGCCAACAAATACCGGCCTTTCCATCTTATAGAAGACCAATTGACTCAGAATCTCAAATCTCTCGTCTCCAACACTTCCGCAGACACTCTCCGTGCGACCCCATCCACCATGATCGCCGGCGCCCTCACCCTCGCCCTCAGCTACATAAACCGCGAAACGCTCGCTTACGCCGAAGCCCACGGCACAAAATCCACATCCACCTCCTCCCACGCACCGATGCCAACGGCCTCTGGCCTACCTCCACCCCCCGGCACGGATCCAGCAGCTTCCACTGCGGACAACCCAGGCGCCCCTTCGGGCCTCCAATCCCGCATCTTAATAATCTCCGTCAGCTCCGCCACCGGCTCGGCTCACCAATACATCCCTATCATGAACAGTATTTTCGCTTGCCAACGGCTACACATTCCGATCGACATCTGCAAACTCTCTGGAGATGCCGTGTTCCTCCAACAAGCCTGCGACGCTACACGGGGCATTTACGTACCCGTTGATCATCCACGAGGGTTTTTACAATACTTAATGGTTGCATTCTTGCCCGATCAGCGTTCAAGGCGGCATTTGATATTACCAACCCAGATTGATGTGGATTTCCGCGCCGCGTGTTTTTGCCACCGCAAGGTTGTTGATGTAGGGTTCGTGTGCAGTATTTGTCTCAGCATATTCTGCGAGCCTCCCGGGGGCGCAAATTGTTTGACTTGTGGCACCCATCTAGAGTTAGGAGATTACGGTGCAACACCGGTAGTGGTAGCAAGAAAAAAAAAGCGGAAGAAGGGTATTGGCAAGAATTTAAACACTAATGGAGGGTCATCAGGCGGAACAACGCCATTGTCCCGTGGAACACCAACTCCAGCGCCGCCATGAATTTGAGCGAGTTTTATGGGACTTACGAATAGACACGGACCTCCCAACTAACAGCCGACATCAGAAATGAATTCGTCCGCCAATTCACGAGTTTAAGGCAGAAATTTTTATTAGGACGTATCCAGGATCAATCTATTATCGGCCCGTTGTATACAGAACAAGTCATGCCAATTTTTGGAAAGATAGGCCTGGTTTTCAAGCTGCCCTTCCGTCGCTTGTACCGCTTTCATATCGCGTCTGAGATCTAACCACGATCATCCAGCAGTTGGCCCAAACCCACTTTTCGGCAATTGCGAAGAGCAGTCCGTAACGAGAAGGGAACTCAGGGCGTCAGTACCTAGAAAGAGACTTTAGGTTTGATTATCAAAAGACCGTCAAGGCTGACAGAAATTTTGGTGGAGGGTTGGAACTTTGGCATCGCGATGGGCATCTAGCCGCAACATGACCTATGCCTTGCTTGGCCTGTATCTAGATCTTCCACAAAGCCGATTAGTCTTCCACAATATTCAAGTTGGTGACCTCGCACAGCGTACTCCGTGCGACTCGGGTAATTTCGAGAGAAAGGGTAAGAAAGATATTCACCTCCTCAATTTGCTGTATCGCCCGCCTTGCGCAACCTTTCCAAATCCTTTGTTTCGCGACATGAGACAACACGGCTCGGGATCGTCGGACGTCATGGAGGCAATGGCCTAAGGCTGCAATTAGATCAAGGGCAATATATAATTTGGATAAATACTTACAAATGAATCTGTATTATGACCAAAGTAGAAAGCGATGCCATCATTGGTTTTCTTAACAACCATGGCCCCTATTGCAGCTTGACAAGGACTTGCTTTGACACCCGGGTGATCTGCAATTGCGAGAAAAGATAAATTCAGACCTGAATAGGGACTTTCCGTCACAAGGGCCAGGGACGGGAAACTTACTCATAAATTCTTGTTCAATCACCGCGCGCAAAGCTTCATCCTCGGTGACCTCTTGAAAAATTCCTGGCTTACCTGCAACTTTTCGGGAGCTGCTATATATACGCTCTGCACAAACAGCCGCCGCCATTGTGGTGGCCATATGCTCACCAGTACCACTGGTTACCGATGCAGCGGATGTTCCATATTCATCACGTTCATCGACCGGAACGACTGCAGTACCGACGCCAACAAGGGCTGCTGGCCCAGTCCTACCGCAGTGCTTCATCCCAATACCTCCAGAAGAGGAGCCTGCAGCAATGTTTCCATGACAATCTATCGCGATGGCGCCAACAGTATCGCTAATGTTATCTTCGGCGCCGTCGAATGGCTTTCCAATTGGGTGGGTGGTGGCCCAAGGCCCTTCGGCTCCTGACTCAATGAGATTATTCTCCATTCCGGATTGCGAATGCGCCGGATCATAGTCAGGTATGAGATGGCTTTGTAACTTATCGTCCGAAGTTTGCGGAAGAGCGTCCCTGCCCTCCTCAAAGTAATCACCACACTCCAGATCAGTTTCACCTTCGGCATCGGCATCGGTATCAACATCAACGTCAACATCAATATTCTCCGCTTTTGGTATCTGGTCTACCAGTGGATTGCAATCCACGGGGTCTAAATCCATTTCATATCCTGGTTCTTCTCCAACAGAACCGTCGGGGCTGGGCGAATAATCCATCCGATTCGCGTTGCCATGAGAATTAACGCTGCGGGTTGAACGATGAGATGAGCTCGGACTAGCAACTGCTACTGCTGGAGCAGCTCTGGTTGGTGTTGATTTTCGTGACGATCGCTCTGCATCCCACTCACTGTCCTGTTGCTTGAGCTCCACTTGTTGCAGTTCGTGATTCCAGCGGATCCAGCGTTCACGAGCATTCCTGGACACCAAGGCGCTAGGAGGAAGAATGGGCACGCCCTGCTCAAATGCAAATTCCGTGCCACCAGGTCCACAGATCAAATTCGGAGGCACTCGATTAAAGGACATAGGCTTGGTCGACGCATTGAGAACAGCACGGGCAAGTGCAATCGGATTCTTGATGTCTGGAAAAAAGCAGTATATTAGCGCAATGCCGGATATTTAGGCAGAAGGTCTTCCACACTCACTTTCAACGGCACCCACTGCTCCACTTCGCCCGAGATGGTCGACAATAGTGGCGTCGCACTCTACCGTACCACTGATAGAAAGATTGCTACCATATCCAGCGTTTGTTATTTCGTGATCCTCAAGGAACTTAATCGCAACTTCAACGGCATCGACAGCATTTCCTCCTGATTTAAGGACAGCCATGGCAAGGATTGCAGCTCTGTTTCCTTGGTTAAGGACGCTTCTCGCGAATTGATAGATTTCCACTTACTGATTGCAAACCCAAAGGTGTATCTCCTCACTCTGGTGGCTATGAAACCCAGCTCCTGCGTGGACGTAAATGGCTGACATGCCCTTTGCCTCATTTGCTGCCCTGCTGAACATGATGGAAGATGCTGCTGTAACCCGCAGGTTCCCTAGACGAGAGAAAAAAGGTGGGATCAGATAGGCTGAAGAGACAGCCAAATATCCTTTACTGTGCTGATAACATGCAGGAAACTGAAAGTCAAAGGCAGCCAAGAATTCACTGAAAATTTAAGAAAAGTGGTGGGAGGCCGAATTAGGAAGTTTGCGATTGTTTCCTGACCCGCAAACTGACATAAACGTTTGTCTGTGATTTACGTGTGAGGAATTGATCAAAGGACCTCTGGACAGGGCACGTTAAGAGAATAGGGAACGAGAGAATGTCTGCATCGAATAGTAATGAGTTTCTAATTCTCAAAAAGGTCTTTCAAGGTGATACTAACAGGTTCTGAGAGTTACCACAGGGACATGAGTTCTTATAGCCTTAGGTAGACGGGTATGTACCTCCAGCCTGCAATGATAATAGGAATAGATAAACAGGAATAGTGAGAAGGCAGAATTTAAGGCATGTAGTGCTCTCTCAGTAAGAAGTCGGGAGCAGGGCTGAAGGGAGGTGGTTCAAAGTAGTAAAGGGTGAGTTAACCTCACCCTTAAATCAAAAAGAAGATGGGCATAGAGAGAACAAAGCTGTTGATATCTATGGAAGTAGCCACATGGTATCTCAGAGATTACAGATATCGACTTCCTCGTCTTGCTTGTTCAGATGCAACAGAATGGGGGAAACCTTGACCGGAGAGTAATGTGTCAAGACAGACGGCGGCAGTTAAAAGCATGCAGACCTTTCCTTCCTACGCTCGCCTGCACTCATGCTAGGTATATATTAGCATCTCGTACTTTGATGCCAATGCAGCTGCCACAGTTTGATAAACATGCTCTCCAAACGTGATATCAGACGCCTTTCGAATAACCGTGGAAGCTCGTGCTTAGATAACGAAAAGTTTCCACAAAGTTGGATTGTGGATGAGAAGAAGTTTGTCGACCAGGAATCAGTACTATCTTCGGCCGTTTGTCCCTATAAGACCATGTAAAGGCATCATGAGCTTACACAATAAGAGATGGCTCGCTTATTTGATAGAGGCCCATATCCACCCCGGTAGGTAATTTCAAGATCCACTGAAATGACGGAAGTCGAATGCACTATTCTAGATACGGGAATCGTTCTGTATCTCCAGCGCTTTGGTTCGAACCTCGCGAAGGTGGGATATCTTTTACTTCGTTCCTAAGTTCAAGCGCTCGAGGGGAAAATAATACAAGATTCAAAGTATTTGATAAATCTGTAGTAGGAGAAGATATGTCAGTAATGAATCAACCACACTATGCCCATCCAGTTAACGTTCTCCCACAAAAGTTCGGAGTAAATATCTTGAAGCCTTGAGGCCGATGGTCTTGGCATGGGGTTGCTAAGTTAGTGAACGTCTTGGGAGGCCGGAGTCTCTCACCACCAACCCAAATGACGCGGAGCGCTCCAACCACTATACCTTAGACAATCCTCGTCGGCGGCGTGTAATTGAACGCCAGTCGCATACCGTCATTCTAAGCCAGCAACCTCAATTCTGTCTACTGCAAACCCTGGCCACCCATAACTTTTAATCTTCACTCGAGACCAGCCAGTTACGCCGCATCCACACATCCGTAACCATGGCGTCACAAACACCGGCCGTTGTCATGGACAAGTACGCTGATTCCACTCTCCCATTGCTTTGCTGACCTAGGCTAACCATATACCCTGCAGCGGTACCGGCTACTCTAAACTTGGTCCGTACATTTTTATGTTGTCAAGATTTGTATCGCTTAGCTAACACTTCTGTAAAGGTTTCGCCGGCAATGATTCTCCCTCCTTCGTTTTTCCTACAGCGATTGCTACAAAAGCCAATGGAGGAGCAAGTGGTGGAACAGGCTCCGGTCGGCCACCTGTTGCGAATAAACCATCCTTTCTGACTGGCGGTGCGGGGCCAAGTTCGTCACTGTCAGCGAAGAGGGGCACTGAGGACTTGGACTTTTTCATCGGCGATGAGGCGCTGAATGCGAGCTCTGGACCTGGCTATGGCTTGCACTATCCTATTCGTCATGGGCAAATTGAGAACTGGGATCACATGGAGCGTTACTGGTCCAATTCCATCTTCAAGTATCTAAGGGTGGAACCTGAGGACCACTACTTTCTCTTGACTGAGCCAGTATGTTGACATTGGCACTTAGATCTGTTCCTTTCGATACCTGCTAACATCTCGATAGCCATTGAATCCGCCGGAAAACCGAGAAAATACCGCCGAGATTTTTTTCGAGTCTTTCAACTGCGCTGGTCTATACATCGCAGTGCAAGCCGTCCTGGCTCTCGCCGCATCGTGGACCTCATCCAAAGTCACGGATAGATCTTTGACTGGTACTGTTATCGATTCTGGTGACGGTGTTACACATGTCATCCCTGTAGCTGAGGGTTATGTCATCGGATCATCCATCAAGAGCATCCCCATCGCAGGTAGAGACATCACCTACTTTGTTCAAAACTTGCTACGTGGACGAGGCGAACCGGATAGCTCAATGAAGACTGCCGAGAGAGTCAAGGAGGAATACTGCTATGTCTGCCCAGATATGGTGAAAGAATTTGCAAGATATGACAAGGAGCCAGACCGGTTTTTACAGCATACCGTGACATCTCCAAATGGGAGGAGTGTTACCATAGATGTTGGTTATGAACGTTTCCTCGCTCCGGAAATCTTCTTCAACCCCGAGATCTACTCGTCGGATTTCCTGACCCCACTTCCTACTGTTGTCGACGGTGTCATCCAGTCGTCTCCTATTGACGTCCGGCGAGGTTTATACAAAAACATTGTTCTGTCAGGAGGCTCGACGCTGTATAAAGACTTTGGACGCCGCTTGCAGCGTGACATTCGACACCTCGTTGACGCCCGTATTCGTGCATCCGAAGCCCGTTCTGGCGGAGCGAAGAGTGGTGGATTGGACGTACAAGTCATCACACATAAAAGACAGCGCCATGGACCCTGGTTCGGTGGTAGCTTGCTTGGGCAAACGCCTGAATTCAGAAGCTATTGCCACACCAAGGTAAGCTCTACCTTTCACTGGATATGGCCGATATACCTACTAATCCCTTTTACAGGCCGAATATGATGAAATTGGACCATCAATTGTGAGAAGATTCGCATTGCTTGGAGGCCCTGGTAGTACTTGAATGCCATGAAGCATTAAGACAGAGCTACATATTTGAACACGCAATATAAATATTACCATAATTCATTCATATCCTCTTTCAACTTGATTCGATATTTTCTTGATTAATGGTACAGACAAACTCCTGCATCTTTGATTTCGGTTCCATCTTCAATCCCTCTTCATCACCTTATTCAACACGGCCACACTCTCTACATGCCCTGTTTGTGGAAAGAAATCGAACCCTTTCACGCTCTCAATCTCATACTTGACACCACTGTCATCTCCTCTGACCATAACGCCCACATCTCTCGCCTGGGTGTGGACATTACAGCTTACATACACAACCCTGGTCGGTCCAAATGTCAGCAGTTGCCTCAGAAAATTCATATCACACCCTTTCCTCGGTGGGTCGATGACAAGTAAGGTCTGATCCGGCGGGTACGGGACGTCCTTGAACAATTTCGCCGCATCAGCAGCCGCAAACCCGGTATTTTGGAGGTTGTTGAGGCGGGCGTTTTCGCGGGCAGAGTCGATAGAGCCTTGTGAAACGTCGACACCTAGTGAAGAGAGAAATATTGTAGAAAGCGTGATCGTGAAAAGTCCGGAGCCGCAGTAGGCATCCAGGAGATATTTTAGTTTGCGAGATGAGGATGTTGTGTTGGAATCGGTTTGCGGTGGAAGAGCACGCTCCCGAACGTACTGAGTGAAGGGAGACAGGATAGAATTGTTGTTTTGAAAAAAGGTTCCAGCAACGTTGTGGAACAAGTAGTCGTCAATGTATTCGGATGAAATTGCTTTTTGGTCCGTGATGTAGCTCTTCTCTTCGATGTACTCCGGGTGCTCTATTCGAAGGACGTTATCGACACTGTTGTTTTCATTTGCATTCTCATCCGCTTCATCTTTTGGTTTTCTTTTCGTATTTTCCCGGACTAAGAGCGTTGCTCCAGCTTTGAACTGATCCAAATTATCCACTACCCGTTTCCTTTCGTTCTTCAACCCCTTTCGTACAATATCCGTACCCAGCGGGCAATCTTCAATATCCATAACCTTTCGTCGACCTTTCATCATGAATCCAATATTTGGGACCTCCGGTAGTTGATGGCTAGGTTTTTTTGCACGGCCGGGGAGTGAGAAGTGAGGTGTCAGTTTCGTGCGATACCCGTATTGCAATGGCGAACCCATGGTGTCTTCTATTGCCGGAACTTGCTCAGTGACCAGCCCCGAAAAGTTTTTATAGGCTTTCTCGATTATCCTCTTCTTATGCTTTAGTTGCTCTTCATAGGGCAACATTTGAAGTTGACAGCCTCCACATTGCGCGAAATATTGGCAGCTGATCAAAGAATCATTTCGTTGCGAGGAAGGCCTTAATACTTCTAGAAAATCGGCAACGCTATAGTTTTCCTTATGCATCGTCCTTACTACCCGTATCCTCACCGTATCACCAGGTACGGAGAAGGGAACGGTATAGACATGATCGCCGGCCGGCGAAAGCGCAAGTCCATCTCCGGTTGAAGACAACTCTGATATTGTGACTTCAGTTTCCGGAAAGGGATCATCTTTTCCTGCATGCACAACAGTAGACGATTGATCTTTCAAAGCAGTGTTTGCTTCCTGTTTATGGGCCTTAAGTATAGTTCTGATGTCGGTCAAAAGAACATCGTCCTCCCCACTAGTATGACGGCTATCCTTCTCGCCACTCCTCTTCCGTTTACTCGACACTTGAGAACGATCCCTGGGGATGCCGGCCGAGCTTGGTATCATGTTTTTTTCGAATGGGTTTAATTGCGGCCGGGAGCTGTAAAAGCGAGGAGCGGAGAGTGTGCCGCCCTCTGGAACTCTCACTCGAGCCAAGTGGTGCACGAATGGAACGAAGCGTCGGAGGAAAAAGGGGGTCATATGCTAGCAGTTCAAGCAATCCATATGCTTTCAGACTTCTTTAGAGCTGTTAAAGACACAGAAACTGCGCAAACAATTGCATCTAATATCTCAGGTCCATTTCTAGCGAATGGGTACAAATTTATTGACAATCACGGAATAATCCTATTCCGCGCCGGAAAGTTTTTCCTCGACCGAAATCCTTTTCTCGTCTGTAGCGCAAGACTTGAAGATCAGACCCGATCTCCAAGGCTAATTATTCCCGGCCTTCCGAGCCTAAGTTGTTCAATATGAGCGTCTCGAGGCCGGCAGCACGATGCTTGTTCTGCTCTTTCTCTCGGCCAACGTCGACGGCCGTTCTACCGCATCTGCGCCGCCAATTCCACGCCTCCCCTTCGCCATGCAAAGAAGCCAATAACAAGCCCAAAAGCGTGAAAAAAATACCTCCACCCCAAAAAGACGGTCGAGCAATTAAAGAACATCATTTCCAGCCTTATACAGAAAAAGAGAAAGCCCTATTACGAACGGAGTACTCAAAGGAACAGATAGCAGCCATTGAAGCGGGTGAACAAGCTATCACCTCCGAGGATCTAGCCAAACAGCTATTAAAGCGAGATGATGCGTGGTCATTCAGTTATCTCGATGACTTCTCTACCATTGAGCCCGTAGTGGATCATCACCAGCGCGCTCCAGTTACAAACTATGATCCCAATTCCCGTTTGAAGAATGAGGATGAACTCCTAGCCGATATCGGGGAGTTCGTCGACAAACACGAGAACCCAACGGCGGTCGACTTCCTTCGATTCACCGATAATATGCGCTTAACAGTAGGCAAACCGGAAGCCGAATTTAATCCGCATAGTTCACTCGTTCCCGACATTTTCGAGGCCGGGGAAACTCTTTATAATGGCCACAAACCGAAGTCCGAGTTGAAGAAAAAAGTGAACACAGAATATCACGAAATCTCTCCCAATCTACGGCAGCTGATGCAAGTTACGGGATATACCGAACAGCAGATTAGAGGTTTGAAGGTCAAAGCACTGGTGATGCACGATGTCGTGAACCAGACTCGTCTTGGCAAGATTCGCAAGTCTTACGTTCTCGCCGTGGCCGGAAATGGCAGGGGTCTACTTGGTATCGGCGAGGGCAAGTCAGAAGAAGCGAGCGAGGCAAGAGTGCAAGCTCAATACCGTGCGATCCGTAACATGCAGCCGATCCTGAGATATGAAAATCGCACTATCTATGGCGAAGTCGAAGGAAAAGTGGGCGCGGTTGAGCTCAAACTTATAAATAAACCTCCGGGTAAGCAGGCCTTCGTCTTCAACCTTTTCTTTTCAAATATACATTGTCGCTAATTTCACTCAATTGATCATAGGTTGGGGACTTCGCTGTCAGCGATGGATATGGGAAATGTGCCGCGTGGCTGGCATTTCCGATATCAGTGCTCGTGTCACACGCTCTCGCAATCCCATGAACACTATCAAAGCAACCTACCAGGCTCTCCTTAGCCAAAGGAACCCCGAGGACATAGCCCGTGGCCGCGGAAAAAAGCTCGTCGACGTGAGAAAAGTGTACTACGCCGGTAATGTCTAGTGGCAGCTGCCTGTCCACACTTATATTGAGAATCACTGAATGCTCTTCAAAGCAGGCGGGCTATTTAACCGTCCTCCCTCAGTCTTTTGTATCATATGGTCGGATTCGTTTTGCAACATTTTCATGTAGCGTTTGAAGTCAAGTTAAAATGTACTTTTATAGAATCTAACTACATACACAAAGACTTATTTGGAAAAAAGGTTCCGGACCCTTGATCTTCAGCTCCTAGATAGTCGTATTCTTCATTTTAATTCTCTCCTCGCCATCACATTTCCATTGCTAGCCATAGAGAGTCAAGAAAAGACGTATAATAGCACGACAAAACCTCTCCCAAGTAACACTCAGAAAAGTTTTGATCCCAGGCAAAATTCCAAGGAACAGCAGATAGCAGTGACAATTCATGCCACGGGTAGCAAGTACATTGAGGGCGTAATCAGCAATTCAATATGTGCATCACAGAGCAAAGCTCTTGTAGTAAAACGCAATAATAGACAAGGCATCAGGACCCAAATTTTGATTGTATAATCGAAGACAATTCGCAGAATACGGGACCAAACATGAAGGATCGTAGATATGAAGAAGCAGTGGTTTCAAACAGTATATAACTGAGCATAAAAGGACTAGAGAAGGGATGGCTCCATGCAGCGCGACTTTGCAGGCAAAAACTTACTCCAAGAACACCGGCGATGAGCAGACTGTGTATGTTACGGAAGAGAAAAAGAGAGAAGAAAGAAGGGTAACAACAGATCATGAAGGTTTGGTATAACCCTTGAAGGAATCGTCCACCATTTGCCCTTGGAAGTCGCCATCATGGTGGAGAGTGACGCTACTGAAATCTTCGAAAGGGTCTGGTATCTGTTCAGCAGGCGTCTCAAGCCCTGAGTCCATTGGCACACCCTTGAGTGCGCTCACAGCATTCACGCCGCCGATGTCGACGCTTGCACTCTCCTTCATGTTGCGAAAGTTGACAGTGTCAAGTGCACGGCCCTGATGCGGGATCATCGGTGGCTTCATATGCCGAATGAGAGCCCATTGAGTCGTACGGAAGAAAGCGTGTGTCTTGACATCAGACGCACCAGCACGGGCGCCGAGTCGTTTTAGTTCATCTTTGATGAGAAGTTTTCGGATGAGAGATTTACAAAGACTACAATATCAAGAGTTAACCAAGGCATGCATGATCGTCGTGACGAAGCACTTACTTTGAGATTTGTTGGCCACTGGCATGCTCAGGGAAAGGGACTTCATCTCTTAAAATATTGGCAAATGTCGCGTTTCTGGTTTTGCCTTTGAATGGCGTGGTTCCGTATAACATCTCGTATATCAAAATACCTAAAGTCCACCAATCCACAGCGCTTGTGTGTCCGTCACCCTTAATAACTTCGGGCGCAATATATTCCTCAGTTCCAACAAAAGAATTTGTTCGGAAATCGGCAATACATGACTTTGTGTCAATGGTAGGTAGGGAGGATGGTGAGGCTCCATTTCGACCAACTATCATCGTTGGAGCACCGCCAGGTCCAGATTGTTTGGACAGATCGAAATCAGACAACATGATGTGGCCCGATTGATGAAGTAAAATATCTGTAGATATTTGATCAGCAAAAAAATGCCGAAACAGACAAACTATCAGCAACCTACTTTCTGGTTTAAGATCCCGATATATAAATCCCATCAGATGGAGGTATTCTAGCGCTGCAGTGACTTCAGCTGCATAAAATCGAGCATCCTCCTCCGAGACGCATTTCCCAGGTCTCGTTTGTAGAGCTGCATTTGGTCAGTCTTGTCCTGGTTCATTTTCATGATTGTGTATACCTCTGAAAAATTCACCACCACTGCAATATTCCATACAAAGGTAAAGATGGTCTTCGGACTGGAAAGAATGGTATAGAGTAACGATAAACGGATGGTTGCTCGTCGCTAGGATCTCTTGCTCGGCCAAAGCCCTTTTAATTTTATTTCTCTTAATCATCTCCTTCTTGCTCAAAACTAAAAGCGTGCATTGTTAGAACCGATTCCTCAAAAGCGCTCAGAATATTTAACCAACCTTTCATAGCATATAGCCTATTCGATTTCTTCTCCCGAACCAGATATACTTTCCCAACGTCACCTTTTCCAATCAACTTGATCTTATCAAAACTTCCAGGGCCTACTTCCACATTCCGCACCTTCGTTGAATTCGAACTATACGTCCGCCTGTAGCTTCCCAAGCTTCGCTGTACCGAGAGAGACGAACTCGAAGGTTGTTCTACATCCGAAGCGGAAGCGGATTGTTTATCCGCCACATCAACAAAGCTCAACTTTGAGGCCGCGGTGCCAGACACAGCCAACGAGTCCTTTCCTCGTCCTGCAGACTTAGGTCGATCGGTAGGCTTGTTATTGGAAAATAAACCCTGAGCGTTCGGTGCCGAGGCAACCCTTCTTAGCTTTCTTGCCAATTCCTCTTTTCCTGCAGATGCGGCCTGATCCGCAGCTGGGACACCCTCAACCAGCAACTCCGGCGTATCGGGAGGCGACGACGGTGCGCTATCATCATTTCGATGTCTCAAGGCAGGATAGCCCTGGTGTTGAAAGTATGGATTTGCATCTGCGATCGGAGACGCAACATCATCAAGCGGATTTCCTTCACTAGCAACAGTGGTCGACCGATTTCTCCCAATGGTAGGAAGAAAACGGGATTGTCTAAACGATTTTCCCTCCGGCTTCGATGATGTATGACTTTGGCCAGAGCTCGATTGATTGTTTCCGTTGCTGTTAGGAGAGCTGTTGATTCGGAAGAAATTCTTCAATCGGGTGGGAAAATGGGACGAGTCACCGGAGTGCTTTCTGCTCGGAAGCGAAAGGCCGGGGAATTGTCGCTTCTCTGACCCAACGGGAGGCGTACTGGACGAGGAGGAGCTGAAGAGCTGTGTCATCGCTGAGCTTTCGGGTCGGTGTTGTGAGGCTGCGAGAAGGCCAAACAAACAAACCACACCAATAGTCGAGAAATCTAAAATGGAATCCGTTCAGGTCTCAAGTAAATTTGACGGGAGATGAAACTCGGTGTGACGAAACAGGGTACTAATGGCCCAAGGCCGCCTTTGGCTAGGATTGACGCCGATGACAGCCCTCGAAGAAGAACGACTCTCTCACCACTTGAGAAAGATGGTTATCGACCCGGGAAAGCCACACTTGTACTCCGTAGCAGTGACTGCCTTCCAATCCAAAAGGTGGGGATAACTGGGGAGTAAATTTAGTTGCTAGGCGCTGTTCGCTGGTGCGGCCCTTGAGACAAGCTAATAGCGGGAACGACGGTCAAGGATGCTGGCCATCTGATGTAAGTTAAAGGAGACGGTCTGCACTCGCGGATAGAAGTGAAATCCTGCTCTCAAGGCATAGTTTTCAAAGAGAGACTTCCCAAGAATCATGAGAACAGAGTGGAAACCGATGCAGGGAATCCCACTCTCAAAAGTCCAATGGCCTTTCAGGTGATTCGATTCTGGCCCTTTTCGTCTTTCTTCAGGCTGACGACGGCAAAAGCTGGCGGTGCAGGTGGATAAACTGCGTTTTTGGGAAGGTTACGCCGCGCTTACGCTAAAATACACGGATCTTGCGGTGTCCTGGGCGTAATATTGGAAACGTTACGTTGCGGCCACGCGCCAAACAGAGAGACTTGATTGGAACCTGCAGCTGCACAGGATCACAGGCGGAGAGGCAGGTGACTCCAAAGTACCGAGCAGCGCAGTCTCTCATCATCAAGTTGCTACTGTTACATTTGCTTAAGGAGAGACTGGAATTGCTGCAGTGATAGAATCGACGTTTCTTCCATGATTATTAATTGAATATTTTACACTGTTTGCCGGTTAATCCGAGATCAATGAGCCCAGCGTTCTGCCGGTTCTGGAACACTCGAACTATGGAGACAGCCGAGTGGGTGAAACAAAGACGAAATAATGACTACAGGCCAACGCGCCGCCGCCACCACTTTCGCTGCTGTTTAGCCGAAATGAACTTGGTGGCGCTGAGATATTTTCGAAGCCACAGAATATACGGAGTTACGGAGTAGATCCGGGCTAGTTAGTTAGGTAGCCTCCACGAGTCATAAATGACCGTTAGCTCCTAAGACTGTGAGTCCTGCTTTGCATTGTGAGAATGCTCATTATAATAAATTATTCCAGCCGCTAGTTGGCTGTTTTCGCTCTATTAACGGAGTACTCCGTAGGAAAAGTACACAATATTTTCTTTCCAGACGTCTTCTAATTTTGTGCCCGCTGTTCAAGCTCGGTCTCTAGCTGCCTTCTCTCATCCTCTGTCAGCTCACTCTTAGCTGCCTCAATCCTAACAAAAAACACGCTGATCAAAACCACTAGGATTGAACCGGCAGTCTGATACCAAAAGACATTTTGATAACTCTTCTTTTGTCCCTGCTTGCTTGTTTCTGCCTGCAAGACGTCCCCAAACCCAAGAAAAACCGCAATACCGAGATGCAAGACTGAATTGATTAGTGCACCTGCAATACCTTGCCGGTGGCTGGGCTGCTTGGTGGTGATGAAAATGTTTGTGACGTTGAAGGTGATATCGATGCCTGTAGTTGCACAAACCATGGCCGGAAAAACAAAGGCCCAGTAAGATGCACCTTCAGGCATAACAGCGAAAAGGAGGCCGGATCCAACCCAAGCGATGAGAGAAGCACTGAGGAGAATGGTTCCAGAGACTCGGTGCAAGATGTGGGCGACGGTCACAGGGAATAGTAGACCGCCGACGACCATAGGAATACACCAAGCAACAATCTGTAGGGGCGTGGCTCCCATGACGTGTGTCATGCTAGTGTCGAGTGTTAGTATTCATTCTCTACCTCAGAAAGGGCCGAGAAACTTACTATAGTGTCCCGTAAAGGAGGAAAACTCCGAAGGTACCGTAGAAGCACAAGAGTACAAACACGAGTGGCTTCATATGTTTAACGCGGAACAAGTCTGGAGGCAACAGCGGTTCTTGTGCGACCCAACCTTCCACATACACTCCGGCGGCAATACAGAGCCATCCGAGAACAAAGCAGACGTAGATATATGGTGTCTTCCAACCATTTGGTGCGTGAGAGCTATCGGTGATGGCGAAAACGATCAGGATAAAAGCAGGAACGATAGTCGCAACACCCCACCAATCCATCTTCGCTCCATTTTTGCGCATTCTGCTGGAATCGGAGGGTATGAAGAAGTATGAAGTTGTCGCGGTGATTGCGGTGATAATAGCCCCAATCCAGAAATACCATGCCCAAGTCAAGTACTCCGCGCAAACTCCAGAGAAGAATATACCCGCGAAGAATCCGATGACAGCGCATGTTCCATAAATACTGAAAACCATATTCTTCCGTGGCCCAGGACGGTAGACGTTGGCGAGAAGCATCAAACTCGTGGGCAAATATGCTGCAGGACCGAGTCCCGCTAACGCTCGGCAGAAGATGAGCATCAATCTGTTCTTCGAGAAACCAGTAATGAGAGACCACAGAGCGAGCCATGCCAGACCACCAACATAGATCGGAAACCCACCGACCATATCGGCAAGACGGCCAAAGACTAGCAACACAGAAGCTATTACCAGCGAGAAGGCGCTGGCCGGCCACACTGCCATCCCATCTGGTATATCGAATTCCTTCACCAATGTTGGAATGATGATGTTAAACCCAGAAACATAATATTCCTACATTGAAATGGTTAGGTACAGTTTTACGGTTGATATATGATACGATGGACGACTTACCGATAGAACCTGGGACATGACAATGGAGAAACAAAACATAACTTCCAGCCACAAGCTGCCATTGAATGCATCTGGGCGAGCTTTACCCAGTTTCTCCAGCTCTTCCTCGGAGTAGCTTTGAAGCACAGAAGAGTTATTATCGGTGTCTGCGGCTTGCGTCTTTGAGCCTTGTTCGATATCTTCCCGATAGACATCCCGGTGGTTGTTCTCGCCACCTTCCTTGCTGCTATTGCCGCAGCTACCTTGCGTTGTAGAATCTCGAGACATCGTTGTCATGTTGTTCGGTAGGACGTATAGATGCGTAGAACAAAACGAAGAACAACAATGTATTCAGGATCTCTATCTATATCCTCTTCAGAATTCAAGGTACAGAGGATGGTTCTTGTCATGAAAATGTATCAACAGCAACTCCCATCATGTCTTTCCCAATTCAAAGAGTGAATAAAATGAGGAGTCTGAAAGAACTCATCAGTTTGCCTCTCAATCACCATATCATCTTTTATTTATACAAGTCAAAATATCTGACAAATTCCAAAGATGAAATCAAGCAGCAGGCTGGCGCGAGCGGATATGGCTTCTCTTTTGAACCAAACTTCCATCCGAGTGGCCACCTGATGAGGAGATGGTTAAGCTTATTAGTGTTATCAACAACGGTCAACGACAAGGTGAACCATGGCACATGACAAAGTATAAACTCCAAGCTTCTGTTTCAAAAGTCCAAAGAGGAACTCCCAGCAATTTTCGGTCTTTGCTCTCCAGGATCTGCGTTGCATGATGCGATTCGCTGTGATTTGACCAGCAGCCTTAAGATGTGGGTATGAAGGCCAGAGCGAGCCCGTAGCGCCGGGCAAAACGAGCTTCTGGGCCCAACAGTGGGGCGCTCCCTGCAGTTGAAATCACAAAGGCAGAGTTGCGGTCACAAAAACTCGCGTTTTGCAGCGAAATTTTCCTTGTGCTTTCCAATAGTTTTTTGTTAGCGCGGTACCGCCAAGAAAAGGGGTGAGTATACTTTCCCCTTTGGGATGCTTAGTCACTAAGGCTTCGGCAGTTCTTCCCGCAGCCTTCAATTCCTTTGTCAGCTCGGGCTTTCACAACCATCATTGTCAGGTTTTTCATTTTGCTCATTCTGACGCTCATAATCACCAGCTCTCTCACTCCGAACGTCCCGATAGCCTCCTGTCATATTGGCCCAGGCCTGTTGAAATTTCGCCTCGATCCCGGGTCTGTGCGACCGGTGATGTCATTACGACTGCATGGAGCGGTGATTACTAATACATCGAAAAGCCGGAGTTCGGAGTAGTCATGTGATATTTTTTATCTTATCTCATCTCATCGCCATATCGGCATCTCCAAAAAACATCCGTAACGTTGAACATTCTCCAAGCCACCCACTCATCTTTCACCATCCACCGCGTCCATTCAGAATAGCTAGCTGCCAATCCTCTAGCTGAAACACGCCTTATTTGGAGGGTTTGTTCGGGTATCAACGCAGCAAATCAGACAAGGATGCTATCACGCACAGTCCGCTTAGCTTCCACTTCCTCCGAGCGAACGGGGAAGCAAAACAAAATGAATCATATGGCGCTCTCTGGAGGCTCTACAGAAGAGAAAGAGCGGGACCATGGCTTCTGAAACATTTACTCTCTCACATACCTGCAAATCAAATCCCCGCAATCGGATGCACTGTTTCAATCCGTTCCATCAGCTAACCATCCTACGCATGATACTAATAGAAGCAGTGCTTCACTCACATGTCCCTCTCCACAGACACTGGTAGATGTCATGCATCTCTGATCACAATCATACTGGCGCTTTCCCATCTCTCCAGGCACCGCAGCCATATCTGGTGCTGGAACAGCAGAGCCCACGGCAAGACAAGCCAAGGTGGCCACGATCGCAGAGACGATAGACAAACCGTGCATTTTCAGTGTAGGAAGGGATATAAAAACAAAATATTGGAGAGTTTCTTCACTCGTTATTGTTCTGTTCAAAACCAGGCCAACATACTCGGAATCCGACCAAAGACTTGCCAACTATATATACCGTCAGACGACAACTTTACCCCGCCCGCCTCAAGCTTTTGATGTTCTATTTGCAGTAAATCTCGGGATATAAACAAAAGCAATATCATTTCTTATTCTCTTTTCTACGCTCCGATTCCGTATTGATGTATGATCCATGAGGTGCACATTGCAGGGTGGGCCGCTTCCTTCCAATAAGGCTGCGCATTAACCTGGCATATGCGTAACCGAACCTCCAGCTGTACTTGATCGCTTATTTTGTCTATCCAGGCCGCAATTCACGTATCCAAACCTCCATCACACTCCTCCTGCCTGCGAGAATGCAATCAAGCCCCGTACCACATTTATTCTCGTCGTATCCGCTAATCTTGCCGTGATAGGCCTAAGCTGGGCTGCGAAATACCGTGAACATCGGGAATATGGAGAAGACTTCACTCAAAGCCTCAAATATTTCTGCATTCTGGTAGTCCTATTGATTTAAAGTGACAATAAAGGCAGATCCTATGGCCGGATTACTACGCTCGTCCTTTCGTATTTTCCCCCGTTCTTCTTCCAATTCGTCGAATTTCATCCACAAAGCTAAATAATGAACTCGTCACTCGTACATCCTCGTACAGTCCATACTTCCCGTTTATCATAAAATCGATTATTCCAACAAGCCTCGAAAGACCTCAATTCATAAACCTTTGTAAAACCTACTACCATGGGATTTGATTGGAAATGTCATTTTCCACTTATCAAAGG
Source organism: Nannizziopsis barbatae (assembly GCA_014964245.1). Classification (NCBI taxonomy): domain Eukaryota; kingdom Fungi; phylum Ascomycota; class Eurotiomycetes; order Onygenales; family Nannizziopsiaceae; genus Nannizziopsis; species Nannizziopsis barbatae. Next base: position 2,422,367 of record JACVYH010000003.1, read on the forward strand.
GTTGGGTTCTGGAGATCTTGCTTTCGGATAGCTTCCCTATCCTCCTCTCGCAGCAACTGAAAGAATGCACGGACACTCATCGGACTTGGGTCAGTGCGGTTTTGTCGCCGAAACCATGCCGCTTTGCTGGCATTGCTCGGCTCAGAAGAATTTCCATTTTTAGCCACAGCAGCATCGGAAGTGACCTTGGCAGTTGCCGTGGTGGCTTTGGAAGCTTGTCCGACCGAATCGGAAGCACCATCAAAAAGAGGTATCACACCCAAAGAATTGAATTTAGACGAAGCTCCTGACCCTGCTCTCCGGGCTGCATGATTCCCGGTAATCTTTGAAGACGAGGAGCGCTCGGTTGCTACTCCCTTGTGATTGTGAACATCTTCACGTTTTCTAGCGCAGGTGCATCCCTTTGTTTGGGCACCTGGTTTATGTTCAACACCTGATCTATGTATCACATTTAGTCAAAAGGGTGAAATAAGTGAGCAAGAGACACTAACTTCAGATTGATATGTCCTTCGATATCAGTTTTTTTCGGAGCACAAGTCACATTCCTGGATGTTCCGTCAAGGCTTAGGCCTTCCCGAGCGCCTGGATTTTGCCTATCATCTTATTAGCCATGAGAAATAGGTATGCTTTTCTGGGATTTAGACATACAGTGTGATGTTGTTTGGCGATTGTAAAACGGCTGGTCTCCCCTGCTTAGAATTCGGGATTTGCATTCCATCGTTTCCACCGAAATTAGATGTCCAGGAGCTATCTCGAGATTGCAACGACTGCCCGCTGATATTTGTGACGTTTAGTGCGTTCATCAACGCTGTGGCTCTTGCAAGCTCTTTAAAGTAGGGATCAAGCGGTTCTTTACGCTTTGCTGCCTCCTCGATTTTCTGATACATAGCGTCAACATCAGCTGAAGCGGCAGCAAGCATTCTGTCAGCCTGCTTCGGGTCGAGCCCGACTCGGTTCCTATCCACCTGATTGTTTCGAAATGAAGTGGATGCTGGGTTCGAGAAGCCGTTATTATATGGCATGACATGGTGACCCACTACTGGGATTTGGAGAGCTTCACATGCAGCAATAAAAGCCTCCGACTGCGTACAGGGCACCTTTGCCACTGAATTTGGGAAAGGATTAAAATTCGGAAGAACGCCATTCAGTACATTTCCGGCTGCTTGGAGAAAGTTTGAGCTGCTGGTGGGCGATTGCAAAGTCCCGTATACATTAGAGTGGGTATACTGGCCACCCTGGTTAAGGTTGGACATATAGGCCTGATCTTGGGCGAGGCCCAAGCCCGCTACCTCCTGTTTTGAAGCTTGGAGGAGAGTCTCCAACTGCTCTTTATATACCCTAGCTGAATCCAATTTCCGAACCAGCTCAATACGCTGTTCAACGAGCATTTTCTTGGTGGCATGGTCAATGTCCCAAGTATGCAATGCAAGATACCTATCCAGGTTTGACAACTGGTTTGAGGTACTCTCGTACTCTTGAATCGCAGACTCTAGCAAGCTTTTCGCGCCTGCATCAAGGTCACTTGCAGCAACAGTGGGATTTGATGTATAATTGAGATAAGGGTTTACCCCAAAATTGTTGAAGGAAAGAAATTGAGAAGGCGTTCCCATCAGCGAGGGGGCACCGGTTTGGTTTCCAACAGGAAGATTTCCGATCTGCGGAGCGTAGGGTAGTTGAAACGATGGTTGTGAGGTCTCCGGGAGAGCTTGAGGTAGGATAAATTGAGGGTTATATAGTTGTGGGTTCACTTGAATGCTATTATCAAGGGGCCCAATTTCTCCGAGGTGCGGGATTGTTTGAGGGATTGAAATCCCGTCAAACGATGTAGGGCCGAATTTCAAAAGGTGGGGCGCACTCGCGACCGGTGCAGTCTTCATCTGTGGCACTGACGCCTTGGGAGCGTTCGCAGCTTTGTTTACTGCTGGCTGGTCTCCATTGGCAGGATTACTTTTCGTGTTTTGAGCAGAGAGAGTCTTTTCTGAAGTAGGTGGCGGCGCTCTAATAGGAATGGCTCGGCTGTGTGAGGACTTCACGGGCCGCACAATGTCACCGCAGGGTTTTGGCTCAGGGTTCATCACCTGATGTTGTGCCATGATATCTTCCTGGACTGACTCAGTCATTGTGCCACAAGTTGCTTCGGTTTCGGTTGTAGCAGCGGACAGCTTGAATTGAGGTGCCGTACATTGGAAAGACATAGGAACAATCCGACCACCCGCCGTAACTCTATGGTGTTTAGGAGAGGAATGCTCTTTGAGAAACTTTGCAAAACCTGCATGACTTTGAGCAAGGGTTCCTTGAGGGGCATTTATCGGCTGCCGGTATGGATGCCGGACAATTTCACGACTGTCATTAGAAAGGGTAGAGATGGTTGACGAGTTTCGCTGGTGATTCATAGATCTGTCTCTTAATACACTCCCGGAACTTAGGTTACGACGAGAGACTAGAGGATCTGGCTAGGTTAGTACAAAATGAAAATGGTCTTTGTTTGCCGAAATGTCTCGTACCACAGTCCACAGCACCATCCAGATTCATTCCCTCAACCTTCTTCGCCGCCAGCTGGCGACCAATGCTGAGTAAAGTTGGTATATCGTATCTCAGACGTACTGGCTCCAAGGTCACAGAAATAGCTCTTGTCTGTTTCTTCGGGTCAGGAGATGGGATAGGCGACCTAGTTGCTTTGAGGGTTTGCGGATTCGAGTTGACATGGGTGGAAAGCTTCAAAGTCGAAGGAGAAAGCTCGTTTTCTTTCTTCGCCGGTGTAGTAGCTTAGTAGTGCAGAAATGTTAGCGCTAGGGGCCCGGGTATATTAAAACGGCCGCGCATACCTTGGGTTTTCGGCTTTAAGACTCCCTTATCCTTAGGAGACATGTTGGATATTTTGGACAAGGGTAGATTCGGCCGCTACAATCTTGAGGTACTTCTTGATGGTATATAAAATGGATTCAGGGAATCACACACAGTGCAGCGAATACCAAGCTGACGAGTAAAAAATGATAAAAGCAAGAAAAAAAGGATGGCCAGAGGAAGAACTCTGGTTCTTCAAGTAGCACAGGGAACAAAAGAGACGTCTTTCAGCAGTTGCTTGAAAGAATGATTGAACAATGTTAATGTAGTGGATGAAGGCACAAGCAATAAGGATTTACAAGTTTGTGATATCAACAACAGCACAGGATCAAAGAGAGCAACACAGCGAGAAGATGAGGAGGAGCTGGAGGAGGAGAAGTTGTGTTGTTCACATAAACAGAGCAACAACAACAACAGGATCAGGAAGGCAGGCAAGAAGAAGGCAGGAGAGACGCGGGAAGTCCCATTCTGGCAAGCGCGTATCCAGCATGTTGATGGATTGCTGTTTCAGGCACACAGTGCTCTGGCTGCCTTGTTGCCTTCCCTTCAGCTTGTCGCGTGCCACATAATTGTTCCCAACAAGGAAACACATCCATGATGGATATGTAAGCAGAACAGAGCAATTAGCAGTACCCAAGAACCCACCCAGTACTGTACATATGTACATCCATGTGATAGACATTGAATTGGGCAGGACCTCCAATGCCATGAAGCCATCAATATCTTCCAAAGAAGAATCCCAGTTATTAGAGACTGGCAAGTCTACAAAGAATCATTTAGCCTTGTAGTGGGTAGATAGGTACGGAGTACTCCTGATGTATGTAGATACAATGGATATGGATATACTGTATCTGTCTCCGGAGGTCGATTGGAAGAGATTTGATGCGCCGCAGAGAAAGTGCCAAAAGGAGGGCGAAAATCTAAAGTAACTAACTAACTAGCTATTGAACAAACAGTGCAAACACCACTAACTAACTAACTATCAGTTACGTACAGATTAGTTAGCAACGACCAGCATACGAGATATTGAATAATTCGGAATAAGATGGTCAGTGTCATTATCTAATAAAGCCATAAGGATAATGAATGGAATTATCAGAAGGTAAACTAAAATTAAGAGCATTAAGGAGTTTCCTAGACTCATACATACATATCTAAGCTCTTATTCCAACACGGCCCTGGTCAAACTATAATTTCTTTCGAGTCCTTTTTCTTTGTTTTTCGGGCCTGAGATTTTCCCCTAAAGCAATATATCGCAGATACAATTGCAATTAGGACAAGAATGATGGGCACTCCGATAGTAATGAAAATAAGTCCAGCCACCGAGTCTGATAGATTCTTAGGCTTAGTGGTATTAGCATTGTTGTTAGCGCCTGAACGCTTGCAGAAAGGCGCTTTGCTGTGGCAGAAGCTGCACCATTGCGGAACTGACAAGGTAAGAGCCAGCATATGGTTTTTGAAATCATTGTACGGTATCTCTGTGGCATTCTGTCCGAAAAGAGGGTACGAAACAAATGTGCTGTACGAATTCGCAGGATCGGTGTCGTTGCGGGATATGAACCGGACGTTAAGATCTGTCGTGGACGCAGGGAAGCTATCCAGGCCCTTGCTATAGAGTTCAAAAGCCATGGATGCTCCATGATCTGGCATGGCTTGAAACCATGGACGGCCAGCAGAGAGGCCGGAGATAAATGCGAAAGCCATCATCGGAGCTTTATCGCCAAAAACCAACGCCATCTTATCTGTCTGCCCTTGAGATTGAATATTTCTTTCTAGAGCTTTCAAGATGTTGTTTGTCAAAGCTCTACCGGCCACCGCTCGCGAGAAGCGATGGCCGGCTGAGAGGAAGGGCTGGGTGTTCGCAGCGAGAGCAATTTTATCCGCAATATAGCGTGCTCGCAATACTTCTAGGGCTGAAACCGAGCGACGGACCGTTCTGTTATAAGTATATTGATAGTCGAGAACTTCCCATATATGCTGCGCGTTTAGAAGATCCAGGTTTTTGTAGTCAACGTGCCCGGCAAGAGCCCGATGATATAGACTATCGTAAAACCTCTCGATTCTATTGCGATTCCCGTATATATCCGGATCATGCAGTAGATCCAATCGCGCTTCGTCATAGAACGGACAGTTGGTATTCCCAGAAATTTCGATGGACAAAGGATCGTCTGCGGCAATCCGGTTGATACTTGGATCCTGGTTGGCTTCGGAGAGAGATGAGGTATTGTTGTCATCATTATTTGAATCTTGCGGAGACGGGACATCTCCGCCAGTTAAATGCTCAGGGTAAAGGCCATTCATGAATTCTCGTGCAGAGGCGAATGACCGTCCGCTGATTGAGGAGAGGATACTGATTTGGGCGCTGTTCGGTTTGTCTTGGGAGATGCCTTTGACTTGATTCCACTCAATAGCGCCGTTGGGCTCGGGGAATATATAGCGCTGTCGAAAAGCGGAGCCGGCTGCAAAGAGTTGTTGAGCGCCGAGTGGTGATAACTCGATTTGTTCGTCGATTAAATCCGGGTGTACCTGACCGCCAGCGGTAAAGATGACGCTGCCCCAGACTGTTTCATTTTCCCACTGCTGCTGGGCTTTAGCTGTGCTGATAAAACACAGGACCACGGCAGAGATTAGCATTGGGCAGTGCATGACCACTACGATACGAAATATAGCCTGACAACGGACACGTACTAGATCTCTAGAGTATAGAGAAAATAGATTTTGTCTGATATGAGCAAAGTTCTATTGAGACGAATAGTTCAGAAAGCTGAGTTGGAACGAGAGGGAAGGAAAGGAGGGGTGACCAGGGGGAAAGCTGTGTGGTTATGTTAAGAGAAGAACCATGACACCATAGATGAGTTAAGTCATGTTGCATGCATGCAATATGGCTTTATGAAACCTGGGCGGAAAGGCGACGATCAAGGCCTGTAATACCATGGATAAGGAGAGCAAGAGAAGTTTGCCTGTATTGATCGCGAGCTATAAGTGGCCTAGACCGTTAGATCTTGTAGCGAACGTATTTCAGGGTATCAATCCGTAGGACCGGGAGGAAGAACCATGGAATGAAAATAGAACGATAAGTGCCAGTGAGGCCCGGTAAAGCATGCTTGTTGACATTCAACCAAGGTTCGGGAAGCAACTCAAACGAAGGTAAGGAACGCGCTCGCAGACCACATTCGTTAGGCTTGCAGCCCTGTCTGGTTAGCCGTATCACAAGAGACGGATATCTACACATATAATTTCTATAGTATCTGGTAGCTGGGGGGCCGGTTTCTTCGATGCTAGAATGTGGTATTTTGGTCGAAAAGGGAGGAAGCGATGAGGTCGAGATATATGATTACATAATCATAACATTCCACGGTAGAATATTGATCCGAAGGCTGACTCAGCAATGTGGCTCGGGACAAGATTGGCAAAATCGAACGAAATTGAAGAAAAAGTGAGAGAAATACAGGAGGAAGAGATTCATATAGTGCTGAGTCTGGTGTTTGTAGCATCTTACACCATTCTTTGTCGGGAGTGTGACCCTTATGTACCTTTAGGTTGCCTTGGAACCTTTTATCGCCCGTCGTCAACCCATTGCTTGGGGCAAAACTGGAGTCCACCAGAGCCCTATTTCTGCGCCCTCACCCTAAGCCCTCATTTCTTCTCCGGGAAACCAGGCCCTTTGTCATCCCAGCAACCAACCATCATGGCCAGCTCTCAAGATCCCAAGTATCCCGTTGCAATTCAAACACAAGCAACTGATCACCCTACAATTACTAGTCCCGCCCGTAAGTCTCAAAGTCCCAGTGCTTAAGCCCCAATGCTTCTAACCGCTTTTCCCAACTCCAGCTGTAGCGAAAGTTCTCCATCCAAGAGACGAAGATGAGCCTGATACTCAATTCCCTAATGCTAAGAAAGCTCGGACGGACTCCAGCGAAACGACTCAGGAGAACACGCAGCCCTTAACATTGCAGCCAGAAACACCACCCGTTCAAAGCGAACCAGCCCCATCACGATCATGGAACCCGGCAAACACAAGCAATCCACCTTCGGCAGTGAACGCTAACCAGGGTCCTCCTCCTGAGAATGGCTCTACCACTCAGGGCCCTCCGCCGGCTGAGACCAATGTCCTGGATACCATTTCATTCATTATCGATCAACCTGGCCAGATCGAGAATCAAGAGTCACTTAACAAAAGACTACAGGAGGCAACCAAATCCACCAGCTTGAAGTCAAATCCGGATTGGAAAATAGAGACTCTCCCGATTTTGGATAACTTGGTGTGTATTGTTTTCAGACGTGAAGTTTCCTAATGTTTCTTTCCTGACTTGTTGAAGGCGACCCAAATTCTGTCCCTACTCGCTCGGTCGACCTACCAAGAAATTACATCTTTAGTTTCAGAACCCAGATCAGAGCATGGCCACCCTTATGCCACCATGCGATCACTCTTTGACTTAGCCAAAAAGGTCTACTCTCCAGTCGGACCATTCCTCTCGACTCAGCAGTTGGGGTTTACAGAACCTGGACAAATCGACATTATTCGAAAGGTGAACTTGGCGTCCTTCGTTTCTAGCATATTCGGTAGCCAGGAGATTGGGTTTTCAGAGCTGCACGACCATTTTTTGGATATCTTTGCGCCTGAAGGAAGCAGGCTTCTTAAGGGGCAAGGGGCTTTATTCCTCGAGCTGAAGACACAGGCTTTCATTGCCTCAATGGACAGTGGAGAACAAAATCGGAGCCAAATTATTGATACTCTCTTTCCAAATGACATCGGCTTACAGCTTTTCCATCGACGAATCGGCAATAAGCAAATCGCCCCAAGTGAAAGTGATTTTGTGAAACGTACTCTATCTCGTCGTGAAATTCTTATCCTCGAAATGGAAAAGCCTAACGCCAGTCACACACTGCGGGAAAGATACCGCTGGGAGGACTTTTTGAGGGATCTAAGCTCCTATGTTAGCAAGAATATTGATTCCATAACTAATCAGGTTAGCATCCCTCTAGTTGATTGAATACGCAGCACACTAATATTCCTCCCTATATTTAGAACAAGAAGGCAACCAAAAGCTCGCCAGCTGATAGTAGCGAGAGTACCTTACCAGCCCTTCCGCCACCCCAGGAACCATCACTTCTGCCTCTACCTCTTGAATCATCATTTCCCGTCAAACCTATGCCCGCAGAGGCTCCCGTCGATCGAAGCGCTAGTCGCATAGATCTAGTTACAAGAGCAGCTCGAGCAGCGCAAATCGCCCTTCAAGGCCTCCGCCAGCCCCCTCGACCGGCAGTAACTAATCCAAACCCACAACCAGCTCAGCGTTTAGAACCACCCTTCATTCGACCTCCTCCCCCTCCACTTCCTTCCCCTCCTGTTCCACAGCCATCAGCGACACAACCAGCTTTTCAATATCCCCCCGTGGCACCAGCCCCTGCTCCAGCACCGAACTCTCAAAGCGTTCCAGGGTACCAGCATCAATTTCAATTTCAGCAGTATAACCCTCAAGTAGCTTTGAGAGGTAGCGCTAATGCCGCTAACTATGGGTATATGCCCGGCATTCCACATTACTCACAGTCTCAGCCAACCCAGGTATTGTACGAGCGTGCAAGGATGGCAACAACATCCAAAGCTTCTCCAACAAGTCGGCGTGCTGGACTTCCTAGCCAGCGTCGTCCATGGACTACGGAGGAAGAGAATGCACTAATGGCAGGCCTTGATCGAGTGAAAGGTCCTCATTGGAGTCAAATTCTAGCTATGTTTGGGCCAGGAGGCACCATCAACGAGGCACTGAAAGACCGCAATCAAGTTCAACTCAAAGATAAGGCTCGTAATCTAAAACTCTTTTTCTTGAAAAGTGGAATTGAAGTTCCTTACTATCTCAAATTTGTGACGGGAGAACTAAGGACTCGTGCGCCAGCACAAGCAGCTAAACAGGAGGCGAGAGAACGAGATCGGATGAGAGGAGAAGAAGATAGAGCACATGTTGCTGGAGTTGAAGGGATGATGGCTCTGGCGACTCATGCCCCGACTCATGCCCCTAGGCCGCCAGGGGAAGCCACTGCAATGAACCCCCCAAACGCGGCTCCAGTTGCCGCTACGGACCCCATCCCTGCGCCGGCGTATCCTCAAGCTCAGGAGCAGCACCAAGCAACGCTCGAACAATCTGAGGAACAGATTCTAATTCAAAGACTTACCGAAGAAACAAACGCCACTAAAGACCCTCAGCAAGAAACGCAAGGCCATATTGGGCCCTCGCTACAAAACCAAGTCTGATCCCGATTCAATCACCGTGTTGAATGGACGAATGAAAAATATATGTGCCTTTTGGCTAGCGGTTTAGTTCGTTATTTACTTAGGAAATTTGGCGGATCCAGAAACCAAACACCGCTGAGATCCGTGAGAGTGTTGCTGCTGGAATGGCAACTTCAATTCTATATCTATGGCGTAGGATCGTAGCCTTATAATATAATTATTTTCATGTCCTTTGTCCCTCTATAGATGTGCGTTGAATTAAGCTCCAGACTGCACCATGGAAAGCCGGACTGGTCATTGCGTTGAAGTTCGCCTGCAAATGCATAGAACCCATCTCTGCCGGTCGCCAATTCCCCAGAACAGCTACCAGACAACCTTGAAGCTCATTTCTATACAAATTGTCGCCGTGCAATCCTCCAATACCATTGATTAAGGCTAGTGATTGCCATCAGAAGCGCTCCGGCACAAAATTCGAATCTACGGGGAACTTTCACTTTCTATCTAAGTGCCTCGATACCGCATTTCGCAATTGAATTTCATCCCATCGTCAACGAGGTCATCGTCTCTTGCATCGATCCTTGTCCTTTTCATCTCGTCTGCATTGTTCTTGTTTCTACCTCGTCGGTGACTGAGAAACAATGGCCGAATCACAGTCGCCGGCTTCATCGAACCAACCACCTGCAGCCGACGTCGCACAGCAACCAACACAATCAGAGCCACAGCAAAGTCAGCCACCTCACGGATCGACACCTTCACAAGAACCACCGGGCTCCGAAATTTCATCAAACTCCCAGCCAGAACCAGAAACTCAGCAACCGCCGGCGACCTCGGTACCGGAAACACCTGTACCAGCAGTTGCTAGCGGATCAGTGCTTCACCGCACTGGTGATGCGGGTATGACCGCCTCGCGGCCCTTCAGTAGTACATCCCAGCAACAACAGCAAGACATCGTCATGGGCGGAACGGAAACTAGCATCGGTGCCGGCGCCGGTGGCCTAGCAGGACACAATGCGGTGGCGAATGGACTATCTGCTGGTGCGAATGCAATTTCAGATGCCAACGGCATTAGTAGAAATATGCTGAACGGAATAGATCCTCTGGAACCTCCGCCAAAGAAGCATACAAGCTTGAGAGAGTTCTTAAGCCAGATGGATGATTACGCTCCAATAGTATGCCTGCCCTTGGTTGATACTGCCTTGATCACTACTCTTCCTATTTCTGATACTAACTTAATGTCAATTTCTATCAGATACCCGACGCCGTGACGGCTCACTACCTCACCGTCGCAGGCCTTCCACCTCCAGGAAATGGCCCTAATCAGACACCACCCCATCTTGCCCGCCTTCTCGCTCTTGCTACCCAAAAATTCATCTCCGACATCGCCACCGACGCCTACCAATACTCCCGCATTCGTGCGTCCAATAGTGCCTCTTCAAATAACCCCATGGGAGCCATCAACGTTACTGCGGGACTGAATATGGCAGCTGGTCAAGGTGCTAATGTCGGTGGGCAGGGGGCCTCCGGCAGCGGCGAGCAGCAACCTAAGGGTAAGAGTGCTGGCGCCGGATTGCATCTAGGTGTTCAGAGGGCAGGCTTTGGCGGTGGAGGTCAAGGTGGAGGGCAAGGTAAAACGGTTCTTACAATGGAAGATCTGGGCATGGCGGTTGGTGAATATGGAGTTAGTGTGAAGAGAGGGGAATTTTACCGCTAAGTGCCGTGGAGTGGCACACATTTCTGCACGGGGATTATAGCTGGATGAGGCCATCCTCGTTTTCTCATATTGGCTTTTGAGTCTTTCTTATGGCTGGGTTTGGAGTTGACAAAGACGGCGTTGCTGCGGCGCTCGAAGGAGGTATAGGATTTATCTGGCACATCTGGGTGTGAATAATACTTCATCTGCTTAGTATGCATATCATAATTTCGAATTGTCGCTTATCCTATACAATATAGTACACCCAATGAGGATCCCATGCTCCTCAACCATATAAACCACCCAGAAACGCCGGCCAGTAGCGCAAAGGTGCCAAAAAAAACAGCGTGCATAGGCATCTTGAATACCCTGACCAGGAACTTCACTCCAAGCCCCAGGAACTCGTTTAGATAAACCAGATGCCGAGATAGATTATCCCGTGCCAAAAAAAACTCCACAACGGGTAAGATCAGCCTCAATCATGAGTTCTTCGAAGGCTGGTGTATAAATCTCTTTCTTGTCCTGGTGTAGCCTCGAATATTAACAAACAGCCCACAGCTAAACCGAAATAGCAAGGACGACGGAGGAAAACCTACGGAACAAACTCGCCCAGTTTTCTGCCAACCATTTCTTCCGTAACGAATACATCTACGTGCGTTTTTCCATTATGCACCGCAAACCTCAACCCCACGAAATTTGGTAGAATGGTGGCTGATCGCGCATTCGTTTTGATCGCGGGAGTACCCGGAGGAGGAGGATTGGTACGGGGAAGTGGGAGACTAGTATTTCCAGTGTTAGCTTTACGGGAGAATGTAGCCTTGATCGAAAACCGCTGTGCGAAGTAATGTGCTGCTAGGTATGAGCTTCAGGGAACCTACGGGACAATGTTCGGCCCTGTGGTTTCGAAAATAGATTAGCAGACATTCGAGTTACGAAATTGACGAGAAAGCCCCGTACCTTTCCACACCGACCGTTTGCATAGAGCTCGAGTGAAGAACATTGTTATGTAGCCTCCGACAGCTTGCAGTTGGTCGTTTTGTGATCTTCAATTCGACATCGAAAAATAAACTTCGATGACCGGCTGGTCACGTGACATAGAAGCAATCTGAACTTTGAAATGAACATGATGCGCGAAACGAAAAATTGACCATGAAATCAACAAGCCTAAATCTCTATGTATTCATTTCTATATTGAAAATTGATCAAGGTCTTAAATCATAAGCTCATTCTGCGAGTTCTTCCATAATACGAGCCAGATTGCGGATGCCTTGAAGGGCATTCTCGTCTGGGCCTTGGCCAGGAGTCCACCGCGCATGGGCGAAATCGATCAGGCGGATGTCGAACACCTTTTCAATCTCTTCCTCATCTTCGTCATCTTCATTTTCATCGTCGACTTCGTTCTCATTATCGAGGATGGCGTTACTTCCAACCTGTCCCGTTGCCGCACCGGCTGTCTGTCCATCGTCCTCCCTCAAAATTTTCTCAGCATCTAGATCTCCCTCGTAGACAACAAGGACGCTGGCAGAGTACATTCGGCTTTCTTCTTTTTCAAGCATGGACTGCATATTCCGAAGTTTCCTTGCCAGTCTATCTGCAACTAGCTTTGAGCAATCCGTCTTTCCTGATTTGGCACTAGCGAGAAAACTTTCAAATGCCATCTTTATGTTCTGCTCGTTGAACGCTCGGCCGTAGTATTTGTCGTATCGACGATAGCCTGCTGCTTCAACGATTTTCAGATTAGATTTTACTTCTTCACTGGCTTCAGCCGGAATGTGATCTTCGTTCTTTAGCAGAAGCTCCTCTCCATCTTCTTTGCCTCCGACCCAGGTCTTCATCCCAGCAATCCGAAATCCAAGAGTGGAGCTAGTAGAGCTCCGTGACACCTCATCTAACCTCGCTCTTTTCGCCGGGGCAGTGCCATCATCCCACAGCCTTGCCCCCAATTTTGCATCCAAAACATTTGGTCGCTTAAAGCCACTGGTCACATTTTCAAGTACAATTGACAGGCCAGTTTCCAGTTTGCGTCCACCCGAAGGGACCCATTCTTCCTCTGTCGCCGAAGCAGTTGCTACCGGAATGTTTCCCACACTTTCGGTCACTTCCGGGGGTAAAGGAGTATCCGTGCCCGAGTTCAATGTGGAAATATCAGTGACGGGAAGGGTGGTTGTGCCTGGAGACATAGCGTTCAATGTTCCTATGAAAGTGGGCATAAATGGTGTAAAGGCAGGATGGTGGACGCTGGATTCATAGAAATCAATTTCATGCTGAGTGCATGGTTTGGCAATCAGAGAGCCGTCCTCATGGCAAAGAACACCCTCGCTAATGTCGAAACCCCGGTTAGCGATCCGCGCAAAGCTCTTAGAATTACTAGCAGTAGTCACTCACTGTCCAGCGGCAGCATGATCAAACGCGCTGAAGCTGTTCTGGTCAATCTTGGGAGGACTCGGGCCCGAGGTTTTTGGTAAGGGCTGTGACATCGGGCACAATTGTCAGGTTCCAAGGCTATACAAAATGTTGGCTCGCTGCAGGGAAAAAATGTGAAGAATTAGTTCCGTACTTCGTCTACGATCATGTATATATTAGAGTACAGAGAGAAAGTCAGCTGCGTGCAGAGTACAAGTAAATATGTAGGCATGCAACTAAATAGAACTCGAGCGGGGTTGGAAAGGGGTTGCGTGCCAAGACGCGGGTTGTTTTGAGGCTGTGGATTTTCAACTTTCATCTCCTCCCTTAACTATTATACAATCAACCATCCATCTCAATCAGAGCGAAGAAAGAAGCCTTTATTCTGGGAATGAAAATATACATATACAATACCAGATTGTATAAGATCCGTTTGTCTATAGAGTGCTTCTTGCCTCTATAAAATGTACTCTACCTTCTACGTATGTAGACGGATGGCAACATATCCGAAATTGCCAGAGAGCAGCATAATTCTGATCAGAGAAAAACCTCCACCATATATGTAGAGGTAAATGCAGGTGGCCGGGCATGTATGACGTGTGTTAACAAAGAAATCTACCTAGATTTGACGCCCTTTGTAACTGCTTCACTACCTACCTCTCCAGGTACTCCGGCAGCTTACTAGGCATATACCAACCTGTCACTTTCCAACTTCACTTTCCCGTTTCACGCTCTTCTATTCACTTTAAGACAAGGAACGCGAAATATATAAATGACTTTCCGCAACCTGAAAGATTTACCCTTCATCATTTCTTCAATCTTAATCTACCAATCTATTCTCTCTTTTTCCAAAGTGCTATAGATCCTAAGCTTTAGAAACCCAGCTGCAATATCTCATTTGAACACATTCACCCTTTATCCTCTTTCTGACCTTGGATTCTCCTTTATTATCTCTCTTCCACTACTACCTACCTAATCAAGAGAGAGTGAGTCCTACTCACTTCGCTACCACCGTCAGACTGCTACTCTCATTTCAATGGACAGTCCCGCTGCAGAAAAACAATCAAAAAATGAGGGGTCAGAACCCGAATTGCAAGAAGAAACTGTTTCCCCTGTTCCAGAGCCCGTCGAATTAAAGAAGAAAAAGAAGAAAAAGAGGTCCGGGAAGTCAAAGGTTCGCTTCATTGACCTTGATGCATAGAAACACGTCTGACTATAACAGAATAAACCAACTGGGTTCGAAGAGTACTATGTGGATGCTCCAGTCACTCTAGCAGAATTTGAGGAAGAGAAAGGACTCTACGATTCGTATGTTCCATATTCTTTCTTACACAAGTCTAATCACTAAATCTTCCAATTAGGTCTATATCCCTAATTCGGTAAACTCCGTCCCTTCTCGGTTGTATTTTCCCACTAACCCTCTCAGACGTCTCGAAACCGCAATTCAAAGGTATGAAACAAAACGGCGAATGAACTCCGAACGAAGGCATGTGTTCATGCAATATCTTTCGTATGGCGGGGTAAAGACCGGGCCAAAAATGTTTGAAGGGAATGACCAGCGGGCGCTTGAGCAACTTGATGCAGATGAGATTGTAATTGCAACCGCTGAGACATGGATCCCAGAAGACAGATTGGAAAAGTGCTACGTTGACTTCGAAACTGTCGCTAAAGGATATCTGTATGTCATATCATCCGGTCCGTGTCAGGAATAGTGCCCGCTAACTGCATACCAGTTCCTGTTTAGCTCCAAGATTATTCAGCCTGGACAGCGAACAAGAGGTCGATATGGTGACGAATACCATCAAAAACTTTCTGAACTACATCCTTCACCATGACGTTTGTCCTGAATACAAAGACAACATTCTGGCCGCGCGATTAGTATGTGACAAGGCGAATCAGCAAATCTGGAAAACCAGACAAGCACAAAGAGATGCGCCCGGCAACTTTAATGTTGCTTGCTCTACACTATTTGGTGGTTCTTTCTTCGGCGTATACTCCGGTGACCAAGAGTGGATTAAAGAGAGCGATCAGCCCTACATACTTGTTGGTCTGCCCGATAATACTGCTCGGAAGGTTGTCAAATTCGCTCTTGCCAGTGCTGGTAGCTATGAAGAAGCATCTCGTTTCCGAGACCTCGCAAATTCAAACCGATTAGAGGCCACCCTTGTCGACGAAAACGGATTTGAAGTCGTCGAAATACTTCCAGCCAACTCAGAGGTCAAAGACTTTTACAAGGAGTTTGCGCCGGACCTCAATCCAGTGGGTAAAGTTCGTGCAAAAGCCTGGCGGGATCTAGAACTTCCAAGTGAGGAGATCACGGAAAATGAGGTATCCGATAGTGAGATCAAAAGCTCGACTGCTCCACAGGAGTTCGTTTTTTTTATTGAAGATAGCCTTCTAAAAAATTTCTTCGTGGGGATGAAAGTTGACGCGCAAGTTCACGAGCTCAATTGCGGCATTCACTACTTCGACAGTGTCTTTGCGATGTACTGCGAATTCTATACAGTTCTCCCGAACGATGCAATGGTGGGATGGAAGCAACCAAGAGATCTTCGAGGTGTCGGTTCATCTGGTGAAGCGGTAAAAAGATCCAATGAAGATTTGGATGACGAAGGAGAGGAATGAATTTCTTTTAGTCTAACTTATGCTTCGAGATTTCCTTTATCATACTTTGGCGATTCTGTTGTTCAAGGCAATTGCAGACTATGGAATTTACACTCCCATAATGAAATAGTCTTCTTGTTCTTTTTGCTTTAGCTTTAATAGAGGCAATCGCTATACCACAGTAGTCCTTGATTTGAATCGATCGAGCCTCAGGGCTTTAACAGAAGTTTACCCGTTGTCTTTCTACCTTCAAGATCCTTTTGAGAAACATCAGTTAGTATGATAGCTTGAGGTGAGGAACGGAATTGACATACAATGTGAGCTTGAGCAGCTTGTTCTAAAGGATAGATCTTATGGACCTTGGTCAAGAGTTTTCCGGACTTGACCATGTTGAAGAGCTCAGTCGTGTAGTAATCAAAGCTTTCTTGTGTATCAATGTAACCGAACATGGTCGTGCGCATCACTCTAATGTTTTTCGCAGAAAACAGCCTAAACGCGAAAGCGTTAGTTACCAAAATATCTTCATTGAGAGGAGAGTCCAAGCGTACTGAATATTCAGCGGAGGAACAGGACCACTGGCATTGCCAAAGAATATCATTGTGCCATTCTTTTTGACGGCCTTGATGCTGTCCTCCCACGTATCCTTACCAACGGAGTCGAATACCGCATTCGCACCCTGACCTCCAGTCACCTCCATGACTCTTTTCAGCCAGTCTTTTCCCTCAGGGGATTTGTAGTCGATTACAACATCTGCACCTAGACTTTTTACCAATTCCACCTTTTCAGGCCCACCTGCGGTTCCAATGACTTTGGCTCCGATGTCTTTCAGCATCTGGGTCATAAGAAACCCAGCTCCACCTGCCGCAGCATGGACCAGAATCCATTCATCCTTCTTCACTGGATACGCCTCTCGCACCAGCGACAAAGTAGTGATTCCACTTAGGAGCACTGCCAATGCCTGTTCCTCACTGACTCCTTCGGGAATCCTAGCAACTTGCTTTTCCATTGGCACCACAGAGTATTCCGCATACCCGCTATTATACAACCACGCGACATGGTCGCCAATTTTGAAATTTTGTGGATTCGGTCCGGGACCAATGGCAAAGATTGTACCCGCCCCCTCACGGCCTAGAATCTCGGGTTTGGGTGACGGGTATAAGCCAGTGCGAAAGTAGGTATCAATGTAGTTCACGCCGCAGAGCGAGTTCTTGATAAGAACTTGGCCCGGTCCTGGTTTTGGAACCGGAGCATTTGTCTTCAATTCAAGGACCTCTGGTCCACCGGTGCGGGATATCTCAATAGCTCGCTGGACAGCTGGAAGAGGCGCCATTGTGCTGAAGGACTGTGATGACTGTCGGGTGGAGAGAAAGCAGAATTGGTTGGAAGGACGCGATATGGAAGAGGCACGGGAATGCAAATGGCCTTGTATTTTAGGGAAAATAAACCCCGCTCGAGATGACAAATAACCCAAATTTGTCATGATGGTTAGGTAGTTACTTGAAGGTTGTAAGTTAAGAGAGAAGTTGCAGTTCTACAAACAAGTTTCCAGAGCTTGTGGCCATTAGAAAATCACGTTCCAACCGTCTTCTCGTAACAGCGAGAAAGCGAAAAAGCATCCCCGGGCGGCTTGCGCCTATACTCACGGCCATACGATAAAAGATCAAAGTGTAGTACGGAGTACTGAATTGTTAGTTATTGGAAATGTGATGTTCTCCGGCCGATGAAGACTCGGAAGCTGGTCGGCTTACTCCGTACTGGCCGAGCAATGAAGAAACGCGGAGATAACTCTCTGGTTGCAGCGGTTGGTAGTTAAGCAAGTCGCGGGGGTTGAGGCTTTACTTAAAAGAAGCTTAACCAACCGTTTCGGCATCCCTATAAGGCGCCCGCGGTGTTAGGGCTCGTTCGGCGTCCGACTGCCCCTATTCGCAGGGAGCCTCGGAGTTAATCCGAGCTCCACGCGGGGAGCCCACAATCCGCAGACAAATATTTTCAAACCTCCCACTTCCATCAACATGACCATGACCATGACCATGACCATGACCATGACGAGCAACACGGTTTCGGAACTCCGGTATCAAGTTCTACAACCGCCCATTAGCTGCGTGCGGAATACACGTCAATTGCTACTCAGGTCAGATCCTGCCCGGTTTTATGATGGGAGCTTGGGCATCACCGAACTTATTCCTATCCGGCCGAACCCGTCGTCCGCAAAAACCGGGAATGAGCCACGGAGCAGTCATGGGCCATCACGAGCCTGAATTCGGGCAGCCCTTTCGAGAGCACACAAATACCTCAGGCTAACGCAATGCAAACGTGGACGTATGACTTCACGAACATGTTCAAGGTGTTACAGTCCAAGCAAAAAGACTGACTGATGGTCAAAGAGTGAGGCTGTTCGAGTATGAGAGCATATGCCATTGACCGACGGGATGCAAAGAATGTGACTGAGGGATTTTTCCAGCACTCGAGAAACAATTTCAATAACCGCATTTGCCAGGGGACAGCTGGCCTTTCTGACCTAAGTGATTCCAGGCACCAGCAGTATTGGAGGATCCACGGTCCATCCGTAACATACACTCCACACTGTGTCCGTCATTTTCAGACACAGAAACGATCCCTTGGGTATTCAGCCATTTCTTTCTTTGCGCCTGGAGTGCTGATTCGAATTTGGCCCGCCTTATAAACATCCAGCAGTCTCCCATTCTATGGCGCCTTACTCGCAGACGATTGACCACGAAGGGTATTCGAGCGAGTAGCACGGAGTAGGTGTAACGCTAAGATGGGAATCGCATCGCAGACAACAACCCTACACGAAGGGAACTGAACGATGCTCCTCCGGGATTAGTAGTATCGCATTCATATTCAATTCAAGCCATGTGGTTGGGCGGCATCACCATCTTCAACACCATCCACAAAAACTTTTCGCGCAGTAAACAGGCGTGTCGACCGGGGCAGTAGTTGGTTGTTCTTCACCGAAAACGTCATTTCCTCACATGAGGATGATCAGGACGTAAACGACGGAATGTTCGGTATGTATATTCTCGAACTCACTCCTTGACGTCTGCCGTTTTTGGCCAGCTACGAACCGACAGTTACGAGACCCCGCCATTCGGTGCGGCAGCAAATACCATCAAGGCGAACTCATCTAGCTAATGACAGGGCCTGCTTGAACATCCTCCAACAACGCCCTGTTGATGTGGCCTTGGTTGGGCATGAACCCCATCACCATGTCGGCTTATCAGGCACGAAGTAACTACGAAGTATGTACTCCGTATGTACATCTCAATTATCGCCGTGCTGTCTACGCGAATAAGGACCAATCCACCCCTCCTTTTGTTTTTGGGTTAATGATACCATTCTCGGGGTTCAAAATCATCAAATTATCACCTTCTTTTTCCGGATCATCGGCGAGCCCCTGTCAGGCTGTTAACTGAAAGATGTCCCAGGAAACTAGGCTTAAAACGGCATAAAGCTATTCATAGAACCTTTAGCCGTCAAATCCAAGGGATTTGAGGTCTTTCTCATTATTTACAAATTCAAATGCCAGAAATAGAGGCGAAGGCTACTATTCTTGATGGGCAAAATCACTTGAGCGAATGGTGGATAAAGCGTCATGGGTGCCGGCCCCAATTTGAATCTCTCTGTTCACCATATCCAATCAATTTGACCGTTCTCGTCTCAGACCAACGGGCGCCAAAATTCTCGGTACCTTTGCCATGATCCCAGTCGGCCCAACCGAATTTCGACACAAAATGTGTCGCAGTCGAATTATTCGTCGAAAGGCGATCTTATTTGGGATCAAAGCCAATTCGGTCTCTTCAGTACCCTGCATCGCCAAGACTCTCGGGTGGATAGGGGGCAGCTCACTCCATGCCCGTAGCGCCTGGCTGCACTGTGCGCCCGGAGTGACAAAAATCTACTCTGTCAAGCAAAGGCGCTTTCGCTCTCGGAGGGTCCAATAATGGCGAGCAGTCTTCTCTTTTCTTTTTCGACTGCCTGAGCATCCCTACCTGTGGGGATGAGATCATTTTCTTGCCTCTCACCCTCTGAATATAAAATCCTAAGAGAATGCCGCCGGCTTCCTTCAGTTTTCCTTCCTTCTCAAACCCATATCAAAATAGTCACCTACAAGATCACCGTTGGAAATTCTTTGGTCGAAGCCCCTGACTGGACACCTTCCTTTTGCAACTTCAACTTTACCTCTCCCGTTTGTTTGTGGCCCTTTGCGTTGATATTCCGAAGGATATGACCGATCGTTTTGAACTTATCCTACAGAAAAATCTAACATGGATACATTCTAGAAGCTAGCATACCTTCTGCTGGTTAGGGCCTTGAACACATCGCTTGCCACAATTCTGTTACTGTTTCTTCTTTTGCTTTCCAACTTGCTTGAACCACAATGGCGTCTACAATTTCCCGTGCGCGGAGCTGGCCTCCTGCGCCAACTGTCGAAGACGAAGCTGACTCTCTCCTCCATGAGGTCTTCGAGGATGGCTCTCCCGTCGCCGTCAAAAAGGATGACACCTCTGTTGTGTCTAGAGGGACTGTTGACCAGAACCCCATTATCATTCCTGCGGAAGAACACAAGCCGAATACGAGTCAACCCAGGCTCGGGCCCAAGAATGATAACATGAAAGGCAAGACAGAACATAAGAAATCCAGACCAGTTGCCTCTCCAGCTCTGAGCCGGGCCTCGTCCACTTCATCCAAAACCAAAAACAGGGTTCGATTTGCAGAGCCAACGGATCGGATCAAAAACTACCAACCAGGTTTGGACCCAAAGCTGCCTTGGCCTTTTGAACCCTTAGCTAATATCTCTGAAGTTACTGAAGACTTGCCACCTTCCTCAAAATATTGCGACCGTTCCAGAAGAGACAATGGTAGTAGCGTTCTTCGCTCTTCTACGCATAGTCCAAACCGACAATCTCATGCACCTCGACGACAAACACAAGACTACGGTGATTACCCAAGCGATAGTGATGATGATATCGATCAAAACAGCCGAAGATATAGCTGGACTACTTGGGAGGAGGGGCGGGATGGTGATGCCGCCTATGTCAAAGAGCGAATGTACGAATGGCATAGTGACGATGAGGTCTCGTCTTATCAGGGCACCAAATTCCAACACCGAAGAGAATCAAGCCGTGTCGTTACAGAAACCATATCAAGCGAATCATCTCCTGTCCTATCTGCCTCTCATGCTCATGATATCGCACAGGCGTCTCGTCAGGATCGATACTTGTCCGAGCCCTCTCATGGCGGCTCCAGAAGTGCATCGCGCCACCGAAGATCCGCCCTTGAAGAAGTTCCTCGAAAGGATTATAAAGAGCACCATACTTCTCGGGCTAGGTCAAATGCTTCTTCGACACGTCGACCCGCCAACTATGGCTCCGATTTTGAGGACATGCAATCACAGGTAACTCCTCGATCTCCAGCAATTAGGTCTAAGTCAACCTCTCGCCCTCGAAGTTCAACCATTCAAACTATCAATACGGCTCGCTTGCTCGGAGATAGTCCGTCATTCTCCCTGCGGCCCTGCCCTAGGCCAATAGCGCTCGCTGGCTATCGTGACTGGTATACCATTAGCGGCTTAGATCATCTAGATATATGCCCGTCTTGCACCAGTCAGCTTGGGAACACACGATTTCGAGAGTTGTTGGTGCCCAGCCGTCCTAAGCACTCGGAAACAAACGTTCGATGTTCCCTTAGCCAGCCATGGGCTCAGCTTGCCATTGCTCAAACCATGAAAATGGGCCTCAATCACCTCGAACTGCTGTACCAAGTTACTCGACCACCCACTGGCGGCCAGCCATGCTCCGGCCGGGAATATTCCCTGCAAACCTGGTACCGCGTCGTCGACCCCGAAACCGGTCGATGTGTCCCGGAATTTCATGCATGCTCCGCATGTTTCCGTAATCTATCGATATTGATGCCATCGCTGACTTATACATTCAGCTCCGAACCCATTGTTCAAGAGCGCATTTGTGACCTCCGAGTGGACAGCTCCAGGTTCACTACATACGTTGAAAAATTACAGACTGCTGTCACGCGCAGCTTGCCTGACCCTCATCGCTATATTGATCTCCGAGACTTCATTCACTACGTTCAACGGAAGAAGACAAGATACCATTGCCCTCGGGATCATATGCTGGTAGCTTCATGGCACTTTATCCCCGATCTCCCTGAATTCACTATCTGTGAAGACTGCTATGATGATGTAGTCCGGCCAATTGCCAACAGTCCAATCGCAAACAAAATTTCCCGGTCATTGAAGAAACTTCCATGTGCTGATAGGTCTCGCCGCGATCAACCAGCGAGCTGCTACCTGTACAGCCCTCGCATGAGAGCAAAGTTCCGTGAGGCGGTTCGACGTGGTGATTATGAATACCTCCAGTCTGTGGTGCTTCGACGGTATGACACGGAGACTGGATTTCGGCAGATGAAAAAACTCTTGTTACAGGAAGTTGCTAAGGGGTTTGACCATGACCAGAATTTGAGACGCAATGCAGAGGCTTGGAAGAGACTCGAATGATATGTTTTATTTCATTTCTTTTTCATTTGTTTCTCTCATCCTATTTCCTTTTCTTTTCATTGGAGGTGGCTTCTTCTTGTTTTCTTCTCTCCTATCTTTCCAGCTGGTCCTGTTGAAGTGTCCAGGGGCTTCACCATTCCAACTTTCCAACGGTTGATCTTGATGTGGGTGACACTCCTGAGGCCATTTTTATTATAATTTTTATTGTACTACACCATTGTTTTCCTGCTCATTTGTTGGCCATCGCTTGTTTGTCTTCAGTGTCATATTTTCTTTGGTCGGGGTTTTTTTTCTAGTAAGCACTATGAGCTTCATCTTTGTGCTAGAGCATGGCATGCGTATTGATTTACAAATGATTATAACATGTAATACATATCTTGATAGGGTTAGGGTCCATAATGTACATTGATTGTTAAAAGGAGTATGGTTTATATTCATGTCGTTTTAGAGGGATAGGAGTAGATTGTAGATTAGATCTTGGACCTTCTTTATAACAGACCCAACTACATAATTTGCAGCATGTATGTACTTTACACTAAAATGATCTTTGCCTCTCAATGCTTTGGATTAGAAGAACAGCTGTCCTGGGTATCACTTATCCAATCAGTGCTATCACTTCACCAGGCCATTTCTTTCCCCAGACCATAGCTCTATTAGGTATTCTACCACCAGCAGGAGCCAGGATTCTAAGCCTTCCGCCCTGACCTTTATCAGGTTCTACTTCTGCAATATATATGAAACCCATGACGCTCGCGTCACGTATCTCCTCAAGTGATGCAGTAGAAACCGCATTGGTTATCGCGACGAGTGAATTCTCCAGAGCTAGAGAAGCTGGACCCGAAAGTTTTTTCAGTGGAGCATTGCTATCTGAAGACGCTGGTATGCTACCTCCAGCGGGCGTTGAAAGCTCTGTTCCCAAACCTGGCAGGCCTGAAGCTGAACTGCTTGAAATAGCTGCTTTAGTTTCGCTTTCGTCGTCTCCACCGGGTAGGAATGACTCGAACGATGACGGGTCATACTCCTCTTCATCTTCTTCAGTGGTAATGTTGATGGTGTAGATAGACAGGGGTTCAAAATCGACTTGTGAAGTGTGTGGCGAAAGCGAAATGGTAGTGCCTGAAACCGTAGATGGTAAGGAGCTCCCAAAAAAGTATGACTTTATCTGGGATTCGCGGACATGCTTCATGAAAGCTGCATCTCGATCAACACAGCCACCTGATTTGGTGAGTTTCACAACTGAGATCCGTTGATCGGATGCAGCTGCCGTCGCCGATGTGGCAACGGGTTTATTATCGTAATCTCTCACCATAGAACTGTAGAGTCGTTCCGAGCCGAGAACCAGGATGGTAGATACTAAAAACCACTGGGTCAGCTTCTCGATTGTAGTAAGAGGAAATTGCGCAACAACACTTACTAGAGAACTCGGTCACGATATGATGTATTATGTCTTCTGAAGCACCTTTCCCTTGTTCCAGAATTCCGGGTGTATCAATAATCACGCCTGTCTCCCTCGAAGCAGCATCTTCCGCCATCCTGCCTGCCACAGCCAGCGCCATTCTTGATAATACGGCCTTGTAATAGGTCCCATCTGCTTCCAACGGGCTCGGCAATCCGTAAAAATATGCTAGCGGTAGCTTCACGGGGATCGGAGTCGGTCCAGATGTTGGACTACTTCCCCAACCGTCTTCAACATCAATCAGCGACCGAAACGCGGTGGCTGTTAGCGACCCCGGGACACTCAGCGCCCCTTCTGATGGGTCCAGATTCACCAATAATGGCTGCCTCCCGACCTTAGTGGCATATCCGATCAATATCTTCGCCAAACTCGTTTTGCCCGAGTCGCCTCGTCCGACGATCAAGACCCGTGGACCTTCCCTTCCGGCAGCCTTCGCCTCCTCCCGCATGGTTTCCAGCGCAAAATGTACGTTAGCATACTCAGCCATAGGTGTCTCCTCGGCGATGTATTCAACCTGGCATCCTCCATTGCCTGGACCGGGAGGCACAGGTGCTGTGCCCACAGGTCCGATTAGCACGGGTTCGCCTGCCACCAGTTCCAGTGTACATCCATGCCATGTGTATATCGCCGCTTTCGTTCCGGAAAATGTGTAGGTTTGAGATATAGCGAGTTCGGTTCCGAATAGTTCTGCGGTACCGGTCAATAACTAAGCCAGAGTATCGTTAGCATTAGCTCCATGGAGATGCGTGGGGGGAACTAGCAGATGGTTGAATCGCGTCGCCTGTGGATGAGTTTGGGCAATCGCGTACCTTGACCTTAGTTGTGTTTCCGAATGCGACTTCGAATCTCCATTCAGATCCGGCGGGAAGAGTGATGTGTGTTGGCTGAGGAGGAGCTTTACGAGCGTCGACTGTTTGCTGTGAAAGCTCTAAGCCGGGAAGCGACATTGCATTGCTCGGAACCTTGAGGTATATATGCAGCCTTACAGAAATGAGCTGTGGGATTTAATAAACTTATAAGATAGCAGCTTTCTTGGGTTCAAATGAGGTTGTAATCCTTTGTAGTCCAGGAGCCCGGTTTCTCTGTTTCTCTCACCAGGAGAAAAAGGGACTGCTTTCTGTTACAAAGCTCGGAAAGCTTCATGAATCTGAACTGAAGCCCCACATACGGAGTACTGTGCAACAACAGTCGGTGATAGAGGGATAGAAGGCCATTCATGAAGTCCTGTAGCATAATTATCAATTTACTGTTAATGTCCATGGATAGCTAAATTTCCACAAGTTTCCATTAGAACATGAGAGACAAAGTTCCAATTTCAGGGCAATATTGTGAAAGAAACCTGCAACTACTCAGGCAGTTAAAGGATCCATATAAACCAAGACCTAGGAACCATGCGATATTGCGCGATGAATGCCAATAAAATCAGAGGCAGATACTCCATCAAACCGAAGAAATCAACTAAGCCTCCGCCTGAAAATGATGCCAAATGATTGAATGATATAAAAGCCGATCCCAATGCCATGATTACGGTGAGAATTTTGTCCAACGATGCCAATTGCTTAAACGCCGGGACAATTTGGAGGCTTCTGGCGTCGGGTCCGAGGGTAGACTGTCGTAGCGCAGAAGAAAGATACGACAATGGGAAGCTCGTATCTGCTAGGTGAAGTTCCAAGCGCAACGAGAACGAAGGATAGAATTAAAATGTACAGAATGCTGGTTGCGTTGGGACTATAACGAGGGGATATAACGATCAATTGACAAATATACACGACTCCTTGAATGTAAATGCAGAGTATTGGGTCGGAGGTATAAGAGCCGGTCCCAGTGCATCTGCGAAAAGTGAAATGTTGCGGTCCAAGATGAGATATGTGTAAAGGCGGAAGCAGATGCACTAAACGCCTCTTTATATCCGTATTGGATATAGATTGAACTCGGCAATTTCGTTCCACGATCCACTTCGGAAGATGAATTTACTCTGTTTAGAAGAAATACGGAATTGCGGCGCTGAGAAGTTTAGTCTGTTAGGGCCATGGTTTAGCTCGAAGGATTGAAAGGGAACCTACGCAATTGCCAGAGTTGCAGTAACTCCAAGTAAAGCCCGATTTCGGACCCGTTCGCGTCTGAGTCTTGCTTCTAATAGCCGCGCCTTTTTAGCGGGTTGTGATGCAGCAATTTCAGCTTCGAATTCTGCGCCATTTTCCTCGGTTTCCGCAATTTTTCTCTTTCGTGAGGGTTTCGAAGGGGCTTTACTACCCTCCGCATCCCCGTCTTCCTCTTGTAACTTGACTGCTTCCTCAACCATCTCTTTAGCCTTAGCGATCATTTCGGTAGCATTATCTGGAAGAGGCAGTTCTGGAAGTCCATTGGGCATCTCGACTGTAACGTGGGTGCGAGTCGTCTCAAGATCTTCGGTGGGGTCAACTGTTGTTTCGCTCTCCACGTTAATCTTCACACGGTCGCTTGACTTTTGCACTGGTATCGCCTCGCCTTCAGAGTCGCTCACTTCACGCTCTCCGTTTACTTCGGTTAATGTTTTTAAAGCTGAATTGGCATCTTCTTTGCCACCGATAACCACGCTTTCAGCGACGGATGCAACAGCATCGAGAGAGCTTTGCAAAGTCTCGCTGACGGCGGCAGCAGATGGTGTAGTTGCGTCTCTTTGAGCCTTGGTTTGTCGCTTGCGTGGAGTGGCCTTAACCCTCGACGGTGAAGCGGAGCGAAGAGATCTGGTTCGAGCCGCAGAAGGGGCGGGTGGCGCAAGATTTGCCGCATCAGCCTTCGACCCATTGAATTTTGGAGGAGCGGCAGTCGTTTGTTCAGATGTTTTCGCTGGTGTTTTGGACGGCTTCGGAGGGCCCTGGGGAATATCTGCAGGATCTAGTAGTGCTCGGATCCAACTGGCCATCTGATATTCTTCCGCAAGCTCCAAAGCTACGATATTGGTTAGCACAAGCAAGGAAAGGGTAAAAGGCAGTAATCATACCAAATTCGGGTGGTATCCACAGATTACCAGCTATTTCATCACTTCCGGTTTTGGGATGGCCTCTGAGATATTCACGTTCAAGTTTCTCATCGACTTGTTTGGCCCAAGGAAAAGCGATCTTGAACATACCGGTTGCGCTTACGTAGCCATCCTTGCTGCGCCGCTAGAGTCCACAAAGCCGTTAGAGGAGCCAATGAATGGATTGAAGGAGCTCGCGTAAAGCAAAAGTGGTTGTCATACCATGAGGAAGTACGTTTCGGGAGGCTGATTTGAATTCAGGGTGGGAAAGATTTCGGTATCTTTGAGGTTCTTCGGGAGAGGCGCGCGCAGGTGCGCATACTCGAAAATACCAAGATTTTCGGGCCTAGTCGCGTTGGACGTCCCGACATGGTCGGCTTTGACTTTCAGTTCCGTTGAACCCAGGCGGCGACGCGACAGAAGTTCCTCATCTTGATAAGAATTGATACGCGTTAGCCAGAAAAGCCTTACAAATGAACGCGCCGGAGAGCGAGATGTCTGTTCCACTAATCGCCATTGCGATAAGGCCCAATAGCGGGCTCTTAAATGGGATGAAAATGTACTTACGGGATGGCGAAACTTCCGGTTGGATCAAAGGATTTCTCTTTGTAGGGAGCGATCGCATTGCGAAGACGAGATTGGGATTCGTCAAGCGACTCGAACTGAAAAGAACCAGGAGATCTGGACTTGAGGTTGAGTCAAGATAAACTCTTGATCGTAGATGAGCCTGTGTAATGCTTGGGGTGCCACGTTGCAGGCGCGTTCTCGACCGCAGTGCAGTCCGCAGAGATGTGGTCGCGTTTGACTCTGGTAATGCCGGCAACGGATGCTGGGAGCACTGTTTGCAGTGCAGTGTAGGGATTGTTTTGTTGCGATAACGCCAATTGAGGAACAGCCGCAGTGGAACCCAAGTTGATAAAAAGGGGGTTTAGGTCTGGAAGATTATCGATGAGATTGCACGTCAAGAGGAATTGATTAGTTAAGGGTTTCATTGAGAATCACCTGAATTGACTCGCTCTTTCTCTATTCGACTGTCTCAACGCGAATGCCAAGCCGGGTAAATCGCTATTCCATCTTTGGTTAGTCTAGTAATGGCATTAGTCATGTATGACTCAGCGAGCCAGCACGCCAAGACGGGATCCCGAACCTTAGTTCGCAGGAACGTTCTTCCTTCAGGCAAGTCCCGTGCCGCCTCAACAAACAACCGAAACGGCAGCCGGAAAATCAGGGAAAAAAGAATTCAATTGCTCTTCGGCCTACGGAGTACACCTATTCACCTTCTGTCTCTTTTCAAAAACCCTTCTACTTCTCTACCATCTTTCCTGCCGAGATTGGTCTCGTAATCGTGGTTTTTGATTCTTTTACACAATGGTTTCTGCGCTCAGATTAGGAAGCTCTGCGCTTCGCGCTGCTTCTATCGCTCCGAAGCCGGTGATACAGTCCGCAGCCTTCAATGGCCTCCGCTGCTATTCATCCGCAAAAGCCAAGGTTAGTGCCATGAAGCAAGACTATATGTACACATCGCTTACAAAATTTTTCCATTGCAGTCCCTGAAAGATACCTTCGCCGACAAACTTCCGGGAGAGATCGAGAAGGTGAAGAAATTAAGGAAGTTAGTACTTAGCACATGATTCCTACAAAAGACGGCCCTTTCTTGCTCGGTTGCTTACAGTATGTAGGGACTTCGGCTCCAAGGTCCTCGGAGAGGTCACACTCGACCAGGTCTATGGAGGCGCTCGTGGCGTCAAGGCCCTCGTTTGGGAGGTGTGTCAAGAAGTTTGGACGAATAACCACTGCTCGCAGTGTTAACTCGAAATAGGGATCTGTTCTTGATTCTGAGGAGGGTATCCGTTTCCGAGGATATACAGTAGGTCACTCCAGCTATATTGTCGAACAGTCGACACCAGGCTAACTGACTTTCTAGATCCCCGAATGCCAGAAACTTCTCCCCAAGGCACCGGGCGGCGAAGAGCCTCTCCCAGAAGGTTCGTTAGCACTGCCTGTGTTGCGATTTAATATATTTTTGTAGGCTCACATAATTTAGGTTTGTTCTGGTTGCTCTTGACTGGTGAAATCCCAAGTGAGCAACAGGTTCGGGATCTTTCCGCTGAATGGGCTGCTCGATCCGACGTTCCGAAATTCATCGAAGAACTTCTCGATCGCTGCCCCAGCACTCTGCACCCAATGGCCCAGTTTTCCCTAGCTGTCTCTGCTCTTGAACATGAATCGTCTTTTGCTAAGGCCTACGCCAAGGGCATTAACAAGAAGGAATACTGGCAGTATACCTTCGAGGATTCGATGGACGTTATTGCTAAGCTCCCAACAATTGCCGCTAAGATCTACCGCAACATTTTCAAGGATGGTGTCGTTGCTCCTGTCCAGAAAGATAAGGATTACGGCTTCAATCTCGCCAACCAGCTTGGCTACGGCGAAAACAAGGATTTCGTTGAACTCATGCGCCTCTACCTCACCATTCACTCTGACCACGAGGGTGGCAATGTTAGCGCTCACACCACTCATCTTGTTGGAAGCGCTCTCAGCTCCCCAATGCTTTCTCTTGCTGCCGGTTTGAACGGTCTTGCTGGTCCTCTCCACGGCTTGTAAGTTGTTCGGACACTTTTCCGTGAGATCGCTTACTGACAATTATTGCAGAGCCAACCAGGAGGTGCTTCTCTGGCTTCAAAAGATGAAGAAGGCTATCGGCAATGATCTCAGTGACCAGGCCATTAAGGACTATCTCTGGTCCACATTGAATGCTGGCCAGGTTGTTCCAGGTTACGGCCATGCTGTCCTTCGCAAGACCGACCCTCGCTACGTGTCTCAGCGTGAATTTGCTCTTCGCAAATTGCCTGAGGACCCAATGTTCAAGCTTGTCAGCCAAGTCTACAAGATTGCTCCAGGCGTTCTTACCGAGCACGGCAAGACTAAGAACCCTTACCCTAACGTAGATGCTGTAAGTTTTCTACCGTTCATTGGGTCTACGCCTATAGCTAATTGTTCCATTCTAGCACTCTGGTGTCCTCCTTCAATACTACGGTTTGACCGAGGCTAGCTACTACACCGTTCTTTTCGGTGTTTCTCGTGCTCTTGGTGTTCTGCCACAATTGATTATCGACCGCGCTCTTGGCGCTCCTATCGAGCGCCCCAAGTCCTTCAGTACCGAGGCTTATGCTAAGCTTGTTGGTGCGCAATTGTAAGATCCCATGATTTCTGGAGCTCCCAGAAAAGTTCGCGATTCTACTTTTCTCATTGTATAAAACCCGCATGATCTATTTGTTTTCGGAAGCTTGTATTATTTTCCCCTAAATACCTACCGTGGCCCTTGTGCTTTTCGCCGAGTGTAATCTTATTTCTGTTCACTATGGGGTTTCCTGGGTTTACACAGGAGGTGCAGGATAGAAGGCTTTTGTTCGTTTCGTTATAAATTTCGCGGGCTTTTATGTTTTTCATGGATGTATATGCCATTACTCGGTTCCTAAATCGTAGTCTCTCCTCCACATACTCCTCGGAAAATTTCGGTTGATCGTTTAATATGTACTCTCTAACACTGAAAACCGATTCAATTGAGACGTTCAATGAGTGAAATTCGCACTTCAGCGATCTTTGTTGGGAAAGATGCAAGGGCCAATGCATGTGGCTGAGGTGTTGAGTTCAACAAAGCGCCCGTGGAAACTTGCCGAGTTCAAGCTTGCGTTAGCTAAGCTGCACGTGCCGACGTCATTTTAATCAGCTCTAGCGAGCAAGCGTTTTGATTTGCGGATAGTGACCACACTAAAATGACCCCTGCTGAGTCACCCGGAGCCTCTCCCTATTTGGATTAGCCTTATCTTAAGCTACTGGTAAGTTTCACGTGACCGATTGTTTAAAATATGTTTGACATGTTTGTCCGTCGTAACTTGCTTAGTCATTCAGTCTTTTCGGGTCTGTGGCTGTAAAAAGGAGTTCGTCTTTTCGGGACGAGTGTCTCAAGCCATTTCTCATTTCTTTTTCCTGAAAGGAAATTTGTTTCTTCTGTCAGTCAAAGAATTCTTAAGCAATCCTGTCTGAAGACCAAGAAACAGGAAAAAATCGTTGTTTAGCTTCCGATATTAGCCCTTTAACCTCGGTGAGTTTACTCCGTATGTACTCCGTACCTTTGTCACATTCCCACAAGCTCAACAGGGGAAACCAAGGTTTTCCCCGAGATCGCTGCCCCGGTAGGTCTTGGCTAACTTCCTACCCGTTAGTTCACGGAGCAATCCCCATCCTGCCTGAAGAACAACACCACCACCGTTCGTCTCCATCAGCTCCCGAATTTCTGATTCAGGATCCATCGGTACTACCAATCGTTCGCGCCAGGCTGATATTCAACCGTGGTGCTACCTCCTCTACCGCCTTCACAAACTCTCCTGGATCGAACGGTCGTCGAAGTAGAGGCATAGCTTCTGCTCCCAATTCCACAGCTCTTTTAACAAAACCGGCGAAGACGCCCCCTTCATCCCTTGGTCAGGGCCCCTTTCAGCGTCCCAGTGTCAAGAGATGTCCGCTGCGCAGGTATCACCCGCTTCCAGCGGTCCCGGAGCCATCGAGAAGAAACCCGTCAAGTTTAGCAACTTGTTGCGTGAGTAGTGCCTCGCCGAAATTGACTCGCTTGATGATGATCCACTAATTATCATTTTTCGTGTAGTTGGTGCTGGCTTGAACTTGTTTGAGTAAGTTGTTGCAAATTCGAAAGAGCGGTTTGACATGAGCAGCGCTGACGACTAGTTTTACAACTACAAAGGGTTACCACCCTGGGACAGGTATTTTAGCCTCACTTGCCTTTTTTCTTTTTTTCTTTTGCATTTGGAGACA
The DNA here is from genome assembly GCA_014964245.1 of Nannizziopsis barbatae. NCBI lineage: Eukaryota > Fungi > Ascomycota > Eurotiomycetes > Onygenales > Nannizziopsiaceae > Nannizziopsis > Nannizziopsis barbatae. The sequence continues at coordinate 2,453,959 of JACVYH010000003.1, forward strand.
TTAACTAATCGGTTATGTGTTGCTAATAGCCGCTGGAAGTGATCAAGACAACCATGGCTGCCAACCGATCTGATACCTTTCCCGGGGCCATGGCTCGGATTTGGGGTCGTGGCGGCGCACTCGGCTGTAAGATTTCAGTCATACATGACCTACCCTAATAACAAAGAGTTCTGACACATAGGTTATCTAGACTATCAAGGTCTCATTCCCTGGGCCTGGATTGAGGCTTCCACCAAAGGTGCCGTGCTTCTCTTCGTAGCATCGGAAGCCGAGTACCATGCGAAGACCTTCGGCGCGTCTGATTTCATTGCGGGAATCAGTGGAGGTATGGCTGGTGGCGTTGCTCAGGCATATGCTACCATGGGTTTCTGTACTTGCATGAAGACGGTGGAAATTACAAAGCATAAGATGGCTGCCGCAGGTGTTAAGCCTCCCAGTACCTTTGCTACTTTCATGGACATCTATCGAAAAGAGGGTATCCGTGGAATTAACCGCGGCGTCAATGCGGTCGCCATTCGTCAAACTACCAACTGGGGTTCACGCTTCGGTTTGTCCCGTTTGGCTGAGAGTGCCATTCGCCGTGTCACTGGTAAGGAGGAGGGCCAGAAGCTGAGTGGCTTTGAGAAGATCATCGCCAGTGGGTTAGGTGGTGGACTGTCCGCCTGGAACCAACCTATTGAGGTCATTCGAGTCGAGATGCAGAGCAAGACCGAGGACCCCAATCGTCCTAAAAACCTCACTGTGGGCAAAACCTTTAAATATATTTACGAGTCGAACGGACTCAAGGGCTTGTACAGAGGAGTCACTCCCCGTATTGGCCTTGGTATCTGGCAGACAGTTTGTATGGTTGCTCTTGGTGATATGTAAGTATTTGCCGGTCCTTCAAATACTCGTGTACGGAGCTAATGTGCATTCAACAGGGCTAAGGAAGCAATCGAGAAGCTGACTGGTGATGCCGTTACTGCGAAGCATTGATCATATCCAGCTTCCAACAGTTCGGGCCGAGCTATACTAAAGCTCTCTTTCTTACACTTTACTGTATGCGTTATAATATCGTTAAGAGTTTCTCATTTCCCAAGGAGCTACTGCGCTGCTCTTTCTATATTCTCAATTCAAAATCACTTTCCTTACAGTACATTTCCAAGTTAGCCCCTGCGGTGTCGCCGGAGAGAATTTTTTTTTTCGACATTCCTCAGAAGATTTGTGAAGATGAGTGCAAAGATAACTAGAACCCAAAAGGCATTCTTCATTCTTAATACAAGTACAGTACATGAAATCTAGACAGGTACGCCAAGACTGAGTCGAAGGTTTTTTCTTCTTTGGTGCTCCTACGCATATAGCGCGCGAATAGCTACCGCCGCCAACAGACAGGAAGAACCTTTGAAAGTCGCATTGAAGCAACTCTAGGACAAGAAGAATGATTTTAGTGAAAAGGAAAAACGCGTCTAAGCTTTAGGCTCGGGTATGGCGGATATTGAGGTGGCATTGTATTTACACAGGTAGACCAAGATCGGAGGCATAGGGGATATGGAACAGGTCGCCAACGCTGGCGACGGAAGCCTTGCCGCCGAAAAGAGATTTGGCCGCCTAGATGTCAAAATTAGTATAAGATTATATTTCGGCGGAGTGATTCAAGTTCAGCTTACCGATTTGACTTGCTCCTCAGTGACTTTCTCGATTCTTTGGCCAACCTCGGTGATCTGGAGAGGCTTATTTCCATGGACGAGGGCAGAGCCCGCAAGCTCGATGTCAGTTGCGAGGCTTTGTCCGCTTTCAAGAGCGCGGAATTTCGCCAGCGCAATAGCCCTCTTGATATCTTCGCTGGCAATATCACCTGACGAAACCTTCTTGAGGGCCTCGCCGACCTTTTTGCCAGCCTGGCCAACAGACTCAGCCTGGCCAGAGATGGTGATGTAGAGAAGACCAGCATCGGAGTAGGTCGCTTGTTTGGTGGAAATAGAGACACCAGAAATACCCTCAACAGCCTTGGAGAGGATAGAGGATCCGGATGACCATTTGATGCTGGATTGGCCGCCCAGCAGAGCTTCTAGGACGTTATACTCTGGCTTATAGCCGCTGGTACCGAAAGAGCTAGAGCCTTGGAAAGCAATCACCATGGAGTTTCCGGCCTGGCTTGCAATGCGCTGCTCTCCGCCATAGTACTTGCTTGGCTCACTAGAAGTAACACTATATGGTCCGCTTGTGGATGTGGTGGGAACACCTGCGAAGAATTGACCGACCCATTTGGAAGCATCACGAGCACTAGCACCGCTGACAACAACGGCAGAGTTTCCTTTAGTGTAGGCGCTTCTTCCGAACGCAGCAACGCCCTCCGCATCGACATAATGTTTTAGAGGAGCGGATGGCGAAGGGACCAACGAATTTCCGAGTCCGCGGTGGAAAGCAACACCATGAGCGGCATCCAAAGCCTGAGCGGAAGCATTGGCAACTGAGTCTTGTTGAGAGAACTTGACAAGGTCAATGACAAGCTCGTTTAATTCATGGGCTACGACCGTTATTAGCGATGTTCTATACCAATCCCAGCAATTGGGTCCTACCTGCGTATTTCGTATTCGAGACGACTTCTGCAACCAATTCAGCATAGTATGGGAGATCGGAACTGAGGAATCGGGCGGTAAGAATGACGTTCTCTCTGGAGCGAGAAGCCGAAAATTCCCCTCCGAGTAATTCAGACTCTCGGGTAATTCGCAGCGCCGATCTCTTGGTCGTTGACTGTCAATTGAAACAGAAAGTGTCAGTAGGTGACCCTGTTATAAAAATTTTGCTTTCCAAATATATCGCATACCTTGAATGCAAAGTTGGCTAGCACATCGGAATATCCGGGGAACGGCTGATATCTAGAACCGGCTTTGGCGACAACGGACAATGTCGTAGTCGGTGCCGGGAAATCACGGCAAGCAAGCTTGAAACCGCCGGCTTCTTCGGTTTCGAAATCTTGTCCCTTTGAAGTAGCTGCGGAGGCCATTCCCCGTTGGGAGGCCTTGGACATGCATTGCTTCCGAAGAGCTCTTGCAGCCTGGCTGCCGAAGGAGGTTCGCGACAGCATCATTGCATGTGCTGAGTACAGGAATAAGGAAAAGGGATGCTGAGGTGCAATGGCTGAAAAGAGTGGGGTTGGGAGGGAACCCGTCGTTGAGTCGCTGAAGCGTTCGGGATCGAAAACATCACACTGCAGTCTTCATCGAGTCGGAACTTCAGATTGGCGTGCGGTTGTGTCAGCACGATGCTGATTGGCCAGGCTGGGCGCTATTTTTCCGATAATCACGTGTGATCAGCTATTTCGGGGGAACATACATCCGGTATGGTAACGTCGCGTAAGAAAAGTGCATTTTGAGCCACAGCTCGAGATGATTCGATGCTGCCATCTCTACCTATTCTTCGGGAAGGATTCTAAATTCCTCCTCAAGCGCTCGTTCTAACAGATGAGGACTCAAAAGTGAACCCACAGACACCTTCCAGAGCAGTCGGCATTGCTCTAGAAGCTTGCGAAGATGTCACAGGTAAGCAGATATCCTTTTGGGCTGATGAAAATCCCCGCCGCGAGCTATCAGATAACGGGATATTGATAGCGGAATTACTAGTATGCTGCAGAGCTCTGCTATCTCTTAATCACGGATCATTTTGGGGAGCTATATTCTGTATGTATCACTTCTGAACCCGGCTAAAATCCGTCCAATCGCTACTGCACCACGTCGCATAGAAACTTATAGTTCTATTTCTGGCCGTCTAGATCATATTCTCATACCTTCTCCACAACGGCCGGCAGCCGCTCCCCAGAATTGTTCAAAAGACCCATCTATCGCCACGGCAGGTTAAACATGGTCTCGCAGTCTTAATTCAACAGCATCTCGTTTTCCACTGCACCTCTCTTGATGACGGTATCACCTACTACGAGTCAGACTGGAGAACTGCATATTATCTGGTCAGGGCAGCAAAAATTGTACAATTTGTCGAAGAGCGGCTGGGTAGCCATGCGGCACTCGTCATCTCAACGCTTCTGGCATTAGGCCATGCTAAAATTAGCCATCTCGAGTCTCTTCCCGGGCTACTATTACCTGGTAAACAAAAAGATTTTGCAAATGGCACATATAATGATAATGAAGGCGCTTCTGACGATGGTGGCGGTGCAGCGGATATTCAGCAACCAAATGGGCATCATGAAACAAAAAACGCTAGTCGACTTCACGTCGTCTTACAACGGCTTGTGGCCTTCGGTCTTCTTATTCGGGTGCGAAGGCAACATTTCCAAAGTCCAGATGATAATTACGACGCAGCATTGAAAATAGCCCAAAGCAGCGATACCCAGGGGTTAAAGGGGAAAAAGTTGGAAGCAATGCGAGCTGCGCATGCAGAGGAACTAGTCAAGGAATGGACAGATGGGATTATCTCTCAGACGCTTCCATCGGCTACTCTACTACGCAGCACCAAGCGACATATCAGAAAGGGAGACTCGCCTTCCCCGAGGAAGAAACGAAAACTTGATACGGCTTTGAAAGAAGAGTCTGACGAAGACGATCACATTCTCAATGATGATGACGATGGTGACGGTGACAGTGACGGTGACGACGAGATGGTGGATATAGATGTGAGCAATCAGTCGCCCAACTAATCCTTAGTATACTTCTAACATCAGAACAGGGTGACATGGTAGTCCGAGTAAATTACGAAAAATTCAATGTTCTTTTTCGAAATCGGAGGCTAGTTGAGTTGGCGGACAGGACCGTGACTCCTGTCACTTCTCTGGTGTATGAGACCCTTCTTTCCCGTGTCGAGCTTCAGACTCCAAAGTGCCGAGACCGAACAGAACCAATCCCAGAAGGGGAAGAGGCCGAACAATACTCGACCGCGATCGACACAAATACTATCTCCAGCGACCTTGACCCAGACCTGGATCTTATAGAAACCATCGCTGGTATTTCTGCAAATACTTCGAACGGATCTCAAGGCCAGGATGATGAGAGTGATCACGATGATGAAAACGAAGAAGATGAAGATGGGGAAGACATCTCGATGACTAATAAACGTCGCGGCCCAAATCGGAAGTATCTAGTTGATCAGCACCTTTCCGCTCTTGCGGCAGAGCCGAATTTCTTTTGCACACGACGAATTCATCAAGGGGGCGAGATTACGTGGGCGATCGAATACCGGCATCTTGCCAAAAAATTACGGCATCTTGAGCTCGAGCGAATAATTGAAGCCCGGTTTGGCAGCTTTGCGGTCCGAATTGTGAGGGTGCTTGCAGCAAAGGGAAAATTAGACGAGAAACGACTCCAAGAATTAAGCCTAATGGCTTCAAAAGATCTCCGCCAAATCCTGGGGCAGATGGCCGGAGCTGGCTTCATAGAATTGCAGGAAGTACCTCGTGACGCTCAGCGCCAACCATCACGTACAATATATCTCTGGTTCTACGACCCAGACCGGGTTCGAACCATGGTGATTGAGGATACTTACAAGAGTATGTCACGGTGTTTCCAACGCATTCGCTTCGAGCGAGAAAAGTTGAAGTTTTTGCTCGAAAAAGCGGCAAGAACAGACGTAAAAGGTAAGGAGGAGCGATATCTGTCCGCAGCTGAGCTGAAATCCTTGGAGAAATGGAAAGAGACCGAGGCGTTGCTATTAGGAGAGGTTATGAAGCTGGATGATCTGATTGCCGTTCTGCGAGACTACTAGTCATTTTGGCTTTATGAGGCCTTGATCAAGCAACTTTGGCCTATCTTAAAGTTATCCAATTTATTTATATGCGACTGGTGTAAGACTTCTGAGGCTTGTAAGCATGCTCAGCGCTTCGTCCAAAATATGTCTGCACGGTTTTAGGTCGCGGCTTTTTTATAAAAACAGAAGTCAAATACAATCTGGTTTAGTATACGGAGTAATCATCCTCAAGATTTCTTATGTAACTATAAACTCTCGTGGAGCTTCGGGATAATCCAGTATGCAAAAACGGCAAGTTCTCATTCCGATTTCAGAACGTCTCTCTGCCCGTCTGAATGAGCGAAAACGATTCCTTGTACACGTAATTGTATGAAGCGCCAGGCCAGCCAAGCAATGAGCCCCGTAAAGACAATATAGATAGCTGTGGAAATTAAAGACTTCGGGAAGATGTTCATCAGATAAGGATCGAGGATAATATCCGCAATGACCGGCGGAACAGTCTCCATAAGGGTCTGGCTTAGTGTGAAATAGTCCGCCGCGGCGTCAACGGCAAGAAGAAGCGTCGACGTGCCAGGCAATATGCTCTGAGAAGTAGAAGGTGGTATCTCTTCTGCCCCCACGTTACGCCTCGAGCGTGAATAACTAGATAGAGACGAGAGCGTTGATGACGAAGCAAGAATTTCAGGAATTGTAAAAGTTTTAAGTTGGAAAGATGTTGGTTGCTGATTCATTCGGTTATTTGTGGGACAAAGTGCATTTGCAGGATGAGCTCAACTTACTGTGGCAAGCCAGCAAATACGAACTTCATATCGCTGATTTGGGTGCAGATTGGCGAGACGAATCCATGATCTACTTCCAAGTAGAGAGTTTGGGGTCGGAAAAGAGGAATTGAGGTGTTTTCTGATGCTTGACGTAGATGGAGAGATAGTGTCCAGGCTTGAAAACTGCTCAACCGCCGCAGACAACGATGTCAACTGAGGTGTATCACTTGGAGGAGCAAGAAATATCGTCTTCTCCACATTGGCGTTTCCTACTTCAACAAAGAGCAGTAGAAGGAACAAGAAAGGTATAAAGCTCATCCATTTGTTTGGATTTCGAAAAGCCATAGCTTGAATCAGTCACCACGTGCGATCGCTGGAATCGATTTATTGATCTCCCATTGGGACGAATTACAATCAGAATCTGTTCAGCATGGTACCTAACAATATCTTTAGCATTATCACTAAAAGCTCCAGCAGGTACTAGAGTTCAGGAGCAAATGTACCTTAATCAAGGTCGGGGTGTAGCAGGAAGACTTAGGTGTTTTACTTCTCAAGCCGCTTGGTTGAGGTCCAGCTGATTTCCTATTTGGGTAATGCTACCAGAAAAAGGGTGATTGTTACGGTATGCTTAGTAATACAGTCTGTATTGCCAAATGTTACCAAACAATCAGCAAATCAAATAAGAGGGTTTAGTGGGGAACTTTAATTAACAGCTGGCAATTGGCTGCAACTCCTGAAAATACACAAAATACCGCGAATCCCCAATACCCGATGGAGAAAGTAAACAAAGTCACACCACTCCAATGCTGGCAAGCAGTTGGGAATGTCAACACTCGAGTTCTTTGATCACAAAACCAAAACATCCCAACACTTGATCATCACACAATTGATCCCTTAGCAAAATTCAACCAGTACCTTCCACTAATTAGCTTGGCACAGGAACGCGTGAACTGGTATAAGGCAACAAGCTTGTTTCAGTTGGGCCGAAATTGAATCCCGGTCTCCTTTTTTTTGATCGCGTTCTCCATGAGCCCTCCACAGAACCCCACTCTCACTCAATAACACATCTATTTGCCAGGCATTGGCATTACATTGACTCTTTCTTGCTCTAGCTCAGTCTACAGAGCATTGCTAACAAATCGCTAATATCAATATTTATTTGATTGCCCACCATGAGAGAGGTGATTTGTTTGAACGGTACGTCTTTCACTGTATGGCTGCTATAACGGCTGACTATCCACGGTGCTGAAGATGGGCTGCTGATGATGGTCTTGGTATCTAGTTGGCCAGGCTGGCTGCCAGATAGCAAACTCCTGCTGGGAGGTAAGTACATACCTCATTATAGAGCTGCGCAAACCTTCTCATACACTGAAGCTTACCTTTTGCTAGCTGTACTGCCTTGAGCATGGAATTCAGGTTCGTGAAACAAGACTCTTTGTCCTCTTTTCCTAATCCCTTGACCAACCTGTGCTTTAGCCGGATGGATTCTTGACCGCAGAGGGAAAATCCAGCAAAGAGGACCATGCGTTCGAAACTTTCTTCTCCGAGACTGGTGCGTACTTCCATTTCTAGTAACTTGGATGCCCCGCTAATGGTTTCTCAATCGCCAGGACAAGGAAAATATGTTCCTCGAACAATTTATTGCGATCTCGAGCCCAATGTCGTCGACGAGGTCCGTACTGGGCCATACCGCAACCTTTTCCACCCGGAGCAAATGATTACCGGCAAGGAAGATGCAGCAAATAACTACGCGCGAGGTCACTACACGGTCGGTAGAGAAATGATCGACAACGTTATGGATAAGATGCGCCGCGTCGCCGACAACTGTGGCGGCTTACAAGGCTTCTTGGTTTTCCATTCTTTCGGCGGTGGCACCGGATCGGGTTTCGGCTCACTGCTCATGGAAAGGCTTGCTACCGAGTATGGCAAGAAGACAAAGCTCGAATTCTGCGTTTATCCGGCAGCCCAGAATGCTTCCTCTGTTGTTGAACCATACAATTCGATTCTCACAACCCATACCACTCTGGAGAATTCAGACTGCAGCTTCATGGTTGACAATGATGCTATTTATGGCATTTGTCGAAGGAAGCTGGGTATTGAGCGACCAAGTTTTGAGAACCTGAATCGCCTGATTGCACAAGGTGCGTAGAGCTCACATATTCCCTTACCCTTTGGCCCCGCTTTGCAGACTGGCTTTACCAATACAGTCTTACTTTAGTGGTGTCCTCCGTCACTGCATCACTCCGCTTTGGTGGTTTATTGAACGTTGATTTGGCCGAATTCCAAACCAATCTTGTTCCCTATCCCCGAATCCACTTCCCGCTGGCATCGTACGCTCCGATCGTTTCCGCAGCCAAAGCATCTCACGAAGCAAACTCTGTCCATGAAATTACCATGGCTTGTTTCGACGCGTCCAGTCAGATGGTCAAATGCGATCCTCAAAACGGCATGTATATGGCTACATGCTTACTCTATCGAGGCGACGTGGTTCCCAAAGAGGTGCATTCATCTGTGGCTACTCTGAAAACCAAGAGTACCGTTCAATTCGTCGATTGGTGCCCTACCGGCTTCAAGATTGGCATCTGCAGCCAGCCACCCCAATTTGTTCCGAATGGAGATCTTGCCAAGGTTAATCGCGCGCTGTAAGTGTTACATCAACCTCAAGCCAAATTCAATCTGCTGACACAGTTTTAGATGTATGCTCTCGAACACCACTGCGATCGGTAGTGCATGGTCCGCCTTGTCGCACAAATTCGATCTCATGTTCTCTAAACGCGCCTTTGTCCACTGGTATGTTGGCGAAGGTATGGAAGAAGGAGAATTCGCCGAGGCTCGTGAAGATCTTGCAGCTCTCGAACGTGACTACGAAGAAGTTGCAAAGGATTCAATTGATGATCTCGAACAAGAATATTAAACAAGTGAATGGTAACTGGAATTCCAGATTTACCAGATGTTCAGTTATGTAGTTATGAGCTGTCTTTTCTTTCTCAATCTGCAATTGCAATATGGTGTTGGTGTAAGCTCTAGTTGAAAGAGTCCCCCTACCTGTTAATCCCCTTGAAATATTGTTTTCTGGTGTTTGGTTTGGGAATGGATGTCTTCAGCAATGTCAAGATGATAACGATAGTTAGAGAAATGCAATAAGCAATTGTTTGCCGATAGCTAGCCATCCATTTCTAGCCCCCAGAGCAAACATATCAAACAAATTCCAAAGAGACAGTGGACTCCTTCATAACTGCACCATCTGTTTACCATCCTCAACCCGATTGCTTTAAATGTCACCTTGAATACGGAGTACGAAGTTGGAATACTTGGCGGTTTCGCGGGATTTCTATTTCTCATTGGAAGCGCGTCACCCTATCCGGGCCCGCGATTACAAAAGTCCGATCCCCTTACGCACCTCAGCTCCTTGTCACCTTGCGTCTTCGGCAAGCCAGCAACTTTCAGAGGTCTCCTTAAAAGACGAGAGACGCAGCTACAGAGTACCATTACAGAGTGGAGACTTTGCTCTCTACTTGATGCTTGACTGAAGCTATTTCTACCACTCATTTTGAGGCCTTTCTTCGAGGCTCTGTTGCTCCACTCATAGCAGGCTTTCGTGTAGCTCGCACGTAAGCAATTCAAACATCGGTCATCAGAGAGCTCAGCAGCATTGAGCGTCTGGGGCATTGACTCACAGCAATGGCGGACGGTGAGAAATACTGCTTTTCGAGCTCATTCTGAGCTATCTATGTGACTCTCAATTGTATATTGACATGTACCTCTATCTTATACAGCGCATCCGAACTTGAATCTGACGGCCGAAGAGAAACGAGTATTCTATCAACTTTTCCAGACGGCGGACAAGACAAATCTGGGTGTTGTTACAGGCGAAGTTGCTGTTACCTTCTTCGAAAAAACTAATTTGCCCGCCGAAACCTTGGGTTTGGTATGAGAACCTGATCCGCCGAACATCACATCCACGAGGAATTGGCTTTTAGTAGCTGACCGAGTCCGCTTTACCCTGCAGATATGGCAGATTGCAGATAAACAGAACCGGGGTCTCCTAACCCCCTCCGGATTTGGTATTGTTCTAAGATTGATTGGCCATGCGCAAGCTGGCCGTCCACCCACGGAGGAATTAGCATATCAACGTAAGCTCCCCTACCATTTGTTCTATCTATTCGACCTAACTATCGCCTTCTTCACGATCAATAGCCGGACCACTACCTAAATTCGTAGGTATCAGCTTGGATGGACAAAATACGCAACCAGCGCCCCCTCTCACTACCTCAAGTCCCCCGCCGCCCACTCCTCTGGCCAGAGTCCCGCAGTTAAATCAAGATGATATTGCCAAATTTACCGCTCTTTTCGAGCGATCCGATACTCAAGATGGTCTCATATCAGGTACGTATTGGAATTGCAATTAAATTGATGGCTTTGCTAATTCATTCCTCCTAGGTGAGACTGCGAAACAAATATTTGAGCGGGCGCGGTTACCAAACGAAGTTCTTGGACGTATCTGGAATCTAGCAGATACGAAACAAAGGGGTACCCTGGACATGGTCGAATTTATAATCGCAATGCACCTTTTAACAGCATACAAAACGGGCGCTATGCGAGCTGTTCCGCCATCGCTGCCTCCTGGGCTATATGAAGCGGCTACTCGGCGAGGAAGTATTCGCTCCAGCGGCTCACGCCCTTCATCGGAGGTTCCTCCCGTACCTGCCATCCCGAAACAGTTTACTGGTCCCCAGAGAACTCAGAGCCCTTTGAACCGACCCCCCATAAGCCCTTTGTCCGCTCATGGGACCGGATTAGACTGGCTCATCACACCGCAAGAAAAGGCACACTTCGATTCGATATTCGCTACCATAGACAAACGAAAAACTGGCTTTTTGAGTGGGGATGATGCTGTTGGTTTTTTTGCCAACGCACAACTCCACGAAGATACACTAGCTCAGATCTGGGATCTAGCTGATATTGATTCTGACGGTCAATTAAGCAAAGAGGAGTTTGCGGTCGCAATGTATCTGGTGAGACAACAGCGGAGTTCGAAAGAACCATTACCACAAGCCCTTCCACCTGCATTGATCCCTCCGAGTATGCGACGGCAAGCGGCGCCGCCTCCGCGTCCTATGCAATCCCAGGTGACTGGCACCCGTTCCGCGGCCGAGGATTTGTTCGGACTAGATGTCTTTACAGCTCCAATCCAGACTTCTCAATCAACAGGCGGATCGAACGCGCCTTTCCCGAATCCTTCTTCTCCCGTGCGCGCTGCTCCAGCCCCTCCAATGCCTCCACCCACCACCTTTAAACCATTTGTTCCTTCGTCCTCATTTGGTCAGAGTCTCACACCGCATACCACCGGTGTGCCTAATACGACTGCTGCTCAACCACGTTCCCCAGCTCCCAATGCAGACGATCTTCTTGGGGATGCCGACCCCGAAGAGAGCAAGAAATTGACACAAGAAACAACAGATCTCGCCAATCTTTCCAATCAAGTCAGCACACTATCAAATGAGATGGCAAATGTACAAGCGCAGCGCGGAAACGCGGAACAAGACCTAGCGCAAACAAACCGACAAAAGCGAGATTTTGAGGGTCGTCTTGCACAAGCTAGGGCAATGTACGAGCAAGAAGTCAAGGACTTTAAGGCTTTAGAAGAGCGCCTCACTACTTCAAAAGCAGAAACTGCGAAACTACAGCAGGAATTTGCTATGATAGATGGCAGCCGTCAAGATCTACAGAATCAATTCAATCAGGTCTCAGCTGCCTTGGAAGCGGACCAAGGTGACAACGCTAATTTGAAGGAAAAAATTCGACAAGTCAACGCACAAATCAGTCAACTCAAACCTCAGCTTGAGAAGCTCAGATCTGAAGCCCGCCAGCAAAAAGGCCTTGCAGCAATCAACAAAAAGCAACTCGCCACCGTTGAAGGAGAACGTGATCGAATTCAGGGTGAGATCGATTCCGCTAATACGGATCAACCAGAACCAGACCGACAAGCTTCTAACCCCCCTACGTCGGCAAGCCCAGCAGCTTCTATGGCCAGTCAAGGAACAAACCCGTTTTTGAAGAGAAGTCCCACAGCCTCATCTGACCAGGCACTATCTCCAACCCCTACTGGCACTGCAGCGAAGAGTAACCCACAGAGTATCTTTGACAATATGTTCGGTCCTGCGTTCTCCAGCCCACCAACAATGTCACCCCCTCCGCCCACTACGTTCAGATCAGAGACTTCAACTCCCCAACCACAACAAGGTGGAAACCTTTCCAAAGCACTTACAAGCCCTGAGCTTTGCAATCATTCATCTTCTCCATCTGCAGCTATGGGGCATATGCCTGACCCTACTGAACCACCACCTCCCCCACCACGATCCAGGCAAATATCTTCCAGTGTATTGCCAATTGAAGGTCATCAAGAATCAAAATCTTCCTCCACCAAAGCTTCACCTCCAGCTAGTGGTATCGGCGGTGAATCACATCCTGAACTGATGAAAGCGACGCCCGGCTCACAGCTCACGTCACCGTTTGAAGAGGGCGACCCATTTGCTGGAGATCCAAAGTCTCCAGAAACTGAGACTGCTCCCCCGGCTACGCTACCATCTTCGACACCTGGCGCTTTTCCAGCCGCGACTCCAGACGCCGAGGCGGCTCAAAAGGACTACAGCTTTGATGAGTTATTTGCCGGCCGTACACATACGCGTTCTCAATCACAGAAAGCTCTTGATTTTAAAGAGGCATTCGCAACAATGAAGAAAGACCCGCGAAAGAACAACGTAGATACAACTGCGAGCCAGTCTGTCGAATTTCCACCCATTACAGAGCTAGAGGACGACGATGATACAACAGACAGTGAAGCTCCAACTGGATTCGATGATGACTTTACTCCCGTATCACCGGATAAGGGAAAAGGCAAAGCGACGCAACCTATTGTCCCAGCTGAAGCTGCCCAAGAGCCAGAACCAAGCCTAAAGAAAGCCGTCACAGAGGAGCCACCCGAAGCTCATCCTTTGGGAAAAGGGGGCTCAGCCGCACCTGCGGACGTCTCGCATTCTTTTGATCAGAAAACACCCGCTCCTATGACTGGAGGCTTGCCAAAACCTCCTACAGGGGTATCTAAGAAACTGCCGACGGATTTCGAGGCAGCTTTCGCGGGGTTGGATCTCACGCCCGCAAAAGAAGCCGAAGAAGACGATGAAGAAGATGACTTCGAATCTCCATTTAACAAGGATCCGTCCAATTTCGACATGACATTTGACTCCCCTAGCGCCGGTAAACAAGGAACACGAGCTGCAAGTGGTAGTGCTCCCGGAGCGCCAAACTTCTTTAGCTTTAATACATCCAGCAGCCGACCTCAGACTGCAGGAAACCCACCAGAAACCTCCTCGACTCCAACGCCCCAACCTTCTTCCCGTGATTGGGATGCACTATTCTCCGTCCTTGACGAAGCGAAAGGCAAAGATGAGGGTGGTGCCGCGGATCCAAACGCCCCGAAAGCAGCAATACCACCTACATCAACTGTACCTGCCCATGCCACAGTACCAGCAACGGCCAACGCACCAGCCCAAGCCAAGCCACCTGGCTGGGCCCTTAACGCAGAATCAGGGGAAGATGATATGATATTGAAACGATTGACTTCGATGGGTTACCCGCGAGATGAGTCGCTGGCCGCTTTGGAAAAGTTTGATTATAACATTGACAAGGCAAGTCGATGAGCCCAAATTTTGATATTGTTTGGCTATATCGAATCGGTAGGAATGTAAACTGACTTTACGAGTGGTGAAGGCAGCCGATTTCTTAGCAACAAAGACGTAAATCAATCAATTCTTCCTTTTCGTTCAAGTGAACACACGCATGATAATACCCAATGGTTGGTCTTCGCGATTTCCAACACACCTATCTTATTTCGCCCGGAGGTAGAATTGCGGATCTAGTCTACGCTGTATCACACGTCCTATTAATGGCTTACACATACCCAAGCTTGCTATTTCATTCGGTCCTTTGTTTGTTCTATGCCTGTACGTTTCGTGTCAGTACGATTTTTTGATCCCTTTTGATGCGCAGTGCACGACGTTAATAGGCCTGTACATACATGTATCGTATGCACATAATGTAATGAGATCGCAATTCAAGTTCTGTTCCTGATCTGGAAAAGTTTTCATTATCTTCATGAACTTCTTGTAATCTGAATTAACTAAGTTGATAGACGTGTTCCCCGCAACCGACTGAAAATACTCCGTATACCAAACAAAGCTCACCATGAAAATATGTAGGGTATCACTCGGACAAAATTAAAAGGCCGCGGACGATTATAGTCGTTGCGCACCTTGGTAAGAAAGCGAGATATGAGCAAAAGAAGTGGGTATCAACGGGCTCAAAAATGTCGTTGGCAATTCTCCATATGTAAACCGTCTTTTTTTTCCTTTTCGTTTTCTTTTTCTCATTATTTCCCCGTTCCTCTCCTTTTCTCTCTCTTTGTTATTATTATTTCCATTCCGTTGCCTCCTGACAAATTGGGTTCGGATTATCAGACTGCCGGTGCCACACCTTCGGTACCTGGTTTCCCTCTCCCGCGGCTCCGAACAACCGGGAGAACCGTCAGGACAACCGCGACAACAAACAGAGCCCTGTATTTCCACACGGCACAAGGTCAGAATACGCGCGTTCTGTTTTTAAAAAATTGCCGGCGGGAAAAAAGAAGGAAAGGCATACCATTCAAAAGAGCCAAAGACGGTTGCCGCCTGAAGCGCCCGGCAGACGTTCCAATTGCAATATTTGGGTCCTGGAAGTCTCGAACCCATAGCAATGAAGCCAGCAAACCAGAAGATCATGGTGACCGCATCGAGGCCCGCGAGAACGAACGGATGAGCGGCGGAAGGGAAATAAATAGGAACGAGTAACATGAAAGGAACGACGATGAAGAGAGTCCACACGCTATTGAAAAGCATGAAGTTGTTGGTGTCCCAACCGCCGAAGGAGATTACATGGGCAGCTGTGATAAGTTATATCTGTTAGTTCAGGGAGTACCGAATGGCAAGTTTCTTGTTTCTGGAATAATGCTTGACTTACCATATGCGGTGAGGCCTAGGATGATGACGGCGAAGAGCCCTTGAGCTGCTCGAAGACCGAGGTGAAGGGGATTACTGCGATCCATATCGTATCGTTTGTGGTCGAATGTCTGCTTGAGGGTGGTAAGTAGGATTCTAGAGGTATAGGTAGCTATGGAAATAGCACGGCGCGCATAGCAAGTGGGAGATGGAAAATAGTTGGCAGCAGAGGGAGCATGTGATATCTATTAGGTCCTTGAACTATCACCACATACCTTAAAGTGAATCTTGATTTTCGATATACGGAGTCTTGGAGCGAGTGACTCTTTCCTGTCAATTCCGGTGGAGAGAAGAGAGAAAAGGTGGGAGAAAAGAATCAGGTAACCTTTCCAAAGCACATGCAAAGGAAGTAGATGTGTTTACGTATGATGATAATCCTTTTTCTCTCCTTTATTTTATTTTCTTCTTTGTGTTTAAATTAGAAATAATAAACCAAGGTAGACAAAAAGCAATAAATCAGAAGTCAAAGCAAATCAAATAGTAGAATTTCAGCATTATTTTTTGTTTTCTAGCGTGCCAGATCCCAAAATGACGTGGTGTCAGCCTGGATGGAGACTCAATAATGAAGAGCTTCCACACTGACCACAATGAGGTCACTGGGAGATACTGGCGCTTCAAGGATCCAGGGACCTCAGGTCTCAGGGGCTCATGAAACTGCTTCTTCTGAGCTCTCTCGGGACCCGTCATGCGCTCTTCATACGCTTCTTATTCTACATTCTTCTTTTCTTCCTCTTCTTCATCCTCAATCTCCTTCTCTTTTTTCAGACTTCAATTGGACGTGCCAATTGTGGCTTACGTCTGCCATGTCACAGAGAATCACAGGAAGAACCAGTTGACGGTATGAAACATAACCGATCAAAAACACTAGATGCTGTTCTTCCTGTATTTCCATTACATTCATATCCGAGATTCTTCACGCCCTCCGGCCAATAACCAGGCATTAAAACCTCGAGTTCCCCGCCTTTGGTAACAAAGTCCTGTGGCTGATACGCCCAGACCAGCTTTCCTCAGGCCACTGTGACCATACGCATACACGCTCCCCCCACCCAGAAACTCCACAGGCCGCGAATCAAAGCAGATCGAATGACGTTTCGCTCAGCCTCCTGTCTTGCTTGCCATCTGCGCTCTCACAAAAGTACTTCTGGTTAAGGATTGAACTAATTTCCTCTTTTGATAGATCCATAGATCGACAGATCGGGAGGGCGCATATAGCTTGTTTCTGTTATATGTACGGAGTAGACAGGCCCGACCGCATCACTGACCTCCTGCTGTTCCGAACTGGCCCAGAGAAAGCACGAGATGCAGGAAATTGGAATACGAATAGGCGTTTCCTCGCCCAGAATTGCAGCCCACGATACTCGCTTCTCGCCCAATGAAAAACCAGCTAAGCTCGCATTTCGTTTTTGGCTCCGGTTACAATTTTCTTCGTTATCAATCTGCAAACACCCCGCAAGAGGTCTGTGTGCTGGGCATGGACATATATGCGGAGTACTCCGTATATCCCGCTTAACACTCTCCCTGGACGTTTATATTACATTTATATTAATCTATCTTTAGTCCAGATACTTTGATGGCTCCGTTTCTTCCCGCCTTGATTCTCAGCCTGCAGGTTAAAATGAGACGGAGGCTTACTCTCGTGTAAACGGGGAGCCAGCGGCTCCTTTTTTGGCTTTGGGGCTTTGCTCGGTCGAGACTCGAGAACCATCGTGAACATTCTCACTGAGAGTCAAACTTCACGATCGCTGGACTGAAGTGAGATTTTATAATTAGTAGGAGGCCGAAGGAATGCGCATAGCTGTCAGATTGCTCCCGCAACAAACACTCAAAATGGAAGATTTAACTCCTTCTCTTTTGAGCCCCTTTTACGTGATACCCATGCTTTGCCGACTCCCAGGCCAGGATTGATTGATGAGTGTCTCGATATGCTTGACTGCTCTTCTCCATCATGAAGATCGGAAATCAAGCCACATTTGTCTCCTATCCTGCTCCAGAAGAAAGAAAAGGCGCAAGTTATTACGTTTCTATTTACGGAACAAAACAAACAGTCTCCAAAACGAATTCTACGGCCAGGTACTCCGTACATACGTCTGTATGTACGGTACCTATCTATCTAGACAAGATAATTTCCTTTTTATTGAATTTCTTTCAAGGAAACTTGCAGGAAAGGGCTCTCGCTTTTATATTTTACCGTGATACTTCCATTTTCGCCCTCTCGCAAAGCTTCAGAAGCGTGTTTATAAAAATATGTATGCCTAAGTAGTCCCGAAAAAAGCGTTTGATTCGGTGCCTACCTTTCAAACACCGTCACCAATTTCTATTACAAGGCCCTTTTATAGTTGGCAGGCAGTCTTATCATGGCTGCCTGGTTCTCGATGTCTGTGCTAGATCAGTTTCAAGGACCTTTAAATGAACTAATACATCTCTACGAACGAGGTTTGGAGAACAAATGTCTACTGGTGTTTGAGCCGTTGAATTTCATTTTAGGTGCATACTAGGACGTCTACCTAGGTACCTAGCTATCTATATCTCAGGAAATCGAGTAGATGACCGCGCCATTCTATACGGACTTAGAATCTCTCCCGCTGTACGAGCGCAAAATACATTTTCATCATGCTCCTACCTATTCAATTGCACCATCAATTCCGACGAGTTCACTCGAGAGCCGAGAAAAAAAGGCGCAATTCTTCATCTACAAGTCGTTGGAGTCAAAATTAGCTCCGATCACGCAATTCACTGAGGGTGCTGCTTAACCTCCGCATTTGTGCTTTTTTTTCTTTGAGGGACACCCATGGATTATTAACTAGGTGGTATTCACAGCAATATAAGCATCGTGTACACCCCTGTTGATCGTGTGAGAGACTTGATATTTCTACCCATTCATCTCCCAGGTTGTTCTCTGTTCCTCATTGCCCGCGTTTCCCCTCTTCCGAGAGCTTCCATAGTTAACTACCCCACCAAAAAGCTGCTCTGTCCGACCACACCAATCTCATAAATCAGCTCAAAAGAAGTCGTGTGCTCTTGAATCTACTTGCAAAATGGCCTCTCACAGATTTGAAACTCTTCAATTGCACGCTGGGTGAGTTTTGACCACTCAGCCTCTTGCACGTTCAGCGACCGACTGCTAACTACAGAATCTGCGAATAGCCAAGAGCCGGATCCTACAACGAAGGCCAGAGCCGTTCCAATTTATGCCACTACTGTTGGTCTTATTATCCCAAGCTGAATTCTAAACTAAGCTGGTGCTGTGGGAGCAGTTGGGAAAACATGGTGCTAACAATATGTGTTCAATTACCAGTCGTTCACCTTCAATGACTCTGCTCATGGCGCCAGACTTTTTGGCCTCAAAGAATTCGGCAACATTTACAGCCGTATTATGAACGTGTGTCGTTCTCGTGCTTCTACCACGATCCCGTTTCTTTCTCCTAATGCGGTACTAACATGTCCTGTTTGTAGCCAACGGTCGATGTTTTCGAGAAACGTATCGCGGCCCTGGAGGGTGGCGTCGCAGCTGTGGCAGCTTCGTCTGGACAAGCAGCTCAATTCATGGCTATTGCAGCACTCGCCCACCAAGGCGACAATATCGTTTCCACCACAAACCTCTACGGCGGCACTTACAATCAATTCAAGGTCATGTTCCCTCGTCTCGGAATCCACACCAAATTCGTCCAAGGCGACAATCCCGCCGATATCGCTGCCGCAATTGACGATCGAACAAAAGCGGTTTACCTCGAGACCATTGGTAACCCACGATACAATGTGCCGGATTTTGAGGCTATTGCCAAGGTTGCACATGACGCCGGCGTCCCTTTGATTGTATGTTTTGGTGTTGACACCTTTAAAATTGGTACGAGGAGCTAATGACAGGGCAGGTTGACAATACATTTGGCGCTGGCGGTTATTTCTGCCGGCCCATCGAACACGGCGCCGATATTGTCGTCCACAGCGCCACTAAGTGGATCGGCGGTCACGGCACTACCATCGGTGGTATCATTGTGGACAGCGGAAAATTCGACTGGGGCAAGCACGGTAAGCGTTTCCCTCAATTCATCGAACCATCCGAGGGATACCACGGTTTGAAGTTCTGGGAGACATTCGGCCCCATTTCATTCGCTATCCGCGTGCGCGTTGAGATTTTGAGAGATTTGGGTGCTGCATTGAACCCATTTGGTGCTCAGCAACTCCTACTTGGCATTGAGACCCTGAGCTTGAGATGTGAGCGACATGCTAGCAATGCACTTGCAATTGCACAATGGTTAGCGAAGAACGAGAACGTTGCTTGGGTCTCATACCCTGGCTTGGACACCCATCCAAGCCACGAAACCGCAAAGAAATACCTTACTCGTGGATTCGGTGGTGTTCTATCGTTCGGTGTTAAGGGCGGTGCGGCCGCAGGCAGTCAGGTTGTTGACGGCTTCAAGTTGATATCTAACCTCGCTAAGTAAGTTTTACCAGGCGCTTCCTCGTCTTTCGTGTCCTCTTGTCCTTGTTAGATAATGCGTGAGCCATCGCTAACGTGCCGGTCCGTTGTAGTGTTGGCGACTCCAAAACCCTCGCCATCCACCCATGGTCTACCACTCACGAGCAACTTAGCGAGGATGAAAGAATTGCTTCCGGTGTGACTGAAGATGCTATTCGTCTCTCCGTTGGCACCGAGCATATCGACGACATCATTGCCGATTTTGAGCAGTCATTTGCGGCAAGCAGTGCTGCTAGTGCTGACGCAAAGGCCATTCCAGACCGCACTGCCTAAACAGACAGTGAGGCTTAGCTGACAGCTGAACAGTTCAGAGCATGCTGGTCACCATCGGTTTTTTGGAAACGCGCACAGCATTGGGTTGGATTAAACAACTCCAACAGGATTGATAGGGGGTTAGGATAACCTTCTGGTGACGATTAAGGAATTGGCGTTTGGTGAAGATACCTGTTGAAAAATTTACAAGCCTGAGACGACATGGTTTTGATTTTGTCGTATTAGCTGCAGAATAAATGAAATATCTTGAAAATATTGTGTACTCCCTGAGATTCAGTCTGGTTTGCATTGCCATGTCATCCGTCCCATCAGTTCCAGAAAACTCCGTATGCCAAAGTTTATTCGCGCTTCAGTCTCACACAACGCCAACGTGGCATTGTTTGGCAGATATCAATTGAGCTGGAGTATACTTCCTGGGGTGCAACGCGAAAATTGCGTTTTGCGAAGCCCATGGAGTGAAGGACCCAGATGACCATTGCCTATAGAGGAATTTGGCAAATCATTTGACAGCGATATGCTTTTAGTAAACCTTAAGCTCAAAGCTCGAGCCCTCTTTGGTGCTCCGCGAATACTTCCGTGCCGAGGATGCAATCTCATCGATTCGCAGGAAAAGAAAAATTCGGTTGGACGCGTTTGAAACTGAAGCAGCGAACAAGCGAAGAAGCGCACTCGAACGACGGAAGAACCGAGGCTTTAACCAGATGAGGTCATCGCTAAACTCCCGACGGTTGGGTTCCGAGTGGGCCAATCAAAGTGTGGGGACCGGCTGACTCATCAAGGAACAGGGTTAGACCCAGTAGGATTTGCAGGGGATCACATGCATGAACGGGAAGCTTGGGGTAGCGAACAGGTACTCTCACGCGAAGTTTGTGAGCAAAAGTACTTATTCAGTACTTCTGACAAGGATGAAAGGATGATGCACGGCTGCCATTTCCCGGGGGAAGCTAGTCCCGATCCCGACAAGCGTATAGTCAGGACAACCGAGAAACCGACTGAACAAACATCTTTCTCGTTCTCCTGATGCGCTTTTCTGTACATATTCTCCTTCTTCTTCGTAATTTCCCCTCTTCATTGCGGCTTCTGTTCTCTTTGTCTTTCTCTTCACTGTATATACCACAGAGCGACCATTGGCCGGCTTTCCTTCGCTGCTGCCAACTTTCTTTCTTCTGTCGGGGGTTGCATTCTTTGCTATTCTTCTTTGTAGCTCCAGCCCTTTGACAACGGTACTACCGGAGATTTTAAAGGCTAGTTTATTTGGTTTGCTGTGAAGGTTGCTTAACGTATCCGGTATGTTTTCATTGCAATTGCTCTCAATTATTTATCCTCCCGGTCGCATTGTTTTCAGCTTCATCCCTAGGCCCCAGATAGCTAATTCTTTGAGTAAAGTGAGATCCGTCCCAGAGAAAAGTCCATTATCCTAGTCTCTAGTCATGTTCACCTCCACCGACGCTCCTTTCAAGGCTACGGCCCTTGAGTTCGCGAAGCCTGGTCCTAAAGGAAGTCCATATTCGGTTACACTTCCAGGCTCAGAGCAACCCGGCCGCTCGAAGATTTACAGACATCCAAAAATTGGAAATGGAGAATTGATGTCAAGCTTGGATGCGCAAGTATGTTTATGAGCTTGGACTTTCTCTGAATCGAAAGTTCACGGTCAGTATGGAGTGGAATTAGTGATTGACAGATTATGGTTAGGTTCGCACCGGCCATGATATGTTTGAAACTACCGGTATGCATCATCGACTGAACCTAACAGATCGCATTGCTAACTCTACGTTTTAGCCTCCCGCCAACCACGAAACCCATGTTTAGGATGGCGCCCGTGGGATCCCGTCAAGCAAACGTTCGGCCCTTACGTGTGGCTGGACTATGGAACCGTTCAGAAACGGCGCGCAGATTTCGGTGTTGGACTGGTTGAATTGCATCGGCAAGTGGGAATTGAGCGTGGGAATTTCGGCGTTGGCCTTTGGTGCCAGAATAGACCCGAATGGCAAATCACTGGTAAGATTGAGCTTTTTCAAGCGGAATAATTGTGAAAGAATACTGATAAGCATAGATCTGGCCTGCATGTCACAATCGCTCTTTTCGGTCTCTCTCTACGAAACTCTCGGTCCCGAAGCTACGGAGTTCATCGTTAAGAATGCCGACTTGGCGTGTGTTGTCGCATCTCTCCCACATTTACCGACGCTGCTCAAGCTGAAGCCTCGACTTCCAAGTTTGAAGATCATTGTTTGCCTGGATCCTTTGGAATCCAATGATTTGGTCGGCCACTCGAAACGCGATCTTCTTGCTCCTCTTGCCGCTGAAGTTGGTGTGGCCATCTACACTATTGATGAAGTTGAAAAGCTCGGTGCTTCCTTGAATCGCCCGTACAACCCACCATCGCCAAATGATATCATCACCATCAACTATACCTCCGGAACCACTGGTACTCCAAAAGGTGTCGTGCTCACCCATGCGAACTGTGTTGCTGCCGCGACGGTATCTTTGGCAACCGTCTTCCAGTATCCTACAGACGTCATCTGCTCGTATCTGCCCTTGGCTCATATTTATGGAAGATTGGTTGAACAAACACTTCTCTGGGCTGGCGGTCGCATTGGCTACTTCCATGGCAATGTTTTGAAGCTAGTCGACGATTTCAAGCTTCTCAGGCCAACCGGACTTGCATCCGTTCCCCGATTATACGGCCGCTTCGGTGGCGCTATCCGAGCGGCGACTGTGGAACAACCTGGATTCAAGGGTGCTCTATCGAGACATATCGTTGCTGCGAAAACTGCTAACTTGGTGGGCGTTAAGCCAGAAGATGCCACGGTGAAGCATGCTATTTACGACCGTATTTGGAGCAATAAAGTAGCGGCGGGGATTGGATTTGACCGGGTTAGGCATATGGTCTCGGGATCTGCACCCTTGGATAAATCTTTGCACCAGTTCCTTCGTGTTGCTTTTGCAACTACGATCGTCCAGGGCTATGGGTTGACCGAGAGTTTTGCAGTGGCCTTGTGCCAGGCACCGGAAGATCTTACTGCCGGTCACTGTGGTGGTGTTACGCCAACTATGGAAGCTTGTTTGATGTCCTTGCCCGACATGGATTATTCCGTTGACGACAAACCATATCCTCGTGGTGAACTCCTTATTCGTGGTAACGCACTCTTCCGTGAGTACTATAAGAACGACGAAGAAACTAGCAAAGCGATGACCGAGGATGGGTGGTTCAAGACTGGTGATGTGTGCATGGTTGATGAACTTGGCCGTTTCAGTATCATCGATCGCCGCAAGAATCTTCTCAAACTTGCTCAGGGAGAATATGTATCCCCTGAACGCATTGAGGGTATTTATCAAAGTTCTTGCCCATATCTTGCCCAGGCCTTTGTGCACGGTGACAGTGTTCAGACGCATCTAGTTGGTATTTTTGGTATTCAACCGGATATTTTTGCAAACTTTGCAGGCAAGGTCTTGGACAAGACATTCTCTCCTGAAGACTTGGAGGGCCTTCGCGAAGCTGCAAAGGACAAAAAGGTTCTCGATGCAGTTAAGAAGGATGTCGATCGCGCTGGTAGAAAGAACAAACTCGCCGGATTCGAAAGAGTCAAAAATCTCATTCTATACCTAGAGCCATTCTCTATTGATAATGGCCTTCTAACACCTACGTATGTTTTCTCGGGTATATCGCTTGAATTGAGGACCCATATGCTAACATTTCATCTTCCAGATTCAAACTCAAAAGGCCTCAGGCCGCTAGGGCTTTCAGAGAAGTCATCGATGAACTCTACGCTACAGCTCCTGGCAACGGTGTCAATGAGAACGATGTTCTAAGATCGAAGCTGTAAAGACTTTCCATGCCAGCCTTTTTTACATTCATTGTCGCATACCTATGTCGCTTCTCATGAGCGTTGGAAAACGGCCTTAGACCGACTTTTAGATATTTTTACAATAGACTTCAGGTACCTCTTCTCCAATCTTCTACCCATAACTTTATCTCTGGCCCGTGCATCCGTCGTAGAGTAAGTTGGACGGCCTGGACAATTACCAGTGTGATTCATCGACCCGTCAAGTCGAATTCTCATTCTTTGGAGCTTTTATTCTAGAGAAAGTTATGCATCTGGCTCCTAAAAATCACACTGGTTCCCACGAGGTATGACCTAGGCAGATAAGTACCTTGTCAGAAATGCTGGCATGATATTCTGAAAAGTACTTTTTTGCCTGCCAATTATGGCGGATATAAAAGTAGCTTTCTGTAAAGTGTGTAAGAAGTTTTAGTCTAGTACTCCGTACCCTGCCCTGTCTATGCTTATGTCACCCTTGATCGAGTTGAACTTTAATTTGAAGCTCATCCTGACGAACAGACATCAGAAGAGCGACCTCAGTTGAATAGCGACATAGCTATAGCGAAGCGGAACCATGCATCTCACGTCGGTTTCTTCATACTTTCTCGCAATTTTATCCCTCCTCGGATCATTATCCGCCGCCACCCTTCTTACAGTTACAATTCCGTCGTCCAACCTCATACCGAATCCTAATGTGCTCCCACCATCAACACACGCTACTCTGACTACTCTCAGTCCGAAACAGGCCTTATTGAAAGCTCCTCTATCTCGACTCTCATCATTTACATTCCGCGATCTTCAGGCCGGTTCGGATGGCAAAGGGAGCGCATCATACCTGCTAGATATTCATTCTCGCGATTATGTCTTTGCTCCATACCGCGTAGATGTCAGTGCGGATGGGAGTGTTATCGGGGTGTGGGAGACGTTTCGCGGAAATCCATGGGATAATAAGGGAACAGAGAAGGTCGTGGGTGCGGGGATAGGCCCTGTAGAGTTTGAAGCGAAGGTGTTAGCGAAGCGAGAGTTCTATGAAGAAAGGGAGAAGTGTAAGTCGTTTTCGAAACGAAATATTGGGGGATATGGACACTTGATGCTAATTATGGTGGTGATATGGATAGTCTCGCCGCTGAATCTTTTCAAGAACCCGATGATTCTGCTGGCTGTCTTCGCTCTCGCGGTTACTGTCGGGATGCCCTACCTTCTAGACAACAGTAAGTTTCCCCCCCCCAACCGCAGTGGCTGTCCCTTGTATATTTTCTCTTGACCTGAATACTGATCACAAGTTTTGCTTAAAGTGGACCCTGAGATGAGAGAAGAATTCGAGAAGCAGCGCTCCAGCGGTGTACTTCCTGGGAGCGAATCTAAAAGTGCACCTGCCCCCAGCTTTGATCTTGCTGGATGGATGGCAGGAACCAGTCCAGGCCCGATGGAAACGGCAAGAGCAATGACCAGTGCAAGAGAAGGCGGTGACGATGACACTCACGGCTCGAGGAGAAGATGACTGGAAAACGATGTAGGTTTCTGCTGGTCATCCTGATACAATATACTCTTCCATAGTTAAAAAACGGTGCTTACCTTTTTCTGCGGCGTTACTGGGCTTTTTTCAAACCTTCTATGATACCCTTGGGTGGACATTCTCACGCTCCCATATAAGGACTCTCATCCCGCTCTGCATGCACCTTTTTCAAATTAATTATCCCCTCAGTCCATCTATATACAAAAACACTTTCAAAACCGATTATCGTTCTTGGGCTGAGACTCCGTCATGTGGGCCTCAAATGGGCCGCTTTCCACATTTGAACCTTGCTCCACCTCTTCTTGACATGCTCGATTGGAGTGGCAATAGCTGAAGAAGCGACAATAGCGGCCCGAGAACTACTCTCCTAATCGATAAGGGATTTTAGTGGCCATCACCCTGGAGACACCAGATGCCCAAGATCAATTGCGGTCATACATCGCCCGAACCAGTATCAAACAAACACTGCTGGCGATTTAAGTCACGGCTCCAGAGGCCTATCCGCTTCGTGACGCGTTCGAGTAGGACGGGAGATACCAGAGGCTTATCTTTGGACGGGTGAATCCTCTCGAAGATCATGCTCTTTGTCCAATGGGCTTCCAAGGATCGCGACCGATGTCCCCTAGAAAACCTTATTTGCTATGTTGAGACGAGAACGTCTTATAGGTCAATTGGCTGGAGTATAACGGTAGGCTTCAACGCATCTGTAGTACCTATCAGTTCCGAACAAGTATTGTGAGCGCAGTGTTATCAAGATGGGCATCAGCGTGTAGGTAAATTGGGCATTCCATCGATTAGAGAGTTGGAGACTGCGGAGAGCAAAATGGTTAGCTAAAGGTTGTGGATTTGGAACGAGACATAGTATTATATATATATTTTTTATTTATTTATGTCAACGCGCTCATTCAGGGGCAATATATCAGTCAATGAGACCTATCCCTCATTTGTTGGCTGCAATCCATCTTTTAGATAAGTCTGCTAGACATCCATGCCTCACCAGAAATAGGGGCCGCGAGAGCATCGGAACCGGAAATTGTATATATCCGCGACATGTTCCTCCGGGCCAATTTCCCGACGTCAACCATATCTGATGAACCGGATAGATCTAATTGTCTTCAGTAACTAACAAAATACGGCCAGGGAATGGTGAATAATGATTGTAATTGACTATTTAATTACTACTTTATTACAGCCCTTCACATATCATTTCGCTTACGGCCGAAGCACAGAACAAGCACTCAATCTTCAGGCTGACTATTTGACGAGACCAAAGTTTTCCATATCACAGGAATGGCAAGCTCTAGGACCTTTCGGGATTGGTACAAGAGGTTAGTGACTCTTATGCAGGTCTATCAAATGATGGTAGGACCTTCACCTGCGATCCTGACATATATCCATCCCATACAGAGGCAGTATGGGGAGGAGATCCTCTCGAGGCCCACGGGGGTTTCCAGTCATTAAAATATGATCCGAAAGCCACTTTTCCCAGTGCACTTGGAGAAGGAGGAGTTTGCCGATGGGTAAAGGTGATAGCAAGCGACTCTGCGGCAACCGATGAGTTTGCAAAAGCATCTCTTCAGTTCGGATTTCCGGACACCGATTGGGCATTCCTTCGGTCAATTTACGGATGGTCATCTTTGCAGTATCAAGCTTGGGTGAGGGGTAATCTGACTATTGACGACACAGAAGGGGCTGTTCTGGCCATTTATACCGACGGGATACTTGAATTCCGGATCGATGGGGAGCTCCATTTCGGCGGTGACTTTTATTCATACCGACGCGCACCATTAATTTTGGAGCTCGGTCCTGGAGTTCACAGTATTGAAACTCGTCTCTTCTATGACATTCGTGCTCTAGGAGGAGGTAGCATCCCGCAACTCAATTCTACGGTTGAATTCAGGCAAATTCCAAAGCAAATGAATATTGTACCTACTAGCATTTTGGTCGCAGATATACTCAACGACAAGCTCTCCAGTCCGTACTTATCGTTGAATGTCCAAAATGGAATGGAAAGGACCGCTCGCATCAAATTCGCCAAGTATATAAGTGAAAATGTAAGTTTTCCACCCCGATGCGCTGAGACATCAGAGGCTAACAGCTCCTTTAGAAATCAGCGGCTACTTTGCAATTATTGAACGGCCCAGTGGCTGTCGGTCCTCACCAACATCGGCCCGTAGCTTTTGCGCTGAGATTTCAAGGCTCAGCCCCAGATCGGTTCATCCTTCAAATTGGGTACGAAGTGGACACAGTTGGATCGACACAGACAGCGGAAGTCATCGTAGCACTCAAACGTCGTTCAGTATCTGAAGCCCAGAAATTTACTTTCCTTCATCCCAGCGGCATCGTGTCTTATGCTGTCCTGCGCCCACCACTTAACGCTAGTTGCGCAACTAACAAAAACCCTGCCCTTCCTCTACTTCTTGGTCTTCATGGTGCCGGCCTTGAAGCAGATGGTGAGATTGTTACTCATATGCTAGATGGCGTGTATGGGATTTGTGCGTGGATTTTATTTCCGACAGGTGTAACTCCTTGGAGTGGTGATGATTGGCGTATGTTGTTATGCAGCTTTTGGCACTTGAGCTCTGTTAACCTAAAGAAATGTATAGATACGTGGGGCTTCACGGATGTCCAGGCAGCTATAGCGGCCATTCCTGACTGGATGAAAGCTGTGGGTTGGGATGGCGCTGGGCTTCTAGAGGACGAACGAATCATCGTTGGGCATTCGAATGGTGGTAAGTATACCAAATTATGAATAATAGGCGGATCTAACAGTTTACAATGACAGGACAGGGAACCTGGTACCTACTTTCTCACCAGCCTGATAAAATAAAAGCAGCCGCTCCAGTCTCGGGTTATACATCTATTGAGAGTACGCCCTAACCCGAACACTTAGCCTGCATGAGCTGATGCTATTCTCATAGACTACGTACCATTCCATCAATGGAAGAACGCGAACCCTTTCTTGGCAGCCGTTTTAGACTCCTCTAGAAGCAATTTCAAAAATGAGCGGCTGGTCGAAAATTTTGCTAATGTTCCCGTATTTCAGCAGCATGGTGCCGAAGATGGCAATGTACCTGCATATCATTCCCGGCTAATGCATCAGCTCACCTGGGAG
The DNA here is from genome assembly GCA_014964245.1 of Nannizziopsis barbatae. Classification (NCBI taxonomy): domain Eukaryota; kingdom Fungi; phylum Ascomycota; class Eurotiomycetes; order Onygenales; family Nannizziopsiaceae; genus Nannizziopsis; species Nannizziopsis barbatae. Next base: position 2,482,687 of record JACVYH010000003.1, read on the forward strand.
AATGGCCATGTCACTCAGTACCACGAAATTCCAGGGGCAGGTCATTGGTTTGACGGTGTGCTAACGACTCCTTATTTGGTCAACTTCTACCATCAATATGTGGAAAACAACCAAACTAAATCTCTCTCGGAGTTTTCTTTCTCTATACCCTCTTCCGCAGATATGGGCTCCAAGGGCGGTATTTTCGTCGATCAGCTATTCTCGCCTGATAAATACGGCCATATGTCTGTGGTTCGTGATTCTACAGAAAACACTTGGCACATAACAACACGAAATATACGCCGGTTCCACTTTGTACCTGGAAAGTATACGCAGCATCATCCAACCAAAATTTCTCTGGAAGGGCTTGATTTCGTTTTTCTCCCGCCGAAAGGTGAGGATATCCGAACTTGGTACGTTCGAAATGCTACCGGGCACTGGGAACTAACCCAGGATATTCGCTGGCGCAACATATCTGAGCGATATGGGCGACAAGTCGGAACCATGGATGCCATTCTTCGAAGCAACGGAACTTTGACTATCTTTTCTCATTCTCTTGAGAGCTATGTAGTTGCTCTGCAAGTCAGCCGAAATTTGTTCCAGTACTATGGTGCTGACTCCGAATTAATCACTGCAAACTCAACGGCCGTTCCGCGAGCCCGGTCTGGAAACTTGATAACAGTTACCTTAGCCCGACATCTCCCTCAAACAGAAACTCCTGACTTTCCCATCTTGGTAAAAGATGGCCACTTGACAATCAATAGGTCTGGAGGACTTCCTGCCGTGCGGTATAAGCCCGAGCCCGGGCTGGGCGCTATTTTTATACAACCTCTCCCAAACGAGCGACTGGAGCTAGTCATTTGGGGTGTTGACCAGGACGGTCTCCAACAAGCAGCCCGCTTCGTCCCTACGCTAACTGGAGTTGGGCAACCTGACTTTATAATTGTTAGTTCTCGTTGTCGTTGGAAGGGTGCTGGTGGGGTATACGCAGCAGGTTTTTTCGATTATTCCTGGCAAATATCCTCTGGATCCTACGTTTCCTAGGCTCTCTGGGCATTATCACAATGCTTTTCTACATGCTACTACAAATCTACGTGTTGCCTATGAGTTTCATAATCATTATCTATAGATTATGAAGGAATATTTCTTTGTGGCTTTTCTTTAACAGTGCGATGTCTCCGATAACTACATTACCTAGTTATATACGAACCTGGCATATTTCCATTAACCCTACTGGTTACTGAACAGACATTCAATACTCTTGCAGGACTGAGATGGACAAACCATATTCAAAGCATGTGGTTAAAATTGCGTTTCTACCTCTCCTTTTCTCCAAATCCGACATCGAGCACCCATTTTATATCCATCCTTTATGCAGTTTAAAAACCACATGACTTGGTGTTTTCTAGTGTTTTGATGTTTGTTTTGTCTTATCTCTTCCATATCTGGTAATGCCGATGTTTGTCTGTTATGCATGCTGCAGCTGATTTACCTTCAGGTACGGAATTCTCCGTCTTCTTTCTCACTTTCGCTCTCTTTTTATATCTTCTGACAAGAGCCACTCTACACGCTCTTTCCTCTTTTTCTTCTTCTTCTTCTTCCTCGCGCCTTCTCGCCCTCAACTCGTTCCTTCCCCGTCATCTCTGACCCGCTTTTGGTCCTTCCTCTTTCGTGCCGTTTGTTTGTTTACTCCGTCTCTTTCCATTTCTTGCCATCTTACTTTCCTTTCTGGCATCTGCATGTCTGCTGTTTCCCAACTTGCAATAATCTGCAGATATTTCCGTGATTTATTCTCGTCTTCTTTCCTCGAACATCTGAATCTATCATCAAATATCATTTGGTTTGTCGGCTTCATACTGTGATTTGGTCTAATTTGCTTCTTCTGTTGCTTTTCTTTCCTTTCAGTCTACGCGTCGGAGGATCCTCTACGCGTAAAATTGCGTCTTTCATTGTCTCATTTCCCTATCGAACGCTTCGCTAAACAACACTTTTGCCCCTCATCAGCTCTTCTCTTTAATAATAACGGAGCCCAACATTTCAAGACAACCTGTGATTGAACTTGAAACCTCCTCGATGAATATCACAACGTCGAAATCACCAGCTGCATCCCGCAAACCATCCTTGCTTGGGCCTACGGACGCTCTTCAGGTAAGCAGCTCACGCATCGGGCTTCTTCCAAGGAATTGCTTTGGCTAATATTTAGATGTTGCATGAAAAGTCCTGCCCTATGGCTGAGCTTCCTCCGAATCCACTCGTCAGCTCTAAGCTAGGAAACATGCAGGTTCTCACGCCTCTTGATGAGAACGGAGTCAAGGTAACATCTTATAGCCCCACGGCCCTTGAAGAATTTTCCTTTTCTAAGTATCTGCCTTCAGAAACTCGAACCAATCCAGTCATCTACCATGGATAAGATCCTTGCAAGACTCTCTCCAAGGAACCCGTCCGGCCACGACCCATCTCGTGAGGACTCAATTCCTAGTGGTGCCAGACGAGAACCACTCACCGGTGCTATTGCCAAACTAGTCATCGATACCAAACCAGAAACCCTTGAAAAAGGTGCTGCTGAGAAGGAAAAGGTCAACAAAGATGAGGTGCTTCGTCTCCAGCAGGAACTAATTGCTGCAAACTCTCGCATTGCTATGCAGGAGCAGGAGCTGGCCCAAACTCGCGTTATTAAACAAACTCTTGACCAGGCAATGGGGCCTCCTTCTGAAGCTGACTTTGGAGGTAGAGATGTCAGCGAGCAGACTATCAGCACGCTCCAGCATGCATTCAATACGTCATCTGCTCGTCCATTCAACAACCACCGTCAGGATTTCTGGATTAATCAGGATGATGCTCACTCTGATATCTCTGAGCCGGTTTCCGCTGGAGGCTACAATCAGGCAAGGGGACTCTGGAATAGCGTAGCTGCTAACCCTACCGGACTGCGTGACTTTCCGATGACAGGAGCTGCCAATAACTTTAACAACACCAGCTGGGGAAATCAGTTATCTCGTCAGCCGAATCTTATGCAAAGCCACCGTGTTTTATCAGGCCCAAGCAGCCCACCCTTTGAGCACGCCCAGCCATTTCCTCAACTTCGCCGTTCTGTGACTCAGGTTAACCGCGGTGGCTCTTGCTTCCCACCTCAAAATTCTCCTTGGGGGACATTTGCTCCAGCTACGATTCAGGGGGCCGTCGTTCAGCGCCCCGTCAATCAACAACCCGTAGTTCAAGCCCCCGTGTTCAATGTGGCCCCTTATCAGCCTCGTCCGATTGGCACGCCCCTCTCGCCCACTGCGGCCGAGTTCACCTCTTTCAACGGCAGTGGAGCATGGTCTCCCACAGTATGTTCCTATACATATTGTTTTAACGTCCTGTCCCTTCTAACTTGATTATAGACCAATACTTCTCAGACATATGTGTCGCCACTTGAGCCCATGAACTACCGCCGTTTGCTAGACAAAAGTGTTTCCTGTGATTGGAAATATATCGTTGATAAGATTGTTTGCAGCAACGATCAGCAAGCCTCTATCTTCCTGCAGCAAAAGCTGAAAGTGGGAACCAACGATCAAAAGTACGAAATCATTGAAGCCATTGTTAACCAGGCCTACCCACTTATGGTGAACCGATTTGGAAATTTTTTGGTTCAACGCTGCTTCGAGCATGGAACCACTGAGCAAATTATTTCGATTGCGAATGCCATCCGAGGTAATACGTTGAGCTTGAGCATGGACCCTTTTGGCTGTCATGTCATTCAAAAAGCCTTTGATTGTGTACCGGAAGAGCACAAAGCAGTAATGGTTCATGAGTTGCTTCGTCGCATCCCCGAAACTGTGATTCACCGCTATGCTTGCCACGTTTGGCAAAAGCTGTTTGAGCTCCGCTGGAGCAATGAACCACCACAGATTATGGCCAAGGTCAACGAAGCTCTTCGTGGAATGTGGCATGAAGTGGCAATGGGAGAGACAGGGAGCTTAGTCGTGCAAAACATTTTCGAAAACTGTGTTGAGGATGAGAAGGTTCGTCGTAGCATTCAGGCCTTGTCCGTTAAGGTACTAATATTCTATACAGCGTCCGGCGATTGAAGAAGTTCTCTCCAAAATCGATTTGTTGGCACATGGCCAATTTGGTAACTGGTGCATCCAGCATATATGTGAGCATGGTGCTCCGCACGACAAGAGCCGCGCAGTTGAGCAAATTCTTTTGTGGGCAACGGATTATAGCATGGATCAATTTGCTTCTAAAGTTGTCGAAAAGTGTCTTAAAATTGGAGGTGCTGAGTTCCTCGACCGTTATCTTGCTCGCGTCTGTACCGGCCGCCCCGACCGTCCTCGCATGCCTTTGATTGATAGTGAGTCACGATTTTACCTTCAAATGGAGCAGATTTACTGATGACATGCATAGTTGCCGGCGACCAATATGGAAATTACTTGATCCAGTGGATTCTGATGAACGCAGCAACCCACCAACGTGAGCTTGTAGCAAGTCATATTCGGTATGTTCTACATCTTTCATAAAACGGAGAAGGGTACTGAATTCTGTAATTATAGCAAGCATATGGTTTCACTCAGAGGCTCCAAGTTTGGGTCTCGTGTTGCAATGCTTTGCTGCAACCCGAGTCATGTCACCCGTCCAGGCCCTGGTGCCGGTCTCCAAGTCAATCGATTCACTGCACCGACTGATGATCGTTTCGGTCCCGCCGTTGCTCACAACAACAGATTCAACCGCGGTAACCAGTGGACCTCTAACTACCCGCCATTTCGTTGAAAAAGGACGTTCATCTTTACTTGATGCTCAATTAATACTCCAACAAAAACAATATGTCAACTAAGTACTCTAAGTTCAAATTCGTGCACTTCAGACAAGGCTTTGAAATATCGGAACTCCATTTACGACCAACAGATTTCTCCTTCTAGGATTCTCGATGCATGGATGTTGCACTTGGCCAATACTGCCTCTAAAATTCCTGCATCTGGCATTGGCTTGTTGGAGTCTCTAGACCAGCAGTCCAATCTGATCCCTTTTCTTGAGCTTATTTTTGCTGTTGTCTTACCTTTTCTCTCTTGCCTGGAGCTACTTCCATTTTCATTCACTTAAACTGCCATATCTCCTGTGATGATGATCTTATCCTGAATGATTAATAGGCGTGGGCTGTTCCTGCGTGCTTTGGTTTATACATGAAGGACATAGTTCCCTTGTGTCTCGATGGTGTTGATATGTTGACGAGTCGCCCCTATTCTTTCCGGTCTATTGCTTCCTCAATTTGACTGACGGCCCACCAATGTTTGACGGTCAAGATTGCTTTCTGACTTGTCCCGTGGCATCAGTCAATGGGGTGTTTCGACCAATCCATTCACTGCTTTATTGTTTTAATTATTGTATCGTGTATTTTTTAATCCCACAAAGAAATCCATAGCCTATAAAATGCAAGTTTATCATGGTCTCACTAGGGTTTCTATATTATATGTATAGTAAAAAACTTGAAAATACAATGAATGTGCTAGTAGGTATCTACTATCATGAAAACTCGGGGGTATTATGGACGAATTGGGTATGATGCAAAAGAAGAGGTGCAATTCTGGGCTAGAAGCGTATCAGCTTGACGCCCCAGACCCCCCACCGCCCGCTGGCAAAGGATTGCGCTCCAAGTCTGAGTCTTCGGCTTTCTCCCAGGGCTTCAGCCTTCGAGTCGCGGTGCTAGGGCCTTCTTGACCAGACAGTATAGTGTTTGGAATTTGCTGAATTCCAGGAATTGGTTGACCAGTAGTAATTAGTTCAACAATGTGGGAAAAGGATGAGGGGTATGTAGGTTCCGCTGTCTGTTCAGTGTTTGTTGATGTCGCCGTGTTTAGGGAGGGCTCGGTCTGCGGTTCAGGTTGTGATGACTGGGAAAGCGAGTCTGGTGCATGTGTTTGGAGCCAGGATTTATATATGAGGAAGTCTAGCGGAGGTTGGATGCCATGCTTTCTGAAGTTGTGGAAAAGAGAATGTTGTTAGTTCTCCTGTGTCTCTGGTTTTTGTATTGGAATTGGGTTACGAACTTTGAGTAGTAAAAGCATTTGGCTTTGAGAACGAGGTCGTCGGAGCGGTTTATCTGATCATCTGAAGCTGGCGTGCCGGGTTGGCCAAGGATCATGGCCAGGCCGAGTCTGAATTCGGGGTCGGATGTGAATTGGTAGGAATATAGTTCTTGATAGGGGATTGTGGAAGAGCCATTGGATTGCGAGGAGGAATCTATAACAGTGTCGGTTGGAGCTGCCATTTTGGAAGAAGGTAGATCGAGGTCGGATGATAGGAGAATGCGCGGGTTTCGTTTCAAGGAGTCTCGTTCGCTTCGGATATGTTCGGAGCGCGGGGGTTATAGATCGGCGGAGATTGCAGGGATGGAATTCGGATATCGTTCCGGAATTGAAGAGGAAGATTTGCTATGGAATTGAGTACAAATTTATCAAAAGATATATAGATATCACTAACAGGAAATGACGGCAGCAAATCGTTGCATTTGGAGAAAATACGCCTTCACTCACGTACCCCAAGAGCTGAGGTCGAGGAGATCCCTCGGCACATGAGAGAATGATATGCAAAATATGCAAACAATGCAAACAGCTCAAACCTGTTTGTTATGTTTGCAAGTTTTGGTTTCTAAGTCTACCGATTGGCTGTATGTATGTATCAGGAAAAGTTCACCTGGATGCACTCTCGGATGGAGTTGACAATGAATTCATTCATTTTAAAGCTAGGCCACTACTTCAAAGTGGCTAGAATTTTTCATATTTTGGGAAACAAGTCAAAATTTCCAAAACCAAACACCAGGGATGCTTCGCTCGCTAAATGATGCCTCAATATTAGTTACAAAAAGGTGATATTGCAGGGCAGTAGTCTATCTTGTGTCCATTGCATCCATATCATCCGAAATACTTGAAGGGCCACTTTCCTGTACAATATCTGAGGGATTAGGCCGTACCTGCCCACTCTGACATCCGGGACAGTTGTGGACAATTTCATGCGCGAATACATCGCAGTCGATGCAAAAATGATTATGGCAAGCAGTGCATTCGTATCTGCTGCTCACTGAAATACCTTTTGCCGTAGTTTCGCGAGTGTCCCATTGGGCACGCGGGGGAACGGGAGGAAAGGAGTTGCCGCACGCAAAGCAACTTGAGCTCAGAGAAGCATGCTTCCAGGGAACTTCGACCCAGTTAATCAAGGGGAAAAGATGGTGGTATGATCGTGCTAAGTGTGTAGAAAGAATCAAGGTCAATCCACAGGCGGGACATTCTGCGGGTAAGGCACAGATTTTGCTTCCGCATCTTGAGCAAAGATAGCCTCCTCGAGACGGTTTTGAGTGGCATGCACACAGGGATCGGGCAGATTCCACAGTGCGAGATGGAAACCCCATCATTAGCAGTGAGTTTGCGGCTTGTTTTTGTGAGCGGGTGGCTGGAGGCGTTGTGATTTCCATCATAAGCTCTCGGAAATGCTGTTCATTGAGTGCTACCCCATAGCCACTATCATCTCCAGCATTTGTTTTTGCGCAGAGCTCTCTGCAAATAGCAACTTCGGCAGCGAGGCCGATCACCCCAACCCGAACTTTATCGGTGATGAGGGAGGCAACGGTTTGGTGGATATCACCGGGATCGGAAGACAGGAGAGCACCGAATATTATCAAAACCTCACGGGTTCCATGGCTAGGCGTATGGCTGGTTTAATTAGTCAATAATTTATAATATGGTGGATTAATTGGATGAGCGCTGGAGTGCGAGACCTACAAGAGCGACCCACGAGCCATTTCGAGAGCATTTTGTAAGCTTGGAAGGCCGTTGGGGTCTTTCATCCTCAAGGCTTGTAATGCCAGTATATGCTCCGTTGGATTTCCGCTCATATCACTTACTCTGACGGCTAAGCCGTCCTTCATACCAATTATTGCGAGTTGTGAGATCGGGTTTTGTTCAAAGTATTCAAAAACGAATTCTTGGGCGTAGCGAAGAGTAAGGAGATACCGCGTGGGCCGAAGATCCTTCTCTGACATGGCAATCGATAGGTCTAGTACCAGCACAAGATGCCGTATAATTCCACGTTGAAGAGGAGTCGTGTCTCTCAATAACCTGTGACGAATTTCATTTTCGTCAGCATCTTCTATTTGTAAAGCGGTAATTAGACGGAAGAGGATGCTTCTCACTACCTTCTCCTCTTCCCTGCCTCAAGCAAACCTTCAACGGCCGAATTGATAGTCCCATCGGCACCTTCCACCAATGTTTCCCATGTTCTCGCAACCTCGAAGTCATGGCCCTCTCGCTGCTTTTTCCGTTTACCGCGGGTGCGGCCAGACCGGTCCCGTCTTACATTGCGGGAGTCAACCTCATCGTCGTCATCATCCGGGCCGAGATCATCATCCTGGTCATCTGAATCGAATTCAGCAATATATTCCTCATCTGAATCAGCCATTTCAGAAGAAAGCGCGTGGGCTTTTGCTGCTTTCAACTCCGAGTTCCGGGCAAGATTTTTGGTTTGGCGACGCGGCCGGGATTTGCGGGTTAAAACTAGCCTTTTCACTGGCTGATCCATCGCGATCCATGCCCTAGCTGCAGGGCGCCAATCAAGCCTGAAAATGCGGTCAAGAGGCTAAAAGTCAAGCATCCACCAGCGGGTCCTCTCGCTGATGCTGCAGGTGAGATAATTTAATGCAAGGGTTGAAGGTTGGCTTGGGTGCCTGGTTCGATGGAGAGTTTTTGTAACTCCGGAATGAATAATGAAGTTTTCTTTCTCCAAAATTTGAGCTCCGAATGCTCAATCAGCCGGCGGACAGCGAGCATTGCGGTAGCACGGCTAATTAGAATTGCAATTGGGACTCCAGGACCATTCCTATCCGGACAGAACCTCTTGCTTAACACTGGATATTCTCCGTGGAACTCGATGTTCAAGCTCGGAAATGGAGTGCTGAGGTGTCGCGGTGGTTTGCGGGGAGACCAAAGGAAGGCTATTCACGGGTTTTTGCAACGTCATGGGTTCCTGCCTGCTGCCACACCCGCGAAGCCCCTCCTCCTCTCACCCCTCCGTTCTCTCCATTCTTCTTCTTCTTCTTCTTCTTCTTCTTCTTCTTCTTCTTCTTCTTCTTCTTCTTCTTCTTCTTCTTCTTCTTCTTCTTCTCTCCTCATTTTCCTCTTCTTCTCGACTTCTTGTAGCTCCATCGTATCGTCCCTCCCGTCGAGTCCTTCCAAACTTCCTCTCTCGCGAACAATTGACAAGTTTGACCTCCTTCAACCCCCACCCAGCCAGTTTCCAGAAGCGAAATTGCGCGACAGCGTTCCGCATCATGGGTAAGGACGATAGGGAGATATTGCCTGACGTGTATGTGCCGCTCTTCCGCTCATCGACAAGCGTGTAATCCAGGTTTCTCTAGAGCTTTACTTACTCTAATGTAGGGCAAAACCCTCTCACTATGTTATTTCTCTTCACAACCTTCAGCTTGGTGGTTCCTGGGGTTACAATGGAACCGTGAAGATCGATATCAAAGTAACTCGTCCCACCACCGAAATTGTGCTCAATGCCAAAGCTCTTGACGTTCAAACTGCCAAAGTAACATCCAAAGATGGTAAGCTTTCCTCCGAGCACGCATTGGACCGCGTTGCCGAACAGACGTCTCATAAATGCCGATTGCAGGTTCCAAATCCGTTTCCAGCTCCGAAATTTCCTATGACAAGGTCTCGGAACGTGCCATTGTTAAATTCTCGGAGGAGATTAAAGAAGGAGATTATATCTTTGAACTTGATTTTACCGGAACTATTAACAATCACATGGCCGGTTTTGCTAGAGCCAAGTACCAATGCTCGGAAACGCCTGCACCTGGCACTCCCAAGGAGGGTGATGACTACTACATGATGAGCACTCAATTCGAGGCTTGCGATGCTCGCCAAGCTTTCCCTTGTTTTGACGAACCCAACCTGAAGGCAACTTTTGATTTCGAAGTCGAAATTCCTAAGGATTTGGTTGCCCTCAGCAACATGCCTGTTAAGAACACGCGCGAAGGGAGCAAACCGGACCTCAAGTTCGTCTCATTTGATACGACTCCGATTATGAGCACATATGTGAGTACATATTGCATCTTTTTCAAACTAATTCTGACTAAACTGTGTAGCTCCTTGCCTGGGCAGTTGGCGATTTCGAGTACGTCGAGGCCCACACCGGACGAAAGTATAACGGTTCTCCAATCCCAGTCCGTGTCTACACGACCAAAGGTCTCAAAGAGCAAGCCCGCTTTGCTCTTGAATGCGCGCATAAGACAGTGGACTATTTCTCCGAAGTTTTTGATATCGATTATCCTTTGCCCAAATCCGACTTACTCGCCGTCCACGAATTTGTAAGATGCTGAAACTAGTCACAATAACCATAATGCTAATTATCATGACTCTAGGCTATGGGTGCTATGGAAAACTGGGGTCTCGTTACCTACCGCACAACGGCAGTCCTTTTCGAAGAGGGTAAATCCGATGACAGATTTAAGACCCGTGTTGCATACGTTGTTGCACATGGTGCGGTTGCCAAAAAATACCCTCCACTGTTGTGAAAGTCACTAACTAGCAATACAGAGCTCGCTCATCAATGGTTTGGAAATCTTGTTACAATGGACTGGTGGAGTGAACTCTGGCTCAATGAGGGTTTCGCAACATGGGTCGGCTGGCTTGCTGTGGATCATTTTTATCCTGGTCAGTATTTTTCCCGGCAGTCGCTGCTAAAATCAATGCTGACTGAACTTTATAGAGTGGGATGTTTGGTCGCGCTTTGTTGTAAGGAATGCTAGAGGTACTTTTATTGTTCAGAGGAGGTTGACAAGAGTGATAGGCTGAAGCAGTCCAACAAGCGTCGCAACTCGACGCTCTAAGAGCATCTCACGCTATTGAAGTTCCGGTGAAAAATGCCCTCGAAGTTGATCAGATCTTTGATCATATCAGCTACCTCAAAGGTAGTTCCGTCATTCGAATGCTCAGCAACCACCTGGGCCAAGATACATTTTTACGCGGCGTTTCCAACTATTTAAAAGCCCATGCTTACGGTACACTTTGTCATTCTCAAACTCTTCGAATGTCCTCATGTCTGACCGCTCAACAGGTAACGCAACGACAAGTGATCTCTGGTCCGCCCTTAGTGAGGCGTCTGGGAAGGATGTGACAACCTTCATGGTCAGAGGCCCATATGTGGTTTTCGTGTAGTGTTGAGTGCTGACAAGTTTTATAGGACCCGTGGATTCGAAAAATTGGTTTCCCGTTGGTTACTGTAACCGAGGAACCGGGACAGGTCAGCGTTGGCCAAAAGCGGTTCCTTGCTACCGGCGATGTGAAGCCGGAGGAGGACGAGACAGTTTGGTGGATTCCTCTTGGAATCAAATCTGGGCCAGAGGCAAAGGAAGCTGAGGCACGTAATTTAACGACAAAATCGGATGTCATCCAAGACATAGGCGAAGGTTTCTACAAGCTCAACAAAGATCAGTGCGGGTTCTATCGAACGAATTACCCTACGGACCGTTTGACGAAACTTGGAAACGATCGCAACCTTTTGAGCACTGAAGACAAGATTGGGCTTATTGGTGATGCGTCCGCATTGGCCGTCTCTGGCGAGGGCACCACAGCTGCTGCTTTGGCTTTAATGGAGAATTTCCAGGATGAACAAAACTATCTGTAAGTATGCACTACCCCTTTTACAGGAAGGTTGCTGACGAAAACATAGGGTCTGGATGCAGCTCGTGACATCCCTCGGCCACATCAGGTCGGTTTTCGCAGCCAACGAAGAACTTTCCGCTGGCTTGAAAACCTTCATTCGCAAACTCGTAACACCAGCTGTTGAAAAAATCGGCTGGGAGTTTAAATCCGATGAAGATTACCTGACTGGTCAGCTTCGCCAGTTGCTTGTCGCCGCAGCCGGCCATTCCGGACACGAAGGGTATGGCTTCAGTTATTGTGATAATTTTCGTGCCATAGACTGACCATTTGGGGATAGAACGATCGCTGAAGCTAAACGAAGATTCAAGGCCTGGGCTTCAGGAGAGAAAAACACAATTCACACCAATCTTCGAAGTGCCATTTTCGGAATCAACGTTTCCGAAGGCGGCGAAGAGGAATATAACACGGTCAAAGAGGAGTTCTTCAAAACAGATTCAGTTGACGGCAAAGAGATTTGCGTTGGTTCTCTTGCACGCACTAAAAATCCTAGCATTATCAGTGCATATTTCGACTTCCTGTTCTCCGGCAGTGTTGCCAACCAGGATATCCATACCGGTGGAGCAGGCCTTGCGGGAAACTCCAAAGCACGGAACGCGTACTGGGACTGGTTGAAGCAAAACTGGGACCTTGTCGAGAAGAAGCTAGGGTCAAACAAGGTCGTGTATGAGCGATTCATTCGCATGAGTTTGTCCAAATATGCGGACCATGCGATTGAACGGGATATCCAGCAGTTCTTCAAGGACAAAGATCAAGGTGGAATCGATAGAGGATTGCTCGTTGTTGCCGACACAATCCGAACAAATGCCAACTATCGCGAACGGGACGAGAAAGCAACCTTGGAATGGCTCAAGGCCCATAATTACGTATAAATAATTGGAGGAGCTAAAAGTTAACAGCCAAGGTCATATCCGAACGTGGAAACATGTATACATAGGTAGTTTCATAAATTCAGAATCCAAGTCTTATACGGATCTCTTCAAGTCTGGGTGTTTAGAAAAGAGTTTGGGAAGATGGTCAAGTGACGAAAGTTGGTAAGGTGCAGGTGGAACATCACGTGGTCTGGACCGGGTCACGAGCATGGTACGCTAAGCCCCAACAGATTTAGCGCGCCCTTGAACTCAACTTGAAGGGCTGACAACCTCAGTGGAAGTGTTCATATGTCACCCTCGACCAGAATCCTCGCAGCAGCACGCTCTTTCTCCTGCATCCAGTCATCCATTTATAAAGGTTCACTTTCTTGCCTAGAATCACTACTGCCTCCTGCCACCCCAGTCCTAGACAGCTTGGTTCGCGGCCAGTTCTGAAACACCCTCATTATGAATCCTGAGTGGTAGGTCATCATCTCTGAATAAATCCGTAGTGCATGCAAGGAGCTTGTCGAGCTGGCTTTCAGCTCTGCTTTAAAACTTCAGTTTCATGGAGCTAACCATTGGGATTCTTGACAGAGTTTCTCCGCTTTTCATTCTAGCTATAACTGTATCCCTTTAACGATCTCCTGGCGGCGCGAATGCTAATTAATCAGATACGATTACCTCTTCAAACTCCTTCTCATCGGAGACTCTGGTGTTGGAAAATCGTGCTTGTTGCTTCGATTTGCGGATGATACCTACACAGAGAGCTATATTTCCACTATTGGAGTCGATTTTGTGAGTGCAAAGGATGCGGGCTAGCCTAGGCTTATGCCAAGGATTTGTGATTTAGTTGACCCTACTGACCCTTCTGACTGCAGAAAATCCGTACTATCGAGCTCGATGGCAAGACAGTGAAACTTCAGATCGTACGTTCTACTTTACTTTCCCGATCTATGCAGAAATCCTTACGAGCTTGTACTCACACGTCATGTCATGTATAGTGGGATACTGCCGGCCAAGAACGATTCAGAACCATCACCTCATCCTACTACAGAGGAGCTCATGGTATCTGCGTCGTTTATGATGTGACGGATATGGATTCTTTCAACAACGTCAAGCAATGGCTTCAGGAGATCGACCGTTATGCTACAGAAGGTGTGAATAAGCTTCTCGTAGGCAACAAGAGTGATATGGAGGACAAGAAAGCCGTTGAATATACAGTTGCAAAAGTAAAAAACATTCCACCCCTTTATACTGCGCACTCTGAACTTCTTATCTAACACGTTCTCATTGCAGGAATTTGCGGATAGTCTTGGCATTCCGTTCCTCGAAACTTCCGCCAAGAACGCGTCCAATGTTGAACAGGCCTTTTTGACCATGGCCAGACAGATCAAAGAGCGCATGGGTACCGCCACAGTCAACAACAAACCCACCGTCCAGGTCGGCCAAGGTCAAGGCGTGCAATCAGGGTCTGCTGGCGGATGCTGCTAAATTGACGATCGTTATGCCTTTTTGAGTGGGTGGGTCCCCCTTTGGTATCATTTGATTTCATGAAGGCTGGTGTCTGCGATGGGTACTTTACTAAACGGGTTGCCGCTTGGGCTTGCTTTTCGTCGATTTACACCCATGATGACAGCTTCATGAATTTAATGTCTCGCCCGACTTTTATCTCTTGATGTCACGTATCCATACACCTTGTCCCTTATGTCAAGACTATCTTTCACTCCTTTATTTTCCTTATTTCTGTTCTAGAATGGCTCCCCTACTTTCTTTGTATGCCTTGATGTCAGTGTAACTTCCAAGTATTTCTTTCCTTTTATTAGCCCATCATCTTAATATCGTCAGGCTAGGCAATCACACTCAGGCTGTGACTGTTAAAGACCTGGTTCTGCAATATGCTTTCGTCTCATACCTCTTGCTTCCGTGTGCCCTTTCATATTGCTTGACCGCGGTTTTCATTATGATTCCGCGAATCAAGCATGGATACACTATTTTTCATTACGAATAAGATCCTTGGGCTTCGGTTTCTAATTTCTTTACTTAGAGGATCATAGACTGAAATGGCTGCCTGGTTACGTCACAATACAGCCTGTACAGTAATACGCCCGTACTCCGTAGTGTTACTCAACATCAAGCATAACTTGATGGCTTTCAAAGACAACCGCTTTTTGGAACTGTAATCTGGAGCTTGCTGCCGTCATTTAAATGCCTTTACCGGCCGGTTTGTTAGGGCACCGAAATGGAAGTGCTCAACCACAGCGCATGTCTCAAAAGCCACAGTTCTCAGCATAAGTAATTATCACCCACACGTCGGGCCGTAGGCGATTTGACAATCACAAGTAATACTCCGTAGAGAGGTCAAAAATGCGAGTGTCTAATTATACTTCCTCTTTCTTAATAAAAATAAGAATAAAACGGGATCATTTTTGATTATTTGATTAAATCCATCTTCATGGGCATCATGCACGCGATCTACGGAACATCCCCATATCTCACGGGTAGCCGAACGTTGACTTTCGTAAATGCCGAGGCACAGCACTAATCGCGTTCATATGAAGCAGCGGCCAAACTTCAAGACCCAGATATTACCGACACATTTTCGTGGGAATAATAAATAATCTTCACGAGCCTGCGAAGGGAAATACAGTGAACCTTACCGAAAAGCCCTTCTTTCTATCTCTCAACTCATCCGTCACTCCGTCGCCCATTCCCTTTCGAATACCCGGACTTCTTGTCTTACGTTTCTTCTACATAATTCAATCTCTTGACCTTTTCAATTTCTTCTATTGTGAACATGTCGCAGCCAAGCAAGCCCACAACCCCGAAGCCAAAGGTGGCAGCGATGGCAGCGCAACAAAGCGATAACATTGCGCATGCTCTGGCCGGAGCAGGTGGCGGAATCTTGTCCATGATTTTGACGTACGTTTCGACTTCTTCTGTCTACTATTCATGTCTTAGCTGACAGATACTCACCTACGTACAGTTATCCTTTGATTACACTCTCCACGCGAGCTCAGGTTGAGTCTAAGCGCGCTCAGTCTTCCAGTCTCGATGCGGTCCGTCACATCATCAAGCGAGAAGGCATCAGGGGTTTATACGCCGGCCTGGAATCTGCAGTCTTTGGCATCAGCGTCACCAACTTCGTCTACTATTACTGGTACGAATGGACTCGCGCAGCGTTCGAGAAGGCAGCCAAGAAAGCAGGAAGGGCCTCTAAAAAACTTACCACACTGGAGTCAATGATCGCCGGTGCCATTGCAGGTAGCGCTACGGTTATGATTACCAATCCAATTTGGGTGGTGAATACTCGCATGACTGCTCGCAAGTCGGAGACTGAAGACAGTCTTCCCGGGGCTCCTGCAAAAAAGCCAAAGACAACCCTTGGCACTTTGATGGATCTCTTGAAGGAGGAGGGGCCTAAAGCCCTCTTTGCTGGAGTGTTGCCGGCCCTGATCTTGGTGATCAATCCAATCCTTCAATATACATTCTTCGAACAGCTTAAGAATACGGTGGAAAAGAGAAGGAAAGTCACTGCTACCGATGCCTTTTTCCTTGGTGCGCTCGGAAAACTGCTTGCCACGAGCATCACTTACCCTTACATCACGGTGAAAAGCAGAATGCATGTTGCCAGCAAGGATGGCCCAAAAGAGAGTTTAAATGGAAGTTTGAAGAAAATCATCAAGGAGGAAGGATGGGGTGGTCTGTATAAGGGTGCGTCTCCAAATCAAATCCCCCTTCTATCTCGGAAAGTGACTAATTGTACGTGTTCACTCTTTAGGCATTGGTCCCAAGGTCAGCCAGAGTGTTCTCACTGCTGCATTCCTTTTTGCATTCAAGGACGTTCTCTACGAAACCATGGTCACCGCTCGGAGACGCGCGATCAAGAAATAGGATAGGCCGGGGCAATTGTCGCTTCTCTAGCACTAGAGCTTGCTATGTCTGCGTTGAATTGCAGCTCTTCTATACCCTGTATAAATTCATTTTGCTTATAGGCTGAGCTTTCCGTCGTACCCCGCGGTACTGCAGTTTTGGATCGTTTCTTGCGCTTGGTGATGCAGATTTTGGACTTTGCAGTATTTTATATGCTCTGTGATATCTTGTAAAATGTTTCAGCTTTTTAAAGAATGTAAAATGACCATGGCATCTTCAGAGTACTATCAGACATATTGCATGAGAGAAATGGAATATTTGACAAATTAGTTACACTGGGCCCGGCGTTAAGGGAAGCCCCTTGCGCCACCTTCACGTGCTCTACGGTGTGCTTATATAAGCCAACTGATCGCGCTAATTTGATTGGAACCTTCTTTGGAGCGCGATTCAACGTCCCGTCTGAAGGTACCTACTCTCTTGAGCACACGGTCCTCAAGTTTTGTTGGAATCTTGTGTTGGTTGCCTTTCGGCAAAAAGCTGTTTTTCACACCTGGAGTCTGATAATAAGTATGAGTATATGTCTTGTTCTTTTCTGATTTTAGTAAGGCTTCTAGAAGTTTTATGTGTTCCTCTTCGCAAATCCCCATGAAGCACTAATGAAGAAATAGGATTCACGCGTCATAATTATCCAGACACTCACTTTGGGGTCACCAACCGCGGCATTAAGCGTATTCAATCGGAATGGGGCGTAGCAACTATTCCGGTTCCCTCTATTAGCTTTCGACGTGAAGCTTTCCACCGTACTGCTTTTCCCAAGCGTTCTTCCGTATGAATCCTGTCGTTGCAGATTGTCCGTCAAATGTCCCATCGGCGGAAGAATCATATGACAGGACAGGCTCCTAGTGAGGTGTTGGATGGTAATAGGCCTGCATATTTTCTTCCGGTCAGGTTTCGCAAATGGAGGGCTGTGGGAACAAGCCAAAAGTGAGTGTTACAGGGCTCTACTCCGTTGCCGTACTCTGTTTATAGACAATTTCGTGTTCTCACACAGCCAGCCCTCAATGAAAGCGAAACGACGCGGGCTTAGTCTCGGGGCTGCTTACCGAATTGCCCAAAGCGAACGGAACAAAAAGGCAGATAATATTTCACGGACTACAAAGGGAAATACACGCCCCACGAAGGATGGCCGCCCCGAGCCTTCAACCGGCTATACTTCCCCAGAGAAAGACGACCTGGACGAATCAGACCTTGACTTTGATATTCGCGCCCGGGCACTTTTGAACAAGTTCACTTCGCACGCTGGAAATCCCAGAAACCCGCTACAGAATGGACCCGAACTAAAAGCATCTCAAACAACTTCACTCAATCCTTTGAAGCGCAAAGCCGACTCTTTATCAACAAATGCACCCAGAGATGGGCCTCCCGAACGAGCGCCCCCTGGAGGCAGCCGCCTGTATCCCGTGGAAAATACAAAAACAAAAGTGGATAAAGCGCAACAAAAACCCAAGAGTTCGGCAAAAGATAAACTTTTGGGGGTTCGGCTTCTGGCGAAGAAACCGGTTGTATTGGATAGGCAGAAGCCAGCCAAGAAGGAATCCTTGCACTGGCCTAAGATCGACCTTCAACCGGTGAAAAAGCAGTTCGCCAGTGAGTCATCAGTCAGGCCTCAATTGACGGTATGGGACTCGAGAAGAAAGCTTATCAGTGAAGAAATCAAGGCCATGAAGTCGGTTGATCAACCTGTGTATGACACTGGTTCAGCAATATCACAAGCGTCGAAAAGCAACGGCTCGCTTCCCCCGAAGGATTCCCCTCTCAAAATCCCCGATAAAAAGGTAACTAGCGACCCTCCGCTCGAAGTGTTCACACTTCCTTCAGTGAAGGAACCTGTTCGAGATAGAGTTGCCTGCAGAACTCTGGATGATCTGCCAAAGAACAAGTCAGCGCTGTGTGTCTTACGGGTGCCAAAACAAAGTCTAGCACAAATAGCTACAGCGTCTCAGGCTGCTCGGAGTGATAGGCCATCTAAGCCATTTCGAGATAACTTCAGCGCCACGGCAAACGACCGGGTGGAGACTTTGCGGTCACCACTCTTGAGGCTTACATTAGTGGAATCATCCGACAGACCAAGCACACCACCTTTGCCTGAATCTAAAGGTGTTGATAGTATTCAGGGGCGGATATCAGATACAGACCCCAAAATACCCGTCAAGCCTGGGCTTAGTAACGAAAATATGTTTACAAGGCCGGAAGAGGACAATACCAGAAACCTTAACTCCCCTCGTCAGATATCACAATTGTTCAAGCAAAATGCTCATTACAGTTCCAAGTGTTTACTGGGCAACAATACCTCTTGTCGGCGAGGTACTAGTGCCCAGCCAACAACACAACATAAACTCCCAACTTCTTCAAACACAAAAAACCTTTCACCCTTGCTCCCTAAATGTTCCTCGAAACAACATCCCCCAAAATTTGATACACTCTCTTGTGCCATTTCTCGTGGAACCCTTCGTTGGAAAGGCCTCTCACATCTGAAACCCGAAGATTCTAATACCAAACCTACGATGCCCCCCAAGCCTAAACGTTCAGAACCTATGGCTAGGCGTTCGACGCGTAATAAAGCTCCCATTTCGAACTACTACGCTACTCCGGCGGGATTTCACTCTCGCGCTACGGACGATTACAGAACCGAAGACGAATCAATCCCAATATCTGACTCGACACCCGAACCAACAAGTCCAGCCAACAAGGTGGCTCCAATAATAAAAAACAGTCCTCGAGTGATCTACCAGTCTAAATACCTCCATGTGACTCAAGAGCCTTTAAATACCGAGACGCCGTTTTCCATCGCTCACAATCTTCCCTATATCGACCATCAGCGTCGGAGTAACTTGAGGAAATTCAAAGCGGGGGAGGTTATACATGTTGATCTGGGCCTCAATGAAATCAAGGCCATCTACGCGTTTTTAGGAGGAGATGCATCTGATTTTTTGAATTCCGATGCCCCGATTCAATCCCTCATTTCTCGGGTCGCAGTAAGGTACCGTCGTCAGGGAGGAGATTTGACCACACTCGCTCGGCAAATACATTATTTACACTTACTCAACTGTCAATTGCAACGGCAAGAACAAAGCATCGATACTTTTCTCTTCGGTATCAAAGGTTGCACGGGAAATATGGACTTTGACTGCGAAAAGCTGAAAACAATCTCTCAATGTCTAAAAGAAATTTTTCAAGTGCACGATGACTTCCATGGTGAGGCTATTCATGTTCTATGGAATATTCTTGACAGTCTTAAAGATGACTGGATTTCGAAATTGGCTGTAAAATGTCAACAGGCAGGCCAGCTCCAGCTTCGGGACAGGGTTTCTATACGGCGATTTTTCAAAGATGCTATATCTGAGACACTTAATGTATCTCCTTGCCTCCTTCGTGTCGTTTCCGGTACTTCTAATTGCCATCTTTCTCATGATGCGAATGCTTCGGTATCGACTTCAACCCTTTTGAGAGCCCGGGAGCTAGGCTACCCAAGACACCGAAATCGTATTGGGATTGACCGCTGTTTAAATGAGAAGCAAGCTTGGGGTCATTGGAAATCATGGACCGGTGCCTCTGGGGACATTTTAACATTGGCATGGTCACCCGATGGTACTTGTTTTGCTGCAGGTGCTGCAGCTCATACCGACCCACACAGCATGCAGTATAACAGAAATAATAACCTCCTGCTTGGTGACCTTACGGTCAATCAACTTAAAGAGCTGCCTGACCATCGAATCAATAGACCAATTGAAGAATCCGGCCCAAATGCGCAAGGTACATATATCATGGTCGATCCTAATCTCTACATGACTGTTACAGCTCTGCATTGGACCAGCTCTGACAAGCTCTACTCGGCTAGCTTTGATTCTACCGTGAAAGTTTGGGATGTCTCGAGTCAAAGTGGTGCTCGGTGCACTAAGACACTTCAGCATCCAGGCAGAGTACAGCAAATGGCTGTGTCACATTTCAATGAGCAGCTTCTGGCAATAGGATCTAATGGGCCGTCATTTCAAATTTGGAACATTGGCGAACCTGATTCTCGCCCCTCAGCGTTGCTGTCCGAGCCTGGAAAATACTCTAAAATGACACCATCCTCTCTTCAGTGGGGAAAGACTCCTCGTGCCGATCGACTCTTAGTTGGGGGATTATCTGAAGACGCCGACCATGGTACCAGTAAATATGGCTACCTTGCTCTTTGGCGACTTAGTGAAACAGCAGTATACCCCGAACACCTAACGCCAAATTCACAGAATATCTTTGATATTGTCTGGCATCCAACTCTTGATATTTTTGCAACGGGATGTTCAACTCCTTTCAATTCCCGGAGCTATGGACTAGGCAAGGATGTGCGCTCTTTGATCCGTATATATGACCCACTCCACAATAAGTGCAATGTCCAGGCCTATGAGTGCCCAGCCCTGGATATAAACCAAGTCACATTCTGTCCTGCGGATGATAATTATGTCACTGCAAGCTGCACCGACGGGATCACCTACGTGTGGGATCACCGCAATCCTAACCGGATACTTCATAGGCTCAAGCATGGAGAACCGATCAACGATCTAGAACCTGATTCTACCAGGGAAGAGTCTGATGTCGGCGTACGCTGCGCCCTCTGGGGCCGGGGCTTTGACTTCTATACTGGGTCTTCAGACGGTGTCGTAAAGAAATGGGATATCCGTCTTGCTTCAGAGAATGTATTGCAGGACAATGTCGCGTCATTCGGGTTAGAACTCATGTCAGCCTCTATGTCCCCTGATTTCACTAATATGGTGCTTGGAGATGACGCCGGCGGTATCCACGTCATTTCCACGGCACCCTGGGGTCACGAAGACGACAAGTTTGATACGTTTGATCTTAAGAGAGCGCCGGAACCCAGCACCGAAAAAATTCCGCAAACTCCACAAACCCCGCAAATTCCGCAAACCCTAGGAACTCCTGGGTTTATCAAGTCTCCTGGTCATCCTGAACGTCGCGATGCTGAAAAGCCTGCACAAGCTCGATCTCATAAAAAAAGGAAGCGGGAGCTTTCAGGAACCAGGCGAATTCGCTATGGTCGGCCTCAACAGGCAAATCCTACCTTCAAGATAGACCCGAACAATCTCATCGACTTGACTCTTAGCTCAGACTCCGAAAATGATGCTCTTGCTACTCTGGCTCCCTTTGACGACGCAGACGGTGAGCTGCAACTCGAAGAAGATTATTGGTTCCCCATGCCTGGTCGAGATGGAAACTTTCGATGAGCCCTCCTCAGTACTCCTCACCGGGTTTAAAATTGGTTAGTCAACTAGATGCAAGACAAATACAAGTGTCATGATATTCTTAATAAATCAAGTTGGCGTTCTTCCAATGTGTGTCCAACATTCCAGGTCGGGCAGGCTACCGATTTACAGCCAATTAGCGCTATTTCTGGAATAAACGAGTATGGACATGATACTCTGTTGAAGACAACATGCGCTTAAATACATTCGGGTGGAGTAACCCACCTCAATTCCATTATTATGAGGTCGGAGGAGTACCACGCTTTTGGGTGATTTGCAGCGACGAGCAACTCAAGACGGGCACGATTGATTACGTACGTTGACAACAAAAGTCTCGGTATTGAGGGAATAACAACGGAAGGCCCCTTTGCTCGGCAGGTTCGGATGGCGCCCAGCGCACATTCCAGCAATTTCGATAGCCATGTATGTAGCTAAGATTATTAGACTAGTAAACTCGTCAGCTCATCCTTGAGATTTTGAATGGGTCAAATCCGCACAATATAGTAAGAAAGAGTTAGTACATACATACTCCGTACTCCGTACAGCAACATTGTTTTTTTTTTTCTAAAGCTATGACCGGTGGATGTCGATGATCATTGATGCCCCTGAATCCCCAGCACGCATTGATGTGGATTCCCCAGAAAAGTCAGGGTGGGAACGTGAGCCCAATCACAAGCAGGTGTGGTTGATTTTATGTTTCTTAGCGTCAACTTCAATCAGCCTAACACGCTGATAAGCAGACTGGAGATTGGATGGAACAAAACTCCAAAGAATTTCACATCATGGCTTCATTTTTTTGTTGACCATGTGTTTTGTCTGCTTTTCACTCTTCTCGAGATAGCCAATAATGAGCGTCACCACTATTTTACATCCTGTGCAGCTTCCATTCCCGAGACCCCAAATGAGCGCCAGCTCCGAGAGCACCCTGGACAAGTTCCCAACAATCGATGACGAAACCCTCAAGTTGCCAATCAGCTCTGCCTCGCCTCTACCGGATAACAGCTTCAGATACTCCCCGGAGCCTCCGTGGCTGCCGCGGAAGCATGGAGCGGCTTCCAATGGCTTGCCCATACGACCCCAGCGGCCACGCAACAGCATCAGCGAAGCTATCGGGTCATTTAAAAAGAGGAGCGCAAGTGTCAGTGTCAATGCCCAGGAGTTGGCCGAGGCACTGAAAGCGCCCGTATCCTACAAACTGATCGTGAGTGAATCTATATGAGCATTAACGTCGACATCCGAACTCCGCTAACGAATTGGCGCTGATTTAGGGGCTTTGTCTGGTCTGGTATCTGACATCCGCGCTCACCAACACCTCCTCTAAAGAAATCTTAAACGCCCTCCCTAAACCCATAACTCTCACAATCGTTCAATTCGGCTTCGTCTCAGGGTGGTGCTTACTGCTCTCTTACCTGGCTTCGGTGTTTCCAGCATTGAGAGCCAACATTCCGGCTTTGAAGAATGGACTACGATATCCAAGTGCGGAGGTCATCTCCACCGCCCTTCCGCTGGCTCTTTTCCAGCTAGCGGGTCATATTCTGAGCTCCATGGCGACATCGCAAATCCCCGTATCCCTCGTCCATACCATTAAAGGATTGTCGCCGTTGTTCACTGTCCTCGCCTACCGCTTCTTCTTCCGCATCCGCTACGCCCGGGCGACGTATCTATCGCTAGTGCCACTTACCCTCGGCGTCATGCTTGCCTGTTCCTCTAGTTTTTCGACCAATTTTTTTGGGATAATATGCGCTTTCAGCGC
Source organism: Nannizziopsis barbatae (assembly GCA_014964245.1). Lineage (NCBI taxonomy): Eukaryota > Fungi > Ascomycota > Eurotiomycetes > Onygenales > Nannizziopsiaceae > Nannizziopsis > Nannizziopsis barbatae. The sequence continues at coordinate 2,506,139 of JACVYH010000003.1, forward strand.
TGCTCTCGTGTTCGTTTCGCAAAACATCTTCTCCAAAAAGCTTTTCAACGAGTCTTCCAGAATAGAAGCGGAAGGCCATTCTCTCACTGGACGCAAACTAGACAAGCTCAACCTTTTATGCTACTGCTCCGGTCTGGCCTTTATTTTGACAGCTCCCATCTGGTTCTTCACTGAGGGATATCCTCTCCTCGTGGACTTATTACGTGATGGGGCGATCGATCTTACAGAGAAAAAAGGTAGTTTGGACCATGGACCCCTAATATTAGAGTTTATTTTCAACGGTTTGTCGCATTTCGCCCAAAATATTCTTGCTTTCGTGCTCCTATCGATGATTTCACCGGTGTCTTACTCCGTGGCCTCGCTAATCAAGCGTGTTTTTGTTGTGGTTGTTGCGATTGTATGGTTCGGAAGTTCTACGACGCCAATTCAGGCTTTCGGTATTGGACTCACTTTCGTTGGATTATACCTGTACGACCGCAATAGCCACGAAGACGCGGCCGATCGACGCGCGAACGCAGACCATTTCCACTCGCGGAAAACGATCCTTCCTCTTAATAACCGAAATGCCAACGCTACGTTTACATTCCCTCCGGCCATCAAAGAAGGACAGGTAGATAAGGCAAATGGCTATCTTTCAGCTTCAACGGGCAATGCGAAAAAGGATGATAGCGAACCGAACGGGCGTCCGCGCAGAACAAGTGCTGCTACACGTCCTTGGATGCCACCAGGTACAAAACAGGAACACACATGGCAACCAGGAGATTCAGTACCGGCGTAAAATCGATCCGTTTCATGATGTTTAGCGGCTACATGTACAGGTACACTGTCGGCGTTTTAATTGGAAGATGACAATAGGGTATTGGGACCAGCGCTTGTATGGAGGCGTTCAAGACCATAACATGAATCCTGACTCGTTTTGTAAAAAGAATTACGTTTAATGTATAGAATTGATGTTTTCTCGTGTGCGTGTGTTCTGGGGCTCAATTGAACATTCATTTCGCGAAAATTTGGCGAGTAAGTACGTTGTATGTCCGAATACTCGGCGTACGCTTCACCGATAGCCATCCCACCACATATAGAGCCGCCAGGCATCCCTGGCGCTCACAGAAGCTGTTGTTTGCCTGTTTGGAAGGATGTAGCTACCGTCGGTAAGGAACTGTTCCTTCATTGAGCCCATAGAGAACCCTAGGACGCTCCAGCTACGGCGCAAAGGCTGTTCTAGGACGATGCTGTAGAGGAAGAAGAGCTAGGAGTATTCACATAGAATGGCTCTCCTGCCTACAATAATCCATGTCCATGGAATAAGATATTTTTTCAAAGAAAAAAAAAGAGAAGAGAAAATTGAAAACGTCGCGAGAGAAAAATGGTGGATTTTGGGTTTCGGACGCGGAATATCAATTTATTCCGGCGAGGTTCCCTGAGCCAATCCGAGGCTGCTGATTTGTTGAATCAGCAAATAGCAGCGCAACAAACCGCAAAGAATCCCAATCGAGAAAAACACCCCAAACGACGTCGGCCTTCGTTCCCGCGAGCCCTCGCCTGCCATTAGCTCATTCTTGTTGCCGTCCTTATCATATTTTTGGGGTCTTTATTTCCTATTCCTTTCTTTTCCTTCATATCTCCACAATGCGGCCGCAATTATTCCGGGCGGCCGCCCGCTCAAGGAGATTGTCCCGGCTCAATTGCTCCCGTTCATTTTCAACAAGTACCCCGCGATCCGCGGAGGTTGAGATCACAGTTGGTGGGTAATTGCTAATAAACTCATCCTGGGCAGATTGCTAATACTGTTCAACTTAACAGATGGAAAGAAAGTGTCGATAGAAGGTAAACTGGTGCCAATTGGAGCTGAAGCGCAAACGTATGCTGATTGATATAAAAAAGCGGGATCTGCGTTGATTCAAGCTTGCGAGAAAGCGGGAGTGACTATTCCACGGTATGTACCTTCTCAGATTCAATGGAATGATCGCTTGACCCTAACGAGATCTCTAGATACTGTTATCATGAGTAAGTTCCGGAGTAGTATTTTGACAGTTACTGTATTTGTGCTGAATATATGATTAGAAAATTAGCAGTTGCTGGAAATTGTAAGAATTTTAATTATTATCCATTTCTTGGATGTGTCTGCTAATCAACATTGTTCAATGCCAGGTCGAATGTGTCTAGTCGAAGTCGAGCGAGCCCCCAAACCCGTTGCTTCCTGTGCTTGGCCCGTTCAAGCTGGAATGGTTGTCAAAACGAATTCACCACTTACACATAAAGCCAGAGAAGGTGTCATGGAATTTCTACTCGCAAACCATCCCCTCGATTGCCCCGTTTGCGACCAGGGCGGAGAATGTGATCTGCAAGATCAATCGATGAGATACGGTGCTGACCGAGGTCGATTTCATGAAGTTGGAGGCAAACGTGCGGTCGAAGATAAAAACATTGGTCCTTTAATCAAAACTTCGATGAACAGGTGTATTCATTGCACTCGATGCGTTCGCTTCGCGAACGATATCGCCGGAGCCCCGGAGTTAGGAACAACAGGGAGAGGGAACGAGATGCAAATCGGAACATATCTCGAGAAAAACCTCGATTCCGAAATGTCTGCGAACGTTATCGATCTTTGCCCCGTCGGAGCTCTGACTTCGAAACCATACGCCTTCCGAGGTAGACCTTGGGAACTCAAACACACCGAAACCATTGATGTTCTTGATGGACTAGGCTCGAACATCCGAGTGGACTCTCGAGGATTGGAAGTGATGCGTGTTCTTCCTAGACTCAATGACGATGTCAATGAGGAATGGATCAATGACAAGACAAGATTTGCATGCGATGGTTTGAAGACACAGAGACTCACGACACCCCTAGTCCGAAGGAATATTGAATTTGTACCGACCAGCTGGGAGCGAGCCTTGACCGAAATCGGAGCGGCGTATAAGGCCCTCTCTCCAAACGCCAACGAGTTCAAGGTTATTGCTGGTCATCTTGTCGAGACTGAGTCTCTGGTTGCCATGAAAGATCTAGCAAACAAGCTCGGATCCGATAACCTTGCACTTGACCAACCTGGTGGTAGTGAACCTATTGCGCATGGAATTGACCTGAGATCAAACTATCTTTTCAATTCTAGAATCTACGGCATCGAGGACGCGGACGCTATTCTTCTCGTCGGAACCAATCCTCGCCACGAAGCTGCTGTTCTTAATGCCCGCATTCGCAAGCAATGGATTCGCTCCGATCTAGAAATCGGTCTGATTGGGGAGACCTTCGAAAGCACATTTGAGTTCGAACACTTTGGCGATGATGTCGCCGCCCTGAAGAGCACTCTCTCTGGTCCTTTTGGAAAGAAACTGGCTGCTGCCAAGAAACCAATGATCATTGTTGGTAGCGCAGTCGCAGAGCATCCGGATGCCAAAGCCATGTTCGAAACTATTGGAAACTTCGCCGATAAGAATGCCTCTAATTTCAACACTGCTGAGTGGCAAGGATACAATGTCCTTCAGCGTACCGCCTCCCGATCAGGAGCCTATGATGTCGGATTCACAACACCTTCTCCCGAAGTCGCCAAGACTACCCCTAAGATGGTTTGGCTTCTTGGTGCAGATGAAATCAATGAGGCTGACATTCCCAAGAATGCCTTCATTGTCTACCAGGGTCACCATGGCGACCGTGGTGCCGAGCTTGCAGATGTCGTCCTTCCAGGAGCAGCTTACACCGAAAAGTCCGGTACATATGTAAACACAGAGGGAAGAGTCCAAGTGACCCGGGCTGCCACATCGCTTCCTGGAGCTGCTAGAGAAGACTGGAAAATTATTAGGGCTGTCAGCGAGTTCCTTGGTGCTCCTCTTCCATACGATGATGTCGAAATGTTGAGGGACAGGATGGAAGAGATCAATCCCGCCTTAAGAAGATACGACATTGTTGAACCTACATCGCTAAGCCAACTTACCAAGATCCAGCTTGTTGACCAGAACAAGGGGTCAAAATCAACAGGCGCACCACTCAAGAAGCCTATCCAAAACTTTTATTTCACAGATGTCATTTCAAGAAGGTCAGTTTCCCGCTCGTGGGTTTTACTTACCACCAATACTGATATCTTATATTCTAGCTCAACGACAATGGCCAGATGCTCCGCTGCTAAGGAAACTGGAAACCCAGACAATAACTTCATGGCGCCGGGTGAGCCCGCAACTCAATATTTCGTGGCCCAATAAAACATTTATCCATTCTTTCCGTCTTCTTCAAATCCTTCTCACAGCATTGATTCCATTTCCATGTGACACTATTATTATGTTCTTGTGGGCCGGCGTTCTCATATCCTTTGTTTTGTGCTATAACTTCCCCCGCTACAAGGCGTGTAGAATCAATTACGTTCCCCTGTACACCTCCGTCTGTATATAAGAATTGGTTCCAAAGATTCATGTCAGAGGAGCGAGATGCCGACTGTTCCTTGGAAGATGATTCGTCTAGGTTGGATCCGTGGAACGAATACTACAGAATTCTTAGATGGAATGATCAAAAACGCATGAAATTCGGACGTTAAAATGAATTTTTCACACACATTTACTACAGAAAGTAAATACCTTAACATGATTTTATCTCTTACAGTTCGTCATCGGTTTCAGTGTCAACATCAGCGGCATTGTGTGCTGGTTTTGGTTCTGGCTTAGAATTTGCCCCTTTTCTAGCAAATGGAAGTTCACGACGAGGAGGTGGACTAGAAGGAGTTTTCGTGTTCGTCGGCATGCCTTCAGTCTTGTCACTGCTCTTCTTAGCACTGCCTGGGGAAGATTCTTTTGGTCTCTCCTGAGGTTCTTCTACTTCATCCTCCTCTTCTGATGCCGTTTCTTCGTTCGGTAGAACCTCGGGCGTCGAAGCACGACTCGATTCTGATGCCGTTGGCTCATCATGTATGTTTGTGCCCTGATTGTCACCGTTGTTATTCTTTTCATCTATATCCATCAATTCGAAGGCATCCTCGCTTTCGGATTCGGTCGGTGCATGTTGGGCTTTGCGTTTGGATTTCCGACTTGCTCCGGCCTTTCGGGGATTCTTCGCGGCATTTGCAGCTCCTAATTCGGCGACTATACATGGCAACATGGATTAGCAAGTCGGTCTAATGAAATCGAGAAAAAGCCAGCACCGACCTTTCGCAGGGTCAACCTTAGCAGTCGCTAGGAGGCGCTGTTGGTTGCGAATTTTCAGCTTTTTCTCGTTCAGTAACTGGGCAAATTTTGCAATTAGTTGGTCGTCATGATCCTTCTTGGCCTGGATCAGCTCTTCTAATTGAGAGTTTAGTTGGGAGATTGTGTTTTCCGCATCACGATATTTGGCGTTTAGTGAGTGGACTTCCGCGAACATATCGTTTGCCCGGGCAACAGCATTGCCTGTCCACTCAAATAACTGGATAGCTTGGTCGTCATTCTGTTGGAGTGTAATTGAACCCAGGCGTTGCTACAGCAGGGAGGGCTATTGTCAGCGCTCCTGATGACGTGGACCATTAACGGGAGGTCAGGTGCCAATGCAGAATAGAACACACCGTAATGGAACCAATCCGTCTTCGAAGAGTTATAGTTAATTCATGATTCTCGTCGCTTTCGTCCACTGAGTTCACGGTTGCGACTGTTTCCAGCTCAGCCGTCAATTCTTTGGATGTGATGGCGTCCTTATCCTCGCCAATTACGTATGAGAGGATCGAAGACCATTCCTCATCACTGCCACGATAGTTTTTGGCACGTAGCTTTTTTACCTGGGAGGTTTTGACTGAACGGTGACATTATTAGTGAGGGGATCTTCCAGGATTACAGTCAAACTAGCAGTAAATGATATGAAAAGGTTGGGCTTACTTGACCCAGTATACGGATTTTCTCCTTCCGTAGCCACAAATTGGAAATCTAGATCGCGCTTTCCAGGTCCAGTGACTTGGATCAGGACAAATTGATCTGGGCTATCGCTTCGCGGAATGCGGAGGACCCTATCGTTGGCCATGTCGGAATTGTCGCTGGAATTGTCGCTGGGAACAAAATTGCAGGAAGCCAGGAACCAGAGACACCTTCTTGAATGGAATTTACTGGGAACACGAGTAATTTATAGCGCAGAATCAGGCACATAATCCGCTGTCTGCCTGGAAACTAGCTTCCTCGTCGTTATTGTTGCCTATTGGGACGAGTAACGTTACATGACATCAACTCGGGGGACGCGTGATTGCCAATTAGGCAACGCGCCCGCTGGCAGCCGCTCGCTAACGCGACCCAATTCGGGCCACTAAACGCCCCAAGCGCGTCATGTGCTTCGTATTGTGAGGGCGTAAAGTTACAGTACCGGCGCCTGCTTGGCATCCCAACCCCCTAACGAAACGCCCAAAAAGAACCCCGAGAAGAAGAAAAAAGGCCCACCAAACAATCCTTCACCTCCATCATCCATGTCCTTATCGACCCCGGCCAAGCAAAATCCATTAATACTATCGTTAGCTGGCCCCAAAAGAATCAACCTCCTGACACTCATTCTCCCAGCCATCGCGAATCGTTCCTTGATAGAGTACTCCATACGCGACCGAGTATTTCTGCCGGCTGCAAATCTGCGTGCGAAGCTGCAACATGCAGCCTGTCAGACCCTAGCTCATTTCGAACCCGGTTTATCAGTTATTACTCCATTGATATACTATCGGCTTTGTGCGGAACTGAAACATTCCTCTGAGTCTTTGTGTGAAAGTGAAATTACCTGTCTGCTTCCCGGCTACTTGCAATTTCAAACACCGTGACACTAATAAAAGCCAGCCCTCGTTAGTTAATTACATTGTCCAGCATCATCCATTCTTTTTTCGAAAGCGAAAAGGCGTTCTTTTCAAGTCGAAAGCGCCACATTTTAATACGCCGTATCCCAGCGGGAATGACTTCTCGGCCTCTCCCCGCCAATTTCGATCCTTATGCGTATAGCGTTCGTTGATATTAGCGCTCGAACTCTGGGGTAGCATTCAAAAGTGACGACAGAGGGTGCGCTCGCGACTCTATACTTCAGGATGGAAATCTCTCCGTCACCTTTGCGAAGGGTCGAGAATGAGGTTATCGAATGTTGGGATGATGATGACGACCTTCAGTGTGGTGATGATATCTATTTCCGCACCGCTTCCACTACAACCTCAGTGACCGGGTCTTCCTTGCGGCCCTCTGGTCATCGTGACTCCATTTCGTCTCGCCGTTCTTGCAGGTCGGATCGCGATTCCAATTACGGTGATGAAGAAAGTTGGCAATTGTTATTGAACGAAGATGATTTTGGCACCGAAGACGCGATCACTTCCGCTAAGAATGCTGGTATCCCCATTCCCGACGGAATACCAAGGTCTGCTCTCTTGGGAGGGACAATCAAAAGACTAGGTGGTCGGAAGGGCAAGAAAGCCCTCGGAGACGATTGGTCTGAAGATTTGGATCTGGCTGGGCTCAGCGGAGAACTTCATCTAAGATTTAAACATGAAGCTACCTCACCGGAATCGCTCCTACACCTGAGCTCTTTACCGACAAGTCCATCCAAATCGCGAGATTTGGATTATTTCACCGAGATTATCAATCGTTCACCCGTTCCACAGGCGCTGTTCAGCGATTTAGATAAATTTAAAGATACTGATGAGGATGCTTCCTTTGATGATGTCCCGACGATCAAGGTTGCCAAAACCCGGCCTTCACCTATTTCAAACCTCTTCGCCGAACCGAGCCCGACACAGTCTAATGATCAGAATGATAGAATGGAAGTCGACTTGGTGCTCCCTTCAGATGGCGAACCTCTACGACTATCCACCCGCCGAGAAGCGAAGACGCCCGATACTCTTGGCGATGACTTCGATTGTGAATGGGCGGAAGGCAGCATTGGAGTGCGATTTGGTGGGACAAAACGAGAGCCGTTCTCGGCTCGAAGCTCTACTGCCTCTGTGATGAGTCCTAGTATTTCTAGCTGCCTGACTGTCGAAAGTGAAGATGAAGGGTTTCACGACCTTGTTCTACCAGATGAGCCTTTAGACCTCACAAAATCTATGCAGAAGAGGCAGGAGTCCATGCCACCTGCCACTCCGGACCTTCCTCCCGAAATAGAGGCTCGCAAGGAACCGGCACCGGATGCGGACGACTTCTTCTCTGGAATTGATATCGGTAACGGTGAAGTCTTTGATAGTGAAAAATTAACACTCAATCGGAATATCAAAAGGAAGATTGAGACACCAGCGAGCCCGGCTAGACGTGGGGCCACCACTATCACATTTACAAGTCGAACCACCAACACTCGCATTCCCAGGTTATCTACCCTTGAACGCTCCCATTCTACCCAACTTGAACCCGTCTCTGAGAGCGGAGCACCAGTGGCCAAGTTTGTTCGCCCTCCTTCTCGGCTGGGCGGTGGTCACGGCACACACTCTTCGCTATCAAATATATCAGTGTCTAGTGCCGGTTCCGTTTCCTCTAATCCAGCTACCCGTCGACTTAATTCTAGAAGCTCAAAAGAAACATTACGTGGCGAATCAAATAGTAAAGCTACCCAGCTACTTAAGACCAAACGCTCAATTCCAGGTTTACGTAACTTCAACGGCAGCATGGTTCCAGTCCCGAGATCTCCAGGCCGACAAGAAAGCAGTGGAACCAACCGAGGCACGGTTTCTCCTCGCCCAAAAACCCCAGTTGATCGGTCAACCACTGATGCCCGTATTGCACAGCAAAGACGGCCTCATGTACCCTTTATTCCTGCCGGTGCCTCTCCTGGCCAGTCACATCATGTCAGCCTCAAATCAAGCAGGCAATTCCGCAGAGCCGACTCGGACCCCTCGGGGGATATATTCGCACATCAAAGATCTACTTCCAGAGTCTCAACGTCCTCAGCATTATCAGATGCCACCCGTCGAGGGAGTGCTGACCTTCCTGCAGGGTCTTTTGCTGCTAAACATACCGTAACAAAACCGAGTCGAAAGAGGCATTTTGGAGACGGCACAGAACTTGATATCTTTGACGACCTCCCAACTTCCGTAGCAACGGAAAGCAAGTTTGTCAAGCCCGCTTTAAGAAAAGGCCCTCCCCGTGCCCTAAGAAACAGACTTAGTCAATCTGGAATTCCCGTTCCTCTGAAATCAGACTCGACATGTTCTCCATTGCCGATGAGCCCACAGCGCCCGGATCTCACTCCGAGATTCGCCCGAGACACCAATGCCTCTAGAATCGCCCGAGAGCAAAGGATTGCTGCCATGATACACAATCAAAAGGAACGGGAAAATGGACCTCTGACGCCAATTAATGTGAATTGGAAGTCTCCTCCTTTTAGTCGTCCACCTCCCAGCCCCAATGTATTGAAGGGTAGAGCAGGACATAAGCATCGCAACTCCATTACACGGCCCCAGCTAATCAAACCAATGGGCAATGGAGTTCACGAACCGAAATGTAAGTTAGCCTGGAAACACCCTTTGGCATCTAACAATGCTTACATTTATCAATTAGCCGTCAAAGGTATGAAGTACAACCCGGTATTATATAGGTGGGAGGGCAATGAAACCGCCACTGCTGCTTTTGACGCACAGCCGCCACCTACTCCCTCAAAGTCTACTCTTGCTCTCATTAGTAATATTGGAGGAATGACCGGCACCCAAGTAGTTGGTTCTATGGTGTTTGATCCCCAACGCATGTGTTGGCTCAAGTTAGGCCCCCCTTTCTCTGGAAAACCAGCAGCAAGCACCCCGCCCGACGACGATGATGTTTTTGCCGGCCTTGATGACCTTGAAGATCGCCCATCAAAGTCCAACACCGCTTCCCGGACTGTGTCGGCAGCCGCCGACCATGAAATAGCTGATGCTCTAGCTGGCGATGACAAAAGCGGCGATTCTTCCGATGACTGGCAAATGGCAGAGGAATTTGACGTGGGGCCAGAATTTATCAAAAGACAACGTGCTGAAGAGGAAAAATGGAGAAGGAAGGTCAGTAAATGGGTCAGCGAAGATCGCAAAAGGTTCGGGGATGGGTGGCGATGGGCAATTCGAGATCTTGCCAAAGAAGAGAACTTTCTCAAAAAGCTCCCCGCGAGCGTTAAACGGTGAGAGCTCGAAGTAAAGCAAAAAAGGGCTTCAGATTCGCGTTTCTAGAACCACAGCCGACGACGTTTCATGCATTTCAACGATCAGCATTCACATTCGATATTTTTTTTAATGGTTGGGATATCCCAGAATCCCTTATTTTTTTATTTTTTTCAGGGGCTTTTGAGGAGGATTTTTCCCATCTCACTGCTCTTACGGTATTATGATGGCTACGCTTCTCAATTCATTTTAAAGCATGTCTACTCGGGCCCATAGCGGCGAACTATCTGCGGTTTATTCCCACCTGGCATCTGCTTAACGACTTCATGAACAGCATATCATGAGGAAACACAATTGTTACTCATTCTTGGTTTTTGGCATATTTTACCCCGTGTATTCTAGCTTTATTACTGTGCGACCTTACTGCCGATTATTCCTGCATTTCAAATTCCTGCGTTTGCTTTTCCTGTTTTCAAGGATGAAGATTATTCCCATATTTGGTTTTTAATAGTTATACGGTTGATTTTGCCTAGCTGTGTAGTGAATGAATGCGCCTCTTTTTGGTTTGTTTTCGTGCTTTTTGCCATCGTGGCCAATATTCAGGGGCGACTCTCACCCTGGGCAGACTTCCGGGTGCTTGAACGCCGGGTGAATCTCTTTCGCTCAGATTGGTCAAGCCATGTCTAAGAGCCCAAAATTTGTTGCCGACCCTTTTTCGCGGTCGCCGAACATGGTGAGCATCTCGGAAACGAACGTTGATTGTTAATGAAGCGCCTGCTTTCGGGACGAGGGTCTTCTTCCCCCGCCGCCTCTTGAAGCCAGGGGTCAAAACCGGAGCTAGTGGTGATCAATGCGCAGAGCAAAATTCAAATAATACGAGTGTCTCATTGAGGGAGAAGTGGTTTTCACCCTTATTGGCCACGGGACATTTCGCACTGTGGCCTGACGTAACGAGCTGCCAGTGATGAGAAATACTAAAATCTTCAGAGCTCGGATTCTTCAATCTCCTCGGGCATTAAACTTATTGTTGAACGAACAGGATTGCACTGCTTACAGCCGGTCCAAACTCTCCGCGCTCGCTCCCGCCCTTGCAGCGGCCGAAGGCTATGTTACTCTAGTGTTGGTCCGATCGATCTTCGCAAACTTCAGAGTGAGCGAGACCCATCTAGGTGCCATCGGAGAAATGGCAATTGGCTCCCCCACGGTGCAATGCATGTCCTCCTCCCACGTCCTTCCTGGACGAGTTAGCGCTCGGCCTCTTGTGATGCCGCTGCTGCACACCGACTTTTTTGTCGGTTGGTGCATGCGCGAAGCATCCCGCGCAAGGTGGAGCAGAGGTCCTTTAAGGATTGATGAAGAACTCAAAGCGAATATTCGAGATGCTCCTGTCGAATATGGTTTCGCGAAGACAGAGAAGTTCGTTGACCTTTCGGGTTCAACGATGCCGTTGCGGAGGATCACATCTTCGCTACCGACCACTAAGGAAGCATCCGGTGGGCGGAAGACGAAATTGCCTTGTTGCCTTTTAAACACCACAGTTGCAAGGCCCGGTACTCCGTACGGGAACTCAACTTACTCGCATCTTTCGAAGATGGATCTCGATTATGTAAACGGGCTGGAGAAGGATGGGCACTTGCCGATAGGTTCCCGGATTTTGGCAAGAACACGTTACCGATAACATAATTCATTGTGTTGAAAGACCAGATTCGAATGCATGAGCAGCGGGAACCAGGAACGGCTGTTAGCTTTGGTTGCAGATGTTGCCTAAGGCCTAAGCTTGGGGATCAATGGAAGCTATCAATTCACCCAAGTAGCAAGTATGGGAAGAATGATTCGGACCACATAGTTAACCGTCTGCTCTTCCTTCATTGACTCATTCACAGTGAGTGAACGAACACTGTCTCGTTTCATTATTAACTACACACCTCGAGCTTGGTATAACTACCTGGTAAGTGCTCCGTGCCTAGCAACATGCAGTTTTCAAGGCTAAAGTCGAACTTCACCACTAGCGACAATTGCTAGCGGAGTCATTTCCGGGGACCCCTTGACACCGATCTTGGCTCTCTCACGTTTGCAAAAAGAGCCTTGACCGAGGTTGTTCTATTTACTCTTTGAATTGACGGGCATCAAGTCAGTAACCGAAGTGAGCTACGGAATACTTCTAGGCCTGATGCATGGATATGGGTAAACAAGGGCAAGGGTGGGTTAGTTGAGGTGCGATATGGATTCGTTCATCGGTCGCATCCAATCAATATGTCTAGGCGAACCGACGCTGGACGATACCTTGATTATTATTTTTGGGAATTTGAATAATCGTTCATACATACTTACCAATCTGTTTGTAAGCGCCCGGGCCTTCCTTTGGTCGTCCCGCTCTCAAGCCAGCATTGGCTGGGCAATTTGGTACCAAACCCATATTAACGGGGTTCGAGTTAAGCTCTGGACGGAGGCACTGTGGAGTTCGGTAACTACGGAGTACGGAGTACTTGTCCAGAACATGATCTTTGTATCTCGACTGGAGAGAACGGGAGATCTACATACATGGGGCAAGGCAGATGGAATGCAAATAAAGTCTTTTTCATCGATCTGATATAAAGATACTTGCAAGCTTGTTGCTCTTTAGCCATTTAAAATTGACGAAACCGGATGCCTTTCGTGCACTCCATTCTACAATTTACTAAGAAAAAAAATTATCGACAGTGGTCACATCTATTTTCTGTGCAATCCTGGGTTGAACTTGAATAAAGAGTTCCATATCCAATGGAAGGCTGAGTGTCTTACTTGGCAAATCCTTGGGGGCCAATTCAGATAGCCTTTCGAATTTTTCATATAACAATTTTAGGGGTATAGTTGAAAGTTTTACCATCGCCTTGGTTTGGAGATCTTGTTGTAGGACAATTGACTATAGGCCCAATTGGCGTTTTGGCAGTTGTCACACAGAATGTCTTGTCGACGACCCATCTTGCAAGATGGCTGATCATTTCGAAATTCGTCAGATTCTTCAGGAATTAAAATCCGAAGCTGGCCCCAGTGACGCGTTCTCAAGTGAGGAACAGGGAAAAGTAGATGAAGTCGTGACCTGTAAAGCCGTACGGCCGAAAATCATCCGGTGCCAGATAATGGCTGCAGAGCAAATCCGATCTTAGGGATAAAAGCGGGAGAACCTAGCTGCTTCGAGCGGTCAACAGCGAGCGTTGAATCAGAACCATGGCACTACCTGCGCTCCTGCCGGGTATTGATTCAAGACAAACAAACCTGCAGATGGTGTTTCAAGCTAGATATGTTGTCAACAAGTGGTCACAGGGCTGAACGACTTTACGGAATGAACGGAGCGGAAACGAACAGACCACGCGTTCCTTTACCGGATTCACCATTTTGACGCCACCGCTGGAGCTGAAAGTGATCACGATTGCCTTGGTCCCGGGACCCTTCTCGATACGGAGGGTCTGATTCTATTACCCTGAATGGGTGTGTTTCCAGTCAAGCGCGAACATGGGAGGACACGGAGAAAATATGCCGGACGAGAAGAGAGGCAAAACAGGGGAAAGCTTGATCGTTGGGGTTGGTTCATGAGGTGTCAGAATCTTAAGATAGGTAACGAGGAGAATCGGTCAGCAGGGAGGTTGCATGGAGCACGAATTATCTCCAGATGACATCGCCTCCAAGAAAATGGCATCCTGAGAGGCATCGCCTAGGTCGTGCAATGTGCTACAGTGCCATAAAGGCTCAGTTAGCGGCAGAACTGATCCGGGCAGTCCTCCGAGAATTTCAAAAGTTGCCTTCAAAGGGTCCTTGTGCTCAATAAAAGCGAGCCTTGAAAGTTTGACTGATTGAATGCTGAAAGCTTCCGAGTTTTCCACAAGCAGATTGGTTGAGCACATCAAGCTTTGCTAAACCCCATTAATTGGACAATCATTGAGTTGAATTCATCAGTGGCTGCTTCGGTTAACCGATATCAGCGCCTTGAATCCGATGTATGAGCAGTTCCCGCCTGCTCTAAAATCTGCATTATTGATTATTGGAAATGCAAGAAAAATAAAACATAGTAATAAGAAAATATAATCGAGCGGAGAAACATGATATCTTTCCGGGATTACAAAAAAGGGCGACTTGTTGGTGTGAAGAATCGGATTGTGGCGAGATTCGTTCGTCTCTGTATGGTCCAGGAATATGAAACATGCCTCGCTGTCGACCCTTGATTGATCTAGAAGCTGAGCGACTTGCATATCCATGTGTAATTGGATCCTTGGCCGGCGGCACGGCCAATGATCAGTGAACCAATGCTTACAGGAGGACATTCACCACTCGTGTTAGGTGGATGATTGCATCCTTCTTAGAGTTGCATGTCTTCGCAGGTGCAGTTGATGCTCATGCAGCTCGTCTGCAGTGCGTGTTCATAGACCTCGAAGATCGTCGACGAACTCCACCCGAATAAATCTTGATTTGCTTACCGACTGGGGAATCAGGGTCATTTGTCTTCATCTCGCAGTATTTGAAATATTATGATTATTTGCCTGAAGAATCAAGAACACAGCTGGATACGCCCCGTAAACTTGGGGGATCTGCTCTTTTCAACCCATCAGAGGCAAAAAGGAAATTAATTCAGCCCCCGGCGCCAATGGAAACCCGTATCTCTCCAGCATCCAATGGCTTTAGCTAGTGTCTCCATGCCAGGAACCACGGAGACGGAGGACGCTACTGCAGGCAGTTCGTTCCGTGGTCCCGTCCCCAGTCCTGCCGCTAACTGGCCGGCGATGGGATGGAGCGAAAACACTTTTCTGATTTTAGGTTAAGGTCAACGGGTGCTGGCCTCGATCAGCATCACACTAGTCTCGATGTATATTCCTCCGTATCCGTCCGTCAGAGCTTTGTAGACTCGTATGAAAAGCAGGGTGCTTTTTTTAATTTGTTGAGTAACTCGCCCTGTCGATTTTCGATGAATATGTCGCTTTAGCAGCACCGTGTTTTCTTTTTCAAGTCTCCTTTGTGCTCTTTTGGCATCGTCAAGACCGCGTTGCCTCTGAGTAATCGAGTTACCTTGGTATGCTCCACGGCCGCGGGAATGCACGAGGTAACTACCGATGACATGCAGGTCCTACGGCCTAACGGAAAACAAGCCAACACCCGAGAACCAAGGAAGAGCGTTAACTGTCTGATTTTCGTGGAAACTCTGCAGCAGCCCCATGATCGTGGCACTGGGTATCTGGGGAGTGAGAAAGAAGGGCCCTCTCCCTAGTATCCTGGCTCCTTGCTGCGCACGGAAGGGGAAACCAGTACTAGCGAATGAAAAGTTCTCATCTGCACCTTATTTTGTAGCAGAGGCCTAAACGCTGAAACTCATAAAACACCGGCGGTCCCCTCCTGTTATTGAAAATGCAATCAACGAGAGCCATGTCAATAACCCAGGGATATGACGACGCAAAAGGATGCTGCAGGCTCACAATTAGTGAATACGTAACTAGGTCTGTACATCGAAGAGTATTCAAGGTACTGTTGGTGCGGAAAGTACATTAGCAGCTCCTTTTTTTGATCGGAGATAACGAGTATTTCACTCCATAATAATGCCTGATCGGTACCTTTTCTCATGCATGAGGTACGAAGGAAACCCGAGTCAATCCAGGAAGGAACCTGGTTAATAGTGTCCATGCACACTGCCCTTCATGTTTAATGCACGGAGCCTGTGTCTGTGTGTAGGTGCATCTACCCTCTGTACACCGTACGGGGAACGGGACACGGAGTCTCAACAACTAATCAAAAGTACCGTAGAGCGTTGATCCAATGACCTTGACAGGAATTCATTGCCGGCATTGTTGATCAATCGATTTGACAATTGCCCAGTTCGCTTGAGACGTTTATTTTGATTCCCATGTAGGCCTTGCTTTCTTTTTGAAATTTTTTAAGCAAGCAATTCTCAGATATCTCAGCATTTCAGTGGTATGTGATCGAGTTTCTACTACCGACACAAGACCGTGGAAGTTAAGAGATCCTGGTGCGATGAAGGGCCTGTGTTGTTAGCGCTGCGTATCATTAATAAGGTTGTACAGCATCTGCACCAAGACAATAATAAGTCGCAGAGTATGGGGCCTGACGGGGGTGGCCCTCGAGGTTTTCGCGGAACTGGCCGCAACATTATTACTTTCATTAATCCATGTTGGCTAAGGGTTTGACGTCAAGATCTGGATTCTGGAAAGCCTCGTAATATCGGAAAATTAACTTCTCTCTCTGTTTTGTTGCCCCAAAAACGAGGATTGAAAGGGTCGGTTACTGATATCAGGTGTCAGTATCGAACCACCCCTTCAGAGTGATCTTAGCAATTGCCGCATGTTCCGTTTATATGCGATTTCAGGTCGTAATTTTGAAAAATCCATGGGAGAGTAAAAGAGGTGCTCGAGCTTTCAGCTCAGAGGAAACGGGGCGGGCTGGCTCACAGGGAATAGCCGCCGGACGACTAATCGTAATTACCCACTTTTTGGTGAAGAAGTGCTGATCCTGAAAAGATTATAATTTTGGGGGGTTTTTGTTTTTTTTGTTTTGTTTTTTATTTTTTTTTTCTCCTTTCCACAATTTTGCCTGGTGCAG
Source organism: Nannizziopsis barbatae (assembly GCA_014964245.1). Lineage (NCBI taxonomy): Eukaryota > Fungi > Ascomycota > Eurotiomycetes > Onygenales > Nannizziopsiaceae > Nannizziopsis > Nannizziopsis barbatae. The sequence goes on from JACVYH010000003.1 coordinate 2,522,733, forward strand.
AGTTCGCGGACAGCGAACCAGCAGATAAACACGCATGCTGACACTGTTCATAGCCGATAGTGTATGTAGCCAAAGAAGGGCGTAGCAAACATATCCCATTTACGGAATGTTGATCCACCCATTGGAATGCAATTTATGGGATATGTTGACGGGATGCAAGCGCCCTCTGCTGGCATATCCCTCCCCCATCCATCACCTACATACATGAACCTCGACCGTGCATGTCAGAAGAATTATGAGGTGGCTCTGCGTGCATTCGTACCATGCTGCCAGCCAGCCCAAGAAAATTCGAACCGTGGAAATAGAGCCGTGAAGAAATCGGCAGCTATTGGCGAGCGAATGGGTGAAGAATCACTGGTCATAGAAGCGAAGTGCTTGAGTTGCAAGGTTGTGGCACGAAAAACATAGTCCAAAAGTATCTTGGGTTTCAGTCGTGCGTTTGGGGGCTTGAATTAACGAGTTGCTCGCTTGGAGGAGCATCTTCCTAGGCTCATGACTCAAGTCGGTTGGTGGCCGATATTCTTCGCCTCGCAGCAGAAGCGAACCAGACTTGGTCAAAAGATGGCTTGCTCGACGCTGTAAGACCCAGTCAAGATATCTGCAGGATTCGAAACAGCAAGCAGAACTCGTTGGGTCCGGCGCCACCAAGCCTGATCGCCATTGGATTATGCGACCCCCAGCATGAAAGTCTGAAGATATCCAGCGGGGGTCAAGGAACCTGTCTGATCTTTAACGTGGCTGTCTGCCAAACTAAAACCCACATCCTTCATCCCGTGATGCAGTTGACGATTGTTTGAGTTAAGGAGCCATTTCTTTTTAAGGTTGTTCATCCGACAGAACGCTCCAGTTCTGCTTGCCCACACACTATTCTTTCACTCTTTCTGGGGTTTGATAATCTTTGCCGGGCCGAGCAAATCATAATCACCGTCAGCGAGACCAATTGAGGAAAGTTGTAAGAAAAAGAATAAATGTGGCCAGATCAAGATGAAGTCCCCGTTTAGGGATCGATCAACACCAAGCTCGCGTAGTTTAGACTGCTTTAGAGGCACCGAGGTCATTTCAATGCCCAATCACCAATCTGTTGGCCAGATCACTTCCTCCCTTTTCCCCCCATTTGGAGAAAGGAGACACAGACACATGGATTGCAAGTGATCACGGCAGCTGGATTGACGAATCCCAATTAATGACCCGCAGTCTATTGACACATTTTCCTTTTTTTTTCTCCTTCCCCCCCTCTTCTCCTGGGCAGCCCCAGTTGCTTGTCTTTTTTCCCCCTTCCAGCCACCCTGCTTCTCGGCGCTCAGCCCTGTCTGCTTGCCCATCAGATGTTTGATACGCATACCTGTCCAGGCCCCTCACTGGCTGCTAGCCAACCCATGCACATATTTTGGTCGTACCAGCACTTCCCCGGTCAACTGCCGTTGTCCACGCAAATCAGACCGAAAAGATGTACCCTTGTTCGGGACCTATTCTTTATTAGATGCTCTGGCTCTCGCAATCTTGATCCTCATCTTGCTTTCTCGTCTTCCTTGACAACGACGCCGATTCCTGCTCCACCGACTTGACCGTTTCAGCAAATCCCCTCGTTCAGTTGCCTCCGCCACTGCCGCTGAGCTTCTAAGCGCCCGGAAGCTTTAGTGGAACTCTCCTGGCCCGTTTCTCTAAAAAGCGGGCCCTTCCCAGCAGTTCACTGTCAATCGATCTATTTTTCCTCTTCCAGAGAAAAGTTCCGTTGATATAAGACTTCAACGATTGTCTCATATTCTTTGGTGCAGGTGTTTGCACTTGTCAGCCTCCTGGGTTGGTAGCCTTGCTGGAATTACCCAAAGCCAACTAGTCTACACACGAGACCTCCAATTGCTATAGTCGCCTGCGTCCGTTGCCTGTGTGCCTGTCTTGCAATTCTTCTGCATGCCCCGAGCTAGATGCTCTCAGCTGTGAGAGCCTTTTCCAAGTGACCTTTGAGAATGTTAGTCTTGATCCTCTGTTTCCCCTTTTCTCTCCTTCCTCCCCTGCGAATGATTGAAAAGCAATATCAGTTGAGAGAGAGACGTACTTTCTGTATAACTCTCATCTGTACAAACATCTCCAATGCGTCGTATTTTCTGTTTCTCTCTTCTTTGTCCACGAATTACTTGAAATCTCGGTCTATCAAACCTCCGAGCTGGAAGGGCGGCTACAGTAATAATCGAGAATCATGGACTGATTTCATATTCCAGCGTTTGCCAAAGCCTACCAAAGAGCGAGAGCGAGAGAGCTAAAGTCAAGATGTCTCACCAATACCAAAACGAAGAGAGCCAGCAGTATGGGTATAGTAGAAATGGTCAACAGTATGGCTTGTCACAGGCTCCTTTCCAGTCGTTCCCAAACCATATTATGTCGCCATATAGCCATCAGTCGGCAGATCCTTCACCATTGAATTCGTCGTACAGCTCGTCTCAATCTTTATACCCGCAGTCTCCTCCAGCGTCCCTGGCATCCCCCGGATATCAGTATCCTCAACAGTATGTCACGCAGTCGCGGTACTCTCCATCCAACCGTTTCTACTTCCACGACTCTCGAGAAGTAGAAATTGAAAGCCAGGAGTCATTCAATGAGCACACTATGCTCTCAGAGCCTGTGATGCCGCCCCTGGAGGGGTTCCCAGATGTGAGGGAGTTTGACCAGTTGATGAAAAGGTACATCCGGAAGATCGCGTTCGGCAGCCGAGACTATTGGCAGCTTTGCTATTGGCATCAGATCATTGACTAATGGGAACAATGTAGTTACGTTGACGACCTGTCTGTGAAAAAACAGGACAAGGCTCTGATTCACTCAAGGAGGGCGCGGAACATCAGGATTGTGTTGCTGGACCCGAAGGACACTGCCATCGAGTCGGCACAGTTCAGGTAAGTCTTCCTGAAAGAGGACCAGTGAGACATTTGGACAGCAAGACTGCCAAATGATGGGAGAAAAAAGAGATGAAATGCTGATGGATGCTTGTTTTCCAGGTTCTGGGTGAAGAAGATGTTTAAACTTGAGCCAAACGACGGTAGAACCCCAGAGGTAAATTCTTTGTTAGCTCCCGCCCAACGCAAAGTTTGTCTCTGCTAATCCCATGGTTGTTTCAAGTCTAAACGTATGATCTGTCATGAGAGCAAGCCGGTTGCTATCCGCGAGAAGCTCTTTAAGATCTTAACTCGTGCGCATCAGCAATGTCAGCATGGTGGTCGGGACAAGACCTCCGCTCAGGTTAGAAGGATATACTCCTGGTAGGAATGCCGCATCAAATGTCCCACGCGTGGTGAAAATCCCTACTGACACGCGTTTTCAGGGTTCCCAAGGAGCTGATCTCTCGATTTGTGAAAATATGTCCTACTTGCCAAGTCCGAAGAGGAGGCTCCCGTCTTACGCCCCCTAACTCCTGCCGTAGCTCTCCCAGGCTGGAGGTCGCAGGAGCTCCGTCTTCGCTTCTGTCTCCCCCAGACTCAAGGCGGGAGTCAATGATTAGCCGGCCGAGCGCGCCATACTCTCGGGCAGAACTCCCTCAGCCTAACTCTGGACTCAGCTGGTCGAGCTCCCATCATAACAACGTCCACGGAAGCCAATACCAGGCGCATTATCCCGTAGCATCCGGGCCAGGATGGCAATCATTGCCGAGGTCTATGTCTTCAACAATTCAAACTACTAGTGGACTACACGGGTCATTGAACATCACTTCGAACCATATGGACTACGACCCAGCATATGAAGAATCGCACACTCTGCAAGGGTCGCATTATTAGCCTGTATAGGTTACGGCTCTCTAGGTATTAGATCTAAGGTGAGTCGAGCCTAGGGACGCTTTCTTCTTCCTACTTCAAGGGATTAACTTGTTCATAGTAGTCTCAAGGTACCTTGAGATTCAAGTCGAAGACCGAAATTACGACTGCCCTTTTATTTACAATGCCAGGGGGAGATTTTTCAAAACGCGAAAAAGAACCAGAAACAAAAAAAAGATGCCATGAATGGGATGGGAATAACAATACAGTGATTATGGTCACGCTTGAAAGCGTGCTTTACCCTCCCCAATTTCGTTTCCTGCCTTTTGTTACAGTACCACTTCTACAAGGAACATGCAGGGGTTGGATGCCGAATTTTTCTCCCTTTACCGTCTGTCCTCAATGGCTGTCGACGTTTGAATTCGCCCCGAATCCTTCAGTTTTTATATTTTATATTTTATTCTTACTTTTTGAAGAGCTATTGGGATGGTTGTTAGCAATTTTCTTTCAGTCCTTTGTGTTGTTGCACTCGAATATCGGATTTCAGCCAGTGACAAGGGATTGGGAATTTGTCCGAGAAACCTGTTTGGAACAGACTCTCCAGCGATGGACTTGGAAAAAAAAGGGAGATTTGTACTTGAATGTTGTCATATTTTCCTGGATATATTACGGAATATACGGATTAATGCTATAGAGTCACTAACTGTTGGAGGATATGGGAGAGGACATTCAAGTTGAGTGCATTAAAAAGATCCCGCATTTCCGTGATCCTGTCCCCCGAATGCTCCTCTGCAAACATCGGTGCCACCCGATCTCGAGTCCGTAATTGTTGGAACTGGGGTCGGTCTACTTGACCTGGTTTTTCTTACGTCTTTGGGTTCCCTGCATTTTCCCTAGACTGGCCTGGATGATCGCCTTTAAAACCGGCTTCTAACGAAGACTGCGTAGGCCGGGTGGTCCATGATGCGGACATTCCAAACGGAACTGATCAACCGCGCACAAATCCCTTATTCCTAGGTGGGAGGTATTTGCTGAACTCAAGTCACCATGGCGCCGTCAGGGAAGCTCGGCTGCTTTCCTCCACTAGTTCATCTTTATCGCTCTGAAGGACGTTAAGACCTCCTCCATGCATCGGGAAACAGGGGACGGCTTGAATCCATGCAAGTCCATTTGATTCTGCAAAAACTAAAGAACTCGAATCCCGATCGCTGCAGGGAGACCGGAACGTGTAAAAGACGAAACGCCTTGCCACTTGAACGGAAACCGGTTTGCGTCGACCTCACAGGCATGGGTTCAAGGATAAAAAAGAAAAGCACGTAGGTGAACACAATAGATTACAGTGATTATAAGATAGAGGCCGACCATCCATAATATCTATGAGCAGGAGGAACTTGTGGAAAAATTCTTGAGCTTCGACGTATTCGCCAACGGCGCCCTTGCGTACCCGATACAAAAGTCCGATTTTGCTCCCCATTCCAGCTTTTCTGCGGTTATTATTTTCTCCAAATTCCCTATACAGGTAGTGAGAATTTCTTTCCTTTGAGAACCCTGAAATTCAAAGTTAACGGTGATGCCTCTTACAATAATCGGAAACGGATAGAGACTTACTTGCTGTAGTAGATCCAAAAGAAATCGGAGTATAAAATTGTTTGGATGATACCTGCAACCACAGCAATCGGATCGGTGCGACCTTCCGCAAAGTAACGATAAATCCAGTTGGGAATGTAAAGTGCCCGGTACAAGCCCAAGGCGAACAAATAATGAGTCGTAATGGTTTCGGCTTCTCCCGTTCGTTGAAGCATGAATAATTGAGGCAGAATCGCCACGGATTCAAGCCAGATTGAGAAGGACCATAACATCTAGATAGCAGAATGAGATTGGAGTTTGTCAGAATGGGGATCGAAGACTGCAAATACCTCAGAAGCAGTATATGTATACGGAAATGCAATTCCCAAAACGGCGCTCGCACCGAGAAGATATTGGACTTTGAAAGTATCGAGGTTAGGGTCTTGAGTTGGTTTGTAGTCATGAATCATAAGGTAAATCGTATACGCGGAAGACCCAATGAAAAGGATCTTAAATATCGTGTTATATGGGGAATAAGTAAACGTCCAAAAAATATCTAATCGTTACGCATAGATCTCAGCTTCGGTTCCCTGAAAATGGAAATGGAATGGGGTACATACCAAGATAACGAGTTACGTAAACAAGCAGGTACAACGCCTGTGATTTGAATGATAATCCGGAACAGCTCTGTTGCATAAATCAGATTAGCCGGAGGTGTTGGAAAGGCAATCAGATAACATACGCTGGTCGATTTCATCTTATGCAATAAGATGAAGATCGAGACCAGATGTGACAAGTCCGCTGTGTGAGATAAACATATTAGCCTCAAACCGTGGAAACACCAAGACAAATTGATCTTAGCTAACCTAATATCCGAAAGAGATTCATTTTGCCGGTAATTTGTGGCTATTGCTACCGGCTGAATAAAAAGGAATGGTTCAACGAAATAGTAGCCAGGTGGTTCCCGATTTGGGATAGTAAAGACTTCGAGCTGTGATGTTCAGAACGAGGCAATGAAAAGCTGCGGAAAATCCGCCATGGAACGGAAGATAGCTCAAGTATAAGTCGAACTTGATGCGATTGAGTTCTGGCAATGAGAATGGAGCTTGCTTGCGCGAACGGAAGCTTGACGTTGTTGTTGACACGAAGCCTTTACCCAGAGAGGCTTTTCCGCGAATTCCAATCGATAAGGAGATGTTGGTTGGATTACGTAATAGATGCGGTTGGCTTGCTGCGCCACATACTCCGGGCACCAGCCACAGTTCTTCTGGCTGTTTGACATGGATATTGGCTAAGCTTAGTTGCTTGACGGGAGCAACACTTCATATCAGAGAAAAATACGCAGTAAAAGGGCTTGTCAATGAAGAGCTAATAATTAAACTCATTAGAAAAAACCTACATTATTTTTCGATCATCAAATTGTAAGAAACGCTGCCATCAATATCATACATGGTTGTTGGACTCAAACATGGTATTAAAAACAAGTTAGGGGGAATAATCAAGTGCAATTCGAACACGCGGATTCTCAAAAGTTAACACATGAGATCTCGACTACAACAAAAATTTGCTGAAGGTAAATTCGCTCCTAGTGTCATTAGTGCCTAAAAGGCTGCACCGCGGCCGATCTCATCACCTTCTGCTATCCTCTGCAGATGGTTTTCTGCAAGGTCGCTTCTAAGAGAAATTGTAGCACTTTCCCGGCTCAGTCTATCCCATTCCCTTAGAGTCACACGCTTTGCTTTCTGTTTCTCGGCGATCTGCTCCAAGAGTCGTTCCTTATCGGCTTCCAGTTGCGCAATGCGCTTTTCATAGGTTGGATCAAGGCCTGAAGGAAGAAGCTTGCCACCAGGAATTATGGTAGGTAGCCCAGAAAGATGGTTCGTAAAGCGTTGGGAACGAGGGAATGTTGTGGAAGAGCTGTTTCCTGGGCGAGGCCCAGGCCGATGTGAGTCGTATACTGTCGTCGAGGGCGCTGGTGGACCTCCACGACCTCCAGGAGGTGGTCCATGATATGAGGGTCCGTAACCAGGGCGACGAATAGCTCCACCTCGAGGTGAGTCACGCGGACCCGATTCTCCGCCAAATCGGGGACCAGAGGCGCCTTTGGGGCGAGTGGGAGCTGATAGTAGGGCTACATTGCTGCCACGAACCGATAGATCAGAACCCCTTGGAGCACTGGGACCTGCAGGAGGAGAATTGATCTGGGTTGAATTGTTAATTGAAGGTTGAACGGGTATGGGCTTGTTCTCTCGGTCTTCGTTTAATGATGGTCCTCTAGATGGTGGTCTGGTTGTTCGGCTGAGATCCCCTTCACGGTCATGGTTAGCGACGTTTGGAGAGATTCCCGGAGGAGGACGGTTAGCGGGTGTGCTGGCGAGTGTACTTCTCGGCCCCTTAGGTGGTGAAAAAGGTCGAGCTGGTTTCGTGTCAGAGTTACTCAACGTGGGAGGGCTGGACTTTCTAGGGTAAGGTGATTGTGGAGGCAGTGCGGCTGGAGGGTAGGACCTATTGGGATGCGACGGTGTTTGCATTGCTGAAGGACCGTAGCCTCGATTTAATCTGTCCTGTCGGGACGGCGGCGACGATCGGCGTGATGTAGACGACGAGCCAGGGCCGGAATGTGGAGCTGAACGAGCTGGGGGAGTTGGCGAACGTCGGCGCCGATTCACTCCTGGATATGGTTCTCTCCAGTTCTCGCGCCTATCAGGACTTCTTTGTCGATGTTCTAGTGGCCGTGGTTCTCCAATTCGGCCTGGTGGCGAACGCGGTCGATCATATCGGCTTCTAGGTGGAGAAACGATACGTTCTCTCTTTGGAGATCGCTGAGAATAGCTCACTGGTGATGAGTTACGGCCGCGCTTTAGGCCAGGACTGCTATCTCGCGAAAACGAGGGCCTCCGAGCCATTCTGCCTGGTGGAGATCGGGACCGCCTGAAGGCCCTTGGTGGGCTTCGTCCATTTTCTCGCCGGGGAGAAAATCTTCTAGGTGGTGGTGGTGGGAGAGGTGATCTAGGTCGCCCGTTGTAGCTGGGATGCCTATCGCCTCCTCTGTATGGGGGAGTCCTTGAGCGACGCCTAAATGTGCCCGGTGACCGGCTTCGAGGCCGTGATCGATCGGAGGGAGCCCATGTATCGGCAGAGGGTCTGATGGGAGGCGGTGATCTATTTCGGAGGGGCGGCCGGCCGAAACGAGAATCGGGACGTGGAGAACGTCGAGACAAACGGTCTGAAGGGCGATAACTCTCTCCTCCTCGTCGCTCGTCATCATATCTGTGAGAAAAATAGTTAGTGGAAAAGAACAATGGAATCGCACCGGCGAAAATCTGAGAAGTCCTGACCTTCTGTCATAGCGATCCCGATCCATGTTGGATATGTCTCCGGCCGCGTGCCGTCCAGATTTTCTTCAAACTGTCGCGTAAAGCTATTGATTCAATTGCGAAATCGTGGAGTTGCTTTTGGTCAGCGTGTAAAAGCGGAGACAAATTTCGGATGAGTGCCCTCAATCTATGCAGAAGCCCTTTTCTGATGGCAAACTCGGGACAACATGCTGAATGAACTGATGTGTTGTAAGCCAGAGGCTTCGATTGTTGCTGAACGCGGAGTTCAAAGAATTTTGGTTTTCCAACGACAGCTTCAAGCAGGGAACTTTTTATGCGCTAAGCCACTTTGAAGTGTTATACTCACGTGAGCTTCTGACTAACTAATCATCCATTTTTTCTCCGGATCGGCGAACAGAAAGAGCTAGATTGATATGCGAGAAAGGAGTATTCCGTAGAAGAGAGGCGGAAGAGATCCGTAGATGCGGGTGTTAAATCTTTCATTCTTTACAGAGCGCTTCGGGTATGCTACTAGTAACGGTCGACGTATGCGGTCCAAAACCCCCTCTTATTCCAAATCAGTTTGACCCCCAAACGCCGTAAACAATACTGTACAGTACACCGAAGGGCTCTAATTATCGCCGGGAGCGCCTTTCTTCATCTTTCTTTAATCTCTTGCGACTTTCGCTCGCTATCATATCGCTTAGATCCTCCTGGAAAGACCAATCCGGGTTGGCTTCCTGCTGTCTCTGCGACTCGTAAAGATTTTTGAGATTATCCTTGTTGATTCCATCGTGAGACTGCAAGGCATCAGGATCGATTGACACATCAACATCACCCGGCTTTTTGCGCTTTCGGCTTTGCTCTTCTGATCCGAGGAGCGGTATGTTAGATTCAGCTGGTTTGAGATCGTATACTCGATCGCCACCGAAGAAGCCTTGGACTTGGGTCTGACGTTCGGGAATAACTTGGTACGCGGATCTAGGGGCCTCTTCAGTTTCTGTTCCATGATGACGTTTTCGAAGATCAAGTTCTCCAGCAATACTTTCAGTAGCACCGAACTCTGAAGGTATAGCTGAGACCATGCCACTAGGTGTTTCTAGCCCGCTTGGAGTTTGTAAGCCAGCGCCAGTGCCAAGGTCCTCCTCCTCTTCTTCTTCTTCTTCCTCTTCCTCTTCCTCCTCTTCAGATTCTTCTTCTGGAGGTTGCAATTCTCCCCACAAATCCTTCTCTACAGGCTCACCAGATTGTACATTTTGCTGCGTCTGGAGGACACCGAATATATCGCCGCCATATAAAGGCCTGTTGTGCTCATCGACGGGGGGCTTCCCGTATCCACCGGGATGATATCCCCACATTGCGCCTGGAGGCGGAGGGGCATTAAGCCCTGGAATCTTAAGGGCCGGATATGAAGGGGGAGGTCCAAAACGCTGCTGGTTAATGAGCCAAGGTGGAGGAGCTCCCGGAGGAATGTTGAGTGCTTCTTTTAGCTCGTCACTCAATTCTCCAGGTCGTAGATGCCTAAGATTTGTTTCGTATTCCTTGCCTTCGTAGTAAACTTCTCCATATCGAGTCAGCTCTGGTTTAGTCTGAAACCTAAAGAATGCTTCGTATAATTTTTGATAGTCGATATCAAGTTTGCCCATCTTTGGCTGGACACGTTCACGTTGCTTCTGCTTCAGAGTTTGCTGATCTTGTTTTTCCAGTACTGCATCTCGCATTTCCATGATACCTGTTTCCTGGATAAACTTAGGAAGCTGGAATGGAGATTTTTCTATTCCTCTTTTAGAGGATAAATACTCTCGTTTTAGAGACCAATGGCCAGGGACCGGTACCACATTTCGATACTCTTTGATATGGACAAGAAGCCTTGGATCCGACGCCGAAGCATCTGTCCATTCGATAGACTCCGGTTTTCGAACCATCGCCTTGAGCTCTGCCACGGAAGGCCTATTGAGTTCTTTCAGTTTCTTCTTCGATATTTTCGGTACGCTATTTCCCTCCTCATTCTTCTCCTCATCTTCATCGGGAATATCGTCATCTTCAAAATAAATCTCAGGCTTGTCAAGTTGCTTTATCGAAACTTCTTCTGTGATACTCTCATTGAATCTGCCCATCACATCCTGATACATCTCAAACAGAGGATCATTCTCGTTAACCTGAGGGGCGAACTCGGTCGACGAGTAATCCGTGTTTCCATCTGCGCCCGTGCTCTTGGCCCCATTAGATGCCTCCTCTTTACTCGATTCGGCTTGTTTCGGTTCTGAAGGGACCGTAGGATCTTCTCTACTCTGTGATTTGGCCTACACAATTAGTAAGTGTTGCTCTCTAGTGCAGAAAAGTAACGTACTTCAGCTTTCTGGGCTTTCTTTTTCGCCCGTCTGAGTTGATTCTTCGTTGGTTTGGCGGTTGCCGCGGCCATGTTGGGCCTCAATTTTACCGTTCAACAATTGCAGAGCAATGAAACGGACTACCGAGAGGGCTTCGGGAACTTTTTAATAAACACAGGAGATAAATAATCTGTGATACGGTTTCGCAGCCGAGAGCTGTAGCTTGGAGGAGGAATGTCTGGTTTAAGTTCCTGTAGGGAAAAGTCCAGTCACGTGATCTACAGTTATCATTAGAGGCGTACTATGGAATGCACCGAGCGCATTGAAAAGCCTCGAAAAAGGGTATTAAAGGTAAAATGAGGTGCGTTTTTCCTTTTGAATGGAATTAAGATATCATAATTCCCATGAAAATAAATAGTAAAGTCCTGAAACCAATGGCCAGCCCCCAAAAAATAATATGCAATAGAAGACAGATTCACTCCCCCTTCGCCCGGTCCGATAAACCTGATCTATAGTATACACCCAGTATTGTATGCACATGCAATCATCGTCTCTTTTTAGCGCTTTTGGATTCTGGTTTAATAGAAGGAGCTAGAGTAAGCCAGGCACCTATGATCCAGGGTGTAAGGAGGTAATCACTCACCTGCCGCAGTGCGGCGCTTCTTCGGAGCTCCTTTTCCACGTGCTCTCGCCCTATACACGATAATCAGCAGCCGTGCTTGGCTCATCAAAGCCTCACAGCCAGCCGGAGCGGCAACTTACACCTTGAGGGATTCTAATCGATCTTCCTCTTCTGGGTCGAATGTGGACATATCATGCTGTTTAAAAGCATCTTGTAAATCCCTTATCGTCGCAGTCTTGCGAGGATAGTATGAGGCTAAAGCCGGCCCTCGTAATCGCTGCCGTAGGACTTTGTTTCCCAGCCGAGCGCCTTCGGGGTTATAATTGAATTCGAAAATGCGGCATTGCGTCTATGAGAAGAAAATTATTAGCTAAGAAGAAATTAAGAGGGGCTGAGGATGTGTAAGGACCTTTAAAAGCGCTAACAGCCGTGATCGAGCAACACTCGCCATGATTTGTGAACGGTATCGTTTAATGACTCCAAATCCATTTCCACTTTTGAACCGAAAAGACTATACATTGGATCACGTGAGTTTGCAGTGTTTGGATGATACCGGCAGCTAGCCTAAACTTTGAATTATCTTGAAAGATCGGAATGATGGGAACTTTCGATGACGAAGAAACCAGAGTACTACAATATATGGATAAAAATGAAGCGAAATCCAGAAGACACGGATGGAATAGGTGCAGTGAAACCAGTTAAAGTCAAGAAGCGGAAGGTATATTCCAAGTATCCCATCCAAATGTTGTCCAAACTATGTGCTTACCACAAAATATTCTTAGAAGCATCGGCATCGGGAGCAAGAAGCAGAGAACAACAGCAGTATACATCAGAGTGTGGAAACGAGAGTCTCGAAACTTCCTTCAAAACAAAAGGTCTCTTGCCAAACGTACAGCTCAAACGACACACCCGAATCCCGTTTAGAACTACTCGAACGTATTACACGAGATCTTGCAGATGGCCCAGAATCAATCAGAGAACTTACCAAACATAGTAGTCTGGAGGTAGCTAGCGCAGCCGTAGAGCTAGCAAGAGCTTTTGCACGGCTAAAAGCACCACCGCAATCGTTTTCAGAAGGTGACAACCAGTCAAAGCAAGCGAACCCGCCGGAAATCCCGCCGATTAAAAATGAAGCCCTCGAAGCCGCTACGTTCACCCACCAAAGCGCAACTCACAAGAAAGTATCTTCCACAGGCCATACTAGCTACGACCGTCTCGAAATTCTTGGGGACGCATACATCGAAATCATCGCTACAAGGCTCATATGGAACCGTTTCCCCAATATGCCAACTGGTCGCCTATCCCAGATTCGTGAAATTCTTGTTAAAAATGAAACACTTGCCAGATTTTCCGAGAGGTTTGGCTTTGATAAACGGGTAAAAGCTAGCTTCAATATCCGGACGGAACAGCCAAGAATATGGCCTAAAGTTAAGGGCGACATTTTTGAAGCATATGTTGCAGCTGTCATCCTCTCTGACCCGGTCAACGGCTTCAACGTAGCTGAGGACTGGCTAGAGTATCTTTGGACGCCATTGCTTGCTGATGTACAACCAGACAATCACACACTAAATTATAAAGAGGCTTTGGCAAAAAAGGTAATGGGAAAAGGCACCAAAATAAACTATATCGATGAAAGCCCACCTATCTCCCGAAAAGGTGGCATGGAGACGTATTTTATTGGTGTGTATCTTACTGGATGGGGATGGAACGATCAACACTTAGGCTCGGGCACTGGGCTAAGCAAAAGCGTTGCGGGCAATGCGGCTGCGAAACAGGCTCTTGAGAACCGGCCTCTAATTGATGAAATTCATAATGCCAAAAAAGCATTTTACGAGAAAACCAAGGCTGAGCGAGAGGATGTTCTGTCAGCACAAGACACTGCCTAGTCAGTTGAGCTCCCCTTGTGGCCTACTCGTGGTCATCACAAATCTACAGGGCCTGGTTGAAGGAAATGGAGACCCTATTTTCTGTCACCGTTCATTCGAACCGGCTGGCCCCAACAAACAATGGGGTCGCTGTTACCTAGATAAAAAGACAATCTGATGTCCATATCAAGTCGAGGATTGATGCGATTGATGGAGATTATACTTTTGCTTATAGAATGGTAATGTTCATTGTCAGTATTCCTGTGTTGTAATAATAATTACATGATTGATGCATCATAACCTGAAGGTTTGCATCCCTGGTACGCTGCATTATCAGCCCTAGCTTATTCCTCTGTCATGTTGACCATGGTAATCCGATCACAACGTTCCCACCCACATCGTAAACACAGGATGTTATCGAGTCGATTGGATATATCGTGGCTTAATGTTTACCTGTTGGGGTTGCGGTGACCTAAACGAATCACCTCTCTTAGTACCTGGACTAATTCACGAATAAGACGGCATAGACGGCTGTCACATTGCTAAGACGTGGCAAGCAAAACCGAACCCATGAGAAGGGATAACTCTAAACAGAAAAGGCAAGACGGTGCTGGAACACACTTACCGTGACGAAAACTGTACTGGTGACGTGAGGTGGATCTTTCTTATTTTTGTCATCATCGTCGTGGTGACATTCGTCCTTCTTGGGGTTCTCGTAGATGGTGAAGTGCTCGCTCTGGGCATAGATCGCATATACGTTGGTTCCATTGATAGCATTGATCTGGTAGCCCTCGGCAGGGTGAGTGTCGCAGGGGATATGGACCTCGCGGTGTGCCTTCTTGGTCTGGGCGTCAATGGCCAAAGGAACGTAAGTTGGCGGATACTGAACGAAGTTGACGAGATAAAGGCTCAACGTGTGCGGGTCGACATCGACGAAAGTCCAGGTGACTTTCAAATCATCACCAGCCTCGATGTAGGTGTGGGCATCAGGATGGGTGATCTCGATAGCCGCAGCGAGAGGAGCAAGAATGGAGACGAGAACTGGAAGAAAACGCATTTTGAGAAAGCTTCTGATGAAATCTTTTGAAAAGTTTAGAAATCGAAGTGGTATAGAGTAAGGATTTGCAATTAGCTATGTCCACGTAACGAAACTTGCGAGTGAAGTATGCAATGTAAGAGCGCTTGAGAGGAGAAAAGAGAAGAGAAGAGAAGAGGAAGAGGTGGAACTCGGGGGGAAGACCGCTATTTATCGGCGACGAAAACAAACCCGACCAGGCAGGCAGGAGCAGCATGCAGTAGAAGGAAGCCGCGGATTTACAGTAGGAAAGAGCCATCGAGAACTTCATCAGAGGAAAGAGCATCCTTGATATAAAGAAGGAGCATCTCTGATAGTCTCTTCGTAGGGAACAACGAATAGAAGGGAAGGTGCTTTCAAGAGATTTGCCTCCCTTGACTTAACGTGTGGCCGCGTTCTTGATAGGTGATGGACCTCAGCTCTAACAATTGGCAGGCTGCCTGGGCACCGAGTCAGACTGGAGAAAAGGCTCGCGAGTATGGACCAGCGACGACCTCGGTTTTCAAATGACAATCGGTTAGCTAGTCGGTATCTTGTCATCGGCCAAGAAAGTGCGTGTGAACGCCCCAAAGCTCCGAATGCAGTTGCCTGACTGTACTTCGAAGATTGAATCATTGCAGTACTAGGTATCGTGCATCAATTCGGATATCAATTTAGTCAAATTCGATATATGCGTCGAGATTCAGACTCTTGACGAAAAGACACCCAAATTGAAGTCAATTCAACTGATAAGGGCTTTGTAAGGGAAGACAAGCCTTTATTGGCTCGGGCTCTCAGACCAATCCACTTGAAACGTGTATACTTAGCAGAACGAAGTACTTTCCAATCCTTTCAAGTGAAATGAGTGAAATGAGTGGGAGATGTAAATTATTCCCAAACCGGCAATCTCTCGTGTCACATAAGACAGCTTACATAAGAAAACCGTGCCAAGCAATTATCAGCCCCCTTTTTTGTTTCCCGCGTGGAGCCTCGTATAAATTTCGTCACCTAAACGAGGTATTGACACAAGCAGATCGAGCTCCAGTTTGAAGATGCATGAAGATCTGATCGATGTTCCTCGTTTGAACGCGTCAAGAGCAATGGACACAGCCATGCTTCGCAAGTTTACACGCCAGTCCCTGGACAGAACCCGTGCATGGGCTCGGCTCCCGATACCCATATTGGACATTTTCACTCAATTCTGGAGACCTGGAACAGAGGTCGACCACTCGCAAGACACCTAGCTAATGAGCTGCGGTCGAATCTCGTACCCATGGATTCTGAAAAGGGTAGACTTACGTATCTAATGTGAACATCCAACCTTTGCCATGACTTGAAACTGAGTCAATCCTTTGTTGGGGTGATATATAAATACTTACTCATAGAATGAGGAAGAGTGCCCTCTATCGAATGATTTCCAAATCTGCCCTCGTCTATGCATTATTTGCATCTAAAAATCAATCGATACTCTTGTCCATTTTTATCCCATTGGAGCCGATCTGCCGGGCCAAATCGAGCAATACCCACCATGCCTTCAGTCGATAGCCTCTATTTTTACAAACCATCACTCCCGGCTTCGATTCTTTTCACCATTCTCTACATATTACCAGCCGCATTTCTTTTCTATACTACTATCCTAGGCCCACGGACCGGCAAATATGCGCATGCCGGTTACTTTATTCCACTTTGCATTGGGGCTGCGATGGAGATCGTTGCATATGCCATTCGCTGCGCTAGCATAAAACAGCCTGGAAGCATACCACTATATGCTGTGTCTTCATCTCTCGTCGTTATTGCTCCGGTTTTTATCTGCGCCAGCCTGTACATGCTAATGGGACGACTAATCCGTGCTGGTCTCCCCGACGTCAAAAATCAACAACGGATCCTAGGTATCGCTCCACATTGGTTGCCACGTATCTTTGTCACATCGGATATTCTCAGCTTCTTGACCCAAGCGTCTGGCAGCGGAATCGCTTCCTCCGGCAACTGGGAAGGCTCGCAAAAGGATGCGGGAACAAATGTTCTAATTGGAGGACTGGTATTGCAGCTTGTGACATTTTCATTGTTTCTCGCGATTGTCCTAGAGTTCCATCGACGCGTTCGTGGGCTTCATGGGAAAGCCGATGACAACCTTAGTAAGGTTTTGATTGGGCTATATATTGCTGGATTCTTCATTTGGGTACGTGCGAGAGTTATCTATAAACTCTTTGAACTGTATACTTACAGCACTTTGCTAGGTACGCTGCGTCTACCGACTAGTCGAATTTGCGTTGGGTATTGATGGATATCCATTCTCGCATGAGTGGTGTTTGTATGTGCTTGAAGCCTGTCCAATGCTGTTTGCACTATGTGCTCTGGGATATTATCACCCCGGAAAATGGCTTCCAAAATCCGAGCTTAGCACCTCAATCGCGCTTCAAAACCAGGACAAGGAAGCTGGTGCGTCTCGACAGTAACGATTGAGGAGAAGCCCTGTGAAGATAGCGATGAGCTACCTATGTCTCAAGCTGTATGATCTAGATAGCCGCATAAGCGTTTGGAGCACCTAGAAGACACTGGCAAAATCGACGAAGACGTTACATGGAGGATTGGCAATCAGTTGAATAATCAAGCTCTATTTTAATTATCTTCAGTCACAAGAGCAAATTCGAATACTTTTTAGTAATTTGATGAACGTTAGCGGGCGTTTGGATGATGAAATGAATGCAACTCTGAAACATCGGGCGGCCAACGGCGTCATGTCACTCGTCGCTCCACCAACTGCGCCTCTCGTATTTTTTTTGTGAGATCCTCTCTCAATTTCTCTCACCTTTTCTTCGCTTCATTTCAACTCTCGTTTTCTCTCAATCTCAGTTTCCCTCGTTATTGAACCCTCGAGAATTATTATTCTACAGCGTTAACACCCACCACCTTCGCAATGGCTTCTATCCAAACCCACATCCCAAGCGGAACTACCTCCGGAAGCCCACCGGTTCAGACCGGAGTTTCCCCTGAATGCGGTTCTACAACCTACGATATCCCCACGAAGGATGCAGCCTGTGCCGTCCCCGGAACAAGCCATAAGAGCGCGATGGAGAAATGCTGCAACGCTCCCGTCGTCACCTACGGAAAAGACTGTGGCATGTATTGTTTGGCGTCCGGCGGCACCGTTGGCGATTTGGTCAAATGTCTTGTTGGGGACGGCGTTGCGGATGGGCAAGTCTTTTGCAATAAACAGATGAATGCCACGGCTACCGGTGCACCGAGCTCGACCTCTTCCCGACCTACCAGTGGGACCGACAAGCCTACAGGCACTGGCGCTGCTCCTTCGTCGTCACCCTCCAAGGGTGCTGCGCTCGCCAGCGTCCCTCAACAACCAATTTCAAAACCAGCGATCGCCGTTCTTTTCACTCTCTTCTTTTCCTCATTTGCAAGCGTCTTTCTTGCATAAGCCGGCGAATATGAGTGTTACGGAGCCTTCACTTTGGTCACAGTGATATTTTTTCGGAACCCATGCGCAATGTATTGCTGATAGTCAACGACTTCGCTGCAACCTTCTTTATATATCTTACTTTTACGATCCTCTTTGGTACCGACACGCCCTAATACCCTCTTATATTGTTTCTTAATTTCTTATCTACTTCTTTACTCAGAGCTTCGCAACCTTGGTTTTTGTAGCGTATAGCTAGCGCGACCGAATATATTGGACAATAGCTACAAATTGAATACTTTAATACTCCGTACGTACATTTTAAGAAGCTATCATCGTAGAAATTTCAATGTAAAACTTCAAAACAATCTTGAATCCGTTGTTTTCCCAACGCGGTTGCAAGCTTCCAACGATGGAACTTTGGATTTCAAGCTTCGGGTTCCTGCGTGCCAAGATCCGAAACATTCCAGAATGCCGAAACATAACTGCTGCCGCTTCCGAACAGATCTTTTGATATCAGACAGCATAGCACAATGAGGCCTTTAATATTTCGACCTTTCTGGACCGTCACCCGGCAGTCATGTCGCCGTTTTACCTCACGTCCAGATTCGCATCTCCAATTGGCATACAATGTATGGCCCGAGCGGAGGGATCGAAGCCCGTCCGAACCCAAACGGAATCCGATTGTTGTCATGCACGGCCTCTTCGGCTCCAAGCAGAATAACCGGGGAGTGAGTAAGTAAGAACGGATCGCCTCTCCTGCTCGTCTTCAAGAAGACCGTTTGCTAATTAAGCGATCTTCGTAGGGCATTGGCGAATACCTTGAACACGGATGTGTATACACTTGTGAGATATATATACCCAGGGGCTTTCATGCTTTTCGTTTCCCTTGTTTAGAACCTATGATTCTAATACTTGCCTTGGATTTCTAGGATCTCCGGAACCATGGTGATTCAGCTCACGATGAAGTGCACGATTACATGGCCATGGCGGATGATGTCGAGCGGTTCGTTAACGATAAAAGTCTTAATAAGCCGGTATTGGTCGGTCATTCAATGCAAGTTCACTACTATGAAGGCTTTAATTATTGGCCTCATTGCTGACCGAAAGAAGGGGAGCGAAAACCGCCATGACCGTCGCCCTACGTCTGCCGAGCCTTATTGCTGGGATAGTATCTGTCGACAATGCTCCTGTACGAGTACCCTTAAGCAAGGACTTTGCAAAGTACATACAGGCAATGGAAGAAATCGAAGCTGCAGGTGTGTCAAAGCAGAAAGAAGCTGATGTCATCTTGCAACCTTATGAGAGTGTAAGTTCTCTGGTCCAATACTGAAAGCGGCCATCCTGAGACCCAACCCGGCCCACTGACCACTCTTTTCATTTCGTAGTCTGAAGCTATCCGAAATTTCCTCCTCACCAACCTTGTCCGGGATGGCAAAGGCCATTACAGGTTCCGGATTCCGGTTCAGATTCTCAAGAATACCTTGAATAATATGGCCGACTTTCCGTACGCACCTGGGGAAAGTGATGTAAAGTATGAGGGACCTGCGCTTTTTGTCCGAGGAACAAAGAGTCACTATATCAAAGACTCTCAACTAGGTGTTATCCGAGCTCTTTTTCCCGCTTTTCAGCTTGCGGATATTGATGCCGGACATTGGGTAATAGCTGAAAAGCCTCAAGAGTTTCAAGATAGTAAGTTTTTAACGCCTATTACCTGAGGTATGCATAACTAATTGTAGAAGTTTTTGGTAAATTTTTCAGCTCGCTATCATAGACCTCACTGATGGTCGTTGGTAACACATTTACGGAGCACCCCGAGTTGAATTCTAGGGTACGGAGTAGCACATATGATAATGGAGTTTTGGAAATAATACTGGGATGGTGCCAAAGGCCTCCTTTACTCAATAGATAGATATTTTTGAACATGAAAGAATTGAAATTTGTCACGGAATTTTCATAGCATAACCTGGTTTTCGCAACTCGGAAAAATACACGGTTCATGCCAATCTGCTTTCTGGTAAGAACACGGGGAAATGCCTAGGATGAGATGACCAAACAGGACAACGACGCCTTTTCATTTAGAATATAATTCCGTAGTGTAAAACAAGGCCATCGAGAAAACCCAGACCATACAGACAGAAGACCTTATCTCATCAGACCCATCGTTAAAATTAGACGCTCTCTAGAACCTGCTCCTTGAACTCTCTCTCGACCTGTATACATAAGTTAGATAATGAGAATCAAACAGTTGCCGCAATATGCTTGGGTAGACAAACCTTCTGGCCCTTGTCATCTGTGCTGGATTCACCGTGGAGAGCCAAAAGAGCACCGAGATCGAATTTAGGTTGTTTCAACAGCTTAACCTTGCGGATGTGGACCTAAATCGAGGGGAACACCGATCAGCACTTTTCTATTACCTATTAACACAGAAAAAAAGACAAGTGCAAACTAACGTTTTGGAGAGGATAGATGCCCCGGGTGGCCTTCTCAATTTCGCGGCCAATAACCTCGGGAACAAGCTTTGTGAGCTGGGTAAGAGTGCGGCTAGAAGCCTCACGCTGGATGATCTCGACCATCTTCTTGCGGATGGCACGGATCTGGGAAGAGCGAGCATATGTGGTCTTCTTGACCTGGAGAGATCGTCGCTTGGTGAAAGCGATGGCGAAGAGGCGGACAAGGTAGTCGTCGGTGGTCTTGACGGTGACATTGGCCTCGATCAGGGATTGCCACTTGCGGACGAGCGACCGGAGCTTGTCTGATGTGAAATCCATGCCGTGGAAGTTGGTCAAGCAGTTCTTGCCTTGAATCTCATCGACGCGGAGCTTGATCTTGCGGAACGAGTGGGCTTGGTCGTCTTGAAGATCGGCGAGGGAGACCTCGAAGATACGGCCCTTAAGGGAGTCGTTGGCGTTCTTAAGACCAGTGGTTCGGTTCACGATCGTTTTTCCAACACTATAACAGAAATTATTAGTCGTTTCGTTCCGATAGACTCAGGTGTCAAGACGGAGGTTGGCCATACTCTCGAACTGCGAAGGTGGAGGGAGCCTATGAAAGTCAGAACCCATTCATTGAATATGATCTATTGGACCAGTGCAATCCTACCTTGACCGAGTACTCATCTTTTCTGGAGAAAGGGTCCTGGGCTCTCTTCTTAAGACCCTTCTTGCCCTTCGACAAACGCTTGTTCCTAACCGAAGACCAGTCAGTATATTGATATCCTTGTAATGCGACGACGGCTCAGGCGAAGAATCGGGGATTGCGTACTTTCCGACAGCCATGATTGCGATTTCGGTCTATCTTGCAGCTGGAAAGATAGACAATTTATCGCATACGTTTGGCGTAGATGGGGCAGTCGACGTGGTAGACGTTGTGAGCGAGGGTCCGAATCTCAAAATCAAAATCCCACACACAAATTTCCCGCTAAGCGATTTGTGCGCGCTAAACCGAGAGAGTCTAGTCTGTATTATGTCAGCTCTTGGCGTTCTCACGCACAGGCTGAAGGCAGAACTCAAATCTAACTCAAAATCTCGACTTCAGCGTACCTACGGAGTACCCAGGCTTAGAATCATCCTGCACGCAATCCAAACATTGCTTTCAATAATCTACTAGTCGTATGTATAGGTGTGTCACTATATATTACATACATGCAGTGTTCGTTTGAAATAAACGAAGCTCTATCTTCCCTAGTATTTGTCTTCTCCGAAACAGGCCAAACGCCAGGTTGACAAGGTGTCATTGGTGAGTAAAGCAGGTCAATAAGCACAGTGGTGTGTGTGATGTAGGTAAGCGGTGTCCTTGAGAATATATATTGACTCTCTGGACCAAATGATTTCCCATATTTAATGTTTTTCAGTGCTGTTTGGTTGTCAGTCAGTGTGCAGAGAAGTTTGCGCGAAGCACTTACATCAAGATCGTCCCAGGCACGCCCTTGCACACTGGAAAGCTCATCAATGGTCATGACCCGACCAGTGGTGACTAATTTCGTTAGTATTTCAACAGACCAAAACGAAACGCGGGTGTGGACATACAGTAACCGGAATGTATCTTAGCGTCAATTTCAACACGACTATCCTCCGGGATCATTTCATCTGGAATTGGCACGCGTTCATGTATCGGAATTCCCTGCTCAACGATCGCATCATGTTTCATACTGGACGTGGCGGTCAATATAATTGAAAGCATGAATTTCGAGGGGATAGCTTACTTGGACATGCTAAGCATCCGGTCGATCTTGGTAATCCCGAGCCAATGCAATATCTGTGATTTCGTTAGACAGCATTCTTGCCGATAAGGGTCGACAAATATCTTACATCTGGCATAAGAGCTTGGAATCTCATATCCTAATAATGAATTAATATTCGGACATACAGGAATGAGAGGGTTTTGAGATATTGTACTTTAACTCCAGCAATGTTCTCTGTTCTCTTGAAATATTCGCTAGCACCTAAAACGGGAGTTAGAAGATGTCTGGAACTTAGCACTGGGCGTCTTACGATCAGATCCACGCTTTCGAGCGTTGTATACGAGATACTTTGTCACCTCACCCAGAGCACGACCTTCTTTGCGAAAGTATATCACAACTCCACTCCCGCCGTTTTGTGCTTCCTTGACCGCTTCCTCGACTCCGAAAATTAAGTAGGGGCGGCAAGTGCAGATATCTGAGCCAAAGACGTCGCTGCCATTACATTCGTCATGGACACGAAGGGCAAGGCGTGCATTAGGATCCGACATCTTAGCCGGATCGCCAAAGCAATATACGGTTAAGCCTCCGATAGGCGGTAGAAAAAGCTTGATGTCACCTCTAGTGATAAGCTCCGGATACGATCCTCCGGTAACGTCAAAAAGTGCTCGGCGAAGCGTGCCCTCATCTACGGTGCAAAAGTTAAGCTTGTATTTTTATATAGGCGGTTGACACTAGGGTCATCGCCACGGGAAACATGCTCACCTATTCCAAATCTCTCTGCAACACCAGGTAGGTACCAAACCGGTTCGACGGCAATCTTTGTGACCGCCAATTCGCCCGTTTCGTTCATGCAAATTTTGCCGTCCGGTACTAAACGCCCAGCTTTGACGCTTTGCTCCAGTTCCGGTAGTTTCATATGGGCCTTCGTGATTGCGATAGTGGGGCGGATATCGATGTTTTCCTTCGCGATGAAATCCTTGAAAACCCAAGGAGCCAAATGACCCCATGGATCCATGGACACAATTTTTTTCTTGTCCGCCCATTGGGGGTGAGGTCCAATGCTGACGGCCGGCTCGGTGTTTGTGAAATCCGGTCGATGCTCAAGGTTTAGGTGCTTACTTGCGACGGCCAAAGCGTGGTAAATAGCGTAGGACCCACCATGGGCACCGATCGCTAATGGGATGTTAGTGGCACGCACAGCTGCATTGACATTCTCACAGCATCTTACCATTGCGCCTTCGAACCGTATTTTGATGGCGGCTAACGACCACCGGTCCCCTCTGAAAAGGATCATTATTGCCCCATTCCATCGGCACCGGGTCTATACCAAATTGGCCGGGATAAGTCGTCAGAATAATCCGCGATGTAGTTGACGAACGACGCTTCACATCTTTGGGGTGCGAGTCATCGGAGCCGGGTTTTGTAGCTTGGGTTGGAGTGGTCGGGATCGAAGAAGGTGGATGCGTATTATTCTCTTCTGCAGTTTGGGTCACTGGCGTCTTTGGTTCATTATCAGCTGTAAGTCGGTCCATGCGGCTGCTAATGGCTTGAACCGACGACGAGAGCTTGAGATGGTCATTCTGGATAGTTTTGAGAGTAGATAATATGTCCCGAAGGACCGCGGCCTGATCTTCCTGGTCCATTTTCAGCTCTGAAGATTCTAATAAGCCTGCTCACACGTATGGTAGAAGTGGTTAAGAGCTAATTGAAGGAAAGAGGAAAAGAAGACCAGTTGCGAAGGAGCGGTGCTGCCAGGTAGCTTTTAAAGCTACAGCAAAGCCAATAGAAGCATGCCACAAGCTGTGAGAGAGTCAGCTGCAGTATGAAAGCCACTTAGGATCTTCGGGAGGCTCCGATAAAGACAGAGTTATCACATCACATTGAGATAAACAGCAGGAGATCACCAGACAAGTTCCAGAATGTTATTTGCGGCATTGAAGTTGCTTCTTGCTTTTGCTTTCCAGCTCCGCCAACCAAAACAATGCGGGGAAAAAGCAACTTTAAGCTTTCTCGGTGGATCCAGGCGCCAAGCCCGATGGATTTCGGGATCGGATTACGTAATAGTGCTCAATGTGAATCAATTCAAATGATTCAATCCCTTTGTCATCTCTATAAATACCGTCTCTGCGTTGAAAGGTGATCTTTTTATCATCTTAAACACATCCTATCCCAACTGTGAGGTCTACCGCCTACTGGTATAACCTCTCAACCCTCAATTTCAACGAAAAACCTCACATAAAATGGTATGTCGCCTTAGCATTCCTTGCTTCGCTAGTCCCGTCACTGACATCTCGGTCACAGGGTAAACGCAAGAAGTCCAGCCGTAAGCCCGTCGGTCCTAAGAAGGTCAGTCCCTTTGCTGCAATCGATTTCTCCTCTTTTTTTTTTAGCTCATTTAACTCGAGTAATGACACATCGTATAAACTAATGCCTATTTACAGAGAGAACCACTTGCCACTACCTTTTCATGCCTCTTCTGCAACCATGAAAACTGCGTCGTCGTCAAACTAGACAAAAAGCTGGGCCTAGGGAATTTGACTTGCAAAGTCTGTGGACAGCGCTTCCAAACAGGAATCAACTGTAAGTGGGCCTTCAGTCGAGAATTGCTCTGCAACCAGCGATTTTTTACGTCTGATTACCATACTAATTCGGCCTACTTTTTTTTACTAGATCTCTCTGCTGCCGTTGACGTTTACTCTGATTGGATCGATGCCTGCGATGCCGTTGCAAAGGACGGAGAAAAAGATTTCGATCGAGGAATCGCAAGGCGTGACTCTGCGCCTCCCGCAGGCGAACGGGCTGTATTAACGATGGCGGACGAGGGCGAGGAAGTTTACTGAGTCATTATCGCTCAACGATTTATGGGGTCCGGTGGCGTTCAGGACTCATCACTTTCCAAAAAAAGTGATAATATACAAATGGAGGTGGTTATTTTACGGTTGTCTGAAGGTGTATCTGGGATTGAGATCGGCGTTATTACAGCAAAATATGTACTATTATCCAATTTCGGGGCCAGCCAATCTGCTTTAAGAAGGTTGTCCTTGATATTTCTGACTTTAATGATCACGATATAACAAATGCTACAGCGCTTGAAATGATGTATTTACAAAGTGTAGTATCTGTCTCCAAAATCACCTAATCCCGGGATAATATATCTATAGACCATTAGCTTGTGGGAACATCAGTTTTCAGAAAATCACTTACTTCTTTTCATCCAATCCTTGATCAATAAAAGCGGTAACAACACGCAGCTGAGGAAACTTCTTAGCAAATGATTCCACGGCGGATGGACTGGCTATGAGATTGATGAACAGAATTCTATTCTCTGGTACACCTTTCTCTTTCAACACCTCAACAGCCATCGTTGCCGAACCGCCTATTTTTGAGTCAGTGTCGTCCGATCAGTCAAAGAAGATCAGACGAGTACTCACCAGTGGCAAACATGGGATCCAAGAGCAGAACCCATCTGCTCGCAACATCTTGAGGCAGCTTTTCGTAGTACAGTTTTGGCTGGCACGTCTCTTCATCCCGCTGTATCAAAATTTTGCCGATGCGCACGGATCTGCAGCAGTCACGTAAACCCTGCTCCATAGCCTCGCCGGCACGCACGATAGATACTCCGCATATTTTACCCTGGAATCGCACGCCGTGATATGTCCGACCTACGGGCGTAGTGACATCGTGTTCAACCACAGGCAAGTGGTTTAATCCTTCCTCCACGAGCAGACGAATGATACGGTTGGAATAGAAGACGAAATCTGCGCGGGCGGTGCGTTCATCTCGGATCATACTGTTAACAGGCACCATATGGCGGAATTAGCTTCTCGGTACTCATGTAGGTGTCTCCAGTCAAAAATAATGGCAGTTCGGGGATTACGCACGTCAAGAGAGCAATCAATTGCGGAGTCTGGGGTAGAATATGCACATTCTCACAAGAAACTACTTGCGACACTGTCGCAGCCGGTTTGTCCCCATCGGGTTTGTAGACGGATCCGTCTCCTTGAACCGGCGCAGGAGTTGGTGTTGAAGCCATGAGTACTCCGTAGTTAACCCCGCCTTCAAGGCTCTAGCTTATCAGGCGGGATTGGAAAGGAGCAAGAACGGCACTGCCCAAGGCTAGGTAGTGTTGTCAAAAATAAAAAAAATAGAAATAAAAATAAAGAGAATGGCTGAGAGCTGTCAATATAGGTTTATGTATGTGGTACGACCTACTCCTCGAAACTTGTTAGTTATATACCCCGCGGATCGGTGGCAGATGTCACGGCGAAATCTCGTCCTTGAGCATATAAGGATGCATCCTGCAGGTGGGGGAGGCTGGTGATAGCTTGTGGTCCTGTATTTAACTATTTCAAGGCAAAGCAGCCAAGAATCCAATGAAGCAAGCAAATTGTGGTGTCAATAGAGTTCGCCATGCAGTTTTGCTGGATTTCATCTCAAGCGGCCGGCAGCGTAACATGCGGACAGGACGAAAGGCTTCTTGCATTCAGCAATCGCTGAACGAGGTCATCATACGGAGTGCTTCGAGCCGAGCAGCACATCTAACGGCCACCCGCATACCACAATAACCATTCATCTATCCAGAAGAAGTCCAAGCTCTTGCTGTCTGACTTTGTAGCCACAGCAATTTAGATTTGCCTTCACAGGGATCAGTGGAACGAAATACTAGCGTCATTCAGCCCTTTACTAGCTTCCCAAATCATCAACAAGGGTTGGGAATTTGTGCATGAGACTTGTTAGTCAGACATTTTATCGATGATATCAAGGTTTGTGACCACCTGCACCTTCAAAGCGCCCTCACCTGCCTGTTTCCACTCAGGGCCATTGCCATCAAGACAACCTCATTTCCCTTCTGGGGATCAGTGTTTGTTTTGACTGTTTGTCTACAGTCGCATAATCTCGCTTCCCTTTAATCCAAGCCCTTTATCGGTGAAGCCGCCAGCGCTCGTGCCTGTCATTTTCTCCGTGTTGTGATCCCACCTCAGATTGGGTAAGTCAAATGACCAGCTCAATCGCCTCCGGTGTGCTTAGAATACCCTTCTTTTTGATCGCCTACCTTATATTTACTATACTGATACAAGGACAAGGCGGAGCTTCGTTATTCCAATGAACGCCTGATAAATTGCTAGACTCCCAGTCCACCGCTCGCTCCGGATCCCGGCTTTCGTCATCGCGCGCGCCGATCCTAAGCCTATCGCATTGCCGGCGATTTAGCGGTCTAACGATCCATGATATATAAGACAGGCCAATACCAACGCCATGGAAGTGTCTTCAGGCCGCAAGTTAAAAACATATGGGCGCGCGTCGCGTAACGCTACTTATACTCCTTTGCGGCGCACGGCTTCTGAACGCATGGAACGTGTTGTCACGCCCACATTAGCTAGGTCAGAAACGACGGGGACACCAAGCAAAACCAGCGCATATAATGGGAAAGAGGTGGAGAGGTCTTATTGGAAAAGTCCGCCTGGGCTCGGAAAAGTCGATTCATCCCGAGAGACGGGAAAACTCCAAAGGCCTTCAGCTAAAAAGGTCGAACGTGATATATATGATGTGCCGTCGACGGATGACGAGATGCGGACTAGAGTAGGGAATGAGCGGAAACGGAGGAAACTAGCTGCCCAAAAACCTTTGCCGGAACCTCAGAAGATGGGTGGTATTAGCTTGGAAGCGCGAGTAGTTCCACAGAAGCGACAAAACAAATTACCGGAACGACCACGGAGCCCTGTCACAAATCTTGCCGTAAGCCCTCCTCCACTCCCCCAGGTCGAGGTGGTTATTCCTACATCAAAGCGTCCAAAACGCAATGGTCTGGAAATGGAAGCACGTAGAAAGCTTTTCCAGCCTGAAACGCAGAAGCCACAGTCCCTCCTACCCAATAGGCCCCCAAGACGCGAACTCGGCTCAATATCAGATCGCGTTGTCCAAACCCTTTCACGCCCTATCAAAACCTCTGTCAAGCCAAATCTATCTCGGACCCCGTCTCAGAAGCTCAAGCAGATGACTGAACATCTTACAACCGAATCACATTTTAATAGTTCCCTCAACCGCCATAGACCCCAGAGTACTGAACCATCCGCGCCAGAAACTCCAGGAACTCCGTCCCGCGTACGATTAATGGACGCGCTGAATATCCATGATGATATTGATACGGATAGCTCTACTGATCAGGACTTGTCAGTTGAAATGAATGGGTTTCATTCAAGAAGAAATTCCCAGAAATCTGCGGTAGAGACAGCTAGTGATATCTCAGATTCCGGGGGAGCAAAAGGATCCCAGATCACTTCTCGAAAAAGGCCAGAAGCTTCGAGTCAATCACAGCAAATTGGATTAAGGACAACATATGCGCGACAAAGGTCGTTTCTCACGCAAACTAATCTAAGCGCCGACGTCGCCGGCGATAACAGCATGAACCGTACCGGTGCTGCACAGGACGATCCACTCTTGTTAGATCTGGGGACCAGTTTGTTACCCGAAAAACCAAAGCCAATCCTACAAGACCCAGAGGACAACGATGAAACCGGCACTGGAGCCGTAAGAAGCATTTACGAACTCAGGCGAGCGGGAGGTAACGCGAGGTACAAGGCAATCGTCGAAGCTCTTTTCGAAGACCTCGAGGATCAGACCGCTTCAACATCGAGAAGACGCAGTGGATACATGCAATTATGTTCAAAACTTATAGATACCGACTTTGCGCGCCGTTTTGTTAGCAGCTCTTGTGAAAAACGTCTTTCACATTGCACGAATCACGAACAGGATACTATTTGCAACTATTTGGCTACGTCCATTTTTGCCCTACTTCTTCCTCCCCTGTCTGCATCTCCGGTGGCCTTGCAGACATGCTCCGAGCAGATAGTCAAACTCGCCCCATCTCTCCTAGCGGAAGAGCTAGATGTCATCGATCTAGGCAAGCAGCGTACTTCGAATGTGTCGAAGGCAGGCCAGTCCAGCCTACGGGATCTTTGCGAACAGCTTCGTGGAAGCCGGTTGTGGTCTGATGTATCACTTATAAAACTCTCTCCGCAGAATATTGCCTTACGGTCGTTGGATCTCTCGGTGCGCAAGGTCCGTGAAGCCGGAAACCAAACTGCAATGTTTTCCAATACATTACTTCAACAAATTGTGGATATACTATTGGAATTTTCCGTGAAAGGCGAGCATTCAGACTATCGATCAGTTTTGGAGATCACGCTCTCTATTTTGGAATCTTACACCGTCGGCCTTCCCTCTTTGGATAGCGAACAAGAAAAAATCTTAAGGCATATTGCGGAATTAGGGCCCCTTCTACTACAGCTTCATGATTCCCACGACGCGAGAAGTCGACAAATTCAAGCTCTTCAACTACGTCTTATTCTTAATGTCACCAATAACAACTCGTCGCTTTGCGAATACTTTGCCACACCAACTTTTGTTAGCCCATTGACGATATTGGTCTTGTCAAATTTCGGTACCGTGGCTGAAGATTTAGCTGGTGATAAGAAAGAATCACTTTTGGATATCGTGATCCTTTCGCTCGGATTGCTGATAAACCTGACCGAATGGAGTGACAGAGCGAGGCGGCTATTCTTACAAATGAGACACGACTCCGTTACGTTGGTCGAGGGACTCATTGAATTGTTTAAGGGTGGAATGGAAACGGTCTCAGAGGTACCTGAATGTAGCCACCTTTCGGAATTTTCTGCTAATATATGCTATAGGCCGACTCTGTCGTTCAAACACACTCTAATGTGGCTTTTGGTTATCTTTCGATTCTATTGAGCACGTTGTGCCTTGATGACGATGTGCGGACACAGGTTCGCAAAGCGTTGAACGGCAATATCAACCGTCTCCTTGGCATTGTGGAAGAGTTTCTCCACTATTATCGGAAAGTTGAAGAAGAGCTGAGTAATCCCGTTAGTGAAGAGGAGGCGTCATCAGGATTTACCTGTCGTTTGCAAGGTATGATTGAGAGGATCCGTAAGATGGAAACGTCGAGAAAGTAATGAGATATGGTTATGATCCGCGAACACGAAATGTATGAGTAAAGAATTTCCAGCCCCTTAGGATAGATTTTGTTTGTAAAATACTAAGCCCGAGGCAAATATGAAGAACTGAGATGCGATTGGTTCTCGGCTCTCGGTGGCCGGCAGGGATTGTTTCGCGGCTCTTATATTGTTGTCCAACTTTTAATCCCTGTAAAAGACGACAGCTCTCCACACTTCAGGGGAAGAATGGCGATGCCTTACCTGAAGCCTGAAGGATAAGTCCGCCAGTACGGAATAGATGTAGATTCCGCCCGCACCAGAATCGCTCCGCCCAGGCTCCCAAACGCCAACGCTCTCGGCAGTCACGCTCAGGCGGCGTCTCCCAACGGGGCGGGAAAACAAGGGCGGTGCCAAGTCCGGGGTTCCGGATTCCGAATGGTTCCCGCAGCGGACAAGTTCACGTGGGAGTTTGCCCTGTTTGCGTGGCCAGACCCAAGGGTGGAGACGTGGCGTTCCCGATCAGCACCGCCACTAGTCCCCAGACTCGGTAGCGCCGTCTCTCCTGACGGGTTTAAGGTTCCCAGATTCCCAGCGGTGTGTCTTTCGATCCGCGCCTCTTTTTCCTTTTTGCTTTTTGCCTCCGTTCGGGCTCCCCGCCAAAGTTCTGGAATCTATCACAATAATAATGGAGGGCAAACCCAAAGATGGAAAACCCACCGCCCGTGAAAGGATGACCGTGGTTACTTGGAAAGCTTGCTATTCTGTTGCTTTCCGTGTGATTCCGCCTGTTCGGCTAGCATATGAACTTGATACGTCCCAGATTCCGAATCCTCCGGTGGGAATCCCAATGGTGACGAGGAGTCCCATTGCAACCGGGCAGCAACTCCGCAGTAGCCACATACATAATATCTTTGTGATAGTCCCAATTTCTCTTGCACTGCTGGCTCAAACTCGTATCTGCCGATGCATGATCTGGACTTGAGCAATTTGCAGACAGGCCATTTTGGCGTTTCATAAACCTTATCGTTTTCGGAGATCTAGCCTATTGCCGGCTCGCCATTTTATTTTCGGTTGTCCGTCCTGGATTTCTTCAACTTCACCGCTTCCTCCTTGCGTCTTTTTTCTTTA
Source organism: Nannizziopsis barbatae (assembly GCA_014964245.1). NCBI lineage: Eukaryota > Fungi > Ascomycota > Eurotiomycetes > Onygenales > Nannizziopsiaceae > Nannizziopsis > Nannizziopsis barbatae. The sequence continues at coordinate 2,553,905 of JACVYH010000003.1, forward strand.
TTTCTTTTTTCCTTCTTTCTTCTTTCTTCTTGCTTCGTACTCCGTACCAATTGCTGGTATCAGTTATCAGCCTGGGAGTGTAACCTATCCGATTCCTTGGTCTGTTTTGGTACTGTACCATACGTCAGCGCTGTCACCCAAAGGGGGCACGCTCTCTGGCAGTGGAAAGGGCCCATAGGTACTCTGAACACCTGCAGTTATTAGTTGGCCTCGAGCTTTCCCCGTGAAAACAAGACAACCATCAACAACACATCTCGAACCTCTCACTCTTCCTCCTTCGTCCTCTTCTCTCACTCACGCACACACTCCCCCTTCTTCCTTTTTTCTGTCAAGCAGCGCCCTTGTCAATTCGTTATCCTCATTCTGATACCCACCGACTCCTTCTCTCAATTGTTCTTCTTGTTACCCCCTTAATTTCATAACCGAATCGCAAACATGGCTCCTCCCAAGCAGAGAAAGGTTGCCATTGTTGGAAGCCGTGCTGTTGGTATGTTTCTCTATTCTCTTTCTCTTCCTACCTGTGTCCATCAACGCTGCTTCATTCAGTAGACTAATCGTGGAATCCTCAAAGGCAAATCATCCCTCACCGTTCGTTTCGTTGAAGGAACCTTCGTCGAGAACTATTATCCCACCATCGAGAACACTTTCAATAGAGTTATCACCCACAAAGGGCAAAATTTCGCTACCGAGATTGTCGACACAGCCGGCCAGGATGAATATAGTCTTCTCAACTCTAAGCACTTCATTGGTATCCATGGGTACATGATCGTCTATTCGGTCGCGTCCAGACAGTCCTTTGAGATGGTCAGAATTGTTCGTGACAAGATTCTCAATCACTTGGTAAGACATACACCTCTTCGCTCTTTACTTAAACCGCCGTCAACTGCTCTGAGCTCTGGCTGACCTGAACGCGCTCTGTAGGGTACCGATTGGGTTCCGCTTGTGTTGGTTGGAAATAAATGCGACTTGCCAGCCGATTGGCGCCAGATCAGTGTTGAAGAAGGCAAGAAGACCGCAGAAGAATTCGACTGCGCTTGGACCGAAGCTAGTGCCCGCAATGATTTGAATGTTGCCAAAGCCTTCGAGCTGATTATTGGGGAGATTGAGAGAGCTCAAGATCCCAATGAACCGACCGGCGGAAACAAGTGCGCTCTTATGTAGAGCACGCACGTTGAGAAAAGATGAGGTGACGTTCTGCAAATACCTGCCGAGCAGTGTCACTTAAGGAAAGAAGGGCCCCTTTTACTTCCATGCACAGCCGCGCACAGTTGTGCGTAACTATGCATAACTTTGCGCAACTTTGCGCTGCAGCAGATTCTACATGTTACATGACAGAACCAAGTGTGGCAGTACAGATGCAATGATACCTACACTCAACCGGATCACAGGCACAAGCTTGATGATCAGGTATCTATCTTGTGTCTTGCTGCATTGACCTGTCGGCCTCGAACTTAATGTCCTATTCTATTCTTATGACTGTTTTATTTCAACATTTTTTACGGGTGGTTTTCTACAGGTCTGGTCTTAGCATTGCTTTTCCTTCTTCACGCACCTCAGCAGCATGATAGACAAGCATTAGAATGGTGTGGGCTTGTGTGGCTCGGGCTTTTCTTTGATTCTCATTTACTCTTTCTGTTGCATACCTATTTCTCTCTGTTTTCCTCTTTCTGCTTCCTGGCATCAGGGTTTCCTATTGATCACGGTTTTCATTGTGCTATTTGGGGACGACTTAATGACTAGCAATGATTCAGCAATGGCATGTACAGACTTAGTCAGTTAATACTAATGCTTTTCCCTTGTCAAAACCTTTATTCTAGAATGTCCATGTTGTAAAAAGCTTTGGAGATTCAAATGTCAGCATTCCAAATGGATGCTGAACAAAGCAAAGGGGCCAGAATTCTGTAATTTACACGCACAAAATTGCCAATTACAACGCACAATCTCACACAACGCCCCTCAAGTTTGCATTAAGAACAAACATGTTTGCATCCCTCGAGCCAAAATCCTTGTGTCAGGAGGAGATGGAGATGACTCTTAACATCTAGTGTTAGGCAGGTGAACTATCGCTGGCTATTTTCTACACTATTAGGTTGTCAAGATCAAATACTTTATTACTTTTTTGATCCCAGCGTCTTGAAAAATCCGACAAGATGCTTGATATCGCGGACTTGATTGCCGAACGTGGTGGTGATCTTAAAAAAGTTAAGGAGAGTCAGCGCCGACGTTTTGCTTCGGAGGAGATTGTTGATGAGGTGATCAGCCTATACGAAGATGCTCGTCGCAGTACGTGTCTTGATATATTTCTTCTGGTTATGTCTTTTTTGCTCCGTGGTTCTAACATACTCCTTTGATGTCCCGTAGCACGGTACGATGCGTCTCAAATTGGCTCCAAAATCAATGCGCTCCAGAAAGAGATTGGCATGAAGAAGAAGGTTCGAGAGTTCTCCGGTGTACTGCCTGTGGCCAGCTGCACGCTGGTATAATTTGAGTTGAGCTGATGGTCTGCTGCCACATTAGAACAAGGAAGACGCATCCGATCTCCTTGCACAGAAAGTGCAATTGGAGCAAGACAAGGCAGCGCAGGAGGCCTTAGCAGTTGAAAAGGAGAGACTGAGAGATCGTAAGCTAAAATCAATCGGGAATTACGTCCATGACTCGGTTCCGATTAGCAACAATGAGGTAAATGTGGTCACGCGAGATAGAGCCTCTGCCAGCCTTGTTGAAATGTACCACTGACTAGAGTAATTTTGTGCCTTAGGATGATAATGCTATTGTTAAAACGTGGGCTCCAGAAGGCGTCAAGGCTGAGAAACGAGACTGCCTATCACACCATGAGGTTCTTACCCGGTTAGATGGTTATGACCCGGAGAGAGGTGTCAAGATTGTCGGCCACCGAGGCTTCTGTTTAACAGGATATGGCCTGTTCCTCAACCTTGCGCTCGTTAATTACGGCCTCGAATTTCTCTTCAATAAAGGTTATAAACCAAACCAACCACCTTTTTTTATGCTCCGCGATTATATGGCGAAGACAGCACAGTTGGAGCAATTTGATGAGGAGCTTTACAAGGTCACTGAAAGCGAAGATAAGAGCACGGATAAATACTTGATTGCGACTTCGGAGCAACCGCTTTCTGCCTTGCATGATGGGGAGTGGCTACAAGATAAAGATCTTCCTATTAAGTTCGTTTACTCCTATTGTTTTTGAAGTTATTAAGCTCCTTTAGAGGACGGAGCTCTTGACTATAGTTGCTGACCAAGGTATAGGTACGCCGGATACAGTACCTGCTTCCGTAAGGAAGCCGGATCCCACGGGAAAGATGCCTGGGGCATTTTCCGTGTACATCAATTCGAAAAGGTAACTACACTGCCACTCCTTCAGATCAATTGGCTAAAGATATTTCACCCAATAGATAGAGCAGTTTGTCTTGATAAAGCCGGAAGACTCCTGGAAGGCGTTTGACGATATGATCGCCACCTCCGAAGAGTTCTACCAGTCTCTCGGCCTTCCATACCAGATCGTTTCCATTGTCTCAGGTGCCTTGAACAATGCCGCCTCTAAAAAGTGGGACTTGGAAGCCTGGTTCCCCTTCCAAGGCGAATACAAGGAGCTAGTTTCCTGCTCAAACTGCACCGATTATCAATCCCGAGAATTGGACATTCGCTATGGGCCAAAGAAAACCACAGATATTAAGAAGGGATATGTTCATGCTCTCAATGCAACGTTATGTGCGACAGAGCGAGCCCTATGCTGTGTCCTTGAAAACTACCAACAAGAAGACGTGAGTTCGGTCGCACAAGGAAAACACTTTTACTCGACTAATCAATGAACAGGGTATCGTCGTTCCCGAGGTTCTCAGGAAATACATTCCGGGTCAACCCGAATTCCTCCCGTACACCAAGGAGCTGCCCAAGGATACCACTTCTCAAAAAGCCAAGGCAAAGGGTAAGCCAAAGGCCGATGTGGCTGCTGTGGAGAAAAATATGGCAAATCTTTCAACGTAGATTTACACACGAGTTACTCCACATAGTCTGCTACTCAAACTCGAAATTTTGTAAGTCTGCTATCTAGGGTAAAGATTCCTAGACATTGTATCTGCGGTTTTCGTACCAATACCCATACAGCGGACTCGAAAGATATTTTGATTTCAATCTTAATTAAGGATTATTTCTCAAGAGTTGTTAAAAACGAACAGCAGGAATAACTAATGGTTGTTGAAACTTTTGAAGAGGTATATACTGTATCATGTTGGACTTAATACTTCAACTAGAATAGGATGCGAGTCATGATTCGGGCTAGAAGAAAAGTCGTTAGAATGTTCTAATGCCAGGGGATGGATTGCAACATACAGGGCAATGTCTCTAATTGCTCATATAGCTCTTTGATTTCTCCGGAATTGACATCGCTGATGTCGGCCATAAGATAGGCAACCTGCACGATAATTGGTAAGTCATATTATCAAACATAAGTGATTTGGTAGAATGTACCTCTCCAAGACTGTCAGTCATTTGCTTGTCAACGTTATGGTTGCCGAGAATTTCGTTGACTTATCCCATGCGTTAGCAGAAACAATATTTTATCGCATGTGTGCAGTAGATCTTACCTTTTCTTAGGACACCAGGCACGTTTCGATGGATGAAAATAACCTAAAGACAACGTAAGCATAGACTCCCGTTAGCAAAGACTTGGTTAAATTTACGCGAGCATGGTTGGGCTCTTCGATCGTGAGTGAACGTAGAGTGACTGCTGGCAGGTTGACTGCTCCCAGCGTTGTGCCTTCGTTTACGTATCGTACAAGAGCATTGCCGACCTCGATACCGATGGCGCTTTGGGCCTCCTCTGTACTTCCGCCGATATGAGGCGTGAGGATGAGATTTTTTAACCTTCTCAAATCCTCGGCCCATTGACTCAATTGCCCGTTGAAATAATCCCCGTTACCAGCCGGCTCGCTTGGATAGACATCAAGAGCTGCACCTGCAATTTTTCCAGAGCGCATGGCTTGGACCAGCGCTGGTATATCCACAACACTGCCACGGCTGGCGTTAATAATATAGCTGCCATCCTTCATCTGCTCGAACTGTGCGGTGCTGATCATATTTTTTGTTTCTGGGAGCTCCGGAACGTGTAACGAAACGAAATCGGCGGTGTTAAGGAGGTCTTTCAATGTCGGGACTTGACGAGCGGTTCCCATGGCCATCAGGTTAACTGTATCGTAGTATATGACTGACAATCCCATGGCCTCGGCCAGCACTGATAGCTGAGATCCAATGTGCCCGTAACCAATGATACCTAATCGCACAAAAAGTGTTAGTACGGCAAGTAGTGACATGCATGAAGCAAACCTACCGAGTGTTTTGCCCCGAACCTCCCAGCACCGGCTGCTAACCTTCTGCCAAGATCCATTGTGCATCTCCATAGAACGGTCACCGAGCTGACGAGCAAGTGAGATTATCTCGGCGATAACCAGCTCCGCAACACTGCGAGAGTTGCTGAAGGGAGAGTTGAATACGGCGATACCATGGTCGGCAGCATATTGGAGATCGACTTGATTCGTACCTATACAGAAGCAACCGATGACTATGAGATTCTTTGCTTCTGCGAGCACTCTGGCACTGAGCTTCGTCTTTGACCGAATGCCAATGACATGAACATTTCTAAAGCGTGGAAATAGATTAGCTTCAAGAAAAAAGAAAGAAAAAGAAGAACAAAAACAAAAAGGAAAAGAAAAGAAGAAGTTCCCGCTTTGACCATCCGACGAAAGCGCGGAGAAATCCCAGCGGAAGGGCGACAAAAATTACGGACCTAATTTTCTCGATCAATTCATCCTCAGGCAACGAGGATTTATAAAACTCCACTTGATATCCCTGTCCCTTCAGGATATCCCTGCCAGTTTGGTTCACATTCTCCAGCAACAAAATTTTGATATCCTCGCTTGCAAACGGCTTCAACGGCTTTCCCTGCAACTCCGGAACACGACTAGCGAACGGGCCACCGGCACCGTAGCTTGAGGGCGGCGATTGAATAGCAGCATTCGGCGAAGTTGAAAAGCTCAAGCTACGGGACACTTGGTGGCCCTCGTTCGGGTCGAGGGTGATGTCTTGTGGGGTAGACATGCTTTCACGACGATACGGAAACATTGTGAAGAAGAGGAAAGAGAAGGAATTGACAAGGGTGGGCTGAAGAATATATAAGTTGTATGTATGACAATGGCTGCAGATGCCGGTTTGGTTTTCGCGGTGACACTGATGAGTGATTTAAATTTGGGCGACCTCAGCGAAAGTTAGCTAGTTATGCTCCGAAGCAATCGGAGACTAGGTAGGTAGGTAACTATGTAGCGAGTTACGGTAAGCAGCTATGAAGGTATTGGGTACCACTGTGCCACATTGGAAGCTGGAATCACAGGTGCTGTAATGTATAGGGTGAGCAAACGTACTTTAATGGGAAAGGAATGTTGTATGTATTATTATAGAACTAATCCTAAGAAAGTCCCGAAAATCACAAGCATTTTTGATGCCGTATAACTAGAAGATTGAGGGCGGGGTGATAAGTTATCAATTGACTCTAGACCTGATGACTCATGATACATGATTACCTAATGAGAATGACATAATTATTACCTTGTACTGTAAGTTCGGGTAATCACGTGATTTTCCGCGCCAGAGCTCATTACATACGCGTAAAATACCACTTCGTGCGCAAAGAGGGGAGGTCTGGACCGCCGTTATCAAAAGTCCTTCAACGGCCCTTGACAAATAGGAACCAAGACTATCAAGCCCAACAAGAGTGTTCTTAGGGTAGAGAGTCATCTTCAGGGAATTATCTATGATAGGTTAAGGATTACGGAGTACTCTACTCCGTAACAGCTGTACACAACTGCTAATGTAGCAGCGATGACCTGTCGAAATTTTTTTTTTTTTTTTTGATAAAAGAGTCATGGTATAATCATGTCAAGGTAAAATTAAATCCCTCCTCATAATATATCTACTTTTGCGAACTAAATATTGAAGTTGAATACATTTGAAAAGATTCGGAAATGAAAACACCAACCCTTCACCCATGAGGCCATCCATTCCTAAACACCACCTGAATGCAGACATGAAGGCCCTAGTAATTGGAAATTACATTAAACTCCACTGAAGCGCTGACGCCAGTAACTCGCGGATCAAACTCTCAGACTGGCTGATAAAGCAAAGCGGCGGCGGGCCTGTAAAAATTAGCGCCTGTAAATATTATGCGTATCACCGTCACCAGCACGACTCCTGGGCCTGTCGGGACTTCTGCTTCTGCTAGGTCGATAGAATCGATCACCCCGTGAGGCTGGACGAGATCGGCCATCAAGATTGTCTCTTCGATGAGTTGAAGAACCATCGTCGTATTTCGGAACATAAGAATCACAGTCATTACTGGGTCTTGGACGAGGTCGATGGCGGTCCCAGTCATCGCGGCCCCGCTGGTCACGCTGGTCACGACGATCGCCACCGCGCCAGGCAGGGTCCCGGTTTCTTCCAGGAGGCGGTTGGCCGGGTGGCCAGGAGTCTCGCGACCTTGGGGGTAAATCGTCGGACGCCTGTCGTTTATGGCCACGGTTGGAATCACCAGCTCGGCTGTCATAAGGGCCTCTAGGCCCACCGTTGCGCGCGGCGTTTGGTATTCTACTGTTTAGTTTCGGATCTGGCGGAGCCCTTACTCCTGAACCAGTAGTCCAATCGCCATTTGCGCCCATGCCGACAGAGCCTCCGGCCGGAGCAGGTGGTACCGCCTTTTGGCCTTGGAACCTCCTCCTATCAAGTTCATGTGAATCTTCGAACTGTGGTAAGTCACCTGGACGTGCAGGAGGCGGAGGGTTGAGGAAGTAGGGATGCTTGAGTGCGTCGACGGCGTTGATTCTCTTACGCCAATCAAGTCTAAGCAACTCCGAGAGCAACGCGATGACGCCGGGTCCTTGCCTGAACAGGATTTAGTAAATGAGGATGTACACTGGATAAGTTCATCTCACTCTCTGAAAACGGTAGAAAGATTGCCTGGTTTGGAGCCCCAGGATTTTACACCCTCGAATCCCGGAAGATTGCTCCAGCCAGGCATATTTTCATCCGTTGGTGAGCCGACAAGACTAAAAATCAATTGAGCTTGATTCAAATCACTACTACCGGCAAGGATCGGTTTTCCTTTGAACATTTCACCGAAGACACATCTTGGCGCGGTTAGCATCAAAGCCGTATCTTGATATTCCGAGTATCTTACCCAGCTCCCCAGACATCAATGGCTGTCGTGTAGCGTCTCAATTGGAGTAAAAGCTCTGGAGGACGGTACCATCGGGTCACGACAAGTGAAGTGTATTCTCGCACTGCCTCACCAGCCCCTTTACCAGGGGTAGGAGGAGGACCGTCATACGGTCGAGCAAGACCAAAGTCTGCAATCTGAAGGATACCTTTGTTACTAATAAGAAGATTGGCCGCTTCAAGTTGTTAGTTTTGCATAATGCATAAGACAGGTATTCACTGTCTGACCTTTCATGTCACGATGAAGGATGTTATTCTGTACGGAATGTCAGTGGTTTCGTTTTGAAAAATGAAGTAGTGGGGTCTATGTCAACGCACGTCATGAAGGTATCGTAGGCCCTCCAATAATTGTAACATGTAGCATTTGATCTGAGGTTCGGTGAGCGTTATGCTGGGATTAGCTAGTAGGCCAGCCAGGTCATGTTCCATGTACGGCGTAACCATGTACATTGATGGTTTTTTGCGACCTTCGCCTATTTGTCAAAATGTTAATGAGTGCGCCGGGCTTGTGCGTATGAAAGCTTACCCCTGCTTCGTTCAACTGCCATCTCCTCCAGCCGTATTATATTCACGTGTGACAAAACTTTGAGAAGTTTGATTTCGCGAAGGGCCGTTATTGGAAACTGGGAGATCCTCATCAGATATTAATCTGGCTAGAGTAATATTGTTGCATAATTACCCCATCTTTTTCATTGTGTAATAATATCTTCTTCAATGCGACAACCTGACCTGAGGGCTTTGAGCGAGCCTTGTAAACCTCTCTGCGCAAACCCACCTCAGTTAGCTATCCATTCGTAGCAATTTAGGAACATATCAGCTTACCCAAAGGTTCCTTCTCCGAGTTTGCGCAAGAATTCATATTCACGAATAGAAGAGCATCCCTTGAATCGCGGCCGCCCGTCATCGTTCCGTTCCAGCGGAACTTTTGACCTGGGTGGGGAAACAGATGTCGCCATTATGATTCCTTTAAGAGCTCTGCAACGCTCTAGAGCTTTACATGAGAGCCAAAGACGGGGTATCGTATAGCGGGATCGCCGATTGCAAGCTGCGGTCGGACTCCTGGGCGTCTTGTTCAAATTCACTTGAGGGAGCTCCACGCTGCCGGAAGCCGTTCGGGAGCCTCGAAGCTATTCTGGAAATATGTTATTCCGTCCATTTCCGGCGAATTGATAATCCGGCTTGGTCACGGGGGTTGGAACTTTAACCAAGTGACGTCCAATCATCACCGTGCAATTGAATCGTCGATTGCTGCAATAATTTGACGAATTCATATCGCAAGGTCCCTTCTCCGGTTCCGGCTTCATCAATTGAGGTTTGTATGCTCCTTGACAAAGCTTCAGTTTTATGCTTAAGCTCATACTTTGATTTTCCAGGTTTGTCGGATCCGAAATCCGCAGCGAGCACGAAACGATGGCCGGCAAACACCCCATCCAAGTCCCTCCAGGAAGGCCGCTATACCGATTTGCGGCAACTGCACTAGGCGCAAGCATGTGGTTTTTCGTACGCTCTAGCTGTCTTTCTTGTCAAGTCAAGATGTTCTAACTATGGCTCTAGCTGTTTTATCGGGCGAAACAAGACGGCCCTGCCCTTCTGGGCCTAAAACACCCTTGGGATCATTGAACACGTCTCTTTGAACCTGCGCCGAGAACTCCTTTCCTTTTCTGAGAAGCTTGACCAAATCAAATGGCAGAAGAGCATGTACTGAGGGCTTGCATGGAGTTATGGAGGAGAGTTGAACACCTTTGATACTCGAATTATTCAGAGTGATCCGACTCAGTGCTATTTAGACTACGCAGTTCGAAATAGCCTACATCTAAGGATGTCACCTGTATATTTTGAAGAAACATTTGCGTGTATGAATAGATTTGCGCAATACCAGAGGCTGAATCCAAATGCCTCGGGAATAGATCAATGAATTTATTTAGCTAAAGTTTGGATGTAACAGCCTCTCACTCCGAAAAAGCCACTACATTATAGTCTATCCAAGACAAGTTTCCGAAAGGGCAAAAATTGATCTACAAAGCGCAAATCCCATATGAGATCAACTCCACTACCGCCGCTCCTCCAGTAAAACTTTGTATCGACGGCGTTGTTTGACCTTTCCAGGGCGACATGCACGATGTATAGCGCCGATGAGCTGGGACAACTCCGGGAAAAAATGCCGTTCCGATATATATGCAACGCCAAAGCCTCCGATAGCTAGCGCTACAAGCCAATTCTTAAATGACGTAGACATGTAGGTAAGTTGCATAAGCCGGAACAACCAGTCCGCAGGCTGGTAAAGCATGTATGATGAGATCAGTAAAGCTACTATAATAGTAACGACAAATGGGACTATTGAAGCGTTAGCAATCGGAGTAAAAATGAATTCCCGACCAGGACTTACCGTTAGATGTCACTGGTTGTCGGAATGGAGGCCCGACACTCAGCACAAGACCCGAAAGTATGTACTGATAGCACGAGACTAGGAATAGAGCAGTGTTTTGCGAGTTTTCAATGCTTGTGTCGTCTAACCGAAGTTTCGGTGGTTTATACCTGTGGATTGATCAGCTTCGCAAAATAGCGTTATCGATCGGATGTTCATACCAGTCTTGCTGAAGGACTGTTTCATAAGCTGCCAGCTGAATCAGTATACAAAGGAATATTTGGCCCAAAAGCGGCGTGAGAACTTTTCGTGAGACGAGGTTCGCGGTGGGACGCTTCCGGCACAATTTTGAATAGGGACCAATCCATCCCACTACAATATCATTAGAACATCGTTCACGGTCGATTAAAACAAACTTACTGAAGATTGCGATCGGAAGAATAAGAGCCAGATCAATGTAAAGAAACTGCTCATGTCAGCAAACCCCAACGGGACGGTGCCGGTCTTCTAACTTACCTGAAAATCGCCCAAGTTCGATCCGGAGGCATATAGAAAGCTTACTGAGGTAAACTGAATAGCAGAGTACAGACTCATGTATTTGAAGCAGCAGAAACTTGTGACAAGCGCCGCCCTCCCCTCTCTGTTTCCAAGATATCAATATCTATACCGTCAACATCTGAAGACAACATACCTGATGAGTCTTGGAACGCAAGATATATCAAAAACCCTACTAGTGAATGGGGCAGCGACTGAAGCCTCTGCTTCTGAAAGGGAAATGCCAACGTCTGCTGCTTTCAAGGCACCACAATCGTTGGCGCCATCTCCGCAAAACCCACAAACATAATCTAGAGATTGTAACTTCTCAACAAGCTCGTGTTTCTCGTCAGGCGACATTCGTGCAAAAACCTGCCCACGCGCGAGCATCTACTGAAAATTAGCTGTACTCCGTATTGACTGGAATTTGCTAAATTATACCATATTTAGCACCTCTTCGGAGCCATAATCTACCACCCAGCGAAACACCTCTCCAGTGACGGCTATGGTGTACTTGAATTTATTATAACTGTGGTGCGGAACCGAGAGATCAGGCGTCGTAGAGAATGGAATAGGCTATACAATATTAGCAATGAATTGAAACTAAGTAGAAGTATTATTACCGTCAAAGTGTGCTCGTCAAGTTGGTAGTCAGGGTTATCGGTACTTTCCCAACGCAAACGAGATTGTGGATCATAGGGATTTCCTAAAAAGTGCCTTGTAAGTGACGGACTAGCGTAGCAAATACTAATCTTTACTTACCTTCAAGAAAATACGGAACGAAACAGTGCGTGGAGGTTTCGACGAATCCCGACTCACGAGCCACACTGATAGCAGTGAGGATGTTATCGCCAGTGCACATTATGTTTCGAATTCCAGCATCATCTAACTCATGTATGATATCGGCGGTTATAGGCTTTAATTTGTTCTCGAATACAATGAATCCGATAAAAGTGAGGTCGGATTCTGCATCTTTCCGACTGGTTTTCACGACGTCATTACGACTAAGGTTGTCCATATGTTTCATTGCACATGCAATAACTCGGTAGCCGCGATGGGTATAAAAGTTCAGAAGCTCAGTGAAATCGGGTGGTACTGTTGAGGTTAGTAGGTGGCCCATTTAGAAAGAAAGGGGTAGATCTTTTACAGGATGATGGGTCGCATATTTCTTTCAGCGACTCCGGTGCCCCTTTTACGAAAACAGTCACCCCAGGATCACCAGGCTCCCGTACTACCACACTAGACCGGCGAAGCTGTGAGACGAATTCAAAGGACCTCTCAACGGCGAGCTCCGTTGGAAGATGCTTCAATGGTGTTCAGTATCACTTTCCCGAACTGGTCGGACGAATTACGTACCGTTCCCTCCCCGGGGTCTCCAGGAGTCAGAGTTGAAGGTGCATGGGCGATAGAAGGCGTGAAGTTTTCAAGATCCTCTTCAGAAGAATTGTGATTGTTGCCTTCTTCATACGACCAGTCTGTGAATTCAAACATTTTAACATCAAGAGGATCACCGATTAACTCGTCATCGACTATCTTTAGGGAGTGGCAGGTAGCCATGGTGTAAAGAATTGCGGCATTGAAGTTGTAATCTACGGTCGGATCTCTATCATATAATGAGTAAGGAAGGATAGATTGCGCATCAGTGAGGAGATCACTAAATCTACAAGCCACAGCCGTATTAGCAATAAGATACTCAGTCAAATGAAATACCATGAGTACTTGCCTGAAGTCTTGATTAACAAGCCTTACTCCTAGAACGTCGAGCCCGTCTTCGGTCAGAGTGCCTGTTTTATCAAAACAGACAACGTCAAGTTTTCCAGCAACATTTACCCTGATGACTATAGTCAGTAGGGCCTTTAACATCATAGAGAACAACCAGCGTACCTCTGAGGGCTAATGCAAAATATTTGCTGTTTTTTGAGCCGTGAAAGCGCAAAGTTTGTTCCAATAGTTAGCGTAGCAGGGAGGGCCGGTGGCACAACAATCGTGATGAGATCCAACGCTCGGACGATAATGGTATGCCATGATACCTTTGGTAGAGTTAGCCAAATAACTTGCTTGAAAGGTGATTCAGACGTACTCCTAGACGGATGAAATTAAACAAAGACACGATGAACCCTATCGCTGCAACACCCCCCATTACCGAAATGTATCGGAACGAATCTCTATAGAATTTGAAGCCAGACGGTTTTGGGAACAGCATTGATCGGATTAGCGCGCCCTTGGTCGTATTGAAACCGGTTCTTACTACCATAGCCAAGGCGGCAGCTTCGTCAACCTCCGGATCCTGGGGCCTTCGGGCACGTATTATGCGCGTGCCACAAAAGAGGAAATGCCGAGCGACCACTGGTTGTACAGAGGGCGCATTTAGGTCTAAGGCATCAAGGGCCTCGTTTGTGGTTGGAATTTTAGACACAGGGACGGATTCGCCTATTTAATTTTAGAAAAGTTTTCGGCATAGGATGAGTGGTAGACAAACCTGTGAGCATGCTTTCGTTGAGAATACAATCGCCGGATAGCAATAAGCTATCGCAGGGGACCTGCGTAAGCGAAGGGTCCGAAATCTCGAACACATCGCCAGGCACTAATTCCCGAGATGGTATAGACCTCCCTATGTCATGATGTTAGTTCAGATTAACTGGCGAGGTTGAGTGGCTCATAAAACATACAGAAACCACTTCTCAAGACTCGCACATCACATTCAAAATGCGATATTTCCCGTAGACGGTCCATTGTCTACATATATCAGCGCTGGTCAGGTATTGAGAAAGCTGCTACATACCGACTTTGTTTCAAGTGTGGTTGCGCCGATGCTGAAAACCGATATGAGGAAGATACAAGCCGCATAATAATAATACTCATCCATTGACCAAAGTAGTAAACTGGCGACCTGAAATAAATAAAATGGATGGAACGCCTACCACTATTAGAATCAAATGAAAATTAGGGGCAAATAGGGAACCCACTTCGTCAATCATAATTTGTGGTATAGTTTTTTGTTGGATATCAATAATATTCTGGCTAAACACTTGCTCACGACGATCTCTCTCATCGGCATCTAAACCTTCTCTTAACGATTTGACATTGACCCACATTGGATCTTTCCAGTCTCCGGTATGCATGAATCTATCTTCTAGGGGTTGGTAGCAGAATCGGAGATGGCGGTAGTCAATAAATCGAAGGAAGGGCAGTATAGGATCGTTTTCCTCATCGAAATGTGGAGCCTCAAAATCTTTATAGGAGGTTCCGAATACCGTGGATAAAGGGCGGTCATAGTTCTCAATTGAAACATTTTCCACTGTGAATTGGCCCCATTGGTTCTAGAGTGTAAAAAGGTAGTAAGCCAATGCTCTTTTGAGAGTAGCTCAAGACTCTTACCTCAATAGCCACCCATTGGCATTTGTGAAGTGGCTCAGGACATCCAACCAATTTGACACGCCATCGTGGAAGCCATCTGAACATCAGATACCCCAGACCAAGGGTTAAAATGCATATGGCCATATATATTGTTGAGCCGGCAACGCTAGTCGAGAAACCGGCGATTACAGCCGTCAGATCCTCCGTCACAATATATACTTTCTGGCTCACATTTCCACCTGAGGACGGGCCCATATACTCGCGATGGCTGGAGGATTCTCCTTGCAACAGTGGGTGTTCCGCCGAGCTTCTGGTCCGAGACCGGCTTATGAAGCTTATAGGGCTTCTCGGACCATCTGTATGTTCTTCTGATTCCCCAAAGTAATCGATTTCTGACTCCTCGTCGCCCACAACAGCCTCCTCTTCCCCCCATTCAGGAGTTTCGGTGCTTTCCTGAAAATAGGTAAAGCTGACCGTTGAGTTCCGACGAGAACGGCGATGAGCGAAGGATGCAACGCTGGAAGGTATACTTTCGGATACGGGACCGGCGTATGCCTATAAAGGACTAGTTAGCAGCTCGATACTATGTTTCCAAAACTATGGCAAGCTCGCCTCATCATATGCCATTTCAACATCTGATATAATGCTCATGCTCCTGGAAATCATCGGGCATTAGTTTACTTCTGATTTAGCCGAGATCTAATCAGATACCTGCTCCTAGCCGAATCGACCCGGTGTATCGGTGCGCGACTGTAAGCTCCATCATGGCTTTCCGAATGGAAATAATCGTCCGGGTCTTCCATTTTCGTGGATCCTTAGAAGTCGGACCGCGGAAACAACAATATTGTAAGCGCGTCGGCGCTAGCTCGTGACCGTATCCATATATGCTAAGTAAAGTATGTATTATATTACAAAAAAAAGAATTGAAGATGGATGTGTTGTCGTCACGGAGGCTCTAGAGGATGACTTTCCAAGATTCAAAGCTCCAGAGCCCCAGGCTTGGCTCTGAATCCTATCAGCACGTGAGACAGCATGAATCTTATCTTATCTTATCTCGCATGATCTTCAGGAATCTTATGCACAATTTACGGAGGACACTGGAGAGAGCTACAAGAGAATCTTTAACATCGCATTGCTATTAGGAAGATTCAAGTTCAATTTGATATTATAAATAAGAAAATACTGTCAAATATGAAATTGGACACTCAGATGCAGCTTCGAATCACCTCATTCACCACTAGATGTCCCTCCCAAAAAACAAATTCGCAGGGTATCTTCTCATCAGTCATTATCAACTTGTCAACATCAAGGAAATAGAACTAAAGGAAATTCTCTCCACGACCTCTGCTCGGTTTTCGTGTCATTAGTATTTGATCCACTGAAAGCACCACCAAACGATTCCAGAATCAGATCGGACAAGTCTCTCTCAACTTAACTTCGGAACATAAATCTGGTGAGAACCCATTGGGATTATTACACAATGTGTTGCACGGAGTGTTCTCCGGAACAAACACAAGATGTCGATAATTATCCCATGGCAGCCGGAAATGCTTGGTGATGTCGTCTCCTCCCGCATTAGCTTTGAATCCCGCTCGGCATGCGCAATGGAATTTTCCGCCTGTAGAAATGCAAGAGGTGCTGATGTCGCACTTATTCAGACCCGAAATCGGGTTGCATGTTCCGCATTCTTCTTTGTCTTTTTTGGGACAGAATTTAATTGCCTTCCAGGGACCGCACTGGGTATTGTAGATATCACAGATTGCATCGTAATCGCCTTGGGTAGGGGTTGCCGATGGGTCGATTATGCAGCCGGGCTTACTCTTCAGAACCCTGCCAGCATTATAGTGCATCACACTCTTGCAATCGTAGTCTCCATATTTATTAAACAAGTTGGTAGGGGCGGTGTCGTAGTTGTGCCAATCTCCACAGCATCTGTCATTGCTCCCGGAACAGCAAGCGGGATAGGAGGCATCTGGGCATCCGTCGATAGTCCAAGGCGTATAAGCTGCGCAGTCTATGGTAATGTGGTCTTCTCTATCGGTCCTCTGGTGCTCATGCATTAGCCCGAGCGCATGGCCGAGCTCGTGAATAGCTGTGCTAAGGTCCTGACCGCAACTTCGACCGCCTGACTCGCTCAACCATTGAAGATTCATTCTCCTGCCCTTTTTCCCATAAGCCCAGGCCACAACAGACCAACACCAATACGACTCCGGATCATGTTTCGTGATGGTAAGAACCCCTTCGCTATTGGGGTCGTGGGCACTGGGTGCTAGTTCCTTGAAGACCAGATATGGGGCACCTTTTTTCCATTCCTTGACCGCAGAGTCAAAAACTCCCTGAAGTAGTTCTCTCGTTTCGCATGATTCATATTTATACACGAGAGTAGCATCGGGCCAAGCGAGGGAAGGTTTTGCGCCGAGTCCTCTGCGAGCCGGTCGTGGGTCGTTTCGACCGTGAACCCACTCCATGAGAAGCGATTCGGGCCCAAAGCTCAAGTCATCATTGTAAATCACATCACCGGCAGCAGAGAGGGTGTAGGTGATATTCTGGCGGGTCCCGGTACGTGGATCAATAAAGGAGACTGTAGAATAGTTCGCAGTTGGTCGTTGGACGTCAGTAAGAAAGGGATGTCCCTTCGGATAGCCAATTTCCGCGAATGTGAAAGGGCAAAATGCCAAAAGCGCAGCTGAAAAGGAGAGCAACATTATATATTTTGGCCTCAAAATATGCAGTTGAGATTTGAAATTCCTATCAACCAAATTCGTGCTGATTTTCGAGTAATGAGATTGACAACGATCGAATGCTCATCTTTTTATATTCCAAGGAGCACTCTCAAAATAGTATACCAAAAACTATACACCACTTCACGGTGTTTTGGAGGAGGCTGAGCAAACGCCTCTTCCAGCTCTGAACAACAACGTTGAGATAGTGGTCATCAGCCTTATCTCGGTTGTTCAAAGATTAATGTGCTTTGAACGCAGGTCTATTGGACAACCGAATAAGGTTGAAGGGTCATAACCAGATGCATTGAACTTCAACTCCAACGGCAGCCGTGCCAAGGCCGTCCACAGCTCGCGGCTGCCCGCCAAGACGGCGGAAGTCATAGGATAGGAGAGTTTTTCCCGCTTCTGCATTTTCAGTTCATGGGCTGATAGGTCACTGGTCTGGTGCCTAAAAGATTCAGTTGACCGCCATTGATTATCGTGTCAGGCTGGAGAATCTTGGGCAAAGCGGATGATATATTTAGCAACATCCAAAACTTAAAAAGAGGCACACCTCAAGTTGATTCCTCCAAACGGTACGGAGTATGTATGCTCATAATTCGTGCGTCGTTTCTCGCAGTACTGACTCATTGAAAGTAGTCATGACGGCGTTTTTGCATCAGACAGCCATGCCACGTCATACAGGCAGAGAAAGATGAAGATCCAAGTTGGTTTTCAATTCGCAGCGGAAAATAGGGGTCGAAAGATTGGAAGTACCCCGAAAGCAAATAGATAGTATCGGAGTATGTACTCCATAACTACGCCATGATATTGATATGGAAATTTTCAAAACTGAGCAATCCCACAGCACAAAGCCAGAAAAAGTCTCGGTCAGGAGAAAAAGGGTCAAACCTCAACTGAGTGAGCTTAATTTGAATCAATTATGTAGATGGCTGAGGAAAGGCTGCCGAAAAGGCTTTCCATCAATATGGTTGGCCAACCAGCTTCTTGTGGCATGATACTCCGTAAAAGCCATCACTTTTTTTTTTTCTTTTGGCTATGTTGGATCAATAGTACCCCCTTTACGGAGTACTCCGTAGATCATGTTCAAGGCCTTTTAATTCAAATTGAACAGGACAGCAGGATAATGCAGAGCATGTCAAATCGAGACTGTCCAAAACTAGAGTTGGTGCAAATGGAAAGATGCATCATGAAACGTCTCGAGAGAGCGGGTCATACTACATCAACCTCAAGAGCAAGAATGTTCAAGGTCCACGTAAATAAGTAAGTTTCGATGATTCTTCGATCATTGATGGCAGCAATAATATTCCGTATTTGATCGTTCCTCTCGATCTTTTTCTCGACCTGCAGTTTCGGGATTGATGCGGATGTGCCAAGGCATCGTTGGGATTGGTTGATTTTCAAATTGATTGTCAGGTGATCAGCCAATCAAAAATGGCTCTCGGTGTCTTTGTCAGCGTAGCATCGGCGCTGATTGGACGAATGGATAGGCAGCGGGTTCTGATTGGCTGGATATAGGATTAGGCATCAATCACCTAATCAATGACTGCATGAAAAGTCGGAGAAACGAGTTCAGAAAATCAGGATTGACTTGGAAGGCAGGATTTTCAGTCAATTATAAATGCTCCTTGTCATGCATAGGATCAGAGTAACACTTAATAGCATCGGTCCGGATGTTGCGCGTCTTTGTCTCTGTGGCCTGGAATCTGGAATCTCTTGGATATTAGGTTTCCTTCCCAAGCCGAATCGGGGAACAAAGTTCGTCCACAAGCAGAGGGGCAATTGGCAGGCTCAAGAGGGGAGACCGCCAAGCCACCTCAACAAAAAGTTCTTCCACCACAGAATAATAATCCGTATCTTCTCTGGGAATCAAGGACCGCGTTTTTTTCCCACCTTTCTCCAATCAACACTCCCTCTACTCTCGACCTCAGCCATCCATCCCTTCGGTCCTCCATCCCGCAGACAAGTAAAATATGGCTGAACCCATTCCAAACAAAAAGCCTGATCCTCTCAGTGCTCCGTAAGTTATCCGAATGTGCAACCTCAGGAGTCTTAACATTCACCTTCTCTGACCGCTTCCGTTTGTCCAACAGCACTCCACAGAACACACCTGCTACCACGGCCCCGATTTCATCTCGTGCCCAACAGCCAAACATTGCAAGCATTAAAGAAGGTATGTTACTCTTCAGGTAACGGGCTGTTGCCCAAGATATTGACCAGTCTTCAGAGGACTTGGATCGCGTTTCCGCCGCGTCAATCCTCGCCCAAAACCCCAAATTTGTCTCCATGATTCAGGGAAAGCTCGGCACTTTGATTGGCCGATCATCCGGCTATATCGAGT
Organism: Nannizziopsis barbatae; assembly: GCA_014964245.1. Lineage (NCBI taxonomy): Eukaryota > Fungi > Ascomycota > Eurotiomycetes > Onygenales > Nannizziopsiaceae > Nannizziopsis > Nannizziopsis barbatae. Next base: position 2,573,502 of record JACVYH010000003.1, read on the forward strand.
CACTCCCTGCCCCGGTTCGCCGTCGTGTTGCCGGCCTCAAAGGTATTCAGAAGGATCATGCCAAGCTTGAGGCCCAATTCCAGGAGGAGGTCTTGCAGCTCGAGAAGAAGTACTTCGCCAAATTTGCGCCACTCTATGAGAAACGTTCCGATATTGTAAACGGCAAGTCTGAGCCAACTGAGCAAGAGGTGGAAGCCGGCGAGTTTGAAGATGAGAAGGATGAAGCTAAGAAGACGGAAGAATCCAAGGAAGCCCCTGTTGATGCCGATGTTGCTGGTATCCCAGAATTCTGGCTGTCGGCTATGAAGAACCAGGTCTCGCTTGCTGAAATGATCACTGACAGGGATGAGGATGCTCTCAAGCACCTCACCGATATCCGCATGGAGTATCTCGAACGCCCGGGATTCCGTCTCATCTTCCAGTTTGCTGAGAACGAATTTTTCACAAACAAAACTATCAGCAAAACCTACTATTATCAGGAAGAAAGTGGTTACGGTGGCGATTTTATTTACGACCACGCTGAAGGTGATAAGATCGACTGGAAAGAGGGCAAAGATTTGACCGTCCGAATAGAAAGCAAGAAGCAACGTAACAAGAGTAAGGATTCAAAGTTATTTATTCTCTCGACACCTACTGACCCTAATTCTAGATACAAAGCAAACTCGCGTAGTCAAAGTCACCGTGCCCACCGAATCTTTCTTCAACTTCTTCTCACCACCCAAGATTCCTGCTGAGGAGGACGACGACGCACCCGATGATATCGAAGAGCGCTTAGAACTCGATTATCAATTGGGTGAGGATATCAAAGAGAAGCTCATTCCCCGCGCTATCGACTGGTTTACTGGCGAGGCCATGCAGTTCGAGGAGTATGAGGACGGATTTGATGAAGAAGATTTCGATGATGACGACGATGATGAAGATGACGAGGATGATGAAGAGCGAAGATCTGGTGAGATCGATGAGGACTCCGACGAAGAGGTATGATTCAAATTCACACCAGTTTGTTTTGGAAAAAATGGTTAACTTACTCTATCCAGGATGATGGCACCAAACCTAAGAAGGAGGCACCCGAGTGCAAGCAGAGCTAAATGGTCTAATCAGAACCATAGGTTGGCTACTCACGTTAACTAACGAAGCACCCGCTTGGGGTCCTGTCCCAAAAGAACCTCCTTGACAAACTCGGGTGTGGGAACCAAGCGGCCTCATTTGCGAGTCTCATTTTCATGTCCTATTAATTAACGCATTGCCCTTTTCACCCTCAGTATCGTTCTTAAATCGATTTTGGAGCCTAATATCTTCCTTCTCCCATTCTAATTTCCCGGTATTGCCATCAAGATTTGAACTTCCCCTACACCCTATAGCCCATTGCCCTTTTCTTAAGTTGCATCTTTTCACTTCCAATCAGACTGGGAATGGTCGTGACACGAGCATTGGTCAGAGCTCCCCGGCGTGCGGCGTGGTTAAGTTAGAAATTGCATGTCTGTTTTTCTGCATCTTTTTTTTTGTCTCTATTTTATGATCTGAGTAAGTTTCAAAATTCTCTTGTTTAAGCCTTAAAGCTCTTTGACCTATCAGCATTTAGCCTTGGTAGTGATTTCTCGTTGAATAAAAAGTCATTGTGTGATTATGATGAAAGGGTTTTGTTTGCGTGGCTTTAATTGATTATGTCGAAAGTGACCATACAACTCTACAGTGATAAAAGTGGTCTTGTTGTCAACTGCCGTGTTACCTGGATCCAGCCATGCCATAGCCCAAAGCACCTGAATAATATCTCTCTGGAGACACGAGTTCTTCAGACTTATCACTAGTAGTTTCATCCCATCAACCAGTCTCCCACGACTCCCCGTCCCAGCGCATCAGATCTGAACACAGTGTTCCAAGCAACCTTCCACTGGGAAAGCTATTATATAATCATGATTAGTCAGACTTAAAGGCGGTGAACGTGTGGTTCCACTTACTATCACGTGATAAGACTGCACCAGACCGCTTTGGGACTAGCGGGTTTGAGATGCCAGCCCCAACACCGCATCGAAAGACCGCAGCGGCTTTAGCTTCACCCCAGCAGTATCGCCAAAAAAGCCGTTCGCTGTTTCAGGGGGTCTTGGGCTCGCTGACGGTCGACCTTCCAGCCATCTTGCTCTTCTCTGTTATTTTCTGTTCGACTGAGTATCTTCTTCGGGCTCCAGAGGCACCGTACGGAGTACGAGACGTCAGCCGTCCCTGTTTTAATTATTATTTGTTCGGCCAACCTTAGCACGAGGTCCGCTGCATCCACCTCTCTGCCGGCACTATATGACCATATCCTTCGGAGTACTCGATTTTCTTCACATTCGTTAGCTACCATTTGGACTCATATTTTCTCCAATTGCTTTTAGATGAAGATTTCAAAAGTTGACCTTATTTTCTCATGATTGTTTAGATTTCCTTTTTCCCTTTCTTCATTTTTAATCTCCGTTTTCTCAGACCGGTAGCATGGCACACAGCTTCGAGGTCGGGACCCGGGCGTGGCAACCTGACCCGACGGAGGGATGGATTGCCTCGGAGGTGGTCGAAAAGGTGGTGGATGGTGATAAAGTGAAGCTGATATTCTCGCTGGAGAATGGCGAGGTGTGTATCTTTTGTCCTTTTACACAATTCTCCACATGATGGCTTGCTAACCGTAAGATGTCCGCATGCTAGAGTAAAACGATAGAGACAACCGATGAAGACCTACAAACTAATAACAATGCTACACTTCCGCCGCTCATGAATCCTGCAATGCTCGAAGCAAGTGAGGACTTGACGAATTTATCCCATTTGAACGAGCCAGCCGGTATGTTCGCCCTGCCTCGAAGAAAGAAGCTGTTTTAGGCTAATAACTATACAGTTCTACAAGCAATCAAGCTTCGTTATTACCAAAAGGAGATATATACGTACAGTGGTATTGTTCTCATCGCCACTAACCCTTTTGCTCGAGTCGACTCCCTATATGTTCCGCAGATGGTACAAATATATGCTGGAAAACAACGAGCTTCACAAGCTCCACATCTTTTTGCCATTGCCGAAGAGGCTTTTGCGTAAGATTTCCTTAAAAACCTCTTTTAGTACTTACCCGGCTAATGTGGTTTTATACAGGGATATGTTGAGAGACTCTAGAAATCAAACAATAGTCGTATCCGGAGAGTCCGGTGCTGGAAAGACTGTTAGTGCAAAATACATCATGCGCTACTTTGCAACCAGAGGAACACCCGACCAACCAGGCACACTTTCCACTGGACGAGCAGATTCGATAAGCAAGACAGAAGAACAGATTCTGGCAACAAATCCAGTCATGGAGGCCTTCGGTAATGCCAAAACGACTCGTAATGACAACTCTTCACGATTTGGAAAATACATCGAGATCATGTTTAATTCGAAGACAAATATCATTGGCGCAAAGATCAGAACATATCTTTTAGAACGATCGAGACTTGTTTTTCAGCCTTTGAAGGAGAGGAATTACCACATTTTTTATCAGCTTGTGGCCGGTGCAACCGACGCTGAGCGGCAAGATTTGAATCTCTTACCAGTAGAGGAATTCGACTATTTAAATCAAGGAGGGACGCCGATAATTGATGGTGTTGATGATAAGGCCGAATTCGAAGCTACGAAAAAGTCTCTTGCTACTATTGGTGTAGCCTCGGAAACGCAGACTGAAATCTTCCGTGTCCTGGCTGCGCTCCTACATCTAGGCAACGTTAAAATCACAGCTACTCGGTCAGATTCGTCACTCTCAGCGTCAGAGCCTTCCGTCGTGCGTGCCTGTGAGATGCTAGGGATCAATCCAGCAGGTTTTGCCAAATGGATTGTGAAGAAGCAGCTTACGACGAGAGGAGAGAAGATTGTATCTAATCTTACCCAGCAACAAGCCACTGTCGTTCGGGACTCGGTTGCCAAATTCCTCTACTCGAGCTTATTTGACTGGCTCGTTGATATCATCAATCGGAGCTTAGCAACAGACGATGTATTGAGCCGTGTTTCGTCGTTCATCGGTGTCTTGGATATCTACGGTTTCGAACACTTTGCGAAGAACTCTTTCGAACAATTCTGCATCAATTACGCCAATGAGAAATTACAACAGGAATTCAACCAACACGTTTTCAAACTAGAGCAAGAAGAATATGTGCGGGAGCAGATCGACTGGACCTTCATCGATTTCTCCGACAATCAGCCCTGCATTGACCTCATTGAGGGAAAATTGGGTATCCTCTCTTTACTAGATGAGGAATCAAGGCTTCCAATGGGTTCCGATGACCAATTTGTTACAAAACTCCACCACAACTTTGCAGCCGACAAGCAAAAATTCTACAAGAAACCACGGTTTGGAAAGTCCGCTTTCACAGTTTGCCACTACGCTATTGATGTTACATATGAGTCGGACGGCTTCATCGAAAAGAATCGAGATACTGTTCCTGACGAACAGATGGAAATTCTGAAGAACTCGTCAAATGGCTTTGTTCGGCAAGTGCTGGCGGCCGCTTCTGCCGTTCGGGAGAAGGACACGGCTGCTGTGTCTTCACGAGCTGTTGCTGCTCCCGGAAGGAAAATTGGCGTTGCTGTCAACCGCAAACCCACTCTAGGAGGCATATTCAAGTCCTCGTTGATCGAGCTAATGAACACGATCAATTCCACTGACGTTCATTATATCCGATGCATTAAGCCAAACGAAGGCAAAGAGTCATGGAAGTTCGAAGGCCCTATGGTTTTAAGTCAACTGCGAGCCTGCGGTGTTCTCGAGACGGTTCGAATAAGTTGTGCCGGTTATCCAACCCGTTGGACATACGAGGAATTTGCTCTCCGATATTACATGCTCTGTCATTCGTCACAGTGGACTTCTGAAATCCGCGAAATGGGACATGCCATCTTACGAAAAGCACTTGGTGATGCCAGCCATCAGAAGGGCGATAAATATCAGCTAGGCTTAACGAAAATCTTCTTTCGAGCGGGCATGCTTGCTTTCTTAGAGAACCTACGCACTTCAAGGTTGAACGCATGTGCTATCATGATTCAAAAGAACCTGAAATGCAAATATTACCGTAGGCGATATCTTGAGGCGCGAGAGTCGATTCTTACAATTCAGAGCTTGATGAGGGGCTTTATGGCACGGCAACATGCCAATGAAGCCCGCAGGATCAAGGCCGCTACCACGATTCAGCGAGTTTGGAGAGGTCAGAAAGAGCGAAAACGATATGTCCGGATCCGAAAGAATGTCATTCTTTTCGAGTCTCTCGCAAAGGGATACTTGTGCAGAAGAAACATCATGGATACAATCCTCGGAAATGCAGCCAAAATCATTCAACGAGCCTTCCGGTCATGGCGACAGCTTCGTGCCTGGCGACAATATCGGAGGAAGGTTGTTATTGTGCAAAATCTCTGGAGAGGCAAGATTGCGCGACGCGAGTATAGGCAATTGCGAGAAGAGGCTAGGGATCTCAAGCAGATATCGTACAAGCTGGAAAACAAGGTTGTGGAACTGACTCAAACGCTCGGCACCTTGAAACATCAAAACAAAGCTTTGATGTCGCAAGTCGAGAACTATGAAGGTCAACTGAAGCACCTGCGAGGCAAGAATAATACTCTAGAGGCCCGTACTCGCGAGCTGCAGGCTGAGGCTAACCAGGCCGGCATCACTGCCGCGCGCCTAGCCGCAATGGAGGAAGACATGACGAAATTGCAGTCAAGTCACAATGAGGCTCTTACAACTGTTAAGAAGCTTCAGGAGGAAGAACGCAGTGTTCGAGAATCGCTCCGAGGTGCCAATACAGAACTCGATAAGGCGCGGCAAGTCAACACGGATCATGAGAAGGAGAAAACATCTCTCCGTCAACAGCTTGCCGATCTTCAGGATGAACTTGAATTTGCTAAGAGATCAATGCCTGTGAATGGTGTGAATGCAGCAGAGCCAAATGGGACGACCAGTCAGCCTACGCTCTCCGGCCTTATCAATCTCGTATCATCCAAAAAGCAGAAACCGAAGCGACGCAGTGCGGAAGCTGGCCGAACAGACACCGACCGTTTCAGTGGCGCCTATAATCCTCGCCCAGTTTCAATGGCTATGACGACTGCTACAGCTCGCACCAATCTCACCGGCTCCACATTGATTCCAGGTATCGATTCAATAGAGGTTGAACTGGAGAATCTGCTTTCGGAAGAAGATGAGCTCAACGAAGAGGTCACGATGGGTCTGATCCGTAACCTTAAGATACCTCTTCCGAACTCAAATACACCACCAACCGACAAGGAAGTCCTGTTCCCTGCCTATCTCATCAACCTTGTTACCTCTGAGATGTGGAATAACGGTTTCGTAAAGGAATCAGAACGATTCCTCGCGAACGTCATGCAAGCAATTCAGCAGGAAGTCATGCAACACGATGGTGACGACGCGATAAATCAAGGAGCGTTTTGGCTATCCAACGTGCACGAAATGCTATCGTTTGTCTTCTTGGCGGAGGATTGGTATGAAGCCCAAAAGACGGATAATTTTGAATATGACCGCCTTCTTGAGATCGTCAAACACGATCTAGAAAGTTTGGAATTCAATATCTATCACACTTGGATGAAACTATTGAAGAAGAGCCTTTACAAGATGATCGTCCCAGCCATCATTGAGTCACAATCTCTGCCTGGTTTCGTCACCAACGAGACGAATCGGTTCCTTGGAAAACTTTTGCCGACTAACAATAGCCCAGCCTATAGCATGGACAATCTGCTCAGTCTCCTGAACAGTGCTTATAGAGCGATGAAAGCGTATTACATAGAGCAGTCTATTATTATTCAAACGGTGCATGAACTATTGCGACTTGTGGGCGTGACTGCATTTAACGACTTACTCATGCGACGCAATTTTCTCTCTTGGAAACGTGGGCTCCAAATCAACTACAACATCACTAGGATCGAGGAATGGTGCAAAAGCCACGAGATGCCAGAAGGCACACTTCAACTTGAACATCTTATGGTAAGACATTATCCCCTCGTCACCTTGGCGGGTATGTACAGGACGAAGAGACTAACACACCGCCTTTCAGCAAGCAACGAAACTTCTTCAACTCAAGAAGGCAACCCTCAATGACATTGAAATTATTCAGGACATCTGCTGGATGTAAGTGTTGCCCGTGCTTTGGGCGTTTTACATAGGCTCATGGTGTGAATTCTGACACAATAGCAGGCTCTCACCGAACCAGATCCAAAAACTTCTCAACCAGTACCTGGTGGCGGACTATGAACAGCCCATCAACGGCGAGATCATGAAAGCCGTGGCTTCGCGGGTGACCGAAAAGAGCGACGTGCTTCTCCTAACCCCCGTCGATTTAGAAGACAGCGGGCCGTATGAAATCGCAGATCCACGGGTCATCACTGCATTAGAGACATACACACCATCATGTAAGTTGGTCCCAGCCCAGCCCAGCCCACAAATATAAATAAATCCCGAGAATTTCTATTTCCGGCCAAATCCAGACCCGTGCGGCGCTAACGATGCTGGATTTTTTTTTTTTACTAGGGCTTCAAACCCCGCGATTAAAACGACTCGCCGAAATCGTTTCTGCGCAGGCCGTGGCGCAACAAGAAAAAATCGAAGTCCCCGAAGGTGGAGATATGATTGAGATGATTCCTGAAGCATGAATGAATAAATAATGACCCCTTGATACATTTTTATTACACAATGTCTTCTTACTACTTTTTTTCTCATTATTCTCTCTCTGGCTGCCAGAAACATTTGATTGTTTATTTATTGATTCCTCTCATCACCCTTTTCCCATCATGTGCTGTATGAACACCTTTTTATGTGGGCATTTTTGCGCCTTTAGAGCATTCTTGTCTCGAGCCTGCCAGGATATATTCACATTCTAATGTAATTCCTATTGATTTGGTTGGTTTCTTTCCAGACACGAGGGACATCCATAATGAATAGCGCTCTTTCGCTATTTTTGGCCCTCTTTCTCCCCATTTTATTATTCTTATTTTTCTGATGTCTCAACCCGATATTCGTTTCTTTTTCATTCATTTTCGGCTAAAATTTCGACTTCGGGTTCCAGCGTCACCGTCCTCTTGGGAATTTTTCATTGTTAGAAGACCGTTTTCTATTCTTGGTCTTTTCAATCCGATCCGTTCTGTATGTGTGTACCTTTAGAGACTTTTTAGCGGGAAAAGGGTGGATATTGGGCTTCCCGATATGTCGATTACGAAATCCTTAGAAGGCGAGAGACTCAACGGTTTCTTTCCAAATTGAAAAAATAATAAACAATAATTATCAGAAGGGTTTAAATATTCTCGATTGATATACCAGGTCTCTGTAGATAAATTCTTGATGATATGCATGTTCGTTGAGTCGAAACAATCGACAGAGCGGGAAACGTGGCCGATGTGGGCCTCTTTGGGGTGCTTGGGAGTCTCAGACAGACGTTGCAGCGCAGGAGCTGATGAGATGAGGGGCTGTGTTTTTTTGGTGTTCGTTTATAAGTTAGAGGTGAACCCCCGGAAAAATAGTTCCCATCTTCATCCCCCTCATCATCATCATCATCACTCTACTCAGACACTCACTCCCCATTACATTGATAACTCCCATCTTCCATCTGCATCCCAATTAATCTCCTAATTACAAACTCCCACTTCCGATCCTCCTTCTCTAATTCCATCATTCAAAATGCTACGATCCATAACCTTCATCACTGGAAACCCAAACAAGCTTTCCGAAGTTCAGGCGATTCTCTCACCCGCCATTGACGTTCAGAGCAAGACCGTTGACATTCCCGAGCTACAAGGCACTATCGAAGTGATTGCTCGAGAAAAGTGTAGGAGTGCGGCCAGGGCGGTATGTTCACAGTCCCTCTCATCCCATCCCTATCCTGCTCTGCTCCTTGCGGCTCCCGCGGAGGGTGGGGTGGCATGGGTCTCTCCCTCGCTCTTCTCCTCTCCTATCCGCTTTCTCGACATGAGACTAGAATTGTTTGCTAACGAAAGCATATACAGCTTAATGGGCCTGTCCTGACCGAGGATACGGCCCTATGTTTCAATGCTCTCGGCGGTTTGCCCGGTCCATATATGTGAGTCGAACCCCAGAAAAACCTGTGCATCGTCAACCGACTGGGATACACGATGTTTTTAGTCTCAATGATAACTTTATACGCTCTTGTTTCTAACCCAAAATTTCTACAGTAAATGGTTCCTTGCCAAACTCGACCATGAGGGACTAAACAAGATGCTCCAAGGCTTTGAGGACAAGTCTGCAAGCGCAATCTGCACATTCGCTTTCTCCGCTGGTCCGGATAGCGAACCAATTCTGTTTCAAGGACGCACAGATGTGAATATTTACGCTCTAATCTACTCTCATCTCTGGCAGCCTGCTAACTGGAGTCTTCTAGGGACAAATCGTGCCTGCTCGTGGCGCTGCAAGATTCGGTGCGTTCTATTCCCCTCTCAAATTTGTCCCCAGCAATCTCACTAACCCGACGGCTTTAGGATGGGATCCCGTTTTTGAGTTCGAGGGCAGGACGTATGCCGAGATGGAGCCCAAAGAAAAGGTAGATCCCGCTCTGATGTTACAGGGACTGCAGGCTTTGTGCAACAATTGTGACTAATAGCGCATCTAGAATATGGTCTCCCACCGATACAGGGCCTTGCAGAAACTAAGGGAATGGGCGCTAGAGGAGCAGAGGAAGCGGGAAGCGTTTTAAAGGAATTTCTGAAAGGAGGGAGGTTCCGATTGTGGATTCCGGTTTTTGAATGAAAAATGGGTTGGTTCCTAATAAAATAGTTCAGCCATCTGTGATGGCATGATTTTGTTTCCAGGCGTCTATCCAGGCAACGATTCTCGCGCAATTGCTTTCAATGTCGTCGTCGTTTTCGCTGGTTAATTCTACTACGATTTCTTCGTCGTAAGCTTGTTTTGCTTCCTCTAGTAAAATCTCGAAGATCTCCGCATCGAGATTTTCTTGTAATTTTTCTTCCTCGTAACCTCTTCAAATTCAGGAATTAGTCGAACGACGTTTTCGAGACAGAGAAATCAAATGTCGGAACACACGTACCTGGCGGAAAGCCGGTCATACAGTATTGATGTTGAATGACAGCGTAGCACAACGACCAGATCAATCCACGATTTTGGAAAGAGATCGCACGCATGCCAGTCAATCAAGTATCCGCCCTGCAAGACCTCACTCTCAATCTCATCCAGCAACTGCGCACACACATCCATTAGCCCCTTTTTGCAAATTTATCAGACGAAACTACATCCGATAAATAGCAGAATCATGTACCTTATCCTCATCCACGATCCAACTCTTCAGTTTATCATCATATCCATCATGACACCCTCGTTCCTTCGCGACCTGGTTGATGGATAAATGCTTCAACCCGGTCTCCTGTGCAAGTTGTTCGCAATGCACTGTCTTTCCGACGCCGGGAGTTCCCGTGATAATGATATTGGGAGCGGTGCGCATTGTTCACAATGCGAAGCCGACTGGAAGATCTTCGATGAGGGGTAGGCAGGTAGATAGGCTAAAGATGCGCCAAGTCGATGTCGAGCAAGGAAGAAAATGAGGATCGTCGCACGGGATGAGGAGAGAGGAGATCGGTTATTGTAAATTGGCAGGTAGATCAATGGAGCAAAGACGATTCACAAGCAATTCCGATAGTATTCGCTAGAAACCGAAAACCTGCGCTAGGCTTTTTTATGATCTGATATGTAACTAAGTACGGAGTACTTCGGGTGGGGAAAAGAAAACTCTTTATTGCAATGAAGGTTTTCTGTCAGGTGGGGCTGGGGATCTGCTTGCACGCTAATGTTAATTTACCGCCCTCCAATGTATCAATTAATGTATGTAGACTAAGGTTGACTGTCAATCTAATGGAACGGTCCAAGTGAATCAACGCATTATATTATCCAAATTCCTCAGTCTAGGAAAAAAAAAAAAACAAATCTCATCAGTCATCATCATTTATTTACGTGGTGTGGCAAATCCATGCGCTCTGACAATACAATAGGTAGCGCACTATCCGCTGAACGCTGAAAGGTTGGGGGGGTATAAGTCTAGTCTACGCGGATGAAAGTTAGCAAGGCGCATTAATGAGCGAAATACACTTGATACCACGTACTGCAAAGTTTCAAATTCGCTATACATCGAGAGATAGCTTTCACCTCTTCGATGGGGGTCGAGAAGGCGCGTTGGCAAGCCGCTTGGGCAGGACAACTTCTTCCCCACGGCGCGACATAAGGTAGGAGACGTGGAGTTCATAGGGTCAAATACTAGGAGATTATAATCTCCATTTTGCCGGATCTCAAATCCAATGATTGTCATGGAATGTCCTGTTTACAAGTTAGGTTATGATTTCTGAAGGGTATATACACAGTTTGGTGTTGAGGACTCCGTACCTGGATGCTGAAAATAGATCGGTGGAAGTGTAGTTCTGGTGACCTTGTGGTCCTCTGATGCCTCTGGAGTCTTTATGAAATACTGCAGTATTTCTAAAAACAGCTGTTCAGTTGCCGTCTGTTCCTCGTTTCCATTGGTAATGGCTGGTTTACAACTGTCATATTTGTTAGAGCGTGTCATCTTATATGTACCAAAGTGACGTACCTAATTCCCAGACTACAGCACAAGGCCTGAGCCTATAAGAATTAAAGCGTCAGTTTCGGGCTAAATTCTCATTAATAGAAATGCATACCTCAGAAGTCCCGATATATTTTCTAGTCCCCTTTATTCCTCCGGTCTCCAATCTTCCATTACTATTGAACCCCTGATCCCAGGCCTCTTCGATCATGTTTTGCAACCGTATAATTGACGGTAGCCGACCAGGAAAGTATTCCGAGCCAGTGAATCGAGTATCTTGGATATAGGATATCATCATCTGGATATTTCTATACCCACAAAAGTCGCCTTCATTCGGCAGCTTGAAAACATGGGTGACGTTATCATCAACCAAAAACGCGCGCTTCACAGAAGGATCTTGGTCACAGAGTTGAGCAATAACAGGGATCAAATTCTTCTTTTCGTTCTGTATGACTTCAACTCTCCTCATTGTGCCATCGGTATTTAGTTTGTTTTCATATCTTCTCGGCGCTCCTTGCTCTAGCGTTCTATAAAGAGATTCCGGCATTCGCCGTTCATTCGCGTACGGCCCTAATTCGGATTTCTGGGAAGACAGGAGTGGTCAGTCAGCAGCGTATTCACATAGAGAACGGGAATGTTGAAACGTACACCTAAAATGCTTCCGAAACCAGAGGATCCATCTTGCTTTTTCTTCTTATGCCTCTTTTGCGACGAGGCTTTCGGTTGAACTGCGGTATCTCTCATTGGCCCTTTCCGCGGCCCATCACGGTCACGGACGTTTTTCGCAAGCTTTGCGGGAACTAGGTCCTCAAAGTCATCGTCCGTCAGGACATCTTCATCCGCATATTTGTCAATCTTAACATAAGTTGAATCCAGATCATCGGCATCGGTTCGGTTTTGTCGATACTTCGAAAGCTCCTCTAACGCGAGCTCCTCTGCGGTGTGTCTATCTAGATGGCTTTCGATTTCCATGGCATTGACCGTTGCGCCGCAGCCAGCAGGGCACTCAACGTAGGTCAGAGCGAGACGCTCAATAGTAGTAAAGTATTTAGCACTCGGATTCCGGGTGTGTTCCCGAATTACATTATGATATCTTGGTTTGGTATCTTCATCGTCATCATCCGTGAGCGAGTACGGGGTATCATAGTCATCAAGGTTAATGTTTTCATCACGGCCAGTAGACGGTCCGGCAGGCGCATCTTCTATGGCTGCTAACGGTGAAAACCCGTTCTCCGGGTGTTGAAACTCCACATGTTGCGCCATGTAATAAGGATCGGGGTCCCGATAATCGCAAAACGGACACGAGATTGTTTCATTTCTCGAATGAGCCATGTTGTTGGATAAGGTCAGATAAGTGTTGATGGGAATATCGTCAGGAGCCAAAATCGAAAGAAGCAGAAAACGGATACAAAAAAAGCGAAAGTGTTTTGAAACGGGATCTCAACACAAACTATCGACTCAGAATCGTTATTGAAAATATCTTCGGAAGCACATCGGGATCCTGGTTACCGTAAAGTTCGGGATGCCAACAGAGTGTTCCCGCTTCCGCCGCCGATATTGAGCGATAACGCAGTTTGAAGTACCTAGCCAGCAGGAGGTTGATTGAATCTACAAGAAAGAAAGAAAGAAAGAAAGAAATTTATCACTCAGAAAATGGAGATTGTAAGAAAGAGTGTAGGTGGCTCGGCCACAGCAGAGAAGAAAAAGTTGCCTGGAGGTCTTTAAGTAGTTAAGGCGAGGCGAGAGTGAAGCGGGCATCCCGCAAGCATTTCCAAGATCCCTGTCGCTTGTCACTTTCGCTCGGCGGCAAGCATGTTTGCTATTCTTGGACTCCGCCTTTCTCCTAGGCTGCAGGCTGCAGACAGACAAAGCTGCGGATGAAACGTTGTTCGCCTAAAAATAATTCTACTCTGGATTGCAAATGTCTAAACTGTTCCTAATTATATAGCATTGCTTCACAATATCATCGACTGCATACTTAGTCTCTTCTATCACTCCGTTATCGAATAGCATCAGCGCCACGAGACAAAGTTATTATTACTTTAACTTACTAACTCCGGAGTACTCCGTACATACATACAAAGGAAAAAAGAATGAAAAAATTGAGATTCTCGCCGGACGGTTATTTACTGCCAGAGGTATTAAGTACATAACTACAGGATTGATAGGATATCTAGCCACTACTTCTTATCTAGGCCTTGACTGAGAGAGGACGCTCTCTTTTGGCTCGCTTGGCTAACTATAGCGACAACTCCAGGTTTACCTCCATTCTCCCACTTAACTATCCCTCCGTCATTTTTGTCAGCGAGGTTATGGTTCCACAGTCTCCAAAAGCCTGGGAGCGCTTTTGACTGGATAACTGGACGTACTCAAAAGGAGGAGCCCTGGTGCCCACGGTACAGGCAATTATTGCATTTACCCGAATACCGTCAGAGATGCACTCCGCGAAGACCAGGCGACCAGTGTGCCCGCGAGTGCGAGCCTCACCGATACTGAAAAGCTCAATTGATGTTAGTATCGAGATTTGCACATCCGGGAAATTTCAACCGACTTTGCTCAAAAATAAAAAAGTCCAAAGAATGCTAGGGAAGGTCATAATGAAATGAGTATTCTGCTCTGCTTTGTTGCGATGATATTAAGATCTTTTGAACTTCTTTTCCCAAGCAATCTTTCTGTCTGACGCTCCTCTCAAGGACAGCGCTGTGAGGCTGCTTCGGACAACAAAATCGCCGGCCTCTCTGCGTCTAGTGATTCTGTTTCAAAAGGGAGTTCCTGAACTGTTGGAGGTGCTGGGTGGCGTCCGGTGTTTGCATACTCCCTAAGCGAACTTCTAGGAAGGCAGAACTGGTTCCCGAAGAGTGAATATATGATATGCTGAATCGGGCTCTCATGGAAGGCCCAGGAAATTGTCTCACTAGTCGCTTATATTAGATATTCCCGATTCAGTTAGGAGTCCAATAATAATAATAATATAACCAAATTTCTTCCCACAAACTTTTCCTTCTGCTATCATCACCTCCCGATTCAGGAAAAGCCGGTGTGATTGATATCAGTACTTCATTCAGCTTCCAATAATACTTCGAAAGATCAGCAGTAAAGAATTCTTATGCAAATCTGAGCATCAAGCTGACTCTTTTACAGCAACCGAGCATGCAAAGAGCGCTTCGGGCTCTGAAACACCTAGCACATCATCATCTCAAGTATGTTGTTCAACATGTTGTAATGAAAGATGTTTATAGAACAGCTTCCTCAATTTTTCAAAGGTGAATCAAATTTGCAATTGTATGTGATTGACCTTTTGTAAGTTTGTCTCTCAATATCTCCAACGGGTCCTTTTCAGCTTGAATGTATGGTTGCTCCCTACTTTGTCCAGGGGTTGATACTTCTTTGATTGTGTTGCTTGCTTCTCTCCCATTGGACCAGCGGAGCCTGTAAGCCCACGCTTTCTTTGGGCAATCGCCTCCCTGCCCCAAATTTACTTCCATATAACATTATTGACTTCCAGTCAATATATTCATCATGGTCATGGCCGTGGTCTAGCTCTATTGCGTAGTCTCCTGTTTCAAGCTACTCCAACTCATATGGCAGTATATCAGCCGGGGAAAATCTGGTAGTGGCAGCTGCCTGACGGTTCTCGGGGCGATCTGCATGCGACTTCCCTTTTGACGCGTGTTCATGTAGCTTGATTATTGAACTCGTGTTCGGCACGAGGGTCGAAGAGCATAATATTCCTTCCAGCTCTTTATCCCACTGTTGTTTTCGTCTGCTCAGCCACTGAGTAACTATATTTGGAGGGCATTAGGGTCATCCGGCGCCTTCGAGATTATGAAGAGGGAATCCTGGCCGTATTGCCCATACATTCCAGGCTGCTTCAAATGTATCCGCCAAAGCTTCGGCGCCTGGCATAAACTTGAATTTAAAGACATTATTGGGCCATTTTGGGTATTCTTCGGGCACCCTGGTACTGAAGATGACGTGACGCAAGAGATGGCTTCTGCATTGTTGTTCAGGGTTTTGAAAATGAACCTTTTTTTCATTGACATTTGAGACCTAGCAAAATGCGAAAGCCATGCATTTGCTTCATTGCCTGAGCCGTAGTATTAGCATCAATTACCAGCTCAAGAGCAACAATGTCTGGGCAGTTTCAATCAATGTTTAAGCTCAGAACATCATCTGTTGTGTAGGACTCAAAAGAGTCCGACCACTCGACTCTCTGTTTGGCTGTATGCACGGAGGTCGAATATCGTGGGAAGTCTGTTTCATCGCTGCAATCTTCTCAAAACATTTTGAGATAATGGTCTCTTTATTTGCCAATACAATCGCGTGCGGAATTTGTCCAGCCCTCAGCTCTAACTGGACAAAATGGTAATCTAACCAGGTGACCATTCGGTGTCAGCAAGGTGGGATATCATTACCGATTATTGAAGGACTATAAGACATAGCGGAGTCAACGCACCGTGAACAACTCTTGCATGGCCCTTGTCAATAATCATGCGACCGACTAATCTTGAGATCCTTTTTCACTGTGAACTGCACAGCCAACTCGATATAGTCTTGCTCAGCGTCAAGCATCAGCTCATCGAGCTCCACCTGAGTGCGATTCTTCTTTAACCACGTTCAGAGGTACTCTGTTTGGACAGATAGCCATCCCAACGTTCGATCCACCAAAATTTCGCCATGTTTGATTGGAGCCGTTGAAGCAATTGCGGGTTGCCAAGGTGTGGTGCTCCCTGCAGGCTTTTCTTTATCCAGTTTTCTGTTTGTCTTTCGAGAGGAAGCAGATAGAATAATCAGTCATTATAAGTAGGGCAGTAGGAATTGTTGGATTTGAGAACGAGAAGAGTGAGCATAAATTAGTTAAAGGCCTGAAATGAAAGTGAGAGAGGTGAATAATTTGTAGAGGTATCGAGACTGAGGAGAGGATTGTAATATGGCCTATAAACAGACGCATCATCTTCAGAAGCGGGCAATTTGTTACGTCCTTGTCGATTTGGTCGCAGTCAATGAGAGCCCGTCTAGAGAATAGCTTTGTATGGAAAAGCGATGGCCCGAGGCTGCGTAAACGTTTCCAAGATAAAAATTGTTGTTTTGGGCAGAAGATTCACCCAAGGCAATCAGCTCTTAGTATCTTTTCACGATACGTTGCTGGTTTCATCGAGCGGTTGCGCGGTTTGGTAAAACTGAGGAATCGTTGTTTGTTGCCTGGTGCAGTAGCAAAATAAACTTCTTGCCTCATTAGACATCCTGATAATCTCATATTATTAGGAGGTCTTTCTATAATAATACCAGATTCAACGGACCAATCGAAGGTCTCTTGAGAGAATTTAGGAGGGTTGATAGGTTGTTAGAAGGAGATTTTTCGTTTGATATGCTCGAGCATGCGTGGTTTTTCAGCACCACTGTGCATCTAGGCAGCTGTATTTCACCCAAAATTTGCCGCCGCATGATAAATCCAGCTGCTGTATGTACTGGAATCGGTGGCGCATAGCTAGTGTAGGTGGGAGTAATTCCCATAGCCTGCAAATATGTAGAGTATACCGTCACCGAACTTATCCGTAAGTAGATTTCTGATCGGATACCTTCAAAGCCGCTCTATTGAGCTGCCTGAAGGACCTTTTATTACCAGTCATTGTAAAAAAGTGTATGCTTTTTTTCAAATGGTAAATTGCTGTCTGTGCAGGAGGGAGAGAAATAAGTGAGATGAAGATGAGGAGTAGAAAGGGAAAAAAAGATAAAGTGAGAAATCCACCTTTTTATATAAGTCTTCAAGATTGACAACGGAGATTCCCTAGAAATGTGACTCTTTTTCAATCACTAAGAAACGGTGAATTTTGATAGTCAGGGAAGGTTGTAAGAGAGCCCACCATTTTACTTGCCGTGAATGTCGTTTCTTCGCCACACCGCCGGATACTTGTAACAGCTGACTCAGTACCTTATAGATCGAATCGACACAATAATCTTCGTTTTCGGGTGGTGTAATTCAATGATGTCTGATCCTGACAAGGTCAACAGTGACTGTAGCCTTGTTGGTAAATGATGAGACGTGGATAAATGGGAGTCATTCATTCTGTGAATTTGAAAACCTGGCAACCCGGGGCTCTACCGGGTGTCATAAGACCCAAAATTACTTTATAGTAAAAGCGCCTTGCTATAATGGAGGGTTTCATTCCGGCTCTTGTTTGGTATAAAGTCCATGGTCGCTGACAAGTATTCTAAAACTTTCAAAGTGTACGTGGCTGATCGTCATTCCTGATGGGTGAGTTCTTGTTGGCCCCTTGGTGATAATAATTATTTTGATGTAGAGAAGATAAAGAGTGGCCGCTTATACGGAGCACATAGCGGCCTAATCAAGGCTATCTTGTTTGAGTTCGAATAGGGGTTGGAAACTGGCCGATCGGTTAAAAGTCGTCGCTTGCCCGGATAAATTCCGAGAGGTCTAAGCGAGACACCAGCCATTATTTTCCTGAACAACGTGTGAAATTTTTTCTCGGCGGTTCAATAACACCCTGTATTATTGAACCGGCAATCGGGTTTTCCAGGCCCAGGCGGCCAGGCTCGGGTATATTAGCATCGCCTGGGACCTGGAAAAGAAGGCTTGTGGGTAATCCCAAAGCGGTCAACGGGACATAGTAAGAAGTGAATCAAGACGTACCTGTTGAAGAAAGTGATAAGAACGCAAGCAGGCAACCAGCTAAAGAAACAGTGATGGAGACGTGCAGTTACGGTGAAAGAAAGAAAGAAGAAAGAAGTGAAGCCGCGGAAAAGGAGACGGTCAGGTGACTCAGGAGCAGGTCACGGGGTCTTGGCAGACTGATAAGCCGGCAATCAGGTGGCCTTGGCGCTAGTCCGTTCTTGGGATAGTACCATTGCGTGATTCCGCCGCAAATTGGAAATCGCACCAAACGGCCCGCAAGAAATAAAAATCCACTTCTTATCTGTGAGTCACGGAAATCATTTGGGCGGATGGCGAGCTAACACCCTTTTTTCCCTGGACCTTCTGGTCAGTCAATTCTTCACCTCATAAACATATCTGACTGCTGAGACCCAACCATACACTCGTTTCAATTGCAGCTCTGCGAGCACACCGTGGGACCTTATACCAGTTCGCCTCCGACTGCGGGGATACACGGTGCACTTTTTTTTTCCCGGCTCCCTTCATTGGGTTACAGCCACGAAATAATCAAATCCTTCCACGTGTCTGTTCACAATGAGCGAGCACTCGCACAGCAATGGAGATATCACCGATGGTCAGATAACTCCTTTGAAAGCTGGTGTCTACGGCACCCCCGCTTCAGAATGGATTGTACAGAAATTTGGCGGCACCAGCGTGGGAAAATTCGCCCTTGAGATAGTTGATAATGTCATTCAGTAAATACCCCCGTCACCTGCATTGTTAAGCCCGCATGACTCCAATACAATTTCAGCCTGTGCAATTCTGTTCCCTAGCTTTAACTAATTGGTAACCTACCTGCCAGACCCTACCTTGAACACCACCGCGTCGCGATCGTCTGCTCGGCCCGTAGCAGTTCCTCTAAAGCAGATGGCACCACTAATAGGTGAGTCTTATTGCCGAAAGTTGACTTATTCGCCAAATGCGTTCCTGACGCTCTTCAATACAGGTTATTACGAGCAGCACGCGAAGCAGAAAACCCAAAGTCCTCCAACTATCTCACCCTAATCGATGCCGTGAAACAAGAACATCTGGCGGTATCTCGTGAATTTATCAAAAGTCCGGATCTACGAGACCAACTAGCCGCCCAAATCGAGAGCGAATGCACCCGAATTATCAAAATTTTAGATGCCGCCCAGACTCTAGGAGAGACTAGCAGTCGATGCGTCGACATGGTCATTAGCGCCGGCGAGAAGTTAAGCTGTCGTTTTATGACAATTCTACTCCAAGATCGAGGGGTGGATGCACAATACGTGGATCTTTCGGACGTCCTCGATTTTGCAAGTGAAGTCCAAGCAATTGACCAAGGTTTCTATGACCGGCTTGCCAAGGTGTTCGGTCGCAAAGTTTTAGAGTGTACGGCCAAGGTCCCCGTTGTCACAGGCTACTTTGGGCTTGTCCCAGGTGGATTGTTAGATAAGATTGGGCGAGGTTACACAGATCTATGTGCCGCTTTAGTTGCGGTTGGCATCCACGCCGAGGAGCTTCAAGTTTGGAAGGAGGTCGACGGTATCTTCACAGCTGACCCACGAAAGGTCCCAACGGCACGATTACTACCAGCCATCACTCCGTCCGAAGCAGCTGAGCTGACCTTCTATGGTTCGGAGGTCATTCACCCTTTCACCATGGAGCAAGTTATCCGAGCAAGAATACCCATTCGAATCAAAAATGTCATGAAACCAAAAGGGAAGGGTACTGTCATATATCCCGACTCTAATTCTGAGATGGAGAGGACTGTTCCCGGACATGATCCTAAGTTGTTCCGCGCCCGAGGCCCTCCATGCTTGTCTCAGCAGCCAGGACCTAGACGCCCGACAGCTGTGACGGCAAAGCATAAGATCCTTGTGATCAACGTCCATTCTAACAAGAGATCACTATCACACGGCTTTTTCGCCGGCATATTTTCTGTCCTTGATAAGTGGCGGTTATCAATCGACTTGATTTCAACCAGTGAAGTCCACGTATCTCTTGCTCTTCACTCTGAAATTCCGCTACTCAACGGGGTTGGTCACGATGAATATCAAATCATTGATGAAGACCTCCGTGGAGCTATTCAAGATCTACGAAAATACGGTACCGTTGATATTATTCCAGAGATGGCTATCTTAAGTCTAGTTGGCAAACAGATGAAAAATATGGTAGGAGTCGCCGGTCGCATGTTCACTGTACTGGGAGAGCACAACGTGAATATCGAAATGATATCCCAAGGTAAGTCACTGCCTCATCTACTATCTGAACTTGGGTTGCTGACCAGATTCTTTACCAATTCAGGTGCCAGTGAAATCAACATATCATGTGTGATTGAAGAAAAAGACGCGGATCGCGCTATTAACATACTCCATACAAACCTTTTTACGTTCCTCGACTAACTTAGATGCCTACCTACTACCACCTCATTCGCTAGCGATGGCCACCGTCATTCGTGCTCCCAGTCTCCTTGATGTTTGATACCCTTCCTATTATATCACAAAAGTCGGGAAGCCGAGATTAGTGACCGAGAAAACCTCACCTCCGATGGCATATGTCAATGGCAGCCAACCTCAATTCTACATACCTGAATGCTTCATCCAGCCCGTCCATTCCAACAATGGGCCCTGGAATGTCGCATTTATCTCTCCCTTCTACCGAAGGATTCTCTTTTTCCAAATGTATGTACCTGTCGCAGGCTCTAGCCGCGAACCAACAAGGGTACACGGTTTTGTTTTAGTTCCTTTATTTCTTTTTACCTTCTTTGTGAGTTATACCATGCTTCTACAGCTTGCGATACTCCATATAGATCTAGATTTCTATGCACGTGTGCATGAGACCAAAAAAACGCATTCAGTACAGCTGTATATGGCTGTGTCGAATCAGATATGAATAAAAATATGAAAAGAAATTTAAATCTTATTTGAACACTTTTCTCGTACTATACATAACAATAGGATTGCATGGGATGATGGGATACAACTCTTGAGGTATGAAATGGCGTGCCATATAAACTGGGAATTGTTCTTTTCTAAATGAGCATCTTCTGAAGAGCTATTGAAAAGCTATTGTATAGTCCCCTTTTCAGCATAAACATACCTGATCAAAAATTTTCAGTCTTAACAGCCCCTGTTACATATTATAAAAACCTCTTTCATACGGAGTACTCCGTATAGTCTTAGGTATCGCTTCATTAAGTTCGCAGGATTAAGGGCGTCCCCTAAAAGATTATCAAAGGCGACTTAAGGATTCAATTAACGATTTGGTCTAACGAGGCGTGATGAATAGCGAAGGGTTGCGGACAGTTTCGAAGAAGAACTGTAGAAACAGTCCTAGGCGTCTCTATAATTCACCTATCGTACATACATACAAACGGATCTAAGCTTCAATTTATTCTCTTCAGCGCAAGGAACAGTAGAGAATCAAAGCCCCCACACAGGGTCTGGTCCACCATGCTTATCCCATTATAATCAATCCAATGCAGTAAGAATTTGGGAAACAACGTGGTCCCGTATCGTGATCGCGTAAAACTCGACGCCTGACCTAGACGTTCCGCACGGCACCACCATGCGCTTACTGGGAGCCTCGTAGGGTTTCCAGGTGTTTGAACACCGCAAGATTGGCATCCATCCATCGTTCGACGCAGTTTTGTGCACAGCTTTCCTCACTTCGATCTAATCCGCCAGCGGAGATCTTGCCGGTCACGCATTTTTTCCAGCATGTATCGGTCAATTCGTGGACAGCTAGAAGGAAAATCGCCGATGTTAGCCTAGAAGCTGGATGGAAATATAAAGCAAGAGAGTAGAATCTAAGTCACTTGATTGAATGTTTGACTTCTGAGCTTCAGTAGCAATGAACTGAGTGAGCTCTTGTCGGTCGGATTCATTGAGCTTGCTTGCATCGATTTGCTGCGACATTCTGAAGGTTTTATGGTTGGTATAGGGTAAAAGCAAAGATCTTCAGAGTATGATACTGATATAATATACCACTTTGTGTGATTGTGGATAAATTCAGAGACTTCAAGGTATTGTGAGCAACTTCTCCCGACTCCGAGCTTCGCGGACCTGCTGGAATTTTGAGCTCAAAGATGTGGCGGTGAGGAACGGCAGAATTTATTCTCTACCATCATCGCAGTGCCAGAGTGCCCGCCTAGAGCTAGCTACCGTAAAAACACTTATACCAAAGAATTCCATTTCACGAGTCAATATACCCAGCGCCTCGCTCTAGCATACGGGTCTATTTCTCTTTCAAAGAAACTCCTTTCTTTTCCGCCATCATGCCTCCCATCCGCACAGCTCGAAACCGCAAACCACCACCAGATGGATTCGATGATATCGAAGACACGCTCCTTGAGTTCAGCAACAAAATGAAAGATGCTGAAAATGCATCTCATGAAGGAAAGAAAAGACATGAGGTCCTATGGCCTATCTTTCAAATCAGTCATCAGCGTGAGTCAAGCCACCGGGGATCTTCCAACTTCGCCCCGCGTCAAGGTCAGCAATGATACTAACGAAAACGATGATGCTCTAGGATCACGATACATATACGATCTATACTACGAGAAAGAGGCGATATCGAAACAACTATACGACTGGCTATTAAAGAATAACTACGCAGATGCGAATCTCATCGCGAAGTGGAAGAAGCAAGGATATGAGAAGGTACTTGTTCACCTGGTTTTCTCCTTCCCGCAACCCCTTTCTTTCATGACTTTGCTTTTGAAGATAGAAGCTAACAAATTTCTTCGTATTCAAACAGCTTTGCTGCATCCGCTGTATTCAGACGAAAGAAACGAATTTCAACTCCACGTGCATATGTCGCGTGCCCAAAGCCCAGTTGAAGGAGGATCAAAATATACAATGCGTGAACTGTGGGTGCCGAGGGTGTTCAAGTAGTGATTAAGTTGCCGAAAGCATGCTCCATCCAGCCTTGGAGACGCGTCATTTGGATACCGCAAGTTTTGTTTGTCTTGAATGCATCATGGTTTTCTTCTTAGGAAGCGTTATGGTAGTGCGGAGTTATGGGAATGGGATGATCGTGATGACAGTGGACAAGATTTCGGTGGAGTATTTCATTCTCATTGTTCATATATCGAGTAACGAAAAGTATTCGATACCCAGATTTCAAGAACGAGATATACCCTGGAATGTCTATATCTTCTTGATTAATAACAGCTTTGCAAAGTGAAGAAGTTGATATCAGTTGAAAATTGCTAGCTACATACATACAATCAGCAAACTATCGACAGAGAATAGACTAAAAGATTATAGGCCGTAATTCTGTACATCAGACATTATTATCATCAGAGTCGTGACCCTAATTGTAAACTTTCCTCCCTTAAACAATATCTTCACCCCTTCCGTTGCGCAAAAACACCAGGAAAATAGAGTACCAGCATCCCGAATGGTCAAAAGCAAAGAAAGGATAGAAGTCCGCCCGAGTGAACCGTCAAAAATCGAAACACCATGCCGAAACGAGTTGGCCGTACTCCCTCCAAGTAATCCCACATGTGTCTCGCGACAATTTTCTTCAACTCCGTTTTTGAAAAGCCGTGATTCCCAATTCGTTAAGAATAGAAAAAGATTTGTGGCAATCGTACCACCCGATCCAGGCCCTCAAAAACGCCTCATAACAATACCACCGATAATGAAAGACTGTGACGAAACACCGGGCGGGAGAGCATAAACCTGAGATGCGCAACCGTGCAAGATACCTAGCAAAAAGAGTGGTAGGACAAGGCAAGATAAAAGATAAACAATAGAATCAAAACAAGATGAACAAGAGACGAGAAGCCAATCAGAAGCCCCATCCAATGGCAGGAGCTGCAAGAAATCGGAGGTCAAAACTCCAAGAGTCAAGATGGGTAGTTAGTCAATGTAGAGACCCAAGTCAATAAAAATGTTTCTCCAATATCGCGTGGGAAGCCGAAGAAGATCCTTTATCCTTTCCTCGCGATGCCCCTGCGTCTGTTTCCAATAACCGGTGGGGTCTTGTCGTCTCTATTAGGATTGCCAATTTTCTGAAAACCTTGAAGAAGATCGATTCCATCGGCGTCGACAGGTGCATCGTCGCTAAAGAGATTGAAAGAGAAGAGGTCTTCGTTGTAGCCCATATTCTCCGCAGCCCTCTTGCATGGCGATTCATTATATTTCAGTATCCTGGCTTTCGCGACACGTGAAACGGGTGTGCCGAGACGAGTGTTCCCACTGACAGCGGTGATGTCAGCGAGAACGTTGGCGCTGATGCGATCATGCTTTACCACTCGTTTTTCAGGCGAGCCGACAGCAGCAGGAGAAATGCTTGGGCCAAAATGATCGAAGATATCGAACAGTGAAGCGCCGTTTAAGGTCTCTTGTGCCAAGGCCGGGTCCTGAATATTGAATGCTGGGCTCCAAGGCAACATGTCCTCAGCCAACCCTAGGTGTTTGATTGGGGAGTTCACCATTCGTTGAATCTTCTTGCGATGGTTGCGAAGATTAGTATTTGGCGAAAGAGATGGCGGTGGCCGGAGGGGTTTTTTGAATTTGATTGCAGGGGTTAAAGGCGGTGGGCCCACCGAAATGACCTCATTGCGTAAGGGGGACGAATTTAGAAACTGAATGGTATCTTTGAGGGATGCGCAGCGAACGGGGCTTATATCCTGCGATGAACTCCGAATGCGCGCGATCTCAGCTTCGGCTCGTCCGGCTTTGATCAGTGGCGGTTCAATGTCCAGATCGGAGGTCGCAACGAGTTCCGGCTTTTGCTGTCTCTTGGCAGAGGATTCTAAAGACGAGAAGTAGCCGCTATCATTGATTAGTGAGACTTTACGTTTCCTTGGTCGGGCTGTTGCAGCCATTACCGCAGCCGCAGTGGTAGCCGTTGCAGTTGATGGTCGTGATGGGGTCGGCGGTGTAGCTTCCCGAAGGAATACAGGTGGTGCAAGTGGAGACGGAAGTGGTGGAGACGAGCGTGGCAGCTGTAATGGCGATGAACGAACCGCTGGACTTGGAGAATTTGGAACCGAGATATCATCTTCGGGGTTGTCATCCTGCGGTGCATCTGAGGCTGCAATAGTTGCATCAGAAGAAAGGTCGTCATTGATCGAAAAGACATGTTCCGGTGGTTGCACGGAAACACTCGGCTGGAATTCGACTCGCTGGGGTTCTGGTAGACGTGGGTTGCGGTTAATTGCCATGATCGGAGGTCGATTAACCGGCTTTTCCTTGAGGAACTGCGATTCCATTCCGGGGACTATCGTCCAGTAATTACCTTTGCCTGGATCGTTTTTCGGGCGTTCCTGTTTGACGAATGCTTTATTCAAGCTGAGATTATGGCGAATACTATTCTGCCAGCCAGAGTCGATGGATTGATAATAGGAGAAGTTGTCTGATATCCATTTGTAAATCTGAGCAAGAGTCAAACGACGACCTGGTGCGCGTAGAATAGCCATTCCTATAAGAATCGCGTAGCTAAACGGTGGCTTCGAGCCATCATCCTCAACATGGGGCATCTGGTGAGGCTCCGGAAGCTCGAAGGACGCCTTATCATCTCGTCTCTGCTTCTTTGAGACGCGATCTTTGCCCGTTGTGCTTTGCATGACGGCACGCTCAATCGAAGCTTGAACCTCCTGTGCCGAAGCAGACATCTCGGCAAAGGATTCGTGGACAGCGGCTCCAGCTGAAAGTTGTGGTTGCGGGTCCGGGACGCTGGAAAAGGTTGTGAAAAGAGGTTGGCGCATGGGTTGAAAGCCAATAGTAGGATAATGATAATATTGTGCCCTTTTTGCAGGGGATTGCGGAGCGAAGTAAGCCGCGGGAGGCGCAGAGACTGGAATATATTCAAGTTTTCCCTTGCCTGGCTCCGTCGCATTGATCTTCTGATGGGACTTGACAGGCGACTGGAGGTTTTGGTCCTTCATAGGGGGATCCAGGACAATATTTCGGTTCGCAGTTACATTATGAATAGGCTGGAGAGGCATAGGCGACGGCTGAAGTTGTCTTGAAGGGCCATAAGGGTGTTGAAGATGTGGATGGGATGAGACGTGGTGGGATGGCGGAGGCGGATCATGGTATATGCGCAAAGGCGGGGGATGTCGCGTCGGATTCATACTGAAAACGGCGAAACAATAGCAATTTATCACCGAACCGCGTAGAGTGTATTATTTGACGCGTGATAAACGACGAAAATTGGGAAAAATTGGGAATTTATCCGATGGTTTGCCGATAATTCTTCCAGCGAAGGTCGCAGGCGCAAAGGGCGGTAAGAGCGATAGAACGGAGCGATTGGACGGGTTGTAGGGGACATAGAAGACTCCAATGAAGACACAAGGGACGACGAGGTAGTTGCGACAACGGAAAACGAGAGATAGGGCTCGAAAATGATGGCAACGAAGGGATGGTGATGGGATATGAAGGTTGCGAAAGGAAGAAATGGAGTGAGAGCGAGAGAGCGGGCTGGAGTTGAGGACATACGAAAGAGTGGGTTTTCTTTGGGGGGGGAAGGAAGGGAGTTGGCCAAGTGGGTTGTGAGTTGGCAAGTCTTGGCTTGTGCTTCTCTTTTGGGACGTCTTTGGGGGGTGGATTGTCGCGGTCGGCGTGTTCGGGTGGACAGACTCGGCACTAAGGCACCACCCCTGTAGCCTGTAGGCCCTAAAAGGCTTAGGGGCAGTTCAGGGCCTCCCTTATAGGCATCACATCCGGGAGAATCCAGGCCTTCCCTGCCCACAGGCTTCTAACCTTGGCGCTCTGGTTGGCGGCGGAACCCCTGCAATCACGCTGGAAGAGTTGCTCCATTATCCGCGCGCATTATTATTTTTGTTTTGTTGAGATCCGACTCTAAGATCCCGGTCTGTTCGGAGCGCGTTTTGTACAACTTTTCTTCTTTTTTCCTTGCGCTTCTCTTTCTTCCAGCGAAAACAGTGCGCGGTCCGTGGCTTGTGCTACAGGCGATCCCAGCGAACTACGGGCACTCTTAGGGAGTAACTATGTGTATACGCGCCGATTGCGCATGCTTTCTATGGTTCTGTGCGGAGTACTCTATGCGCCTACCAACTTCCGTAGATTTTAATATTAGTCTTAGACCCTCATCCATATAAAAAAAAAATGCTGCGACATGAGGCTGTGACGGTGGGACTCTGGCTTTTGAGTGCACCCCATATATTTCGTCATAATATTAGCTTGGCTGGCTGTTTGAACTAGAAAACTTATCACTGAGGTCATCTGAGGCTTCGCGTTGCGTGCTTTGATCTACACTTCTGCTTGTTCCTTACGTGCGAATACTCTTTGTATGGGGTACCTGAAACTAGTCGCGATGCTAGTCGACAAAACGCTCCATATACCCGACCACAAGCTACAAAAAGAATCCTTTCGTCTACGTATGACTATTAATATTATTGTTTGCTTCCTCTCAACTGCTTCAACAGTGAAAAAATTCTCAGAGCGGGCCTACGGAAGGATGCAGCTCGTGATCCATTTTTGGACTACCTGCTTATCATACGCTTAGCTCAGTGATGAGCAGTAGAAGAGAATGGTTTTGAGAAACGTGGGTCTAAAATAATAGTGCCTCTCTTAGACATCTCCCGAATCCGAATAAGGAATAGGGCTGTGATAACAATAGTGGAATGACCATATCCTTTCGGATGAACCCGTTAATAGCTAGCAGCAGAGCGCTTGGATTACGGAGAGCTGCAATACGAAGATTCGAAAATGAGGGGTGTTTTTTCTTTTTTGGACATCATGCGTCAATTCCTGATCAATTGCATATATGGTTTTGCAAACATAATCGATCGACGTCTTTGAGAAACAGTAAAATGAAAAGTTCGTCCCATCCATTAAACAATAGCCAGTTTTGTTGCCGCAATGTCCAGGGCATCAACATCAGCCGTTAACCGTGCGAAAGCCTTCTTCGATCCATCGGGTCTATAGAGTTATTAGAAACCGCCAGACATGATTCCTTGCGGCCGGTGAAAGCGGTAGCCCACAATCACCAAAGGCACGTACCTGATCAATGTGTTAATTTTGACAGTGTCAACGTCGTAAAGCTTCTTAATAGCTTGCTTGATCTGTCTCTTGTTGGCCTTGACGTCCACAATGAAGACCAGTGTGTTGTTCTCCTCGATCTTCTTCATCGCGCTCTCCGTGTTCAACGGGTGAACGATAACCTTGTGGGAATCAAGTCGGGTTTCATGAGGAATCGACTTGCGGGGATATTTGGGAGATCTCGACAACTGGAGGGTCTTTGGTCGGTGGAAGGTAGTCGATGTGCGGATCTTCTTGACTTTGTGAGAGTGAACCTGCGCAACTTCTTAGCCGCCCAATTCTTTCATTTCGAATCTCTGTAGATTTCTAATAACACGTACCCCCTTAAGCACCGCCTTCGAAGCAGCACCAGCCTTGCCGGCGGGCTTCTTGCCTGTAATCATAATCAAATCAGTCTCAATCGCGGGAAATTTTATTCGGACTAGCGATTCCAGGTATTTCTGCCAGCTATCGCCGGAGGCAGAACGTAAAATAAATAAGGGAGGAGAATGTATGCCCACCTGTCTTGCTGCTGTCTTTTGGTGCCATGGCTGTTGGTTGACGGCGTCGAGGTTGTTGTCGCAAGTGTCAATCTCTCTTCAACCAAAATTCGTCGTCGACAATCCAATACTCTCGCTTAGTTTCCCATTCGGTTTGTGTGCGTCACATGACCTGTAAATTACTTCCGGCGTAATTTACGTATTGAGATTACGGACTGTTTCGCGCCTTTCCTAATCCAGAAACATCAGACCTCGCGAAAATCTTTTTTTCTTTTCCAATCGGAAAAAGGTATGATGACTTGCCTAGAGGCAAGCGGAATTCAGTCAATGATTCAAAGCGATGAGCACAAAGCCATGCCAGTACTACGATAATATGGCCCGGGCTTTAGCTAAAGAATCAATATGGGCAAAACATCACGAAACAAAAGGCCGAAACTTCTTTCCCATGGCAGACCACCTACAGCCCACAAACCCACCGCATCTCTTTCAGCAAAAGCAACAAGGACTTTGATTCGGTCGCACCATCAGCTTCAGAAGGCACGCGCTCAGGCTCTTGCTAATGGGAAACCAGAAGTGGTCCAGGAAATCGACAAGAAAATTGCAGCACAAGGAGGACTCGAAAGTTACCAATTAGCGAGTAAAAAGGGACAATCAAAAGAAAGAGGTGGTGATTCCAGCAAGCTTCTTGTTGAATGGCTAAAACCTTCACTCGATGCTGTAAAGGCTTGCAAGTCTCAACTTCGTTTATTAGAAGTTGGCGCGCTATCCACAAAGAATGCTTGCTCGTCCGTCAGTTGTCTGGAGGTCACCAGGATTGACCTTCACTCGCAGGAACCAGGGATTCTACAGCAAGACTTTATGGAGAGGCCTTTACCGACAATTGATATCGAGAAATTCCATATCATCAGTCTGTCGTTGGTCCTGAATTATGTGCCGGATGCTACTGTCAGGGGAGAAATGCTCCGGCGGACGACGGCCTTTCTCACCTCATTAATACCGAACTCCAATTCTTCCTTGGACGAAACGATGCCATGTTTGTTCCTCGTTTTACCCGCTGCTTGCGTTTTGAATTCTCGGTATTTTACTGAGGATAGGCTGCAGGAAATGATGTCGAGTCTGGGGTACGCTTTAGAGAAGAGAAAGGTCACCGCGAAATTGATATATCAACTTTGGAAGCATAATGGCTCTGTAATGCTGGAGTCCGGTAGCTTCAAAAAAGAAATGCTGAATGATGGCCCAGCAAGAAACAATTTCACAGTTGTGCTCAAACCATCGCGGAACTGATTATGCTTGAAAGTTTCTCGTCAGTCATGTCTCTCAAGTAGCCTCATATCACGGTGAAGTGCCTTTCCATTTTGAATAGATCGCCGTTTAACCCATCTCCTTTTTCCATCACTTGTTTACACTAAATACCATGGGCAACCTTTTCACTCCACATCGAGGTTCATCAGCATGTTAAATATTGCTCTGGCCCAATATCACAAGATATCTAGTAATTAGTCTGACAAACTCTTTCAATGTGAGCTTTGGAAACTAATATCTCTTTACTAACAACCAAAGATCAAAATGGCATCATGGAAATCATCATGACAATAGTAGAAAAGGAGTGATCTAACAAGAGTGGCGCAGGACGGCTGACATAAGCTGCTACTGACGTCCCTCACAAACCCCCACAACTTGCCAACAAAAAAAAACTCAAACTCGACAACTCCCACACAAAAGAAGCAAGCCCCTAGGTGCGTCTCATAACTCGTTCAAGTCCTGAACTTCTTTCAGTGTCTCTCCGAGGGCCGGCGTGGGCTGACAGCTCACCGACCCAGTTGTCAATTCGAGAAAAAAGAGCCGCAACAATCTCGGTTGCGGAGGTGTCTTCGCCAAGATGAGCGCTCCGCAGGCGAACGAAGCGGAGAAGAATATTGAGATATGGAAGGTGAAAAAGTTGATTAAGCGATTGGAGGCGGCCCGTGGTAATGGAACGTCGATGATTTCGTTGATTATTCGTAAGTAGAGCAAACGGTCGGACATTGTAATGACCAGCGGGGCAAGGCTGAGGCTGACAACTCTCAACAACAGCTCCGAAGGACCAGGTCTCGCGGGCAGCTAAGATGTTGGCTGAAGAATTTGTAAGTAATATGCCCATATCGGTCTGAAGAGACATATTCTAATGGCAATCAGGGAACTGCTTCCAACATCAAGTCTCGTGTGAACCGTCTCTCCGTCCTTTCGGCCATTACGTCAACCCAGCAACGTCTCAAGCTATACAACAAAGTTCCTCCAAATGGCCTTGTTATCTACTGCGGTGAAATCATCACGTCTGAAGGGAAAGAACGTAAAATTAACATCGATTTCGAACCCTTCAAGCCCATAAATACGTCACTTTACCTTTGTGACAACAAATTCCATACTGAGGCCTTGAGCGAGCTACTTGAGTCTGATCAGAAATTTGGTTTCATCATCATGGATGGTAATGGTGCACTTTTTGGTACCTTGAGTGGAAATACTAGAGATGTTCTGCACAAATTCTCTGTTGACTTGCCCAAAAAGCACTCTCGTGGTGGACAGTCTGCATTGCGTTTCTCGCGTCTTAGAGAAGAAAGACGTCATAACTATGTTCGCAAAGTTGCTGAACTGGCAGTTCAAAACTTCATCACCAATGACAAAGTCAATGTTTCTGGCCTGGTTCTTGCTGGTTCTGCCGACTTCAAGAACGACCTCAATCAGTCAGACATGTTTGACAACCGTCTCCAAACAAAGGTCATCAAGGTTGTTGATGTATCTTATGGTGGTGAGAACGGTTTCAACCAAGCAATTGAACTGGCTGCGGAAACCCTTGGCAACGTCAAGTTCATCCAAGAAAAGAAACTGATTGGCCAATATTTCCAGGAAATCAGCCAGGATACAGGCAGAGTCTGTTACGGTGTTGAGGATACATTGAAGGCGCTGGAACTTGGTGCTGCGGAGATATTGATTGTCTATGAAAATTTGGATTATACAAGATGGTCTCTGAAGTCTTCCACGGGTGCAGAGGTTGTTCTTCACACCACGAAAGCTCAAGAATCTAACAGAGAAATGTTTATGGACAAGGACACTGGTCAGGAAATGGAAATTGTTGAACAGGGACCACTTTTAGAGTGGCTTGCTGAGAAATACAAGGACTTCGGTGCTACGTTGGAGTTTGTCTCCGATAAATCCACTGAAGGAAATCAGTTTGTCAAGGGTTTTGGTGGAATCGGAGCAATCCTCCGGTACAAAGTCAACTTTGAACAACTGGCTGATTACTCTGATGACGAAGATGAGTTCTATGACGGTAAGTGCTTCGGCACCTTTATTCATCCTAGTCAACATACTCACTTCGAACAGATTGACAGTATAGCGACCTCGCAGAGAGCGAGGAGAGTGGCAGAGAAATCCAGTCGGTGAATGCCATAAGGGCTCGCCCGTCGACCCGAGTCAACGGCGTAAATGGATACTCCAATCAACCCACCGCCAGGGCTTTTAGTCCGCTTCCCCCAGCTAGCTGCAAGCTCCTCAGAGGTAAGAATACAAATCCCAAACTTATATAACCCGAAAGATTAACATTCATAAATAAGGGCCATCCAAGCTCCGAACCGTCTCCAACTGCAATTGAAAGGAGACGACCACTTGGCGAGTCGAGGAAGAATTGATATTGCACCAGAATGAACCCCATTCGTCTATGTTTTTGGCTGTCGTTAAACAGGTGTATAGTGGCGAGACTGAATAGATGCGTGTATAGCCGGATACATTATTATCATCTCCGGTTTTATATAATTTCGAGTTTTAGCACTATCGACTTCGTCTCTCACTTGGGCCCGGAGGCTCCTGTTTTGCTGCGTTCTGTTATCACATTCATTAATTTTCCGCCTTCTGTACTCCCCTTGGTCTTTGAATTTGAGATTTTCTTAAGGTCCAAACCCGAAATTGAGATATATATATAAATCCACATCCTGTGGCTTTCATTGCGTTTGGCTCCTCCCAAGCATGTCATTCCAGCTACCCAAATGCCGACATGATTCCGTAGCATTTTTCAAATCTGTCATGATGCTGTTCACTGTTTGGTCGTCATGCCGGCCGGAGAACCCCTGGCACTCAACGAAAAATATATAATGCCAGGGTCTACTGCCGCTGGGACGAGAGTTGATGGTCGTCAAATTTATTTCATGCTTCTTAAAAATGAAGAGCACATCCGCAAGTGTTCCAGGGGATTTGTGGTCAATCGTAAAAGATATCAAGGTCTTTTGCTTCGTCTTTTCATGACCTTCATCCCCGCTGCTACACTGAGCTGCATTACCAGATGCTACGTTCTGCAAAATCAGGAATCTCGTGGTATTTTCAGAAACGTCTTCAATATTTTGAGCCAATATATCCAGACCGTGATACTCCGCGGCGAATTTGCTAGCAATTGCGGCACTATGGTTGCCCGGCTCCTGGGAAACGATCTGCGCCGCTTTCGACGTCGATGAAACGTCTTGCCTCTCAATTGCTTTGAAATATTGCGTCAAGAACTTTTCGCATTGACCCCAAGCTTGAGGATGAGTATAGAGTTTGGCGATTGACTTGTAACGAGGGTCAGCGGTGATATTCTTCGGCGCTTCCCCATGACCCGTAGCGTCGTGCTCTTTCTTCACTAGAAGGCAATGATGAACCGGTAGGTAATACTCCCCGCATATCCGGATATCAGAATACAGTCCTTTATGATCAGCTAAGAGATCCAGTGTCTGTACAACGGCGCCATTGCTCGAATTTTCGAGCGGGACAGCGGCATAGTCGGATTTGTTGGATAGAAGGGAAACAAATGCGTCCTGAAAAGAGCTTTGGGGAAGTAATGTTGCGTCCCGTCCAAACGATGCTATGGATGCCTAGGCGGACGATGGAAAGTTAGCATTCAAGATCCCAGTCGTACATGCTAGCTCAGTAGAAATTGGCAATTCTAACCTCATGCGAGAAGGATCCAAGAGGACCGAGAAATGCGACCCGAGGTTTCGCAGCGGAAGATAAGCCTATCGACTGTAGAAATGCCATGTTGATCAAGAAGCGTTTCATTCTTCTGGGTGGAAGGAACTGAGTCGGCGCTATAGGCCGAAAGGCTGAAAAAGGAATGCGGTGAACGCCGAACTGTCTCCGTTAACGCTTAAATCTTGAGTATGATGCCCCTCAATACCTGACAATTATTCAACCAACAAAACGGAGAACCGGATATGACATTAACGTCCCAATGACGGCCGGTGAAGGTGAAGATATGAAGCAGGTCACCAGGAGAAGTGCACCGCTGCTGGTCAGTGGTCTATCTTCCAAAACCGGACGGTCTTTTACAACGTCTGTTCTACAACAGCGGCTTGAGGCATCATTAACGAATCAACGCCCCTTTTTCAGCTACGACTATCTTTCACCGCAACCTTCACACCTTCTCCGGGTTTCCCTCGCCGATTTCTTACCTGCCTCTGAGCTCAATCCTTTCTCAACTAATGTAGACTCATTGCGCCTCCCGGCCCTCAAAGCAGGGCATATGCCGCCCGGCCACCATCTAGTTTACTTCCCGCCGCAACTACCTTCGTCTCAACTTGTACCAGATGGATGCGATACCCTACACTCACCTGGTGCACCCTTTAACCGGCGCATGTGGGCAGGAGGATCGGTGAGATACCGGGAGCACAATGGGGGACCGTTTTTGAATTGTCGACGGGCAGTTTGCATAGAGGGAGTCAGGGATGTTCGTGTCACCGGAACAGACGGAGAAGAGAAAGTATTTGTTGGAATTGAAAGACGCATAGCGACTGTCGACGAAGACGAGACGGATGAGAGCGTCAAAGCTAGAGTATGGACGAAAACAGAAGAAGAATGGGGAGACTGTACAGTTATCGAGAAGCGAAATTTGGTGTTCATGCGGGATAAAACCCCTGAACAGATCAGCGCTGAAAAGATACGTGGAAATATGTCAAAGAAGATTCTTCGCGGTAAGTATCCGAGTGTGACTTGCCTAAATAGTTCGCTTACATCTCTTTATAGCTCCGTCGGCTCCAACCCTTCGACATACAATAACGCCATCACGCTCCCTACTTTTCCGCTTCTCTGCCCTTACGTTCAACGCCCATTCGATCCATCTTGACAGAGAATACGCCTGCAATACAGAAGGATACGATGATCTTCTGGTCCACGGCCCGCTCAGCCTTACATTGATGCTCACCCTGTTCCAAGAACATATCAGAAGTTCCAGGCAAGCTATTGCAGCAATAGAATACCGAAACCTAGCGCCGATCTTAGTTGAGCGGCCGTTAACCGTATGTGCAAAGCCCAAAGAAAATTCGCATGGTACCTCTTGGGATATTTGGATTGAGCGTGATGACGGTGGATTAGCAGTGAAAGGGACAATTCGGACGAAGCAGTCTGAAGGAACTGAAGGAAGCCCTATTGGCTCCTCAATGCTATAAGATATATTGAAAAATACGGTACCTCTTCAGCACACATACTCATGTGTAACAGAGCTATCCTTGTATACTTGGAAAAGGGTTATGATTTGTATTGTATGTAGATCATATTTCTACCGATTTCCACTAAATGAACACAAACTCTCCATCAAGGCAAAAAAGTAAAAACTAGAAACATATGAAGCCCAAAGATAAAACAGACAGATAACAACTCCACCTTTTTGACCATGACTCCAAATTATGATACACAAACCCATAAACCAAATCAAGTAAAGAGAATGCGCAATCAATCATCGTCGCTATCCTCAGCTTGCTTAGACTTCCTCCTCTCCTTCTTTTCTTTCTTCTCCTGCTTTCGCTTTTCTTTTTCTTCCTTTTTCTCCTTCTTTAGGCGCTTTCTTTCCTCGCGCTCTTCTGGCGTCTCTCCCTCGTGCCTCTTGCGCTTCTTAGAATCATCATTATCAGCCTTTACAGGCGATGAGAACTCCATGAGGTCTGCAGAAGCCTCTCTCAACTGTTTCGGTGCAGCTGGCTCAGCTTCGGCAGAGGGAGTTTCGGCAGGAGTGGCAGTCGCTTCTCCAGAGCCAGTATAATCCTTGTATTCGGCTTGCCATTTGGCTGGGGTGGCACCGTTGGGTCGACCATATTTCTAGGTTAAGTTTTAGTAAGTTATATTCATAAAACACAATAAAAGAGCTTTTACTCACATCGAGCTTTCCGTCCGCCTTCATCTTCTTCTTTTCAAGGGCAACGGGCCCCATTCCCCATCTACGCGGGTACAGATCACGTTCCATGATGCAACGTTTAACCTTGGCAACTACGCCGTGATCACAGGTAGACATCTCTACTGTAGACATCTGCGCGATGCCAAGAGCGATGGCTTCACCCTTTGTAGTCATCAGAACCACTTCTTCATGAACCTCGATACCGGCCTCTGAAATGGAAATTAGCACGATTTCCAAAAAGGGTTATGGCCCTACTCACCAAAACGGAGCAGACCGGGAATCATGAGCTTCGCTCCATAGCAAACAGCGTTGACGGCGCTATCCTTCACAACAACACGCTTATAAGTAGTCAACAGGCTCTCCAATGGCCGGACTACACGTCTCAAATATGATTCATCACGGTTGTTATCCATCATCCACTGAGCATCGAGAACATCGTGCAGTGTCACCATTCCATCTTGTTCATCCATCGCACCACTTCGTACTCGTCGAAGTTCCTGCATGTGCGCTCCAACTCCCAAGAGCAGTCCCAAATGTACACATAGGGTTCGAATATAAGTTCCAGCTTCGCAGCTAACCCAGAAAACACCAAGATGCCTATCATTGTCAAATTCGTAAAGCTTGCTCTCGTGAATGGTACGGATTCGCAACTGCCGCTTGACCGCAGAGATCAGAGGGGGGCGCTGGAAGAGTGCACCAGTCAAAGTCTCAAGAGCTCGCGCAAACTGGGCCTCGCCCCCTGGAATTTTATCATGCAATCTAATCACGCAGACATATTCTTTTCCCGCTCCTTGCTGAGACTTGACAAGTCGAGTAGCGCGGTCAATACAGACGATCAAACATCCAGTAACTTTAGGATCCAAAGTTCCGCTATGGCCTGTCTTCTCAACCCTATTGCAACGATTAGTTTGTCAATTCATTACATTCGAGAAACTTGAGAGAAAAGTCGGCTCGTACCGTAGCATTCTCTTCATCCATGCGACAACCTCGTGACTAGAGGGGTTCGAGGGTTTATCGAGATTGATAACGCCGGAGCTAATATATGACTTGAGATCGCGTTTAAGAGGTGTACATCCGGCAGGAATAGGAGTAAAATGTCCAGTTCTAACGAGTACTGTCAAGTTGCCAACCGAGTTAGCACTCAAGTTTAAGGAATAACAGTCAAGATGGGTAAAGCAATTGCGCTGGTAGCTTTGCCTAGACCTTAGGGGCCGAACATACGTTTATCATAGTTTTTCAGTAACAAGGGCCATTCCGATGTTGGAATCGGGGGCGTAACTGCCTCTGGCTTAATGCTGAAATCCATTTCGCCCTTGCTAGCTGCCATGGTGGAAGGCAGCTAGTAATGAGTGAAAAGTAACAATATATTAAAGAATGAATAAAGATGAGAGCTTATAAAGATAACTGAGATACCTGATTTGTATGCGCTGAGAAGCTATTGCTGGTCCTCGAAGCTTTGCATTCTCTTTGATCTTTTTTTTTCGGTGCTTCGAATCTTTGACTCGTTTGTGATTCGGTCAAATTATGTAAGCGAAACGTTTTTCAATATCGGAATTCCGGGGCTTCTTTATTCCCCAATCACGTGTGCACAGTACATACCTATTGCGGAGTGCTCTGAGAGCTCACCTGCATACTACCTACGGAGTACCTACTCAGGACAGTTTTCCGTAATCCTCAGATAGGTAACTGTTAGATGTCAGACCAGAAAAGACTATATTAGCCACGCACCAGAGAGGATATTCTCTTTTGGCGTAGTTAGCTATTCATCAGTTATGAGCCCGGAATTTTCTGCTGGTAGCGTGTTCGATCCGGGGCTAGGTCAAATGACTACCCTAAACCTTTATTATTTGCTAGCACATATCTAGTGACATCTGCTCACTGAATGAATCTTTTGGGCTCGGGATTCTGTGAGGGCCAGCAACAGCCGAAGAAACAGAGCTGAATTGACAAGGCTTAAGAAAGATGTGATTATTAACAGCTCCACAGCTAAAGACTGCTGAAGCTGGGGGGGTGTGTCAGACCAGAAAAAGACTATATTAGCCACGCACCAGAGAGGATATTCTCTTTTGGCGTAGTTGGCTATTCATCATTAGACTACCATAATAAGGGAGGGTTTTCTTTTTCAATTATCATTCAACATATGAAAAACCGAGAATGATAACAAAAAATTCTGGCAGGGCTGAAGGCACGTTTCCTAACACAATGGCCATTCAAAGTGGTGTTCCTGGATTTTTCAACTAATAACCAGTAAGGTAGCTAAGTGATGGTTCAAAGTGAGATGTTTGCATAACAGAAAATCATTTTGCGCTGTTCCAGTTTTGTGTGCCCCCTCTCCTCTACCCGAGCGCTTCACATATATAGTGATGATTGATTCTGGATTTGCTTCATGGACAATATGGCAAAAGGTTACTATGTATTCGATATCTGAATGTATCCAAAGAAATCACCACACTACATGATTTCAATGCGGGTGCGGGATTCGTCATTTTCAATACCGCCAGTCAAAATAGTGTTCTGCCTCTGCTCCTCGTGGGTAGCTCTGTAAATATCAAACTTGTGACTGAACCATTCGTCGCATGCAATCACCCGACCCTCGGAGTCCTTGAACTTAGTTCCATGAGCAGGTCGGCAGAAGTAGGCGATAGAATAGCGGTGATTACGGTCCATCTCGGAAACAGGGACCACACGATAGACAACAGAGCGCAGACGTTTTCCAGAGAGGAAGCACAGGGAGTCGCCAATGTTGCAAATAGCATGCCCAGGCTTGGGTTGCACCCAGTCCCAATGTCCTTCAATAGTAACGGACGGGACTTGCAATCCCCATTGCTGGGCAAACAAGAAGGCAATGCTACTGATATCGGTATGTTTGTTGTGTCCGATGTTGGACTCGTTACGGGTATCGCGACGGGGGTAACGGTGGAAAGTCATAGATGAATTAGAGGGCTTATCATCCCGGTGAGCATTATCATAACGCTCATCGCCTTCTAATCCAATAGCATCGGAAAAGGATGCCAGGATCGTTTTGACATGAAACCGTGACTTTGTAATAAAGTCATTGAAGAGAGATTTGTTGTTGATAAGAGCCGGGGGTAATGGCTTATCCAACCACTCAAGGCCATCCATAGCAACCTATAGAATTATGGTTAGAATCTTTAGCCAACGGAAGTAAATTGGGCACCTCACGCGAATAGTTTCGAACCCATCCCTAGAGTTTTCAGTGGCACCGGTTTGGGTACCAATAGGCTTGTACCTTTGATAAGTTTCAATATGTAGCTCCAAAATTCTCTACTACCTGGTCCTACTTACCCTTGTACATCAGATCCATATGCGAATTGGACCTTCTCGTCCACTGGCAGCTCAAAGAATGAAATCATGGTAGAAAGGACGCGCTAATAGTCCTCCCAGAGTCCTTTGCTTCCGGCAGACGTGAGATCCAGATAGAAGAACCCATCTTTCTCACCAGCAGTCAAAAGCCGAGAAGCTTCGGCAGGATCCTTAGCAAGAAGCTTTTCGAAGGAAAAGGTTTGAAGTTGAGCGGTAACAAATGGACGCTCGTCGTCATAGGGGCTTTAAAAGATAGCAGAAGCCATGACGCAAGTTTAAGTACTGATGCTGAACGAAATGACTTGATTGCTCTGGCAAAGACTTAAGCTTGAATGCGAGGGGGATCTCGTCAACTTTATATAGGTCGTCGAGTCCATTTTCGTATCTAATGTATCTGTCCATGTTGAGGGGAATGACACCTTCTGCGGTAATCGCATTCCCAGCAGCAAAAGAAGAATACCGGCCTTGCAGTATTCCCTTCGATAAGCTGAGAAAATAAGCAAAAGGAAATGAGAAATATGCAGTTCGTCTCAAAGCCCCCGCCCGGCAGTAGTCAAGATGGCATGGCCTGATTTGAGACTCTAGGT
Organism: Nannizziopsis barbatae; assembly: GCA_014964245.1. Taxonomy (NCBI): domain Eukaryota; kingdom Fungi; phylum Ascomycota; class Eurotiomycetes; order Onygenales; family Nannizziopsiaceae; genus Nannizziopsis; species Nannizziopsis barbatae. The sequence goes on from JACVYH010000003.1 coordinate 2,613,277, forward strand.
AATCAATTCGCAGCAGCTGATGTCTCCATAACATATCACACATCTTCCCGAATACGGTTAAGCAAACGGGCCTCATACTAAAATGGCTGAAAATCTACCAGGCCAAGATTATTTGCTGCCTTCTGTTGGTGTTTCCGTGCCTGATTCATGATACGGGAGCCAGATCAGTTCACAATTTAGCCGAAGAGGCCCGCATAAAATCCCTGCCTGCCGCATCTCAACAGTCCAAACTTCAGTCAGCTTGAGAGGAAAAGAGAGAAAGGGTTGTGAATAGGTACCTACCTAGTTACGGCCGTAGTGGCGCCTTATGTAATATGCTCACCTCACTTAAGGTTTAAGGTTTTTGCGGCTTCCCGCCGTTTTAGTTGGAACCTTACCACAACGTCGTCAAACGACATTCAGGATCATATCATACAAGTTCACTTGTTGTTCGACGGCTGCATGGCGCCCATTGGTGATCACTTGCGAGGCTTATGTATGTCTTACGCATCCGCAACTTTGGTTCCTATTGTATACCCGTACTGAGAAGTGCATCAGCTAATTGGGCTGCATGATAGCTCGTGTCATCGTTGCAAGGTCGAACCTCTCGTTTGAAAACCACCGAACTGTCTCCGAATTGGGTCAATTGATCATACCCATACGGTCCTCTGGGTATCGGCTTCATTTTAATAGGGACAATGTCGCACAATCTTAAATGAGAGATGCCAAACGACGTGGCGCAAATGGAGGCATATCATCGTTCCTCAACCAATTGTTGAGCACCTAGCTGCAGATCATTGTTGCGTCTTGAAGAGAAAGAGGCTTCAACCGTCGTGCTTCACGCTGAAAAGCTGCTGCTTCGATATCCAGTCTGTCGATATCACAATACCCCAATATTAGTATCTGTAGCGGAAACAGCTAGATGCCAACAAAGTTTATTGGACTTTACGGCCGTACATCGAGAGGTCAGCCTGTCAAGCCATGACAAAGCGCGGCTCAAACTTCAATTCGAAATGCTGCGGGCGCCTTCGCTATATGACAAGACAGAGTGAGACTTGCTCTCCTGGCAAACCAATGCATGGGATGGCGGGAACCTGCCTACCTATTCGCTTATGACCAACTTATGATGACATGACCATACTGAAATTGTGCGGATATGGCTTTCGCTCATGAGGTGTATGATTGACATTTAAATAGACACCAAAACATTCCCTAACGACTGTTGCGTCAAGTCGGGTAAAAAATGGTAAACCTCTGCAGCGCCTTTTTATTGACGCGCAATGATATTTTTCCTTCTAATTGTTGTGGCCAGTCTTTGGCTTGCTTCTTTAACGACAAATCTTTTAAGATCCTGGTGCCATAGCCTGCTCTCTATTTTTGTGCTACGGGATGTGCCGCGGAAAGAGACAATAGCGCCTAAAGCCCAATATAGGAACATTCCACCTACCAAGCAAATTGCAAAGACTACCTTATCGAAATATAAAATGCTCTATCACCAGTTGCATAATCTCGAAATGTTTCCTTGTGTTCTGCCTGAAGCGAGGGACACATTAATAGCGTTATTCGACGAAGTTCTCTCTCACGCGAAATCAAGAGGTTGCGCCGACAGCAACATACTGGAGATGAAGACTTTTGACCCCGAAGCCCTGTCAGCCTTTCTTTCTGAACAAGAAAAAACACTGTTAGCACGCCTTGAAGAGTACACGGTCCGGAGGAAGGACGGCGACCCAAGGGAGCTATTCCAGACAGTAGACGATGCGCGAACGTGGCTGATTGAGTGTGCCCCGTCCAAACTTGTGGACGGCGCCTGGCTTGGTCACATCCATAAGATAACGACTCCTTTTAGCCTCCGCTCCATTACCAAAAGCGCCTGGCAGGTGATGTCTGAGGAGCTTGGTGACGGTGACCCAGCGAAAAATCATGCCGCTATCTATCAGACCTTATTGACAAAAATTGATGTCCGGCTGCCGAACGCGGATAGTGTCGAGTTCATAAAAAGCGAACACATGGAGGGCGAAGGAACGTGGAAATCTGCGCTGTCGCAGCTGTTGTTATCTCTTTTCCCACAGGAGTTCATGCCAGAAATTCTTGGTTTCAACATGCATTTTGAGTGCCTAACTTGGGACACGGTCTGTGCGTCACGGGAACTAAAAGAGTTGGGGTTGGACAATTACTACTTCCTGTTGCATATTTCAATTGACAATTCGGATAGTGGTCATACCGCTATGTCTCTCAAGATAGTGATCGACTATCTACGGCACGTACAAATCCAGCACGGCACTGCTGCCCTTCAACGAGCTTGGAAGGGCGTTCAAGTCGGATACCTCCTTCAGAGCACTTTACACTAAGACACAATGCACAAGTGCCAGGTACTCCGCAAGCGAATAATCGGTATTCCAAGGACCTGATTAGAATATTCAAAGGTAAAGCAACTGCTGGTGGGAAGCTGCATTGTGGATCTAGAGTGAGAATAGGGTCGAAGAAACTTTCTGACTGGCTGGACTGTAGAAGTCTCGAAACTGAGAAGGAGCAAGATGAATTTCTGACGCATCTAAGCAACGCTAAGCCATGGATTTGCACTGGTGACAGCGCCGCCAGCAAACTTGTCCGGGAATTTGAATGGAATGGAAAGATGTTTGGTGCCCTCACCGAAAGCGAACTTGGAGTACTCAAGAACTGGATCGATGCTACGGCTGTGGATATCGATTCAAACGTGTCCCTTTATTGGAACTTCATTGGGCAGGCAGCGCTGCCATCTAAGACAGCACTCGCAACTAAAAATGTGTACGAAGGCTACCCCATATTCCTAGAGTATGGTTTTTCTAAGCCTTGGAGTACTGGAGAAATGCCAAACTCCGTCTTTAAACCGGTCATCTGGAAGTTTAAATCTGCGGTTGATCTACCCAAACTCCTATCTCTGTGGTTCGTCCACCCCTGCCTGCTCGAAAACTTTTCAGCTATCCCAGTTCGAACATGTGACACGATCGGCGGGGCCGTCTTATGCATCTTACGTGCGCAACGAGGTTTTGAGGTAGAGGGAAAAGGCGTTGCTGGGATGGATGAACTCCATCGCGTTGGCAGTAAGGGTCTGGTAGAAATAGGGATGGAGATGACGAAGAATGCTGGCCTCTCGCAGCCTTTAGACCTGAAAGATGCGTTGGCTTTCGGTGAAAAGGACCCGGAGTTTGCGGTTGACTTGTTGCACTGGAGTGCAAGGCCAAACCACCATCGGGAAGCCTTGCTCGGAATGACACTAGCATTTGTGGAGCTGCATGAGAGCCTAGCTGCCGACGATTCTTGCAGTCTGCTTTCGGATAATGGCAAAGAGTGTTTAAAGTCTATAGCAAGGAGAGAGCGTAAAGCTGTAGAAGTTTGCAGGAAGGAACTGTCATCTGACTCCGAGAAAACGATGGAATTTGAGGCTGCCGCGAGATTTGCACGAAACAAGATTGACAGATGTTTTAGACTGTAGAACCTATGTATTGATGTGTGGAATAGATAGGATATATATTGTCATCTACCTTCGCTATGAAATCTAGTGCGATGAAATGCGCGGCAGACATAATGATAGCGCTGCTGTATGTGTGCAAAAGAGTAATGCGCAGCCCGGTAGCAACGAGAATATCTGATCTAGGACCAGTACGATCCTAATGTTCCCAGCAGATTGGATAAACTCGGCCTGTACCCTGTAACAATGGCATAATCTCTGACTTTTCACGCAGAATTAGAATGGCAACTGGAATGAACGGAGCAAATGAGAGCCTTTAGAATTGGGGCTCGGGTTCAAGTATTCAATTAGTTTGTCGATGCGGGTACGAGATACTCAAAATCTATCTAAGAACTAACTGTGGTATGCGATGCGTCAACTAATAACCATGAAGATTGAGAAAAACTCTTTTTCTCCAAAGCTGGTCTAATTTCTATCCATTGGAGCTGCTTGTGAACTCCATCTAACAAAAAACTTTTTAAATCATCACTTTTGTCAATGGGAACAAAAGGGAGCCCAGGGAATTGATCTGGTATGTTGAATAGGTACCCAAAAATTTGACCATGGCTTAGAATCAATAGATCAGACTCAAGACTTCTTAGCACCAATTTTCCAGGTATGCGGCACAAATTTCGCGAAAGCTCCTACCGACGCAAGAGTCATACTGATACCTGTATAAAGCATCAAATTTCGCCACTTTGGTCCTGCACCATATCCATGTATATCATGCAAGTCTTCGTGAACGAGCGCTTCTGTGATGAAGGCAGACGTAAGGATGGCAATTCCACGTGCAGCGGTAAAAACTCCAAAGATAAACATGGATTTGTTTTTATCCCGTGCCTCCTTCTCGGCGTTTGGAAGATCCAAGTCGTTGTTGTCCGAGGAGCCAGTACTGGTTACATCGCAACCTACAACAGCTGCCGCAAATCGGGGTCGCAGGACAGCAAAACCACCTGCTGTTGCGCCGAAGGTGATCGAGTAGATAATGAGAGACCAAAGTTTGCGTGCAAACGGCCAAATGAGTAAACTCTCAAGACCGCCGCCTAATGTGCTTAAGACGAATGGAAAATAAAGTGAAGCCCGAGAATCCCTTGAAAGATGTAAGCTCATGACAACCCACATCATTAAGGGTGTACTCACGCGAGCATTCCTTGTAAGGGTTGACCGATCGCCTGTGCCAGATTGAGCAAGCTGACAAGCAAAGCTCCTTGAGTTGGTGACAACCCAAAATCAGCTCCAATTCCGGGGAGATACACACTTGGTCCGTAGTGTGCCAATGCCTGGACAACTGTCGCTGCAAGGAAAAGAAGGAATAGCGGTTTGCGGAGAAAATCAAAATCATGACGATTTGGTTTGGGTGCTTTCTCCGGTGGTGTCCGTTGATACATCATCAGGAGACCCAAACTCGTCACAATGAAGGTGATAAGACCCCACCCAATCAGCGTGGCCTTGTATCCATAACGATTCAGACAGACGGTGTAGACCGGCGGCAGACCAGCACCCGCAGCCGCACCAGCACCGCAACTAAAAGTATTAGAACCGAAGATCAAGCGTGCGCAAAGATACTTACATTACGCCATAAGCCAAGCTCTTGCGTTTAACAAACCAGTCTCCCATAAAGTGCATTGATGGGCCAAAAAGAAGGCCGGCTCCAATACCATATATTGGACCGAGGCAAATAATCAGAGCTTCCGGCTAGATAAATCAGTTCCCGATCTTGCTCAGAAAGAATCAACACATACTGTTTTGGTAAAAGCTGCTCCAATAGGGCTAATTGTGCAGATAAGGCAGCCAAGCCACATGGCATTTTTGCGTTGCTTTGGAAAATTATTCAAGGCATATATAATAAAGGGAAGAGATATTTGAAGAACACCCTAGGAGTTCTCTAGTCAGCAGGATGCGAGGCTATGGATCGTATCGTGAAGCAAATCCATCTTACATTAGCAAGCATGCCACCCGTTGACACTATCGAAGCGCCCTTGAAGGGCTCATGAGTATAGAAATACTCTCGAAAGACACCATAGCAGTAGGGAAAAGCTACTTGATGTTAGCTTCACGAACACCAATCGTTTTCAGGTATCACAAAATGCACCCCAAGCAGTGATTTCGACAATAGAGGCCCCAATGAGGAAGAGCCAAGCCTTGATTCCGCCATCCTGCGGGGGATATTCCACACGAGGGAGTGTTGAGGATGGTTCGGAATTGGGAGAGGGCCCCTTCTCGCTTTCTGCCGTTGAATTTTTGACCTTGTCCATGATTTCAAGCAAAATGTGCCATTCCCTGGAGATCTGGAACAAAGAGGAACATTCTAGCTTTAATGCTTTTGAGAGGAATGGAGCGAACAAGTACTTTGCATAGTTTTTTCTTTTCTTTTCTTTTTTTTTGGCTCACTGAATGACTCACAGAGTCCATGCCCCTGCCGGCAGCAGGGGCTTTGTTCCCTTTGGTATGGTCGCAAAAAATATTTGTTGGTCAACCAGGTACGGAGTTCATTTACACTAACAAAGGCCGAAGCAAGCGTATCACTCAGCCTTCCACGTCAATCCCATATCGTATGATAGGATATTCAATCATTGTGATTGGGCGAATCCGAGCTGAATTCAAAGCAGCGGGTGTTATTCGACACCCCCATGCAACGCTCGCATCCTGCTGTTTGTATGATGCCGTTTTTGCTGACCGTGTTTGATGCCACTTTGAGGGATTAACTGAGTTAAGGTTAAGATCCCGACGCACATGGTTAGTGCGGTGGAGGCTAGCCAATCAATTAGTCAACTATCATGGCGAGACGTCGAAGTCATCTAAACTCAAATCTACGGTACGGAGAGACTCCGTACCAGACCATCAACCTCAAGCAAGGAAGCTGATGCAAAGCTTCCATCCCAGCCGGAAAAATACTAGAGTCCGCGCCCGGAGACGTCTCGGATACACGGATATTTTTCAGCCAACGAGGGCCAGCTGTCGGACCGAGCCCCTTCGCTTAGAAATCCTAAGCCAGTGCATTAGCACTCTGACATTTTGTCCCTCGTCATCTATAATCTATGCGAGTAGAGCGCATGTCATTAGGAATCTCTCATCAAATACCATCATGGTACGCTGTCGTTTATCATGAATTACCAACGCCTTGCTCCATAATGATACAGATTTTCAATCGCCCCCCAAACGTCTGCCAGGCCCTCTACTACCCCATGATCCTCTACTAAATAAGCTTCCAGAGGAGGAGCCAGTGGTTGCTGCCGACGTTCTGTCCCTTGGATCGTATCGGTATCCTCCATAAGCGGCTCTTGGACCCTTGACATCAAACCAGCGTTCGACAAAGGTCGGGGTCCGAATATAATTCCTTCCACCGCCGAAAGTGGGATAAATCCGAGTTAAAAAGTCATATAAATGGGCGGCAAAAATCCCACATAGTTGTATGAAGACTTCATACATTCCCGATAGGATGTAAGTCACGAAGAGCATGGCCCATGGCAAATATTCCACAGGAAAATTGACGAAGAAAACCTGTGTCTTCTTCCCGAGGTTGTCTTGGCTATATGTGTACATAAAAGCCATGAGAAATGCTGGAAACATTAGTGTTAAATCTACGCTGACCAGCTTTCAATAAACACTGTACCTGAAATAAACATGGCTGATTTCAGGTAGAACCCTGCTGAAAACTGGAAATGCTGTCAGCTTATCCAGAAAGAGAAACGGAGGCCTTTCGGCGTCATACGGAATGCAAGACGACCAGGTTCAAAGAGTAGCAAGGAGCAAAAAGGAAATATGTATGTAGGGCGCCAGAACCACGCAGCGTGAATTGAATTTGCACGTTTGTTAATGCTAGGCAATCCCACCATGCCTACACCGCGTACATCCTGAGATTGACTTTGCGAATGATAAGAATGTACGAAGCGTAGGGGCAATCTTCCTCAATTCCAGGAACCGCTTCAGCTAGAGGTTTGGCTGGGCGGGCAGATATTTGAGGTGTTGAAACGTGAAAGGTAAAAATAAAAAGGCCCATTTACTAGCGATGAGGCATAAGAGTGGCTCACTCACCATAATCACTATGGCTATGAAGACAAGGTAGGTGAGAAAATCACCTGAGGTATGAAAGCGAGGTGAATGTGCCTCCAATGCTGGAGCGTATTCGTACACTGAACAATTATATCAGTGAAAAGGGCACGGTTCTAATCGTTCATGAAGCCATACTGGCAAAGAGGTCGAAAAAGTATCCCAGGCCTCCACGGGTGAGAAAGAAGGGCGTGACAAGCCTCCAGACTTGAGGCACAGTTCTGAAAATCAAAGATGGTTCGAATATGGACCAGTATCCGCTTATGATCCGACCATGAACTAAGGTCGATTGAACGAAGGTAATGGCGAACATCGTTCTAATTGTTGGTTAGTGTCAGGAACCTGGAGTAATTCAAAGAGACAAATACCTTGACACCGGTGGTAAAGCCCAAAACTGATCCATTTTGAAGTCAGCAATTCTGGCACTCTGTCATTATTGTACAAAAAGCCTCTAAATCGACGGGATAGACTCCTCCCGAGCGAAAATGACGGGCAGAAGAAGTTGTGAAATTTTTCCAACAGATACGGAGTAGGTAAATACTCTGTAGAGAGAAAAGGTTCGTGTGTCCTTTTCTCACAGCATGCCAAGAAAGTATTAAATAAGCCATGTATCACGTGAGCTTCCGCACTATCTAATTATCCGAATCTCCGTCATCGCGGATCCCAACGCACCGCATTATGTCATACGATGCGGAGAAGACGAACGATTTGACGGAAGTCACCTCCCGAATGCCTGAAATTCAACCGTTGCAGTCAGGTTGTCGTATGCCTCTGTACTGTCCGCAAATACTCTTGCAATATCCTTGGTTGAAAGGCTTTAGATCTTATTGCGTGCTTCAGCATGGCTGCCGAACTCACATCCAGCAGGCTTAATCCTGATAGCCACCTGCTCTTGGTATTCTATAACTCCTGATTCCGGGAATTGTCATTGACAAGGACTTACTGAGGTTAACAACAGGACCAACCCCTTCTTCGTGTCCCGCACGAGCTTGCCCGTCGAAATTTTAAATCAGTTCAGCGAATTGTTGAACGAGAGAGAGATCACATTCTTCCTGCTCTTAAAGAGACCACAAATGCATCCATGTCCGGAGTCCAAGACCCCGCCCAGACGGTCGAAGCTTTAGACGCTATGATAACACGAATGCAAGGCCTTAAGCGGAAAATGGAGGCCCTTCATGAGGAAGAACAAAAGATTGCAGCTCAATCCCAAAAGAGAATACAATACCTCAAAGCTCTATACAGGATTCCGAGTCTTGCCGACGTCAAATACGAACATTGGTCAAGAATAAGGCTAGATCGGCTCCTGGCTGATCATATGCTTCGCTCTGGATATCTTGAGAGTGCTAAGCAGCTTGCAGCCGACAAAGGAATCACAGATCTCGTGGAATTAGAGGTCTTTGCTCAGTGTCAACGAATTGCGGGGAGACTGCACCAGGGTGAGACCAAGGAAGCTCTCCAATGGTGTGGGGAAAACAAAACAGCCTTAAAAAAGTCCCAGGTACATTCAGCCTCTATATTACTGTTACGGATCTCCCATCGCTGACCCGTGCTCTAGAATCGACTGGAATTCGAATTACGCCTACAGCAATACATAGAACTGGTTAGATTGGGCAATAAAGTGGAAGCTAGACAACATGCAAAAAAGTATCTCGCACCATATACTAGCACCCAGGCACAAGAAATACGTCGTGCAGCAGGCCTTTTGGTCTATCCTCCGGACACTCGCGCCGAGCCATACAAGGTACTCACTCCCAATTTGTTGCCAAACATGGCCTAGTAATAATGCTTCATAGGATCTTTATTCTTTGGATCGCTGGAAATACCTTTCAGAACTTTATGTCCGTACCCACCATGATCTTCTATCGCTCTCCTCACGGCCACTACTTCAAATCGCTCTTTCCGCCGGCCTCTCGGCACTCAAAACACCATCATGCCACTCGACGATTACCTCTTCCAGAGCAGGTCCAAACTCGTTGGGTGCTTCGATCTGTCCTATATGCTCTACCGAGTTGAATGAATTAGCACGACAGGTGCCGTACGCACATCACACAAAAAGCTCCGTGGAGCCCGACCCCGTAGTGCTCCCTAATCAACGGGTTTATGGAATGAACCGCTTAATTGATATGAATAAAAAAGCGCGTGTACCCCCAGGAAAGGTCAAGGACCCAATCACTGGTGATATATTCAATCTCTCAGAACTCAAGAAAGTGTATATATCCTAGCCGGCATTTCATTTGCGTTAAAGGGATATGGGTTACCGGAAGAGTGTGCGCACATGAACGAGCGACATTTTTCCCTCCGCTTCTTAGGATCGGTTATTGTTATTGAAAGCTCTCCTTATATACATATATAACTGAATGCATGGCTAAAAACATGGGTTCTTGAACTGTGCATCATTCACTCTCGCTTTTGTCCCTGTCATTATTGCCTTGATTATTTCTTTTGAGAGTCTTTTTCCCATACCTGGATTCTTTCCTTTCGAAGACATAGCTTCTTGCCTCCCGATCCTCTCCCCTCCATCCCCCTCGCCCCGCCCCATGCTTCTTTTCGATCTCTCCCAATGTTCTCGCATGTGAATATCCTGGGTAACTCGTCCAAGGAAACTTAAAACTTGTAGTGACTTTTAAACCAGCGTGGCGTGCCAGATCTCGAATATTCCATAACGTGTATGGCTCCCCTTCAAACAGTGTGACAATGATTTGCCCGGGGTCAGTTCGTCGTTTTTCGAACTTGGAATCCTGTGTGCCAGAGTTGTTGTAGAGCTCCTCATCACCCTCATCCCAACTTGCTTCTTCATCGGACGACTCAACGTTGTGTTCTGGTGGAGGAGCGGAAAGTAGTGGCACGCATGCCTTGAAAAACGACACGAGAAGCTCCTGGTTCGCCCGGACCTGCCTATTGACATCTGTGCTCAAGCCTCCAACGTGAGGGAAATTGAAGCAAATGATGTCCCATGGCCCGCTCTCGTCACTATCCTTATGGTTTTCTTTCTCAACTTCATATCTCCTGACTTGTTGGTCTTTTCTGGGTTGGAAACGGGGAAAACCACTTCGAACCACTTTACCACCACCACCCGCGAGCCCCAGTTTCTTAGCATCGATTGAAAATAGAACCTTTGAGGAAGTCTTGCTCGGAGAAGCCTCCGCCGAGAGAGTAGGAGGTGCCTCCCCCGAGCCGGAATTATGGTCAGAGCTAAGGGTGCCATCCAACTTTCGTTTTACACCCCGTGTTGAACTCCCCGGCTCTAAAGAGTAGCAGAGCTGACTGATATTTCTTTCCGCTTGTGGGTATTTGTTAAACAGGGTATCATGGTTGTCATAAGATGTCGCTAATATGCGTTTGCAGCCATGGTTCGTTGCAAGCGACAGGGCAAAAGAGAAGTCTCCTATAGAAATTCTCAGATAAATTCTTTACAGTAGCATATATTTTATGAAAAATGAAGCATAGCTGACAGCTCCCAAGCGATGATTTCTCTCCGGACGTTCCACACTTTGAGAGATCGCTGAAGAGGTAAAGACTCACCCTCACCAACAAGTAGAATTCGATCAGAAGGTAAAAACGGGATAATTGGCTTTTGATTTCCCTGTAGCGGGCCTTTTCTAGTATCCTTTTTCGTTTGTGATTTCGGCTGCGATTTTGGCCGCGGCTTTTTGTGAGTTGACAATCGCGAGAAGCTTCCCATTTTTCTCCTCGACTTGATGCTAGCTCGAGGGTCAGAATGTTGACCACGAGACGCTTTGTGCTTGCCCATCGAGAATTATCTAATGAATTTGATATGGCCTTCCAATAGCGCTGAAATGCAGAGAACTCAAGTGGTTCAAGAGGAGATGGAGTCGACGAAAATAAACTCAGATGTTACCTACCCATGGTGACAGCCCTACCGATTGTTTGTGCGTACTTTTACCACTCAGTTCCATACCCTCTACGTATATCGTAATCATGCTTGGAGGCACCTATTCTACACTGGGAAAGAGAAGAATTAAGCATTTCGTTCAATTACCCGTATGTCTTCGAACCTACTCCGTAGTCTACCTACACATACCCCGAATATTCCAGTTGACTGAGGAGAAAAGGATGCCACCATTATCATAAACTCCTATTTCTATACACTAACCCTGAAAAGAATCATAGAAGGAAATGCATAGTGCCACAGAATTCCTAGCACCATCAAGGGTAGGTTGATTCTGCCCACTGAGAAATGAAAAGTTGAAGCATTAGATTTGGTACAAAAAGTGCAAAGGGTTAGAAATGAAGGAAAGAAACGTCAAAGAGTGAAAGATGAATACTGCAGAAGTCAGTGAAGGTAACCAAATGTCTAACGTAAACCAAGTACTGTCATAAGCATTTGGAATGATGCTTGGGCAATCGTATGCTGAAAACCCTACCCCAAACCCATTTATAGCGCTTGGAGCCGAACATTAATTAAGCAAGCCTCTTGAAAGTCCTGTTGGTATGGACTCTTTTTGAACATGAATCGATTTCCCATGATAGATGATACTGACGCCGATGTAGTTGAGACCTAAAATAAGGAACATGATGGTCGCCTAAGATTTCAATCCATCACGCATACTCTGTGAGCTGGCGCTCACAGGATTGGTAGTCGGAAGGATACCAGCTTTGGACTTGGCCATTTGCTTGACTTTTGCGTAGGAATAGACGATTCCACTGATGAATCCGACTGCGATGGCCGACACACTAGGGATTGTGACGGGATCGCCAAAAAATACAAGTCCAGAGAGGGCGATAGGAAGCTTATTCAACGCGCCCACCATGGAGTATGTCGTAGAAGAGGTTACTCTCACACACCATGCGGAGGTGTAGGAAATGAAAACTGATGAAAGACCGGAGAAAATCATAGCGAAGATCAAAGAGTTGCGGCTCTCACGAGGAAAATTCCTGCTAATGTTCTCAGAAGACCAATCTTCAATAATGAACGAGCCAGCCAACAGGATTGGGATCGACAGAAGGTTGTTATAAAACATAGCTAATACAATGGTTAGCAGCTAGACTATATCAAAAAGAGAAACCAATCTAATCGAGACATACTATCGAAATCCTTGAAGTTGGTCAGCTTGATCCGTTTCCGCATGCCGAGCAGAAAGGTAGATGTGCAGAGACAGTTGAACAACATCCACATGTATCCAGAGTTGAGGGTTGAAATCTTGCTTGTCGCTCCAGTGCTATCAAGAGCATGCTTGATATCCGCCCACGCTGCAATGACGGAGCTCAGGACCATCAAGCCGAACGAGAAAAGGGCCATGCCGGTTACCGAGCCACCGAACCAAAGAACTTCACCATATGCAATGAGGATGGTTGTAAGGTTCTTGAAAATAGTATAGACAGGAATTGAAAGGAACTTGAGAGCTTTTGCTCCGGTATAGATCATACCGATGAGGAGAAGCGAGATTGGAAACCCTTTTCACAACCGTAAGATTAGCCTGGGTTTTATTGAAGTATTCGGATGGCGTACATTTCTTAGCCTCATCGGAATTAAAATCGCGATAGTTAATTATTCCCAAAGATTTGCAAGTCTGAATGGCAGCTATGCAGACTACCGACTGTCCAGAAGTCAGTAGGCTATCCTGGTATAAATTTTAAGCATTGACAGACGTGGACGTACCTGAACACTCAAAAGGAAAAAATTAAGATTAAATTGAACGCCCGATAGAACATATTTATTCGTAACGGTCATTAGAATAGAAGAAGCGCAGTAGCTGATAATGGGAATAATTGGGTTGTTTTGCAGAGAAGAGGAGTGTGATGAGGAACGCGGCGGCGGCGGCGGTGGAGGAGACCTGAAACGATCTGAGTCCGCGTCCAATTTGTCCATCGGAATATAATTGTCATTTTTCTTTGAATCTGCCATGATGGAAAGCTGGCCTGATAGACTGTTAAAAGGTGCCGGCACGCTCTCGCTGGAAATTTGGGTGAACGGATAGGAGAAAGGGAGAGCTGGGACGGACGTCAGAGGACGGAGAAAAGGAAAAGTCGAGTGGAGTATTCAGGGCAACGCTCAAGGCACCAAAAGCGAATGTAGGGTGTTCCCAAGCCGTACCAATAGCTTCCGGAGGTAATCTGCAGCTCAGGGAGAAATTGTGTACAGGGGAAAAAAAAGAGTGCGGCAATCAAATTCGACTGATAAATTGAGCTGAAATCGCAATCAACACGAGGTGATTATGTAAGAAATCAAAGTTCTTGCTCGGGGGAAACGTTCCTGTATTTTGACTAGTGTATGTATATAAATAGACCTCCAGCTTACATAACAACATTGACTATCAGCACAGTATTTCGCACGCACGCCCAATGAAAGATATCAAATTATTATGGAGTTTGAAAAGGATGAGGGAGAGAAGGGCAATTTCTGGAGGACTTTTAAGGTAAATTCGAAAGAATCGCTGCAGAAATGAGCACTATACGTATTTACATCTTCAAGAATAACGAGAAATCGCTGGAAAGTGCGTTATGCGGTCCGGTTTGCCTTCTTTTTACTCTTCTGCTTCTTTTCATCCGGGCCGTTCTTTTGATTCTTCGCCTGTCTGCCCTTTAATTTCTTCTTTCCATCCAAAACAGCTCGAGGATCCAGTCCTTTTCGCCGGACTCTATTCCGCACCGCTCTAGTGATATATGCCTCGTCCTTTTCTTCATCGAAAGGCCCGAATTCCTCATCTTTCTTGTTGTCTTCATTCTCTTCGGCGATGGGAGTCTTATCCCATTCATCACCATTTTCAGCCTCCCCGCCAACCTTTTCGGCTGTAGCGCTGGCCTTTTCTGTGGGAGAAGGACCGAATTTTTTGAGTTTGCAGACGTAGAAGCCATCGACGTTTTCGCGATGCGGGAAATATCGGCGAGTCAGGTTCATTTTGGAATCGAATTGTTTCCCTTTGTAACTCTTAAAGCCCTCACTTCCAAAGTTACCAAGGCCAGTATCGACAATCCGGACGTTTGGTCTTTTGCGTAGAATATATTGGACGACTGCCTCATTCTCCTCCACGGTTACGCTGCAAGTTGAATAGACAATGTATCCGCCTGTTTTGGATGCATGGTTCGTCGAATCGATAGCTGCAAGCAGTAGCTGCTTTTGAGTGTGTGGGAGGGCGAGGAAATCGCGCTCTGTTTTGGACGTCTTAACGCTTGGATCTTTGGCAATAACACCAGTTCCCGAACAAGGAGCATCGAGCAAAACTCGATCAAAGCCCCCAAGGGCTTTCGGAAATGCTGTGCGGGCGTCTAGATTGGTGACAATGGTGTTTTTGCAACCAAGACGATGAATATTTCCTATTAAACCCTTGGCTCGCTCTTTGTTTGCATCGTTTGCCATAACGCAGCCCGTGTTTCGCATTAATGCTGATAGGTAAGTCGTTTTTCCACCAGGGGCAGCTGCCATATCCAATACACGCTCGTTTGGTTGGGGTGCAAGCGCCATCACGGGAAGAAATGAGGACGCAGCCTGAAGGATATATTGGCCCGCAAGGTATTCTGGAGTAGCACCTAGTGGTACAGGCGACTCAAATACCTGTAAGCCGACCTTCGACCATTTCCCAACTGGCTCGAGAACAACTCCACGATTGATCAAGGCTTGGGCGAGTGAACGACGGTTGGTGCGCAGTGTGTTAGTACGGATAACCACCGGTCTTGGGGTTTCGTTGGCCTCGAAGAAAGCGAAGGCTTCCATAGGAGTGAATAGGGAGTATAATTTCTCCGCCAAGTACGGTGTGTAGCCGTAATACATACAAATGTCTCTAAGAAGGAGATCGGTGTAGTCTGAGCGAGATTTGCCAGGTTGTCCGAGTGTAGATAGGTCACCTAGAATGCGTATTGTGTCTGTAATCCGTGTTCGGAGGAGTTTGAGGTCGGGTGCAAGGCCCGCGGGAAGATTGCCTGATTCATCATCTCCGAAAACATCTGGAGCATCCCCAGCAATGTTAGTTTGCATTGCTGACTCTTGCATTTCTTCTTCCGCCAATGCTGCCTCCTCCGCATTCTGTTGATCAAGTTTTCGTGACAATCCTTCTATATTTGCAGCTGTAAGCTTTTCTTCGGCATCGGACAAGTCTTCGTCGTCTGAAAACATTGCTTGCCGCGGCTGATCCTCATCTGAATCGAAAACTGAATCGCTCTCGT
Source organism: Nannizziopsis barbatae (assembly GCA_014964245.1). Lineage (NCBI taxonomy): Eukaryota > Fungi > Ascomycota > Eurotiomycetes > Onygenales > Nannizziopsiaceae > Nannizziopsis > Nannizziopsis barbatae. The sequence continues at coordinate 2,628,914 of JACVYH010000003.1, forward strand.
CATCGACTTCACCGGATACATCATCGCTATCCGAGACACCGCTCACATTATCCAATTCGTCAAATTCGTCGTTTTCAGCCAAATCCTCGTCGTCTTCCCAAGCAGACTCTTCCGAATCTAAGAACTTGGGTTTGACTGGGGTGGGCTCGGGTACGCTTTTGCTTTTCGCAGAGTTCTTTTTTGTGCCCTTTAAAAAGGCTGCTAGCCCATTGGCCGTCTGAGTTGTATTCTTCTTCCGTTCTGCATGGTTGTCGGCTCTTCTCCGTTTGTTTCCCACGGGCGTTGCTTCCTCGATGGCATCAGCTTTCCGTCTTTTCAATGAGGATATTTTGGATTCGTCTAACGGAGGCGGAGGCCCTTGCTTTTTCATGCGCCGCCCAACACCCATCGTGAAAGTTTTGTATTTCGTTTCCAAAACAAGAATAACGTGAGGATGATATTAATTTGCTTTCGCGAGAAATTTGAAAATTTAACTATTTGAATGGAAGCTGAGCTGATTGATAAGATAAGAGACATCATCACGTGATATACCGCTGATCACTGCAATTACGTTCTCTCCAGGTTTCGATTCCAACTCATCGTTGCGGCGAGGCTAGCGGGGTATTTCGCTTTGATTTAAATAGACTTATCACTTTTAAAATGGGTGAGGTAGCATTTGCGAAGTTATTCCTGTCACAGCTTGACTCGGCACCCGTCAAGCTCCAGGAGAACCATGAGTATGACCTAAGGGAGTTCAGTCCATATCAGCCGGTATGACATAGCTCAAACTTGACGATGCCTTCGCTCAGCCATCCACTAACGATTTGATTTTATCGATAGTGTGTTCTTCCTCGCCTTTCAGATGCGCACCCACCTCTGCCAAAAAAGATCAAACTTGCCGCCGTCCCGGGTTCGTCCAAGGCGATAACAGTCCATCTTAAATCCGCTCGCAATCCTGTTCTCGATATAACCCTTGAACACCTGCCTCTTTCGAATGCGACTACTCAAGATCTCAAAGAGGCTGTGCAATCGCGGATTAAGCCCTTAAATGCAACGAGTGATGACGAGAAACTATCGCTTGATAAGATTAAAATTTTGTGGAAGCGCAAGCCGGTACAGAACAAACCACTCGTAGATGTCCTCAGCGATGAACCGGATACCTTGACTGGGGGGAAAGATGTGGAGTTTGGTGTCATGGTTCTTGGGGGTGCGACGGCACTTCCGCAGCAGGAGATACCTGTCTCTGTTGATACAACACCAGCTGTCCAAGAAAACCAACAGTCGACATCACAAGGAATTTTACAACGGGAGCGATCTCAAAACTCAGAAGATACCGAAGACAGCAGCACTGTTCTGCGCTCAGAAGCATTTTGGGAAGACCTTGAGGGTTTCATGAGAATGAGGCTCAAAGATCAAGAAGGCGCAGCGAAATTGAGGGTATTATTTAGAAGTGCCTGGGAATCAAATCTATAGGGTCCTTATGCTAGCCAGGTTCCCATACTTCGAATGCAATATAAGTGGGTCAGTGATCAAAGCCAGTCAATGTTGTTTAGCTCATCCGTAATGAGCTTTCAAAATTAAGTAGCCAAAATCACATACATGATGAGGTACCTCTCGGGAGCCAGTCGCGCTAAAATTGAAATTCTTAGACAAAAAAGAAGGCCATGGGCCAGCTGGTGAAATACAGTATATCATGATTCCATGAATTGAACGTGGATGTTGTACAGGGAAAAGAAGGTAAGAAGCTTCGTTGGAAAATACAAAATGTCATATGCAATGAAAGTTGCAGAAAGAAAGACGTTGGGGTTTCACATTAAAGCGGTAGTCATAGGCATTGAGGAAAAAAAATTGAAAGAGGGATATAGGTAAAGGCGCATGTTCGAGATGCGGCGTAGCAGGAGACTGCTGTTTGGGAGTCAGGAGGAACACAGGCGTTCATAGAAGAGAACTAGCCAAAGGGGAGCATTTCCACAATGTAAGCATCCTCAGGTATATTTGTTTTAAAATCGATCCTTCAATTCCCACCTGGGAGAAATGTAAAACGAACAAGAATGTCATAGCATCATGTCAAGGCCAAAACTGTAACAGGCAATCATATAGGAGAATAATGATGCCTTTCAAATCGCAGATCCCTTTCACCGTGACAAAGTGGGTGTCAAGAACTTCATCAGTCGCTTGCGGTTTTATGTCCTGGTAAAGACTTTGACGACTCCGTCTCCGCCTCCGCTAATAACCCAGCGGCCATCCCTGCTCCACACAACGGAGCAGACTCCTTCGCCTCGCATAATTCGGTGGCTAGTGATTTCCTGAGTGCAGCTGCGCTTTTCCAAAGACCAGAAACGGAGGCTAGCGTCATGTCCGGCGGAAACCAGTTCTCTTCCATCGGGTGACAAGGACAGTGACGATATCGCCGCGGGATGTGCAAGCATAGTATAAGTACATTGACCTAGAAAGCATATCATCAGTATGATCATCAAGAGTGACTGTGATAAACGGGCGACTTACCGCTATTGGCATCAAATAGGCGGATATAGCGGTCTTCATGGCCACTGATTACAACACCCTCCACTCCACCGCTTGTACCTGTGGCTCCATGAACGACATTTTCTTCCTCCGCCAGTGTTCTATTAGGATCAAGGCCGGCTGTCCCATCAAAACCAATGGTGGTAGCAACCACAGAGTTGACGCCAGTAGAACGAGACCCATCATATGTTTCTAAGCTTGCCATACCGGCAATCTGTTCTCCTGTACGTGTGTCATATACAAGGACTGAAGCATCCGTGTACGAGGCCACGAAGGTCAAACCCGATAGCGACAAAGCGCTGATACAAGTAGGTGACGGTGCTTCAGGTCGAACGATATGGTGAACCAATGTATAATTGAATGGCGTTTGTGTTGCCGTGCTCGGCTGGGGCGAAGATGGAAAATTAGAGCCGGAAGATATTGAGTTTGCTCGCCTACTTCCACCTTGTCTTCTTGACCCTGCCTGCGGAGAAGTTAATTGGGGTGGAGAGCTGACAGCCCATATGAGAATTCTTCCGTCCGCCGCACCTGAGGCCAACATGATTCGATCTGGACCACCAAAGAGGGCACAGCGATCACCAAGGGTTGAGCCCGAGGTTCCTGGTAGTACACATAGAGCCCATACCGCATCCGTATGCCCTTCTAAAGTTGCTTTGGAGTCGGCTCTACCACGCTCCCAAACCCTGATCGTCCCATCCTGTCCACCGGAGAACACCCAGCCATCGCCTTGGGCTCGTCCACCATTTGAAAAGTCACGGGATGCCGGGCATGCCGCTAGGCAAGTAACTGAACCGATATGGCCCCTGTGAGTGAAATAGCTGCCTATATCGAGGTCATTGCCTGACGATGTATTGTTGACACCGAACCCATAAGAGGCTGGGAGAATCCACCGCTTGATCGTTCCATCATCGCTGGAGGTACAGACTTCAGGTTCAGAGGGGCTTCCACCGCCGGTAAAAATGACAGAGCGGACGACATCAAGATGGCCACGCAGTGCAAACCGAACCTTGAAGTTTGACGGTTCTTGCCTTTGGATGTCTAACGCAGTGCTCTCTCTTATATCCCCTTCACTGCGCCTTCTAGAGCCCGAGCTTTTTCTACGGTGCGAACCGGGTCCAGCGCGCGGCGGCGATTTTGGGCTGACAAAATTCGCATTAGGAAACGCATCTTGATCCGGTCGGCGTGGTTGGGCATTTAAGGGCGCTTGGTTAGATGGTGGCTCATCGAAGTTCCACGCATCTGCCTCATCGACTACAATTGATTCAGTGGGGGGTGGTTCTCGGCGGTCCGGTTGCCCAGGAGGCCGATTAAAGTTGAATGGACGCCCCTCTTGATCCCGGCGCGTTTCATCCGACGTAGGTAAATCAGCAAATACACTCTTCCGTCCAGCACCAACCGCCCCAGGCATCTGTGGCTGTCCATATTGTCTTTTGTCAATAATCTCCCGGTCTATTCCCTGTGCTTGACTATCGGGGCCAACGAAATGATCGGGATAGATCACCTGCTGTTGCATAGGTTGTTGTCGCCCCATATTAATATGGTTTGGCGGTGGTTGATTCACATGAGCTTGTGGTGGCTGGGCTTGAACTTGCTGCGGAAGTCTTTGCTGAGCAAATTCTTCAGCGGGCGGCCGTTGTTGTACGGGATGCCTGTTGCGGAACATTTCAGGGGGCTCATGTAGATCGAGAGGTGGATGGTATCCGGGAATGACATGGTATGCGACCTCCTGTGAGCATTTCCCAAGGAAACCTCGGGACTTGTCACGTTCAGTATCATGGTGCATTGCCGAATGAGTAGGATCATCAGGATCGACTTCAGTATCAAGGCAGTATTTTGGGAATTCTAGAGGCAATCCCGATTAGCAAGTATTGGCGGTAAGTGCAAGTAAAGCATACCGTTTTCAAGGGCCTTCAGAGACTCTTTAGCCACGTCTTTGGGATCACTTCCGATATCAACGCTCTCCCCAGCAGCAAGCTTTTTGACTTTTTCTCTCTCCCTCCTGAGCGCGACCTCGAGCATTCTTACATGCTTCCCAAAAGAGTCCTGCATGTGTCTGCTTGTTCGAGCGTCACCTTCAAGTTTCCCAATCCTTGATTTCATTTCCGCTCGTTCGATTTCCCAAGCATTGCGGTCTCGCTCATGTCGATGCCATTCGGATTGGAGGAATCGCATAACTCCTGCAAGTGGAGATAAATCCAGTTAGCACTTTTAATGACCGAGCCTGAATCACATGTAGAGAAAAATCGAACGACACAAAGAGAGAGTACATGCGACCGAACGAAATAAACCGACCTTGTAGCGTGTATTCCGTCCCTTGCGGATGACCGCCATTGTTGTCCATGTTCCCCGCGTTCATCTCTCCATTACCTGCCGTGGCAGATGGATTCTGCCAGGCCATCGGAAGATGGACAATTGAAGGGATATATTCAAGCGAATGATCTGCCGTTGACGTGCTCGTTGTGTCCAAAAGTTCTTCGGGTCGGATCTCAAAACCGCGCCAAACCAAACAAGCGTGGTTAAGTTCAGGGCAGCTAAAATACAACCGACCAGGTAAAAAGATGAGTTTAGAAACGAGTTAACAGCATAAGGGGTTCCAAAGCTCCAATTTTCAGGGTATTTCCAAGAGTAAAAGCGCTAGATCTACTGCCCTCTATAAACGAAAGAAAAGAAGACGGGGATTGTTGTTGGCATTCGAAGCTCTCAGCGGCTTTCTGGTCTTTCTTGGGGCTGTCGCCAAGACGCCCAACTGCGATCAAGAATGCGCTAACTATTTACGGTTAAGCTCAAGACCGGGGTCAGTATCAGCCTTACAATACCATGGCTGACTAAGTAATATACACGTGATCCGCCCCTTAACGTGTTACAGAGAACTGTAAAAGCCAGTTGTGCAGTATTCATCAATTCATCAGGTAGGAGAGACCACCAGCGATTCGTTTAAAACTCGAGCTCTTCGACTTCCATCCCGCAGTCAACGCACGTTTTAACCCCAATTCCGGTCTCTGGGTTCTCAATTGCTCGGCCCCACTGGTGGACATGCTTTCGTCTACCGCCTAAATCATCTCCAAAGTTACCTCCGGCACCAGCTTCACCACCGGCTTGACGATTTCGGCGATAGGCCTCAACTCTAGTTCTCTTTTTCAGATCGAGTAATTTCGTCTTGAACTGTGCTTCTTTTCGCCTTTTCTTGTCTTCTTCTCTTTTCTCAAATTCTGCATCTAGTGCTTCCGCAGACCCCCATTTTTGGGGGGAAAAAGCGTAATCTTCCACTTGGTAACGGAGAAAGAGCATCATGTTATTCCACGTGGCTTTGTGTGGGTTTGGCCGCTCCATGTGTGGTAGGAGTTCTTCGTCTTTCAATTCGGCTTAGACAATGTTAGTACTTGTGCCCCAGCGATAGGGGTGGCCGACTCACGATCAGTCAAGAGATAATCTTCTTTCGCTTCCGTCTTCGTAAGTAAGCTATACTTATCCGGATACTGTTCCTTACAAGCATGACAGACACAGCATTTGAAGATTTCATCCCATTTCCAATCAATTTCCAGCGTGCCGCATTCGCGACATTTTTTCTGTTCTTCTTTACCACTCGAAACAGTCAAGCTTGGCTCAAATGGCCCGGATTTATCTTTCTGTAAGCTTCGCAGTAGCTGCTGTCTCTCCCATTCCCTTTGTGTCATATGCGCTGGCTTTGTATCATCTTTTGCATGTAATACCTTATTATGTGGATCATCCTCTGCAGTTAAGAACCCGCCCTTGGTATCGGTCATTTTGCTAAAGTCATACTCGACATACTTTGTGAAATTGCGCGCCGGGCGAATCGAGTCCAGTGGTCTTTGCTCTGATGCATTATGTGTCCGGCCGTCGCGAAGAGTCATCGGAGGTTTCGAAGGGCTTAAGGTAGCAGAGTAGGGTCTTTTCGTCCCTGCGTTTGCAGAGCCGGTGAGATCGCCTCCCTTACGAGCTGCCTCTACTTCATACTGTTCGCGGAGAGCCTTCGCTCTTAGTCGGTTAGCTTCCTACCCCAGAAGATGCAAAGGTTAGTAAAGGGTTTGTCTGCTCTGATTCTCAGTCATACTATTCGTTTGACTTCTTCGGGTGTCAAATTTGAGGGAGCTGATTTTTTAATTGGCGTCGTGACTGGAGTTTTCTTTTGCGATTCTTCCATTTTATAGATATGATAGCCAGAGGATTGCTGAAGGTTGGTTGTTGTCGAATGCGGGCGTCTGCGGAGTACGGAGTAACCGCGAAATTTGGACGCGCCTTGTTTGATGTGTTTGCTTGCTAAATTGAACCTTAAACCCGCATGCGTTGCTGAAGTGGACACAATGTTCTTCAACATATGTGGATGTTCCATATTGGAGTTGGTGCTGATGATGGGGTTGCGAGTCTCAAGAGACTTTGCCGGACATTTGGTGGCCTTGCAGCATGTCCAATTAAACTGAATTCGGCTGCGCGGCCCATGCTGAAGTTGCGAGAGGGAGCAAGTGAAAGTGGATTTACAGAGTACGATGAATGGTATTTCACCTACTTCTTATTCTTGAATGCCCCCGGTTTTCGGGCTGCAGTTCTCCTTCATCATCCTCATCGCCATAAAGTACTTCACATACACCTCCTATTGGAATATCCAGGACCGCATCTGTGCCCTCATTCCAGATTGACTTCCAATCCAACCTTTTCTTCTGAGCCCCCATGGTTTGCGCGGTTGCCGCGTCGGTACTCATCCTCTCCGATCCTCCGAGTCTACGTCTTCCTTTGCTATTAATGACGGCCACATTTGCAACATCATCAACAATATTCTCAATGCTGTTCATCGGGAGCGTTAAATATCCTGTGTTATACGCCGCAAGGGCCACATATATGTAAATTATCGTCATCACCAGAAACGAAGGGATGGCAAGGGACCACCATCGGTTTGGATAATAGTATATGCCGAGCTGGTGGAGAAATGGTGACGGTAAATACGACCAAAGTAGATATATCACTGTACACGATGATCACCCGCGAGTTAGCCTCCATATTCAATTTGACCAAGCCACTGATGTCACAAACTACCTACCAAAAGCCAATGATGAGGCCATATACAGCACAAATCCATAATACTCATACGTCGGAACCTTGGGGCTCACCCGCGGCACCGTCGTCGCAATCCGTGCCGACTTCGCTACCGCAGCTTCCATGTCATTTTGCGTTTCCACATCGGAGCTATCTGGCGTCGTTGGGCGAGACGTATTCGCAGAAAATGACGGGCGGAGAAGAGAGGTCAAAGATGGTGAGGGCGGTAGAGGGGTAGGTGGGCGGTTGTAGAACGGAGGCGCAAAAGTGTTAGGTAGGGAAGCGGAGGACTGGAAGAATGGCCGGTGCATAGCAACTCCCCCGGCTTCATGATTCTCGTCATCACTTTCGTCGTCGTCGGTGTTATCTTCTTCGTCTTCATCTTCCTCGTCGTCCTCTTCCGAAAGAGAATTCAGAGCATAGGCAACTTGCTCATCGAATTCGTCAAAGGACGGTGGTGAGTTATAATAGGACTGAAAGTCGGCTTCTTCACCAAACGCAACGGTATCTTCATCATCGCTCTGCTCGTCAATATCATCCGCTTCCTCCCCCTCCCTTTCCTCCGCTAGTTCATTGTTCGAGGGTGGTTTGTCAAAATACGAATCTGGCCCGGGGAGGGCGCCGGGATGATCTGGAAGAGGAGGAAAAGGCTGACTAGAGCCCATTGAGCGCAAGAAAAGTAATATAGAAAGGAGTCTTGAATCCCTTGGTAAGTATTTACGGAGGTACTCCGTATGCTTCGTTTTGTCCCCGTTCCTTAATGTTTCTGGAAGGTGAGCATGCGCTGGAGCTTGTTTGTCAACTGAGCAAAAGGTAGTTAACCTTCTTCGTTAAGGTTCCATGAAAGTATAAATTTGAGGGAGAAACTTCCACTGGTTGGAAGCACCTGGGTACCTCGTCAAAAGTGCTGGGAGCATCCATACCTCTCCGTATACCAAAGGTACTTGATTTCTCGCAGAGTTTGGCAGGGAAAATAAGTACTTTTCTGTAGATGGTGGCAAAACTTTAACCCCTAACGTATGGATGTTCTTGTACTCCGTACAGTATACCTATAAGACAACCTTTCAGATATCAACAGTACCGCAGGTTGTATTCATAATTAAAGAAACTTCTAGCACATACGGTCATAGGAAGTGGAAAACAGGGCTTCCCGTCCGCTCAGCCGTACTTAAGCCACTTGCCGACTGGCCAGTAGTTGGGTGGGTGACCACCAGCGAATCCCGGTTACTGTATGTTTTTTTCCTTCACTTTTTTATCTTTTTTCTACCAATTCTATCACCTAGCTCTACGGAGTAAAGCTACATGGAAAAAGAATCTAGATACCACTGGTCACAAATAATTTCATTAGAAAGTCTGCCTAGCCCCCCGCTGAACTACTCGCTAGCAAGAATGGAAATATCAACATCAACCTAACTCCCCGGCTCTCAACACGGAAGAACAAGAAGAGGAAGTAAAGGAGAGAATAAAACAACGCATAGGTTAAAAAGCTCCAACACAAGCCCGTGCCAGTAGCAAGAAAGAAAAAGTGTCATAACGATCGTTTGTAGTTGAAAAAAAGGGTTGTCATCGCGTCATCATCGAGGATATGGACCAGTGTGTAAGACAAGGACAGAAACAAGAAGTGACAAACGACTCAATAAATGCTATGTTAAACGACGAGAAACTGGTGACAGGGAAAAGCCACAGGATATTTAGCAGGTCTATCAAGACACTTCGAAAATCTTTGGATATCTTCGAAAAGCTTTGCAGAAGTAGGGGAGAGTTTCAGCAGAGAAAAACAAAATGTAAGCAGAGGAACAAAATCAAATTCGAGAGTACCAATTTTCAAACCAGAGAAGACGCTGTAGTCTATTTCGCAGTAGGTTTCTTTTCTCAAACCATCTAACTCTTGTAGATTTTCACCACATTGAGCACCTTCTTCCGGCACATCGGGCAGATATCCACCTGTCTCGCACAGCTCAAACACGCACAGACATGTCCACAGCTATAAAAGAGTGAGTCCTGATTCTCGCTATAGCAGATCTGGCACAAGTCCATTTCTTCATCCGCGACTTCCCAGTAGCTGATACCCTTGCCGTGGCGTTTACCGTTACGGTAGCCGCCGACATATTTGTTGCCAGTCTTGCGCTCGACGTGGGTTCCTTGGCCGTGGCATTGGTCCTCCATCCAATCACCGGTGTATGTATCGCCAGTAGCGTACTCCATGGTACCATAGCCTTGCCGTTCGCCAAGGATGAAATCACCTTCATACGTGGCGCCACTCTCTGAGATGTGGGTGCCTTTGCCGTGAAAATATCCATTTTTATAATCACCGGAGTAATAATCGCCGTTGTAAGTGGCTTCTGTGGTTTTCTTGCCAGTAAAAGACTTGGTAGGGTGGTTGCGGCTCATCGCCCAAAGGTAGGGAACAAGTCTGTCGGGAGACGAGAACAAGCCTTGTTCAGCATGTTTCATGCGCCTACATTATGCTGTTAGTACCAGATATGTATAAAATATAAATCTTAGACACTCACTCATTTTTGCCAATAATATCCCCCACAACAAAGCACTCGCCATCGGTATATCCGACGACGGTCTCAAACCTTTCCACGGACGAAACAGCGACAATTGAAATTCCATCAACACGGTGCCAAAGAAGGAACGGTTTGTCGCTCGCATACCCAAGAGCCGTTCGGACAGAATCTTTGATGGCCTCACTCTTCTTTGCAAAGAATGTCCCAATGGTTTTCAGGCACTGCTTCTCCGCATCAAACTTTTGAATGAAATAATACACCTGTGCCGACAAAGGTACAAGTTCAGATGTTGGGGCGGCCTCTTCCGCTGCCTCTGTTTCCTCTGCAGCAGGGGGGCTGTCTTCCATGGTCACATCGTTATCTTGCGTAGCGTTGGTTTGAGGAGCTACTTCATCCTCGGTTGGTTCTCTATCACCTTCGCGGCTCTCTGGTCGCGTCATGGGGGGATGGGGATACGGATTTTCAATTGGGTCCAAAGGAGCTTCAGGTTCTGGGTTATCAGCATCATGCATTGGGGTGTCTGCTTGCTCGAGTGTAGCATTTTCAAGAGGGTGGGTCTCGTCAGCAGTTGGTGACGGCGCTTGTTCAACAGCTGGCTCGGTAGCTGGCTCAGCCTCTGGTTCGGCAGGCTGTTCAGTGGGCTGTTCAGTGGGCTGTTCGTTAGGCTGGTCGGCAGGCTGCTCGGTAGCTTGGGAAGGAGGGTCTTGATCTTCCTCCGCAGGAGCATCACTCATTTCTGCATCAGCCGTTTCAATGGGCTCGTCATGTGAATTCGGGAGGATATCCTGAGGATCCTCCGTTGTCACAGGATCTGCAGCCTTAACAGCTGGCACGTCAGTTAAATCTGGGATTGCGAAAAAACGGGCATTTTCCTCAGATAGAACATGCACCCAAAGTCGTAAAGTATCCAGCTCGAAGCTAGTGATCGAGTCGTAATAGTCATCTATGATTTGGAAATTAAGAGTTGGCGCAAACAAAGGCTTTCTCGCCCCGAGCTGCCACACGCGAACACGCTGAGGATCCAAGGTAACCTCATCCGTTGATTTCAACTCAGCAATATGTTTGCGAAGTCCCATAAAGGTAGTATTTCCGGGAATATAGAGTGTATCACATCGACCCATAGCTCTTGCTGTCGACATGATATCGTAAGAATCGATAATGCTCTTCTCAATCATATCAAAACCTGGAAGGTCATAGAGTTCAACCTTGATGTCGGGTGGTGAGCCATCCTCATTCCTACCAAGTCTATAGTATCCCGTTCTGAAATAATGTTCACAGAGCTGGGGAGGCTCCCAAGGTTCAATTTTTCCGGTCAGATATTCTGAGATAGCGTCGTCACGGACATATACTGCACCAGCAGCGACGTCGATGCCGGCCTTATCAACTTTTTTTGCTTCTTCGGCTGGAAGACCTTCATGGTTCAACAGTGCCGCTTTCGTAGTCAGGCATTCAACTTTATTATCAGCCGCATCCTCGAAGGCTAACCATCGGGTATTAGGTCCACCGGGGCGACAAATGCTGTAAAATCTTCCTGAAGACCGATTTCCTTTGTGGACAATCACAGAGTAGAGATGATATTTGCCAGACTGGCCTTCAACCACACGATCTGACAGATCCAGTGTCTCATTCAGTTTGACCTTATCATAAAGCATGTTCCATTGACGTGCAGACTTGTCGAATGTTTGTCGTGCTAAATCAACAGTCAAAACCGATGGCAAGGACCATTTACCTGACTGTTCATCCAGGACGCTCTTGGTCCCTTGCTCAATACTGTCGGCTTCACTGACTGAAAATCTGATCTTGCCATTGGACTCCTTGGGAAGATAATTGATAGTAGTGCTATCATCAACCATCTCACCGGCGTTCTCGATGCGAGGACTGTCAAAGATTTTGGCAAGCTTAGCACCTGCTTGGGTTCCAGCAAGCTCCAATTCCAGTGTTCGGCGAAGACGCTCCCAGAACTCATTCACGTCACCTGAAAACTCATGCAAATTACGAAGTGTGGTCGTGACCTGGTCAGTATCAATGAAAAGCTGAGAGGTTGCTTTTTGATTTCGAAGAGCCCAGAGCAAACGCTGCAATGCGTCACACAATGGACGAGGCTTAATTTCGGGATTGGTCAAATGCTCAAGAATATCAACTTCTTGGATAATCTCACGGAAAGAAGCCATCAAAAGCCAACTCGCCAGGCCTGCTACTTCATGGCTATAATTGACCATGGGATCACCCAAGGGCCGATATCCTGTCACGCTCAAGCTGTCCCAGATTGGCTCCGTATCACTCGCGTGCCACCAGAGCGACTGGGTTGGATCGTCGAAGATCCGAATATATGCGTCAAAGGCTAAGGTATCATTTCGCAACAGTGCTTGGCGCTGGCCGTGATGACGTTTGTGGATCTGATCCCAGGGTCCGTGAAAATGAGTCCATCCCCAATCAACGTTGTGAGGATTGAACTGATGGCAAGACGATTGCATCCATCCTGTGCGTGGCTCATCTGGATTGTATAGGATCACGCCAATTTGAGCAGAAACTCTCCAATCCTTTTTCTTCTCCTCTGTCTTGGTCTCTGGAGGCGTAGATTGCCCAGCAACTTCAGAAGTTTCAACGTTTGCCTCATCCTTCTTGTCTTCGTTTTCAGAGGACTTGGGTTGTTCAGGCTGTTTAAAGATAGGTGTAGCTGGCAGCTGTAGTTCCGTCTCTGGATCTAGTTTGCTTAAATCCGCATCTGGGGCACCTCTAAGAACTCTGAACTCGGTTTCCGGGATATCCTTGTCCTGCTTTGGCGGAGTGGCAGAGCACTCAACATAGATACTCAGGGACGAGACAGAATTTCCCCGAGGAAAGAATTTGATAGTCCAGTAATGACCACCAATGTATGCCGCTGGTGAACGCATGATGGTCGCACGGTTTGGTTGGTCTTTGGTACCCCGGATGCCCTTTATTTTCCAAGTAAGACGAGCTTTCTCTGAAGGACGATATTCTGGATCCTCTGGGTCGCGGTAGAATGTGTTTTCCCAGTAATTATCTAAGTTTAAGCGTGAGCAAATTTACCTCAACAAAAAGGAGGGTAAAGCGGGAGATAACAAACATTCGTAAGCACTATAGTCCGCATCGGCGGCTTCAATATCTTTTAATTCAGCTTCATCTGGCACAGATGTGTCCTCAACAATATCAGCCCAATATGCTGGCTCCTCCTCCGACTTCTCCTCTTGAGAGTCTTCGCGGCCATCTTCTTCGCCAGCCGAGACAGTTGAGTCCTCTGATTCTGAGGTTGGTCTGGTAGATTCTGCGGCAGAAGAATCACCGGGAGACGCCGAATCACCTTGATCCTCGGCATTTGTCGTAGGCTCCTGCGATGCTGTGGCGTCGGTAGTGGGCTCCACATCCATTGCAGTTGCATCAGGAGCTGCATTAGCAGCTTCAGTAGTGCTTGATTGTGCAGAAGGGTCTGAAGTTGTGTCCATGGCGTCAGTAGTTTGTGCCGGATTGGAAGGTGTTCCATCAGTTGTAGAAGTGTTCTCCGGTACAGCCGGTCGATCGGGTGCTTCCGATTCTGTGGTTTCTGATTGTCCTACCTCGGCCTGAGACTCTGAAGGTGGAACTATGGCATTTTGAGAGACTGGTGCTGGGTCCGCAGGCTCAACGGGCAAGGTTGGCTCGACTGACTGGCGGTCAGCAGGAACAGGGGCTTCGACTGCGGTCTCCATGGGTGCAGATAGCTAGCAGTATGAACGGACAAAAAGGTATATGGAGTGACGATACTCGGAAGCAATAACTAAGTAACAACACAAAAAATTAGCCTTCTGAAGCTCAGAGTGGGCTATGGGCAGTCACCCATGATCAAGGCCAATCATGGAGGTAAGGAGAATGCCAACTCACCAATGCACTGGACCAGTGAAAAGACTGGAAAACAGCTGCTCAAAGACTGTACAGTAGCTCGAGACTACTATTGATCAATGTTGTGGCAAGAATCAACGCGATAGCACCAATAGAGAGCTGATCTGGTAGGGGAGCTGTCTTCCCTCAGCTCTCCTCAACCGACGCTAAGAAAGGTCGCCAGAAAGCAATTGACAGAGATAAGAGCAGGCAAGGACAAGATTCCTTAAGCTGTATTTATTTTTTTTTTAAACGCTGGAGCAAGAGAGAGAGGAAAAAGAAGAATAATCAAGAGATGCAGACGGAACAGAGCGCCGAACCGTGTTAAAATGGATGCGGTGAGTCGGGAGATAGCAACCAGGAACACAAAAAAAGAGACACCAAACCAACGAGAGGAGTTGACAAGTTAACAACAAACTCGCTCGCAAGAATATAGGGTTGGGAGGATTGGAGGATGGATAAGAGATGGACGGAAGAGACTCTCGGAGAATGAAAGGAGAAAACGCGGGTGGAGAGAGAAAAGGGAGCGAAGGAAACGGTCGGAGAGGAAGAGGAGGTGGAGGACGAAGTTTGAGGCTGATGAGGGAAAACGGCCAGGGGAAAAAGGGCGATTTTGTTCTTATTTTACGGAGTATTATTCTAGGGATTATCAGTCAAGCTAGTGGATTAAAATGCTTGCCACCCGCTGCTTCTTTTGGATTCCTTTTCTTGCTGGTTGCCTTTTGCTTTTTCCGCTTCGCTTCCTTGTCTGAGCGTGTCGGGATGCGATCCCTTATTCCCCAGCTCGTTCGGTCGTTAGTTAACTATCGGGAGCGGAAGCTCAAGGCAGCAGCCAGAACTGACCAGCGCAGATCCACAGTTTAACAAGCAGTGCCCACACTACGCCAGGCAGGCTGATTTACAAAGAGTGACCTTTTTTTGAATAATGATATTGTATTTCAGACTGTCATGTGAAGGCTTAACTTTTTTTTTTTTTTTTTAATCTCCAGGAGAAACCGTTGGAACACCTCAAACTGTATCCAACTGCCAGCCTGCCAACCATAGCACAGAGATGTCGGGAATTCGAAGCTTCTGAAGGATAAGTTATCGAAGTTACCACCGATTGCAAGAGGTCTGGTTCCATGGATCCTGGATAGGTACTGGGAAACGCAGTATTATAAGTTGAATGTCTCCGAGCCCAAAGTATCCTGATACGGCAGAAAAAGAAGAAAATTCTTACTCGCATCCCCAGCGAGAAAGAGACACACATTTCGGATGTCGATCCAGTGGCCTTGTCTCTAGGCTTCAAGCTTGACCTCTCGATTTTCCCCGGAGGACCCGCTTGCCTGTCACACCGCCTTGCCGAGATGCTCTTTGCTCTTTAATTAGGTTATTTTAGGAGGCGTCGACTCCTCTTTAGCTCCTCCCCATCCGAGTCCCCGGCCACTCATTCTGGTTACCGCTGTGGGGAATCCCAAAGGATGATAGTCGGCGATGGGTGAAACACCACCTGTGCACTAAAATTCGTTTCCCTTGCGAACCCTTTTCTTTCTCGGTCTTTCAGCTCTTCATGGTTGTTGAATTGTGTTTAGGCAGAAAAACCCGCAGGGCTCTTCCTTTTTTCTTCTTTTTTTTGGCTTCTCGTATCGTACATCAAATCTTCAGCAAGCTAACAGAACGGGTCGCAACGAAGCGATTTCCGTGAGTCATTCCCATTTATTTTACACGGCCAAAGGAGACTTTTTGTTTGGCCTGCGATCCCTGTTAATCCTGCAATCCCGATTCCCTGCCCGCCGCAGTGCAGCCTCACTCTTGTGTCTCGGTGGTGGGTCAGTGGTCACCAACACCCGGACCACATCGCCAAGTCACCAGGTGGATTCTCGTCTGTTCTCATTGGAAGAATTTCCCCGCTGGTTTCGTTGAGTCGTTTGACTCACCGTTGGCGGCGTTGGGTTGATGATCTGGCTCTCTTCTTGTTGCCACTTCGCTCTACCTAGTTAAACCAGGGAGGTATTAAGGAACGCTTCGGGTGGAATTCTGCTATTTAGTCCCCCAGTCAGCAGTATTTCTTCATATGCAAGAGCCTGTAGTTTTCATTCTGCCTGAGAATCAACAATAATAATGATCTTCTTTGTCTCGGTGCAGGTATCTTCTCGCAAGGCTGGCGTTTGAATGCGGGAATTGAGTGGGCTTAGCATGCATGATGTTTCAACTTGACCAACGTAGCGCAGGGATACTTCTCCAACTCGTGCGCAGCCATCAGCTGGGAGGCTCAATATTACTTTCGAGCAAAAGAATAATAGAAACCCTTTCATAATTGTGAAAAATAAAAGAAATGCGCGTAATGAAAGAAAAGAGTTAGCTCGTTCGCCTACGAGGAACTCGCGATGCATGTAACATCGGGATCCGGCTCAAGGATTTATTTTCTCTATGATAGGCCCGGCCACCACCATCATTGTTCACCAGCACCTCCACTCACACACACCACATCACCTTCATCCCAACGAACTAAACTATTGTACGGAGTATGTATCAACCAACAAGCCAAACTAAATCTGCCACGCAGCACCCTTGGCTTTCATCCTGGATTCAAAAAGGGGCATTGAAAAATCCATTTGCATTCTCACAGCACGCCCCACCCGGGCCGAGAGATTCCTATTCAGGACGGATACCTTCTCACACCAGCCCGCGCATGACAATCTGCACCTAGCCGTCGCCTTCATCCAATCAGACGACATTGAATACGAAACGGGGACCATCTGTTCTGTGTGTCCAGACTCCAGACGCATGCGGGACACGACGATCTTCCAAATGAGTGGCTGATTGTCCGACAGCGTACATAAACAAGTGGACGGGAGCTGCAGATGGTGTGTGGATGCATGGATCTGATGGACAATCAGACAAGCAGCAGCATTGCCCAGTCCGTACCATCCTCCACACGCCCATCACAAATTTTTCGTTTTGGTGCTTTTGATTGGATGGGTATTGCATATTTTGTTATCAGTCTGGCCTTGAATAATGCCTGTCATGCTTAAGACTTCCTATGCACATACGGAGTATTGTACTGTATGTATGTACAGGGTAGGTATCCATTCTCGGATGACCAAAACAACTTCGGCCTTCGCTCTGTCAAGAGCCCCGCACCTAAGTTCCCATACCTTTCCTTGTTTTTCTTTTTCCTCGCTGGTATTGACGTGGATACCTTTTTGACGGCCCCATTCAAGGCGTTTGACCACCCGTATCGAGACAGTCGATGTTAAAATTCGGCCTGTATCTTGCCGACGGTTATGAAAAAAGCGGCGGGGCTGCCCGTCGACATTTTTCCCTGTGCGTCAATGGCGCTTCGTACATAACGGATAGAAAAAAAAGTAAAATCCGTTCATTTGGCAATTTGTTTCTGTGTCTTGGCAAATGTCGCCGCCACTATTAGTGGGAAGACGACGGTTGCTTCGGCATATACCTGTCATGATTATTTAGCTCCTGATGATCCTATAACCTTGTTGAGAGAGAACATACCTTCACGCTTTGAGCGTCTGCTTTAATCTTCCCCCAGCTCACAGCCTCATCGGGACGTGCGCCCGCGTCGCTGCCGTCGAACTCTTGCGCCGTGTTGATATAGACTGCACTCTCGGCGCCGTTTCTCATCAAGCAAGCATTGGCAATATGATGTTTCACCAGTCCACCTCCCAAGATAATCATACCGGCTCTCTTCGCCAACGTTGACATGGAATTAATCCGACGAATATCCTCCACAATATCAATTCGCAACTGCGCCGGAGACGCTTTATACGTGTGAAAGTAGAGCATATCCCCCAGACTTCCATCAGTCAAAGCCGGACAAAACACGGGAATGTCATTCTTATACGCCCAGTAATAAACCGACTCCTCGTTGTTGATTTCCTGACCCAGCCGCCGGATCACCTTACTCGGCGTCCAATGTATGTGCTCTTCCTCATCTTTCAATTTTTTCGACTCCTCTTGCTCCTCCAGCATCTTGTCAAGAATCGGCATCACCCAGTCCTCAAACAAGCAGTAATTGCTATTTGGCACGATCAAATTGCCAATGCGATTCATGCCGCGCTCTCGTAGTGGTGCTCCTTGCATTGTGAAGGAACCGAGGTAGGTCGGGGCTAGGCATTTGATGAGATCTTCCTCGACGCCGCCGGCGGTGGTGACGATGGCGGAGACGTGTTCGTGTTGAACGAGGTAGCGTAGGGTGTCGCGGAGGCCCGAGGAGATGAGATTGGAGGTGTAGCCGAGGAATATTGTAGTACCATTGCCAGTTTCGGGGTCGCGCCAGGCTATCTATATCAAAACAGAGATGTAGTGTCAGTATTTTGTTTGGAATAAGCGCTAAAAGGAATATCCGGCTTTACCATGTCATTGATAATCCGAGCAGCGTCGGCAACAGCAGTCGCTTGAAAGCCCATGCCGGCCATATTCTGTAGTAGCTCGGCGGCGGTGATATCTCGGCCGGCATATTTATTGAAGTCAAGGCCAGTGACTTGCGGGGTGCCTTCGGGCACCGTTTCGGAAGCCACGAGGACGGCATCTGTAGCGAGAGCAGGTGGTGCATCGGACTGAGACCCCATTGTCACAAGCCTATATCCTCGGAGGAGCTATTTTTGTATTTAGTCTCTGATTTCCGTATAGTCCTGAACTATCTCTTTATGAAAAGCAACAAATGAGGGGGATCGCACTTGACATTTTTGATCATCAAATTTGCCCGACCAATCAAATCTAATCAGATAGATGTGATCTCACGTGCCGAAGCTGTATCTGCTTACCTAATCCATGTGGGAGGCTCTCGCTGAGTCTAAATAGTGGGTTTTGGCCAGTTTCTCGAAGCGCCCAGTTCTGACCAATCAGCGGATGCCATTTGACATTTCAATAGCTTGGCGCTTCCCCATCTATGAACTCTAATTTAAAGCACCCTTCCAAAAGCAGACTAGCGGGTACTCCTGTCCGCCACAGAAGCCGAAACAAGCAGTCCAGAATTGGAAGCCACATGAGGCGCTGTGGTGGAAGATGTCGAGAAGCAGCAACAGACCGTCAGAGAGCAGGAGATATCGAGCTTCTATGGTCATTCCAACGCATTCTGCAGGGTCTCAATTGGAGATCAAGCTTAACTTCTCGCCCCCAAGACCTTCTTCTCCGCCAGTTCACCTGTTGTTCTTCGCGCCGGCCCCCAAATCACCCTCAAACCCCCCACCCGACCAATCACAGCGCCGTTCTCGCTCTCTTGCCTCGTCGCCTCCACGTGATACAACCTTAAACCGGCCGCTAAACCCGATCCAGACCCCCATCCTGGCGCTCTGATTGGCTGGTTCATTTCAATTCGATTTCGAATCTTCAACTTTTTCCCCATCAAGCCAGCGAAAGTCACAGCAAGTCACTTCCACCGCGAACTCGCCAGTCTCGCAACTTCTTCCTCTTAAAGTCGCTCGTCTGCTTTTTATCTTCTCTTTCTCCCGTTTCAAAACATCCTTCTTCTTACTCTTCTCCTTTCGTGTTTTTCTTTTACGTCTTTCTCTTCTTTTTTCGATACTCGCTACGTTCATCCGTCTCAGCCCAAACCAGTCCAGCTCTTTTATTTTCTTTTCCCAAGGGCCCTCGCCGGTGTCTTGAAATCATCAAAGCGTTCGGCTTCTCGCGTCGCGTCTCGGTTAGGTATCCATCAGAAACCTGCATCAACTCCTTGCCATCCGTCCTTCTCCCCGAATCCTTCGTGGAGGATCATTGTGCTTGGGCTTTAGCCATCTTCCTTGCGCGTTGCAAAGCGCCGTCGCCACAACTTTACTCTTCCGAACAGCTTGTTTCATCTCTTCCTCCAATTCTTCAATTTCTTCTTGCATTCGCTTTTCTTCTTTTCCCTTTTTTACGTATCGGATCTTTTGCAGATCTGGAAACCTGCAGCTTCCAACAGAGCAATCTCGCTATCCTATTATACGGCTGTCGCTTCTCCTACCTGCATCTCCACCGCCACATCCACACGCAGCTAGCCGCGTACCCCAAACGCAGACGTCCTCGCCCAACCGGAAGCTCGTCGGACGAGTTTCTAGCTGCCTATCAACTTCTTTCTACCTGTAGGTTCCCTCTATCGTGTTCGCCATTTGCTTTTTTATCATTGCTTGAATTGAGAGCCGAGATGGTGGGACTTTTACCCTTGGCCCTTGACTCAGGCAAACAGAACACAAACCACCCAAGCAATCCCCTGGTTTCTAACTCTTTTCTCTCTATTGCAGATCTTAATTGCTAGGCAATAATTCTGTGTCTTCTGCTGAAGATCATTTAATAATTTAGACACTACTCTCTTGTTCTTTGGAACATTCTTTAAAGCTGTTCTTCTTCTGCATCCAGACACACACCAGTGGTTTTCGTCGGATCTCTTATTCACAGACTTTTCGTCGCATGTTTTTTCCCCTGGAAAGCACACTGACGTGTACCGCCTCCACCTTTTGGGAACCTACAGGAATACCAAAACCTTCCTGGAACCCTCCATTCACACAAAGAGCACCTTCTTACTAACTGCTCCAACTACATACGTCACTGGGGCTGGAACTTCTCTCACTTTGCTGCCTATTTAATTTCTTGCATGCTGGCCGAAACAAATGTCTTCGCGATTCCCTCCTAGGGATCGCTCTCCGCATAGGTACGGTGACCGCCGTCCCCACATACCTGCCGGTCCTCGTGGAGGAGAAGATGTAAATTCGGTTCCTTTGGGGCGCGAGCCTCCAAGAGGCCCCAAGGCCCTAATTGATTCTTCAAGAGGTGGCCATTTCTCAGCAGGTGGCCCTAGAGGGAGAGGCATCCCGCCCAGAGGGGACTATCGCGAACGCGACCCTCGGGACATGAGAGATGCCCCTCACCCCTTCCGGCGGGAGATAGAGCGAGACTGGCCGAGGAGAGACCGCAGTTTCGACCCAAGAGACAGCCGGCCGCCTCACTTTGACCATGTCCGGTCTCGATCGCCACCTCCTCTGAGGGACTTCCGCGAGGGACCCCGAGACTTGGATATTCCAAGGCTCCGGCGTGGTTCCCGGGATGGCCCTCCCATGCTGCCGGACCTCTCTCCTATCAGAGGAGGTTCGCTGCGTGGTCGAGGTCGTGGAGATCGAGACCGCGGCAGAGGCAAGGTCTTCTTGGACGACCGCGACCTGTTCCGTCGAAGAAGCCTGTCACGTGATCCGTGGCCGCATCGCGACGTCCGCTTCGAGCGCGAGAGGGAACGCGAGCGGGAATGGGAGAGGGAGCGTGGAAGAGAGCTCGAGCGTCGTGACCGCTTTGAACGACGCGAAGATGATAGGCGCTCGGACCGTGACGAGAGAGACAGGCTCCTCGATCGTCCCCTTGAAGCCTGGAAGAAAGACCGAATGCCGAGCAGAATAGATCCGAGACCCTCCTCCAATGCGACCACCATTTCTCCTTCGACAGCGTCGCCATCTTCTTCCGCTCTCTTCTCCAACTTTTCAAGGGATGAGATCGCCGAAGCTCCTCCAAGACCGTCCGTGTCACCGGCAGTTGCATCTCGAGACCAACCAAAACCTGCCGAAAAACAAGACCTCCCTCCAACTCGCCAGGAGTTTTCTGCAAACCAGCCGGTTCCTCAATTTTCGGCGCCGTCTCTAGGTCCCACTTTCGGCAGTTCGTCAGCAACTCCCTCGACGGTCAGCATTATCGCTCCTCTGCCACCTCCGTCTGCTCCGTTTTCAAAAGGACGAACTCCGTCCGTTACGACTCCGGCGTCAAAATCGCTGGCCGACTCGTCTGCTTCTAAACCTGCACGTCCGCCAACTGGCCCAAGAGCGGCTCGAAATGAATCGAGCGCTGGATCTGACGTTCGATCGCGACCTCCACCCCCGTTGGACTTCTCTGTGGACTCGCAAAGCAAGCATGATGTCCCGCTTCGGCCCAGTCGACCCCCTCCAATTTCTCCGGTCGCTCCACATGCTGCACCTTTCCCTAGTCGGCCTCGGGCATCTTCTCTTGACAAAGTCTCTCAGTCATCGAGCCGGAATGAAGAGTCGTCGTTCTTCCCACCAAGGTCGAATTCTGGTCCTCTTTCTCCGACAGGACCCGCTTCTGTCGCTCCTCAAAGATCCGGTCGTAACTCTCTCGATCTCTCCGCTTCATCACCTATCGCTCATCGACGGCCATCCTCTACGATTCAAACATCTCCTCGAGCTCAATTCTCAAATGTACCAACAGGTCCCAGAGCTTTCCAACGGCCAAATGCTCCAAGAAGTGGACCTAAAAACAGCAATACATGGCACCGCCCTGGGTATGCTAACCGCGGCCCGCATATGATCCCACCCGCCTCTCCTACCAAACGAGAGCATTTTGGTGAAGAAAAGGATTTCGGCTCCTCAGCAAGCAATGAAGCACGCGCTGGAGAGAAAAAGCAAGACGACGCGTTGAGATCAGAGGATTCGAGCAATCAAAACTGGCGGAAACAACTGGAAGACGCGATCAACGAAAAGTCCACAGGCGAACCTTCCACTTCTGCTTCGGAGATAGTCGCACCTTCTGAAATCAGATCTCATGGCGAGGAAGGCGCGGCAGAAGCCGCTGCCAAGGAAAAACACGAGGAAGCCATTCCCGACCTACTTGCTGGATCGAGCGGCGAAGCTTCAGATGAAGAAGATGAAGACGATCTCGACGAAGAAGACTTCAATCAGGGCGAACTGCGCTTTGAAAAGGAAATGCAGGATCTGGCCGCTGAGCTGCCTCGTCCTCCTCTTCAGGACCCGGAGGTTGTCAGCCTTCTTCTTAAAATCCAAATGCTCGGCATGATCACAGATGAAGCAGTTCTTGAGACTTTGGATGAAGCTGCAGGTGATGCTATGCAAGTTGACAAGGCGGAGGAAGCAGCTCCCGCACCTACTGAAGCCGCTGCGGGTCCTTCACAGGATAAAAAAGAAAAGGAGAAGGAAAAAGAGAAAGAAGTTGAAGAAGAAACCAAGGCCCCAGAAGCTCCTTCTATCGTTGAACCACCGGCGCTGCAACCAGCTGTTTCCGAGCCTATCGCGCCACCCACAGTAGAAGATCTTCCCTTTATTCATACCGGTCCGCCAACTCCGTTCTCCGATATGGAATCATACCAGGAAACTCTACGGCTGCACGAGAACATCCGGGACACTCTTCGTGAAGAGCTACTAAAGCGACAAGATTTGGTCGCGAAGCAACATGAGGAATTGAGGCAGGAATACCGAGCTTATTACAGGCCATGGCGGATCGCAGTGGCGGAAATGGACCGTAAGAAGGCCGCTGAGGAGAAAACTGCACCTACTGAACTAAATCCGTCGACACCTCCATCTGCCACAGTTGCCACCGCTCCAGCAAATCCCGTCACTGAAGGTCGGAGAGGATACCGGCTAAATAGCGAGCTAGATTTCCAAAACGCTTTGAAGGCATCTACTATCACTGCCGAAGAAGAGAATGCACGTCGAAAGGATATGGAAGCTACGGCTAGACCTGATCTGGCTCGAGAAGCTCCTATCCCGGATATGCTCGACCAGTTTCAAAAGAAGGCCGAAGTTTTCCAGGACACAAACCACCTTGTTGACCCAGCCAAGGCTTTTGAAGTTTTTGCATATGAACTTCCAATTGATGATTTTACGCCTGAAGAGCATAAGATTTTCACCGATACCTTTTTAACTCATCCGAAGAGATGGGGTCGGATCGCACAAGCGTTACCTGGCCGAAATTTCCAGCAATGTATTAATCACTACTACCAGACGAAAGAAGAAATGAAGTACAAGGCCAAATTGAATAAAAGATGGGCTCGACGCGGACGTGGTAGAAGAACTGTCCCAAGACCACCCAAGTCCAATGCTCTCATGGCAGATCTCGGAGTACGCCCACTGTATGACGGAGATGAGACTGGAGAAACAACACCTGCAGTTACAGATACTGGTAGACCAAGACGCGCAGCAGCGCCCACTTTTGGCGAACTCGCCGCGGATACAGAGAATAGCACACCGACACCAGGATCTGGAAGACGAAGCGGGAATGATCAGCCAACCGAGAAACCTCGACGTGGAGGCAGAGGTGGTGGTCGTGGTGGGCGACGGGCCAGAACACAGCATATTTCCAATACTCCTATTGCTGCCGCACCTCCCAAATCTGAATTGGAAGTCAGCGTTGAACAAGTTGTTGATTTCATTAATTCTGTTCCCAGAAACGAGGAGCCTGTGCCTAGAGGTCTCCTCCCTCCCCCTGCTGCAGTTCCTACTCCTGCGCCGCGAGGTAGACCCAGTAGAAGCAGAATGAAGGAAAAGGAAACTCCCGCTCCTCCCATCATGGAACCGGACGCAGCTGCAGTGGCACAATCGGAATTGGCATATGGTAGCCAGCAACCTAACAGTTATTGGTCTGTCCCAGAACAGAAAGATTTCCCTGAACTTCTCGCCCATTTTGGCAGAGATTTTGAAGCCATAGCGGCGCATATGAAGACGAAAACCCCAACAATGGTGAGCGGAAAACTTAAATATTCTTCTTCGGTGGATTTGTAGCTAACGCGGATTTGTAGGTTCGAAACTATTTCCAGCGTTGTCTTGATTCTGGCAAGTCAGAGTTGGGTGAAATGGCAGCTGCTGCTGAAGCAAAGAAATCACGAGGTGAGCCGACGGCGCCACTCCCGGCTCCTCCTATCATTCCTGCCAAGCGTCGTTTTGACAATGGCCCTGCGGCAGCCAATCCACGGCCCCTTGCGCCTCAGGCAGAGACGCCGCCGGAGGTGGTAATGGTGGCTGAAAGAAAAGCGAAGCCGCATACCATGACCGCCGCACCTCAACCAATTCAGCCCCGCCAACCTGTTGAAAAAGCAATCGCTCAACAGCAAGCGTATTATGCTTCAGTACAAGCCCGTCTGGCCGCCCAAATTGCAACAGCAGCAGCCGCTGGGACAGCCGCTCGCGTATCCAATGAGGACTTCGTGCAACGAGCACGACAGCAAGCCACGCAAAGTCAACGCGTACAACAGGGACCTCGCATGGGTTATTTCAGCGACAGTCGCACCGAGGTTGCCCGAGCAGCGCCCGCCCAACCTACTCTTCCTTCTGCTCTGCAGGAACAAAGACAGCAGCAGCAACAAGGAATAGGCCCATTACCAAGCCAGACAATGTCGGCGATTCATGCCCAAAATGCCGCCCGGCACAACGTTCCGCCTCACGACCCAGAGTTTCGGAACCCACAAGGATACCAACCCATCCCACAATCATCGTATCTCCAGCAACGCTCAAGCTTGCCCGTTAATGCCGCGGCTCAGTCTCGTCGTCCTAGTCGGGGAATTTCATCGACTGTCGCCTCACCTGTTCAATTGACCATCAAAGTGGACCCGAGCCCTCGAGTCGCTTCATCTGCCGAAAGAATGAATCAGCCCTCCAACCTTTACCGACAGGCGGCCCAATTCCATGACCCTGGTCGCCCGAATCAACTTGTTGGTCGACCAAGTCCAAGAGCAAACCCCGCGACACTTCAAGCGAATGAGCCACCATCGCAAGTTCCTGTAAAACGGTCCAACATTATGAGTATTTTAAATGATGAACCTGAGGAACCACAGCCGAGAAAACGTTTCGCTAGCGGCGATTATCCAGGCTCATCAGCTACCCCGCGTCCAGTTTCGCCTCGTGCTGTGTATGGAGCAAGTCGTCCCAATGAGCAGAAAAATAATTCGGCCCAGCCAACATTTCAACCCCCACAATATGCTTCTGCACAGCCTTCACATGGGATGCAGCCTCAGCAACAAACTCATCCTTCCGTTGCTTCCGGCCAGCAATATTCTGAGTATTCTGGTGGATTCAAAACCACGCCTACTGGAGGTTCTTCCGTGAGCCAGGATTGGATGGCGAGATTTGATCCCAGGCAACAGCAACAACAGCCGCAACAGTCTAGCTCCACCGATTCGCGTGCCAGACCATCGTCTACTGCCGCTATCAATCAAATGTATACTGCGCAATTAATGGATATGCAACGGGCTCTTCAGCAACAGCATCAACCTTTCCCACACCAGCCCGCTACACAACAGCAGGCGGCTCTACAAGGCCAGAGTTCCTCGTCTCGCGCCTCTCCTATGCCGCAGCATCCGCAGTCGTACTCTCAACCTGGCAGCCCGTCGGTTCAACGCCACAGTATATCTTACGCGCCCAAATCTTCGCATCCTAAACCAGCGTCTCCGATGCAATCAAGCCATTTGAACCCTAGTTCACACCAACCACAAGGCCGACACCAAACTTATGGCGGGCCGGGTTCTACTAGCCAGCAGATGCAACCTCCAGAGATCCAGCCTTTCCGCCAGCAAGGCGGACCTGCATCACAACAATTCGCGTCGAATGTTCGACGAGTTCCCTCCGTCTCACCGAGACACCAACACAGCTACTTGCCATCCCAGCACCTTCAGGCTCAACAGGAACTCCAAGCCCAACGCGCGCAACGCATTTCGATGGGCGGAATAGGTCCACAACAAGGTGGCGTTAGTGCTGGTGGCCGTCAGCCTCCCACACCTTCTCAGATTCAGAATCTGAACCGTGGTCAAAATGTGCCTTTGGAGAGGTCGTATACGCCTCCGACAGCCATGCAGCAGCAAGGACAACAGCATGGTGCAGGTGTTCCGCAACATCAGCACCCGCCTAGTGGCTACCCTCCTGGTACGGTTATCCTCAATACAAATTCGAAACAGACTGGACAACAGCAACCTCCACCGGGCCATCAGATGCATCCCGGCTATGAGAGAAGATAGACTATGATGTTCCGACATGTTTTCTAATTTTTTATTACTCGGATTTTGAGACGACTCTCGTCCACTTTCATAATCTTTCAATGGTGCACTGGATGATTGTGCCATATGTCCTGTTTGATGTAGATACACGATACTCCACTGTTTTCTTTTGTCTTTGCCTTTTCTCTGAATACGTGTTTTATTTCTCGACTCTGCTTTGCTGATTTGGTCTTGTCTTTTTCATTTTCATATGCTGCTGGGTGGCATTTGATCCGGCATTTAGTAGCATGAAAACATCACGAAAAAATAATAGCAATGAAATTAATTGTATGAGTGATTCTCTTTAGTAATCCCTGTTCTTCTCCTACAATTATCCGTTCATGTACCACGCGGTAAAGCCAATAGACTTCATTGATATCGAGCCTGCTTAATCCCGTTAGGTTCTTCGTCGGAATCGCAAACCTCTGCGATGAGATAACAGCAGTTTACTACCTTATAGCCCTCTCTTAATTGATATCTAGTACATACGGTCATAGGAAGTGGAAAACAGGGCTTCCCGTCCGCTCAGCCGTACTTAAGCCACTTGCCGACTGGCTAGTAGTTGGGTGGGTGACCACCAGCGAATCCCAGTTACTGTATGTTTTTTTGGGATTTTTTTCACTATTTTTTTGGGTCCGCTGAGCCACGTTAGACTTGGTATGTATTGTAGTGAGGTCTTATTTCTTCACTATTATGAGGGTTCTGTAGACATTATGTATGTTCCACCGACGTGGAACTTTCAATTATAAAGATCGCCATGCGGCTAAATAGTTTTCTTAAGCACCCCAGGCCCAATCCTTGGAGTGCCATCTATTGAGAGACAGATAAATACATGCATAAGAGATACCAAAATATGAGAGACATGTTTAACGTAGCGCCATAAGCATCAGGTAGGGGGAGTTGTGAGGTGTGTGGTATAATTACTGGTTTGGGACGTACCGAGCATATACCTTACATAACAGCACAATCTTTATTTTTATCCTTTGGTCGCGAGACATACGGAGATGCCGCTGGCATCCGCCTTCCTGGCGACTGCTGTTGGTTCATTGGTATCCTGGGGTTGATACCAGGATGGCTCTGGCTATGGCCGTGACCATAGCCGTGAGCCCGGCCATAGCTGGAGGTTCTAGGTCCTGCGATGCCAGTGTACCCTGCGGCAGTAGGTTGGTCCGGGTTATACGGCGGTGTAAGTGCCGCTTGTTCATAGGTCGGCGGGGCGAGATTTTCGTCCTGAGAAGCGGAGTGATGAGCAGTCAGGCCTTGGGTAGGTGGCACGAGCGGGCGGACGGTTTGGGGTTGGCGGAGTTGGCGATGGCCGGTTGATTGACGGCGGTGTGTTGTGGATTGGCTGGCGGAGGCGCGATGGTGTACTGGTTGCCACTGTGGTGAGGATGGTGGAGGTTGTGGTCGACGGTCTGTACGTGCTCGTGCGTCTTCTTCGTCTTGAAATTGGAGGGCCAACGCATAAGCATAGTCGGCATCGGTTTGCTCGCTATGGTCTGATAGATGACCATGCGTGTCAGGCTGGTCTTGAACAGGCTCGGCTGTTGAAGCCAGTTCATGTCGCTGCTCTTGGGCAGCTGGAGCAGCACCGACCGGGCGAAAGTCCCCGGAAAACAGTTCGGATGCGCTTCCATTCACATCAACGAGGCTCTCCCATACGACTTCAGCATGACTGGCATATCCGGCGTCGGATACAAGAGTGAAAAGTTGATGTGATTGTGGATGTTTAAATAAAGTAGAAAAATGATCGTTTCGAAAAAGAATGCTCAAAGATCCAGGAGCAAGAGATCGATTCAGATGCTCTATACCAAACGGACTTAGCTGTGTGGCATTCTCAACAGTGACAAAACGCTGTATGGTGTCAATATCTTTCATCAGCTGCTCTTCGTCGCTCGAAAGGGTGCCTCCAGAGAAAACACGTTGCTCAAGCTCTTCTCTTCGGAAATGAAGTAGCTGAATATCGTCATGGTATTCTGCCGTTCGAAGCATCGCTTTATTAGCCTCTGAGTCCGGCGGAGCCAGCCAGCCATGAACTAGAGGGAGATTGAAAGCACTATAGAGAGTCACGTCTCTTGTTTGATGAAACATTCCTGGCTGATCAGGGTCTGTGTTCTAGTGAAAGAGTTAGCATTAAATTAGAGTAGTGGCAGATGCGACAACGTACAGGAGTTAAACGGGGATTAACATTCATCCCGGTGTGAAGCATTGTCAGAAATTTACTAAGATCTTCGATATCAGGAAGCTCGCGTTCCTCATTCAGATAGGTTGTTAACTCGTCGAACAAGGCTTGAATCAATAACCCGAGAGATATTCTTTCCCGAGATCTCAGCGCCCTTATGAGAGGAGATTCTACATCTGGTGGGGTGCGCAGGACAAGGCTATTGACAAGGGCCAACAGAGGACATGGGCCATTCTCATTCTGCACTAACACAGGACACTGCCGCAGACCCGTACCGGTTCCATCGGTCCAGTGAATGGTTCGGATATCGTATATCTCCGACGGCTGTGCATGTTGTTGCAACCTTTCTGCAAGGTCTTGCGGTACAACCCCAGGGCGATCAATCGGACTAGAGGGTGCCATTGGCCGACTATCTGACGAAGGTACATGTGAGGCGGCGAAATAAGAGGGATCAAATTGGCGGTCCACATGTGTGTTATTCTCAGAACCGGAAGAGGGATCGGCAGCGTCGTATATCCTTGTGCCATGCCCTAAACTTATTTGGTTCCTAGATTGGAGAGAGCCGGTGTTTGCTTGGTCGATTGGTTCAAGGGATAATCCAGAGAGCGATTTCGCAATGCTATGATCTGGAGAGGTAAGTGGGGTCGAAATGTTTAATAACGGAGTGTCTATGGAGTCACGATGGGAGAATTAGCTTTTAGATATGAAGCGAGTTGAAGTCATGGGAGCGTACCTGAGGTGTGACAAACAACCGAAGTACCACCTGGGACTGATTGACTATCGCCTTGAGTATTCTCCACTTTAGCCCTAAAGGGATTGTTTGACTGCAATTCGATTGTTTTGTGAGGTGATACATCGGTGGCATTGTTTGTGAACAACTCGATTGATCCTGCATTGGAATGATGCAGCCCTGGAATCTGAGGGATTCCAATCCCGGGCGGCGTAGTTTCTTGCATCTTGTGACCATTGTCTCCCAATGGCGGGAGAGTCTCGTTTCCACCTTGCGCCTGAGTATAATTCTCGTTCAACGAGCTAGACGGAGCAGAGTATAGATATTCCGGGGCAGTATTGAGGCCACCGGCATCGTTGTGATTGTGTGGTGTTTCTGTTGTTGCCGTTGCTGCTTGCCCGGCTCGGCTGCTAACTTCCGGTCCTCCAGGCAGCTCCATTTCGAAGATGTCGTGTCAGTGGCGCGGAGGAATGTACTCAGAGTAAGCAGCGGTCAGAAAAGCATGTTTCGGATGATATGCAGCAACATATGCCTGTGTCCAAAAGCGAAAGCCTGCTCAAGACGGGTTGATTGTGCAGGTAGCTCAGAATGAGGGCTCGCAGTGCTGGTGGAAATCTGCGGAGGTCGCACAGCGTGCCAAGGGAGAGGGGTGAAGGTAGAGTTGAGACAGTGAGGCTATCAAGGGACGCTTCCGGCTGTACATCTGGTCTCCGATGAAATGGATCCGCAAGGAGATGAGGTTCAATCGCAGCAAACGATTTACATTGAATGGAATGCGCAATCACCCGAAGCGGCAATCACCTGGAAACTCAAGTTCGGCCCCGCCGGTTTATCCGAGGATGACGTAATGATAGCTCATCTCGGTATTATATTATTCCGAATGTTGATAAGGTTTGGAAAAGTTGCGGCTAAACCTAAATTCGGATGAGGTTCATCAGTTTATGAGCTCGAAAGACAACGAGAAAAGAGGAAAGATCAATGCATATCCCGGAAGACAGGAGGGTGTGAGAGAAGCTTGCGGGCATAGCGCCTTGAAATAATTCACCTTTGATGCATACTCACCATGTACTCGAAGATATCTCCTTACACTTACATTGCGCTTCAGCTCCCGTCGGGAACAACCAAAATTCAACAGATACTTCCTTCTACGTATGTTATTTGGATCGCCATACGGCTCCGTTACCCTCTAAGCTGAAGCGCAATATGCTAATGACTTTTCTAGAAATATCGGGCTCGGAAAATATGGATCATTCCCCGCAAATCAGATCATCGGGAGACCGTTTTACCTGACATTCGAAATTCTTGACGAGCCCGAACCCGATGGCCACATCCTACGCGTTGTTTCGGCCGCCGAACTTCATACTGAAGCATTAATGACTGACGACGCAACACCGGGCGAGTTTGAAGATGGACCAGAAGCTGCCCAGGGAGAACTGCAGGATGATGAAACACCCCAGGCACGAGACAACCGCAACATCTTCGACGATAACTCGGCGCAGCAATTGACTATGGGAGAAATTGAAAATTTGAAGCAGGGAACGACTAGTGCTGGCAAGGAGATTATCACTAGGCTATTGGAATCGCATGCCACTCTGGATCAGAAAACGGCGTTCTCACGAGCAAAATATACATTACGGAAACGAAAAAAGTTTCTGAAGCGGTTTACACCACTACCTCTTGACGTATCACTGCTTACGAATTGGATGCTGTATGATAAGGATGCGACGCGAACGATGGAGTTACGAGATGAGATGTTAGGACTTATGGGATGCTGGGCGAATGTTCACCATGGTGGAGAAGATACTTCAACGGAAGACCTGATTCCCAGCCAACCTTCTGGCCGATGGCTTATTGTCGATGACACTGGAGGGTTAGTCGTGGCGGCTATGGCAGAACGGATGGGTATACTATATTCTTCTACAACCGAATCAGGCGCCAATCCTCCTGGGCCTGCACTGGAAGGAGAACAAGGTGGAGATATGGCGGAAGATTTGGAGACAAACCCGGCAGCCGACGCCGAACACGATTCAGAAAATCGTCCTTCACCTCATCACCCACGGCGGCATCACCGTCCGGCACCCATGTCCGCAAAGAACACCACTTTAACACTACTCCATCAAAATTTCCAACCGAACCTTACCATGCTTAAATACTTCTCTTACGACGTCAACGATCCTCCTGAATCCCACCCTCTATATACCCATCTCAAAACACTATCCTGGATTCAGCTCATAGACCCCAACGCCGACCAAACTTATTCAAACCAGCCCACCACTCTCCCAGACTCCGTGCTCGAGGAATTGAAACCCAGTAAACGGGGCGCATATTTCAGAAAACGGCGGCGATGGACGAAAGTCCGGAGCGTCGTGGACGAGACACGCGCCGGGGGTTTCGATGGCTTGATTGTCGCAACGTTAATGGATCCGACCTCGGTTCTAAAACACACCGTGCCTTTGCTTGCCGGATCAGCTCCCGTCGTTGTATACTCGCCACATATCGAACCTCTAGTCAAACTCGCTGATCTATATTCGACAATGCGTCGCGCAGCGTTTCTAAACATGAAGCACGCCGCGAGCGAACGTTCTCAGCAAGACGAAGGAGAGGAAGGAGAAGGTAAAGATCACGAAAACGAGGATAACTTTCCGGTCGATCCGTCGATGCTTCTTGCTCCTTCTATTCAGACATCTCGGGTTCGTACTTGGCAGGTGCTTCCGGGACGCACGCATCCTCTGATGACTGGACGGGGAGGAGCGGAGGGATACGTGTTTCATGCGATTCGAGTCATCCCAGCGGGAAAGAGGGTCGAGGCTCGTGGAATTCCGGGGAGGAAGAAGAGGAAGCTGGAATCGTCTTAGGGATCATTGGTAAGGGAGTGGATTCAAGATGGGGGCGGTAGTTTTTCCATTCATAGCGAGAGGCAATGAAGTTGGTAGATGGTTTGGATTTCTTGACAGCAATAGAATATAGACAAGTTCGATTGAGGGCACACGAGTACGGAGTAAGTAACCCTTTGTAAAGAGAAGCATGCGAAACAAAACGAGATCAATTGAATTTTGAACACTCAGCAAAAAAAAATTTAGGAATTGAGTGCATCGGCCGGGAATCGAACCCGGGGCCCATCGATGGCAACGATGGATTTTACCACTAAACCACCAATGCTTGTTGACGATTGAGTTCGCTCTTTGACTTTATGGCCTTCCCCAACCTCATCGCTCATTTCTCCAAGGTGGTTGTTTCCCGCACCTCAATCCAGTACTTCCAACCGTTCGCAGAAATCCTCCGTGGAATCAACAATGCAGTTTCAAAATACAACTCATACCCCCGCTTTGTCTACATACCCCGTGCCCAGCTTAATTTACAGCCAGTGAACCGCCTGCATGCGAGAAGAAATTGCCAATACTTGTCAAGCGTTGGGTCATTAGATAACAGAAACTTCCCAAGATTTTCATCTTTCTTTGATTCCATCACCTGCTTCTTGACCGGGATCGAAAAAAGCGAATGAGGGCATATTGACGTGTCCGCTTTTGCATGCTGCCTACATAGGATTCCCTTGGACATCGGAGGGACGTACTGCCAGCTTTTGCAACAAAGGTTTTTCTCAGCTTTTGTGCGAATGAACCTCCGTACTTACATCCGTACTGGCCCACGGGGTCGTGATTTTTTATACACAAAAAGTCGTCTTGCGGGTTTACAATAAAGACCACGAATTTCCACACTAATTTTTCTCCTTTCTTGATATACCCGTACTCCGTACATCTCCATCCACACCACCGTATACCTACCTATACGACACCCAGTGTCCCCTTTCTACATTCCATACTTATCTAGTCGCGTCCTGTGCGTCGCAATGGTTAGTGGATCATGATTTCTTCCATCCAAGTTCCAACGTCATCACATTCGGACTTCCGTCCATTGGTGTAACTCTTGTTACCTATCAGTGGAGTTGGATTGGTCTTGTTAGACCGTTAGTGGTGGGGAGACAAGAATTCGCTCGCGGCAGATGTCGCACAGAGGCCCAGGCACCGTGTCTTGTTTCTAGAAAATGAGCGAATGTGGGACTGGGGCTAGTTAGTCCAGCTTTATCGTTGCAAATCGTGTAACCGGAGATTGCGGAGGGGAGTGGGTGTATGTAACTGGTGGACTCGTACTTCGTAAGAATTGGTTGATCTTTGGACGTTTGGACCGTATGTTTTTCTTAATTAGAAGCTTTTTCACGGTGGGACGGGAATACAGGCCTGAGCAAGGAGGTCTCCTCTTTGATGTTAGGTAAAATTACCGAGATATTTCCGGAGACGTGACTATAACAACATAAGGTATACTTTTCAAACCGCGTCTCGTAATGGAAAGCATGGAATCAAGGGTCCATATCCTCCGTAAACGTGTTCAGAAACCTGCCGATTTTCCAAGGAATTCCCGTCCTGCAGGATGTGATGTGTCCTTGAAACGACAGAAAATCTTGAAGTGAATCGAAACCTGCAGGTGGGCATCCGTTGCCTAGTCCGCCAAGTATCAAATCTCTATACTGCCCACTTTTTACACATGTTGCGCATCAATGGTCTAGTGGTATGACGCTTGCCTTCCAAGCAAGCTGCCCGCGTTCGATTCGCGGTTGATGCAGGTCTTAACCTTTTTTTGTTGTAGCTTTTTATCTTTTAAGCTTATCTATTTTTTTTGTCCCTGTTCTGGGCGTAAAGGTTTTCTAGGCCGCGACTTGTATAAATTTAGTTTTTACGTTAGCGAGAAAGACGCGCAAGCAACTTCGTCTCAGGCAACGAAAACGGGAAGTAGAAAACGAATTGACTTTTCATTGAACCACGATTTAACTGCTCCGTACGGAGTACCGGTTGATAGATTGAAAGGACTTCGGGATCTCGCTGTTTCCCAAGAGCGGTGGTTGGTGAGATCTTTCTATCCTGCTAGCTCACTCCATTCATACGACATCTACTCCGTACGGAGTACGGAGTACAGGTACTCGGTATCCAGGTGCTCCATACTCCATATGCAAAGCACTGTTTTAGAAACCCAGTTCGATTTACAATCTAGGGTGGAAGGAAACTCTTTATGCAATAAACTACTCCGGCAGGTGGTTCTCGTACATGCATGTCGGGAATTGGTGGGGGTAAGCGAAGAGAGTGGGAACTGGAATGATGATGATTTATTCTTGGGAGGTTCGATTCTTCCACGTTGTTATAAAGTGGGCCGGTCACTCTTCCAACTGGAACAAGTTCGGAGTGGAAGGTATGGAGAACTCGAGAAGACCGGATGTAGCTAGTCGCGATGTCTATCATCTGCACTATGATGATTGATTCAATTGAGTCGGGAGAAACGGCAACGGAGGATGTCCGCGGCTGCCTTTCCCTCATGTAGGCAAAAGTGGTGCTCGTTGATATCTACAGCATTGGTGGTTTAGTGGTAAAATCCATCGTTGCCATCGATGGGCCCCGGGTTCGATTCCCGGCCGATGCAGACAAGATAAACTATCCGATTTCTTTTTTTATTCATTCCTTTTTAAGTCTCGGATGGTGCGTGCGCTGTGCGTGTCCCGGAGAATCGCCATTGAGACCAAAAAACGGGTGTGCCCTTTTTTCTCCTTTATTATTTCTTTCCTTTTTTATAAGAGGTTATTTGTTCCTTTTTCCCGGTGAGAAGGGACCTGCAGGACACTGACTTGTTATTGACGAATTACGAGTGATCTTCTCCACACAAGCAAGATTATCAGTGGGACGAAAGTAGGCAAGAAAGCCGAGAATCGCAAGATGGATACCTTAATTATCATTGACTGCGAATGAGCGAAAGGCCGATGGGCCGAAGGTATCAATTGGAATCCGTGGACTGATGATGTTTAAACGCGCCACAGACGCCTCCAGGGGGGGATCCGCGTGGCAAGCTTAAGGTACGGAGTTGGGAAACTAGTTATCTCCACCGCGGGCCAACGGTGAGGAGAGATGAGTTCAGGAAGGGAGAGTGTGGGATTTCATTGGATTGCGTGGTGAATATACGGAGTAAGAGCTGTGGGAGATGGAGAGCTGGAAGCTTTGATGCGGGGGGAGGATTCCGCAACCTTAGGCATGGTACATATGCAGTGCTTTTGGTGGTGGTGGTGGTGGTGGTGGTGGTGGTGGTGATAGTTTATTCGCAGCACCTACTAATCTTATATCTTCATGATGGATGAGGAGAATATTCGGTGTAGGTGTCCAGAGGGTTGGGACGGAGTGCCTTGCCATTCTCTAGGGTGGTTCCCAGTGCCCAGCCGAGGCATCGGTATAGTGTAACTAGGGATTCCAAAGGTATGAGTGCTGGAGAACAGCGGAGGAAGCAAAGCAGCGGGTCTCTTTGGCTGGTTTCTTCTGGGATTAACAGCACTAAAGGAGGACCTTAAGGATAATCCATATTGGATGATAATAAGAAAGAGTGTTTGGTGTGTTTGTTGTGTGCGATGTCGATGCACGTGGGGGAGGTCGCGTTCACGTGACTTGAGTGCACGTGCTCGGAGATCGTCGTCAGAGTTGCCGTTTCGAGAGACGGCGAGAACTGTTTAATTCAACGGCGAAAAAGAAGAAGAAGAAGAAAGAGAAGATCAAACTGACAGACAGACTGTTAGAGACAGAAGACAGAGATTGATTGAAGCTGTCCTGTTTCAGATGCTGTTTTATCCCTCACGACAAGATCTCGATCTTCAGATCCTTCTGCTCAATCGAAAACACCGTTCGCCGTCCACCAACCACCACCAAGCGAGCCACACGAAAACCAGCCGGGATGCCAGACCTCCTGTGATCCCCCCTGGTCCTGGTCCCTGATCCCTGATCCCTGATTCCCTGATCCCTGGCCACTTTCTCTCGGGAAGGCGTCTTTGCTTTTAAAGATGCGGTTGTGCTCTGACTGGGTTTGGCAGCCTCTGGTTGGCGCACGTGCGGCCAGGCTCCAGTGGGAGTGGCTGTTGAGTTTCAAGACTGTCCACCAGCCTTTCTGTTTAGCGTCTTTTTGTTTTTGTTGCTTTTTCCAATTCCTCTTTTACGTTTGTTGTGCTCTGCACGTCATGAGCTAACAGGTCAAGAGGACAAGACAGGGCTGTTTTTTCACTGGAAATAAATTGAGGATGATGATCAGAAGAGAAAAACAGCTGCTGAAGAAATGATGAAGAAAACAGAGACAAAGAAATGACCAACTGCAAAGATCACAGCACAGCTACAAAAAGTATACACAAAGCAACCAACTGCAGGACTCGATCACCTCGGGCCTAGATGGACCATGTATACGACACCTCCACCAGCAAGCTCTCGGAGTGGTCGGATGTCAAGTCCTGAGAAGCCCTGAGAATCCCACCGCTTGTCGCGCAAACCCTGAAAATAATATAATAAGATATCGAACGCAAAAAAGAAAAAAAAGGAAAAAATAAGAAAAAACACTATTAAGATCGATGCACCTTCTTTTTGAGCAATCTTCTGTCTGCTCTCTGCTCCGCACGTCTCCCACGTTCCCGCAGCTTCAACGGCCATTCACTCTGGGCACGCTTCTAGGCATCGCATTGGCAATTATTGGCAGCCTTTGTGGTGTTTCTCAACCATCATTACTCCAACTCTCCTACCGATGGGACTGATACTCACCACTATCACCACTATCACCATGATCAACCTTCTCACTGTCAATCATCATAACCCGCAATAATATCTACAGCTATCTCTACCTCGGTACCTCTAATCGATTCTCTGCTTTGCCCGGGTTGTGGTCTTCACTCCTTGTACTCATACACTTCCATCCACTTGTCTGTCTGCTGTGTCTCGTTACTCCAAACACTGTTTCTGCTCCTCGTTTCGATATAACTGCTATACCTGCTCCATACTTTTACTCCATACCTCTTAACTTACTATCACCCGTTTTATCAAAGTCTTGTCCTTTTTCTTATTTTTATTTTATTTTTTGCGCTTAACATCCACTAATTTGGATCCAAACAAGCGGACTCCAATTCCACTTCATTGGGCCCGGATATTTCTTTCGCTTTGCACGGGCCCGGACGGTTGACGATCATTGGCAAACTGCCTTCTTCTCGAGCAGCCTTCACACTCTTTCTTGCTCTTTCACCACAGTGCTACGGAGTAGTTATCTCTCTTTACTCCCGGACTCCGTGCAGCTTCTCCGTCTCTCCCCTCCTTCCCTCACACTTAACTTACTTCCACATCCCTCCCCACCCCCATAACTACCTTCACCACCCTCCCTCCCCCCAGTCATTCGCCCAGTCACCCAATGCTCTGGATATAATTAAAGAACTCCCAAAATAATATCGCCCCCTTCGCCATCATTCCTCTCTCTCCCCTTCTTCTCTCTCTTCTCTGTCTCTTTCATCCTGACTCATTACACCTCTCATCCTCACCCACTGTCTGTCCGCTGCTACTCCCCATTGCCTGATCAGTACACACTCTCTCCCTCTTGCTGATTTCTCAGCATGCGAACGGTCCAATCCCCAGCTCTCCCTCTCCATCATCTACAACCTGGCCAAAATGCCGTCCCGTATCATAGGCACCATCGAGGAGAACTGGAACATGTTCAGCGCCGTTGAACGTCGAAATGTTGCCATCTACATAGCCGGTATCATGATCTACAAATTCGGCCTCGAAGCGTTCAACGGCTCCATCGTCGCTTTGGCTACAAACCGTTATGACTACGATGCCTTTCTCTCCCAAACCCCACCAAAGACCTTCGAGCGCGTCGGTCTGCTCACCGGTCTCAATCAGGCCTTCCAGTGCGTCGGTTCCATCCTCATCGCCCCGCTGGTGCGAAGAGCTTCCACTAGAGTCGTGCTCGCCGTCGCCATTGTGGTTTTTGGCTTATTCACAGCCCTCCTGCTCATCCTGGACGCCGCCAGTGGTGGCACCTTTGTCCCAGCCTCGTTTCGGAAGAACCATCCGAACATGGATTTCCACTACTATGGCCATTACAATACCGACGGCATGATTCCCATCTACTGTGTAACCGGTGTCGCCTACGGTATGGTTGAGTTGATTCGCAGAGTCATCCCGCGAGATATCGTCGGTGGGAATGTTCAGAAACTGAGGCGCATGGACGCCTTGGTTCACGTCTTCTATGAAATCTCAGGTACCGCCGGAGCCTTTTGCACTGCCTTGGCCTTGATTCCGCAGCTCGGAAACAATTACTCATTCATCATCACCCCGGTCTGCTTTCTGTTTGCCGGTGCCGTCTGGTTCTGTATCAAAGATACCCATGTCCAGCATCCGGCCAACGAAAAACTTCTCGCTGACCACCCCCCTTACATCAAGGCTGTATTCGGCTCGTTCTATCTTTTCGGAGAGTCCCTCTGGACCGGAGCACGCCTCATCATGACAAACAGAAGATTCATCTGGCTAATACCAGGCTATGCTATTGCCTTTTACGGTCATCGATACCTCGAAAACGGCCTCGCTCCCGCGATTGCGCGCAGATACCTAGGCCACTCCGCCTGGTCGCAAGTCATCGTGGGCGGTTCTAATCTTGGTGAATTATTCGGCGCTGCATTCGTCTTCCTCTTCACCAATTTCATCACTACTCCTATTCCCTGGATCCGTATCGATGCCATCATGCTGCTGGTCGTGTGGTATCTTCCATTCTGGTACCCGCCTCAGGGTGACGTCCGGTACGCTTGGGCCATTGGTGCGACCTTCCTCCCGATCTCTTTCGGTTGGGCTGCCGGCGATGTCTCCCTGGCCGCTTACATCCAAGCCACACTCGCCCGAGTCGAATCTAAAACGAAAAACGTGTCCGCTCTCGGTGCCGTCATGGCTTGTCTGTACACGACTTACATCGTTATTTACGCCATCACATCACCGATTCTCGGTCGATACATCGATGATGTGTATATTTCGACTGGTGGAAGCAAAGGCGGTGATATCCACAGTGCTATTCTCAACGTCGCCGGTGTGCAATATTCGATCATGGCCTTTGTCATTTTCGTCTCTACATTCGTCCCGCAGGGCTCGTTCGCTCTTAATCCGAAGCTACTCTTCAACCAGAATCTCGATGCGGATCTTGAAGTCTGTGAGATCACGTCGATTGATATGAAGAAAAGTATGGAGCGGAGAAATACCGCGGGTCAGAATAGTACGGATCGGGAATCGTGGTGATCAATCACCATGTTGCTTTGATTGAAAATTTTTCTTTTTCTGTTTTTGTGTTTTAGTTTTGTGCGAAATACCCTCCCAGCGTTGATGCAAGTTTCAAGGAAACAAAATAGACATCCGCTGACGTTTGATGTATCATCACCTATCCTATTATCTCCTATCCTACCTACCGACGATATCTATACCCATATCTCTTCTATCGCTCCGCCCCGACCAGTCGCTTCTTTACCACACTCGCCCTCCTCTACAGCACCCCTTACCTCCACCATCGCTCACATTTTCTTTCACTCTCCTATCCTCTCTATCCCTCTCTCACACACCACCTTCCCATCTACCTACCTACCTACCTACCTACCTACCTACCTACACACACACTCACTCACTGCATCTTATCAAAGAACAGGCGACAGGCGCCCGGATTATGACACTTCTTTTTCCTATCTTCTTCATTTATATATATTTTGTTATGCAATTTAGCGGGAAAGTAAATCTAACCTTATGCGGGCATGATCGTAATCTATTTCTTCTTTTTTGGTCAGTGGTCTCCGGCCCCCCTCTCACGCCCTATGTATTTATTGGAGGAACTAGTTTTGGGGGCAAATATGTTATATTGGATCGTTACGCGGGATATTTGAAAGTTATATTGGAAAGCGAAAGAGTGGGAATTGGTTTGAGATGCTTGTCGAACAACAGACAGCAGTTGGTTTTTTATGTTATGAGAGTCTGAGGTTTCATACCTTTTTTTTTCTTCTTTTTATTTACTACACTATTTTCTCTCTCTTTCTTCCCCTTTTCCGATCGCCTTGACTTGAGCTACAAGACTGACTCGACTGAGAAAAAAACATAGGAAACACAGACCCTTAGTGAGTGTCCCCGAAGCAAATGTTGTATCTAATTTTGTTGCCAAATATCGTGCTTCTTCTACATCTTCATTCATATTCTTATTTGGGAGTTGAAAGTCGCTTGCTTGCTTTGCTTGCCTTATAGAATACTGAAAGAACACATGGCGATGATGAACCAGAAATACTTTTCTAGGACGAAAGAATTAATACTATCTCTTTTTCCCCTTTTCCGATATGTTTGAATCAATTTTATTTATTATTTAATTGATTTCATTTATAATAATGACAGAAGTAAGTCTCTAGAAGGTAGAAGGTAGAGAGATGGTGTCTGAATTTCGATGGCTGTGGCCGGCCGGGTTTAGAGTGACTTGTTCATGAACTTGCGCTTTGCAAAACTGAGCCACCACTACGAACCATGGATCATCAGCATGAGTTAATCGGATAAAGAGAGAAAAGGTGCTTTATGACGGGTAGAGAAGGAAGAGGGAAGCTGGGCAGTGTAGATGGACGTACCTTGGATGGCCCTACACCATCGGGATATAACCTCGAGTGTAGCCTGATAGCTATCTCTTGCCGGACTTGGGAGAGGTATCTAGAGCCGTCATTAGTAGAGAACATAAGACTCGACTTGCACCAATGTAAACTGAGTCCCAAAAGGAAGAAAAGAAAAAAGGATATAAAAACCCACCCCCTCAAAACCTCCGCCTCCCTCGCATCCCCCGGCCTCTCAAAAGCCTGATTCAAAGGAAACGACGCATCACCGGGAATCGCAAAGGATTCCAACGCCGTATTTATCAACAATTTCTCCGCATCTCTCGGATTCGTCATGTTAGGCTTAACTTTCCCTAGACATTCTGAAATAAACAAGATTCCGTAGATCAGCATTCGGTCTGCGGGACCCTTGATTTCAAAGTTTCGAAAGAATGTGTTGGCTCGGTACAGAGTGAGAATTTCATCGAGACAGTCGTAGGATTCGGAGTCGGGGTCGGGAGATTCGGAGGAGGATGTGGGTGGTAGGGCGGGAAGTGTGTATGCGGGACCGCGGGTGCGGGTGCGGAGGGGGAGGAGGGGGAAGTTTCCTGGGGGTTTTGAGTTAGAATTACGTTTGGATAGCTTGAGGAACTGGTTCTGTATCTTGTAATGTAGTATACATAAGGTACGGCGGTGCGAGTGGCATACCTATTGTCTGGACGTCGGCCTCTTGGAGGAAGATGGAATGGTATGCCTGGAGAAGAAGCGG
Source organism: Nannizziopsis barbatae (assembly GCA_014964245.1). Lineage (NCBI taxonomy): Eukaryota > Fungi > Ascomycota > Eurotiomycetes > Onygenales > Nannizziopsiaceae > Nannizziopsis > Nannizziopsis barbatae. The sequence continues at coordinate 2,670,693 of JACVYH010000003.1, forward strand.
GGAGTTAGAGCAATTGGGGATGAGAATGCTTGAGGGAGTGAGAAAACGAACCGGCATATTGAAAGGATATCTAGTAGTATTCGGTTTTCGATTCTCTAAGAAGTTTATATGTATTGTGCTTGTCGAGTTTGGTGGAAGTACTTTCGGTGTTGTGAAGCTGTGATATCGCTTGAGCGTCAGCGATGGTCAACGTCAGAACGGCGGAGGCACCAAATTTATTACTAAGCGAGAAATTGAGCTAACCCCACGTGATCATAATACTTGGCGTGTTACCTGATATTAGATAATCCAATTCCCGATGACTCAGCTAGTTTTTTAGTGCGGTCCAATTTCTTGGAACATTTCCGTTTGGTTCTCTCCCTTAACCTAAAATCCTAAAACCCACCGCTGAAGGATTCAGGGGAACCGTTGCGACTTGCAAAAGCAGTGGATTCGTTATTTCATTGAACTCAAACGCAGACCATGTTTTCGACGCGAGATAATCTTCCGCCCTACGCGTCCCGCGCGCAAGCCTGGCCGACAGCCGCCTTCCTATCCCATCACGAACCTGACTGAGATAAACCGACCGACGCGTCCTCCGTCCCGCGTGCTGATCCCTAGAATACAGAGTACTCCATACCCATTTAGCCATTGCTCTGTGGTCCTGGAACCCGGCGATCGAGTATAACAGACCAAGATGGACGCCACCGGCCAAACAGTCCTGAGAGAATCCCGGCACCTGTCGGTTCAGGTCGCCAGGTTCGAGGCGACCGTATCGAGGCAACTAGAACAACTCGTTGCAAGACTTGATCGGGTTGATGATATTATTGGTTCAGTCAATGTCCCAATCTACAACACTGAACAAGAGACTGGAAGGGCGTTAGCTGACATTAATTACGATGTCAGGGCAATGCATAGCCAGCTTAACGAGCGGTTCAGTGGAGTCGGTGATATGTTCAAGGACCTTGGCGAAAGGTTCGAGACACTCGACGGACAGTATAAGGATGTTGATGAATGGTTCGGGGAAATTGACGGAAAGATCGATTCACTTGACGAACGACTTGATGAAGTCGAGAGAGCAGGTGGTCTGCTTGAATACGGGTTTAATGAGGAAGATTTGAATGACGTCTTGAAGGAACAACTTCAATCTGTTAAAGTACTCATTAGGAAGTTTGCTGAGAACGACAGGTTATGGTATGATGCCCTGTGTGTTAGAGCCTCCAATCTAAGCATGCATGTGGAGGGACTATCTGAAGAATTTGAGAAACAGCTGCAGGGGGTAAACCAAGCTGTCAAACAAACCAATGACGATATGCAAGACCTTCTCGCTGAGCAATCGAACTTCAAAGCGGTGATGGCGAACCGTGTACTTCGCCGAATCTACCAACCTATCAATCCCATTAAAGTCAAGGTGTCCACTACCGAACAGGCCGCCAACCCGTGGCAAGGCCATGCGAAAATGCCTAAGAACATGAAAGCCCTTTTCTGTTTAGGCCAACACGCGAAAAACGTATTTGAGCCCGGTTTCAAAGGACAAAGTATGTACATTGGTACCAACCCTTTGCTTATTCTCGGATGAATGCTTACAGTGTCTGCAGAAAAACGAGCAGCCACACAGGCGCTTAAAACTCTCCGTGAGCTAGTCAAATTCTATGGCGTTGTTCTTTACTCGGACGAACAGGGCGACGCGGATGAAAATGCGGTCGACGTCAAGTCAGATGTGGACGGATATATGGAAATACTGCTTGATACATGGGGTCTGGATTGGGAGAATGTCTGCTCTATTGTTGAAGAGGCTTTGAGGGAATCCCCACCACAACAGCAAGCGGGAGTCAAACGAGCGCCATCAAGTTGCGCTGAACTGCCTACTCCTACACGACGCCGCCGCAGTTGAACCTTTTTGCTGGCACTGCTTCCTACATTTACTGGACATGTACTATGCAGTATTGTGTCAGAAATGTGAACATGGAATAAGTCTCAGACCGCTTGGTCAGTGCCTCCTGATGCCTTTTGTTTATGATAGTTATTTAGTCAAATCGAATCAGTCGATTACTTCTCTTTATTTTTATTTTTTTTTCTCCAAGAAAGGGACGGTCATGTTCCAAGGCTGCCCGTCTACATTATTAGGCGAAAGCTGAAATATGCAGGTGGTCAATCAGCTCGCCAAAAGAGAAACTTGGCTGTCGAGATTCTGTGGGACCCGACCGGGCCTTCCCGTGCCCTCAGTTGCGGGGCCACCATTGACTTTCCCATGCCATATTTTGAAACCCCACCACAATTCTATTTTTCTCTCATCTACTCCGTACTACTCCGTATGTTCCTGGTAAGTATCAGTGAGTTCCACTTCTGTATTATTTTCTCTAACTGAATTTTTGGTCGGCTCCTCATATTTCAGCGCTGCGCTTATACTGAAATTCCCTTGCCAGGATAGAAAGCGAGAATGCCTGGGGTGGAAGGTCATCCAGCAAACGAAGCAATCAGACACGATATCCAGCTACTTCTTGACGATGTGAAATTCCTCCTTTCAGAATGCCCGGCTCCTCTTGAAGGAGGCGGTCATATCAAATCGCTGAGCAATCTCCCGATCTGCCCGAGAATTGTAGACCGTATCCCTCAAATGGCTCCCTTCAAGGTGGGACTCACGGCTGCTCTTGAGTACCAAAATCTAATACTGCCCAGGATAATTACTTATGGGGAGTCCAAGCTTACTTTCCCGGCGAACCGTCTCCCACCATAGGGGCTCCGCATGCCTTTATGGTTCCGCTCTCGGTTCAAGGCTCTCTCAACATCATTGCCAAAGATCGGTGCAACAGCCGTACGACTTTGGAGCTCGGCGGTTTTTATTATTACCACTTCAAGGAAAAATGTGTTCTTGATATCACTGGGGATGGCCGACTTGCCGCGCTGGTTTGCGCACCAAAACCTCGATCAGCCTACTAGTTACAGATTTTGCTACAAGCCGTTGTGCGTGATGGGCACTTCTATATGCCATTGATGAAACTGGCGTATCGAATCATCAATTTCGGAGTCTATACTGCTAAGTTCTCTACCATCATGTTTTTAACATCTCGTTTTGTTGGTATCAATCAAGACTACTAAGTTGGTAACCGTTCATCGAAAGCCCAAATTTGACCAAAAACAGTAGGCGGGCGACGGAATGCGTCGCTAATTGTTACTTATGGCATCATCGCTTGATAGTGTTTGTATACAAATGATTGCCCATTGGATGGTTGGATTATAGTCGTTGAATTCGAGACAGTTGCATTGATCGTGGTTCAAAACGAATCATTTGCTGGCTATCCTGGAGGCACTTCCGGTGAAGAAGTTCGATATTCTATGCTGGAGGTATAGACTTGGTCAAAAGAGATACATCTCGTTTCCGCCAGTGTGATCTTCCAAAAAGGCGGCATCGCTTGGCCATTGAAATTATGAGTCCTCACCAATCCGTCATTGACCAGCGCTCGGAAGGGCGGTGCCCCCCACTATCATGTGTAGACGATTGTCTGCGAGAATTAACGCCCAAAACATGAATTTTCTCCGGCCGCTGAGTGGTTGCGTGATCTTATTCGGTGGAAGAAGTCGTGAACGAAATAGGTGCGGCGTGGCCACATCTCCCTCGCCATGAATCTGGCTTCTTGGGATAAATCCGAACTTAGTTTTTCAAGAATCTCCCCCAGTACCGATTTTAGTTTCTCCCAATAGGGAGTTTATTTGCTTAAGGATATGTATATACGGATAGATTGCTTTGACAGGAAATATGTATATACCTGTCACGGTAAGCACTATCAAAGGCTCGGTTCATGTAGACGATATATACCCTTTCCACTTGCTTTTCGGCCTGTTCAACTTGCAAATCCACCATGATAGTATCCAGAGACGCCCGAGACTACTTTATCTCTATGTCTGATAATTGATAGCCATACGGAGTATAGGAAGAGGATTTCTGTACTCCATCCCGAGTCGTTCTCCTAGCCAGTCAGTTAACTAGTTAGTTACTTGACCTTGGCGCGGGAAGTCGTTCCAGCCCCAGTCTTTTCTTTTTTCGTCAATTTGTGTATAAGCAGCCATGAGTCACCTAGTAGCAGTTGCGTTAAAAGCTGGGACTTCTCACATGCTATTCCTTTTCATGATTTCCGTGTACGACGCTCATTTAGGCATTCTGTTGGCCCACTCAGCTTTGTATGAGATCAGGACGAAAGTTGCGGTCATCCCGTTAGCCCCCGAAACCCTAACCGGCGGCCCCACTATTACTTGGGTTGAACCGTTGAGGAGATCCTCGGTAAAATGCTCAACGTCTGGTTGTTTCCCGATCATTTCGTTCAACGATTGTGTCGCGACGGGCCGACAGCCGTCTCACAACCTGCATCTGCAGATAAGTGTGTATGGCGCCATACGCTGGATACGAAATAAGTATTAATTTCCTAGCAGATTTCAAAACTTCATGACACCATGATTTGACTGAGTCGATGCTGGGTCAGATAGTTTCCATGCTTCGAGCGCCCGTCGCGCCTCTTTCCGATTATCCGAGGACTCTAGTATCTGTGTTGCTAGATTCCGCAGAAGTTCTGCCTTAGCCTGAAAATCCTCCGAATGGACCCAACCATCCATTGAAATCCCAAGGGAGTCGAATAGTTCTTTATACTTATCCCAAGACGCCTGTTCGACAGCATGGGATTCAAAGTCATTCGAGCTGAATGTTATGGGACATGGTCCGTTTCCTTGGTCTGTTATATCGTCCCAATCCCGCCAAACTTGATGCATCATCTCTCTCAAGAGGAACAGTCCATCATCTTCCCAAGTAGAGCCGGAAAAGTCAATAAGTTGTTGTCGAAGTGTAGCGTAGGGATATGTTAAGGCTTGAAATACGGTGTGATCGAGAAATTGAAACTTAGAGACATAAAAGCCTTGCAGCTGAGTGAGCTGGTATCTCAGCAGTGTCTCTTTCTTTTCAGTCGATGTGAGACCTGCAGCTGGTGGAAGGTCAAAGAGTGCTTGACCTTGAAACCGCAATAATTTTGGTAGCTTTGCGGCCAAGAAAAGAGGTAAGCTCATGCACCCTTGCCAATCAATGATGCCGACAATTTTTTTGTTTGTGACGAATATATTGCCAAAATGTAGGTCAGGATGCCAAAGTGTGGAACGGGATAGCTTTTGGTCTGGAGGCACCACCCCTGGCACAAGTTTTTGATATTTGTCGAGGAGATCAATATGAGAGCTAGGCGATTCCTGACTTGTAGATTGCCGTAGTGGATCAGATAAATCCCGCGGTTTCGCGAACTGACGGATCCAGTCCTTTTCTCGATTGGCCAAATCCATAGCATAAGACACTGGAGAAGTCCCTAATAACAATATTAATTAGCGGAGAAAAAACACAAGAGTACGCTGGTTATTACAAGGTCCCCTATATCCATCCATAAGCTGGCGCTCGGCTTCCCAAAACTGTAATGCGGAAGAAGGGCCGATGCAAAATCGGCTTGGAACACCAGGTATGTCGTGATAGCCATCAATTTCATCACGATAGTATAAACTGCCGTAGTATTTGAAGTCGACAGAAGAGATCTTTGACTGTATAGTAACAAGCTGGGAGACCAGGTCCACTCTTTCAGATATACCCATCGTCGGCCAACTCTTCCACAGCTCTTCACCAGGTACTTTCTCCACAATAATGTATTCCACTCCAACGGATTGATCTTTGTCGCCACTCCAGGCAAGAACACGTGGAACTGGAATGTCAAGCTCGTTGCGAAGAAAATCAAGGGTTGCAACCTCGCTGGCTGTCGTTAATCTTGGTTGGGAATTCTTGCGACTACTTCGGCACCGTTGTTCATTGTCAGCAAAAAAGCTTTATTATAGGCGCCTTCCGGGAGCTTGATCATGCTGGTGCATAGGCTAGCATTAACGGATTTGATCGCAACATGTTGAGGCTCGTTCACATTGAATTTCTGATGGCGCTTGTGGTATTGATTTGCCTCGTCCCAAAGCCAGCGGCCGGAGGTATAACTGAAAAATGGGTTCTCGACAGGATCTCGTAAATCCAGGGACCCTGGAGGCAGATGAGAGTCAATCCTAAGCTTGGGCTGGGAATATTTGACGAACCGGACTGCTGGGGAAGAGACGGTTTGCCGAGAGCAGCATAGCCGCGATAGAGCTGTTTTGCATACCTCAGTAGTCGGTTGTTTCTATTGGGTAGCATTCCGACTATCAACAAGTACTTATAGCGTTGGAAGTTGAGATACAGAATAGAATGAATGTGAGGAATGGATCAAACATCTGGACTTCTATTTCGAACGGAGAAGTTGGTACGGAGTACCGGAGTACCTGTTGCTAGCGCTTGGGTACACCAAAAGGTTAGGGAGTTACCAGAGCTACCTATCCAATTCCTAATCTCGATATATTTCGAGGCAATTTAATTTTGTTTCATATTCCCAACTTGGATATATTCATTTGAAGTTGACGTGTGCAAACGGGGCCGAAGTAGTCATAACTACTCCGTATCCAACCGGAGTCTCACTTTCCAATCAGTTGGGTTCCCATTCGGGGTCCAAGGACCACCAGCAAACGACTTCAGCCCTCCGGACCCCCAGTTGCCATTTTTAGTATCCCATTATATCGAAATGATGATAAAAAGCCAAGAGATCCCATCCGTTGAGTCTCCAGACTGATTCAAATCCTTACCTCATTTTTTCTTCAAAAAATCGAACCTCAAAACGAGGGCTTTGAAAAATGAAGTTTATCTTCTTCCTCCTCATCGCGGGCGCCGCCTCTGTGTTGGCCGGTCCTCCTCCTGTACAATCATCCCACGCCCCGCCGCCACCCAGTTCACTCGAGCACTGGGGACTAGACGATGGCTGCCATGGTGCCGCCATTGGACCCGGACAGAGAGAACAACCATGCAAAAAGAAGGACGGGAAAGATCAACCACTACCACCCGTACAAACGTCGATGGTGTAAGAAATCGTGTGTCATTTTCTTGAGCATGGCTAAGTTTTTTCACTAGGCATAGTTGATTGGGGCGGAAGAAGGTATCTGGCGGAAGTGTAGAATGACGGAACCTCCTATGGACTATTCTGTCAGTCAGAGAATCATTGAGTTAAGGATTTGTGTGGTGGACGAGTTTTGGAAATGTGATACTGAATTTGTAGCGAACTTCTTAATAAACAAGAAATCTCAAGGCGGGAGGGAGAAACGCTCTATAAATAGTAGTTAGGATTATTTATTATTCCGTTCCGATATTTCCGGAACTTAATTAACAACGCGCCAAAGAAACGCGTCTTAGAAAATGCTATGAAGAATGACATCCAATATATTTTCATGAGCGTTTGAATCACTAAGCAGATTTCATTTCATAGAGCCAATTCATTGTCTGACGCTTATTTGCTCATCCACATTTCTATCTTTATCTATTTTTCCGTTCCACTTTCGTTACCATGTCGGATATCGAAGATGAGATGGACATCGATGCCCCCCCGGCGAATGCCGGCTCCTCCGACGACGTCAAGGGAAAACGAATTGCGGCGGACCTTCCTGTAGAGGCTGAAGACAATCTCCCATGGTATGCTTGTGCCATATTCGTCCTAGACCTTGGCTAATTCTAACTCTTGCAGGGTCGAAAAGTACCGGCCCACCAACCTAGACGAGGTCTCCGGGCACCAAGATATAATCGCAACGATAAATCGATTTGTCGAGTCAAATGTAAGCACAGATTGCAATATAAGGAGAGGGGAATGAAAGCGATTTGGCTGAACAATCCTCGCATAACATTAGCGGCTTCCCCATCTATTACTCTACGGTCCTCCGGGAACGGGCAAAACATCCACGATTCTAGCGCTGGCACGAAAGATATATGGCGCAAAAAACATGCGGCAGATGGTTCTCGAGCTCAACGCTAGTGACGATCGAGGCATTGACGTTGTACGAGAGCAGATTAAGACATTTGCAAGTAGGTTTCGTGCCTAAGCCAATCGTTATCCATAGCGGAGGAATACTAAAACGAGCCCTAGGCACAAAACAAATATTCTCGATGGTACCTGGTGGACAGATGAACTCCAAGCTTGGCGCCTTTAAGCTTATCATCCTGGATGAAGCTGATGCGATGACATCCACAGCGCAAATGGCTCTGCGACGAATCATGGAAAAATATACAGCAAACACTCGGTTTTGCATAATTGCAAATTACACACACAAACTGTCACCGGCGCTGTTATCACGATGTACGCGATTTAGATTCAGTCCGTTGAAAGAGCAGGATATCCGGAGCTTGGTAGATATAGTGATTGACAAAGAGCAAGTGAGGATACAGCATGAAGCAGTGGAGAGTCTGGTGAAGTTGAGCAAAGGTGATATGAGACGTGCTTTAAATGTGCTTCAAGCATGCCATGCGAGCAGTATGTCCCCTTTGTGTGATTCGGAGCGTTGGACCCCGAAGCAGATACGATTTACTAAACTTTCTGTGTGCTAGGTATACCTTTGCCCTTGCGCAATGTCCCGAAGGACCAGCAACCAGCTCGCGAGCCGGAGATCATTACCGACGATACGATCTACACTTGTATTGCAGCCCCACGGCCTTCTGATATCAATGCGATCATGATGACCCTGCTGTCGACATCCGATGTGACGTCTTGTTTGAATACTATCCAAACCTTGAAATCCAGTAGAGGTCTAGCGTTAGCAGATATTATCACAGCACTGGCGAATGAATTGCAGGAAATAGATGTGCCCGCACAGACGAGAATCGTATGGATGGAAGGTTTGGCCGATATTGAGTGGCGGCTGGCAGGTGGAGGGTCGGAAAAGATACAGACGGGAGGCCTAGTGGGTGTAGTCCGCGGTGGATGTGAGCTGGTCGGAGAGCAGGGTCTCTCAAGAGTTACAGCTCCAGAGGCGATATAAAAATTTATATCATTTCATTTCAAACTTCCTGGTGAAACCACGACACGTCCGGTGTGCTTGAGAGATTTATCTCTGAATCAGCCAGCTTCGCCGACTAATTCTGTTGCGGCTGGCTGCTTCTCTTTTGTGCTGCAAAAGCGAGGCCGTTTTGTTCCGTACAACCACCGGCAATGTCACCTTGCGGAGGAGGTCCTGCTCCCGATGTGGGGTTCCGTTAGCCTATCTAGATCCAACCCCTGGATGAAAAACAACATCCGCCCATAGTACCTCGACCGTGTGGCAGAAGAGAATCGATAGAGAAATATTAGGCCTAGATTTCCAATTTCGATGATGCTGAGAGATCATTAGCTCTTCTCGCTGTATGGTCTGTCGCGCGACATATGCCGCAATCCTTTTGCTAGGATTCGGATGGTAAAGTACGTAAACGTTAAACGTTACTCCGTAAACGTTGCCGGATTCCCGCTTATTCTCGTCAAATGCCTCTGATGGACTCGCATGGTGGAGAAATCCACGCAAAACTCTTAATCTGATTCATTTGAATCCATAATCCTCTTCGCCGGGTACGAACTGTACGGAGTAAACCAACCGGCAATTGGATTGGAGCTCCGCAACGCTACATATCCCCAATGCTACCCCGCGCCAACTAACAGTACAAAAGTTGCGTAGGCTTCCCGGAGCTCGCACTTTGCTCTGACTTCTCTGTCTGGCATTGATTTTCAGCTATAAATTGACCCAGCTATGCCTTCTCACCTTCAATTAGCGTTGGCTACGGCCTCAATCTCCCTCTTCGTTGCGGGAGCTTCTGCTGAAACAGTTCTAGGCGCATACATCTTCTCCCGCCATGGAGATCGGACCTCCAAATCTACCCCTCCTACAGTTCTGACGGATCTGGGATACAGCCAGGTCTACATGACTGGTAAATACTACCGCGATAGATACCTTTCTAGCTCTTCCGGCTCACAGATTCGGGGTATTAATGAAAACATCGTCACCCCCGGCCAACTCTCCGCTGCGTCTCCGGCCGACGAAGTCCTTCAGAACTCTGCGACAGCTTTCTTTCAAGCACTCTACCCGCCCGCTGGGAAATCTGCAAGCATAAAACTTCGAAATGGAACCGAGATCGAGGCCCCGATGAACGGGTACCAATTGGTGGCCATAGAGCAGACCAAAGCAGGAAAAAACAGTGAGAATGTCGCATGGCTGCAGAGTGCCAGCAAATGCCACAATGGTAAAGTCAGCAGCAACCAATACTTTGCGTCCGAGCCATATAAGAAGCTGCAAACCTCCACTGCGGATTTTTACAAGTCGCTCACGCCAATGATCAAGAATACCTTCTCGTCCGACCAGATCAACTATAAGAACGCGTATACTATTTTCGACTTGCTCAATGTCGCATCTATCCATAACTCGAGCAGCGATTTCCCATCTTCGGACCTTCTCACCCCTGCCACGTCTTCCCGTCTCTTTGAACTTGCCAGCATTCACGAGTTCAACCTAGCATATAACGAATCTGACAAGATCCGTGCTGTGAGCGGTTCGGTTTTGGCTGGCGAGATTCTTTCGGCCTTTAAAGACCTGATCAACTCGAAGGGCAATGCCCCCAAGCTCAACGTCGAATTCGGGGCCTATGCCACATTCCTCTCTTTCTTCGGGCTTACCAACCTGTACAATGCTCACGACAATTTCAAGGAAATCCCAGACTATGCGTCGACTATGGCCTTTGAACTTGTGACCAACTCCTCAAGCACCTCATTTCCCGATGAATCTGATATCAGTGTCCGATTTCTCTTCCACAATGGTACGATCACATCTGGAGACAAGGCATCCGAATTCGCGCTCTTTGGCCAGCCACAGGCCGTTCTGCGCTGGTCGGACTTCAAGGACAATATGAAGAAAATCAGCCTATCCAACCAGCAAGAGTGGTGCGCGGCCTGCGGGAGCTCCAGCCCTGACTGCGCTCCACCCTCGGCTTCATCCAACGATGCGAATAAACGCGAAGGAGGCTTATCCGCGGTCCAAGCTGGTGTTGTCGGTGCTATGGTCACTTTAGCTGTGATTTTAGCTGGTCAGGCATTGTTCATGTTGATTGGAGGCTTTAGGTTCATGAAGAAATCCAAAGTTGTTCCCATCAACGAGATCCCGGGGAAGAACATGGCCTGAGTGGTGGAGAAAGCGCGGTAATCAGAAAATGTGAGAATCGAACAGATAGCTAGTCATGCTTTAACGGCCGCCATGTATTTAAAATTACCAGCAAATATCGGTAGTCTTTTAATGTGAACGTGTAGTTACTCCGTAGAAGCTACGAAAGAACTCCGCGGCAGTGATTTTTTGCGGAACGGAGAAATCGAGATCGAAGCTTGGCGGAAGTGGTCAAAGCTCCGCCCGTTCTGTAGTTACTTTTTGCTTGGCAACTCCGCTGCTTGCGATTCATGTTTGCCCAAATCGGCGCATTTAGTGATTTCCAGTTTGGTATTGGAATGGAACAACACCTTCTCTGACCTACAGAACTACAGAAGGGCTGGCGCAAGGGTTTTAGCCTCGCAATTCACGCCTGGGCGCAATAAGGGATCACCTGGACAGCCCTCATTACTTGTCTGCTTTTTTGGGCAGCTGCTCTCCTATAACCACTTGCTCCGTCTCCCCCTCGCATCTATCATTCCCGCAATATGTCCACCCAGTATAACAGGGAACCGCCTCCTACCGCTTCCGCTACAATTCATACCACCGTCGGCCCAATCCAAATATCCCTCTTCGCCAAACAGACACCGCTCGCGTGCAAAAATTTTATACAGCACTGCCTTGATGGCTACTACACGAACACCACTTTCCACCGCATTGTCCCGGGTTTCATTGCCCAGGCCGGTGATCCTACAGGTACCGGGTTTGGCGGCGCCTCGATTTACGAAGATGCGGAGTTCGAGCGTGACCCACGTGATCCAACTCAGAAGATAGTACTCGGAGATGAGATTCATAGTCGGCTGAGGTTTAATAGACGTGGATTGGTTGGCATGGCAAAGGGAGAAGATGGGAGATATGGAAGTCAATTTTTTGTGACTTTAGGGCCAGCGGATAGGGAGCTGACGGGGAGCTGTACATTGTTTGGCCGAGTGGAAGGAGACGGTATATACAATGTGGTTAAAATCGCGGAAGCGGAGCTGGCGGAGGGGACGGAGAGGCCGATATATGCAGTGAAGATTACGGGCTGTGAGGTTGATGAGCTGGGTCCGTATGAGGGGCAATTGAAGAAGAGAGAGCGAGTTGCAGTTTCGGAAAAGCGCCCAGATAAGCGAGAGACCGTGAAGAAGAAGAAGAAACAGGGCAAGGCGGGTAAAACACTACTGAGCTTTGGAGAAGATGAGGAAGATAGCTCGACTGTTACGAAGCCCGGAAAGCCCAAGTTCAATACAAACTTAATATCGGACGTCCCAGTTCAGGAAGAAAAGAAACAGCATTCTCCTCCAAAAGAAAAGGAGTCAATGCCTTCTATACCCGAATCAGTTGAACAAAGCTCCTCAAAACCTTCTCGCAAACGATCTCGATCTCCATCAGTATCCCGTTCACCACAAGCTAACCGAAGACTATCCCGAGATCCCAACACTCAACTTCCACTTCCGGACCCCGAAACTGCCTCCCGTTCTGCATCTCCCACTTCTGACCGCCCGTCCAAAGCCTCTAGATTGAATGCAGAAATCGAATCCCTCAAAGCATCCATGCGACGCACCACCAAACCGGTCTCAGATGAACCCACAAGAAAGCTCTCAGCTCTAGAGGCCCTGATACCCAAAACCTCAATACGTGGACGCAAGCGTCCCACTCTGGGATCTTCTACGAACGGTGGAGATTTGAATGGCAGGTACCAGGACGAAGAAGACACGCTCAAGCGCCTCCAGGCATTCAAAGCACGTTTAGAAAAAGCAGACTCAGAAAGCTCGAAGAAATTACCACAGTCATCAGCTAAACCCCCATCCACGGCCATGGCCGAAAACAGTGCATCTATAGATACCCACGATGACAGTGGTGAGGAGGAAGAAGAGGCACAGACCTGCGATCTGCACTTCATCGTCAATTGCCAATCATGTCGTGCTTGGGATTCCGAAGACATCTCCACTGCCGCTCATGCAGATGATAATGCTCGGGATTGGATGACACACGAGCTTAAATTCGCCAAGGATCAGCTAGGTAAGGATCAGAAGTGGAGAGAATCACATCGAGATGTGGATGGGCTGGTTGTCATTGATCCGAGAGAGAAGGAGAAGGAAATCAAGGCCGGTGGGCGAAGACAGGACTTACAATATGGCCGAGAGCGGGAGCGGGAGAAGAAGATGGAATGGGCGAAGAAACAGGGATATTCACGTTGATTTTTTTTTTATATCCTTGCATCCCTTGAAGTAAAGCCATCTAGTGTAACGATGTTGAACACGTTCTACTGTATTTTTACCCAAGAAGACTTTTTTATGCAATGAAATCTCAATAAGAGATGAATTTAAAGAAAGTAGTCAAGATTATTAGACACTTGATCTTTGCAGAACACATACATACAAAATCCGGTAAAAGAATTCCCGCCGCCCAAAGGAAAAAGAATTCCAAAACCATTGCAAAATGGCTTGGTTTCCGGTATATGAGAAGTACATTCATGAAGTACGCTCTTCCTTTGATGCGTATGAGTGCGACCCAGTCCAGCTCATAGCAACGGTTGGCAAAAGGGAACGGCAGAAACCAAACAAAGATTCGAACGAACGAAGAGGATATATTAAAAGCCAGTATGTGATCGTCATAGGGACACTAACAGTAGTAAAGTAGAAAACTTCCTAACCACCCAGCTATGTAGCTGCTTTCATTACTGAAATCAACGTAGCGTAGAAGATTAGGAGGATTCTCTCCGATATTAAAAGGCAGGAAAAAAGTGAAAAAAAAATTCGAAAACCATATGCGAAGAAACAAGGAAAGCAACGAAAAACGAAAGTAAAGAAAAAGTAAAGAAATCGGTACCGAAAACTCCGACAGGTGCGAGTCCGGGCGATATGTACATATTGCATTGCAATACGCCAGACTGATATTTGGTATTGAGAATAGGTCGCATGTGAGCGAAAAAGAAGAGATCGTAATCGTGATGATCAGAGCCGTTTCGGACTGCGAACCAAGGGCAGCGAGCGTGCATGTTTCACATGAATATTTTCGTTTTCAATCTTGTTTTTTATCCCATCCACATCCAAACGGATCGTTCATCAACATCAAGGCAAGAGCAAGTTTCCTGAGTCGTATTTCTGAAACGTGCTTCTCAAGGGCGAAAAGGAAGTAAAACTTCCAAACAGAAAAACCAAATGCCGGGGAGGAAATGCAGGCAAAACCATGGGCATAGACGAATATTAGGAAGAAAAAGCCAATAACAGCCGCCGAAAGCCAGTTTTCAAATCTCTTCACGAGAGCGAGATGAGTTGGAAAGACAACATAAAAACAGCGACACCACATCCGTAAAGATAAAACGAGGTAAGACCAAGACGAGGTATGCAAGGCGAACGAAGTATTACAGACTGATAAAGAAAAATCCAGGGCGGTGCAAACAAAACGTAGACGGCATAACAGATGCGTCAGCATTTTTTTCAGATATTTTTTCAATTTTCCGTCCTGGGTATTTTTTTGAATTTGTGCTGGGGAAAGAAAAGAAAAAATGACCTCACGTTTCCTTACGCCTGACGCTCTCAATGGCAAAATGGGGGTTCATGTATTAAAAAAGTCTTTTTGTTTTCACGCTTGATCGCTCTCATCTTTGGGAAGTAGGCGTTTTTTCATTTCAAGTCGTTTGTTTTTCTGATGGGCTGCCCCAAAGTCGAGTAGCATCTAGTTAAAATCATTCGATTGTTCTCCGTTCCAACTTTTATGTAAAGCCGAGTCTTTTCGGGTAAGGTCGTCGCATCATCCATCATCGAAATCGTAAAGACACCACTGAACAACAAACATGGCATCTCAAAAGAAGCACTATAGAATCACAAAAAACACTGGGTAGTTAGAACCGATGTCAATTTGATTCACCTCGGTCTCGGTGGTTGTTTCGGTCGGCTAGTCATTCAACCACAATTTCTGGTCTTCCTTGGAGCTCATCGCTGTCTCGGGACTGATGTCCGTTTGGCCTGCGAAATCCGGTTCCTCTTTCTGGAGCAGGGCCACGTGGCTGTCTGAGCGGGAGACGTTCCTGCGTTTGAGGATCGAAAACATTGAAATTGATGGAGCGGTTGCTACCGATAGGGCCAGTCACGGAAGGTTGGGCAGGGACTTGATTGGCTTCTTGCTGGTCATATGAAAACATAGAGCGAAGTCGTCTTGGGCTGGTGGAGTTTCCACTAATTGACGTGCTCAGAGACAATCCGCCAAATGAGTTTATCAACATGTCGTCCGAGCGATGCAAGCCAATAGGGGATGGGCCACCTTGGGTCATGGTTGGTGTGCTTGAGTTCCCACTGGAAATGCCATCGAAGGCCAGGCGAGTACCATTAGGATGAACCGCATTAGGGAAACTGGCAGTAGATGGAGCAGGAGACGGTGTGTATGAGCGAAGATCCGCGACGGATTTTGCAGCACGAAGATTTTGGCTATTGGTAGGTCCAAAAGCTCCCGGTGAGTCAAGGACACTCAGGTAACTGGAATTGTGCATACGGAGAGTCCCAAACTGGTGTGGGGCGTCGCCTCGTGCTTCACTGAAATCAATGGTAGCCGCACGGTTGAGGCTCCGACGAGTAGGGTCTACAGGGACGATATTTGACACCTGGGAGCTCCCATTCTCGGTCGCACGGGATATGTGCACTTGACGCTGGTTGCCGGTTCCACGAGATACGTGACTCAGGCCCATATTATGGGCTAGGGTATGCACAGTACGACGTTGCAAAGGCGTAAGGTGAGCCGAGAAAATATAAGACTCACGCGAGAGATCCTGTTTGAAAAGTAACAGCTGGGAATAGAACTGCAACGTCTGAGCATCATTCATATCTAGTCCCGATTCTATAGTAGTTAGCCTAGATCTTCGAATGCTGAAACGGCCTTGGGAATCGCGGCAGGATTCGATAAAGGGAGAACTGGATGAATTGACTTACCCAAAGGATTGTGGTTCTGAGAAACCGGCGACGGAGATGTGGTGGGCAAATGTGAAGTCAACGAGGACATAGAATTCTGATTTTGGAGCTGCGATGCGGCCATTGGGCGGTGCTGCTCCTCGAGTTGACCTCGGCGCTCACGTTTTTCGCGCTCAATTCTTTCACGTTCTTGAGCAGGAAGCATCTTCTTGTACTCCACTCTCAATTTCCTTCCGCTCAAGTCGAAATGGTTCAGAACATCAATGACGGTGGCAGTCTCTTCCGCGGAAGTAAAATTTGCGAAAGCCAACCCACGGAAAACGCCATTGTCGAAATGGTAATTGAAAGCGTAAGGCAATGGAAGGTTCATTTCTGTCATGAGCTGAATAAGTTGCTCTTTCTTGACCGCAAATGGGATGTTCTTGATGACAATAGCTGTCGGAATAAGCTCATCCTCCGCATCGGTATTATGATTGTGGTTGTGAACGTGATTATGGCCGTGGACAAGACCAACGCTGTCAGGCCGAAGTGGGTTCGGCTGAATGGGGCCGGGAGGAAGTGAATATGCGTTAGGAATGTTGGGAGCCTGCGGATCAAGCCAGTTCTATTCGACTACGGTTAGCATTCAAATATGTTCAAAACTGCGAAAAAGAATCTCGGGCGAAAAAGTGCCAAGAACTTACAGCTGGAAGCGCAGATCTACCGCGAATACTAGCCCTGCCTCTCGCGGAAGCGGAAAGTGGGTTGGTTCCAAGACTTCCAAGAGTATGCGCACCACTCAAGCCATTGGTATTCCAAGTCTGCGAGCTAGCGACATCGTAGGGAAAATTCGACGGTGGAAGTTGAGCCACGCGATCAGGCTCAAATCTTGCCATGGTATCTTCGAAAAACACATGTGGCAGGGAGACGAATGGGTCGAATTGTGATCTCGACGGCTGCCGGTGCAGCTGTTGCTGTTGCTGCTGCTGTTGCGGCTGTTGAGGGACATGGCGATGAGAGCCGGGCGAGCGGTTGAGGGTGTTATGGAACATATCTTGACCCTGAGGGTAGTTGTTATTGTTGTTCATGGTGGAAGCAGTTTGTGAACCTCAGCTAGAGAGGGAAGCGAGAAGCGACGAAAAAGGAACGCAAACAGAACAGCTCAATTGAGACGAGACGATAACGTCAGCGGAGGGGAAGCAAGCGGTCACTTGGGAGCGGAAGGTGTGCACAGAATGACGATCACAACAAAACTTGTGCTCAATCAGCAGAATGTTTACAAGCAACCAGTCACGTGTAGAATGTTCGCTGGACGTTCGAGAACAGATTTTTGGATCTGGAAAACCCAGCGGGAAGGTCGCTAATGACGGATTCTTGGGATCGTGTCGACAGCGTACTTCGTTAGCTCATTGGCATACGTTGACTCGTAAAAAAAGTGAGATTGCGGGAGGAAGCCGGTTACCGCATCGACGCCGGAAGGACACTTTTGCGACGAATTTCTTTGCGTGCGGGTTTTGTAGAGCCGGCCGAAGTGAATAGCCCGTAAATTTGTACTTTCTCGGTGTGTAAAGGGCGAAAAGTCCGGTCGGTCGGTGAGGAGGGTAAAAGTGTAGAAAATAGCTTGAGACGTTCGGTTCGCGCAGATGCAGATAAGCAGCAGTCAGGATCGGTCGCTGATATGCCGCTAGAACGTGATTGGGCGAAGGGCTCAACGAACACCGGATTGAATCGCTAGCTACTTGAACGCTCGAGAGGGAGCGATTTGGAACGCTGAGGGCCGTGAGGTATAAGAAGGTAATATTGGGGTCGGGAGAAAGTGGGAGTCGGAAGCGGAGGAGAGAAAAGCAAGGCCGTCAGCAAGCGACGGCTCGCCAGGAAAAATGGCAAGCAGGAGTCAAGTTCAGTAGCCACGGAACTAAAGGCTAGAATGATAGGAAAAAGAAGAGAGATCCTATACTCCGTGGAGAGGGAGAAGGAGAAGAAAGGGATCCGGGAGAAGAGAGAAGAGGGAGGAGGGAGAGAAGGAGGAGAAAGAGGAGGAGGAAAAAATTTAGGAGGTTTTTGGTTTGACTCGGAAATGTCGTGACTTGTTTGGGTCCCCGAGGCGTTGACAGAATCGATAAGAAGAACACTGAACAAGAACAGGAACAAGAAATAAAAGAAGAGGGCGACAAGCAGTATGAATTTGATTTAAGATTTCTTATATTGCTCATGAATATCCAGTCATACTTGGGAACTACGGATCGCACCTGTTGAATATCTAGTTTTCCATCCTGGATTTCCTCCTCTACTCTCTGTTTAAAAGGTACCATGGTAAAGCTTCACCACAATCTCCAAACATACATACATCTGGCTCATCCAGTTGGCAGTTGCTGGGTCACATTCATCCTTACACAGGCATCCGAATCCATTTATTGGACAGCAGGACCAATCCATCCCATGGGTGGAGGCGTGCACAACCAAAGCTGAACTCCTATTCTTTTCGCCTTCGCCCATATACACACAAACACACTATCAAATGGGTCCTAGAGGCCTTTAGGCGAGTATGAACTCGCAGACGCACGTCCCGCTCCCAGAACTGCAAGAATGCGCAGTGCCTTCTTCCCCTGAACAGCTGTCCCGCTGGCCATCGGCTTGGCTTGCTTCCTAGCTATTTGTCTTCTAGGGTAATAAGTCATGCCTATCATCATTTGCTCTGACTCACGGATCCTCTAGTTAACTTTCCGGTCATCAAACCCGCAGCACAAAGCGTATGAGGCGGCATGAGGGTGAAAGGATGTCTTCCATGGGATAGTAACGAGTGCATGACGTCTGGAAAACCTGCCTTGCTGTCAAACCGGCATTCGAACACAAAACCGTTGGGATATGACTCTGGCTATTAATACTGGCGGAGTAATTCGCCCCTGATGATATGCTTTTACATATGTGTTCCAGAAACTCGACTTCTGCTCTGCCCGTTAGCCCACTTTGCTGATATGTCGGCCAAAGCTGCGTTCATGCGTTGATCAACGTCCCAGCAAAATTCCACACTCGAAAACTCTAACAGGAGAAAGAACTGTTTTCGTCTTCGTTGCCAAAAGGAATTATTGTTCTCACGGCTTGCTCGTTAAAATGACCAGAGGGGCTTGTTTGTTGGAGGCCAAGCCACCCGCCAGATCAGTCAATAATCATACGCCTATCTGGAGAAACGGGAGCGGAGCGTAGCGGAAGAAACAGTCCAAAGCGGATGACTTTACGGAGTACTAGTGAAATTACTCCTTTTCCTCCCGTCTTTTTACAGTGTAGTACGGAGCACGGAGGACTGCCAAAGACCTCATAACTTCATAAGGGCTCACCTGGAGCCTAGAGGCTAGAAGGGTTGGAGACTTGGAGTATCGAACACGGTCGAAAATGCCTAGAAATTCCTCCAGTGGCCTCGTCAGCTTGCAGCCTCGATGGAATCCTTCTCATAATTCTGGTTTGATAATACAACTTCTGGTTTTACGGTTAGGATTCGAGCTTGTTTGCCTCACAAACACACCACACAAAACATGTCGAACGGCACAAGAATGGCTCATATTTAACTATGGGCCGCATCCTCCCTGCATCCACCAACCCGTTGGCAAACTCGTCCATATTTTCACTCGAACTCACCGCGTTCAGTAGAGTCCTTTCTTTTCCGTCCCTTATCGTGTTGCAGCACTAAAACAGGGGGTTCAACAAAATGATGGGGAAAAAAAAGGAAAATTAATGAAGAAAAAAAATAAACCACGCCCTCCGAAATAAGGGCCACCTTGTCCGCACCGTTCTCCCGCAGCTCCGCGAGAAGTGTGTGGGAAATCCTTTCACAAAGATCCTGGAACAGGGCTCATCCATCCGGTTTCATTGGTAGGGTTTCTGAGACAGGCTTCTCCCCACCTCACCCACACCGCGCGCGCTCCGAGTCTGGACCAACTCAAAACCCAGTTGTTCGCGTAAATAATAGTAAACGGACCACCCAACTAGCTGCTCAGAACCCGGCGGCCACTCTGCGGCCCGTTTCCAGGGAGAGGCGTTGACAGATGGCGCTACCAGTTCTCTGGTTCGGAAGCCAGGTATAAGACCCATGTCACCTCCGTTGAGCATATCAGAACATGGAAACTCCTTTGTTTTTTTGGCTGGCGATAATTCGCTGGCGCTACTAATTTCCTAGTTTCACAAGTCCTCCCGAACACTTGATGAAAAAGGATTGGATTGTGGTTGGGGTTGCTTTCTTGCAAGGGTCATTTACTGGCTTGCCACCGTTTTGAGACAGGAGGACCAATTCAACCCTAACGCTTTGTCATATGCAACGAAGAGAACGGGTAACGTGGAAAGGCATTCTGCTGTTCCTCTTGTTTTAATGAAACTGAAACACGCTCATCGGTCATCACTGGAGTATAGGGTGTTAGACTTTCATCACCCCGTGGTGTCGTTGAAGGCGGTTGGTACTCCATACATACACATGTCCATAACTCCGTACTCCACACTACAACTCCGAGTATGGAGAAATAATTTGGGCCATGTACTCCGTACTTCCCGTTACTTCTTCTTGCTTGTAGGCGATGATAGTTTTGATAGGTTCGGTTCAAACTTTGGAGAAAACACGGGAACTGTAATTATTGCCGTGGAAGCGGATATCCCTGAAGTTAAGCTGAGCTTGGTACCTCCATCCAAAAATTTATATCGCATGCAACCAACAAAATAGCTTGTTCGATGACGTTTTTTTTTAGGTCCGTGAGTTCTTAACTCCTGGAAACTTGTTACTGACTATAGTTTAATGGTCGTCCCGATCCTTCTTTATGGGCTCGGTAGTCCGAGGTTATTCTTGACACTACGAAGTCACGGTGTACAGTACATACTCCGTACACTGATAGGGATTTTTAAGACATAAACCCCTCAAATGCCTAGGCCACTGTAAGCCCTTTTCCTCACGGAATATAGGTACTAAACGGGTTAGTGATTTCTAGTAGTCTCCGAAAACTGATGTTTTTGGGCAAGCATTTTGTTACTAGTGTTTTTTTTAAGCTGAGCACTTGATAATTGCAATTCGCGGGTTGTATCTGTATACTTTTCATGCACGGATAAGTATGGTGCGGTACTTCGTACGACCGGGGTAAAAAAATCTTCGGCCAGGGCACTCAGTCCAGCCTCATAGCCGTCCGTAATATCATGAAGCATGGAAGCCTGGCCAAAAGTCGATCATCGGGCTTGGTTGCACAACTTGGAAATTCATTCGAAAAAGGAGGAAATTTGTTGGAGTCACAATATCACAGGCCAAGAATGGAAGGTGAAACCTTGTCATATAGGATCAATGTTCCTCCGGAGTCCGGGGAGCGGCGGCGTCACGGGCGCTTCTGATTGGCTGATTACTCACCTCCGTCAAGGTTGCCTATTCGAAGAGCTTCCGGCACGCGGAAATATCTAATGAGCATCGCCATTTGCTTAGACTATATTAGATACAAGCAACTCCCCGCAATCGAATGCCTTATATCAATTACATCCTTCTGGAACACGCGTCCTTGTATAGTTAATAGTCCTAGGTTTAGGGTATCGACTATCGAGTAAGCTTCTGATCCTTCGAGATCCAAACTGGCGCGTGTGGCGTTTTCGATGGCAGTATCCAAGGTGGAGAAGCTGGCCCTCAGAGGGGCGGGCGCAGAAGGTGCCTCGATACCATTGTTGCTCTATGGCACAGCTTGGAAGAAGAACCGTACCGCCGAATTAGTATACAAGGCACTTTGCAATGGATTCACGGCCGTGGATACGGCTGCGCAGCCTAAACACTACCGAGAAGACCTAGTTGGAGAAGGGATTCGGCGGGCAATATTTGAGGGAAAAGTCAAACGAGAGGATCTTTATGTTAGCTTGTCCCTGGTTTTTGACAGTAAGCATCTTAAGGAGACAGCCGGTGTGTTGACTATATGGCATACAGATCCAAACAAAATATACCTCCATCGGCGGCCAAGATCCAGAAAACCTGCCGTACGATCCATCTCTTTCCATTACGGAACAGGTGCGAGCCTCGATAAAAGCATCTCTTCATAATCTGAGATGCTCGGAAGACGCTGGCTCCGAAGATACTGCATACCTCGACACACTTGTCCTTCATTCTCCCCTTCCCACCAAGGAGCAAACCGCAGAAGCCTGGACCGCATGCGAAGAGTACGTACCTCATAAAATTCGGCATCTGGGCATATCCAATTGCACTCTACCTGTCCTAGCCGAGCTTTACCAGATTGCGAAAGTGAAACCCGCCGTCGTTCAAAACCGGTTCTACCACAAAACCGATTTCGATACCCAGATCCGCGAATTTTGCCGAGAAAATGGCATCATCTACCAAGCATTCTGGACACTGACCGCCAATCCGCAGCTCGTCTTCTCAGCGCCTGTAGGGTTATTGGGCCACCAAGCTGATCTCAGTCGTCAGGCTGCGATGTACTGTCTCATACTCAAATTGGGGAATATTGTGATCCTAACCGGGACGAAAAATGAGAGCAGAATGCTTGAGGATCTCCAAGCACCGAGTAAGGTCGAGGAGTTTGAAAGGAAGCACCCGGAAGACTGGAAGTACATCATGGAGAAGTTCCGGGATTTGATCGAGGGCTCTGACCGGTAGTCAGTCTGCTAGAGTTGAGAGTCAAGTTCTGGTGGCCCAATGGCGAATTTCTTGATGGACTGTGTTGAGAGCGAAAGGCTTGAGTGGATGCAAGGTTCATATTGGTTCACAACACCAAATCAATCGCTTTAAGATGTATGATATAGGTATTCATCTTATAGGTATCACTATTCACCTTAAAGATCCATAATTGATCAGGCAGGTAGTGGGTGCTTCTGAAGGGGCATCTTGGTTGGCTGCTTATTGGGTCAAATAATAAAGGCCCAAGAGTACAATTCCCATGTTGATTGCTCCTTTGTGTGGCAAAAGTAATAAATATTCCAGCATTGGATTGAATAAATAATCTTCTGCAGGAGAATATTACTCCTGCTTGCTCTGATTCTCTTTTGCTTCCCCTTCGTCTCGTTCTCGTTTTCTTCTCGGCCATCAGCTCGCTGACTCAGCAGCTCCGTAGCCGCCCGGCCAATCACGCAAGTGCAACGTCATTGGCGATTCGGCGGATTTTTCGGACCATCAGAACAGCCAAAAGCGCCTCCAGGACATTCGGGGACACAACTCTCGAGCAACAAGAGCGCTTCGACTGCGACTTTGGGGAGATTGTGTTCTCATTGATTTCTTTCGTTTTCATCTTAGTTATTGTCTCTGTCATTTTTGTCTCCCTAAGCGACAACACCGTGAAAATCTTTCGTCGTCGCCGCCTCTCTCGCATCGGTGTTCCCGTCTCTGCTTAAGCCCATCCTGCACGTTTCCTCCAAACCCCTCCAGGCGCTACACTCGTCTTGATTGGCCGAAAGCGATTGTTTGCAGGTTTCTTGTATGCACGCTATTGACCTCTGAGTTCAATTGACAATAATTGCGATTCAGTGTTGGCTAATCATCTCTATTGTTGATGCTCTAGGACATCGTTCTCTTCCATCGTTATCCTTCTCCAACGCTACTCGGCGGTGGGTGTTGTCCTTTCAGCCAAGCTGCACCAATCCTTGTCAATCAATCCGCTAGTCGTCTTCTCCTCTCCAGAGGCTCCACGGTGAGCTGTGCGCTACGAATTACGATCTTACGACACCCAACTTTTCTGATACCCGCTTCTTCTTTTTGTCAACTCTAAAGAATACCCAAGGCCGTTGGCGCATTGTCTCGTCGCTCAGCTTGCCCTGGGCGCTTCCCTTAGACCTTGTTTCATATTCATCAAAATACACACTGCCCACCATGGCCTCGCAAAGTGCTACTCGCAAAAGACCCGCACCCGGCACAATGCCTGTTTCCGCCCACCCGTCCGCGCCCTCACATAGTTATCCAACAGCCGACTCAACACTTTCAAATGATCAATTTCTGCAATGGGGTCAACCAGGTCCACCAGTGCCGAATATACCGGCGCCTGGGACTCTCGGCCAGTACCCAACTCTGCCTACAACTGATGGTCATCAGCCACTTGCTCAGGTCCCTCGAAAAACAATGGCTCCAGTCGCCAGCGCGGGTGGGAAACAGAACCCCAATCCCAAGGCCTTCATCGAACCGACTCCCGCAAATCAGCCCGATGTAGTTGACCCAGAGACGGGACTCACAGAGGAACAGTTAGAGGAGAGGGCACATGCCGCAAAAATGGACGCTCAAGCCAAAAGAAAGCAAATACCTCCATTTGTGCAGAAGCTTAGAAGGTAAGTGATGCTACGGAGATAAACATCCAATCTCACCAACCTGTTTCATTTTGCTGACTCAAACTTATGATACAGTTTCCTGGACGAGTCCAAGAACACCGATTTGATTAGATGGTCTAACGACGGCCGGTCATTTGTCGTTCTTGATGAAGAGCAATTTGCCAGAACCCTTATCCCCAACCTTTTTAAGCACAGTAACTACGCTTCTTTCGTCCGACAGTTGAACATGTATGGATTCCATAAAAAAGTTGGCCTATCGGATAACTCCATGTTATCAAGGGAGAAAAAAGATAAAACTCCAAGCGAATACTCGAATCCTTTCTTCAGACGGGGCAAACCAGATTTATTGTGGTTGATACAGAAACCCAAAAACCTTTCACAGGCGAAGGCTGCTCCGAAAGAGGCACCGTCCCGGGTCAAGGCAGAGGGTTTTACGGACGATGGTGACCAGGAAGATTATACAGATGAGGTCGATAATAACCGAGAGAACCGAAACAGGCTAAAAAACCAGCTTTCTATTGCGCCGTCAGCTGATTTCATACCCAGAGAACAATTCTCAGATGTCATTCGGGAACTACATAATATCCGACACCAGCAACAGATTATTTCTAGCAGCATCAATCAATTGCGCCGGGACCATGAACAGCTCTACGACCAGGCTTTCAACTTCCAAGAACAGCATAGCCGCCACGAGAACTCGATCAATGCGATTCTGACATTCCTTGCAACTGTTTATAACAGAAGTCTCCAAGGACATGAACCTTCGCAAGGTATGATCAATTCTTTCAATACCGGCCCACTATCGCAAGAGCAATCACAGGGAAATATCATCGATGTCGGCGATTTCATTGGAAACCTGGAAACAGGTCTCAATCCCAATCAACGACTCATGAAAAAGCAGCCACTGCTTCTCAAAGCACCACCACAGGCGGGTGCTCCCCCTGGAACTCCCTCAACTAGGGCAAACACGATGTCGCCAACAGTCTCCCAATATAATGCTCAGGGCCAGAATGGCAATGGAAACCCAAGAAAGCAGTCGGGCACTGTAGAAGAGTTATTCGACAGTACTAGCCCACAAGCTACATCTCCTCAGGCGCCATTATACAACTCCGCATCCCCCATGCCTGGCCAGAACCAGTCCAACATGAAACAACCACCTCAGCGGGACATCATGTCTCTTATTCAAAATACGAATGCTCGACATAACACACAGTCCGGCACGCTAGACTTCCCTACCGTTCTTTCTTCCCTTGAAAACTCCGGCGGAAACTCTCCATTGACACCAAGTCAACGCGCAGAGATGCTCCGCATGATGGCCAACGAGACTCACGCTTCCGATCCCTCCAGCATTGCCTCCTCCAACAATGCACTCATTACTCCTACCCCGCCACCCGTCCCTCATGGTTATTCTAACCGCCTTGCGAGCACCCGCGCCCAATTTGAAAGTCTTTTAAAAATGCAGCAGGACCAGGACCGGTCTGTTCAGAACCTCACCAATATGCTCCAACCACTCAGCCCTACAGGTTTAATTCCAGGTCTCGACCCTGATAAGATCACTGGTGTTCCACCTCCTCCACTAGACCTCGACCAAATCTTCCACAGCGGGGACTACTTCACGGACTACACAAACCTAGATGCTACCAAAAACGGAATTCCTACCACTTATGAAACGAACCCAGAAGCTCAAGGAAATACTGAGAGCGGAAATAATACTATCAATCCAAACGAACCCCTGACAACTCTCCCAGACGAACTTTTCGAGCTCAATCACGATCCGATTGGTGATCTTTTCGCAGACCCGAAGGCGGATCTCACCAAGCAGTCTCCTACCGCCTTCTTTGATACCCATTATGGCCAGGACATTGGAGCTGGCGCTCTTGATCAGACCGGGTTTGAAGACCTCTCGGGAAATCCTAGCAATCGGGTTGCTGAGACTCTTCCCAACAGCGAAGCTACCAGTCCTGCCAATACTATTGACGAAAATTACCTTCCATTAGACAATCGCAACGGCCATTCGATTCCAGGAAATACTACTAACAAGAGGCGGAAAGTGGGTTACTAAAAGATTTCACCGTGCTGCTTTCAGGCCATGGGATACCTCCTCTTCTTCTATGTGATTTGCTTGTTTGCTTGTTTGCTTGACTCCATGATACCTCTCCCCATCTGCTTTGATATCTCTTAACGCGTCAATCTTTCTTCGTTCCGGAGTTGGTGTCTATCTCGGTGGTGAACCTGTGCTTTGCATATTATCGAAATAAAAGGCATGTAGGGGGATAGGTAGGGATAGGGGGTATTTGAGGCTACACAGTGTGGCTACAGGCACTGGAGATGTTGGCGGTCTGGTAGTTCGGAGAAACGGCGCGGATAAGCTTCTTTTACATACTTTTGGTCTGTCTTATATGGCGGACTCTCCCAAGTGTATTGGTGTGCATCTTGTTACTTAGCATGTTAGGACATCCAATGCAATAACCTTGGTCGAGGACATTTTCAATTACTCTCTCGTCTCCTTCTGCCTCTCTTCTCTCTTCTTCTAATCTCCTATATACCCCAAAACAGGAACCCGACAACCGTAAGACAGCATCTTACCTAATCCTCTTTGCCAGAGGGTGATATCCCTTTTCGGCAGGCACGTGTCCCCTAGCAACGGGCAGATAAAGAAAGAGCGACCCGTAACCACAACAACGTCACTGACACGCTCGTTACCATTCTTACGATACCGTTCGATCCAGCAGTCCCTCCTCCTCGCTCTCATTGGGCCGGAGCCCCTCAGCAGGTATTTCCCCTTTCAGCTTCCCAGCCACCCTCGACCGCACTTTCCCTTCTTGTCTTTCGCCCCCAACGCTCTTTCTTTGTCCGGTTTCCTGGTTGACTGCCTATCTGGGCAGCCACTCACAGCCGTTCCTGCCCTCTCGCTTATTTTAGCGTGGTCCCGTGCCTGCCCTCGAGGGGGTATAAATACTTCCTTCCCACCCGCCTCGCGCACTCTTTCTCTTCCCTTTTTTTTTTCTTCTTCTTTCTCCAGTTTGCTTCTTGTTTGTTCTCCTTTCACTCCCCCCAGCACCACTCCTACTCGCCTCACAAGCCTGCGGACCGGGCCTGGCACTGGCCACCCAGGCCCTGTGTTGGCGGCGTTGCACGTTTTCCTTTTTCCCCCTCTTTGCTTTTGCTTTTTGCTTTTTGCTTCGCGTTTTTTGCTGCTTTTTGCTTTCCTATCTCTTGGGCTTGTTTACTCACCTGCTGCAGACTCTACTTCCACAGTCCCTACTTCCAAGACCCTGCATTGATCCATTATGATGATAAAGCGCGCGCTATACAAACGAACTTAGCATCTCGTCGTCTATTGAGGTTTTCCTCTGGGTCTTCCTGCGAGGGGCGAGCTTGCGGTTCTTCGCTGTCTGACGGATCTTTTTCATACCCACTGCACAATCTGCCCATTGCCCAAGTCTTCCCATTCTCTCCATTCTTTCTTTCCTGCTTGCTTCGACAAGCTCTTGCCTGTCTGACTCTACTCTTCCCTGCTTTGGCATGCCTTGCTATTTCTTGCTGCTGCCAATATCTCGCTCTTCGAGACGCGTTTCATTCTCGATTGTCTGCACATACTTGTAATCAATTCATGTACATAAAAAAAAGGTCACCAATCAAAACAACAAATTCTTAAACAACATCATCTTCATACATATTCCTTCAATCATAAATACAACCATATCAATTGCTCTCGACATCATGTTGTCCTTGCAATGTGTAGGTGTCGTCGAGATTTCCAAACGCGGTTAAAGATCGGATGTGGCGCCGGACTTGGCGTCTCTTTTCTTCGACCCAGACCCATCCAGCGATCGTAACAATCGATATTTATTTGCTAGTACATTTGTATGAACGGACAGAGATTTATTCATACGACTGTTACCGATGATGGAAGTACAGTGACAATAATGGCTAAATATAGGTATGGCCTTTAGAAATCGAGTCGGTCTGTTTTCAAAGCTTCTCCTGGAATGGAGTCGCTAGATTTCGAAAGCACCAACTGTTTGCCTAAGGTATAGTCAGTGTTGTCTAGGACTTCAAGGACAGAAGTTGTCACTTCAAAAATGCACGCCGATACTGAACATCGCGCATTGAAGCAAAGGTCGCGCGAAAACTTCTCTGGCAACGGGGGTGGAGATCCTTTCATCCGCCAGACGGCGTCGATCACACCGAGCCCCGACAAACTTGTACAATCCATTAACATATCGAAAAACAAAGGCAGCTTGCAAGATCCTTTCATTTAGTAAAACACTACAAGTACTTGTACAGCGAAGTTCGAGACTAGCATGACAGCGATATATGCTCCGGCTTGAAGGGCAAGCCAACAAACCACGCATACACGCCACACTCCAGCACGAACAGAGAAAGAAGGACAAACAGATATGCTACCAGAGTTGCAACTTAATCCTTCCAGACCCGGATTTTTTATAAATAGTCATCCTTCCCACCGGTTCAGCCCACACCCAGTAAAAGCGCCTGATAAAAGGAAAAGAAAGATTGAACAATGAAAAGAGAATACGGAGTAGAAGAGAATAATAAAAGGACCTAAGTCAGGGACAGAAGAGAAATGCGACAGATGTATAACGCATCAGCTTGACAGGAAGTGTATCGGTATGTTTGTCCGACACCAGAGCCTGGGTCACAAGCTGAGCGGAGTCGTGATTGTTGGCATTAACGTCGACCGGGTCGAAGAAGGTATAACGAGGACAGGAGCGACAAGGAAGTCGACGGCAGTCATTTATTAATCGTCGACTTGTATTGGCGCCTCGCGCCCAGCCGGCCCAACCTTTCATACATCCATTTAATCAGACTTGCTCTTCTTCTTCTGCTCGACCTTAAGTAGCAAAGCCCTGTTGATACGTGGAAGAACACCTCCGAATGCGATCGTCGCCCGGATCAACGTATCCAGTTCTTCATCACCACGAATGGCTAGTTGCAAGTGACGGGGTGTGATACGCTTGACTTTCAAATCCTTGGCCGCGTTGCCAGCAAGCTCGAGGACTTCGGCTGTCAAGTATTCGAGGACAGCAGTAACGTACACAGCAGCTATGAAGAACAAGTTGTGAGCTAGGGTATCCCACTAAGTTTAGTGATCCAGGGATGAC
The DNA here is from genome assembly GCA_014964245.1 of Nannizziopsis barbatae. NCBI lineage: Eukaryota > Fungi > Ascomycota > Eurotiomycetes > Onygenales > Nannizziopsiaceae > Nannizziopsis > Nannizziopsis barbatae. The sequence continues at coordinate 2,700,001 of JACVYH010000003.1, forward strand.
TTACCTTTCGCGCCGACGCGCATTTTGTTCTGGGTGTTATTCTTCAAAAATCTCTTTATACGACCGCAAGGAAACTGCGTTAAAAACAGTTAGCGACATCGTAGTCATGAAAATTTGGTGCGAATAGTCGTGCATCCTATAGGCAGCACCCCACAATCTCTTGGGAAAAGTTGAGCGAGAGCAAGTTGTTGATCTAGCTGGCTTTTTTACACTCCAAGATTGATCCAGAGACGGAATTAAGCAGAAATCCACAAGACTAACCTGCAAGCCAGCTTTTGCGCTGTGAGATCGCTGGGTTTTGCCATTAGCATCTTTTGGCGCACCCTTGCCTCCAACGGATTTTCCTTTTCCACCGGGCATGTTGAATCGGAAGTTTGTCGCGCGGTCCTAAAGATGAATATGTCGCGTGTTTTAAATGGAACTCGATATCGAGGGGTTAACGGGACGACGGAGTGGTTGAAAAAAGGTGGCAAGAACGCGTTTTGTTGATGGAAGAAGCGGAAATCATGGGTTGGGTTCTTTCTTGGGGCCTTGAAGAAAGAGTGGAAAGGTTGATTGATAGGGTTCGGAGAACGCTATTCCTAATCCGGGTGAGCATTCACAACCTCAAGCCATCATCAAGGCATCGAAGCATCAAATTCGAACACGAATATCCACGCTGACAGTTAGTTTCCGTCCTCAAAAAGTAGAAAAGATATACCAGCAGCCAAGCATATCAGCTTGGATGCAAAATATTTGCAAATCCAGCCATGATGGTCCCGGGATCAGGAACGATGGGAACACCATGATATGTGCCCTATAGTGCCGCTATCCGGCCATGAGTTAGTAATCACTTGCATTTTTCGCATTCACCTATTGTCTCAAAGCCATTTCGGAGAATGAAATCAACCAATTCATCAATCAGATTCAAATTGTCGTTACATCGACGTTTTGGATCTTCTTGAGCGTCCGAGGATGGGAGGACCGAAGCTCTGGGGAAGAATAGAGCTGTTTATGTCAGCGACGCCACTGTGGCTGGTGATTGATCAGTCAGCCACACTCCGACCCGCAGCTTCCAATGTCTCGCCTTGACGATCCCCGGCTTTTTGCTTTGATGCCAAGACATCTCCTTTAGAACTCCGTTGAGATCGAGAAGACTTGACAGTACGAGTATCCTATTTTGGAACTCAGGACTGCGCTCTCAGTAGACTAATGTTCGCTATCTAGTGCCATTACAACCATGAGACGAGACATTTACATCGCCATCGAAGCTTTCTCTCCCATCCTGGTTGCGCACGCGAGCAGGCTCCAGCTTGGGATGTTTGATTAGTAGTTTGCTATTGGTATGATTTGCTTTTCTAGCCATGATAATTGTTTGCTCCGATGGTCTAAATTAAGAGACTGCAAACCTTTATTTCTGTCTGCGAAGTGATAAGCGGACGGGAACATACATATATACATCGGTACTTCTGCGAGGCCTCCTTTTTTCACCAGCTGTGAAAGGACGGAGGATGAAACTACTTACGGAGTAGACGGTGTCACGTTCACCAACAGCACAACGAAATTTAGCCTAAAGAGTATATCTCCTTTGAGTATCCATTTAATTGCCATGTGGCCTTAGGGATTTCATCTTTGCCATTTGTAGGCTGACTTCAGGGCTGAAATTCGATATTTCCATTTGTTGCCGCCTAACGCCACGTGACCCGGTGCTCGGCGGACACTCTGTTAACTTTGCGAATTTTCCGAATTGCCGCAGGAAGCCCTGAGATTTCTAAAACAGCTTCAGCGCCGTGCATTTTTCTCCAGCAAATTTTTGCTAGCCATTTCTTTCAGTGCTTTAGATTGTTCGGCCATCTCGTCTTCATCATGAATCCACAAATGTGAGTCTTCCAATGTCGCTTTCGGGCTATCGCCCTCGGAGCTTCCGCCGCGCGTCGAATCTCCGAGTACTGAACGGTTTTTCGCAGAACCAACCTCGTCATTATCCTTGTGATGATGCAGGTATCGAAGAAGATTCCCTTCGACCAGCCTGAGGTTCTCCTTGGTGTCCGAACAATGTACATCGCGTCCAACATCGTCATTGCAGCTCTCTACCTCTACGTGTTCAACCAGATCAATAAAAAGAAAGGTAACATGAAACCCTTTCCTGTTTTCTTTCTTGGGCTGTTACCGTAATTTATGACTATGCGCGCTGATTGCTACCTGATTGCTTACTTCTATCTTACAATCTAGACCTGAAGACCCTCAAATATGTCGAGCCCCCACCAATGGGTTCCAATGAGGAACCTCGTCCCGTTGTCACGACCATTCAAGACTACGATAAACAACAATTGCGCTCGCAGCTCAAGACCCAAGCTATGGGTGTGGCGATGATGGCCGTGATGCATCTTTACTTCAAATACACTAACCCTCTCCTCATCCAATCCATTTTACCCCTGAAGAGTGCGTTGGAGGCCAACCTTGTGAAAATACACGTTTTCGGACAACCGGCCAAGGGTGATTTGGAGAGACCGTGGAAAGCTGCGAATAGTTTCATGGGTATGGGCCAGGGCGAGGTCAAGAGTGACAAGGCTAGTGTTGAAACCGCAGAGAAGAATTGGAGAGGTGGTGCTAAGGAAGAGTAAACTGTTTCTCCAACTTTTTGTAGCAGACTTTCTATCTGCCTAGCTTTCCTGATGAATTGCATAAGCCTCGGAGACGTGTTGAAGTTATATATTTTAGACATCGGCTGGAATTGTTTCTGAAAAGCAACGGGTTTCATTCGCAGGCTTGATTTCAAAGGCATGTTTCATTATGGAGCAATGTCACACTTGTTATGATAAGTGTAACGTGCCTAAGCTATTTAACATCAATGTTACACCTGATAATAGAATATATCTGGTGAGGATATCCTCCGAGCTACCACATAGATTCGAGACTTGGAGCTTTCAGGCCAATATAGAAGAGAGCTCCTTCAGAAACTCATCGCCATTGATTCCACGCTCTTCAAAGAGCTGCCACATTTCTGACCTCATATTTTGTAATGTATCGGGCGTCAATGTAGTGGAACCCTCGCTAATCCTCATATAGAGGTCGTATGCATCCTGCCCGGCTTCTGAGATCAATTTATTTTTAAACGCGTTGAGTTTCTGCCCAGGTGCTATGGGTAACATAACCCATCCTTTCCTGTCTCCACCATAAACGAGCACACAGGTTTCGAAATCTTCTATTCGAGCCTTGCCTAATCTAACAGCCTCATGGGCCCGGATCATCGTGGGGATGTCGAGGCCGAATTCGCGGTCAGGGGCTGAAATTATCATTTCAAGGGACCATGTAAATTGTATCGCATTTTTCAGTCGTTCTTTCAGCCATTCATCAAGGGCAACAGTCCACGGTAGGCTTGGGTTCTTTTTCCAAACAAGATCTTTGCGAACGAGTATTTCGTCAGACTGAAACCCGAGCTTAGACCGCCATAGAATGTATTTTGGGAAACGTGATGTCCAGGTGTAGCCGGTGGAGACGATGGTAAAGTCGCGAAAAACAGTTTACCGAATTTTTGGATGATGGGCCGCCGGCCAGTTTCGCAGTGATATAGCTCAGTGAACGCTTCTGAACAATGACTCACAACGAAGTAGACTCCGAATAACATCATAATCGAAAGCGCGGTGTTTATGAGACATTGTAGTATAAAAAACCAACGCTTAGTCGACGTCGAACTTCGGTCAATACGGATTATATAGGCCCTCTCTCGAGGAAGAAAGCTAACAAGGCCATTGAAAGAGGAGGGTAATTTCTCGAAGCCACGCGGAGTAGTGTCCATGGTAATGGCGGGATGGTGAAAGACCGCAGTATGTAAAGGGATAGTGCTTGGGAAAAAATGGATTTGCGGAGCCTGTTAAGCTTATAGTCCGTGGTGTTACGGCCTGTAAGTTATTCGGCTTGCAGAAGAAACGAGTTAAAAGAGACAAGTAGACACTTCATCAAATGATGAAGTGGAGCGCGCAGCAAGATACTGGGGGTCGTTGATCTGAAGTCGAAGCAGATTATTGTTCCTGGTCACGTTTATACTCGAAGTATTTGATGAGCGCTATTGCGAGGACGGATAAGGCTATAGTCATGAGAGAGAAGATTTGAGATATCTGAGTAGCGGGATCCATCTTGACGAGTTGTTGATGCGGAGAGATAAAGAAGCAGAGGAAGACAGAAGAAATAAACAAAGAGCGAAAGAACAAAGGACAAACAGGCAGGGAAGGAGTGACGTTGAATTACCTAAGCAGCTGTGTTGACAGAAACAGAAGGAGCGCATTAGGTAACTATGTGTTTAGTAATAAATTTGAGTTTAACTATCCCTGGCGCTAAGCCTGTTTTGGTCTCATTGATGATCTCTCGGGTTGACAAGGAAACGCAAACGCGGTGGTTGAATGAGATCCATTACAGCTTAAAACAAAGCCAGATTCGTTACAATTGGCCATTTGGCACAAGAGAAGACGGATATCTGGTATTCCTAATGCTCCGTACCATGAAATGCAATAAACCGCGCCAATATACGAGAGCCAGACCGTCGCCAAAACAATGTCTAATCGTGAGCGGGTTCAGCGGAGATCTTTGCTAGAGCCTGATATTGACAGCAAACCACCGCCCCGCGAAAACCGATACTCTCACCGAAAAACTGATTCTTTCACCTCCCGAATTCCCACAGCGACTCCCAAAAATGGCGAAAAATCCCGCCTCACATTTACCCAAACGCGAACGCTTACGGGCGCGTTCGAGGCAACTGCCGACCGCCCAAGCGCGTTGGAGAAGTCCAAACAAGCTTTACCAACTTCGGCGATAGCAGAAAATGGGAGAAGAAGCCCTGCTGCCTTAGCTGCGAATCAAGTTCCTACACCGCCGAATGAGGAGCCTGACGCATATCGGCCAGTAAGCAACGCTGGTGTTTTGTCGGAGCGAGGTAACCAAGCCAACTTCGATCACTCAACAAGACGTGAGCGGCTTGAGCAATTGCGCAATTTTTCGCCGAGTCCCGGTGCCCGACAGTATGATATGATGCGGGGGAATGATCCAGGAGATCCAGATGATTCCGAGTCCAGCCTTGAGGACTACACGGACGAGGAGCTGCTAAAGAGAACCATTCAACGAAGAAAAGACGACGAACGACTAAAGCGCGTAAAGGGAGGAGAGAATCCTGTCTTTAGTAAAGCTCGGGTGGGTTCGAGAGCCAATTTATCTACCGGAAATTTACAGCGTCGGGATGAAGAGATTCAACGGAAAGAAACGCCTCCGGAAACGATCGATGAAGGAAGAAACCCGCCATTAAACATCCCGAGGACATGGGGAACACGAAGCAGGGCTACAAGCGACTGGCTAAATCGAACACAGCCTGAAAGCGGAAATTACGGGGAGGATGCGGAAGAGCAGCGACTTCCTCATGACTGGGAAAATGATGCTTTTGAGCTCACGGGTCGCTCCATCCAGGTCTCTAACAGTCCTCCCGTTCGAAAAAAGGTCCAACGGGAAGCGCCTGACTCAAAAACTCTGGGTAGCCCGCCTTCACATACCCAACCTTGGGACCTTCCTCTAAAGCAGCGAAAAACGGAGGTACGACGCGATAATGTTGTCACAGAGCCCCCGGCTGTCGTGCAGCGGAACACATGTCGTGAGAGGCCGCGAACGATTTCTCAGGAGGACTCCCATGACCTTCTACGAAGACTTGCAAGAAAAGAAAGTCCGAGCTTAAGCAACACACCGGAATCGAAAGTAACCGCGAAAACGCCTCTTGACCCGAAAACACCCATTGTAACAGGTGCCTGGGTCGACACTCCCTTACCGACGAGATCTAATGGCCCTCGAGTCGAGAAAGCGGTTTCAGCTCTCCCAGAACAGGTAAGACCTCCTATATATTTTCTTCCATCTTCTCTTCCCACCTCTCTCCTACGTTTTCTTCCGTTCTCTTCTTTGTCCCACCCGCTTTATAATATCCTATGCCCACCCTCACGCATCCCAATTTGCGGTATGGATAGAAGGAGAGTGATAGCAAACATACTGCATCCCTACTTAATCCCGGCCTTGACCCTCTATGCTTACACAATCTTACCAAGGAGGGCATTCAACCTCAGCCTGGGCGTAATATTTGTTCCTGTTAGCCCTCGTTTGTCACACATAAGCTATCAGCAAATGCACTTTGCATGGCGTAGAGTCCATGATTCTCTTCTTTTACTCTTAAATGTTCGCTTGGCCTGGGCCCCGACCTGGTCCAATGCTTCCCCTCTTTTGACCTACTCCTTCTGGTTTAATGTATTTTACCGCATCATCGCTGGGGCTGTCCTTGCATACTTCCCTAACTCGCTAACACGCTCTTCCATCTCAGCCGCCGATGGAATGTCCCGGAAACGAAAACGTTAGCGAAGCTCCCCTCTCCGAGCCACAAGTAGGAAAGGCTCAACCTTCACCAAAGAAAGTACAGCGAAAAGTCATACCAGCACAATTGGAAAAGCCGAATCTGCCAAAAAGCGCCCTTGCTGCCATTATCGAAAGCGTGCATTTCGGTGACGGTGAATTAGAGATGGGAGAAACGACCATTGAATCCCTTCAAAAGATGGTCGAAGATAGTTCATCGAGTAGTTTCGAATCGAGAGATATCAAAAAGCCTGAGAGAATCGATCTGAACGCCTTAGGCCATATCGAAAGGAAAGAACAAGATACCGAAGAGGCTCTGATCGACCGGCTCAACCTCAAGCTTCAATCGCTAGTCCGTAATATCAACCAGGCGAAGGCTGGCCTTGTCAGTTTGGAGGATAAGGCCGTCAAGGAATCCGCCCTTCTTACCACTCGCAACGCCAAAGACCCTAGCGAGAAACGACGGCGTTCACATGATTCTGGAACTTGCGATTCATGTGGCTTGCATGATGACGGTCGGCGCTACATTGCTATTCCTGTCCCTCGTTTTACCCGCCGCCACCCGGACACCGGACGAAGGCAGCTTACCCGACTCAGTTGGCTTATAGTTTTTGTTCTTATATGGCAGATTGTGGAATTATTCATCGACGAATATCGTTATAGCCCCGCGTTCCTTAATAAGCCCCATTATATGGCCTCTCGAGATCCTGAATGGCCTATTTTTATCCCCCATACCATATGGCGTTGGCTCCATCTATCGGCGATATGGATACCTATTCGAAATGCGATGTTTGCTTGTGTTAAGTTTGTTGGAACGTCTTTAGGAGTCTGGGATCCATTTTACGATGACTGGATGTATGGCGAGGAGTTGTATGGCGAAAATTGGATCCAAAGGTACAATCCTCTTGTTTATCCGGAACTCTTTAGAAATCCCGTCGTGCGAGCCAATTATATGCCGGGCCGGACCGATGGCCCCGTTTTTGGAGGTGGATTTCCAAGTGGCAGAGGCGACCCGGATTTAAGCATGGATGGTGATGCTATTTTGTAGGATGTGGAAAGGATTATGCTCCTGGTCCTGGAAAATCATAGATTGTTTCATGATTGCTGATGATGTTTGCATAGCGTTGTATTGCATGAGATCATTCTTATAGAATTCTGGGGAGCCAGTCTTGAAAAAGATATGCACTGTGATGTCTCAATTGAAATTGTAATGCAGCTCTCAGTATTTCACAAAAAAGGCAATTACAGTATGTTCGTGTGTGTCTGTCTAGCCGAGTGTCTATGAATCAAACAAAATTCCTCTCAACGCTTTGCTAAATGTTGATAACTCGCTAAGATTGGAATTCCTGGAGACGCCAGAACCAAAGCAGATGAAATGCGAATCGTTGCAAAATGCTGCAATTCAAAGCTTAGCTTTGTTCAAGCCTTGATTCCATTGCTGAAGCAACTCTACTTCTCCCTCGACTCTCCAATCCTTACCCGCGAATACGCGCTTTCGCACCTCTTCTTCGCTAAGGAGACTTGGGTCATCGAGTGGTCTCCTTTCAATGTGTTGCGTTGTATAATCCCAGAATGCTGCTGTGTCTGTCCTTTGAACGTTCTTCTGCACTGCACCCACGCAGAAAGAAGCCCAATTTTTGAATGCAAGTTTTCCAGCCACGGATGCTGGTGTAACGAACATAAAGCAGTGTGGCTTTCCCTCGTAGTGCTCTAACACCACGGTGCCGCCTGCGCGGTACATATTGCGGGCTAGATGGAGACCCTCGTCTTGAAGACACTCCTGTGCAACATTCATGTAGATTGGAGGGGTATCTTTCCAGATCTCGCTAGGTCCAGCGACGGGTGACACGAGTGGATGAGCGAGCATGTTCGCGTTTGCATAGAATTCAAGACGGGGAGGGTTGGTAGGCCAGGTTTCATCTGGAGGAAATGGGTAAGGTGTGTATAGCTGGCCGGGAATTTGCGGAGGGGGAATGATGTAGTCCCATTTCGCGTTGAGATAGGTTGACGGTAAAGAGCGGGTGACGTCGGCGAACGGACTGGCTACGGCGATGCCCGCAGGAAGTTCTATTGGAACGTCCTTGCCATGGAAACGAATGGTGGGTGTCGATGAGAGTCGGCGGATTGTTAAGAGGGTTTGAAGAAGGGCAAGGCTTAGCCCACCGCCGGCCGAATCTCCTGATATCACAATCTTGTCTGCTGGGACAGGGGTATGGAAAGAACCTGGTGGTGGCGAAAGTAGAGACAGATAGGCAACCAAAGCGTCCAAAAGACCTGCGGGAAACGGATTTTGCGGGGCCAGCCTATATCGCACAGAGAAACAGCGGCCACCAGTCATTTTTGCCAATTTAACTGTTGTTATTCTGTGGGTGCATGGATCCATTAAGCTACAGAATTCCATTAGTATGATCTGGTCTGTGCTGCGAGTCAAAAAGGGATACATACTGATATGCACCACCGTGAAGATATAAAATTGTCATATCATTGTCCACGTCTTCCATAAGTCTTTCATACGTCGCTTCGTCGGATAGATCAGGCAGCGGATCGCTCTCACGTGCGCCCTTTCTGTATCCGCTCCATTCCGCTTCCACGTCGTGAATCTTTGGGATATCGTATGTCTCCGAGCCATCCATGTGAGCCTCAATTGCTTTCAGCAAGTGCTGGAGCACATCATCTTCAGCGGGCTTTGGCATCGTCACTGCGGGCGCCCACATGTACCCTTTTTTCCCAGGATCTCTGAGACTGTCCTTTTGAATTTTTAGGGAGGAAGCGGAGAAGTCCATGAAAGATCGAATAAAGCTAACGCTAACCTCCAATCGCAAGTCTTGCTTGCCTTCTGTAGGAGAAAGGCCAAGAATATTCAACAAGGCTGTTTTGAGCACGATAGGGAGGCGTGATGCGAGCAATCGCATCAGTCCCAAGCTGATTGCCATGGTGCTCCTTATTTACTGGCCTTCACGACAAGGCAAAGAAAGAGGGATACCAGCTATGGAGACGGTATCAATGGGGTTAATTATACAAGGACCATACTTAACCTTTTCTGTGATATCGCGATGAGTTTTGCTCGTCTTCCTCACTTGATCATTAACGTGTGGCTTTAACCACCGAAGCACGTGCCAGGATCTGCTCTTGCCTCGGTTTCTTTCCTCCATTCTGGGAAACTTCTTCCTGTTCCTGTCACCCGTTTAAGCTTTCCAAAAATATGCATGTATTCTTTCATAAAATGAATTGCGCTAACCAAAATGAGAACTTTGCCGCCCAGATCGGACGTTATGCATTTTTGCCAAGTAAAGTAATTTCGTCTTCCAGGGTCTTGGTGATGAAGTCACTATTGCAGGGATGTTTATAGTTCCAGATATCAACTACTCCGGACTCCGTACCTAATCTGTACGGAGTCCATACATACATATCCTCAACGATTCAGCATATGGAAGTCCGACAAGATGGCGGTTATTCGGAAAGTTTATTCCATGATTGCACATGAAATTTCCCCGTTATATCTTTCTATCCTTGTACAGGGTAGGGAGCATATGAAATGTTATTCTTTGGTTGTTAGAACGCCGGTATCTGATATCAAATTCTGAATAAGAAATAGCAGTGGAGCCAGCTACCAGATACCTGACCTGACTGTCAAAAAATTAACATTTCATATGCTCCCTACCCTGTATTTCATCTTCTAGCACAACAAAAGGTAAGTCTTTCTGGCGACAACGGTTTGCTCTAGGTAAAAGTAGTACTCTATACGGAGTACCTCGCGCGGTTTCAACCTAAATCTAAACCTTTAACTTCGTATAGGGCTTGGTCGTCACAAATCCGCTGCTACATAGAATAAAAATAGAACTCCGAATTGATCACCTCTTCCAAAGATTAGCAAATGTATGTGCATTTCAGCTCTTATCCGGCATAGGCATCTTGTCCTGAATTTTCCACTTATATTCTCGAGACTCTTTAGTGCGACCGAAACCGCTCAAAAATATATCAAACTGGAATTCGGTTGCGTTGAGGCAGGAAGGCCCGACTTTAATATCAAACATCTCCAGGTACTTTCTCGAGGATTTGGTGGGAATCTCAATCTTTTCGTTGCCACACTTCATTATACCCATCCAAGACCATGGGGACTCAGAGCTTGCAAGGACCAATTCTTTGCCTTCGTCATCCCAGTACCAGATTTGATCAAACTGCATATCGAAAGTTATTTTACGGAATCGGAACTAAGATGATTCGAAATTCACATACGCTCCAAATCATATAACCTTCGAGGTAATTCACACACCACTTAACGTCGAATGATCTCTGGTTCGGCCCAGAATAAGAATGTCGCTTTGTGCATCGTACAGAGTTCGCTCGTGTAAGCTCCGACAGGACGAATACGACATTCAACAGGAAAGTGAGAAGCAATTTGATAGACATGTTTGCGGTGCACTTCGCAGAAATAATTGGGTGAAGAAGAATTCCCAGTAAGGAATGGATACAGAGCTAATGGTTTATGTAGGAGGGTATGGGCTGTTTTTATAGCTGAATGAAATTTCCTCAGCCCAGGCAAAAAGGTAGAAGCCACTTGAGAACCACATGCAGTCCTGGTGAAAACGTCCTTGAATCTGGGTGATCCTTTCAAAGAGGATGATCCCGTCAGAAATCCTTCCATTAAAGTAGATCCGTACCGTTCGAGTTTGGAAAAGCTCCAAGCTCTTGAACAGATGAAACTTATCTCTCACATTCGCAAATTGAGACTTGATCAAGACCAAATTACAAAGGGCATTCAAAAAAGTACTGCTAGTGATAAAGCAGCAGACGTATTGACAGGCAGATAATTGATGTAGCAAAATCCGTTTTGCTAAAGTTGAGAAGTATGTCCTATAGGCTATAGGACAAACGGGATCTGCCTAATGTAGAAGGATTTTCGAAGAACCACGTAGGTAGGTATGTAGCTTTGGAGAACGCTAGCGGGATAGGCGACACAGGAAGTAGCCTAGACAAAGGAGGCCGGCCCAGCATCATCTTGAACTGGATCAGAGATTATCTTCGTACCGAGAAGGATGATCTAATTACCATTTAGGGATACCGGTAGTTGAATATGGATTGATCGATAGGATTTGGCTCCCTCGTGCTGGACTTGGATTTGAAAATTTTCCACGTGAGAAGATATAAGTCATTTAAACGAGGCAACATAGGGCTGCCTGAAACAAGCATTTTCGATTTTCGCATTCTGGTTTGCTTGGTCTCCCAGCCAAGAAATCCAGCGATCCTTCCTGCAAGAGGCTGCAATTTGTACAAGCATTTCAATGCTTGCATCTGAACGGAAACTTGCTGTCCCATTCAATGAAATGTCCCTGAATTGCGAAAATTGGCCGTGAGGAGTTTGCGTAGACAACTCATTCTGAAAAATACAGAAAAACAGTTTTTGAAGGGTATGATTGTATAGTCGTCAATTGCAGCTCGAGCAACAATCAGGGTCAATGGAAAACTGACTGCGCTATCCCGGCAATTGAGATAACAGTGACTATGAAAATATATACATACTCATGAAATTCATGTACTCGTTCCCAGCGAAGAGTGCTTTGAAAAGAAAAAATTGTTCCATTCGCCAATTCGCCAGTAGTTCCAAAAATCAAAATGCGTTCCCAAGTCGGTGTGTAATTGTGCCTCTTTATTGAGATCTTTCAATATCATTCAGAGCATCGGGCGTTCGGCGAACGCCAAGGAGGCGACGGTATGTTTCCTCTTCTTCTTCCTTCAGTCCATATCCGGAAGGATCCCGTTTCTTCAAGAAATTTTCTACTCTAGCATCTCGTGTTCTCGGTAGGTCCATTGTGCTCTGCCTGCGGCCGTCTAGGAGTTGACCACATTGATTGTTGACTTCTCGTACCCTATCCTGTACGTAGGTGGAAAATGTTCCAACGGTGACGGCTTGCCCAATGCCACCAAAGAGCGCCAGAAGAACCAGGAATGAAACAAAGGTATTGTGTGAAACAGTTTGGGCTTGCTTCGGCTGCCCGTCACGCCTTTCGTAATACTGTTGCCAATCCTCCCAGGTTGCATTTCTAAAGATCTCGTCCCCTGGCTTTTTCCTGGTAGTGTCTGTGTATCGACCGGCAGAGTTTCTGAAGTGGTTTTTAGCGTGAATACCAAAAAGCTCATGTCGACTATTCCATCCGTCTCCATGAGTGTCGTACGCTGCACGTTTAACGGGGTCGGAGAGCAGTTCGTGGGCCGCCACTATGACCCTATACCTGTGCATCCGCACTGAGTCGGGCAGATCCTTACACAATGGATGTCCATTGCAGGGTCGGTCTGGATGATAGATCTTGACAAGCTCGTAGAATCGGCGTTTCGAGTAAGGGGCGGAGCGCTCCTGCTTGAACAATTCGTAGGGCGAAAACGTGGGAGAGCAAGGCCAGGAAAAATCCGGTTCATTCCTTGAGGAATCCGCATGATGAACGTGGGCTAAACGCCTGGGCGGCTGGAATGGGGCTGCATGTCGACGGGAAAACGTGGTTGGCTGGGGCGAAACAGACGCCGGGCTAAGGAGCTGGATGGTACTGCCGTAGGAGCAGATTGAAAATGGCTTCTTCAACATGGCTGTATGCCTCCCACCGATACGAAGGGGTTGACCATCGCAAGGTGGTACTGATTGGCACGAATACCTGCTGCAAAAGTAGGAAAAAAACCCCCTCACATAGTCAGACGAGCAACTTCTTAATCGTCTCGGAAGTTCGGGATGTGATGCTGGCCGCTGGGCGTTGCTACACGTGACTAGTTACTAGTCACGTGACAAACCGTCTGCCTAGCAGGGGAGGGAAGAGAGGTTGCTGGGGATGAATATCAAATTTTAGCAACCAGTACGGAGTATGCCTCCATATGACAGCGATTCTCGAGGTCGGCGACGGCCGTCACCGTCATACTCATCTAACGGTGGTACTCATAAATCTAGAAAACGGAGCAGGAGCAGAGACCATGGACGTCATAGCGAACACGAACACCGACTGACCCGACACTCCGATCGAAGGGATAGATCAAGAGACGGTGTAAGGCCTGAAAGGTATTCTCGAGACAGAAAAAGTCACAAATCGCGCCACGACCGCAACCGCTCCCAAAGCCCGTATGAACGATCTCCCCGTAGGCGCCGGTCACGTTCGAGAGAGCATCATCGTCACGGTCGAGATTCAAATAACCCTCGGCGACGCCCTTCTCCATCGCGGAATGTATCCCCTATCTCCCGGCGATCACGAAATCCCCTACCTTCTCAGAAGGATGCTTTCACAAGAACACCGCAAGAATTATCCCAGGCGCCTGCCCCAGTGGATAAGGAGAAACCAAACTTCGCACAGACAGGCCGTCTCGCAGCCGAGACGAATGCTGTAACTGTTGGTGAAAAAAGCATAGTTCTTAAATACCACGAGCCTCCTGAAGCGAGGAAGCCTCCAGCCAAAGACGCTTGGAGGCTATACGTCTTCAAGGGTGACGACCTATTGGAAACCATTGAGCTGGGCGGTCGAAGCTGTTGGCTTGTCGGGCGAGAAAGAATGATCGCCGATTTGCCAATTGACCATCCCAGCTGTTCGAAACAGCACGCTGCTATTCAATTTCGATACATTGAGAAGCGGAATGAATACGGTGACAAAGACGGGCGCGTAAGGCCATACTTGATTGATTTGGAGAGTGCCAATGGGTCTCATCTAAACGGAGACACCCTGCCACCTGGTCGATACATGGAACTTATGGATAACGACGTTTTGAAATTTGGCTTAAGCACGAGGGAATACGTGCTTATGCTACCACCATCGGATTGAATGGAAATAGAAATGATATCTGGATATGATATTTGGATATGATTTACGAATGCAGCATTCCTATAATACATCATGCCATCATATCAAATTGAACTCAAATGAAAAACCGGAACTAGTGCTACTGTGGCCGGCGAGACAAATTCATGCAATTACAATGCTTTCAAACAAAGGATGTCCACGCAGTCCCTCATGCCTTTCCGGTCAGCTCCTCGGCCTCATCTCGTGCTTGTTCCCCAAGGTCTACGGTTTTCTCCTTTGCCTTACTTGCGGCATCTTGAGCGGCTTCTTTGCCCTTCTGAGCGGCTTCTTTTCCCTTTTGGACCGCCTCATCGGCTTTCGATTCATGGCCAAGAGCTTCTTGTATTTTATGACTTGCTTCCTCTGTTTCAGTGAAGCGATCAGCATCGATTTAGGAATACAATTTTAGTATTTCTTTGATACATACCTCCTTTCTCAATTCCCTTCACTGCGGCGTCAGATACAAATCTATCTGCCTTCTTTAAGGTATCTTTAGTGGCTTCGATGGGACCTTTGTCGGCTCGTCGAACTGTTGTGGAGAATAGGGCAGGTCTTGACGCAGCGTAGGCGGCTGATCTTGTGGGAGCAACAGTGGCTCTAGCAAGTGGAGTGAGGCGGGCGGCTGACATGATGAGCGGTTGCTAGATGACGATGTTAGCATCGATGAGTGGAAACTGTAAAATACAGGGTAACAGATGTCGAAGATGCGCATGACAAAGGTCACTAGATGTTCATCGTCGACACCCGTTGCCCTGCTCCTTTGCAAGTGGCTACACTGCGATATTACTTACATATAGTTTATACTTGAGGCAGAGTAAGAAAGAGTAATGCGGAGGGATTGGTTTGATAATTATTTTGAAATTTCGAAAAATTTGCAGATGGACTCGATGCCAATTGGACTGTGGGATCAAGATGCACCCTCGCAGGTTTATATGTCTCCTCTTCCCAGAGCCGGCGCTTGATATCACTTTTGCCATGCCCGGCTTTCCAAACACGCCCAACGACGTCATAGCTCCACGCTGATCCCGTGATTGCGTCAAGACTGCTGACTAAGAAAAGGGATAGCTCCCTCCAACCAAATGGACGTTCCCCTTGAAGCACCTTTTTGGACGGAAGTATGAAGAAACGACTGAAGAATCACGGAATGTGAAAGAAATGCACATTTTTGAAGTATTACAGTGAATATGTGCAGCGGTTCCTTTTGGGTATATGAATGTAGCTGTCAATATCTTTGGGGTAACGTCACTTCGACTCTAGTAACTGGGAGGTGTGGAGTACGGTCGAAGTCTGGAACCATCAGGAGATCAAAGACACTCTGAGAATGATCATGGATGATTTCGGATAACGTCACTTCGACTTAGGAAACAGGGGCATTAATTATTAGCATTTTCATTTTTTCACAAGCTCAAGACAAATCATACACAAAAAGCTCATCAAACATCGCTATGCTACCCCACTCCTCGCTATCAAAAACTCATTTATGTATCTCTTTTTGTGCCATGCATGTTTTTTGGGAATCTTCGAAATGATATAGAAAACAAAAACAAAAGGGAAATAATAAAAAGAAGAAGAAAGAGAAATGAGAATGGAAAACGCTAATTATAACAATAGGTAGGTGGTACAAAAGCAGAGGTATTAAGAGTCGACAAATTCCCTTTCCAACGAAACGAATACAAACCTTCTCTTGGTATTCAATCAATAAAAATCATAACAATATACTTCACTGAAACTGTACACCAAATCCTCTCAAGTCGTGCCGCGGCGCAGGAGAGCTTCCACTTCTTGGTCTCTGCCAATGGGATGACAGATTATCCCCAGAGCCTCCTCGGGATTGGTGGCTGGCCATAAGCTCTCGTTGAGCCTCATCGCTCGTGGATGGAATGAGGTTATGCTGGGGGTATGGGGTGGGCTGTCTAGCACGCCTGCGAGCGGCGTCAATGTCCACCGGGTGATAAGAGCCGAATTGGATATGCTGCCTGTTCGGAATGCGACTGAATTCCACAACACTTCGCGACTTGCCATCTTCAGAATTTACCATCCATCCAGGTCCAGATGAGCCCCGCGACATCATAGGTGCCTCAAATGATACTGGCGAAGTTGAGGTTGAGTTGGCAGCGGATCCACCAACTCCGAACACGAGGCGCTGCCCGCGTCTAGTATCCAACATGGGCAACTGTACTCGATCACCAAAGGCGGGAGACGGTGCCATGGGATTTGGTGAAAAATTAGGCGGGAACCGAGTAGGTTCCGTTCGCAGCGAGTGCCCTGACTGGGCCGAGTGCTCACGAGACATGGGCTGAGATGAGTACCCTGTCGGCATATGTTCAACAGGGAAAACTGACCGGCCCACCGGGATTGAGGATGCCACATGAGAAGGTGGAGCTCTGACACCCGGAATATGCGACAGTGTAGTGCGTTGCGGACGATGTGAAATAGCTACATCCGCCTGGTATGGGAGAGGCTGCTGGTTTTGGCCAAAAATTTTGGGAGGTTCAAATAGCTCTCGGCTCAATTGATGTGGGCCACCAGAATGGCTCGATCGTAAGGAAGCTGGAGAATGCGGACCAGAACTTGCGGATTGGCGGTGGGTAGGTAATTTTGGTGAGTGTCTCGTCGGCATTCCCGGGTCGCTGTATGTGGATAGGCTCATAGGGTCAATGGGGTGGTCGATGTTTAGCCCAAATGGCATGCCGTCACCTTGATCACCTTGTGGTACTGCTTGGCTATTGGGGATCAAAGGCGACTGCCGGTTGCTCAATGTCGGTGCGGATTTTCTTGACAGTGATGTGTCCGACTGATTCGACAGAACATACGCATAGCTTGGACGGTTTTCTTTCTGGTTATTAGGCCGGCGATTTACTGCAGCCAATGCAGATTCGGCACCTGACTTTTCTCCTGGTACTCTGAAGGAGGGATTGGATTTCCGGGACCCAACTTCGGCATGGACTTCCGACACTGAGACTGTTGGTCGAGGACTGAAGTTGGCAAGATTCTTCTTGCCTTTGACTCGCCGCAACTGACCGAAAGTAGTAAGCAGATTCCGTCTGGGTTTTCTTTCCACTGTTTGCCAGCCACTGTCTTCTCCTTCATTTATGATAACTTGCGGCACCGGGGATGATTGAGGAACTTCTGTGCTTCTCGAATGAGCACGTGTCAGGTCAGTGGTATAGCTCTCTGCCTCAACGTCTGTGAGGGTGTTCCTTTCATCGGAAACAATTGGAATGTGGTGGTTTGGATCCGTCATGGATGGCACCAATTGATGCGGGAAATAAATATTGATTGGTGAATCAGTCATTAAGGGCCTTTGAATCCCATCCCAATCCGGTTCCGATATTTGACTGTTTGGGGTATCTGGAGCTGAA
The DNA here is from genome assembly GCA_014964245.1 of Nannizziopsis barbatae. Classification (NCBI taxonomy): domain Eukaryota; kingdom Fungi; phylum Ascomycota; class Eurotiomycetes; order Onygenales; family Nannizziopsiaceae; genus Nannizziopsis; species Nannizziopsis barbatae. Next base: position 2,717,525 of record JACVYH010000003.1, read on the forward strand.
GACATGCTCGTGGTCCGATCAAATATTGACTTCTGGTTTGGAAATACGTCCTGGTCTGAACCTGGAGCCCTATTCTCTATTTCGCTTTGTATTTCCTCTGTCAAGGCTTTCAAGGTTTCATGTAAGTCTTGTAAACTCATGGCGACTTTTGTGAGCTTGACTGGAAAATGACTTAGCAGCTTTTTTGCGTGTATCAAATACTCTCGATAGTCTCTTGCAAGACCTGATCCTCTTGTAGCTCGCATCTGTGTTTTCGCATCATTATATGACACACAAAACAGGGCGGCTGCGAGCCCAAGCCACCAGTAGTAATGATTATCCCCCTCATCCTTTAGTTCGTCGCGAAAAAATCCTTGGACCACGGTATGAATTTTCACAGTCTCTATGCTGCTTCGTGATGCTGTAGAAACGGTATCGTTATCACTAGCATGAGAATCCTCAAGATCTGAGGACAACTGCGAGAAACTCAAAGTTCCAGAATCACCGAGATCGTTCAAGGAGTAAAGGTATAGTGTTCGCTCGACCAGCCCATACCGCATAAGGGTTCCAAATGTGTTATCGAGGTGCCGTTGGTTGCTTCCTCCGCGATCAGCGGTTCGGATTTCGACACTGTATGCATTGAGTGCTTTTCTTCCCAGTATGAGCAGCCCCACGGGGACGTGATGCCCGTAGAAAGACAATATTTTGATGAGATTCAGCGCTTCAAAGTGCTCGTACAGTCTCAAATCCTTCATTATGTCCCGATATGGCCCCGCAAGCTTCTCGTCCGTAAGGTGAGAGTCGAAATGATATTTTTCGAGTGCTTTGCCAGTGGCTCTCAACCGGTGCCCAGTAGCGTAAATTGCAAGAGGAAGACATTGGTAGTACTTTACCAAAGCGACTGCCTTCTTCTCCTCTTCATGTGTTGGATGTTTGACGCCCAGATTTTTGAATAGGAGTTTGCATGCATCGGAAACGCCAAGTCGCTTTACTTCGAGACCATATGGTTCCATTAGCCTTGACTTCCTACTCAAGCTGCGATCAACGGAGGTATAAATTATAGCGGTGTTTGGTGTCGAAGGCACAACAGGTCTGAATTCATCGATGTCGTGGCTGTGCTCAAAGGAGATTCCATCGAAAATCAGTAGCCATTCTTGCCGAGAATTAAGCCACTTTCGAACACGGTCCACATAGATATCGGTACTCCCCCATCCAAGATCCTGGCTTTCCTTGTCGCCGGTGAGTTCGTCCGCAATCTGAGCAATTTGCCATATGCCGTTGTAACGTGATTCCTTGGTTCGACAGTCGATCCAAAAGATCCCACCAGAGTACAGGGTTTGATGCGTGTACATATACTGTCGAGCGAGGTGTGACTTTCCAGAGCCCGGGGGGCCATGTAGAAGCACGGCGGCGCTACCAGCTGCCCTCTTCTTTGCCTTATATAAGCGGGTATGAAGCTCGGTCAGTTCTTTTTCCATGCCAAAGAAGGAAGCATTTGGGTGAAATCCGGGGGGCACCACCCGAATGCATCTATCTCTCACTGGATCCTGAGATCGCGGGATATCCCCTGCATCCGAAGCTGGCTTTGGAGGTAGTGAAACGGCGGAGCTGCCTGTTATAACGGAGTCAGTATTGTCTCAATACCCACAAGCTAAGGACGGCAGGTTGAGACGGAAACTTACCGGCAGAGTCAAGTTTATCGGTGGGTAAAGAGCTTACGCTTCCTGCAAGAGGATCAAGCAAACCTGTTCAAATATGAGTCAAGATTATCTAAAAATTGAAGAGAAGTAAAAATTTACCTTGAAGTCTCATCGCTTCTTGCTGCACCTCAGTCGCTCGATCTCGACGTTCCTGTACCCATCTGGTGGGAATAACGCTGTGCGAATCGGTGGAATAGCGGAAAATGGCCTCGGCGACTGCCTCATAGCCGGGCGAATTTTCATCTTCGAACCGACACATACCGCCATGGTCTGCTTCAATCCCCATGCGTTCGACTCCATCTATCAAGGGAGCCGCCGAGGACTCATCCACGATAAAGGCTCGAGTAGTTTTCAAGTCCATAGGCTTTGACTCGTGGAAGAAATAAATGCGAAATCTGTCTATTATCTGAATAAAGTCACGGTTAATGATCTGGAGGTGTTCATTATCGGTTTTAAGGCTATTGATTAGTTGTGGGGAGGTGTCGAAGAATTTTTTGGGCAGCACATAGCTGCAAATTGACTGAAGCAGGCCGCCGAGCTTCGCAACATCGGATCCGTTATGAGGTGTTCCCAGAAACAGGATGCCATACGTCGACACATATATTGATCGCAAATGTTGAATCTTTTCGTGTCGTACTCTTGAGCAGTGTGTTAAACATTTCTTGACTATCAAGCCGCCAAGGGAGTGGCATATAAAAATAATCGGTCGCTCGACAGCTCCATTTAACTAAGAGAGTATACATGTCAGCGATGGCTTCGCCCATACTACTCTAAATCTACTCGTAACTCACATTTCTATTGGCAAAAAGATGGGCCGCTAGGTGCTCGGCGTGATTGTGTATCTTATCCTGGGAAGTACCATCCATAAAAGCGGAGACATTTGCATCGTAACCATATACTAAGATGCGGAGCTCTTGTCTCGCGAGTGTGTGAGGGAGAAGATCTGCGGGCCAGAAGACGTCGGACTTCTTCGTCGTCCAAGTATCGTACGCGGATCCATTAAGGCCATGAACGAATACTACACTGTATACGGTTAAGGGTCCCATGTTAGCCGGACCTTCTGTTAAGTGAAGCAAGCAGAGAGGTTGGATAGCTGTAGGAACTACTTACTCGACGGAAGGGTTTGGAGACGTCGACACCTCCGATAATCCAAACTCCTTGATTCGAAGTTTATCTCTGTGCTGTGTCGAGCTCATGGCTTTGGTGTAAGAAGAGAGAGAAGGTCGGATAGTTTCCTGATATTGCACGGTAGGGCTGGTGGGGGAGGGAGAATATTTATATGCCCATCAGATGAATCAAGCATTCCAGCCCTGTTGACAAGCAAAGAAGGAATGAGAAAAAGTGGTAGGACAGGTTTCCAGCAAAATGTCCCTTGCAGCTGCCTGTCTGACTGACTATAGGGCGGGACAGTCGTGTGAGCAAATCCCTTAAAGGCTCGAGCTTTGAGAGAAGTATAGAGTCGGCTGCGAGTCGAGGTGGAGCTTACTCAAAGGAGGATAGAGGTCAGGTGCCAGGACGTCACAACCGCAGCAGTCACGCTCGTTCAAGGAACCTCTTCTTTTCTTTGCTCACGACTTCGCCCGTCAAGGCAACGCGTTTAAAAAGCCAAAGAGGCAAATGACTAACCGCCCGTTATCCTCAGGTTGTTGATCGATTCGTCCGACTGTGCTGAACGTTGAGCTTCGGGTGTTCTCCACCTCCACACCCAATTCGTGACGGCGGGAAGTTAAGCCGTCGAAGATTGTGAATCAAGAAAAAGGGGGATCTCAGATGGCGTTCAACAAGAAACTCCACTTATGCAGGAGCCGCACAGCCTTGTTAGTTGGTCCAAACGTGAATAGTTAATGGGGCTCCGATACGAGTCCTGACGGGCTCGTCGCTCTCGCTTGTGGAAGACATGGTGTTGCTATGTTTATCACCACCAACCAGCTCACACGACGGCCTCCCAAAGCAGAGGACCGACCGGCGAAGCAGTTGTTCGGGAATATTCGCCAGTGGACTCGCCAAGTTACTGTGTCCTTTTCAAAGGGCTTTCTGGTGGCAATCCGTGCCTCCTTTTTCCCCTCCAGCCAATGCGACAAGCGGATTGGCCTCCCTCGAATCCTGCAATATGCAAAATCCCGGTCCTTGGAAGTCTCCCGGCCCCGGCCCCATTCCCGAACCCAACCTTGCCCCGCCCTATTGCACGCCGAGTCTTGGTCCTCATGGCTTGATCCGTGGTGCAACCACGGCTTCCAGTCCTACCAGCCGATGACAAATGGAGACGATCGTGTAGCCCCCAAATGCGTTCAAAACCAAGAATATCTGATGTGTGCTATGCAAAGGCGGTTGATCCTTTACGCACTTTTAAAACCACCCCAGCACCTTTGAGCGCTCGAGGAGGGTCTTCAAAGAACCTCATTCGCCGGACCTTCAGCCACACGGTGTTTATTGGAAAAAATTTCTCCGCCCATAGCTCACTCGCTCCTTGCTATTTCCGTCCGCCGTAACTACACGATCAGCTCCCTGGTTTCAGCCTTTGAAATGACCCCTATTTCCGATCATCGATGGGGTTGATCTTTTTGATGCACATAAACCAATTCAAGTGTCACTATGAAGTACTTCGTACTCTGTACTCATCCAACTGGCGGAATCTCCTTGATGGGAATGTGGGTTGCATGTCTCCCAGCAAACATTTTGCTGCTCGACTCAATTTCCTCGATGAGAAAGTCATCAGGCCAAGTCCCATGTGAGTTACGACTTATCGAAGCAAACTTCATTGAGCACTGTGTTCTTCATGAATGTAACGGAATCAAACTGGCACATCCCGTTCTCATTTCTGATCACAGCCCACTTTGAATACAAGGCGGTATTCTCATGCACTGGCCGACTCAACTTCACGAGCGCCGCCTCAGATGGTCCCGCGTCATTTGGGTACCGCGCTCTTTGCAAATGTGGAAGCTTGTTCGTTCATTAATGCCAACATGAGGAATTACACACATTGTGACCGTGACAAATATACGGCGGACTTAACGGAGGACTTCCGGCAATAATACATGTCTCTTTAGGCCCGTCGCCTTTGATTCCAACCTTATCAAGTTGCTCTTCGTGCTTCGTACACCAGGCAGACACCAGGAGACGGACCCACCCAAGAACGAATATAACCAAGATCTCAATTTTGCCCCTTCTGGCATTCAAGCCAATCACCTGCCTCTGAAACACGGTTTTCTTTTCTCGGCAAAGGCTTTTAGAGCCTCATGCCTGTCCTCAGTGTCCACAACCCCTAAATATGCCTCATTCTCCCCTTCTTGTCCTTTTTGATAGCCCGTAACTGCCTTGACTGCTTGTTTCAGCGCAATCGGCCCCCCTTCACAAATATCCAAGGCAAGTTTAATGCTCTGGTGGAGGACTTTCTCCCTTGCCACACCGGCCTGCGTCTGTTCTTCCGGGCTGATTTCCACCAGCCGATTACAAAGTCCAAGGAAATACGCTTCTGCCGCTTGAATCCGCCGGCCCGTTAGGATCATGTCTAAAGCCCGCGTCTGACCAATGAGGCGGGGAAGGCGATGAGTGCCACCGGCGCCGGGGATGATAGCGAGTCGGGTTTCCGGCAGTCCGACTATGCTGGTCGACCCAAACACACGAAGATGCGTTGTTAATGCTAACTCAAGCCCACCACCTAAGGCCATAGAGGAAATTGCCGAGATAGTTGGTATTTGTAAAGCCTCGAGGTTGGCGAACGTTTGTCGGAGTTGAGCGAGGAATGCATCGGTCCTGTAGGCGTAAGACAGCCTGATCAATATTCAAATTCTCCAAAGCGCACGCTATCATCCGACAACAAAAGATTTTCAAGCGGGATCGAAAGGTAAGTAAGCAAAAAAACCAACTAGACTCACTCCTCTCTCGTAAATTTCGCTCTTTCCTTTAAATCCGCCCCGGCGCAGAAAGAGGCATCAACATTACTGGCAACAATCAGTGCTCGTGTGGGCCCAACGCCCCGCTCGGCGCCAATTGAGTCAATATGCGAGCCTAAGCTGCTTAGCAGCTGTTTTGATATCGCATTTCGAGCTTCCGGCCTGTTTAACAAGAGAACTCGAATGTGACCAGCTCCTGGTGCTGGGATCTGTTGGACGTTGATGACTGCGCCGTGGGCGCTGGTGCCAAGCGTGGCATTGCCGCGAATCTGGCGAACCGAAATCCGTCGGAAGGGGGTTGTGAAAACGGAAGTTCGAGGAGGCATTGCGCGTCACTGTTGGCCCATTAACTTATTCAGTTGACAATAGGCGGAAACGAAGTGCGGAAGAGAATTTGTCCTTTCATAAACCCATTGCAGCTGAAGCTGGGGTTGGATCGCCTCGTGAACGATGTCATGCCTTCGGCGCGGGTCCCCGATCGGCTTTGGAGCCGCGATCGAACCAAATTCGCACAACGGCTAAATGCGGGATGATTTTATAGCAGGAAGAATATTCCATCAAAGCTCAGCAAATTTCTGAGATGTGTTGATTAATAAGGTCGTTAATATACGGTGTCCTAATACTATAGAAAGAAAGAAACTACAGTGGCCGCCCTGAACGCTTAATAGAGCGTGCCTTTGTGGTCGGCAACATATGCATCTACCTCGTCATTCGAGGGCCACGGGGATAACAAGCCCGAGCTTTCGATAATATCGTAAGCTTCCTCGAAATATTTATCTATAGGTGGTCGTGATGTCGACGGATCTACTGAAGACGTTTTCTTCAGGTCTGACTCGAAAGATTGACCCTCGGACGGTAACGGTATGAGAGGTAGTTCCTCTAAGCTGACCGAGTTCTTTTCAAGATACACTCGAGCTGCAACCACAGCCCGACGCATGGCCCTTCTACCGCCCAAATGCTGCTCCATTGTTCGCTCCAAATCGGTCGCATTCTCGGCCATCCACCTCAAGAGTATGATCAAACTGTCAAAGTCCGCCGCCAAACCTAGTACTCTAATAAGTGCGTGAAGGGTGGATGGATTTGGGACGGTAAACATTGTCGGCGACGATGAATATGGAAACGTAGGCACGGTCGATTTTTCAGAGACCGAACAGAATAAGGGTCCATTCCTTGATAAAGTCATCGCGTCAAACTTTTGTTTTACCAAATTGACGCCCTCGGTAGCCATTGTGGAAATGGATGAAGAAGTCCAAGTCGTCGAATCCAGGACGTTGTGTGCAACCATAGAGGGGCCCATGTTCAATGCTACTCCACCTTTGCTGTTTCTAGCTGCTCGCAAGAATGTTGAAAGTGTGTTGCACACAGAGAGAAACCCGTTAGCGTCAATATCAAGGTGTTGGTGTTCCATCCAACGTAAGACATCGCGTGTTTCCCTCCACGCCAATATCCGTTGCGTCACAAGGGGTACGTGGGGACTGCCAGGTGAAAGTCGCTTGCCGCCCAAGGCTGCCAGAAGATGATTCCAGGTGGGCAAGTATCTTGGCTGCCGTAGTCGTACCAAATATACGGCATGAGCAAGGCTCCCAGCCGCGGTCACTTTGCCTTGATTTTGGTGAGATTTCCTGTCACGCGCAGGTCGTGCTATAGGAAAGATCTCGCTCAACGACAAACTCGGGTTACCGCCTAAACTTCCTGTTGGACCTGAAACCCGGCAGAGAAACCCAATAAAAGCAGCGAAAACATCGTTCGGGATGCCAGCAAGTTGTTTCTCCCGAGTCAATTGGTTCTGAGCCCAGGAAACCGTTAGGGCCTCAACTTGACTTTGAAGCAGTACACTCTTAGAAATACATTCAACTCCTGACTCAAAGGAAGTCAGATGATTGAGAAGCAGCACTAACAACTTCCTTGAGAGTTTAATTCGAAGAGCAAACATATGCTGCAGCAGGGCATCTAGAGTTGGCGGTTCTGAATGAACGTACATTACATCGCGAGGCGAAGATGGCTCGGGATGTACTTCCTTACCGTCGCCCGGCAGGGCTTCAATGGAACGGGATTGTGATGGGTTTTGTAGATACTCGTAATACACCACTTTTTCGGCAAGCTCAAGGTAAACGTCACTGGTAATCCGTAAGCCTTGGTCGCGGCATGATAAAAAGCATGCCCATGCCTCTTTCATGGTCCTTGTAGCACGGATTCGAGCAGCCCAGGTATCGTGGTATCTGTCTTCAGGCTTTAAACCTAAAAATAGATCCGGCTTGTTTGTAATCGTGTCTGACCCTAGCCACGTTGTGTGCTCATCCCTCATTCGAAACGGACTGGGTTTGGGAGGAAAGCTCCGGGTTTGAATTGTCGGAGTTCCGTCAAGATCCCAGCCGGCCAAAATAGTCGCTATCCGATCCCATCGGGTAGCTGAGTAGCCAGCTTCCTTCATACGTTGAATAGAGCCTATTGTTCTGCTTTTGCTACCTTCGAGACCCCTATCAACGTCAATACCGAGCTTGGCTTCCTTCCAAGGAGGCCACGATTTTGCTTTAAAATCCGCCCATTCCCGCTCTGCTGGTAATTTTTGTCGGGCGCTCTGGACTCGAGTCACCGCCTGGTAACCCTCTCGAGTGACCGCGATTGGTGGAGTGAAGTTCGTCATTTCTCGCAGTAGATGAAATATGGAGCGCTGCTGAATGATGGTCGAGGCGTAAGGGTTTTTTTGGCATGGAATTGCGAGAAGGGAGAGAATCTTATTATAATAATTAGTCAAACGTTGGGCTCGTTTGTCGTTAAGAGTGCTGCCCACTGCTCTAGACCCGAAAAGAGCAGTAAACATTTGAGAAATATCCTCGATGGATTTCGGGGAAACTTGACGAGCCGCCCGTATAAGGCGCACGAATAAGATCATCACTGTATTGTCATCACCGGATCTTGACCATGCCGGTTGACTCGAGGCCACCATATCAGCCCGCTTCTGAAGTTCTGGTTCTTCAGGCGGACTATCAAACAGCATAGCTCGAGTCTCGGTTAGGAGCAGATTAAGTGCTTTCAAGTTAATGTCATCACGGCGAAGGATGAACATCAGCAGAAACAAAGGGAGCCGATCGTTAGAATTATCCCGAGTACCAAAGCTCCGCTTCTTCACCAAGGACAGCCGCATGGCAGCAATTGCTGCGCGAGGTGAGAGAAGGATCCAAGCCCATATCATCACATCACTAGCTGAGTATCCTCTCTGTGACAAATAGTTTAAAGTATCATCATCAAAAACCCTTAGCAGAGAGGTATTGAAGGTCTGAGGGTTTTGGGCTGCATTGCGTGTGGGATGGAGGTAAGCTGGCACCAAAGGGTCAAGATGGCGGATATAATTGGCGACTATCGTTGCATATGACAGCCTAGCCTTGCCTTTTAAACGAGTATGCCCTCCATTCTCTTTAGACGTCCGAGATCCCGCCCGGCCTTTCCCTGTACTCAATTTGGCTGGATCAACCCAAGACAGGTCTGTAAAATGTGACGCGGGCTTGGGTATTCCGACTCCGCATCCTCTGTCTCGCAATGCGGATATTAATGCCTCCGAAGGTGTTTCCCGAATACCCGTCTTTGCGTTGATTGGCGAACTAGCTTCCTTAGCCTGGTAAGTAATATTAGGGGTTAAATTGACTGTTGCCGTTTGTTGAATCCTAGTCGATCGGGAAAATGCTCGGAGGGCGACCGGCGGATTAAGACAACGAAGCACGAAGCATTGTAGCGCGATCCCACCCTGAAAAGCGGTCAGAACGATTGTAAGAAGGACAGGCTCAGATATACGAACTAAGTCGGAGGAACTCTTCGCTGGACTAACAAAGAGAGCTGCGGTATAGGCGAGACGGCCTCCGGCAGCACTGCAAAATGGGAACATCCATCGAACGAAAGCAAAAGACTGGATAGATGATTGCTGACACTTTCATTACATGAAAGCCGGCTTCCATTCATACTTAGAGCAGCAGTTTGTTGGCGGAAAGCTGGGAGCTTCAGGTCATTTCTTTCCGCGTAGTTTTTTTTGCTGGCCAAAGGTATGCTGAGTCATCAAAGGAAGCTTTTTCCGACACGTGACTGCGCTAAAGCGCCAAATTCCCAAAAGAGTTTCCTGAAGCCCGCAGGAACTGCTGTTGGACTGCCCTTGTCATCTCTCCATCTTGACGTTTATGAGGTTGGATATCTGGGATATTCTGGCTGTGTCTGCTGTGTGTTGCCTCTTTTCATGGCGGTTGTTGCCTACCCACTAAGGTTGCCCCCCCTTTCTTGCGCTTCCCTTGTGCTCCGTAACTTCAGTCTAGCTAACAGCGATCAGGAACTAACTAGTGAACGACACGCGCGGAAAACGGCTGGAGACACAACCCTCTCCAAATTCATTGGACGACTCAATTACAACTTCTTTCGAAGCACAAAATTTGAGATCGCATCGTTGTAATCCTTCATGTTTTCAAATCCCGCTATCTACCCAAAAGAGCAAATCAGCTTATCGGAAAATCGCCCGTGCGAGCGCGACTCATCAACGGGGAGACTGCTCTACAAACCCTGAGAGACCCCGGAGCCAGAACAGCATGGAAAACAAGTCCCCTACGGCGCCCCTCCCCAATGGAGACATGCCACGCCAGGCTGCTGAACCCTCTATCTACCTAACACCCTCAAAACGAAAACTCGATTCCACTTCTGGACAACCAAATCCCGGAGAATTATCGGAAAACAGAACAAGATCGACCAGTGAAACAGCAGAAAATTCTCTGGGCTCATTGCTTAAAGATGTTCTGGAGGTAGTTTCAAAGTACGTGAGGTCTTATATCCATATTAGAATTTCATGGCTTAAATTTCGATTTTGTTTCTCTAGGCACGACACCGAATTGAATCTGCTTCATCACCCACTTCCTTCAAAAACAAATTGGGAACCCCACAATAAGCGGGCGAAATTATCCGAGCCGGAATCAAAGACAAGCATTGAGTCCAAGATTAATGAAGAGAAATATAATTCGATACAGGACTTTACAGAGGATGTTGAGACAGTCGTTTCGTTAATCTTAAACAACTCGCAAGCTTCAGGCCGGCCCCAACATTTGAGGTCTTTCACGGCAGATGAACTCTCCATTCGGGTTAATAGCTTCAAGAAACACTTGAATCTTCTACTTTCAAGAAGCAGGCACTTTCAATCGTCCTTTATCAAAACCGAGGCAGCCCAAGATCAAGATGATTCGTCTCCGGTATCGCCAGCCCCACTACCGGTACCTCCCTCTGAAGACCGAGCTATCCTCACAGTTACTCTTGGAAATCCACCGCGAACATATTTTTCCAGCTTTCAGCAACCCTTGGTCATTAATGCTTCTCCGCAAGGTATAGACATGATAACGAAACCAATAACCTTTTCCCTTGACGAATCTAGTTTACCTGAAGAGGTAAGGGTTTCGAAGGTTGTTCCGTTTGATGCGGTAAGCTTCGAAAAGGAACGAGGGAAGCCTAGAACCTTCGGCGAGGTTTTTCAACCTCCACCTCATCTTCCATTCTCAAAACGGCCACAGCAAAATAAAAAAACATCTTCAGACAATGTGGTCCGCTGGCTCAAGCCCGTTGACGTATTGGCGGCCTCGTCGACGACACTCACGGGGAAGAAATTATATAATAATGAACGCCTGACCCCTGGAGATTGGCTACATTATGGCTACTGCTTACCTCAAGCCACCCACATAACAGGGCTCGCCGACCATGATGACGAGATCGAGGACTCTCCGAAAGAAAATGAGACACTGTTCAGATCCGTATACTCGTCATTTGCTCCCGGATATGACAGTGGAGGGGCAGTTGTGCAAAATAATACCCAGAATATGGCATATTGGGATACACGAGGCAAACATCGCTTTGGCCATTTGTTTCCCGATTGGGATTTTGATGATACAGAGCCAATCCGGCAACTTTTTGAGCATACAACCCTGGAACCACAATCGCTGGACGAGACAGAGTTACAATTGGCAATCGAGAATTTTGTTCCGGATTCAAATATCGAAGACCTTGAAAAGAACGAGGATGACCGCACGGAACCTCCAAAAGACCCGGACGTTTCGCAGGTCCTTCAAGATATATCCGATCTTTTACAGATGCTACACTCTTACCGCCAGCTAAGGAACCTCTGTCCCCCGCCTGGGAAACTCGCCGACGCAACTCCTGATACGTTTAGCCAGCTCTCTGACCAACCTTCTGAGGAGGAGACGATTACATATGAAGCCCTGAAAACAAGTCTATCGTCAATGATTGCCTTGTTGCCGCCTTTTGCCGTTGCAAAACTTGATGGAGATCAGTTAGCGGATCTGAATATAAATACAACAATGACACAGGACTCGATTGACTACATTGGAACAATGGAAGAAGATGAGTGGACTATGCGACAGAAGCAGGTTCCCAGGATGACCCAGTCCATGAGCCGGTCTCCAGCTCCCAGTGTGCACGCCCAGCGAGCGCCGGTCTACCAAACACCGCCACATCCGAACCTCACTCCACACCAGCGATACCAGCCTGTCCCTCGCGTTAGGAACCCGCAGACAAGCTATCAAAGTCCCCAGGTTTACAATACAAGGCAGCAACAGCAGCCAATCCAGTATCCAACCACACTCCCTCCTTCTGCTCCCTCCTTCGTTACCACGCCTCAGCCTTCTCAGCGATTCGTGCAGCCTCCATATCAGCAGCAGTCAACCCCGGCACATCAATATACGCGTGCCGGAATGCTGCAGCAATTCCAACGGTCAACACAGAATACCCCTACTGCCCCTGGAAACCAGCCAGGGCCTTCGCCGTCGCAGACGCCTCAGTCGCTACAACAGCAGCAACAATTTGCTCGATCGGTACCTTTAACGAATTTTACACCACGGCAAAACGCTGTTTCTCCCCATAGGCCTGCCAACTATGCTCAAACTCCCCCGCGACCACCATATCTAAACCAATCTCCCGTTGCCACGCAGCCCCGATACTTCCAGTCACAGGGCCAGCCATCCCCGCAATATGCCAATTTTCCTCCCAATCAACCCAATCCTCTATCATATCCAAGCAATCCAGCCGCGATGCCCCATCTACGCGGCACCGCTGAGCACGCCGCTCTGCTAGAACGTAACAGAGCGCCATTACTAGAAGCCCAGCGCCGGGCCGCAGCTTTAAATTCACCTTCTCAGGCTGCAGCTCACCAAACTCCGCTTAATGGTCACGGGAACACCCCTCGTGCTCCTCAAGCGCAGGTGACTCCCAAGCCTTGAGCAGAACTTCTTGGAAGCTGTGAGGGGTGTATCTATCAGCGTTTTCATTCAGGTGATTCCGCTGCGAATACTACTCTTTTTTACGTCAAACAATGTTAAATCGTGTGCTTTGCTTCTATTCTTCTAACGCTAATACGCGCTTAAAAAAAGCTTGGAGATTTTGTCGCTTAAAAGGCGTATAGTCGGAAAAGCTTCGATTTCTACAAGCATATTTTTTCCTAATACCATTTATTTTGGCCTTTGTTCCCTGTGTGGGTTTGGCATCAATTCTGATGAGGAAAATGGCAAGGGAATGTTCCCTGGGATGCATTTTTCTTTTTATTTGTTCATTTCAAAATGGGGGTAAAAGAGTTTTCGTCCAATATTCCAAAAGACATGCTAGCTCTATGACTTTCAATAGAATGGATACTTATCTTATCAAATATCAAGCCAGATTTATAATCTTCACATGGACATGTCAGCAGGTACAAACAATGATGTCAAGATGTCAGTCACCATTTCCTGCAACTTTGGTGATACTACAGGCTCAGCACCCACAATCACAACTTTCTACTCCAGATCAAGTAGTACATGTGTATTTAGGAGGAAAAATTCTAGTTGCACAGAATTACATACAAGTTGTACGCTACCAAACTTGGAAACAAGAGATACCTGGGTAATCACCGACCTGCCCCATGCTATCACAAAAGGAGATGAACTTTAGAAATCCAAGGGATTATTTCCAGCCAGCCAGCCAGCTCCTTGTAGACCCCTAAGTCATTAGCAACTAAAGGGACTTGACACTAAATAAGCCAAAATTGAATCAATAGTTATTACCCCCAGCCCATAGGTTTGGGCAGAACTTGGTAGATAAAAGAGCAAGTGAGATCATATCAAAGACAAGCAAGAAGATGAGAGTAAACAGAGACAGCTGATGTTTAAGGCACTGTGAGAAGAAACCACATGCTTTCGCTATTGAAAAAGAACCAACAAAAGGAATAATATGAGAAGAGAGACCTGTTCATGCTTTTGATAAATCGTCAATTCGTATTTTGGTCGTCCATCACCCCTTGATCAGGCCATGTCATGTAATCATTAGTGCCGCAATGGACATGAATCCAAAGTATCTAAAATTGCTATGTCAGTACGAGCAAGGTATGAGTCGGGAGAAATTCTTGAGCACATACAGCACTGCACATTTCCACCCATCTCGAGGCTCGATCAAGCCCTGGCGTCCCGCTGGACTATGTGACGCCCAGAGCGCAATCATTCCCCCGATGATGGCAACGATGACCATGCGCCCGAAGAATTCACTTATTGCGCCAAAAGCGAGCAATGGGAACAATATCGCTGCGCATATTGCGGCAATGGTGGTATAGAGGGGGTTCGGGTGGTTGAGATCTGCGGAAGTGTTTTGTAGACGGGAAGGGGCGACAAGAACAAGGTCAGATTTATGGTCGAGAATTCGACGATCGCCTTTAATTATAGATGGAGAAGAAACGAGTCCGTTCTCGTATGTCTCAATATCGCTTTCGGACGGAGTGGGAAGGGTTTGGATGACTTTGCTAAACGAGCAAAGAGTGCGGTCTGCCGGGTGGTTAATGGAATGAATTCCCTTGCTGGGGACGATGACTTACTGTATTGTTCTGTTTTTAAAGCAATCTTCTCAAGCAAGTCCGTTCTCTTATACTGAAGAACAGAGTAGTCCTGGATCTGTAGATCGTGGTATTTTGCTGCCAACATCTTCTGCCTTGGTGAATTCCGAGCATTGGGTGGGGCTTGATGTGCGGCTTCAAGCTCATCCAAGGTATTGATATCCTCCTCGAGTTGAATAATCTCTTCTTGCAGATGCCTCAAAATACGGTGATTCAAGGCGTCGAATTTTCGGTAAATGCGCGGACGCGGCCCGGAGACAGGCTTCTCAAGACGAGCGGATTTGGGCGAAGATAAGGATATTGACTGACGACGCGTGTTCTCGGTGACCTTACGCATGTCAATGCTTGGTCGTGCTGGGCGAACCTTCTTTACCGAAATCGCCTTCGTCGGAAGATGCTGGGCGCCATAGTAGAAGGATTCAGGCGAGGAGAAATCTATCATCTTGGGATCAGGCGCAGTTGGATTTCCAAGAATAGATTCGGTGTCCGTCATGTAGGCACCGGCCATTGTGCCCGGCCGCTTTGCCTTGAAGGTTCTTGTCAGGCCCCATCCCATGTTGTTTGGAGCAATATCTGGTGGAGTGGGAGGTTGATACTCGTCTCCTGACCCTGTAGATGAGGCGCGTCCTGGACTATTGCCCCTGACTGATATTCCCGAATCCGATCTAAAACTATAAGATGCGCTCGATTTGCGAGGCTTGTTCTCTGGCGTAGATGCTGCCACTTGCTCAAGGTGTTTCCGCTCAGCAGCTAGCTTCACTTCGGGGCAGGGTTCAGACTGGTCCTGGTCTAAGAATTGAAAGACATCTGGAACAGCTTCCACCAATGCTGGTTCCGTACAGCGTGTTGCAGCTCTGCGACGGCCGGTCGGAATCTCCTTGTCTATGGGACTGTGTGCGATGCTATGACTCCGCGGGCGTGGACTAGACTCTGGAACATCGTCTAGAGGCCGTGCAGATAGGTCAGTTGTAGCGACCACCGCCGGGTTGCTAATGGGAGAAGATGCCTTTTTAGAGAAGCGCCGCTTGGTGGCCTTCACGTGGTTCATGATGCCAGAACTATCCAGCTGACCAAAATCGGGAGTAAACCTTCACTGGGCCGCAGAAAGCTTGAAGAGTTGTGTGATCTGAACTCTCAAGAGGCTTTCAAGCTCTGGAGCTGTTTCTAATATGGATATTCTGTGGATGGAAAGTGTGTGGTATCCAAAAGTGCGGAGCGTATCAAAGTTGCAAGTATCCAACGCCTAGCTCTTACAATAGATCACAGGTGGATGAACAGGTCAAAGAAGGGGCATCAAAGGTCTGACAGTTCAAGTTTGTATGGTGTGAGTATCAGTGCAACGGTGAAGTCGGCGTATGGAGGTATATAGAAAGGTGGGGAGTCTCAGGCGTAAATGTACGACTCGAGAGCGGGAGAGGGACAAAGAAGTAAATATATATCGAGGATGATAGCAGAGATATTAACTAAAGATAGATAATTTAAAGTTGACGAGGATTGAGAGAAGCAAAGAAAAAAAAAAACAACAAATGCATCCAGCACCAGGCTCGGTAGATATTAATACGTTATTTTGGAGGAGGAAGTGGAGGAGGAGATGAAAGGTATCAAAGATCGTCGAGGGGCGCAGAGCAACTCTCGCATATTGGATGCAAAGCCGGAGATGCAATCCGAATTGGATAGGATTGATTCCCTTCGCACCTCTAGACGTTGGTGACGAATAAATCGAGCAGTTTGAGGAGTGTCTCATGATGGCCCGGGGTGCGGGTTGCACTAACTAGCTGAGAGTTAACGCTGCCCGGGCTAAAAATACTGGGGTTTGGCTGCGGTGGAGCCCAGGGAAGGATTGTCCCAAGAAGCCCCCAAGTGTTACAGGTTGATCAAGGTACTAGATTGACGAGATACGAGAGCGATGCCCAGCAGATATGCTGGTTTTCTTTAAATAAACTGAGCTGGCCCGCCAGCCCTGGTGGGCTCGTCAGTAGGTATACTATCGTTATCTCGGGATCTACTCCGTAGTTATTAACCAACGCAAATAAAAAAAGCATCAACATCTATCGTGCTGTATAACTAAACCATACATGGCGTTCAACATTGAGAAGCGACTTTCGGCTCGCGCGTCTGAGACAGAAGCCGTTTGTCTCTCAATTGAATGGACTGCCTTGTTGGTTCGAAGATAGCAACAGAGACCATCTAGTCTGGCCTGCATATCAATGGCACATGCCCTTTCGAGAACGGTGCAGTTCGTGGCTCCTGATTACTCGTCAATTATCCCATAGTGACGAAGCCGACTAGCTCCTGCGGCCTCCAGAAGCGTTCGTCGGTGATTTGCTTTGAAATTCTTAGAGTGCATGTTATACCACCTCATGACCCTCACTGTTCGCAACGGTATACATGCAGAAAGACCAGACAACACTCCACGCTAAGCTCGCCTTGCTGGCGAGGGATGTGTAGATATAATCACCTCTGGTTCGTTCTCGGTCCTATCCCGGATCACCACGCTTTCACTTTCGCGAGGATTTGTTATCTAGTTTATCAGGACAAGATTCTGTTCAATGTGACTCAGTCGGGATGCCAATCTGTTTTTTACTAGTCATTCTTGCCCAAAAGATACCCCACCTTTTCAAGCGTAGTATCATGCTCCAAGACCGATTGGTAGACATACGTGATGGCAATGGAGTGCAAAAACAGTGACATGCTGCAGATGTTGCACGAGAAATACCCCGTTCACTGGCCCAACGTGGAATCATTCGACCGTTTCGCTTGGTGCCGAACTGTTGCACATTGAGCAAGGATCAGGCCGGCTAATTGGAAAAGACACTGCCCGGGCCGTCGACGAATCCAGTACAACAAGGCTCGCGATGGAAGATAGAAATGCCTCTCTCACCACAATTTGGATCACTGATTGGTAGAAATGGTGTCGATCCTGTCGTTTGCGGGGAAGTCAGCACCCGTTATTGCCCTCGGTCCCATCGTCCATTGGCTTTCTTTCTCTCTTTTTGGCCTTGGAATAATGCGCCAAATAACAGTCCATCTTGACTTCGGAAGATTTCGAACATTGTTTTTGGTTCATCCTGGAAAATATCAACAGAAATAATGATCGCAACTCCGTATCTTTGGGTTGACTTCACGCCATCGCCAAACAGCTGCTGTTTATTGGGAGAGCGGGTTCTTTCTCCCAGGGTAGACCATGGTCATTCGAGTCTTTTGAATTTGATCATCTCATAAGGCTTGCGAATAGCGCCGAAAGCGAGGTTATTTTGACTGTTTGTGGGTTTTCATCTTTTCATCTTCGCTTTTGGATTTGATTTTTGGTTGTGGGCTAGTTAGACGATTGGGCATAAAGACCAGTAATGCAATTCAATACGGTGGTCCACAGCGACCCCATGGTGCTCTTTCCATCAAAACGTCCGACTTCGTTGGACTTCAAGAACAGAAACTCCCTCTAAGCAGACTCTCCAACAGTTCAGCTCCTGCCCGGCTTTCGATCCGAGTCGCCGGCTGTGAGACGCAACCTCGTACCGTCCATATGCCTATAGTCCGAACTATCGGATTACCACGTACAATTTCATACCGTCGATGTCTCCCGCTAATTGAGAACCTCCGGACCCCGAGCTGCCATGCGGCCTCACTCTACCGGTCTTGGAGACCCCTGAGCACCCAGGTTTCTGCCAGTAACCACCAATCGCAGGATTATGTGCCTTTCAGAAAGGAGCTTAAAGAGCAAGCCAAGGCGCAAAAGCGTAAAGGAAAACGGTCACGGAGCGGAGATGCCGGAGATTGGGAATTGACTGTAGGAATCGAGGTACATGCCCAACTGGATACCGATACAAAGCTGTTCTCACGTACGTAGTCTTGATAAGCTTGATTTGAGACCATTGATAGCTAACTCTACGCGGTCTCGCATAGGTGCCTCTGCTGCGATCGACGATGCACCCAATTCCAATGTCGCTCTATTCGACCTAGCGTTCCCCGGAAGCCAACCGGTGAGTCGGCCGGACACGTGAGATCGTATCATACTGACACATGGTTAAGGCCTTTCAACCGGCAACCCTAATACCTGCATTGCGCGCCGCAATTGCTCTTAAATGCGATATTCAGCGAGTCAGCACCTTTGACCGGAAACACTACTTTTACCAAGACCAGCCAGCTGGATATCAGATTACACAGTATTACGGTAGGATATAACCTCTCGTCTGAAGTCGTGGCAATCTGAAATCTTACGGACCCTGCAGATCCATACGCCATAAATGGCGTGCTCCGCCTGTACAAGCGCGACGGTATCGCACCTGAGGACGGAGACTGTGTTGAGATAGGCATAAAACAAGTCCAGATGGAACAAGATACTGCCAAATCACAAGAGCTACCACCACACACTTCTCTTCTCGACTTCAATCGCGTCTCTCGCCCGCTCATCGAGATCATTACCTTGCCTCAGATCCATTCTCCTGCTACCGCGGCCGCTTGCGTAAGAAAGATCCAGGCAATTCTGCAGTCATGTGGTGCTGCCACGACAGGAATGGAAATGGGAGGCCTGCGAGCTGACGTCAATGTCTCCGTGCGCCGAAGAGGAGGGGAACCCGGACAGCACGGCTACCAAAGTGTTACTGGTTTAGGCCAGCGGACCGAGATCAAGAATCTGAGCAGTTTCAAAGCAGTAGAAGACGCGATTATCGCGGAGCGAAACCGTCAAATAGCGGTTCTCGAGGCCGGTGGGACCATTGAAGGAGAGACACGAGGGTGGACACTTGGCAGCACAGAGACCAGACGACTACGAGGGAAAGAAGGCGAAGTGGATTACCGATATATGCCTGACCCTGATCTAGGACCTGTAGTGATCGGAGACGACTTACTCCTAGAGCTTCGAAACACGATGCCACCGCTGCCCGATGACATATTCGAAGTACTCACGCGAAATCCGGAATACTCTCTATCGGCCGATGACGCAAAGGCTTTATCGGAACTTGACGACGGAGCGCGGCTAGATTACTATCAAGATTCAGTTGATATTCTCAACTCCATCCAAGTCAACGGGCAAAAGACCGACAAAAGTTTCATCGGCGGAAAGACGCTCGGAAACTGGGTCCTCCACGAGCTCGGAGGCTTATTTAGTAAATACGAGGTTACGTGGGATCCCGACCGCGTCTCAAAGCAGACTCTAGCGGAAATTGTCCACCTTCTCTCGCAAAAAACGATCACCGGTTCCACGGCAAAGTCGCTCTTGGCGACGGTCTTCGCCGGTGATCCTAGACCAATCAAGCAAATTGTGGAGGAAGATGATTTGTTGTTTAAGCCCCTCTCGCGGGAGGAGTATCTTGCACTTGCAAAAACCGTGATCAAAAGACATCCCGAAACGGCGACAGAGATTCGGGAGAAGGGCAAAGTCGGCAAGATTAGCTGGTTTATGGGCCAGATGATGAGAGAGGGAGACAGGGGGCGGATTGAAACGCACAAGGCGAAGGAAATACTTGAGGAACTGCTGCTTAAATAGACGCCGGTTGCTCTGGAAAAAGGAGCGGGATACAGAATATAATCTCTAGATCTCTTCGGATCACTCCGTAACTACTCCATACTTGTATAGTTATAATCAGTAGATAGCAATATTTGCCTAATGATGAATCCCGAGAAATGTGATTTCTCATCCCGCTCAAGATTATTATTTTATGGATTTTCCCAAAGGCCTTCTTTTGTGCTGGGATGTCATCTCCAGTCCAGATCGCAATCCCCGGAAACCCGCAACCAAACACAAGCCGCACGCCTAAAGAGACTCTTGTTGATTAATCGCCGTCAGCCGAAGAAGTTACCATCCTGGTCCGGACACACCTTGCAGTCCTGACCGGCCGGCGGAACACAAGCGTAAGAAAACTCTCCAGCCGAGGGAGGAAGCAAGAATAAATTCCAGCTGAGAACTTCTTTTTCTCTCTTTCGTGTGAGGCTAAACCAACTAACTAACAAGCCACCGCTTCCCAGAATCTCCGGCTCCCCCCTTCGTGAACTCCGAAGCGAAGACCCATAATTAATTGTCTCGGCTTTGGCTCATCCTCTCTTAAAACTGTACTTAGGGGACAAGATTCCCACCCGCTGGACTCTCCTCCCCGCTCCCTCTTCCCCTAAAAGCATTTCGAGCCGGTGGGAACGTCACATAGCACACATTTCCTCGCCCTTAATTTTTCTTCTTTCTCGGTTTTCTCGTTTGTTTGGTTGACTGGCTGACTGGCTGACTACTAACTGGCGCAGTCACGCTTCGAAACGTGGGATTCGAATACTCCGTTTGGCTCGGAATGGCGACGAGCCGTGGCTATCCGCCCAGAAATGGAGGAGGGAATCATAGGGGATCTCCGGAGAGGGATGCATGTGTATATAAAGAGTGCAGGGAAGGACGTCTTTGGAGGGAAATTCTGGGCGGAATTCCGATTTGGACTTTTTTCTGGAAGTAACTTTCTTATTATTCACCCGCTCGTCCAGCGTTCATCTACAGACATACACAACGTATTAAGCTACAGACGAACAATATACCCTTTTCAAAAGCCTTCATTTCTTCTTGATATTCTCTTCGCACGGCGGAGCGCTTGAATTAGTAAACTGTTTCGTTTATCCACCGGCCCGTCCCTTTCAAACATGACTTCTCCAAGCACCATTCCCCAGAAATTCATAACCCAGGGAAACCAACTCGGCGTTGTAGCCGTCGGTTTCGCCGGTGGTCAGGTACGCGTAATTCCAGACGAAAACAAATGGGTGATGCCATGAAAAGGTCCCAATATATCTAACCAGCGAGACGGAGAGAACAGCCCAAAGCAGGTGTTGATGCCGGTCCTCCAGCCCTGATCGACGCCGGTCTTCTCGACCAGCTCCGCGATGACCTAGACTACGATATCCGCCATGACGGCCAGGTCCATACCTACTCAGATCTCGTGCCAAAGGAAGATCCCGATTTCCGAGGCATGAAGCTTCCTCGCACCGTGAGCGCCATCAACGAACGACTCAGCGAGCAGGTC
The DNA here is from genome assembly GCA_014964245.1 of Nannizziopsis barbatae. Lineage (NCBI taxonomy): Eukaryota > Fungi > Ascomycota > Eurotiomycetes > Onygenales > Nannizziopsiaceae > Nannizziopsis > Nannizziopsis barbatae. The sequence goes on from JACVYH010000003.1 coordinate 2,738,970, forward strand.
TACGAGCATGCGCGTGAGGGCAGACTCGTTCTTACTCTCGGCGGAGACCATTCTATCGCCATCGGCAGCATTTCGGGAACCGCAAAGGCCGTCCGGGAGCGATTGGGTCGTGAACTGGCTGTGATCTGGGTTGATGCGCATGCGGATATCAACAGGCCGGAAGACAGCGATAGTGGAAATATTCACGGCATGCCGCTCGCGTTTTTGACCGGGTTGGCTAAGGAGGAGCGGAAGGATATGTTTGGCTGGTTGCAGCCGGAACACTTGATCAATACGAGTAAGCTGGTGTATATTGGATTGAGAGATGTTGATCGCGCGGAGAAAAAGCTCTTGAAAGAGAACGGAATTAAAGCGTTCAGCATGCATGATGTTGATAAGTATGTTTCCTTTTTTTTTTTTTCTCCCCCTTGCCTTACCTTGCAAAAATTGCCGACTGCCGGACGATCACTGACTCGACTGACTGGCATTTAGACATGGTATCGGCCGGGTAGTAGAAATGGCTCTCGCCCATATCGGCCAAGATACTCCCATCCATCTCTCCTTCGACGTAGATGGCCTTGATCCCCAATGGGCTCCTAGCACCGGAACTCCCGTCAGAGGAGGTCTCACGCTTCGCGAAGGTGATTTCATTGCCGAGTGTGTCCATGAAACCGGCAGTTTGATCGCCATGGACCTCGTGGAGGTCAACCCTAGCTTAGAAACGATGGGTGCAAGTGAGACCATTCGCGCTGGGTGCTCTTTGGTCCGAAGTGCTCTCGGAGACACTCTTTTGTAAGTAATTTCGTGTTTCCTTTTGGGAGGCTTCTTTGCTACTGCTGCGATTTCGGGGAAATTGTAGAGTATGGCGGCGGCATCGTTTCTCAAGCGACTTTTTCTATTTTTCCTTTTCTTTCACGGCCGGCAATAGATCCTTGTATGCAGCGCGGTATTAGACAGCGACGGGTTAGACTGTGTAAAAGGTCAATCGCGAGATGGGTGGATTTCATTGATCGACTCGTTTCCTTTGATCTGTCGGTGTTTTTTTGAAATGCTAATCTCGTTCCCCGCAAGGCACCTCTAAAAGGAGATTCAGTCGCATTTCGCCGAAACAGCGACGATGGACCAGAATCTCCATTGATGACTGGCAGGAAATTTGTCGCAGGACTTCTTGGTGAATCGCATTTTGTCCCTCGTAACATTCAGTGTAAAAATTCAATCAAAATTGTTGTTGCCCGCACTTGTCCTGCCACATCATTTTTGCTTGTCTTGTTGACTCCCAACCACCCGAATAAACGGGCTGGGCGGGAAGCATGGGTGCTTGCCTCGCATCAGACTTCTTTTCGCTCGAGTCCTGTCACACCGTTATATTTTGGCATCTTCTCTCCGTCCATATTCTTTCTAACAATCTGCCAGCTCGATTCTGTTTGCTTGTCCTCGACTTCAAGGTGGTTTATCGGACCAGAACGCGCTAAACGCGTGCAGCAACACACTATTTACTTCCATAGTTAGTTAATGAGACTACGTCAGGCCTCTGCGGTCGGATTATCAACGCTTCGACGTCCCTGCGATTTGGAACCCAGCTGTCCAGCTCGGAGCTCAGGCAAGGCCCTGCATTGAGCTGTCATATCGTTGGAAGGGGTTTCCAGCAATTATCTGTTTTGAAAAAGGTGGAAGTTTCCTCTGGACAAGGCGCTTGATTTGATCAAGTAACGCAAAGCGGCCTGAAATTCTGCATTACGACTTCCCTTCCAATAGCCCTCGACGTTCGCTTCTTTCAAGAAATTCATTCGCCCTCGTGACCGCTATCCTTTGTCGTCGTATAGGTTATCCGTGCAATTTGGGAGCTACCTGGTCATTCGTTTCTACAAACCGGAAATCCTTCATTTCACCCTATCGCTCGCCGAATACATTACTTCTCTACGGCGGCCTCGTGGCACCTCCGGCTCCTTTGCGCTCTTCGAATCTCTCACATAACTGTACCATACCATGGGTGGCTCCGATATAACGATACCAGGGCGGAAGTTCCATTGGCCAGAAATCCAATTGAACATATGGCTTCTCGTCATAATCATCACATCATCAGCATGCCTCGGCATATACAGCTGGTTTCTGGCGGTGCAAGCACAATTGGAACTGGAATCACCATGGTGAGTGACGGCCCTAACTTGCTACAACGAATAGTGGTGGCCAGCAGTCTCAAGATACGTCCTTATGCTAACATACTTTCCTTAGGGTGTTCCCCTACATGGTCTCGGTGTCGATCCTAGCGCTCATGTTCGTCGTTCTGATTTTCGTCCTCTCGTTCAAGACGAGGTTATTACCGGAAGTGATAATAATCTTGGCTTTCCTGCTTTTCGTCTTATCCTTGGTCGGCCTCATCGGAACATCTATCCAGCTTTATGGGTCAATTGCAAATGTCAATTCAAATTGTCGGAATTATGTTGAAGCGATAGAATACCGTGGAGCGAGTATAAATACTCTGGCATGGCTGACCCAGATTAACATTTGTAAGTATTTACCCCTTTCGCTTGGGACTGGTCTTAGTTTGTTCTAACCTTGCTATCTATTTAGGCAACTGCTGGAAAGCGGCATTCTCGTTCCAACTCGTTAGCACAGTATTTTTTGTATGGATTCTTTTTATGTCTCTTGGTGTTCGCCGGGAAGCAAAGTAAGATGACTCCTTTACTCCAATTACATCAACCTCTGACCTCTCCCATAGGTACCTCAGATGAATCACCTCACAATTTGGCCTGTCGAGTATGCATATTTACAAGGCGTTTACGGAACATTTTAGCGAATTGAGGGAATTAGCGAAACATTAGAAGTTGATTGCATTTTCGCAAAGAAGCATAATGACACATGTATGAGTGAATGATACAGTTACCCCAGAGAAATTCAAAAATTTAGGAGAGACATCATCCTATTGCAATCCTTCGAGATGACACTACTTTATATCACCGCCAGCGCCATCTTTCGACGTGGATATGCCGTTTGATTCGCCAACCCAATGCAAACCTAACGCCTCAAACGAGATGGATAGAATGTTACAATTTTGAAGCCACATTGGTATACAATTGGTATGGTGAGAATGGTGACTGTCATGACGTACATACACCATTCGAAGATCCATACTAGCCTGCCCAAGAGTTCAGGCGCCCTGAGCTGATGCGAAGTTCTCGCCACTCCATGTCCCGTATGTGGTTTTGCAGAGGTGACTCTGGGCTCGGGCCGCACCGGACCAGGTACCGAATGTATATTTGGTTTCTTGCTGGACGGTTCTCTTCCCGCCGAACGTGTTGTCGGCTCACACTGGCAACTCTGGCATGCTGCGGAGAAGACTGTACTGGTTCGATGTATCTAAGTGTCCAGAGCTAGGTGAGAAACCGGACGGTAGCTAGATTAAACAGATAGGCCGATATACTTTGTGAGGTGACTTCCGAAATGTGAAAGTTGTAAAGGTAGCAAATGAATCAGTACACACCAAAAAGTACGAAATGTACCCAGAATGTCCGACAATAGGTAGCCGAATATTCGAAGGCCTTTTCGACGACTGCGAATAGGTATTGCTTGGCGCATGTCCAGATTGACACCGATGTCGTCCACTTCCTCTATCCAACCAAGTAATCTACAACCTTCATAGTGTGTTTGCGTGAAAGTTGGGCAGGGCGGTTCTCTGGTATTGAATACTTCACTCTAGAGTCGGCGTGACTTCGGGATAGGTCCGCAACAAGGCCTTTGGCAGCTCATACTTACATAGTTTCTCCGTTCGTAACTAACTAACTACCTACATTCTACTCCGTACAAGCAGTGAATCACCTGGAAAAAAGATCCGTTATTTCCACGTCCATGTCTGGCTTAGTAAGCCACTAGCTGGGTGAAGCTAATCAGGTGACGTGGATTTTGCCCAGGCTTGGCGCTTACCAAACCATATCAAGTTAGTGTAATTTCTAGAGGGTGTGTGTGCTTTAAAAGGGGTGTGCTTAAAAAGGGGTAGTTCTTTCTTGAGAACTCCATACTTTCCGTACGGAAACATACATCCACAACCTGCTCACAGCACCGCGCTTCGCGCGATGCTTCAATTTAAACACTGCTCAATACTTTGTATACTGTCCAAACCACAATTCAAACCAGGGTCATTCGTGCGCCGCCGTGTCCACATGACTAAGCATTTTGATCGGTGGTTACACTGGTCAACCAATCAGAACGCGCGTAGAAGCCCTGAAGGTATCGTATGTACCGTGCGGATGTGGACATATTTTGAGAAGGCTTCAAGTAAATGGAGCAGCCAAACTTCTCATTGAACAAACATTCCTACCTAACATTGATATCACAGTGAATGATGATTTTCTCATGAATACTATAGATGTTCACTGCCAATCCAGACCCTGATGGCACCCAGTCTGTCCTTTTAGTCTTTATGTATCCTGTTGTTGACTTGCTGTGAAGGCTGCGTTTCTTAAACTGAATCAGTCTGGTGAATGAAGCATGCTAGAAGGACCCGCCGGCATTCCGCTTGTTCGGGATGATGAGCTAAAGAATATTCACTGGGCTTTATCACTATGGCAATCACTTTTGTGACCTAAGTTCTTCTCAAGTGCCAAAATTTCTCACCCCAAATTGTGAGATGCATGTTTCTTAGGCTGTTAAAGCTACAACTTGAGGCTGCCTTTCCGCCCATTTTTGTCGAATCGCTAGCCTCTGATATCGGATACTACGATGGACCTGCCCGAACGACTCAAGATGATGTTCGATGGGAAGGACAAGAACCTGTTGAAAGAGGATATGGGTCTCAACGCTCCCGAAAACAAGAAGCGTGAGGATAGTCGCGCCGCTCGCGGAGCCGAATTTTTTTGTCCCGCTGTTGCTGTCAGCCGGTTGCCATATAAATGCATCAAAGGCAATGTTTCCGATAAAATTGCGAAAGCATTCTTCGACGGCGGCAAGTTTTGGAGCCGTCAATGGGATTTGTATGTATTCAGTCCGCGTGGTGTAACTAGATAGGATGTTGCTTCGCTAACTCACCGCATCTCAGGTACTATGTCTATCCTCCTGGTACAATCTCTCACAAGCCTTTGCTTCTCCTGCCTCGCGAGCAGGTTCAAAAATTGGTGGACGAAATCAACAAGAAGTTTCCATGCTCAGCCTTCATTCCTACGAATCAGCACCTTGGCTTCCTGCTCTCATTTTTGGATGATGGTACTCCGCAGCCGCGGCTTCTTGGAACCTCGACAAGCCCCGATATGAAAGCCGACCTGGAACTCAAGATTCCTCCTCCCGGCAGCAGTGACGAAAACGAACGTGTGCCTTCAGCGAACGCCACTCACGCTTTCCAGCAAAAAATGGAAGCCGCATACGATGCTCAAAGCCGCAAGTCAAAGTTAAACAAGCTTAAAAAGCAGGCTGACCAAGTCGAAAAGATTCAAGCAGGCCAACGTGCGATCAAGCGAGCCCAGTGTTATCTAGGTCTACGGAAACGAATTCCTGATTCTTTCCTACAACATGACGACTATGACTCTGATCCAGCCCGCCAGGCCCATGTCATTGGCATTCCTACGATGGCAACCGCAGTAATGCCTCCGTTAAATGTTCACGAAGCAGCCCGCTTCCCTTTTGCGGAACAGCCCATTTTCATCTGCGTGGATATCGAATCGAACGAAAGAGCACACAGCCAGATCACTGAAATAGGAATTTCGTCCCTAGATACCCTTGATCTTATTGGCATTCCTCCCGGAGACGGCGGGTGTAATTGGATGAAGCGAATTAAAACTCGCCATTTTCGTACCAAAGAGTATAGACACGTTTCGAACTCTGACTTTGTCTCAGGGTGTCCAGAAAACTTCGAATTTGGAAAGAGTGAATGGATTTCTATCAAAGATGCTGCTAGAAAAGTTGAACAGTGCTTCCAACATCCCTATGCTGAAAAGATACCCTACTCTACCGCTAAGATCCCTTCTATCCAGGAAGAGATTGTGCATAGTGATGTATGTTCATTTTTCCGGTTCTTCGCTTCTGCGGAACATACAAATACTGACAGAAGCTATCTAGGATGAAGAAGAAGGAGGCGTTACTCTCCCCAAAGACGATGGTCAATCCAGAAAACTGAGTTCTGACGATCGATTTGTGCTGCTCTCGAAACCCGCTCGCCGAAATATTGTCCTGGTTGGCCACGATATCAATCGAGACGTTGAGTATATGAAAACCCTCGGCTGCACCATATTTAGCCAGTCAAGCGAAACCGCCGACAACGATGTGATCTTTCTCGACAACCTAGACACCAGCACCCTCTACCGTATCCTGAAGCGCGAGAAACAGCCCCTATCCTTGGGCAATATTCTGCTGGAACTAAAGATTGATGGCTGGAACTTACACAATGCAGGAAACGACGCTCACTATACTATGCAGTCGCTCATTGGTATGATTATTAACTCGCGTCTAGACCAAGACCGATTCTTCTTTGAAGGAGATGAGAATAGCTATGAAAGTGATGAGTATGAAGAGCCGGCATCTAAGGGGTTTGGTGAAAAGCTTGTGCTCCGAGCTAAAAAAGCCCGCGAGAAGATCAATGAAGATCGTGCGTTGTGGGATGAGGTATTGGGATATAACGCGGTTTGGGGACTTGAAAGGGCCGATATCGACGGAGGAATCCCGAATGCGGAAGACTATTAACTGGGAGAAATGGAACTGTTGTCATCCAATTACAGGTTGCTGATGCGATACTATCACCAGCTTTCCCATAATGAACAGAGAAATATCAAGGAGCGACTTAATATGGTCAATTGTGCACCAATCTAGCAAATTCAAGCAGTTTTACTCTTAATTTTACATAGTACTCCATTTTCCCAAATCTTGTCCTACGCGATCCTTTATGACCTCGACGACCATAGAATCATCTCTTTGAGAGATCAAGATATGGGTGTCAAATCCTCGATCGAGAGCGCAAGGTACCGAAATTAGATACGATGATGCATAGCTATACGGCTTCTGACTTGCCGCCGATGATTCGGTGATACCTTGTGTTGCTTGCGTTGGTTGCGCTGGAGACAGTGGGGAGCAGGTTGGCGGCGGCCCCGCCGAAAAAACGGATTGCAAAAATTGATAATCGGTTGATTGATAATAATGTTCGGAGTCAGGCTCATGGATTTCTGGTCCACTGGGCGTCGCTTCACGAGCTTGTTCCACGTCGGTACTGGTGGGCACCAAGATGGCTGTCGTCGTATTGGGGAGGAGAGTAAGGTTGACGACAATGACGGTGAGATAGCTGGCGTGTATCCGCGAAAGAGTGGTCAAGGTTTGAAGGAGTGGAAGAATTCTTGCCTGTACGGCCAGGTTACCTGATGTGCGTTGGAATTCAGAGATGGATTCATCCAGGCCTTCTATGAGAAGGAGTGAGGGCGGACATGGCGATTGGTTTTTTGACAGGTCGTATAGACTGTTGGATATGTGATTTACGGCATCAAGGATATCGTCAAAATTGAAAGGATGGAGTATTTTGATATTCCTCAGTATTTCTCGAATGGAGTTGTCCGGGCAGTCCGGTAGTTTATTCCGGACAAATCGGGAAACACCGTCAGTATCCAGAGTACGTCCACCGTAGAATTGGACTATGAGCACCTGCGGCACTTGGCCTAAGGCTGTATTGGGGTCCAGTGGAAAAGGCGGTAAATGAGGTCTCGTCAAGAAGGTATATAAAATATAGGTGGCAAACTAGGATTATAGATATCAGCAAGATCGCTTAGGCATCAAAGACAAATCCTGACAAATTGACAGGGAACGGTGACATCAAGAGAGGCACATGCACCAATTACCTACATCAACCACACAGTTCCGCACGGCCGCTGCATCCGCATCCTTTCGCTCGTAATGGGTCGATGTCGAGGGTAGCAATCCTGATATACCGACTACGCGTCCTGGGGCGAACACGGACCTTTCCGTTTCTACAAGCGGAATACCCGTATCAAGGTCGGGTAACAAACTCCAAATGTCATTGGCCCCCGAAGTATAGCCCTGATTATCCATGCCATCTGGAAACGACTGGTAGATAACAGACGCGAGAGACGGGCCAGGGCTGGAAGGTAGGCTATCACCAGCAGCCATTTTGGGGGCCGAAAGTGAACACTCAGTGCTTCCGAGGCCACGTCGTGCACATAAGTGCTTTGAGTAGTAAGGATTGTCGTCTTCTCCGTACTCATTACCGAAACTTGGATCGAGCTGGCCCCTGTCCGTGTCAAGACCTGCGGCAACCAAGACGCTGTAATTGGCGGCAGATCCCAACAAGCGAGCGTGAGTTATACGGATGCAAATCGTATACAACGTCCTCCGCCGCCACAGAGCTTTCCGAGAGATTTTCCCACTCTTGCCTAGGCCTTATCCTAATCCTTGTCCTTTTGTCGAATCATTCCTCACCGAGCCCTAAACTGGGCGGTGTTAGTTTCGTAATCTGATCATCGTTGTTCAGGGCTAGAATTGTGTACCTTAACGGCATAAACGGATATTTTCCATCTGGAAAAGGGCTTTCAGGACATTGTTTGAAAAGAGTTAACGTCCAATCGCGATTGTCTTTCCGTTTCCTGACTATCGCAGTCCTTGAACGCGCATTCACACGGAGTATCCTCAAAGCAACCAATATTCTATCGAGGGTGAAAAGACGGATCATCTACAGACCGCCTGCTGAATTGGACCCAAATCAGTCCAAAAGTCAGACTTGACTTCGCAGCCTTATAGGCTTCAAGCTTCAGGCTTGATGTGTGATTTGTTCTCGAAATACGGATTTTTGAGGAATCAACCGTTGGTTAGTTAACTAGTTAGTTAAACTTCGGATCCTCCTCGGCTTGTGCACTTGAAATGCCAGCTTCAACTTCTTCACCCCACCACCATCGGCACTGCATGGATTTTTACTTCCGTTAAACCCGGGATGCCGTGCCTCTTCAGTCGTTCAGAGGCGTTGATCTTTGTGCAAGCTGTGCTGCGAACCGTTGGTTGACTATTGGCCTAGCTGGTTTTTCGCTTCTTTTTCTTGCTCTTCCTGTCCAGCTTTCCTTTAAAAGAAGTCCCGATTGCTCGGTCCCGACGACTTGAGCCACGATAGATAACGTTTCCACCGAACAATCCACTTCCAACATATTATGCCCAATCCAACCGGTTAAATGGTCCAAGCATCTCCCCACTGACATCCGCTTATCAACTCCGCACTCCTGCGCGGCTACGCATCCTGGCGGCATGGCACCCGAAGATCAGCTACCCCCTGCTCCCAAGGCGCCTGCGAGCGGCATAGAATGGCGTTTTATGGACGGAACGAATCCTGACAAGAGAGCGGTCAAACAACATGTTATGAAGAATGTCATTCAAAACAGGCGAACTGCTAAAGTTTTGGCACACTCCGGATCGAAAACGCCGAAGCCACAGACTCGGCCAAGAGCAAGAGCAAATCGACGACAAGCAGTCAGACGAAATCAGACACAAACGACGAACGAACCCAACAATGAAAGTCAAGCTACGATAGGCTCGGATCTACCGCACAGACCAAAGGATGTTCACGCGGGAGATACGAATCTGACCGATCTTCCAACCGTCGCGTATTCTGAAGAGACAGAAAATGCCAAGACCATCAGTCACCAGAGCTCCTCGCCTACGACGGAGATTGATGCAAATACCCTGCCGCTTTCATACACCAGCTCGGATGAAAATCAGTGGAGTTTGATGCAGTACTCCTCCTCTCCCGATCTCTCGGGCGGATCCCCCTTTCCAGCCTCATTATCGCCTTCGCCGCTCATTGGCGCTGCCTGGAAAGATCCCTTTGATTCTCTACCCATGCACTTGGATGAAAGAGAGCACAAACTTTTCCATTTCTATGTTAATACCATGCCTGCTTGCTCCTATGGCTTTGAGCTATTGCCCAAGCATGCGCATAACTGGTATAGCGATGTTTTTGTACCGGAGGCGATGAAGGGCGCGATAGCGTTTCAAAACACAATCATTGTCCATGCCGCAAACACGCTGGCATGGGTTTATGGACTGGATGAAACCCCTGAATCGAAAGCACAGCGTGAGAGAGGTCTCAACGCTCTTTTAAGGCATCGTATAGAGCATCCAGATGATTGTTCAGACGCTGTTATATCTGCGACTTTTAGTGCTGGCGCTGTGGATGATTTTGATCCAAGAGAAGAGTGCAAAAAGCCGAGTTGGCGGCATATGCGAAATGCCATGGAGATGATCAAGAGGAGAGGTGGACCAGCCGCGTTCAGACGCAACCGGCGCATGGCAATGTTGATTCATTGGTCTGACTACATTTTTTCAGGTTTCGAAACTCACCCTAAAGTCTCCTCCTTCTCTTTTGAACCGGACTCAGTGTATATGAGGTCGTCATCGGAAGGCCTGAGCTCCTCATCTGCCTCTTCAACTGGCTCCGTTCAACCCTCCGTTCCAAGTATATCCTCCTATTTCAGTCCTGAAAATGAAATTCTGGGCGAATGCGAAATTTTCATTGACTTTCTCCACCGCTCCGAACGTTTGGCAATCAGTACTGCCTCGAAGTCCAACGGTGCAACTCGTCGGCGTATCACATCTTTTTCCTCAAATACCCTTCTGTTTAAAATACTCTCTTCCCCTATTAGCGAACGCTACTCTATACCCGGCGAGCGGAAACAAATTATATCCCGTCTTGCGGCCCTGATGATGATCAACGCCGCTTTGTGGAACTATAGATTACTCCCATCAAGAAGTGATAGATTCCTCAGAGGACTGTCTATGAAACTTATTCAGAAGGGTGTCGACATGAATGAATCTGTCGAAGCACTAATACAAATCCTCTTGGCCGCTGACGACTCATTTGGCTTCCCTGAGCTTCAATCGGAAGAAAACGATGAGAATGACGATAATGAATCCGTTTTCGACCCCGAAATCGACCGACATGTTACTATCCGCGAAATCAAGACGGGCATAGATCCATACGAACGGCCGTGGTTCATTGGGCGCATGTTGAAAATTGCAAAGCGGCTCAGCTGGGATTTATGGGTTGCGCTAACTAGAATGCTCCTTTCCTTCTTGACGCTGCAGGTCGGTGAGCCGGAAGTACCGCTTTGGGAGGGTCTGTTTAGAAAAGAAGTGCTGACGGCGCCTTTGACCATGTATACGATGCCGATTTTACGAGTTTGATGACCTGTGTGGAGGATGATTTTGTTCAGAGATCTATTTAACTAGACTTAACTTCGCGAGAAACTCTTTTCATTGTATATGGTTAGCTTAGCGATGTGGATTACCCGATGCGCGATGTTTTCATGTTTAAACTTAATTGTATGAATGAGATTATGATAAGCTAGCCTTTAGGGGTTTTGATATTGTATATAAAGAACCACGGACACGATTAGTGGGGTGACTTGGGGTTGATATTTCCTTCCTCCAAGAAAAGTGTATTGTCCATTCGATTCGACAGTTCGCTCTTTGTATCGAACACTTCTTTTACCTCTTCCAGCGTTCTGTTCAATGTTTCTGGGAAATACGCCCAAACGATGGAGGCCCCTATCCAATTCAAAACCATAAAGATATAGAAATACTTGAAGCCCAGCTTCGAAAGTGCAATTGGTGAGCATTGAGCGAAAACCAAGTTCAGGCTCCAATTAACGAATGTTGATACCGAGGTGCCACGCGCGCGGATCGATGTGGGAAATATCTCGGAGGGATAGATCCAAGAGATGACGCCTAAAGATGTGAAGAAGACCGAGAACACAAAGTACATGGCGACTTGTGCACGGAGAGCGTCGGCATTTTTCGAAGTATCTGGATGAAAGAAGTCTGACAGAGTTGCTTGAACGCAGAGAGTAGCACCCATGCCGATGAGCGATGGAATCAGAAGTTTTCGGCGGCCGATGCGGTCGAGAACTAACAGGCACAACGTGTTCCAGAGTTGCGCCAATGCGCCGGAGATACCGATGATCATCAGGCTGCGGGTTATGGAGAATCCAAGCGCGGCGTAGATCCTCGGACCATAATAGTTGATAACGTTGATGCCGGAACATTGACTAAGCGCTTGAATGGCGGTGCCGAGCAGTAGTTGGCGACGCAATTCGCGACTGCAGAGGAGCGCTGACCAAGATTTGATCGATCCTTCCCTTTCCGTCAAAACAGCTCTCTGGATCTGTTCAAATTCATGCTCAATTGATTGTTTACCCTCTGACGTGTGAAGACGGAGAAGTACTGCCCGACCTTCGGCGGATCTTGCGTGTTCGATGAGCCAGCGAGGGCTTTCAGGAAGGAAAAGAGTCCCAACAACAAGAAGAATCGCGGGTGCGGCCTGAAATGAAAGCGAAAACCGCCACGAAAATGGGCCTTCATACAACGAGCAGCCGTATCCAATCCATTGCTAGCACGAGTTAATACTCGGGCAAAAGCAAATAAGGATCATAGATGGGCTACCTACAGCAGCAAGAAACCCTAAGCCTAGCATCCATTGTTGCATTCCTGCTAAAAGTCCTCTAATTCGGAACGGTGCGACTTCTGACTTCAACAGGAAACACCGAGATCAGTGACCATTATTATGGCAGATTGAAAGGGATACTTACACAATAAACAGGGACAGTGGCTGACAATAAGCCGATTGCAACGCCGGCGATAAAGCGACCGGCAATCAGCATCGCGATTGAGATTGCACCGCCTTGAAGGGCTCCTCCAAAGCTGGCTAACAGGCCTCCAAACAGAAGGGCTCTTTTTCTCCCATATTTATCGGAGAAGTATGATACGGCTACCGAGCCAACGATCGCACCTCCTATGTAGAATAGTATCGAGTATCAGTGGATAGTTCCCATGATTCCATTTTCGGAACAGCAAAATATATAGCGTTTGTATCCAACCTGTGAAAGACGAAACAATGCCACCGACCGACCGATCATTGAGCGAACTCTGGAACTTGTCGGTGAAATTTTTCTGTGCTATGCTTGAAGCTATAATACCAGAGTCATAGCCAAAAAGGAATGACCCTAATGCAGAGAAGGCACAACAAAAAATGACCAGAGCATAAGCCATATCGAAATCTTGCTCAAAGATTCCAATCCAGCCATGCCTGGAAATTGTTGGAGAGACAAGAGGTTTTATGAAATGCTTTGAGTTGGACAATCAAGAATTGTATGCAGAATGGAGACCGCTTCTGATAATGCAGGGTCCTCGATTAAGCTCCACATTAGCGAGGGGCCGGATATGACAGGGCTCAGGGATATCCAAGGGTCTCCAAGCCGTGCCTGCCTGAGCTGATGGTAGCTCGTGGTTTGCAACGGCTTATAAATGAGTAAAGGGAGGTTTCGTAATTGAGAAGGTGGTAGAAAGAAGAGCGGATGTTCGCATTGGAAGCGAAGGCGGGTAGTTTATTAATTCTGGCCAGCATGAAAGCCTTTTGGATTGGAACCCCAAACTTTGTGAAAGCCAGAGGCAGATCACGTAAACTTAGTAGATGCCTGGGACACCTGGGTAACGTCGAAATTGCCCCATTGGCATCCACCCGCTAAAAGATAGGGCCAAATGAACGCGATAGCGTTTGGTTCTGCAGGATGAAGTACGGAGACTTCTCGGCGTACGCCTGGAGAAAAGAAAAGCACCGACAGAAACCGGGAGACAAATGAAAAAAAGGTTGGACAGCATAACCAAACGTGGTTATCGGCCAGGGAGTCGTATCACCCTCCCTTGTAGTCGGCTTGCAGCAGCTGAAAGAAAATTTGCACGGGAAGAGGCTGCGAGGGATCCAGCCCAAACCGCCCGCCAACGTTCATGCTTTTTGGCGCTCGTGCCAAGACGGAACTTCCACATAGACACAGAGGTCCGTACCGTATACATTTTGTCCTTCTGTTCAGTGGCCATTCCGTAGGAACTGGTGATGAAGCTATCGAGGTTTTCTCTTTGGATGCACACACCTCGGAGACGGAGCCTGCGCCGGTTGTGGGGTCTGGTTTTCAATGCTCCGTACCAGATTCGTGTCCGTGATACTGTAGCAGAAGCATATTTCAATGTTTGGGGTCCACCTATCAGTTCAACAGCTTAAGATAAAATTGAAGCGAAGAGCATATTGAGGTGCGAAGCGGTGATACACGACGGAAAAGCACGTCCAATGCCGCCAGTTCAATGGCTATGCTGCGAGAGAATCAAATTGGCCAAAAGCGGAAGAAAACGCTAAGGATGACTAAGCGTAGTACACGTGAGGCTGCAAATGGTGCAAACAGCGAACTGGCCGGCTTGAGGATAAGTATTTATCCGAAAGTCACGTGTAGCACTATTAGCTAAGCAGGCGGAGTGGGTCAAAGCTTGTTCCTCGTTCGACCAATCGAGAAATACGAGACTACGCCCCACTCGGGGAGCTTTTGGCCAATAGCAATTCGCCATCACCGCGAAGTGGGCCCCGCGCGAGTCAATTCTGTCGTCATTGCTGATTAATTCTGACAGTTTTTTGGATGAGTCATACATAATCGGTGCAGTTTAGAGCGGCTCACCCATGTGGCGATCACGGGGTTTAATTTCATTAGCAATGAAAAATGATAGAGCAGCCCGGAATGAAGAGATTCGAAACTCATCGAGAGGAATCGCAGTTCATAAACGAGTCAAGTAGATGTACGGAGTAATGTCTCGCCTATACGAAGCATTCTCGCAAGGATTGCAGAGACATCCATGCATGTTGTTGGTTTGTTCGAATTTGACTGTCGGACTTAAAGCTAGCCCAGTAGGAGCCGGCCGAAAGTGGAGCGCATTCACCGATGACCGACCTCTCTTTTCGTCACTCCTCTTATTCTTCCTTTTCGGCGACTTGCCATTCTTTTTTTTTTTTTCTTGCTTCTCATTTTAATCATATTCATATCTTTTTACATTCTGTTTAAAGTAAAGAATTGATTCGATTTTCGAAGCCTGGTTCGGATGTAGCCATTTCGGAACTCGCCGCCAATCTCAACGTTCAGATATTCCGAGCGCTAGCCCCAATTACCTCTGGCCTATGGTCTCGAAGCATCGTCGCAGATAGGACTCCCCGACGTTTGATGCTAGGTTCCTATTACTCTGATAAAATCCCAAAACTTGGATAGCAGGCCTTGCTTGTATGATCTCAGTAGGCCAGCCCAACATCCATTGCTTTTTGCATCCTCCCTATATATAGCCCCGCAGGAGGCATACCAAATATCAATCCAGATCCAGAAAGGCGCATTATCTCTGCTCCTACCGCCGATCAAATTTTCGTGGAAACAAAGACACAGCTCTTTAATAGAGCAAGAAGCTTGGAGGCACCCGGAACAAACCCCATTGACGTGTCCATTTTGACATGTCCCATCTGGAAAGCGGTAGCGCCGACGACGAGGACTTAAAGGCCCGAGTATTCTGATTTCACCTCAACATCATCTCTCAGATGAGTGTAACCGCTCAGCGCCAGCAGCGCCTTCATTATGGTTCCGCAAGATAGTATCACCGCCTCAGCCGCATTACCCCACGGTGAGATGAATGGACGATCCACCCTCCCCAACTCGAAGGATACCACATCACAGGAGGCTGGCGACGATAGCCCAATTCATGATCCAGAACTTGCCGATGAGGGTCAGTCCGCCGATTTAGAAGAACAATCAACATTGCCTATACCCGTGCAGAAGCGAAGAAGAGTCACCAGAGCCTGCGACGAATGCCGGCGAAAGAAGATCAAGTGCGATGGTAAACAGCCTTGTACACACTGCACCGTCTATAGTTATGGTATGTCGTCTACATGTCCGCCGTTCTTTGATATCGGTTGGGTTTGATTGCTGATTTACTTCTGAACCTTATAGCCTGCACGTACGACCAGCCATCTAACCGGAGAAGGAATCCGGCGCCACAATATATCGAAGCGTTAGAACTTCGAATGCAAAAGGCTGAGGCTCTTCTACGTAAAGTTCTACCTGATGTCGATCTAGACGATCCGTCGTTTGACCCAAACAATGTGGAGGAGTTTATATCGAAAAAGAAAAAGGCTCAGCCCAAGATTAAGCCTGAGCCTGAAACAAAGGAACAATCGATATGTCCAGAGCCATGCGATGAGTCGCTTCTAGAATCAATGGTAGAGAATACCGGTGCTCTCGATCTTGATGATCAAGGCCATTGGGACTATCATGGCCAGTCATCGGGCCTCATGTTTGTGCGCCACTTGCGAAAGCAATTCGGTGGCCTCGTGCCGGAGCGCCCTCTTCCAAAGTTCCAGCAGATTTCGCAAATATTAGAATCAGTAAAGAACCCTGCGGATTCGCCAATTGATACGTACATGACGTTAGCGCATGATCTGCCACCGCGAGAGATTGCCCGTCAACTCTGCGATAATGCTTTGGAGGACGCTTGTATTGTTTTACGATTTATGCACAAGCCGACTTTCAACGCAATGTTTGACCGAATCTACGATATACCTGCGGAGCAGTATACGAATAAGGAGAATGCCTATTTACCTCTATTGTATCTCGTACTCGCCGTTGGCTGCTTGTTCCGAGGAGTTGGCGATTGCACCCTAGACAAGTTGGGCTATGAACCTGCAGTAGATCAGGGGTAGGACATATTCATTCCCTAACAAGACACCTATTTGCTAATTTAGTTCTAGTTTCCAATATTTCAAGGCAGGCCGGTTGCTTCTTGATATTACAGAATGTCGTGACCTCACGTCTCTCCAGGCTATTTGCTTTATGATCATCTTCCTGCAGGCCTCTGCGAATATCAGCACTTGCTATTCATACATCGGTATTGCCCTACGAGCTTCCATCCGCCTAGGTCTTCATCGTTTGGTTTACGCGAACTTCAACCCTGTGGAAGTAGAAATGCGCAAACGTGTATTCTGGGTTGTACGAAGTATGGACATTCACGTCAGCACCATTCTCGGACTTCCATGGATGTTAAGCGATGACGATATCGATCAAGAGCCACCTTTGGGAATAGAAGATGAATACATCACTCCGGATGGAATCTTACCTGTCCCGCCTGGAAGTCCATCGCTGATGGCCGGCGTATGTGCACATATCCGTCTCGCGCAGATACTACTGAAAGTTACGAAATACATATACCCTGTCAAGGCCGCCAACCTTGGGTCGGGACATACATACATGGTCAGCCATTCTAAGATCCGCGAGATTGAGCGAGATCTTCAGAATTGGAAAGAGGATCTTCCGGAATGCCTCAGGCCCGGTGGCGAGTCGTCACCGAAAGTCGATAGGTAGAGTCGACTGCACACCCCCATCTATGACTCTATAGTCCTTCTGACATTATCTCCTCTAGGCTAAGGCAATTACTGCGCATTGGCTATGCGCATGTGCAGATGGCGATGTATCGACCATTCCTGCACTACGTCAGTGCCGGCTCTCAAGGGCGAATCGACAAACGTTCGTATGCGTGCGCCGCCGCGTGCGTGAGTGTGGCTAGGAATGTCGTTCATATCACGGCTGAGATGAAGAAGAAGCAACTTTTGAACGGATCTTATTGGTTTACAATGTACACGACCTACTTTGCGATCTTGTCTTTGCTGTTTTTCATTCTTGAAAACCCCGAATCGGCCACAGCCAAAGACGGTATCCTAAAAGATGCGTTGGAAGGTAAAAATACATTAGCTGGTCTTGCGAAAAGGAGCATGGCAGCAGATAGGTGTATACATAGCCTCAATGTTGGTGTCATCTTTCCGATCACCCCCTGGCATGAACTGTTCTCGGTGCTAATCCATTGTCGTTTAGGCTATCTTCATCCACTTACCAGAACGATTAAGAAATAGGCGTGGTAACGCACCAGCGCCCGTGAACCGAAAACGAACGCAGGCAGGGACTGCGCAGCCGGCAGCCATGAGAAATTTAGCTGGAACTCGGACGCCGCCTGGACTTCAAAAGGACGGCGAAGGTTTGCCTCTCAACCCGGTGAAACGGTCGAACACATTTCCAATTCCAATTACAGGCAATACATTCAAGAAATCGTACAACACCAACACGGGTCCGGCGACCGGGAGCCCTGTCGAGGGAAGTCTGTCAAATACTCCTCAATTAAGCCAGTCTCCCAGTATGCTACCCCCAGCAAGCCCTGGTATCCGGTCTCCCTCAGATAAGGAACCCACGACGCACCTGTCCACACCGTCATCACCATTATCCGCCACTCAACCAGCGCACTCGACGCCGTTGAAGTTCCCAATCTCATTCTCTCCACCTTTCGATACACCCGCCCATCTCCCAGATCTAATGCCTATGATGTTCCCTTCAGACGATCCTTTCGCATACCCCAACCAGCCGATGTCACTTCTTGAAGACGGTCATTTCAAACAGGAATCCATGGACATTCCAAGGCAATTTTCCTACCGATCAGGTCAGCATCCAATGTCAGCAGCAGCCGCCGCCGCAGCCGCAGCGGCGACTCTGGACAGCGGGACACCCAGTCGAACCACCGCCTCCTCACCAGGCGGATTCCTCAACACTCCCACCTATCCCGGGTTCTCCAGCCAGGACCTCAACACCTTAACGGGACTAACCTCGCGCCCCAAAGGACCAAACATGTTTTCTACCCACCATGAACGAAAAGTATCCGAATCGACGCCCGATTCATCGGGCGGTAGCGGCGCCGGATACCTCGAGAACCCGGACCTAGTGACGATGCCCGGCCAAGCATTCCTGTGGCAGAACCTGGGAGGCCAGGGACCAGGAGAACATTTCTTCCCTCAATCAGTGTCGGAAGAAGTATTTCCTGGCTGCGCTGCGGACTTGACCATGCCTATGGACATTGCGGGAATGGGCGGATTCAACACTTTTGGCATGGGAATGGGAATGGATTTGGGAATGGGGCTAGATACGGACTTGGGAGGGGGAGTAGCAGCAACATCAGGTGGAGGGGGAGGTGGTGGTGGAAGCCTTGAACAACACCAATATGATGGCACAGCCGGATTGAATAATAATAGTAATAATACAGGTGGTTCATCTAGCATGAACCCGGACTGGGCGCGATGGAGTGTTTTCAGCAATAATTTGGGCGCAGAGGGAGAGGCTTGATCGGATCCTACAAGCTACCGGTCAACGCTGAAAGTTTTTTTTGTTATTCTTACTCTTGTCTCTCCCTCTTTCTACCTCTCCTCGGAGAGAGATCGTGTAACTAAGATATTTTTTTCACATTTTTTTCTTCTGTTTATATCCCACGCAAAGCGGGATTGAAAGATGCTTGCATATAGTTTCCGAGCAAGATAGAATGCCTCATAGTCCTCCGTTCTTTCTTTAGAAAGATTTGTCATTCTCTCATCTTCCTTTCTTTTGCTTTTCAAGTCACTGTTTTAAGAGCTCGGCCAGAACACGGCGATTACTGGCGGTTATCCCCGATTCTCGCCCGCGACGGTATGTATGCAATAATGTATGTACATACTGTAGGTACCTGTTCCTGCAGGATATCACCGGCTCACTCCCAGAATCCTTTTCGAAAGGGGCAGAAGATTCCATATCAAAGAAAACCACGTGGAAGCCCGAAAACACGTATGTACTTCTAATAACTCTTGAGTCTTGAACATACCTACGCACGGTGTATACTTTGCTTTATGCATGATATCCACCTGCTATGTTATGAACTTACTAATTATGTTGGGGAGGATGTGTTGGGACGACTCTTTTTGGATACAAGCTTCAATAAAATATCCCCATAACCAAGTTTCTGGGGCCAATGATCGAGAGTGAGGCTGTAGATAAGGTGTATGGAGTTAACTGTCTAGTTAACATGTGCAAAATCATTGGGGCCTGGGTTTCGAAACCGGTCAAGTGGCATTTGGCCTTAAGCTCGGGACAAGCTGAGATAGGGAAGGTGAAAAATCTTATTAATCTGCGCTTGAGCAGATTGGGTATCCATGATGATCTTCCAGGAACCGAGCCCTATAGCAGGATGTTTATGATATCGGCCTCTTCTGGGCCCCCGTAGCTGCCATCTCGCCACCGGGATGGAGTAAGCAGCACCGGAGGCTTTGGAATCCGATGAACACCTTCCATTCACGGGATAGGGCTGTTCATAAAATTTCCTTTTGTTCGGACCACGATGGAGAAGGAAAAAAAGAAAAAAAAGCTCACATGCAAAGTTAATTGTGGAATTATCGAGGCGGGTTTGCGGGCGCGATTCTGTCGGGTAACGTAGGGAGTTTTGCGATTATTATTAGAGTGGAATTCAGGATCCGTGGAGACAAACCGGTTCTGCTGGTCATGACTAGTAGTGACGATTTTGCTGCGTCACTATGCTAGTAACTAGTACGGAGTGGTAGTATACCTGTTTGTCACTACGAGCAAGGATATCTAAGACCTTTTAGCATGAGGATTTCAGGTAGAGTCTATGACCTTGGATTTGCGTTTGGATAACGGGGTACCGACCATCGGCGACCGTCGTGGGGTTTGTTGGGAAGAGAAAAGAGGCAAAGACGTAGGTGATGTCCGGATCACATGCCTCGAAAATATCGAGGAAATCTTTCAAGGCCTTGGATCGAGGAACATCGCTCGAAGGCGAACTGTATGTATGTCCTGAGCATAGGATTTGTTCATAATGATGGATATGCAATTCGAATACTCCGTACGGAGTACTTGCTGTGTATATGAACCGTTGGATGAATAGGCTTTAGGGCGATAAGGACTTCCAATCCCGAAGCGCCGAAAGTAAAGTTCATCACGGAACAATTAGTTTGTGGAGACATCCCATTCCCACGTTTTTTCGAGATTGTTTGGAATCCGGAGAACTAGCAAGGGATGATTAATATGAGAAATTAGGATCATAGTCAGGACTCAGAAGCAAAATTGTGCCCGGTATACAGCGGGAGCCCGAACAAGATGTTTTCTAGAACAGCGGGCTGTACCGTGACGCCAAGCAGGCGAACGCATCTGACGGTCCGGGCGGGTGTGCCTGGGCCTGAGAGTCTGGCACCATCACGATCACGATCATGAACCCGAACCTCGAACCTCGCAGCTCGAAGCTTGCAACTGGTTTCCTGGTACGGAGTACTGATGCCAATATGCGAAGATATCAGAGTTGCCCACCTGCTGCAGCCTTGGTGGCTGGAAGGACCCGAGAGGAAAATCCCACCTTCTGGACCAGCTGGAATGCCTCTTTTTTTGGAAGAACTTGCATTGTCAGTCCATTTCGATTGGGACGGAGACGAACCCGAAGACCAGGGCTGACAAGTTCAAGCTTCTTGTCTTTCCCTGATAAGAGATCAAATTGGGCATGACCATTGACCAAAAAGGTATCCATCTTGACGGTTGATCATGATGCTTTGCATGGAGAAACATATGGAGCAGCAGCGGTGAAGAAGGGCGATCATTCACGGCGGCTACTCGGGAATAACCCGGAGAAAGAATAATTTACGGTAAGGACGGTCGTGTATTGCGGTTACGGGAAGTCACGCGGTGCCAAGGCCACTCGGTGTTTGGCTTTGCTTGGCACGACTTGGCAACTGGGGAAGGGATGGCTTGGCTCGCTTGGCCGCGGAGCCTTGGCTAGGTGAAGGCTTGGCAAGGGCGGCGAGACTTGCGAAACCGCAAGGAAAAAGAGGGGCGCAGTACAGAGAATGGAGTAGAGATGGTAGAATCAGTAACAAAAGTGGGAGAGGGAGAGCGCAAAACTGGGCTGGTGGAAGAACTAGTGAGTTTGATGGGGTTCACTTTGTGACTTTGGAGCTAGTTGGTAGTTAGTGCAGGTGGGCAAAAGGGTTCGCCGGGAAGGCAACAAGGGAGGATCAAGTGAAGTCGAATGTACCGAAAAGGTAATACGGACTCAGAGTGAGCAGATTCAGAATGGTGCAGGTGCCTGTAGCCAACTGGCAGACGCATCAACATGCCGTCTTTGTTCGGCCGAAGGGTCAGGTCCTGCATGCGGAGCGCGCCGCGTCCAAGGGTGAAGCTGCTCGTGGCCTTAGAGTTGAATGTGCGAGAAATCTCCTGGCCGACCGAGAAATCGCCGGTGCTCTCCAGGTGCTCCCACCAAGTCCGCAGTCGGTATGGCTGGTAGTTGGCGGTTAAAACGATCTCCAGATTGGCATAGTATTCACCATCTGCTCAATGCAAGGCGTCATCCACGCGAGGTTCTCGAAATTGTGGACATCTAACTGCAAGTAATGATCAGTCGTGACTCGTTAGGTACTCTCTGTCTATCAGCCAGCCAGCCCGCAAAGCCGTTGAGAAGATAAAAAGACCCAAGAAAAGTCAAGACTTTTCAACACTTCAAGGCCTCAAGACCTCGAGAGAGTCCAGGAACTCAGGACACAAGAAGCACGGTGAGCGAGTAGTCCGCAGTCCCTTCCGACATCAACCCACCTTCTCCGGTCGCCGGTCGTGGGCCATGGGCCATGGCTGCAGTTTCCGGAGTGGTCCTTTTAAATTAGCTTACTATTATTAGCTGTGTTAATTGATAATAATATTTGGGTATGGAGTATGTATTATGGGGTCTCCCTTCCGTGCTCCGTATACGGTATAGTTAGGGAATAATATCGAGCAAGATGGACGGTATGATTATTCTGAGGATGTGACGCGTCCTCGTTGTTCTTGCAAGCCCCCCTTCCTCCCTGAATCCACTTGCCAGCCGGCAGGAATGAATTCCCTGACACTTGACTTTTTTCTGTACGGAGTCAGCGAAAAGGGTAAAAGAGGACCTGCTATTTGGGTTTGGATCCAACTCCTCTGGCTAGTGAGTAGTGACTGGTTAAAAATAAAATGCCGCTGACTTCCGTCGGGCATTCGAGGCTTTGGTTTGTTTCCAGGTTTTTTCTTCTCCCAAGAAGTCTCTGCTTCTCTCTCTCACGGCCACATATAACATTTATTAATAAAAGTGGCTCTTAAGAATTAGGTACTCCATACCGTACCAGTATATTATTCTCTCTACCGAGACTTTTCTGTTCATTTCCTCTGGGTTTCCAAGACATTCCCAAGGCTCCCAAGACTCCCCAAGACCTCCCAAGCCTCCAAGACCCTCCAAGACTTCCTCCAAACTCCCTATTTCGCCCAGAAACCGCCGAGAATTTGCGCCCAAAGTTCCTCCCGGAGACTCTTCTGCTTCTCGTCTTGTTCTCTTTCGATTTTTTTTTTGCCTTTTGTCCTCCCATTTTCCATCTGATTATTCGCCTCTTGCTTGCCCGGATATTTCGTGATACATATAATCGGCCGCGTGTCTGAATCCTTGCCGGGGGTTTCTTGTATCTCCTGTAGATATACTCTGTTCTTCTCTGACCGTCCAGACTCTTTCCCGTTTCCCGCATCAAGAAGTCAAAAGACAAGCGCGGTATATTTTCGACCGGCAAAAAAGAAAAGGGGACCCGGTTAATTATTCCTTATTAGCCCGCACTTTCAGGACTCCCAGGGACCTGCGGAACTCCAAATCCCTCCAGGAGGTGGAATCCCATCACGCTTCTTTGAAGGAGAGAAACCCAGCAGATCAAAACCAGTGATCCTGTGTTTCAGCCAATCAGCACCCACTCGGCGTAACGTTTGGGAAATTCTCCCTTTTTCTCTGTTGTCTGTTGTCGTCTGGGTGTGTTTCCTCTCTCTCCTTGTTGTTGTCATCAATATACCTAGTTAGTGAAGTTGCGTGCGTGCCTGTTGTTCCCTCGCCCAAAAAATAAAACAAAAAAACACAAGAAGTCACAGCCTCTCTCCCCAAAAGTCAATCCTCTCCCCCCACCTCTCTCTTATTTAATTTTCTTCTCCTCCCTCTCTGCCCCCTTCTTCCCTCCTCTCCCTCTTCTTTTCCGTCTCAACATTTTCTCTTCACCCTTTTCGTCTCAAACTTGCACACCTTTCTCTCCAACACCACCTCTTCATTTCACCCTTTTCTTTTTTGTTCTTCGTGTCTTCCATCTTGCTTGTCTGTTTTGTTGCCGTTTTGTAAATCTTATCTGCCCAGAGAGTGCTTTCTTCGTCGAGTCCGCCGCGACAAGACTTTTTCCTTGGCAAAGCATGGCTTCCACGGAAAACCAAGACTCCGCTGGCATGGCTCAGGGACAACCGCAACCTCAAATACAACAGCATCAGCATCATTTACAGCAGACTGCGGCCTCGCAACAGCCATCTCACTCCGTCGCCCAGGCTCAGCACCAGTCCGCCGTCCAGCAGCAGCAAACACAACAGCAGCAACAGGCGACACAACAAGCCAAGTCGCCCAACGCGCAGGTCCAGTCACCTCAGTTGCAACAGCAACAACAGAACGTCACATCAGCTCCTGCTTCTGCTCAACAGGCGGCTGCTGTAGCCGCTGCCGCATCTGCTGTCCCGGTTGGACAATCGCAGGATGGAAACGCCAATCAGCAGTCGGAACTCGCCTGTCAGTGGTCGGGCTGTCGCGAGATCTGCCAAACTCCAGAGGCTCTCTATGTAAGTACTCCCTCTTCTCGAGTCTTTTCTCGATCAATTATCGTGTATTCCATCGTCATGACTCGACTACATCTTTTCTAACGCTGTGCTCGACAGGAACACGTCTGTGAGCGCCATGTTGGTCGAAAGAGTACCAACAACCTCAACTTGAGTTGTGGTTGGGCGAACTGCCGCACCACAACGGTCAAACGTGACCACATCACCTCCCACATCCGCGTCCACGTCCCATTGAAGCCTCACAAATGCGATTTTTGTGGAAAGGCATTCAAACGTCCTCAGGACTTGAAAAAACACGTTAAGACCCATGCCGATGACTCGGTCCTCGTGCGATCACCGGAGCCAGGCCAGGCTCGTCCTCCAAATGGTATGTACGGTGTCGCTGTTGGAGCCAATGGAAGACGTGAGTTTTGCGCACGTTTTCTCCCTTTTTTTCCGTCACATTTCCTCTTCTTGCTGCACTGCTCATGTTGTTTTCTTTGGTGTGACGATGAAATTGATTGTGTGAAATAGCCATAGCTAACCGGAATGTGTACCTTCAAGCCGGTCACTATTTTGACGGCTCCATGGCCGCCGTTCCAGGTGCTCCATACGGACACGGTGCGCCACAATACTACCATCCTCAGCATCACCCTCAGCACCATGCCCAGCACCCGCAGCATTCGTCCAACCCGTCGTATGGAAACGTCTACTATGCCGTGGGCAGCGATGCCACCCACCAGGCATCCTATGAATCGAAGAAACGCGGATACGATGCCCTCAACGATTTCTTCGGTGACTTGAAGCGCCGTCAGTTCGATCCCACCTCATATGCTGCCGTTGGACAGCGCCTGTTGAATCTCCATGGATTGCCTCTTCCTTTGGTCCACACTGCACCAGTTGCAGAGTACCAGCCTATGCCTGCGATGGTCGCCGTTGGTGGTCACGGAGGATATCATGCCGGCCCAATGCCGCCTCAATCTTATCATTTGCCTCCTATGGGTAATCTCCGCACTAAGGCCGACTTAATGAACATCGACCAGTACCTCGAGCAGATGCAATCAACTGTATACGAGAGCGATGAAAACGTTGCTGCTGCCGGTGTTGCACAGCCCGGCGCCCACTTCGTTCATGGCGCTTTAAGCTATCGTGCCACTAACTCACCTCCCGCTGCAACTCATTTGCCGTCCAGCCATGCCACCGCAACCACCTCGGCTCCTCACATGACGAGCTCTATGTCCGCTAGATCTCCTCAAAGCGTCACTCCTGCATTGACACCTCCATCAAGTGCCCAATCGTATACTTCCGGCCGCTCTCCGATCTCTCTGGCTTCAAATCATGATATGTCGCCATCTCATCTGCCTCTACCACATACCACCTCCAGTATGTATCCGACTTTGCCAAGCACCAGCACCCATGAGACCGTTGTCTCTACTGGATACCCCACTGTTTCCGGCTCTGCTGCCCCATCGACATTGAGCACCATGTTTGACCCCGAGGATCGCCGCCGCTACACCGGTGGAATGCTGCAAAAGGCCCGCGTCGAACGTTCAGTTGAGCCTATGGATATGTCTGTCGACGGTGGCAGCCCAAAGAGCACTAATGCGGAAGGCGAAAAGATCAACGACAATATGATTGATCCATTCCTCCGACGCGCATCAGCTGATAAGCTTAGCGATCGTGAAACCACACCGACAGCTAGACGCCCTGCTGGATCTCGAAGCCCAGCCTCGTTTGATTCGTCTCGCAAGTCCTCGGGTCCTATCACCGCGGAAGAGATCTTTGTTGAAAATGTTCGTCTTCTCACTCAAATACGCAAGTATGTCCGAGAGCGATTGAGCCAGGGCGATTATGAGGATGAGAATGGGCTCACGCGGACTGAGATGGAGGGTATGGAGGCCATTGCTGCTGCGGCTGCCGCAGATCGCGAGGATGAGCGCACCGAAGATCGTTCTGAAGAGAATAATGAGACTTCGGAGACTCGTACCGAGAATTTGTATCCGGTGTTGAGGATGGATATTGAAGAGGATAAGATGGATGAGTCGTAGGAAGGAAAGAGGGGACGTTGAGACTGATATTATTTCTTTTCTTCTGCTATCCTCCTCTTCATTTTCTTATTTGCATCTTGCATCTTGCTGCTCATGATTATCAAGTTGTTGAATTTTTTTTCATGTTGCTTGTCTACTCCTCCTTTATGTTTCTGTATGAGTGCGCGTCGCGTTTTTGTTTGTGGGTGAGAGAAAGGGCGTCTGGTAAGGAGGGATATGGGTCACATTGTTGATCTCACTTTGAAAAAGGGTTTCCTGTTATGTTCAAATTTGTTGTGTTTGATGCCAAGTCCCTGTTTTCTTCTCACTCCTGCTTTTTAGTTGCTATGGGACGTTGCTTTTCCGGCTCCCTTGCTTTTCATTCCATTCTCGACTCTTCGCTTTCTTAACGACTACTATGGCGGACAGGAGGAAAATGGCTCGTTGTTTTCGGTCTACGGACTATCTACGACTTCGACCCTAAAAGATCACTTTCCCCTGGCCTGATTGTACTGCCCGGTGTCAGGCATTGCCTCCGCTGTCTTTTTCTCTTACGGCCTAATTCTAACGTTCAGCTCTATTCCCAATCCTGTCAGTGTATGTATTGCGTTTCTAGCAAATTCCAGCTACCTTGTGAACAAGACTCTTGAGACGTTCAAATTCACCCGTAATGTTTGTCTTATTCTAGACGCTCGTCTTCCCGATAGACGGGCACTACTTGGTCTCTATGCATATCGTATTGTACTCGACGCCTTCGGTTATCAAAATACCGGATCGTATTGCTGACTCATCAATACAAACCCCACTTTAGGGTGACACGTTTACTATTGGTCAAAGTTGCGCCCAGAGCCCCACGGTATCCCCATAATTTGCTGGTTTCGGATAAGCGCGGTAACGACCCGTCACACCCAAACCTACGCTTCCCTCTTGGCTATCAAAATCTTTCTTCTTTTCCATGGATCAAAAGGTCCAGATGGCGTTCAAAAGTGGAAACACCAGCCTCTCAATTCTCCTACAATCCGCGAGAAATAAAGCCTTATAAGGAGATAGCCCTAGGAGAAGGAGTGTAATGTGGAGAAAAATCTCAACCAGATCGATTCTGGTGCCTGCTCCACTTCCTTCTCCTCTTCCCTCCACCGAACCGCCGCCGCCGCCGCCGTTCGCCATCGCCCGCCTATCCGTCGGTATATACAGAAAGGTTTGCTGGTGACGCTGATATCATCATTATGGAGTCCAAATACTCCGAACTCGGTAGGTCGGGCCCCTTCGCAACACATGGGTGTATGGATATCCGGATCCCACAACAGTAGAGCAAAGATGGGCGACCTCGGGAGTATGTATATGCATGATATAAATACAAGCCGGTACTTCGTAGATCGGCATACTCCGTACATGCATGCATATATACTAGCAAGATCCTCGGTCTTAATAACGCGGAAACCATCGCTTTTATTCTGCTCCTTGCTTCGAGCCATACTCCGTATACATACATACATGCGAACTAAAGAAGCGCTATGATATCAACAACCTTTGCCGTTATAACTTCCCACCGGCCTACATAAACACGGGAATCAGATCCCGAGATTCGATCGTAAAGAACCGAAGAGAAAGTTATAAAAACTCGGAACCGCCACGTAAAGTCTTTTTCTTTCTGAATTCTCATCAGTGTTTGCACCAGAAGAGACTTTTTCATGGGAATACTAAATATCTCTTTGGTTCTGGTTCTGACTGTGGCGATGTGAAGAAGAGCCGAGAGAACGAAAACAGTCTGGAAGTTGAATAACTAAATAGTTAGTGAAGAGGCGCCTCAGGGCTTTTTGTCATTGTTTGAATTTTTATTTACTCTATTTTGATTTTTTCCATCTTCTTTAAGAAATTCGCTGTCTTCAAGATAGAACTTGAGTAAAAGAGATCTTTTTGGTACCCAAAACACTCAGAAAAATCCTGTGGTTTTCTTTAGTTCAAGTGGGAAGTCCCACCAAAGTTGTTTCTTCTTGTTCTTTGATCTTCCTGATCGGCACTTTATCTTATCAGCAGCCCAGCAAACCAACAAAACACATCTTCACCACCAACGCGACACACACAAATTCCACACAATCCAAACATCTTCAACTCCCACAACGCGGCACAATAACAGCATCGCCGGGAGCAACGCCGAGATCCTCTATTCCTGTTTTTGAACAGTCTTTGACTGGCTGGAAAAAGGAAGCCATGCCTCCCTCTTCTAAGCGTCGCACTCGACGCAAGGAAGTGTCGCATGAACTACCCGACACTGATGCTCTGGACTCTTCTCCCAGCCGTCGCTCTGTGAAGAAAAGAAAGGTTTGTTTCTCACCCAACACTCATACAATTTACTCTGTACTGTCTTTACTTTTTCTACTGTTCATGCTCTAACCACAATCACGCATTCTCTTTTCCAGGCTGATCCAGCACCGAAACGTTCTGAGCAAACACCTGACCCAGACCCTCACTCAGGTGCGGAGAACGACCACGACGACTCCTCCATCGAACACGAGAATGACACGACAAGAAACCAAGACTTGATTGAATCTGTCATTGGCTGCCTTGGTGTTTCTAAAGAACCAGTCGGAGTCATGGACCAACACTCAAATCTCAAAACAGAGCAAGAAAACCGCGAGAGCAGCGTCAAGGCCTACGCGAAAATTGCTGGGCGAGATTGGACTTATTTCGTCAAAACCTTACACGTCAATATTGGGCGACCACCGGACAGAGAGCAACGACTTGACGTGCAATCAAGTCCTGTTGCCGTGGCCGCTCAGGCTTTGCCAGAGGTGCATATCGATCTTGGTCCGAATAAAGTCGTGTCAAGACTCCACGCAGAGATATACTATGATGGAACCGAGGAGCCTCCGTGCTGGCGCGTGCGCGTCAATGGGAGGAATGGAGCTCGATTGAACAACACGCTTATGAGACGAGGCACCAGCGCGCCCTTGAAATGCGGAGATATTATTGAAATCGCCAATACGCACATGATGTTTGTGACGCCGGGAGATAATGCGACTATTCATCCTTTCTATATGGCCCGTTCGCATGGTCTGCATCCGCTTGAGGAAGAAGTTACTTGGGATGCTGCCAGCCATGCGCCTCCGAATTCCGAACAGCCTGTATCGTTTGCATCCACGGCGACGCGTGCCAGTACGAAGAATGGCGCTGGTTTGTCTGTGAAGACCAGCGCCGTGACTCCGTTGCGACGCACACCGGCAGCAACGGCAGCAGCTACTCGGCCCGTATCGCGAGATGGTAATTCCGCTGTCAAGCCATCACCCTTGTATAACCGCGGAATGATGATGGAAAGCACCGAGGAAATTGATTACAGCAGTGACTCGGCCAAGGATTTGAAACCTCCGTTTAGCTATGCTATGCTCATTGGCCAAGCAATTTTCTCCACCAAGGAGGAGAAGATGTCTTTGAGCAATATCTACAAGTTTATCACCGATCGGTACGCTTTTTACAGACATGCAAACTCAGGGTGGCAGGTATGTTATCCATTGCTTGATGCTTTTTGAAGCCGCGCTGACCTGCTACATTAGAATTCAATTCGTCATAATTTGTCATTGAACAAAGCTTTTCAGAAAGTTCCGCGTCGCACCGACGAGCCTGGAAAAGGTATGAAATGGCAGATTCTCCCTGAACACCGCGAAGAATACTGGAAGAAAGCGCATAAGCATCAGCAGTCATCAGCTCCATCCTCGCCAGTTGGAAAAGAAAGCCCAAGTTCCCAGAAGATCGGTGGTCAAAGCAGTTTCGAGCGTAGCTTCGAGAATCCATCCCAGCCAAGCATCACTACCTCTATGGGTTCTCAGCAAGCCAACTCGCCAGCCTACCATACTTTCTCTGTCGCTCCAGTTGAGGCCTATACTCCCGATCGTGGTTCGCGTGCCGGCCGTGACCGTCGTGTTGGCGATGCCAATCCAACAGAGACTCCCATGCCAGCTCGTGCTACACGCAATGTTGAGGCGGCTCGCTCATTCGGTCTGTCTGACAACATCGCCGGATCACCCCCTGTGCTTTCATCATCTTACTACGACGATCCAGCTTCGTCCATGATTACTCCAGCTCCATTACGCCAGCATCCTCGGCTCGCACCACCCAGCACCGCGCAGGCTCCGTCTAAGTTCATGCCAATGAGTTCACCAGCGCAGTTTTGGAAGTTCGCCGAACTAGGAAGCACCCCGGCGAAACCGGCGGATATTAGCCCTTTGAAACCACTGGGCCCAAATGCTTCTGCTACTCGTGCTGATGCGAATCGTTGGGAGTCAACAACTAGTATGATTCTTCCGAGTAGCAGCCCACCACCACCAAATATGATCAGCCCAAGCAAGCAACCTACCGGAAATGGGCCGGCTGGATCTCGTGGACGATTCATGGTCAAGCCTGCTGAGAAGAGAAAGTGGGAGGAGGATGAGGATGAGGATGGAGAAGACGCTGAAGGGTTTGATCTCGCAAGGTATATATTCCTTTACGTCTGTTCTTAAATCGTGATGCTGACAGGCGACTAGGGGCTTCCAACCCATTGGAGCAGCATATCATCAACAATTGAACAATGCGGCTAGAGCGAGTGCCAGCGCGTCGACTAATTAGAAGCCGGCAGAACAAATGTCCATTACGCCGCTATCAGACATGCTCTTCAACCAGATAATATCTGACTGGGTGAAAAACTTCAACTTTGAACTCAGCGTCTATTTACTTCCAAGTCGACAATTTGAGGTTACAATATGATTCAATTCTACACCAAAGAAACACATTTCAATAAATTGAGCGCGACAAATTTGACTTCGCCCCTTATCTTTGTTTCTAGACAAGACATCTAGAACACGGCTCCCTTTCAAAGTATTACAAGATCAGAGAAACAGCATACCTACGCGGAGCCAGGGACAACAGAGACTGGGTATTTCTTTTTATTATTCTTGTATGAGTATTCTTACCTATCATTTCTTCGATGTTGTTTTAAACACACTTTAATGCTTTTAATCACCACCAATCTCCCCTTTTCATTCATTCTCCTTTGCATGGGTTGTCTTGATTTGTTTTTTTCCCTTCGGTGTTTTCCGGGATTCCTCTCATCTTTATGATAAGACGTTCTCATGACCTTCATTTACGCCATCCATGATGTTTACTGCGCCGATGCCATGCTTCTTCTGTTCTTCATGCAATATGTTACCTCATTCGGGCGGCGCGGATACTGGTGTGGAGTATTGTGTCTGGGTATCTCTACGACATTCTACAGATATGGGTTGTGAGCAAGCGGCCGGTGGCGTTTCAAAATGCTTTCTTATCATCATTTCAAAGGAAAGTCCGGGTATCTGTATGGGTTAGGTGCAACGCTGTCTTCTTTACATCGATGTGTTTGTGTTTTTTATTTCTATTTTGAGCATGCATGGGATAGCAGAACCATTGACAGTCTCTCATTTGCTCAGAGTTGTTTTGCTAGAAGGCATATTTGTTAAAGTTCTTGAATTAAAGATGCACTTTGATATCAGCTTGTTTATTTTGAAATAAATATGGCTAGTAGATGAAATAATTGTTAGACGGTATAACCGAACTGAACCGAAATATTGCAGTATTGCAGGCCGCTGGATAATGATATGCACCCATATACTCCAACAAGATGGTATTCCGTAGATCAATATTAATAACACCAGTTGCTCAGCTCCGAGGGGATCAAGTCTTGCAATCTTGGAGTTGATATTGATCTCCGTAAACCCTCAAGACAACTCCTTCCAAAACATCAGTAGCAGTCTTCTCACACTTAGCCATCCGGTCTTTGACAATCGATTGTTCGAAAAGAATATCCTGCTGTTGAACCTTGACCCACTGCTTATGCTGTTCGCAGCGTTTCTTGATACATACTCCTTGAGCTATGATTTCTTCCTCATTTGCCTGGTCCGCATCGACCATTTCTGTATCTTTAGCAGGACTTTCATCCTTAACATCCTCGGCTTTTGGTTGCGGCTCGGCCTCGAGAACACCGCTTTCCAATGCCTTCTTTCCGGTTTCTGTTTGTCTCCATTCGTCAAATTCTTCATCAGACCAGGATAACCGGACATCGAACCCGCAAATGTCCTTCCACCCTTTCGCGTCCGTTTGTCGAAGCTTCTCCAGGATGGTCTTCGCCCGCTGGCGAACCAACGTCACGAACTTATCCCGGTCTTTGAGCATTTGAGAGCGATGGAGTAGCTCCGCCCTTCTTTCTTGAAGGATTCCCATCTGCCTTCGCTCTTCGGGCATCCACTCAATATTTTCGTCTGATTGAAGTTGATCGAAATCAATAGCCTGACTAGGGTTATCGCTTTTCGCATCAAACGATAAGGCTACTTCCCGAAGTGCCTTCAAGCCTGCCGTTTCACTCGAGAAAATACTCTCGCCTAATTTCCGGAACTCTTCGACCGAGCTAACCCCATTTGCTACGGCCTTGATCTCTCGAGGAGTCAACACACCTCCTCTGTTGACCAGGTCATCCACATCCTCCTTTTCAACACCGGCAACATCAAACATTTCCTGGTCATTGTCGTTATCGACTTCATCTTCGTTGGAATTCAGCGTCTTTCGATCCACGGATTCGTTTTCCCTGTCTCTTGGGCGGAATTTGTTTGGAGTAGAATGCCCACGCGTAAAGGCAGGATTCGGGGCTGGGATTGTATTTTCACGAGAGTACGAAGAAGAACGAGTACTATCAAGAATCTTCCTTCTCATGAATTCCACACCATGGTCGTCAGAACAATATTTACTTGGGCTCTTTCCCATAACACGGGCTGGTTGGCGGCAGCCAAGAAGTCGGCACATCCGCTTCCAAGTGGAATGAGTTCCGTTCTTGGCCTGGCAGTTAGGGCCTATAAAATGTGATTAGTTGTCCAAGCCTCCAGTAAATTCAGGGACGAGTTCTTACAAATGTATTTGTCAATAAGGTCAGCATCGATCTGTTTGATATTGACACATTTCCCATGAAACCAGTCCTCGCAACCACCATCACAGGCAATCATCCAAGTGTGGTTATCAGGTTTGCGGCAGATGCAAAATACTGTATCATCATCGTCGTCATCCATATCGTCTTCGCCTTCAAGTGATTTCCCGCGACTTTTGCCACCGGGTACTGGCGAACTCGCTATTGATGTCGAAGTTTGCTTTCGACCCTTTTTAGGAGGGGCTTTTGCGCGAACGCTTGGTGTCGCTGAGCTTCGTTGAGATCCAACAGTGCCATCTACACTTTCCGTATCATTCAATTTCCGCTTCTTTGCAGCGGGCTTTCGTGTCGCTTGCCCTTTTTTGTTCCCCGCCGGAGCTGGCCGCTTTTTCGGAGCTTTTATGGATGGAGCAGGAGATGATCTCTCGGAAGCCGGGGAAGCTCTAGAAACTGACTCCTGTTTTAGATCGGTTATTTTTTTTGGAGTCGGAAAATCAAGAGCTTCAGTTGCCACAGCCTGAGGGAGGGTATTAAGACTAGGAATCGATTCTTCTGATTTTATGTCACGTTTAATGTCCTTCATTTCATCGTCATTAGAGCGTCCGTCTCCAATATGAGAAATATCATATATATCGTGCCAAGAAGCGTTTTCTTCCCATAAGTCATCAATCATGTTTCCCTTTCCATCTTTGCAGCGAAACTTGGAGTGAACTTTCCCACTACTCTCGAGGCTGAAATAACCAGCATTTGACCAACCGATGATCCCAATAATCTCGTCATTCTCCACAATGATGTTAGAAGGAACTAGATTGTTGTGCGACAAACCGAGATCGCTTTCTGCAGTTGTGGTGCCAAAAAGAAGCTCGCGTTCCTCCTTGCCTACTTTGGTGTCTCCCTCCAAAAGCCCGTTTCCGAGCACATACGACGGTCCTTCAGCGCTAGGCTTTAGAAGATGAAGTCTTCGCACAATCTCCCGGGTTTGTATCTTAAACCCAGCTTTTTGCGTGGCAGTAAGGTTTGGCCACGCAGCATTCAGCGATATTCCGCGAATTCGTGAACGTACCAGAATATCTCGTCCGCGTATCTTAGTTCTTAAGTAGTATCTCGGGAACGTCAAGTGCGGAAGAGCCCCTGAGGCTTGAAGCACCGCACTCTCCTCGTTTTCATCCCAGAAGCTATAGTCTCCCGTAGTTTCGGAATTAGGGTAGTCGCATTTGATTATGACACCGCCCAATGCAAATGTATCCCTTCTGCCAGGTGCCGGAGTGTTAAGCCTCGTCTCTGGAACACATTGCGAAAGAATTCCTTCCCAATACTCCAGCGAATCCGAATCGGTAGACCCTATGTGGGAACTCTCGGGCACGAAATCATCCTCACTTGGAGTGTAAAGGCTTTGCAACTTGCCCTGGTTACCGTTTGGAGCCGAGTCCGTAGCTGCAGCTTCAATGATTTGTTCCAAAATTGGCTTCGTCTCGCTCCTTGCGCCTTGCTCTGTATCTATTTCCATTGTATCTTCCGCCTGCTTCACTCGGCCCGGTGGTGTAATCAGTGGTCGGCTAGGACGTGGCGGATCGGCGAACTCGGCAGGTCTGGGTCAAAATTAGAGCAATAGTCGAATATTGAGGTGTAAGTCTGGCAGACGGGCGATAAAGTGTGAGGAGCGCGAATTAAAAATCAGGTTTCTCCGAAAATTTGAAGAGCGAGAGCCATGACCGTCATTACCATTGGTAGTCGGAGGGGATGCGGAGTGAACGCGGGAATGATACGTGACAACTGGTTAGATGGTCGGGGCGGAGAATGTCAACCATTAACGAGATTTAATTTGCATGTATTTACATACATAAGGGAAGCTGATCGAATTGAGATTTTTAAGGAATCTAATAAATATCTTGTGCAGCGTGCTGGCGCTGATAGCTTGAGCTCGAAATTCCAAGCCGCAGAGCTTCAATGAACTGGAGCCCGGCATCTGCTTTGTCAGCAACTGGGCACCCAATGAAATGGCTTCTAGGGATACGCGTGAGACGCGTTTGCTAGTATTATGTATTCCTTACGGGGTAAGAGAAGTCTTGGTATCATTATAGTCTCTTATATCAGTCTATTCAGCTCGGCTGTGCTCATTTTCAAGAAGCATGTCCCTGACAAGATATTTGAGTTCCTCCAAATTCGGTGGTTCACTATCCTCGGTATCGGACGCTTTCTCTGGAGGTAGAGCAGTAAACAAATATGCACGCCTGTGCTTCCCATTATACCAAACAGTTTCCGTCTTCTCTCTCCTCTTCGTCTGGAGCTGATCCCATTGGCTTGAAGTAACTTCACAGCATTGAACTTTCTCCGCATTGGGGTCCTCTTCAAACTCCCCATCCTTCCGCCTGGTTCCCCATTTTGACTCCAAGGGTTGGCCCAAAAGTTCCTGTAGCTTTTCCACGGATGTGTATACACTCGAGTCACAAATGAGGACAAGATGAATTAATGGGTGACGATCTTTATTCTCCGCGGCCATTTGCCACATCTCCTTCGTCCAGCGTGGAGGTGGGCTTGGAGGGCCATGCTGGAACACTATCAGCCCCTGCGTCTGCACAAGCTCTTGGAAAAGAGAAAATCAAAATGAAAAGGAGACTTACCAAGTAAGCCAGTTTCCTTTCGCTCATTCGTCCGGCGAATCTTCGAGACATCGTTGAAATGTTAATAAGGGTGTAAAGTGGCGGCTTTTGGTCGCTGCACTTGGAATAAATAGTGAGATATTGGGAAGAGTTCCTTTTGCAGATATAAAATGGCTGTAGCGTATTGTTTGTTTGTATAATGTGGAATGTATCGTTATTAGTGGAGCTGGAAGAGGATGTTGACTTGGTTAATATTTAATATTAAATAAATGGGCGTCTCGACTCTCCAGCCGGGAAGGTTTGTTCCAAGTTGTGGGGAACGTTTGGAAGGTTGCCTATTTATAACCGTCCCCGTGAAACAAAGGACGTTCTATGGCCAATCAGAAAAGAGCTTCCGAAACGACTATCGATTGTCATCTCGACTGCAGCCCAACACATGTGTATCAAATTCTGATCCTTGTCACTTCAACAACCAATATGACCTAAGCGGTTATACATATCTTGGTGGTTTTCTATCCTGCTCATGCGCATTAGCTCCGGGCCATGAAGCTGCGAGTGCAGCCACCCATGCTTCAGGATTGCGACTCTGGAGTGTCACGATGAAAATTCCTAGGCTTTGCTTAGTTACCAGCAGTGAGGTCCGTGAAACCCGATGCTGTTTTGCTTCATGCCGATTCTACGAGAATAAAGAGCCGTCTCGCGAGAGATTGGGACTTCAGAGATGGCATGATATCATTGGTGGAAGCATCTATTCTCAATGCTGATTGCGGAGCACTTCGCTTTTCCCTTCACGATACGTTGGAAAACATCCATTCCCTCGGCTCTCAAAGCAGACAGCCCCTATGGTTCCAATCTACAGGCGTGTTTCATTGCCATATATTATGAAGCTCCCTCATGAAACCAATGATGACTTATAGATGGTATCAAACCTCAATAAAAGTGTTGGCACCACTACAGGCAAGAACTTGGAACCGCCTTCTCACTGAAAGGATTGGAAAAAACCAACAAAAAATATCATGCTTTTATACGTCAAACGTGATTGAAGACAGTCAACATGGACGGTCGAATTTTTATTGGACCGGCGTTTTTGACACCCCGTCGACAATGAAACATCTATTTTACAACTGACAGCACATATTCAATAGAAACTGACGCTTGTTAGACCTACTCACTGCTGGTTTTTATTCAAAGCCCCAGCGACTGCTTCGGTGTCTATATAATTCCCGCGCATTTCTAGAAATGATGGTCGATGTCTCTAGTTGATTAAAAAGCACCTGCAGTTTTTTGCCTACCCTTTCAGAGAAAGAAAGAAAAAGAAAAAGCCTCTTGGTTCTTGCTTCCTACTATCCGTCTCTCGGTTGCGTCTTAATTGGATACTAGCTAGGATGACCTCTCCAGTGTCTTTCGCATTTGGAATTGAGTTGGAATTTCTTGTTAAGCCAAAACCATCCATCCTCGATACTTTGAACAGCTTTGGATTCCGTTCAGACCACAACAGCTCAGAATACGAACAGGACCTAAACCGTGAAGCCATACACAATAGCTTGGTATTTGCTTTGGAAGACTTCGGTATTAGGACTGAAATCTTTGACAACGAGTATGACAAGTGGACTATAACTGATGATATAAGCATCGAAGAGTGTGAAGAAGGATTCTGTATGCTCTCACCGTTAAGTACTACCAAGCTAGACTTTTGAATTTTGTCACTAACCAATGTGAGGATTTAGGGAGATGCGAGATCGTATCTAAGGTCGTATACAGTAATCAAAATTGGAAGCGTGAAATCAGCACCGTTTCTATGCTCTTGAGGCCTATTTCACCGTTCTGATAAGTATTGATTGCTCCATGCACGTGCATGTATCCCCAGCAGGCAATTACAGTGTGAACAAGGTAAAGAGGGTACTCAAAGCTGTTGCCGTATTCGACCGAGCCATGAATATACTTCTTCCACCCGAGCGAAAGAAAAGCCCCTATTGTGTACCCAACACTTTGCAACTTACAACTTGGCAGCTGGCCTATGATGCTGTTCCCCAACGTACATGGGCCCCCTTTTTCAACAAGTTTGACGAGGGCACAACATTTTCAGAAATTCTCTCACTCAATCATCTTAATCAACCTGAGGGCCGATGTTGCCTATGGAATTTTCAACCCTTGACCCAATGTGGTTCAATCGAATTTCGAGGCTCTCCAGCCCCACTGAATGAAAAGGAAGCAATACAATGGGTTGCGGTTGGCCTTGGATTCATCGCCCTTGCCCTATGTACCGATTGGAGTGCTATGAAGCACGCCAAAAGCTACGCAACTACAAATAACTTGCGCAATGGCCTTAAGCGATGGATCAAGTTGCTTGGGAAAGAATGCGAAGGTGTTCTTGGTCCATTGGAAGACAACAATGAAGCACCCGTGATTTACGATGATGATAGAGTTGAAAAGAGGAAACCGTTACTGGAAAAAAAGAAAAGCCGATTTGCTGAAAAGGTTAGTAGCAGTCCCTTTACAGCCGATGAAAAAGTCCACCTAGCTAACTAAAAATACAAATAGATGCAAAATTCCCGGCCAAATACCCCAATGGAAGAGGACTAATAAGCTACGCAAGCGGGCGCAGAGCCGGGTTGAGCTTTGAAATCCATTTACGACTTTCCTAGCTGTGCCCTTGGCTATTCTTTAGATTTCCTTCACTATTTTCTTACATACAGTACCTTGTCAAATGTTTCCACAGCCCCCAACATTGCTGCTGCTGATCCTTAACAGAGCTTAATAAGAAGGCCTCAAGATTATTCTATCCAAGCTCATGAATACTCTTAGGCTCACGGATATCTTTAGAAAGAAATTTAGGGTAGGTAAACGGTTGCAGGCATTTTTAACAAAGCACTAGGTATGGCGTTATCCTTGCTTGTCTGTAATTATGCGCTTAGCTATCCTTTGAGTTTCCCATAGCTACCCTTGAGTATGCCAGGGCTTAGTAGCCCTTTGCTGTGTCCTTACTAACCCTTACGAATGTCTTGAGCTATCCCTTGTAGATATACTTTGCGACCCTTAGTTGAGCCCTTAGATATCCCTCAGATTCCCCTTAGCAAGCCCTTCTGTTCCTACCTCCCTCATCTATCTTTTGACTACCGCTCTCGTTGCCATTTCTAGCAGTAAGAACGTCCTCCCGCTCACGTCCACTCCTTGGCCTCTAGCCATATTTTTCTCAGTATTTAACTAGACCTTATGCTCTTCATTTTCCTCGAGTTTGCTTAAGAAGGTGTCTAGTCTTCGAGATATCCATCCCTTTGTTTGGCGTTCGAACCTCCTTCCCAATTGAATAGCTGAGCCACTGGCATATTAAAACCGATAGCTAGCAGTTTGTATGTACATACAGAGTACAGTACATAGCAAACGGCTCCTGCTTAATACTCGTCGCTAATTGAGGTGGGTAGAAGCCGGATTATCTCGGATGCCCCGATAAGCTGCCAAGAACACCTGAGATACCCCTACTTACAGTGAGCTCGGGTAAACGCGGCGAAGGCGGGAATTTCAGGCTGGTTGGGGATTTCGTGGGGACTCGAGAAGAACAGCCGAAGCAGAAAAAGTCGAGTCGAGTTACTCCGTTGTTGAAGAGGATTCAAAAAAGCGGGCATTTGACGGAGTCATTTGGGGAATACGTACGGAGTAGAAGAAAACAATTTCAAAGAAGAGCAAACACCAACAAAGAGATCCAAGCTAGAATAAGCCCCTGAAGAATAACCTGGTGATCGGAGACGGGACTCCCGGCGTGCCCCCCGCTGCCAATTCGGCATTTACCCCGTTTCTCCTCTCTGCTAGCGCCCTAAGAGCTGTTTTCCCCAAAACATTTTCGTTCTGGCTGATTTGGGAGATCTAATATAATCGAAAACCCGACCAGTCTCACGCTCATTTATTCAAATTTGCCATCTTTATTCCCTCGCTTTTTGTTTGTGTGCTACCTCAAGGCGGGTTGCGCGTGAGCAGCAGACCACCAGCTCGTGTGTTTACCTGCGTTTTAGAGACAAAGCGAGTCACCATGCAGCTACGAAACCCTATCAATTGCTTACGGATTGCAAGACAGCTCTCCTCAAATCCTGTTAAGGTATGCCGCCATAAGCTCGTTATGGCTCTTTTGGGACTCATACTGACCAGAGCGGGCGCAAATGTAGCACCAAAAGTTCCTCGTTCGAGCGTTTTCCAATACCTTTGCCCGCAGTGAAATCAACAAGGTCGTTTCATCCGCCGAAGAAGCTATTAAAGATGTTAAATCAGACTCAACTGTCCTCGCTGGTGGCTTCGGTCTTTGCGGCGTGCCTGACACCTTGATCAATGCCGTGCACAACAATCCGAAAATAACCGGTCTTACTGCCGTAAGCAACAATGCCGGTGTCGATGGTGCCGGTCTTGGACTGTTGCTCGCCAGCGGGCAGATTAAGAAGATGATTGCCAGCTATGTTGGCGAGAACAAGACTTTCGAACGCATGTACCTTTCTGGGCAGATCGACTTAGAATTGACTCCTCAGGGTACCTTGGCCGAGAGATGCCGTGCCGGTGGTGCTGGTATTCCAGCCTTCTTCACTCCCGCAGCCTTGGGCACTGTTGTTCAGACCGGTGAACTGCCAGTAAGAAACAATGCCGACGGCACTGTGGCCCTGTATGGTGCCCCGAGAGATGTCAAGGTCTTCGACGGCAAGAGCTATGTTATGGAAGAGGCAATCAAGGGGGATTACGCCTTCGTCAAGGCCTGGAAGGCCGACAAGCTCGGAAATTGCCAATTCCGCTTTGCAGCTCAAAACTTCAATGGTGCGATGGGCCGCAACGCTAAGGTGACCATTGTTGAGGCCGAACACATCGTAGAAGTCGGTGAGATTGAGCCTGCTTCTGTTCACCTACCAGGCATCTACGTAAAGCGTGTGATCCAGAGCAACACAGAGAAGAAGATTGAGAGATATACGTTCGCCAAAGAAGGCGACGAGGCAGACATGTCCGCTCTTGGCAAGGGTGACACCGCCAGCAAAAGAGAGCGCATCGTCCGCCGTGCCGCTAAGGAATTCAAGAACGGAATGTATGCTAACTTGGGCATTGGCATGCCTATGCTTGCCCCGAACTTTGTTGACCCCTCCGTTGAAGTTCAACTACAATCTGAAAATGGTATTCTTGGACTTGGGCCTTATCCTAAGAAGGGCCAGGAGGACCCTGATTTGATCAACGCCGGCAAGGAGACGGTCACGTTACTACCCGGCGCTTCCTGCTTTGGCAGCGATGAGTCGTTCGGTATGATTCGTGCTGGCCGCATAGAATTGACTATGCTAGGTGCCATGCAAGTCAGTGCTCGGGGTGACTTAGCTAACTGTAAGTTCCCACGCCTTTCATACCCTATTCGAATCCCTGTCATTAATTCATTTTCTCCTCATAGGGATGTTGCCTGGTAAAATCAAGGGCTTTGGTGGTGCCATGGATCTTGTTTCCAACCCCTCAAAGACCAAAGTCGTCGTCACCATGGAGCATACAGACAAAAAGGGAAACCCAAAAATTCTCAAGCAGTGCGAGTTCCCACTTACAGGCCGTACCTGTGTTAGCAGGATCATTACGGAACTTTGCGTTTTCGATGTCGATTTCACTAGCGGTTTGACACTGATCGAGCTTGCTGAGGGTGTGACCGTTGACGAGGTTCGAGCAAAGACCGAGGCACCATTCAAGGTCGCAGATGATGTGAAGCCCATGCTGTAAGCTTGAGAAGAGTTGCAGCAAAAAGATGTTCTTTTCCAGCATATGCTGAGCGAATTGATGCTTTAAGCGATCTTATGATACGGCGATACGGCTTTCAGATTTCTGGTACAAATTTTGTAGATACTCCACATTTTTTTTGATTGTTTAGTTTTCTTTTGGGCATATCAATTGTCCGGTCTCCCGCAATGCTTACATACTTTGATATTCTGCTTTTCATTTTATACCCTACGAGCTGATCTTGTTCATGTCACGTAGCTTCGATTATATGCAAAACTCCACAGTGAAAAGTAGTTTCGTGACACACTCCCATAACTCCGATTTTGATGCCATTATATTGTACAATCTTTTTGAAACCCTCCTCGATCATTTCCACCTGAAAACCCCACTCAATCTTTTCCCTATTCTCCCCATCAACCCCCTTTGCGGCGCTTCTGCGAACTCCTTCAGTAGCTTGTCATAATAATCTGATTGACTAGCCGGATACCGGAGCGAATTTGGCAGCGGGTATTTCTTCTGGTATCGATTCTCTAGCAGCGAATACATTGCATTTATGCTCTGGTCTGGGAGTAACGGCGCATCATCTGTGCTTTGTGAAGAGACCTGGGCCTCCGAGGTCTGTGGTTTTGGGTCGGATTTGCGAAATAGTCGAGACCATATAGATGAAGTCTGGCCTTCTTCCGGTTTTGGAGGCGCAACAAGACGGGACTGGAGATATGTTTGGACGGAAACTGAGGAAGGACGAATGGCGTCGGTAGGCCAGAGTTTGAGAAGGTTTTGAATGTGCAGCGCTTTTTGGGAGCGGGTGAGCTTGAGGAGGTTAGTATGGACGAAATTTGGAGCGCGGAGCATAACTTACAAGCTGCTTCATGATGACAAGGAAGAAAAGTCTGGGGAATATGCTGACTTTGATATCCTCAAATATTTTAGGAGAAAATAAACTACAGGTATCCAATTGAGCTCTTCCTTCAACCTCTTGATAATTGTTTCGCCGTCGCATTAT
Source organism: Nannizziopsis barbatae (assembly GCA_014964245.1). Taxonomy (NCBI): domain Eukaryota; kingdom Fungi; phylum Ascomycota; class Eurotiomycetes; order Onygenales; family Nannizziopsiaceae; genus Nannizziopsis; species Nannizziopsis barbatae. Next base: position 2,781,500 of record JACVYH010000003.1, read on the forward strand.
GTCTTGGCAGAAAGATCATCTCTCGGAACATAATATATCCGATAAAATGCGCTAGTCCTAATTGGATCAAATCACTTGTCACACCCGTCATCACGTGCCATCCCCAGGCGCGGGCCAAATTCAACGTCAGCGAAGTCGTCAATCTGCCGGATGCCTGATTCTTCCTATTGCCCTAAGACATACCTCTACTTTCCTTTGTCCTAACGCTCTCTCTCACTTACCTTCAAAAGCCCTTTCATTGATTTTTGTTTCACTGATTACTCCTATTGGTGCACCTACCGCCGTACCCGCCTCGGCCATGAGCTCTCATCGCTACGAGCGCGTACGTGAAACCCAGATACCATCGAATAATCTATTATTCTCATAGCTAATATCACCAACCAGGTTGATAACCATGCGGATGAAGACGATGGCCACCCTATGACATCCGGCCCTTCCGCTCCGCACCCTATTCCCGCATCTCCTCCTCCCTCCTTCCATTCCAGAGCCTCGTCACCAGCTCTACGGCCGCTGCTTTCTGAAGATCCGTTACACAGAGAAGCCGATCAAACGCTTGCCGATGCGTTCGATGACAACGATGGTGATTCCGATGGAGATGATGAAGTAGATGATAGACAACAACTTATGAGGGGAAGTCCGGCTTCTACAGATGATGAGGACAATACACAAATACCCGGTAGCTCGAGCGAAGGGATCGGGTCATCAAGACAGCGGAGTTCCACCACAGTTCCAACGTTCAACAGCACAGGATCTTCTGGTGCTCCGAGGGCAATACGCTCTACAGCAAATGATGGAGTGTTTGCGAATTTAGATGCTAAGCCAGAGGTTGGGGAGAAAACGGAGGATTTACCACCAGTATGCCTAAAATCTCATCGGATCCTTGCACAGTATATCACTAACAAACAAAATAGAGTTATGAACAGGCCGCAGCCGATGCTACCCCCCCGTACTGGGAAACCACTATCATTGCCCCTGGAATGTCGTCAGACGAAATATACGTTGACGGCCTTCCTGTAGGGTCGTTTTTCTCCTTTGTTTGGAATGGAATGATTTCGACATCTTTTCAGCTAGTTGGCTTCCTGCTTACTTATCTTCTTCACACCACCCACGCCGCCAAAAACGGAAGTCGAGCTGGTCTTGGCCTCACCCTCGTACAATATGGGTTCTATATGAAGCCGGGGGGTAGCCCAGATCCTGTAACGTCACCGGGTGACGCCCAATTCGTCCCACCAAACCCGAACAGCCACGATTTCAATTCTGCGGATGGGACTCCTACGAGTGATACTTCTGGAGGCGCACCTGGCATTTCCACGAGCGAGTGGATTTCCTATATTCTTATGATTGTTGGGTGGTTTATTTTGATTCGATCCATTATGGATTATCTTCGGGCACGACGCCATGAGCAATTGGTGCTACAGAGTCCTGACCGAGGTTTGCCCGTCCCGATTATTGCCGAAGGAGAGCGACCAGAGAATGCAGTGTAGCCATCCCTTCTTCGCTTTCGGGGCTTGGGTATTCTCAGTTTTTCTGCAGAACGTATGTAATGATTGAAACACGAGAGGGTATAGATACCGTGTATTCTTTTTTGTTCTTGAGAAAGAAGGGTGTTTTTGGCGTTTTGAGCAAATTTCTTTTTAGCCTGGGCAGTCAACATCCTTTAATTTTGTTGTCTTTCACGGAGTAAACCCGTGGCAGATCGGAACGGTCATCATTACGAAATCCGCCGCTTTGACTGTCCCCGCTCCATTCAACTCTGGAAAATATTCCATTGCTTTCAGTTTTACTGCAGATAATATATTTTCCATCTTGTGAAGTTCTAGAATCAGTGAGCTGTTCTCATCAAGGGAAAATCAAATGCATTAACATGATATTCAGGGGTCAGATATGGCCTTGTTTTTGTCTGGAAAGAACCGCGCGAAGCCTGCATGATGTCGTATTACTGAGGCGCAGCCGAGAATCCAGAACGCCGAGCTTGATTTTACTGAAGTCAAACGCTTTTTGGTTTGCTGGACTGGGGTCGTCCTTTGTCTCAGGCTTCAGGCAGAGACGATGCGCAGTGGCTGACTACATTGTGGCTAATAGTCGCAGGGTTGCATCATCATTTTGCTGACCTTGCAGGGATCTGGAATCACTGATCACACAAGGCCCAAAGGGTTCTTGGGCTTCAAATCGAGTGGGATAATAAGTAGGTCTTGGCCCCGAGAAATGACAACAAAGCCAGAGCTTTGTACTCATAACTGTTGTATTTTCCACGTGGTGTCAGAATTGTGTTGTTGAATATGTGAAGCGGCATATCTATCACTATCTATTGACATTGTCTCAAATAGGAAAATACATCCCGATGTCCCTACGCCAACAACTCTTCCCTCCGTATATACTTACCATTCCCCACCAACCTCTTCCCAATACTCAATTGACTGGAACTGCCGATACATACACAGTAAACTCGAACCGAAAACCAGACCATTTTGCCCTCTCCGGATCTACATTTATGCCTTCCTTGGTTTGAACCAAGCAGACTTGTTCGGCGATCCAAATGGCACGAAAAGCCCAGGAAGAAGCCCAGTTCGCTCCTCCCTCCGCTCCCATCGAGGCAAGGTCCTTGTCTTCCTTCACTACGCTTGCCGCAAACCCCCCAAACTATCCCCGAAACCCGACACAAGAACGTCTTGACTCGCTGGTACTGTATATTGTTAGGGTACCGGGAAGTAGAGGTATCATTCCCCATCCCCATAGTTGCGATTTCAGCGTGCTGAATTTTGGCTAACTCATGCGCTGGGTCGACACACCCAAGTTTTGTGAAGTACAGATGTTTTCTTATCACCGCTTAAGCCTCCTACGAAGTCCAGCATTTCTCCTGAATCAATAAACTCGTCCTTATACTACTTACATGTCGCCGCGCCTAGCGATGAAGCCCTCTTGAAGGATATTGAGAATGAACGAAAATTGGAGGAAGAAAAAAAGCGATCGCTATCACAACAGGAGCAACAAGATCCTGATAATGGAGCTGATACACTTTCAACACTGAACCGAGTGAGAAGGAAGCCGGTTCCCGGAAATGAATTGAATGTGGACACAGTCTCAATTAGTCCAGCTTTCGTAGAGGGTGATAAGCCCGATATCAAGGATAAGAGCGCAGAATGTCAATCAGCAGATGGGGCCTCAGCCAGTGTCGAAAAGAAAGGATTTCTGGAAATAACACGGAAGCCAATCAGCCAAGATAACAATGCCTCCAGTCGGCCTTCAGAGACAGAAAAGGGCCATGTGAGAAAGTGGAGCAACCAGGCTGTTTCCCCGAGGCCAATTCGAGAAACATTCCACCGCTTGCGAAATAGCTTTGACATCTCACCAGGACGGGCAAGTTTAGATGCCGAGCGCCCAGCGATTAAGCCTAAGTCTCCCGTGATGGGGCGCCTGGGAGCTTTTTTAAATTCCCAAGGCCAATCTATGAATGTTCAACTACCAGTAAAGGCCCGGTACAGCCCGGAGCTACGTCGAGAAACACCTATACCCTCACCATTTCTGATAACCCTAATAAGACGGGATCCGACCCACGGTATCCAGTGGAATGTTGGAACAATCACCAATTGCGATGGATTTTCGAAGCTTTTCACAGATGGCTCAACATCAATTGAAATCACGTCGCCGGGATACACAAAATTTGCTAATAAGCAGCCCATTTCATTTGAAGGCCTTGATCTCGACTCCGCTGACTCGATAATGGAATTAATAAAGCGCTCCTCCTTGAAACCTCCAGACTCCTCTAAAGCCCGTGATAACGCACCAAAAGGCCCTTTTAAATTCGCCCGGAAACTCAAGCCGCTCACACCTCAGTTACCAAATGAGACTTTTGAGCTCAGTCCACCACGCCGAAAGATTGCTCCCTCCACAGGAGTTGGAAACTACATGTTTACATCTCCCTGGAACGGCACCTGCACCTTCGGCCCTGGTACCAACAGCCGCACACTTCGATGCAGACATGTTATTCCGACCCCTCCTGGTGCCCTTACTCCCCCAAATCATCCCCCAAACCCGGCTGTAACAGTAGCAGAGATTCGACTCAATTTGCCAACGTTTCCTTCTCCCATCACTCGCCAGCGTTCCACATCTCTAAATGAGGACTCGAACCTAAAGGGCACATACTATTCACACTCACCTCCAACTGCTGACGAGAATAGATTGGATCTTAGTTTGGCTCGAGAACTGGCGGGCGGCGGGATGCGAGGTAATAGTGCGAAGCTCGGTAAGTTGATTATCCATGATGAGGGTCTGAAGATGGTGGATTTGCTTGTGGCTGCAAGCATGGGAGTTTTTTGGAGAATGTACGATGATATATCCGGGTAGCAAGCATCCATCCATCTTTCCTGTTTCGTTCCATCTATATACATCTCTTTAATTTTTGACAATCATTATCAATTTTGTTAATTCTGAGCGAGTCCACTTCTCTTATCTGTTTTTGAAATCGAGCATTTGAATCAGCGAGAGGAGTTTCGTCTCTTTGGGTATGCTTCTTTTCCTTATCAAGATGTCTAGCTCTATGTTTAGCACATACGGTCATAGGAAGTGGAAAACAGGGCTTCCCGTCCGCTCAGCCGTACTTAAGCCACTTGCCGACTGGCTAGTAGTTGGGTGGGTGACCACCAGCGAATCCCAGTTACTGTATGTTTTTTTGTATGTTTTTCTCTCTTCTCCTATTCTACGACATGAGCATCATAAATGTCGATTCCTACCTTTTATAAGACCCGGAGTACTGCCTTACATATCCTCGTGATCTATCATTGCGGCTTCAGGAGAGGAGGTCAATACAAGCATTGTGAACGAAGCTTGCGCATGATCGGCGGGGCTAAGCAGGGAGCCAAGCGACAATCCTTTGCTGGAATCTCGATCCTTGCACTTTGTTTGGACACGATTCGTTACCCCGCTCTGCGAGCAATCCCTTCGGAATGCAAAGGATGAAAGACCTATCCCAGCATCGAAAAGCAGGAGCTGAAAGCGGAGATACGAGTTTCGGAAGATCTTTCTATATATCATATGCGCAAGGCTGCGAAGAAATCATCGGGCAATCATCAGATGAGATCATAACCCCCGAATGGAGAGGCAGACATACTGTCACACTTTATCCTACGAAGCACTGATACCCACTGGATTAAGCTGCCATATCACGGGGGAAAGCCTCCCAATTGCTCGTTTGATAAGCTGAAGAATCCGAAATAGTACACGGCTCCGGCACGGCTTTTCCGTTGCCCTACGGATCTGTCAACCTGCGGCTCTTCAATGCAATATTTTCTTACAGGACGGCTATCACAATCTTCTCTTTGGTGAGAAATGCTTTCACGAAGCAACTGTCTTAGACGGATCTAAATTTTTCAGGTCTTAACGGGAGGGGGCGGTAGAAGACTCATCTCCTACCGGCTTCTTTGAGAACTGATATCATGAGAGGAGCGGTTCGGCGAAGGATATCGCCTCGGAATGTGATGGTTTTTACAGCGCCTGCATTATTACTCTTTGGCCCGCCATTGGTGCTTATCTTAGTGTTACAGCCAGCCTTCTATGGGACGATCATGAGCGAATTTTCCAATTTCTGCAGCATCACATATTTTCACGGTGGTTCGAGGCGCAATCACGGACGAAACTCGGACGATGAAGAACTTGAGCGGAGGTCAAAGCGGATTGCAGCGAAGATCATGAGGCTCTCGTACAACATTCGATAATACGGCATAAGCCTGTATGACCAAGTTTGCGACCTCAATCTGTCTTGTTTCCGCGGAGTCAATTTGAGGCTCAAGTCGAGGGCTACGGTCCCCAGACTCAGCTACATAAAGCAGCTGAATTCGCTTTTTTCCAAAGCTTTGATTTAGTCTCCATCCAAAATATCTACCACTGAACAGCTGGACTATACTTTTTTCATTTGCGATCAGAACTATCTTACCGTCTACTCCACCATGAAGCTTCTTGCCATTGCCGCTCTCCTCCTACCCCTTACCCAGTCCGTTGTAGCCGAAGTGACCTGCTGGCATAACAATGATTGCACGCGGGAATGGGTTGGCTACGATTGCAAATGCGAAAACGCACGCCGGCATTTTATCAACGCAATGAAGAGTATCAATCTTAACTGCTGGAGTGGCCCCGGTAACGGTGTTGGCTGCGTCAATGATTGTAACGGTAATTGCGACTGCGGCCGCAATCACCACTGGGAAGGCAGCTGTTAAACGGCATTTTGCTGTTTATCTTCAGCTCTAAGTAAGTTGGAATAGATCCTGTTTTAGCCGATGGTGGTCGGCATAAAACTCAAAGGCAGTTACTAACAGAACGGCCAGCCATCACGACGTGATTACTTCGAGAAACAAGTTTCGGGCTATGAACTTTCACTAATTTTGCTGATGATGGCTGTATCAAGTCGGATGCGGTGGATGCGGATCGCGATCATAAACATACTTGGCTCGTCTCTGCTTCCCCGTATCTTTAGCTGTTCAGATATCCAATATAAGACCAAGCGTGCTAAATGTTATTGTCTAATAATCAATCGTTCTACTTTTGCTTGGTTCACGTCTTTGGTACACCATTCGAACAGGTAGCAAGCAGGGTAGGGCTTTTCTCAGGCCTTGATCATTGAGCTCGTATAATGTAGCCTCCTATTAATGGGTGCTTGTACCATTCTCCTTCTCTTGAGCCTCATGTAACTCTGTCTATAGGAATCAACCAGGATCAACCCAGTTATATAGGTGGAACGGAGCAGTCGAGAATCTGGGAAAAAGTTAGGTAGCACTGCATAAGGACCAGAGAGCATGACCTTCGGCTCGGTGGGCCAACCTTGTATATTGCGAAGCTGCATATTCCTGTAACACAGTCACAGTAACTGAGGCTGCATTAATAGTTAATGAGTCATTGCAGGCTGATTGGACTTTTGACTACAGCATAAGATCATGGAAAAGCAAAGACAGTAATAAAACAACGTAAAAACAGGAGGAGACCAGTTTCGCCCATTTAGCGATGCACTATCATTACAAGTATTATAATTTTTCAGAGAATTGATGTAAAAGGCGTGACCAGACTGCCAGCCTTTGCCCATCGCATCATCCAAACCTGCTGTGCTATGCACAATTTTTCAAAAGAAAGCATTGCAGATGATGAGAAATGATCAACTCTTTTGCCATAACCAGTAGCCGAAACACACCACTTAAAACCGTAAAACACAAAACATAAGAGCGCCGAATATTCGAATCTTATGATCGTGTAAATTGAAAACTCAACTCCGACATGATATTAAAACGTCAAACCCCTTTCAACACAGACATCCTCTTATGACAGCGAGAGGACTAAACTCCTTCCGTGAACCGACTGGTACGACTCCCATCAGCACTAAGATGAGATCTCCCAATACCATCATGGGAGACTCTCATTGATGGTCGTTGGGGCATCGGCAACTTGCTAGCTCTGGTATCAGCAGGCACGGTTGAAGGAGATAGAGTAGTAATCGCTCTCGCTGGTGATGGGCGGAAAAGGACTTCTGTAGAAGAATCACTTTCCTGGGATGCAGGACGGCCAAGTGGTGGGGACGGAATTGGTGCCCGAGAATGGCCGGTTTCTTTGCTCAGGGGGTGATCATACGAGCTAGTCGCAACCCCAACACCAAGTTCTTTTGACAGGCCGCTGGACGACCCAAATTGATTATCGTAGCCATCGCCACCGGATAGCAGTACAGGAGCCAGTTTCCTACCCCCAAGCTTTTCGAAACCGCGTTGAGCTGGGGGCGCGAGATCTTCTGAGCGAAATGATTGGCTGGAGTTTCGCCAACGGCCAAATGCTCTTGCGGGTGCCAAGAAATTCGCTATCACAGCGCTAGAGCGAGGACTTGTGGGAGGGCCACCCCTTGCAGTTGACTCTCCCATTGCCGGAGTTTCGCCTGAACCTTCAGGAAGTGCTTGGATTGCTGACGACTTCTTTCGGCGAGAACGGAGGATGAAGAGAATCATCAACAAGATCACAACGAAACCTGAAACGGAGCCAACGATAGCACCGATAATGGAAGGTGGGGGGAGGCGAGAAGGCGCTGGAGCTGGTGCCGGGGTCGAAGTCGAGCTAGGGCCACTGTTATCGGGAGGAATAGGTCCACCAGTGGGAATGGGAGCACCACCCCCAGGGAAGTAACTTTCGGAAGAAGATGCGGAAGTCGTAAGAGACGATGTGGAACTGGAAGATGAAGTGGAAGTTGAGACGGAGGAAGAGGAGGTTAAGGAAGATGTCGAGATTGTCGAAGAGGATGAAGTTGATAATAAGGTGGAGGATGAACTGGACCTTGACGTAGAAAGAACAGAAGTCGATGAAGATACGGAAAAGACGCTAAGCTCGCTGCTTGATAAGGATGAGGTGGCGGTAGTGGTACCCATGGACAAAGACGAAACGGAGGGAATGATCGGGATTGGCAATGGCGACGACAACGATGAAGACGTTGACGTTAAGGAGGGAATTAGAATAACACCAGTTGGAGATGTCAGGGCCAACTCCGTTTCCGAACTGGCCGAAGTTGCCGAGAGAATAGAAGTGGTAGAATTGGCGGATGCTGGGAGTGGAAGCGGAAATATAGATGAGCTCTTGGGAATGCTTGAACTGGTCGACACGTCCGAGTCAATTGTACTGGAAGATACAGAAGAGGCGGAGTTTGTTGATGAGGCGCTGACCGGAGTTGTTTGGGGTGTCAGAGTCGTTTTTGGGGCAGAAGGGGCCGTAACTGGAGAGTTCGTGTCTTTGGGAATGGTGACAACACCAAGGTTCGAATTGGACACCGTTGCTGGTAATGTGCCAACTGTGAATGTTCCAACCACCAAGCCATCTGGCCGTACGACATGAACAATGGTCTTAGTGACAACAGTACCTGATTCTGGTTCAGCTTGCCGAGCATGAATATAGTGAGCATCTGCATGACCATGTCCATGTGACTGCCTAGCCACATGGCCCTGTTCCACATTTTGAGGTGACTTCCCATCCATGTGGATATCTCTCGGCAAAGTGTTCTCCTCTAGTTCCGGAAGCACACTATATCCACCTCTTGCAACAGGTCCCTTTTCATCTTGTCTCTTGATCTTCTGTAAAACAGGAGTCCCATGTTTCTTATGGTTATGTCCCCAGTGGTGACCCATTCTGATAAAAGGGGTATCTTTTAAACCACAAGTGCTAAGAAAAAATTTCAAACAAATGTGGGATGTTTCAATATTAAACAATACAGCACAGATATGTGTTGCATGAAATATGACTATGCAAATTGACAAAATACGATTAGAGGAAAGCAAAGCAAGTCTCTTGGACTAATTAAGTGGGTAATATGCAAACAAGAGTCCGGGTCGTTCGGAAGAAAGTATTAAGGAAAGGATCGATTGATGAAATCGGCCTGGATCCAAGGAGTGAGGAGGCCTAATGGTATGTTGATATAACGAGTGAGTAGTGAACGATGCTTCGAGCACACGCAACGCGTTGGCGCTTTTGTATGTATGTTGTTAAGCAGCGAGTGTAAACGTATGGTGCGCGAACGTTAAGTCGCTGGACGGATAAACCGAAGGTATAATTGAGAGAGCGTGTGTAAGTGTCGGCTACGCGACGAAATATAATGATTTGAAAGAGTGGACGTCAATCCGTTGAGTGAGCCGGTCGACGAGAAATTCTGTTGCCACAGCATGGACTGTCAGTACCCTTGACGCCAATAGCGATGTACAAATCCGCGACAAGAAAACAAATGTAGTCAAATACCAATTAAGGAAGAATCGGAAGGTCAAGCCATCACGAGGGTCGCAACGAATGTTTGTTTGTTTGAAGAAAGTGTTGAAACGAAATCGTCAAGGAAGAAACCGTAGAACGAAAATGACCAGCTTGCTCAACAGCTCTTCTGCGTCCGTCTTGAGCGACGGAGCGCTCTGTCAAGACCACGAGGTCCCCTCCGCTCTCTTCACACTTCCCCCAGCACACGATCCCGCTCCGTTCGCTCTCGTTGTCGACGCACTCGTCCGTTCGAATATTCCGCCTAGGTTCTCCGTAGTGTCATCATCACCGTTTTTCGGCGGTCCAGAACCAATCCTTCATACGATGGATGTCAACATCGCAGAAGCGAGAAGAAGATGGAGATAAGAGGGAGGGCGGGAGGAGCAGGAGACGTTCGACTCTACCAAACAGAGACAGTTTGGCGGTTCCACGGGACCAGGAGAGACGGGCTGACAGGGAATCACGGGGCCGGGGCCACAGAGTTCGCATGCCAAGGCTGTAATAAAACACACGCCGGCCTGCCATTGGCCGAGACCGCCAGAGGTGGAGCTGATTGGCAGATCCGTACCTGCAGAAGTGGGGCCAGGTCGTCCCGTACAGTAACGGGTCTAACCAGATCGGGCTAACGCTTGCGCTTTTATTGGCACCTTCCAACTAGCGGGCTGCGCTTTATCAAACCAGCACACGCCGTGTCACAGAAAGCTGCGCGCGGCTGTGGCAGGGGGAAGAGAGAGCAAGGCATCCTGGGAAGCGTGCAGAGCGGGATTTACGGGCTAGGCTGAAAGGATCCGTGAAGACCTCGATCATGTGTTATCTACTCCGTACACCGTACGCCGTATCCTTCGGCCGCATATAAGTTGGAGCAGCTTAAAGAGTTTCAAAAATAGAAAAAAAGCGGGAAATAGCACTTGCATTTGAGGTGAAATTAAATGAGATTTCAAAACAGGAACGGGTGGATGAACGCTCGAACATGGCTCGTGCCAAAAGCAAATCGGGTCAACAAAGCGAGCAGTCAGCCTTTGGTATTTTCGCAAAAATGAATCGCATTCCAACAAAAAGTCAACATTTTGCAAGCGCAAAGTATTTTTGTCAATTTCAATATCCTTCTTTCAAAAGGTCTCCAACTCCTCTGGCGCCGCCTCAGCCTCAGCCTCAGCTGGGATCTCAAAACCGTCCTACAATTTGTAATTTCCGTTAGCACATGTTGAATTGGGCAGGTGGGTCGAAAAGTGACGAAATTGCCATGAATTTCGTCGTTGCCGTTCATACCTCTGTCGAATACAAAATACTCTGAATGTGCTTGACCAACGAATCCTCTTTCTCCATCTCCGGATCTGCCTCTACAGCCTGTTGAAGCAGCAGTTCGATGTCGCGAAGTTTAGCGAAATAGAAATCGCGCTCCTTTTCCAAACCCGCAATTGCCTCCTTTTGCGCATTGATTTCCTGAGTCAATGCGGCCGTGTTTGCAGATACACCGCCAGCTGCTCTTGACCGAGTGGCGGTCATGGTAGGAGTCGCGCCACGGCGAGCACCAGTGGCAGAGATTCGGCCAGCTCGGGAGACGGAGCTAGACGCGACTGGAGTTCCAGAGGCTTTTCGCCGGCCGACCGCATCGTATTCGCCGCCAGGGTAGTTTTGGTCCCAGAATCTTTTAGTGAATTGGAGGAAGTCAAGATTGTCCTGCATACGGCATTTGGCGAGTGCTTCAACGGGAACGACACGGTCTACGTGGTGCTTGGAGAATGTATCTTAAGGACGAGAGATGTCAATTGCTGATGATCTGGACACCATTCCCTATTTGTTGCACTTACTTTGGAGGACTTTCAAGTTGTTGACATAGGCATATTCAGTGTTGACATTGAATTTGACCCTGTTCATTGGCACGTCCACTGGCAAGCAAACCCATCAGTTTCCGGTTATTATACGCGCCATATTTTAGCACCCACTGAATATAGAATCATAAATTTGACAGTAGGCAGCCCTGTTAATCGGATTCCACATCCCCAGTCAGTAATCGTTTTCCATACTCAAAACAACGTCTGTTCATTTTTCCGGTGAAGACAATCTAGTGTCATTCCGGCTGATCATTGATCAGCTTTGCTGATTTTCCGGCCACGTTCATCTCCGCGACTTCGGAAAGGCAGGATAAGGGAGAAATGCGATGGACGAAAGAGGACGAGGCTCATACCCGGTGCCGCATTGTTCGACCTTCGTAACGTTTAGTTGAAGCAGGCCATTAAGCCATGCCAAAAGCTCTTGCCTAGCTCGAGGTTACGTGTTAGTGGATAAAATTTTGATCGCCATTGGGCATATGACGGTATGCGTTCCGAAAAAGTGCAAGGTCATGGAGAGGGTCCGGGGTAATACGTAATTGCTTGGGTAGAAGCTTGGATGATTCTGAGGCAATACTGACCTAGATTCACTCATTTTGGCTGTATTTCAACCTATTCAACGGATTGCAGATGGAAATGACACTGGGTACGATGTAGTGTGGATGGTGAAAGGTATGGGGACACTCGCCGCGTAAATGGCGGGGTGGAGACTAGACGTTGGAATTGGAAGGAAGACGATAGAAGAAGAAGCGCTGTTGAGAGCAAAACCAGCTTTTTTCTTTCAGACAAATGCTGCAAAGGAACTAATAAATCAATTTGCCGTTGCTGGCAAGGAATAGGAGAGTCAGGTCACTAAAGCATCCGAAACCAAACTAACCGATAGAGGCGTTGTTTTTGTTTTGGTTGTTTTTCCTGGAAAGTTTTGAAGTTTCTGGATGTCAGGCAACCAACCCACCAATGGGCGCAAACCGAGCCACCAACGACTCCAGCTGTCCTCCCGCACTTCAACCACTGGACGCTTGAAAGCCAAACACCCGTCCATGGTTCTTGTCAACGTTCCAGGGATGCAAGTTAAAGTCAAGGCCAAGTGCAGCACAGGCAACCCGGCGTCCCTGCGTGTGTGTCATCCTGCTGCATCTCTTCAGGGAAGTCAAATTTACACCGTGTACCCCGCGAATATCATCAGAACGATTCTGCTACCGGTTCCTCATTCATGAGGTTTGCTTTTTCTCCGAAAGACTCTGAATCTGCATAACGGAAAGCGTCCGACTACATTTACCGCAGTTCAAGAATGGCCAAATGTTCCTGCGCTGGAGCCTCATCAAGCAGCTCAACTGTCCAGTCCATATCACAAGAACCTTCATACACTCAATGGATGCCGCAATTAATATCGAGAAGGGCGCGTGTGGGTGCCATTGAGAAATTATACGATGCAGATGGTTGCAACGTTGCAGCGTTGAGAGCACGCCGATCATAGATATATAAAGTCCGCTCTATCCCCGCGGAAGAGGGCTTTCCTTTTGTACAGATTTTTATCGTCTGCATCTTGAGACTGGCTATTCACCATGGCTCTTATGAACAAGATCTTGATTTCTTATCTTTCAGTCTTTTTGACCGTCAATGCTGCTGAGATTCACTCTCCTGAAAATGGCGGAGATCTCATCCCCAATTCCTACATCATTGTGATGAAAGAGGGCATTACTTCCGAGGCTCTCGCTAATCACCAAGCACAGAACACGAGGCCCTCTACTGGCTCGTTGGCAGCCTCTCAAACGAAGATCTTTGACTTCCAGCATTTCAAAGGCTACAGCGGAGTATTTGACGACGCAAGTATCAAAAAGATCGCTAGAGATCCTAGTGTATACATACCCCCAATCTTGCTAGCTCATATTACAAAGTACTCGCTAATCTCTTTAGGTAAAATACATCGAGCGTGACCAAATCGTCCGCGCGCAAAGATTGATCGAGCAGCCGGGAGTAGGATGGAATCTTGCTCGCATCTCCCATAAAGCACGTGGCGCAACATCGTATGTTTACGATGAATCTGCGGGAGATGGAATATCTGTTTGTCTCGTCGACACCGGAGTCAATGTGACGAACCCGGACTTGATCGGCCGTGCCACATGGGGCGCGAATTACGCAGATGACAAAACCTCCGATGGGAACGGCCATGGGACTTTCCTAGCTTCGCTCATCGCCGGAACGAAATATGGTGTTGCCAAAAAGTCGAGAATTATTAGCGTCAAAGTTCTCGGTGACAACGGCTCCGGTTCCTACAGCAATGTTATAGCTGGAATGAACTGGTGTGTCCAAAATGCGAAGGAAAGAGGCGCTACTGGTAAGACCGTTATGAATCTCTCGATAGGTGGAAGGAAAAGTCAAGCTGTCAATGACGCGGCGGAGTCTGCTGTCCGGGCAGGATTATTCGTGGTTGCAGCGGTGGGCGGAGAAAATGTAAAGCCCTGCTTTGATGGACGAAAATAATGATTTTTCTATGACTGACGGCCTACAGCGCGATGCACGTGACGATTCTCCTGCTTCAGCTCAGGGCGTCTGTGCCGTTGCTGCAAGCTCAATGGACGATAAATCCACTCCGTTTTCTAACTATGGGAAAACAGGTACGTCTCATGTCAAATCTGGATGGTAAGACTGCTAAAAGTTGATTAGTCGCTATCTGGGCTCCTGGCCAGAACATACAGGCGCTGGACCACAAAGGCAGAGTCGTAACTTATAGTGGTGTTTCATTTGCTGCTGGTCATGTCTCCGGTGTCGGTGCTTATCTCCTCCGCCTCGAAGGCCTCCCCGGTGACAAGGTATGCGCTCGGATCAAAGAACTAGCCAACCCGGTTATTTCCAATCCGCCGCCGAATACCACGACCTTGCTGCTTTATAATGGCAGTGGCCGCTGAGTTTATGTGAAAGACTGCAACCTATAATCTATTGACGTGCAGAGCAAAGCTCAGCACAAGATCAATATTACGGAATAATTGTCCTAGTAAAAGAACCATTAAGGTTCATTGCTATGAGAATTTCGATCTTTGTCATATACAGAGATTTTCAAGAAAATTATGAAGCTGAGAACCGGATCACAATCCTTTCCAATTAAGCGTGTTAAAAAAGATTTTCTGAAAGCATGATTTAGCAAGTGCTCGAAAAGGAGAGCCGTGGTGTATTTGTCGCCTCCTTCCACTCAATCGATGGACCAATAGAATAGCTGGATTTAGAGCCCCCTTTTTAACCTTATTTCTCCGGGAAGGAACCTTATTGATATCCAAGTTAAAGTCAACGTTCGAGCACTTTTGAGCCTCAGTTTGATTTTTCGGATTCTCATCGCAGACCCCGTACTCCGTACGGAGTACTAAAACCAAGTTGAAGGAGTCGCGTTCACTAGTTCGCATTCACTAGTTCAAAGGAAATCGCCTTGGTCGAATTTATCAAGACTTGAGCCCAAAATATTGAGGCTTTCTGCCTCGCCCGTGGACATGTCCGAAGCAAATGATACAATACCATTATAGATATAAGATATCTGAATCCCTAACTGGTCCATGAGCCCCAGCACTCTCAAAATACCCCCAGGAGCCCTTTACAGAGTGAAGGTAATCGTAGACATTCTGTTCCGCAGCCGTAAGTTTTCTTCTGTTCTTGAATACACCCATTTGGACTTGATCCTATTTCCAAAAGGGAACAATGTAATTCTTCAGAGAAATATTGGTCCCATCATGAGATTGATCATTCAACTTGTAAACATGGAACTTGGAGGTAGCGAACGCAAAAGGGTATTAGATTAAAGACAGTAAGAAGAAAATAAGTCAGTCTATAATGAAGATGCTCCAATGCAAATGCATATGATAAGCCAAAATTGAAAAATAAGAGGCATACCAGAAATACCTCAATATTCCAAGAGCCGTACAAAAGAAAAGCCGTGTCATCTGCAAATAAACCCTTGCAAATATGCATTAACCGTCGGTGATAAAAGCTCAGGATATGAGGCAAAAACTCCCAAAAATTGCAAAACGAAAAGTTTCTTCTTAAATCAGCACTCTTCCAATAACTCGATGCCATCCAATCCGTAACCAAAATCCATTATGACAGCTCTCGAATCCTGGCTGGTTGCCACGATTCTCCGATAATCTGATTTCGCACTCAGCATCCAGCTCGTAGTCCAGCCAGGGAGATCAAGTGAGAGTTTGCCCGTTTTCGCATCGAACACTTTCACACTCATGTCATAGCTACCACTAATAACCCTGTCATTTTCGGTATCCATATGTAGAGAGCGAACCAGGCCCGTATGACCTTTCAGCTCATTGACGAGCTCCCCGGTGTTAGCGTCGAATTGGTAAATGATCTGAGCGTTCCCTCCAGCGAGGATAGTACGTGCATCTTCACTAAATTCGACACATGCGAGGCCACGGTCGCGGCTGGCAAACTCTTTAATGCACAAGCCCGATTGGATGTTCCAGAGCTTGGAGACACCATCGCCACTGGCGGAGACAACGAGGTCACCCCGAAGTTGCACGGCATTGACTGGCCCACGGTGGCCGAGAAGTCTTTTGACCAACTCGCCTGTATGAAGGTCCCAAACACAGATCGTGGTATCCTTGGAGCAAGAAATGACGTATCGATGGTCGAAGCAAATGTCAAGGACCCCGGCAGAATGACCCTCTAGGCGGCGGATCGGTTTATGGTCATCCTTGACGTCCCAAACGATACATGAATGGTCAGACGAACCGGTGACCATAAAATCGTCATCGTATTGAAGGCAGAGAACAGATGCGTGGTGATATTCGTCGGCATTCACAACCTCGCTCTTCATTAATTCGCTTGCTGGTTTTGCTGGCGGGCATATGCTGATGAACGGAGAACTACCAAAAGCAGCAGGTTGGGGTTCGAGAGCCAAAGGATTGAGCTGAGGGGATTCACTCCGATCATGGATTGCGCCGATGACTTTCAAACAGGGCCATGGATAGTGGGCATCCCAAATGCGAATAGTTCTATCACGGGACCCAGTCACAATTTTGTTTCTATTCAGGATTTAGTAACGACTTGAAATGTCCATCGGGAAAAAAGCACTTACTCGTCAAATTGGACACAGTAGACACTATCCTTGTGGCCATGTAGATATATTGCCGCCGCTTTTCCCTCATTCCACCGATTATTCAAAGCCTGACGCACGGCGTACATTTTTTTCCAATCCTGGTTCGGCCGTGCCTTCCCGAGTCCCTTAGGCTTTGGTCTCTGAGGTTTAGTGTTCACCATGTGACCACCGTGCCTGTATTCACTCCTGAAAACATCTCTCCAAACATGCCGAGATGAAGCTTGGGCGTTCCAGGCGTGAGATACCAGCTCCGCATTTTTCACTGATTCGGCATCGAGAAAGGACAGGATATGGCACATCAGCTCGGTAGGAAAGTACGATACCGGATCTGTATCGGGTTAGGCCTGCACAAGTAAATAAGAAATGGTAAAGACACACCTTTGCGTACGACGTCAAGATCATCTTGTATTTCTCGAACGCCCTCCTGAATATCGATTTCTATGCCACTTTCTGAATCAAAGCCGACCTTCGTGTTATCCCCTGGGCGAATATACAAATCACATTGGTCATCAGTAACCGGTCCACGCTCTAACCGAATAATCTCATTTTGTGCTGCCGCTGCCGCACGCGCCGCTTGTCCTCCAGACAACTCGTCCGGAAATAAAGGAGATCTTGGTTTATTGGGAGGGACTTGGAGAGAGACACTCGGTATGTGCGACTGAGATCGGCGGAGGGAGTAGAAGTTGTTAAAGGAGCGACGGCGCATGCCATGTGTTAGGCATCCCCCATTCTTTGATCCTTTTCTGTAATGCCCGCTGAGAAAGCCATTCGATGTTTTCTCTTCATCTATGTGAGTTTCCGAGGCGCGTCTGTGCGACATATGTCGGATGGTGACAGAAAGACGTCGCACCGCTGCTCGCAGCTCGTTCACGCCATATCGAATACACGAAATGCTTTTTCTATGTGGCCGATTTTCCAAGGGCTTTAGTGAGTCTGCGTCCGAAGGAACTAGAGCATCGTGGACATTAATATCACCAGTTTTGGATACTGTCTCCGAAAAGTTCGGCGTGTCGGGAGCTGCCCAGGAAGCGAGGTGAAAGGGCCCACCGGCTCGGTCCAAGCATTGCTCTCCTCCGGCTGTCCTGGGACGGATCGTGGTGAAGAAAGAAGGTCGTCGGCGCACCGACAAGCCGTTGTTAGGAGTAGGAGACATGGTACCGGCCGCAGATCAATGTTTCAAGGGATTCTCGATGCGTGCTTAGGGAAAGGTAATCAAGATTGGCAATAATAATAAAAATGTGGATGCAGACAAAGAAGGAAATATGCAAATCCACTTGCGGGGATCCAGCCTTTCGTCTTTGTGGGTGTCGACACGGCGCTTTTTAAAGGGGCAGTGAGATCCAGATGTCGGTGAGTGACTCAGGATATGCCTCCCGAATCCCCGGCCCAGCAAAAGGCGGTAAGTGGTTAGGATATGGTATGGGCAGACAATGGCACAATTCGCTAAAGCCAGCTTGAAAAGTCAAGAAAATGAGCGGAGAGGAATAGATATAGAACAAAGTAAGGAATGAGAGAATGAAAGAATGTGTGATTCGAAAGGGATTTTCAGTCAGGAGGGAGTATCACAGGGAAAAGTCGCCCTCACGGGAACGCCAAGCATTGTTGTTTTCTTTTAGGCTTTTTCAAACTTAAGCTTTTCTGGCGCTAGACCTAATAGGAGATAGTGGATCAAAATTATCTATGCCGCTAAGCCGAAATGGGGAAGGTGCACATGCTTGCCCTTGCGGCTTCCAGAAAAAGTCTCTGCGGTTCCCGAACTGGGAAGGGCAGGGAACTCCGAGCCGAGAAGCAGGTGGATCACTGCCACTTCGGGCGAGTGGCAGGAAGATTAAGCGGCTTCGCCGACGGAAACGGACTGCAAGCTGCCTGCAGCCTGCCATGTCGGGAAACCTTTCCAGGTTCTACGGAAGGATTTGGCGACTCTCGCTCTTCCAAATTGAGAAAGCGGGACACTGGAAGCTGAATCTCTTCTAAGCTTACGGTACTCCGTACTCTGTACATACAAGCATCAAATGGATTGGTGGTTAAACCCGGAGTGTCCTGTGCGAAGTCAACTTCTAAAGCAAAATTCCATGGCCGAGCTCATTTGCGATTTGCTGGTGGGTTCAAAATTTTCGCTGTTCTCAACTCGAACTTGTTATCGCTGCAAATCTAGGCCTCTGTGGAGCTTCCCAGGATCAAAGCCAATAGCAGAAGAAAACACCACATTGGTGTGATTGTGGATATTATTCTATGATAGTCTTTGAACCTTTGTTTTATCAACTATATCATTCTACTGGTCGGGTTAGTTGAAGCCGTATGGAGTACCACGCCACAGATATCCCATCAAAAGACATAAAATCGAGCGACATGCAACGGCCCGCGCAACGCTATGACACGGGTCAGCTCCGCCTCTTTGACACAAAGCACGAATCCTATGGAGCTCATTATTTGCTATAGGGGGCCGCTATTCGTGGGAATGGATAACGAGAATCTTTTAGAGGTCGAGGCCCAGTCACAGCTCAGAAAATGAAAGATCACACCTGATACCCCATAAAAAGCTGCAATTCGTTGGTGTGCTCCTTAAACAATGGGAACGGAATCCTTTCCAAATTGCCTTCATTGGAGCTACCTTCAATCCTACTTCGAGCCGAGATATAAAATCGTTTCCTTTCAAAGAACAAATATGAATTATGTCCAGATAGAAATATCAAAACATAGAAGGTTCGTATCGAAAATTTTCCGTTTGCTGCGGGAATGTGCGAACAAAACAAATGTTGCGATCAGGCTCAAAGTTCAGGCCGTGCATACGAGGATCGTCCACCACTCTCCATGCTTGAACAACGGCCCAAATCCATTTTTAGCGACGTGATTTGATGATGAAAAAGCCTGCAACTCACCCGCTACAAGACGTGGCCCAACAGCCCCTGGAGTCAGAATAACTTAGTGTGTACGGAGTATTGTTATTGTCTATTGATCCAAAAATCGTTGGATTTGACTTCGCTCTAAGTACTCCGTACCTACCGTCCTCCACCTCATGGACTCGAGCTTTTCTGGAAGCTCGGCCATCCTCGAATGACATGGCAGCACACACAATCCAGCTGGTTCTTTTGATCATCATCCGGCTCCGGATTTGAGACTTTTCTGCTGTATCGGGCTTGAATTTCGTCCGCCGAAATGGCAAGCCAGGCTTTTCCTTAGGACCCGACAGTGTGGTCAAGCCAATGAGGCTGAGTGCAGGGTGTGATCAAACAAAATCATGGGTTAGTATTAAGAACTAGAGTAGCATTTAATGCGCTGCGACTTTGTTATAGTCATCTCTCAATCCCCTTACCAGCAGATTAATCAATAGCTGGCCTGCGATCGTGAGACAGAAGTTGGTGAATATCCCTTCAATCTCCGTTCCTGGAGTCTATCAAGATGCCATCATTGGTCGCTAGCACGATGATCATTGCATTCTTCTTTGTAGCTGCCTCGTGTGGCAATGAGGGAATGAATGGAAGCATTGCGATGAACCCGTTCCGCCAGTCCAGCAATCTCATCATTAATGGCATTTTGTCGGAGGGCCATACCCCCCGAGCTCTGGACGGAAGAACCGTCCTTGACATCTTGATGAAAAGACAGGAATACCGATGCGAACCGGCATCATATGGTGGGAAGCACTCTGTTATGGTCGATGTTTGGATATCCAATCGCTCATTCATTCGCGCAGCTCAATGCCCAAATGACATCACAAAGTGTTGTCCTTCTGGAGATAACTGTGTAAGTCCTGGGACCTGCTAGCTCCTCGTCAATTACGACTAATAGTTGAAATACAGTGTCTCTCGTCCTCTACTTGCTGCCCACCAGAGTATCCGGAATGTACAATTGATAGCACTTGCTGTCGAGCCGGCTGGTCACGATGTAGCCTGGGTGTCTGCCGTCCACCAGGGGGCACTTGTTGTCAAGACGGTGCTTGCGCAAATGAACAGAAATGCTGTGGGGGTCGTTGTTGTAAAGGTCCTGCACAATGTTGTCCAAGTGGAAAAGGCTGTTGCGAGCCCGATGAAATCTGCTGTGACCTCGGCTGTAAGCCCCTTCGGTGGGTTGATATAATCTCTTGACGTGAATACTGACTTGATTGCGAAGGCTGCCCATCAGGCTCAAAATGCGGCCCTAGAGGATGGTGCCAGTCGACAAGCTCTAGCACTAGGACTAGTTACAGCGTTAGTTATACCACAAGCTCCCGTACTAGTTATAGTACATCGCGGCAGACATCAACATCAACGGCAACAGCTCGGCTTAGCATCAAGTGCAAATCCGTCGATTCGACAGCATTGCCTACGTCCTCCCTTCTTTCTGGGCGCTCTTTGGAAGCTCGAAATAACCTCGCAAAGCGAGATGCAATAAGCGAAGGTATCACTGAATTCTACTGCGACACGGACGACGATCGCATTCCTGTCATATACTTTCCATTGATACATGGGCGAACGGAGGAACTGATTAAGAGTGCCTGTGAGGGTATGTATTTTCGAAATTTGGTTTCATCATGAGACCTACATTGATACTAAAGCATGGCTGTAAATTGTAGGCATTGGTGGTGGAGACGAAATCCTGCTCCATTGGGGAGATGACGGTAAAACGAGCGAAAGGAGGGAAAGGGCCGGCTGCGGAGGTTATTGTAGAAGTATTATCCATTCCACATCCTTCATGTGCCCCAAGTTCTCTTGACCACCCAAAATCTGACGATCTGTTCAACGCCTTCAAGAACTCGGTCAGGATCAAAATGAAAAGTACAACGACCGCAATGATTGCGACGAGTTTCCTCCAGGTGCGTCGGGGTCTAAGTAGCCCAGCGATTTCCCATTTAATTACTAACATCATCTAAAGCTTCGTCATTGGAAGGAGGGAACACTAACACTCATAAGGCTTGTATTGTATGGTGGCAGAATAGTCTTGGAGGCGCAATAATGTGGAGTTATGCAACCAAAATTTATAAGCTTCGCGCCGGCCAGCCATACATTATTCGAGTTGTTCCCGGTTGCAAGCTCTTGAATATCCCCAAACGATCCTTTGAACCGGATGCATTTGATCAGATGAGACGTGGCCTCGAAGTGCTCGACTCCATCGAACCCAGGGAGGTCCCAGAAGGAGACAACAGAGGAACTCCTACCCGTCGTACGGGCTCAGGTGGCTCGTGGTATCAAGATCCACGACCTGGCGCGAAGTCAGATTATGGGTGGGCCTTGGTGCCGATTCCTGAAGCAGTTCCTGGTAGATACAAGATGAAAATCTCAATCTCGGGACCATTGGAGCATCTCTCAATTCTTGACGGGATCGGTAACGAGTACTTGAGGTGAGACCCCTTTTCGTATGACTCGCAATGAACGCTGTTCTAGACCGATTAAGATCGCTAACCTCTGTAACTACCTTGTCTATTCCTAGTGTCCCAAACCCTCGGTTGACGGCAATATATGATGTGACCGTGGAGTCAGAGGAAAATCTTTCCATTGCCGCCTATGCTCGAAATAATAGTAAGATTTCAATATCATACGATGCGACGATTCGACCGCTGGAAGACAAGTCTGGATTTCGATCACTCGGAAACGATCGTCGAATAAATTCCGAGTTCCTCATAGCTCTGTGCTGTGTACTATTTATTGATTATTTGGTCTATTTGACTCTCTGAGCAATTGAGTCGAGAATAATAGCCATAGGCTACTATTCTGTTTGCCACAAGCTGTGGGACTGACATAGAAACATGTCGTTAGTGTAATTATGAGAAGCTGTAGATTTGCCATCAATCTCATTTCGTGACCAATTCGGCTCCCTGAGCAGAGAAAAAAGACATTTGTCAACGGTAGATTTTGGCCGTTTATTTCAATAGAGGACTGTGGGTTCAAAATCGGACTGAAGCAAAAGAACAAAATGGGCCATACGGGGAGGCTCTAGTTTCTTTTGCGATCAGGGGGAAAAGGGGCACGGGTGAAAATGTTTGCCAACGTCTGTTCAGATCTTCAGATCACGCCAAGTTTGATTGATAGCAATCTTCATTTTTCAAGTCGGATATCGCTGAAGAATGCATTTCAAAATCAACTTCGGCACATCAGCCTGATAGCAATCAAGTATTAAGCTCCATTTTCCCTCTTTGGTTAGCCAAGGGAAACATCCGTGTGGATAATGCAGTTTAACAAGCAAATAGAACTTTCAAGCGCTGTAAGACGGATGGGGGGAGATACCTGACTTGGGCTAGCTGTACCGTACATTATCGTTCATTTCGAACCCTTCTCAATAGCATACCCAAGCCAGTATCTCGAGCAAACAGGCCACGGATAATTTGGGTTTGCCCGTTCCAAGTTGCTCTGGGGGAAAAGGCGGCTTAGGACTTTCGTGGAAGCCTACGTTGCTAGTGATTGATGGGGCTCCGAAAATGGCAATCCATGGAAGTCCAGCTGTATACGCTCAAAGTAGACTATACGCGTACTCTTCCAGCTGGTACCATGATTTTTTGTGTCTCAGATACACAGCCCAGGGGCAAAGGCAAGGGATAAACGGTTTGGAATCAATGCTTTTGCAGAAGCGCTGGGAGCAAACAAGGTATCCGCGTGACCAAAGGATTGCAAAACACTCGCCGCGTCATAGCCATGATGCGAAACGGCCTTTTTTTTTCGCGGCAGGCAGTATAGTTAATCTCACTTAAGTATACAGAGCCTTCGCGTCCTCGACGGATAGGGAAGCTAGGTGGAGGGTCAACGATAGTTTATAGGCGGCGCAGCCATGGCTATGCAGCTTAGCGGACGGGGAATGATAGAAAGATTTTCGGGCTTAGAGAGCGGGGGGACGGAGCGGCTTATCAAGCCGTAGTTTGGGAGCGGAGCTTGTGTGGAGAACACATCAGATAAGCTGCGGTGAGGGAGCTCGCAGCATTGGGCGCATCAATTCTCACGTGGATATGCAGAGCAGGCTTTATTATTCGTTTTTCCAAACAATTCCAGTGTCAAGGTAGTGTCCGGCCAGGCCGATGTCAAATATGGTTTGCTCAGCCTCGAGCGGCTGTTCCTGGTCCGGACGACCGATCGCGACCGGAGAACCGGGCCTGGTGACGTCGCACGAATGCTGTCGCATGCTTACTTGTCTTTTTAGAGCATTTCGTTTCCAGCTCAAGGAAGTTACCGCGGCCGTGGGAAACTGCGCTGCTGCGACTCACTAGGCAGACTTGGAAGGTTCTGGCTGAGTCGTCGTCGGTGGCGCTTGAGGCAAGGCGCTTAATGTTTCGGCGGCGGTAGGCGGAAGGGTGTGGCGCAGCGCATTCTTTTGGCCAATCAAACGTAGCGAAAGTGACTATGACATAATCGAGGAGTCTATATGAGGCTCAGCACAAGTGTGGCTAGTGACCTTCGGAACGGGAAATCACATGCCCCGATAACAAGGTTTTTTGGACATCGGTCCCAGTCACGCGGTGATCATGGACGGTTGATGATCAGTTTTGCCTACTTATCGTATGGGGCTGACAGATGCTGACCTGGGTGCTGACAAGATCAAACGAACAATCTGCCATTCGGGTGGTTCAAGGATCGGGCTCCTACAGTTTTTGCCCAGCAATTTTCCGTGTTTGTTGTCCATCACGAATACGGAAGAGGATTCCCAAAATACAAGCTGATAAACCGACAAGGGGGACTTCTTTGGCAGCCGAGAGTTTATTGACATGCAGATGCTTTCAAAATTTGTGATTCCCTCCGAAGCGGATAATCTAACCATAGCGTGATTTTACCCGACGGGCACTTCAAAAATGTTGCTTTTGATGAGCCAAGTATTTGTGTAGCAGATAACATTTGAATTTTCCCGAGTCATGGAGATCATTGTCCTGTGTGTGGTCTCGGCGAGTCGTTATTCTTGCATCCCTGGTGAAAGAACATGGTATTTTTCGGGATTTTCTTTGGAAAACCTTGTAACATCAAATCTCACCCGAGTTTGCCAAGGAGGGCGGAGTCCTGGCGGAAGGTCTTGGACTCACACTCGGAATGATGCTTGGACAATATGAGGTAAAAAACCCTGTTTCGCGATTGTACCAGGAGAGCTCTAGAGTTAGTTCATTGTCATATCCATAGAGTACCTACATGTTGTATGACAACATGCGCGATGCAATTGACCAGAGCCACCCAATACGTTTGAGCTCATTGTCAGGTTGGCGGAGCGGTCTGGGAAAGTCTTAACCACAACAAGCGAGGCGCTGGTTACCGTGCTGCTGGAGAATCATGGAGACCTGGAATAAAGAAGATTCGAGCCAAGCAAGCGGAGCAGGTCAAAGCCAGAAGCGAGCCGTCTTGGTCAATGTACGGCGCCAGAAAGGCTACTCTTGGCTGACAACGTTTGGAAGCCCAAATCGAGGAATCAAGATGGATAATAAGGTCAAGAATTTGAGGGATTTTAACCAGGCTCGCCATCATCCGAGGGGTATACCGCTATGATTCTGGAAATTTCTTTTTACTCATCGTTTTCGTAGAACCATGCAGTCCTACAGGTGCCCTGGTCGAGCGACAGATACCATGAGGCCGGAATCAGAACGGAGAGTGGAGATCCATATATGTACTCCGTAGCTGCTTTCGTATAATTATGCAGACAGCGGAGCATCAAGTCTGGGTCCACGGGAGTCGGGACCTCAGCGTACGGAAGGAGATGCGGAAGAGAGAAAAGCTGGTCGATGGACCGTGGAGTCTTGGAAGACGGGAAAGAGGGAGAAGGAGTTCAAGCAGTGATCGTCGCGAGTACGGGCTCTAGGCGCCTTCCATCGCAGCCAGGGTCCCGGTGGTATACGAATGCTGGCTCTTGATTGGATGGCAGCGAACTTCCCCCAAACAGACCCCAAATCTGGTTTAGGTTGCTCCTGCCTCGGTGTGGAAGAATAGCCTTTCTTGGCGCCATAAAGTCAAAAAGGGCAGCCAGCCAACGGGCCAACCGGTGCCTGTCATCGCTGTTTCCTCCAATCTTGGAAGCGTGACTCTGATACAAAACACCTCCAGTTCCCAAACAGGGGCTACTCTGCTTGCGGGACAACAGAATACCAGAACTACTGCCGTTGCTCCCAAGAAACAGTTTGATTATTCGATGATCATGGAATGGCCCCCAGCCGAAACGAGCCGACCAACCAGGTGGCGTTTGGTCCTGTTAGTGTTCCGATCATTGACCGGGATGTATTTTGCACTGCCTCAATGAACTTTGGAACAGCAAGGTCATCTTGCCTCCACCAGCCTGGGCATTCTGCGCTGAGAGATGCGGTTGAATAATGACGATGAACATCTGCGGCAAGATGGAAAATTATTCTCCGTATCGTTCTGTACAAATACCTACATGCCGGCTATTATCGCGCGGCATGTATGACTTCAAAATCTTTTCGTCTCCATATATATGCAAATATATCTTTCCACCAACACGAGATCGGAGGGAAAATCCAACCTTACTCCGTACACCGCATTGTTAATTGATCTCGTTACCCAACAACCTTTCCCATCTGCTTTTGTCTCCAGCACTCAATGAACACCACCAGATTCTAATTTTTTCCAACATATGTCTACGCGCCCATCAGCCTGCCTCTCGCACATTCACGACCTCCAAATTCTATACCGTGCTTTGGGGTTGAATTCTTGAGCCATGGCTAACAACAACAGGCTTCTCGCCCCTCCCATATTCATTGACACTTCAGTAAGTCAAGTCCGTTCCCTTTCACTCTAGAGTCCCGCAGAAGGCACTACAGAATGCTAATATATATGAGCGCAAAGCAATCGAGCTCCTCCGCATCAATATCAGATCTTGACAACGCTAGTCTAGATAGACCGTTATCCAGAAATGGCAGCTTTCTAACAGCTCATAGTCCTAGCTCCATGGACGGAGCGACGCTCCGGTCACGCGCAAACTCCTCTGTCTCTGAAGCCGATACCCTCAGGCCTTTGCTGAACACTACTACGCTCAATAATGAATCGGATCAAGTTCCATACGACGATGTGCCGCTATCGAATGCATTGACCGCTGATCAGCGCAATGAGAAAGATTTTCAGGTTGACAATAACCCTTTCGCTTTTACGCCGGGGCAACTCAATAAGATGCTCAACCCCAAATCATTGGCTGCATTTCGGGCATTAGGGGGAGTCCGAGGTTTGGAACGAGGCTTAAGGACCGACTTATCGGCCGGTCTATCAATCGATGAAAACCGCCTAGAAGGGCACATTACCTTTGACGAGGCAACGGCTCGCGAAACGCAAAAAGGCTCTGACAAAGAGGGTTTCAAACCTACAGAGAACTATTCCAACACGCCATCCGAAGAGCAATTCACCGACCGGATACGAGTATTTCAACAAAATCGGCTTCCGGAAAGAAAGAGTGACGGTTTTTTCGTCCTGCTATGGAGAGCATATAACGACAAGATCATCATCTTGTTAACGGTTGCAGCAGTTGTGTCGTTATCACTTGGCTTATACGAAACCTTTAGTGGTGGTTCCAAAGTGGACTGGATCGAAGGCGTGGCCATTTGCGTGGCTATTCTCATCGTCACCTTTGTTACCGCTGCGAATGACTGGCAGAAAGAACGGCAATTCGTGAAGCTAAACCGACGGGTAAGTATTGCCAACTGTTTCATACATCTAGCCTATGTCTAACCGAACTAGAAAAATGATCGAGAAGTTAAAGCAATTCGATCTGGAAAATCTGTGATGATATCCGTATTTGACATTACCGTCGGTGACGTTCTGCATTTGGAGCCAGGAGATGCTATTCCAGCGGATGGTGTCTTTCTCAGCGGGCATGGAGTCAAATGTGATGAATCATCCGCCACTGGTGAATCAGACCAAATGAAGAAAACTGCCGGCCACGACGTTTGGCAACGCATGGAAGACGGTACTGCCACCAAAAAGCTCGACCCCTTCATCATCTCCGGCAGCAAGGTCTTAGAGGGCGTCGGAACGTACTTGGTCACCAGCGTTGGACCCAACTCGACATATGGCAAGATTATGATATCTTTGCAAACCTCCAATGACCCAACACCGCTGCAGGTCAAGCTTGGTAAACTCGCAGATTGGATCGGCGGTCTAGGAACTGCGTAAGAATCTTTATGATCCCATCATATATATATACACCCAGCTGACTCCATCTTAGTGCTGCGCTTCTCCTGTTCTTCGTTCTGCTCATCAGATTCCTGGCGCATCTGCCAGAAAACCATGGTACCCCCGCTGCGAAGGGCAAGGAATTCATGGAAATTATGATTACGGCAATCACCGTAATTGTTGTGGCCATACCAGGTAAGTTGTACTTTGAGGACAGCATATAAGCAGCGCTGTGACTAACAACTATCCATAGAGGGCTTACCTTTGGCGGTAACTCTGGCGCTTGCTTTTGCAACAGCACGAATGGTCAAGGAGAACAATCTTGTTCGAATCTTACGTGCCTGCGAGACAATGGGCAATGCAACAGTGATTTGCTCCGACAAAACGGGCACATTGACTCAAAACAAAATGACCGTTGTGGCGGAGACTTTTGGTGTCAGCGACAGCATCGATCAGGTTGATGAAGATGGAAAGAGCCCTGCCGCAGTGTCCCAGAGCTTCTCCACGTTTTCGTCTACCATCCGGGATTTGGTTCTAAAGGCCGTCGCTCTTAACTCGACTGCTTTTGAAGGCGAAGAGAATGGACAACGCACCTTTATCGGTAGCAAAACGGAAGTGGCCATGCTCCAAATGGCACAAAACCACCTCGGCCTACAGAATCTGGCAGAAGAGCGCGCAAATTCTGATGTTGTTCAATTAGTCCCTTTCGACTCTGCTCGCAAGTGCATGGGTGTTGTCATTCGTCAACCCAACGGCGTGTATCGACTTCACGTCAAAGGCGCCGCCGAAATGATGCTAGCGAAAGCCACTCAAGTTATTTCAAACTTGTCTCAAGAGGTTTTTGACAATGATGACCTCTCAGATGACGGCAAGAGCTCGATTTTGCAAACTATCACCTCATATTCTGAACGGTCACTTCGCACAATTGGAATGGTATACAAGGATTTCGAAATGTGGCCACCATTGGGCGCGAAGAAGATGGAAGACGATAAGTCTATGGCCGACTTTGACGATGTCTTTCATGAAATGGTTTGGATCGGTGTCGTTGGGATCCAGGATCCACTGCGCCCTGAGGTCCCTGCTGCCATTGAAAAGTGCAATAGGGCCGGGGTGCAGGTAAAGATGGTTACTGGTTCGTACATCCTGGTATGTCCTTTGGAGTAGTTCATCCGCTGACCTTGCTTTTAGGTGACAACATGACTACTGCTGTCGCGATTGCAACTGAATGTGGTATCAAAACTGACGACGGTCTTGCTATGGAGGGTCCGAAGTTTCGCCAACTGTCTGACGATGAAATGGATCGCATCTTGCCCAATTTACAAGTCCTCGCACGTTCTTCGCCCGAAGATAAACGCATCCTTGTTGCAAGACTCAAACACCTCGGCGAAACTGTGGCTGTGACCGGAGACGGCACAAATGATGGCCCCGCTCTTAGAACAGCTGATGTCGGTTTCTCAATGGGCATTGCTGGAACCGAAGTTGCCAAAGAAGCCAGCTCGATCATTCTGCTTGATGACAATTTCAAGTCTATCGTCACCGCTATTTGCTGGGGCAGAGCCGTTAACGACGCGGTTGCTCGGTTCCTTCAATTCCAGATCACCGTTAACATTACAGCAGTTTGCCTGACCTTTGTTTCGGCTGTGGCTAACACTAACGGCAAAAGTGTCCTTACGGCCGTCCAACTGCTATGGGTTAATCTCATTATGGACACGTTCGCAGCTCTTGCTCTCGCCACGGATGCCCCCACCGAAAAGATTCTGGACCGCAAACCGACGCCAAAGTCCGCATCGCTCTTCACGATGACGATGTGGAAAATGATTATTGGGCAAAGTATCTACCAGCTCATCGTCACGTTTGTACTCTACTTCGCGGGTGCGCAAATCCTGAACTACGATGTCGAAAGTTTCCCTCATCTGCAGAAGGAGCTAGACACTATTGTGTTCAACACCTTTGTGTGGATGCAGATTTTTAACGAGTTCAACAATCGCCGGCTCGATAACAAATTTAACATTTTCGAAGGCGTGCTAAAGAATTATTGGTTTATTGGCATCAACGTACTGATGGTTGGCGGGCAAGTGATGATTATCTTTGTCGGAGGCCTCGCTATCGGTGTCACCCGTCTCAATGGCGGGCAATGGGCCATCTGCATTCTCAGCGCCATCTTCTGTCTACCATGGGCCGTCGTTCTGCGCTGCCTTCCCGATAAATATTTCGCTGTGGTATTCAACGGTGCCGTCGCCGGGTTTTCTTTCGTCTGGAAACCGTTTGTCAAAGTCTTGTCTTTTGTATTCCGGCCCGTGGGCAAGATGTTTGCAGCGATGTGGCGCCCATTCCGGCGGTTTTGCTCGCGCATTAAGGCGAAGATCTCTAAAAAGGAATCTATCGACGAAAAAATGGAACCTTCCAGACCGGACGTTGAGGCTCCTATGGTAGTTGTCCGAGAGGCGGACAGTAGCCAGGAGAAAATCGAGCCCCCAAAGCCAGCCCATACGAATGTTCCTCCCATTACATTGACCGTGCCGTCATAGTGGACGGATGATGATTTTAATGACTTTCATATACATACTTATTTTGATTGACTGCATATACTGCCAGATTGGAGTTTGGGTTGGGTTAGACCTGCATTCAATTGCTGGCATTCAGCTGGGGGTATTTTGGACTTTATTTCATTTTGTATATTAATGATAACATAACGATCTGGGCGCAAGCCAAAAGCATGAGAATAATGATTTTGAAATTGAAATCCTTCTGTTCTTGTAAGCCGGTGAGAAGCGTCGAGACTCAAGAGATATACTCCGTAGTCTCGTTTCTCTTCCTACCGAGGTTGACAGTTGGAAAGGTCCACCCGAGCCAGGGAAGATCGGGCTTAACTTATCTGATTATCTCCAAAACACACGTGACCAAATGAAGAAAATGGGCAGGATCAACCAATGGAAGGCAAACTTACCTCCCCACAAATCCTTCCCAACAACATCATCTTTCTGCTTCTCGGCGTGCTTTAAGACGACACGAATCCCACGCAAGTGTTCCTTCAACAATTGATCCTCCAGGCTGGGCCAGGCTTGGTTCATCCCTTCCTCTTTACTGATCGTCTTGAATAATAGATATCGATGACTTCCTGTTCCCCAGCTGCACTGCGTAATTGCAGATATTCAGCACCAACAAGCGCGATAGGATCTAGCCGTTGAAAATGCTTTTGCTCGTTGTTGGCCACTTATCAGCGCTCTTTTCCAAGAGATTACCAAGTCTGGCCAATTTCTACCAAGGCTGAAATAATGTTTACAGCCTGGGGCATTCCTGTGTGCTTTGCCTCTTGGCCTTTGTCTGCTGTCTCTTGGTAGCTCATCCTACCATTTGCATGTCTTGAGATGGTTGAGGGACCTTGTTAGTTCATCAATATCCATGGTGCAAAACAGGCCGTGCCATTTCTCTTGCTCTCCCTCTGGCAGCGTCAGAATATTCGTCTTCGATCCTTTTGTCCCTCCCACCAACAAGAGTGAGGTTGAATATGCGTTCAATGCATGTATATAAGAACCGCCGCCAGCAGCCTAATCTTTCGCAAGATGAAAGGGTCAACTATCCATTGCCCGTTCCCTCATTGCTCTTTTTCAAGCAACTACGCTTGTCTATTGCGCTATTTACTATGGCGTTCTTCGCCAGCGCGATACTCACACCCCGAAAGTAACCGGGGCACCTCGGGCTACATCTTCTGATGCTATGTTTAGAATCATGGCTGAGATTCGAAGAATCATTCTGGCCAGATTATTGAGAGGAAATGGGGTACGGAGTACACAAAAGTTCTTAACACCGCATCACAGCCATCTGCTGTACAGTGTTGGAGTGGAGAAAAGAACGAAATTACCAGGCTTCACTGCGGGAATGGAAGGACGCTCCGTCGCTCCTTCATAATCTTATGGCTTGGTAATGGGCCTTCGGCCATCCCAGTACCCTTTTGGGAGGACTTTGGCGAGCAAGAACAGTTCCTGTCACGACATACAATACACCGTATATCATATAACTATGCTCAAATCTGCAGCTGGCTGTGTTGTGAAGCCTTGATTAACCTTTCCTTGTTGACTAAGAATAGTAATCATCGAGAGCTATTTTGAGGTCCAAGACTCTTGAGTTCCAAGCGCTTAGGGCTGAACTTGCGCTTTTGAAGGATTTTGGCTCCACCACTTAACGTTCAATCCAGAATTTTAGGTACTGAACAATCTGCCGGGGCGCGATGCGTCCCCATATAAGCAAGGGACCAATATTGCACCACTGCACCAGGAAATTTCTGGATCGGTCCAAGGATCGCAGAGCCCGTCTCTGGAGTTTGCCACGCCTTGTTTTTCAATAATTTACCCACACTTTGACTGCCACGATCAATACTCCTTTCATAGCCACGCTTGTCCAAAATATGGCTATCTCATTGGTGGAGTGCTACCGGAGAGACAAAATGGGCCAGTCTCAAATAATTTGACCTACTACTATCGGCAGACATATATATCTGCAGAATTCCCCTCGCTATTTCATAGAAACATTCTTCACAACCAGTTCGCTCTTTCATAACGCTTCTATTTCTATCGTTATTTCAATTCTAATCGGATTCACTTTGTTATCAATATGCAGATCAAATCCCTCATTCTCAGCTTCTTAGCTGCTTCCGTTGTGTCTTGCCAAAAATACGGCATCCCCCCACCTACAGTTCCACAACAGCAGCAGCAACAACAACAACACCAACAACAACAACAACAGCATCAACCAGATTTTCCCCATGATCCACCTTCGGTTCTGAAAGTCGAAAAGGATCTGGACGACCTTTTGAAGAGTGTCTTCGCTTTACAAGTCGACATCAGCGCGGCAGCACAAGCTATTACTGGCGCCTCTCTTGCTGTATGAGAATCCAATCAATCTCAAGAGTGCTAGCATATCTGTACTAACAACCTCACCAGGATACTGCCAATCGCTTGACCGAATTTAATAGGCTTAACAAAGAATTTTTGGGAGATGTGGAAAAGATGGGAAAGCCACTCGATAATGAGAAAAAGCTAATCTGTATCAAAGCCGATTTGGTATGTGCTGTTATTCTAAGATTTTTTGTTGTACTGAGAGACACTAATCACTTGGAAAACTACAGACTGTGAATCATATGATTGAGGCCCTCCATGCATTGATTATCAACCACCATGGCTTCCAGAGACTTCCAGATGCAGCACGTACAGGACACCTCATCAGAGAAGGTGTTACTGTGGCCGGAGTGAGTACAATCTTAAGAACCGCTGCTAGCTCTTATATCTATCGACACTGACCAATGATTTTCCCGCTCAGAAACCATATGTGCTACTTCAGACAAAGATTGGATGCCAAGGTGTCAGAGGCCAGGAGCTGACCAGTAAATGGGAACATGCTGACAGGGTATGGAGAGGCTAGATGCCTTGCCCTATAACCGTTTCGAACGGATTGGGTGGTTGATGGTTGCCTTGTTGTGTCGCTAGATATTCGCACTACATACTAATTTAATGCAATTAATTTTGGTTCGCCAGCATATATTTCCAGCCTTACTTCGAGGGTTTTAGTTTTTTAGAGACCTATCTAGTTATCTCCATTGGGGAAAGGGGGAAGGTAGTACACCCTGATTGAAGGACCAAATTTAGGTAAAAGACCAAAGCAGTCGAGTAAAGTCCAAAAACACATTTTCCCAACACCATCGAAAAGGGCGCTCTTCCCTTCCTCAAGGAAGAAGCTCTACCCCGAGACCGGAATTTGGGGGGCTCACTAGTCTAATATGGTCCTTCAAGCTCGGATACGCTGAAGTCGAGGATGGAGACCTACGGGAAATCAAATGCGATTCCAGCCGTACCGCCGGCAAAAGACAAGCGGCGAGCTTGTGGCAGAGCTCCAGCGGCGGCGCGCAACTCACATATCGAATCGACGAGGCTCCTCATTAGGCCTGCTTCAAACGCACGGGTAAGAATAGTTTTTTACTGCGTCTCATGGCATAAACCAGTGCCCCATCTTACGAAAGGGGTTTGGCTAGGCTTGCAACATCAGTAAGCTACCAATTTTACAATCTGACAATTAGGCTTCGTCCCTTATTTCGCAGTAAATATCTGAAACCAAGTTTAGAATCAATGCTCTAAAAGGGCGCGTCAAATGGCCTTTGCGGTAGAAGGACTTTGTCACGGCGTTTGCACTCATGGCTGCTTGTCGGATCGCGGGACCCATGCTAGGATCAGTTCACGGAACATTGCTCTATTGCTCCGTCGATTCACCGATCCTTGTCACCAAAGGAGTGCTCCAGATATCACTGATTACCTGCAAGTATTCTACAAAGGTTAAAATTCAAACATCAATGTCCTCAAAGGGCCCTTACATGTCAAAATCCCCCTTCAGTTCTAGTCCATTTTCGGACACCTGGTTCGTTTTCGCCGCATGCAGTTTCATCAAGGGCCTGTATGTCGTTACGTGGGAATTAGAAGGATGAATACAGCGTATATCCAAACTTCGAGGTCGGGCTACTTCTCAACGGAGTAGAGGTTTAAAATGGCAATATAACACTAGATTTATGAGAGATAGGGTGAAGGCGGGGACACTAGACCGATAAGACATATGAATATTCTTGAACAAATGCTAATGATACTGCCTGGAAACTCGGCCAAACTCGAACAAACGAATAAGCTAGTCACCACGTGTCGATTCTATATTCGTTGGAATTTATTGCAGAGTCCAAATGTGGCTAAGACAAAACCTCGCGTCGTTCGATTGTACTGAATAAGAAAGGTTGACAGGATCCTCGGCCTCTGGAGGAGTAAGCTCCAGGGCCTAACGAGCCAACTTCCGAGAATTTCTGTTACTTCTGTGAACAAAGGCCGAGACCATGGTGTTGTGGGTTGACTTACAAGTATAACGGCTTCCGAGGGACAAAAACAACGTGAGGCGTGACATGGCAAGATGGTCTCAAGGATTGTTGAAAGATAAGAGCTTGGACTGGAGATAAAGAAAAATTCGTCACAATTTTCGAAGTATGAGAGGGTAAGGTGAACGTGTTGTTTATGCCAGACGGGGGCTGGGCATTCAATATGTTTAAATCGTCAGCTCAACGGGAAGTTTTTGCAAGTCTCTAAGGAGACGGGTTACTCAGATATGGAAGAGGCTCCGAGGCATGCAGGTACGGCTATCAATATCGGAAATGCTCCTGGTATCTTGTATTTTCCTCTTCTCTGTGTATACGAGGAAAGTAGTCCTTTGTCCGGATTCCCTTAACGAAGGAAGGCTCCATTTGGAGAGAAACAAAAACAACGACAGGCTTAGAAGAAGGTCCATAGCGGTGAATATTTATGGTTCGGCAACAGTTGCCCAACGGTTGCTGGTCCATCCCAATTTGTGTCCCGAAGGATAAGGTATCTGTACCGTACCTAATCGTCATGCCTTGATTTATTATTCACCCTGCTGTTGAAGGTGTAGTGTATAGGTAGATGAGTAGCTGCGCTACTTGATATCTTCCAAGAGAATCCGGTCTTGGCGTAACGGGTCCGAAATATCTACTGGAGCGTGTACAAAGTTCAAAGTGGGTGATATGCGTTTCTCCTGATGCCGATACGTTCTTGACAACGCCGGTAGTGCTTGAAAACCATGATATTTCAAAAGTATCTGAATCCTTCAAGTAAACGAGATTCTCACACGCTTTTGACGTTGACAAAGATGATATGATATTCTTTATAAGCAGATTCTCATTGATATGCATCCTTTCCGCATAGGGTCGATCAAATGTGTCTGAATTTGAGCAACGATGGAGCAACTGTTGCTTCTATACGAAGAACTCTGAAGGTACGGAGTACGGAGTACATAGTCGAGAATTGCAGTGTTCTCGCTACGGCTTTCGGATAAGCAGTTAATCCACGACATCGATAAGGTTCCAATAAGCCTTGGCAATAACGGATCAGCTATTTCTCCGACTTGGCAGCTGTGGATTAACTGTTTCTCCGATGATATGGTGGCAGGCAGGGAGATATGGTGACTTGCACCGTCAAGCAGCATGTGGGCTACGACATCATGTTCCTTGTTGATAAAAACTTCCAACCATAATAATTGTCTGTCCTCTAGTTAGTCCTTAAGCGGCTTGCCAAACGTTTCATCACGAGGAATCCTCCAGCTCACACTCGCCGCCGACTCCTCACTGCGTAGTCACCTACACAACCCAACCCCACAGTCTCAGATCCCAATCTACAAAGTCTCAGCAACAATTAATCCCGGTACCATGTCAACAACAATAAATTATCGTACTATCGATATCGACTCCTTAGATCCGGACTCTCCTGCCAATTTTCCGCTCGAAACTCTCCTCCCTTCATCCCTCCCGCCTTCGATTCCTGCATCCACCGCCGCCGATGTCGCCTCACAAACCCGACAAATGCTACGCGGTGGTGATGCAGAAGGGGCATTGAGGGCTGCATTAGACATGGCACCACTGGGAGGAGATGACCGAGCGAGAGAAGTACATTTAGCAACAATTATCGAGGTGTTGCAGGGAATTCGACAGGCTGATATGGAGAGGGTGCTTGAGAGGCTTTGTGGACCGGAGGGAGGAGAGAATGCGCGAGAAAGGGGCGATTGCTTGATGAAATACTTGTGAGTGTGGCACCTTTGGAAATCCTCCCCTCGTTTACTGATCTAGGTCTAGATATAAAGGTATGGCATCGTTACCGAGCTCGAGTGGGACAGCTGCGCAATCAGCAAAGCGGTCGTCGTTATCACCCCAAAGCACGGGCTTTTCACAGATTCAGGGAAGGAATTTTGGAGAGGGAGGCGGCGGACAGCAGATGGCTGTGTTACTGAACTGGCATGAGAAATTGGTGGAGGTTGTTGGCGTGGGCTCGATAGTACGGGTGATTACTGATCGGAGAATGGTTTGACAATATGAAAAACGAGTTATCAGGCTACCTCGGGTCCTGGCTATTTGCACACCGGCGAGCCACGGAGTTTGGCTGTATGGGGCGCTGATTAGAAGGGTCTCTTGCTTATAGATCCAGCAATAATGCGTTCTTCTGTCGATACTATGAGTACCGCTCGCCGATCAGCTTTCAATGTTCAAAGCTACCTCCTCCTAGCACATCCTTGAGATTGACTTGGCCGCTACCTCGCTCCAATGGCTTGGATTGCGCACCTCCCTCTTTCCAGCCGATCATGTATATGAATCTAAAAGTAGCTGGGATGCCTTGCTGACCATCCTCCTCGTGCAAGGCTCGATATATCGCCTCGTTTGCCAGCAGAACGTCCCTAGACATTGGTCCAATCTCCCGCTGTTTGATCGCATTATTTTCTCCCATAGCCTGTAGATCCATCATCAATGCAAAGGTATCGGGATAATCGACCACGATATCCTCCACATCTACTGTAAGCAGTTTAAACCCAGCCTTGTTCAGCAAACCACCAACATCTCGAACATCCGCCAAGGGCGAAACATGCGGGCTGACTCCTCCCCTTCGCTCGAGATCCGCCAACTGTAATGATGAGCGCAGCTCAAAAAGGGTGTCTCCTCCAAACATTGCGGCAATGAAAGGACTGTCTGGCTTTAGGATTGAGTTCACCTGAGAAAGTAGCGAAGGAAGATCATTTATCCAGTGTATCGACAACGAAGAGAGGACCGCATCAAAGGTATTTGGCTCGTAAGGGAGGTGTTCCAAGCTAGGTATCACCTCCCTCCTAATTTCTATCTCTGAATTGAACGGGAGAGACTCGTCCCGATATAACATGGAAGCTGATTCTTCCGCACATGTAAGCTTTGCTATCCGGCTGGCTATAGGCTCAGTGGGCGGGGCATCGGGAGCATCCGGATTGACGTAAGGCTGTGTGAGAGCGCGCGCGATATTGCAACTATTCGCTCCGAGATCAAGGACGTTGGTGAAGTTCCTTTTTATATCCTGTATACTATCAATTAGCCCCGTACCCTAAGAGTAACTACTTGGAGTTCACAAACCAACAACCGCTCACTTAATCGGGATGCGACTTCATCTTTCAGGTAATCAACCTTTCGGCTTTGATCAATATCTTGAGCCGCTCGCTCCTTTTGCAGGTATTTCGTTGTGCGGTTAAATATTTCTAAGGTCGGGTTGCCGGGGCTTTGAACAGCGTACCTCCGAGCGAGGTGATTGTGCCGAAAGAGTAAAGGGAGACGAGGGCGGATGGACATTAGGAATTTTTAGTCGTGATGTAAGCTATAACAGCATCCCCCGTTGGTTCATTAGAAAGGTGCGGCGCAGTTGTCTCGTGCTGAAAAACCACGCCGCAAATTGTCCCTTTCGAAATTTCGGTGGTGACGTCGAGAAGACTTTTGGTGGCCGCGTCTCCGCAGAAGCTCCGAAGTCTCAACCACGACATCAGTACGGAGTAGTTCGTAAACAATAAGAAGACGCTCTAGCACCAACGCGTTCGAGTTCAAGCCATTGTATGTATGTCGACCGCTCGAATTCATACAGCTTTTGACACTAATTTGATCTCAGGCTCTCCTTGGGTGCAATATGAGGAACTTGTAGCGCAAACGCATCGCAATGGCTCGCCCGCTTCCCTATACATTTATTTCGTGTCCTTGTGCCGAAAATCCCGTTTCTGGACAGTCCACGAACCGTCTGTCTAGGGACTTATCCAGGCTCTCTCTCTCCGTGCCTGACGACGATGACGACGAAAAGACCTTTGATCCGAGGTCCTCTCGCGCAAATTATTCCCTTTATCCACCAGAACACCTATTGTACTGCGAAGACTGCCATCAAATAAAATGCCCACGATGTATTACAGAGGAGATTGTATGTTGGTACTGCCCCCATTGCCTATTTGAGACGCCGAGTAGTATGGTGAAGAGCGAAAGGAACAGGTTCGACGTCAAAATCCCGTGCTGAAGAAAACTTAGAGGCTAACAGCACGAATGGTAGATGCACGCGTAATTGCTTCAACTGCCCGATATGCACGTCCCCCTTGTCTGTAACTACTGCTGGCGGTGATGGTACCGGGTCTTCTCAGAGCGGCCCATGGATATTAACATGCGCTTATTGCATGTGGACTACTTTAGATATCGGCGTGAAATTCGATAAGCCAACAAACATTCGAACCCAATTATCATCGATTGTCAAAGGATCTGACCGGCGGGAATCCGTGTCTAAAGCTTCCCAGCTTAGATCCCCACTTTCCAGCTTTTCCTCATTACAGGATATACCAGATGGACCACCTGCCGATCAACGGCAAACAGATGAAAGAGGCACAACGGAGGGCCCATCCAATTTGAGCCACGATGCCCGCTTCGCATCATTAAAATCATTTTATAGAAGCCAATTACAGGAGACTTCATCCTCTCCTACTGACTCTTTAATTGGGCCGGAAATCGGCTCGTACTCTTCACCGAGTGCGCTGAGTCGCATAATGTCTCTTTATACCTCGAGTTTGAGCGGATTGCACGGCGCCGGATCTAAGAAAGGAAAAGCACGGCCTCCCGTCATGCGCGAAGCATTGAGGGAATCGGAAGGTCTATTCATTCCACCTCCTGGATCCGATGACGCTATAATCCAGAAAATGGCCATAGAGAGCTGGGATGGGCTCGCATCGTCAGAGCAGCGTTCATTCCAGCCTCCAGGTACACGATTCGTTGACAATTTACAGCCGCTTCCGGTTTTCCTTCGCACCAAGCGGTCTAAACGCTGCAAAGCGTGTAAACACATCCTTGTCAAGCCTGAATTCAAACCTCAATCCACACGGTTCCGTATCCGCCTAATCGCGATAAGTTATATCCCGTTGACAAACATTCGACCCATTGTTCCCTTGCCACCTAATCCCCCTGTCAATCTGGATGCTCTCGAACCGCTCAAGCCAGTCCAGCTCCTTCTTACCTTGAAGAATCACATGTTTGATCCCATACGGGTCACTCTAGCTACGCCATCTGAAACACCGGGCCGCGTAGCATCGAGGGTAACAATACTTTGTCCAGAATTCGAAATTGGTGCAAATACAGATGTGTGGGACGAAGCGCTCCAATCAAGCAGTGCACCAGATCCACGATCATCCAGGTCAGGCGTCGAAAAAGTTGCAGAAGCTGGAAAGGTGTGGGATAAAGGGCGCAATTGGTCTACAATAGCTATGGAAGTGGTACCGGGGACTTTAGCTGACTTACAGGGTGACGGTGAAATGGCAGAGGATGAGGATATACTTGAGATCCCCATATTCGTGCGGTTAGAATGGGAGGCTGAAGGAGGGACTGAGGACTTAAGCCTTCCTTCGAAAGCCGGAAGCAAAAAGGGGGACGATGTGGTAGTCAAAAAAGAGCTTGCCTACTGGATGGTTCTTGGGGCTGGGAGAATAGTTGCTCATGCCAAAAAGACATCAGGCGCTTAAAGGGCTTTTAATAGATTTGATGTATTAGTTCTGGATTTCAGTCGTTGAGATACCCTAGCCCTGTCGTTATGAGTCTGGATCGTGAACTAGGATAGAATGACGCTGATGAGTTCGTTCAGAGAAAAAGAATGAACAATTTTACCCCTTTTTATTTGTATTGCACGTTGGACTCGTCAATGCATTGAATACAAGGGAGTAGCATCTCAATACTAGAACAAATGGCCCCAGGAGAGAAAAAGAAGTAAAGAAAAGGGGTAAAATAATCTCCATATCTAGAACCGTGCTCCGTATATTGTCATGCTGCTCCAACCTTTTTGTTGCTCCCTCCCTTCCTTCGTCCTCATAAAAGGTGAAGTCCGACCCAGAAGCTCTTCTCAGAGAACAGTAAAGCAGATAAACAAAAAGCGGAGAGAATCATCCATTTAGTACTCGACGGAACTGCTCTGAGGGAACTCGAAAGTGACACCACGGCCGGTCAACTTTCGGTAGACCTCACCATATGCATCAAGACGGTGGTCAACGCCGCCACGTTCCTTCTCGTGGAGGATGACCTTGAGAACCTTGCATCCATCCTCCTTTGTTCGGAGGCGCTTGCCAACAATCTCGACGGGGTATACGATGTCAGTGAGGATGGCGTCGTGCACGGCGGTGAGAGTTCGGGACCGTGGGCGCTTCTGGGTCAAAGTGCTGCGGGAGCGATTGGAGCGCTTGGGGCGGGGAAGAATGCGGCGGGAGGCAATGATGATGACTTGGCGGTCGGAGAACTTCTTCTCAAGCTCTCGGGTAAGTCTAAAACAGGATATGTGATTAGTCCCTGTA
Organism: Nannizziopsis barbatae; assembly: GCA_014964245.1. Lineage (NCBI taxonomy): Eukaryota > Fungi > Ascomycota > Eurotiomycetes > Onygenales > Nannizziopsiaceae > Nannizziopsis > Nannizziopsis barbatae. The sequence continues at coordinate 2,822,410 of JACVYH010000003.1, forward strand.
AAGCTCTAAGATCGATTGTGCGAGCTGTAGAGTGAAGTGCATGATCAGGAGACTTCATACCGTTGCTGAATCTTGTGGAATCCCTGAAGGAGGGGAACTGGGACGAAGATGATGATGGCCTTCTTTCCGTGGCCAACTTCGACCTGTGTGTAGAGAGTGGAAGATCAGCCAACACGTTCAAGGTCTGAAAATAAAATGTATTCACGCCAGTCCGACGCCAGATTTTCTTTCGCCAGCTCCACTCAATAGACCAGAGGCAGAGATTCCAGTTGTACAGACAAATTCTTATGCATCCCGGTGCTTTCTTTGAATCCTCCAATTATTTATTATATCTCTTACCTCGCGAGCAGACACAAACTGCAATGGGCGGAGAGCAGCCTTCAAATCAGGAGTGTTGGTTTCCAAATCGCTGAGGGCACTGGACAGAGAGGTCTCGAGCTCTGAAGGGTGTTGCCGCGATGGGCTGTTGACCGCAATCTTGTTAACGGAGGCCATGGTGACGGAAACGATATAGGAAAAACAGCACAGGCGCTTTGCTGCTGCTTTCCCTGCTGTCGTTATCTGGCTCGACGGAGATTTGCTGAGCAAAGTGGAAGAGCTGACCGGTCGTTCGAGAGTCAAGCCGTCGAGATGAGAATTGCGCCGTGCTGTCCTATCTCTTCAAACAGTTTTGTGGTTGCGGATGTTCGTGGACCCTCGCTTAGCCGAATTCGATCTTTACCCCTTCAGGCTAGACTTGTGATTAGTCAGATATTAGAGTTTGGAGACTTCTGGTCCCGTGACCTGACACCTCCTGTTCAAATGTTTTCCCAATCCAGGAGTTCACCGGCAGGCTTCTTCCGATTCAACACATACTCCATGCAGGACACAATTGAATCGACCGTTTCTTGCTGCAGCATACGCTTTCAGTACATGTCTTTCCTAGTATGGGAAATGGAACGAAAAGTTGGACGACAATAATGCCACCTACACCCTACACCGCTTTCTTGATTTGTGATCATCGGTGGGCACATTTTACCGCCTCGACTGAATCAATCTGCCGGGCAGTTTTCTGACGGAACTTACTTCCGATCAGGCCAATAGTGACTTTCGATAAACCTTGAGAGGATACCGGGACATGCACCTGGCTAGGCGTGTTTGACTGAGAGAGCGCGGCGCGGATCCAAGTCGATTCAGGCATTCGAACCCCAAAGTATATTGGGCAAAGCAGCTCGCAAGTTACACAGCAAGCCAGGATTGAAAGTTGGTGGCAATTTTAAAGCGATCTGGGACTTCGTGAAGTGATCAAAATAGTCCATGGTGAGAGGCGGAGCGCCCGACAAAAGTGATTGACCTAGAATGATCTGGCCAGAAACCTGCCGCCCATCCATACCAAGTTGTTGACCCTCAAGTCAAAACTTTTACTTCGTGTCACACTTGCCGAAAACTTTAGCGGTTTGAGACTGCTGACACGCATATCAGTGCGACAATAAGCCGCTGAGATAGCCGTGCAGTTTATGTATATCTTCGTGCTGCAAGCCCTGTCCCGACATATACGGGCTCCAAGCTTCATTACTTGGAACTGCTATTTTTTTTGAGGCATTGCGATTCCCACTTTACCAAGCTAGAATCGCAATGCATAATATTGAGTCTATGCAGTTTCTGGTACACGGCCATTCAACATGACTCGCGGACCCTCAAAGAAAGAGATGGCGTGTTATCTTGTCAGACACCGCCGCCTATATTTTGGGGAATTGGTATTCAGACTTGGTAGCTTGCAGAGAAAATTTCAAATATTCGAAGATCGAATGCTTTGAATACAGCATCATGCACTGCCCGTTTGTTGAAAAATGAATTTCCCGTCAGCGGGTACCATTAAGTTGCAGAGGACACCGAACTGGAAGCCTCATATTGAGAAACACGGCTCGGGCCGTGTCCATTCGGGGATCGTTCATCTTCTCCGCGGCCGGCGGCGTATTCTAGCCAGCAAATATGTAAACCATATCAACAGAGCATTGAAGAGCGGCGATCAAAACCGGAAAAGTGAACAGTCGATCAAAGCAAAAGAAATACCTCACAAAACTACAATCTTGAAGGTGGGTAAGCGATAACTGTTGTGATAGTTGGACTTGCAAATCAAAAACTGACGGGCCCCTCTCGTTCTTTATGCTAAACAAAGAACCCCATTCCTCAGACCAGTGGTCAAACAAATAACCGTCGCTTCGTCCCTTGGATCAAACCCGGAAAGGAGAGGATTACCAACGGTAGCCCGAGGAGCTTTTTTCAGCACTCTACGGAGTACGGAGTATGCTTTTTACCGTTCTCCTTACCCGAATCATCATGGCAATTGGGGGAACGAATAGCTGGATTAGGTTTAGATGCTCGGATCGGCACTATGAGTGCCGCTTTGAAAAGGGGAAACAAAGCCAAAAGTAACCAAAGGATAAGGCAAGCAAACTCGATAGATCACAGGACGGCATGTGATTAGTTTTCCGCGGCCGAATTCCCTGAAATCGTGCACGTTGATTGTGTTGTTTCCGCAGTTAACGCAGATCTGCAAATGTGGGCGGTCACATTATTAGACACTCTAACAGGCATGAGCACATACATCCATATGCAAAATTCGACAGGTAAAATTAAGCGACTTTACGCGCTTCGGATCTGGATTTCCGTCCATTGCCCCAATTCACCATCAAAGCCTACGATTTGTAAAATAGGGTCCGCGCGTTCGACCCAGCAAACTGGTTTGATTAGCCTGGTTTCCGCTGGATGCAGCGGATACGCTGCATGCGGAATCCACATTTCTTGATTGAAATTAGCCCGGAAAAATTGATCGGAAAGGCGGAAGGAAGTGACGAGGCTTACATACACTGGTCAAGGGGCTTGCACGGGTGCGAAGCTGGGTTTGATGGATTGACATATCATATTGTGATCAGGGCACGGAGTACGTAGGAGAATCATTCTTTTTTATGTGTTTTGTTGGTTTCTCAAGTCAATCCCAGGCATTCAGCTTCTGATCGTCCTCGCCATACCAGATGGGAGAGAAGCGATCCTCGATCGGGGACCTCGGGGATCAATCCTTGCTGTGCCGCCTGGGGCGGAAAGACTTGTGACTAGAAGAATTGGGCTGGAGGGTTGACGTTTTTCTGGTATCGTTATACGCTGTGAGGTCGATCACCTTTAGGCTCTCCCGGCAATTACCCGGCGAAAGTCTCTCACTTCTACTGCGGATTTCGAAGATTGATTGATCATACAGAGTACCAAGTGTTGAGCTCCTGAATTCTGATTCAGCTTCACCCACTTGTCAGTCCACTGAGCAGTGATCTCCACATCGAGATGACCCGGTTTCCTGGACCAGCGTAAATGTGTTCTCGATGATGACCTCGTTTCTGCTTATGAGTGGCTGGAAAAATGATCACAAGTCAAAAATACGAACGAAGGAGCGTTCAGAACGCTGATGGCTCGATGGGAGCTCTGAATAACCTTGCCTTAGTGGTTAAAATTCAAATTGGGTCTCTTCATTAGGCTTCTCGGGAGGCGGGCCGCGACAACGAATGCTTCCAACCCTTGTCCAGAATTGAGTGTCCTCTTCTTCAATTTTTTAGGCCTCAATATTAGCAACAGCTTGGGGGATCCTTCGTACTTCGTACTGCGTATTGACCCAGCGGACTTCGCCAAGGCAACCCGCAAGACTTGCTTAGTTCGCTTTCATTGAACAGCTTTTTTTAAAATTTTTGCCTCCCTTGAGGCTGGAGATTCAATCCAAGGTTTGATAAACATCGTTAGTTAGCAGTTTGCCCCTTCCAGCAACCACCTCTTCGGGAATGGGACTGAGACTGCACTCTCGGCCTTGCGGACATTATCCAATCTTCAAGCTCCAAACAGTCCTGGTCCAGACCTAGGGAGTGGAACAGCTGGGTGAGCATTAAAAGGATTTTCCATTCCTCCGCCAGCCAGGAATTCACCAATATCCCTGTTGGGAAGAAAGATTCCAAACCCATGTCACGATACTCCGGATCAATCAACCAACTTCCACCAATAGTCAGGTATATCGACAATTGGGTCTTGAAACCGTCATGACCCGTATGTGTTCTAATACCAATACCTTCCCATGTCGGGCCATTATCCGTATCTGTAAGGAAAAAATAATAATAAAAAGAAAATTCGAATCAAAATTATCTCACTCCATCCCGCGGTGGGATCGTTATTATTGATTTTGATCTGAAACCGTTGGGGAAGAGACGTCCATAGCTTCTCGAGTTGAGATCTGGGCGACAGATGCACGGATTGTCACGATCCACACGTGGGAGCTCCGAGTCTGAGGGTTTTACGACTCCGGAGCTCGTTCGGAAGGAAAAGAAATGAGGAATCTGCCGGTTCGCAAGGACCCTACCCTTTAGGGAATGCCATTCTCCCGATTGTCCAATAAGTCTTGTCGCAAAGAAGCGTGCGACGACTTTCAATGTTCTGCAAGGCCTTGGAGCCCTTTGGCATTATTTGCAGGGAAAAAAAAAATGTTTCTCATGACGACCAATCGTAGACCCAAGGCAGTTCACTCTTCCCTGATCCTTCAATAAGATTACGATTTCCGCGTCCCGCTGTTATTCTTGTTCCGAAGCAGTGACCGTCTCAAACCCCCAGAACCCACTCAAGAGCCTCACATTCCCACTGGGCTATTTTTCATTGGATACCACACGTCTTGACACCTGCAAAATCTCATGATCCGGCCCGAGCGTCTATGCGCGTTAAGCCTCAGGTTCACGATCCATCCTCATCTGGAAAGATTGTCGGAGACGGGATAGCTGAAATTGCTATCTACAGACTCCAGCCTCGTTGGAGGGGTAGCAAGCAGCAACCAGCGCAAACATTACATACGCAGTACGTAGTATATGAAGGCGAGTTTGTTTTCGCTATGTAGCAAAAGCAATCGCTCACAGTCTGCCTCGCCGTGATGATCCAGTTTCTGAATGCCAGGTTTACCGTGCGATCATGCGCCTATAGCATGATGCCAGCGCCCTTCGGTGTGATTTGCATGTGGCCTGGTCTCATTAGGTGTAGTCAGGTCTTTACCGGCGAAACACTGAAACCCAGCAGGATGCCAGGAGTTGAAAGGAATATACTCCGTAGAACCCACCTATAATGAAGAAAGAATTCCGTTGAAGGTGTTGGCACCGTAATGATATACTTCATTGGAAGCTGACCCATGTAAACGCCTTTGTCTTTATTGTATTTGTTACCACTCCTCCACACAACAAGTAAGTAAATCCCTCACTCGCTTAGGGAGTACTCCGTAGCGCGATTTCCCACCACGATAAATGGGCTGAACACGGATTCTGGGAGCGAGAGACATCTCAAGTTCAAACCCGAAGACCCAAAAGAAGGTAAGCGGCGACTCAAAGTGTCCATATAATTTCTGGTCAACGTCAGCTTCCCGTCTTCCATTAGGAGTACGGTTCGAACAGGACTCAGGATGCCCTTATCCGCAAGCTCCCGGTCTAGATCTTTCTCTGTCAGAATGGTCTCGGGGGCACCTGCTAAGATCCAGCGCATAGTCGTCTCGAAACTAGCTTTTGGCCATAAACGCCAGAGTCCAGACCCAAGTCACTCAAGCACGCACCCGCGCAGTTTCAAGGGATTGTTCGGCAAAAATAATATTATATTCTTTTCTTGTGTTGTTGAGGGGCCAACCGGGATTTGGAAATTTCATGGAAACTCGAACAAGAAAAAATTTAAAAAAAATGGAGTACCTTTCGAAGCGTGTACCCGCGCCCTCCCGATGATAATTGACGCACAAGCAATTTCTGTCTGGAGCGATAAAAGGGATGGTGTCAGACGCGTGTTTCTCGTTGGATCTCCTTTCTTGACCCTTGCCTAACAGCCGAGAACTAGCGAAGAGCTCGCCGTCGTTACGGAATATAATAGTGGGATGGACACTATGTAATAGTGTAAAAAAAATAAAAAATTCAATAGGGTCAAATAATAGCAACGGTAATCAAAGGAAGTGGACGGTGGAGTATATGCCTAAAGAGCTTCTAGCGGTATTCTAGACGTGCGACAAGTGGGTTCTCCGACTGCGATCTTGGGTGGTGATAGGGCGATGCGGTATGGAGCCGAGGCGATGGTCCCACACGGCTAGGCGGAGCCGCGGTGGGCCCACTGCAGGCCAGGGGCGGCTGCTGGTTGGCTGGCTGCAGCCCCCAAAAGGGATCCCAGCCGGTTCCCGCCACGTGAAATCCGCGTGGATCGGCGACTTGCGTGTGACCATCCTCCTTGAACAGTGAACACCGTCAAACACCATGAACGTCGTCAGCGGAAGACAGGAGGAGAATGCGGTCTTACTTCAATTGAGACTCCGAGCCTTGTTTCTGGCTTTGTGACTGTTTGGGTGACGGGTCGTGTGTCCAGAAGTCTTGGAAATTGTTGCCTTGACCCAAGAAAGAAACAAATCCATCGATCTTCTGAGTCACCTTGTGTTATAGGTGGATTGTAGCAGGGGTACGTTGTGGGTTGCATCGTTGTTTGGTAATGCGGATGACCCCGGGACACTCTCCACAAACCTGTAATTTCTCGCGACCGTCGAATTTCCACAAAGGCGAGAACTCTGCACGTCGCCCCGATACAAGCTGGACTCTGTTAGGCCATCGTGTGTCAGATCTCGCAAGATCCCACTTTTATCATTCCGATAACGGCTCTAAGAGCGCATTTAGAAAAGCCATCAATACGATTTAAAGTGGGTGGCATCATGCATAAGCCACGTGTGAAAGTGTGTCATCCCTGCAACATGGGGCTGTCAGCGTTCTAAAAAGCGTCTAGAAAATATTAGCTCCTAAAATTGTCAGCCGAAAGCCCAGGGGCAACTATTCGCTTCTCAAGAGTCAAGACCGAACAAAAAAAGATCAATTGCTAGCGGGCGAGCCCTAAACATCACATTTGTCCTTATTGTATCTATCGGTTTCGCTGGGCGAGTCAACCCTGGCGATCATCTGATATTAGTGGCAAGAAATCCCTGGGTCATCCGTTCTGCCGCTTGGCTGTCCAGATGACGTTTCGGTCCATATCCGCTGTTTGATTCAGATCCAGTCGATGGCTCGCGATTTGTGGAATGGTACACTGGACGGGTGGTTCCCGTGTAAGAAGAATGTGTTCCGTGGCTAGCTGCCGCTCTGGAGAACTCGAGCGAAATACGAATGAAACAAGAAAACGTTGATAACCGTTGGTAAGGCCCTGAAAGGCGTTGCTGGGTGGGTGCGCCGGGTGCGCATGAGGGGAACAAAGCAGAAGCACTGGCTCTCAGGCGCCTTTTTGCGTCTTGTTTGCTTCGGTGGCAGGCATGAAAGCGGGAGTCAACCAGCCGATTCTCAACCAAACCAACCTCTCTCTCGTCACGCAACAGTGGAAGGTGGTACTCGACCGACCACACAACCATCTGGGAGCACTGAGGTCCCTCCTTCAATGCGTCGAGACCGTGTTGTTGGAGGGCTGAAATTAATGCGTGTTTTCGAGTGGAAAGCTTGCTCTTCAATCTTACCATAGTTACCGTACTGGACTGTCCCTGACAAGATTTGGGTAGTATTCAATCTTACTAGCTGCGCACTTCCCAGATACCAGACGCTGGGATTTGATAATTACCTCTGTTTATTGAACAAAGAACTAACTGGAAACGGGTGAAAGGGCGGCTGCTTTGTCCTGCACAGTTCATTGAATTTGTAAAGATTACAACCGTACTTCGGGATCTTGAGAAATATATCCATTGTGCGATCCTGTTCCTACCCGAGGGCGCCAGGCGCTTGGCCGGCGTCTTTTTTTTTTTTCGAGGATACTTTTTGGTTGGTCTGGGTCTATTCAAATCTCGAGATTAAGCAAAAATTACTAGTGCTGATAGTCTTTCGTCAGACAAGCAGCCCTAAACGACCTCGCAGCAGGGACGAACCCCTGGCCAAGTGGCTCTGAAACACTCCCATTCTGTGGGAAGGGCCCACGGGGCTCCACATGGCCGAGGATCGAAGGGCCAATTCGAATCCCTTTCCAGGAAATTGGCAGATGAACGGAGTACGGCAAAAAAAAGATGGGAGGATTGACTCCTCTCTGGCCTCAGCGGAGGTTCATACCTGCACGATCGTGGGCCTTTTTCAGCCTGCATGGGATAAAAAGGAAAAAAAAAAAACCAAGAATTTTTTTATTTAAAATAAGAAATATAAACAAAAAGCAAAAGAGGGCAGAATCCGGATTTATGGTACGCAATCAGCCGAATGAGATTTTCATCAGAATGTTGGCAAGACGCAAGAACGATGGCACTCCAACGGATACCTGTGATTTTGTTTCGGCTGGTAACCTGATCGAATGATAAGTGCTTACGGAGTACGGAGTATTCGAGGCTGCATTACTCCGTACTTCTGGCAACATCGCAAGGCAGGATGCATTGCGTCTATTTGTTTAAAACTTTATCCCGGCAGTATTCCGTCCATACAGAGCTGGGGTTAGCACAACCCAATCGCATTTTGATGCTGGCTGGGAAGGGTTGCATATTCTGCTTTTCCAGGGCACAAATCAGAGCGCTGCATATGCAAGGTACAGAGACGCGATGTGGCATGTCACAGACTCCCGGGATAATGGGGTGAGAGGTCAAATTTCAAAAGGATACTTGCTTGCTTTGCTGCATTGGTGCCGCACAACGTTGAGATGTAAACAGGAAAAATAAAAAATAGACAACAAAAAAAGAAAAAATTAAGTGGAAAAGAGATAAACAATTCCAGGGTCGAAAAAATAAAAAACAAAAAGTAAAAAAAAAAATAATTTCAGGCAGTGTATCTGAGGCGTTACAGTAGAGACCTTTCATCTGAACGGCAAAATGTGGTAGGTAATTTAGTCTCCCAACGGCTTGTACCCACATGTATGGTTCCTTTTTCCAAGAAAAGACGTCCAGACAACAAAGAAGAACATCCCTAACTCAACTGAAAAAAATAAAAAAAAAAACAGAATTAATGACAGGTACAGAAAGTAAAAAGGAAAAAAAATTACTAGACTTCCTGCCAGGATAGGGGTGTTGCCGAACAAGATTGCTGTTTCGTATGGATTCTCAAACTAGTGCCAGGAGTATTAATACTGCTGCGGGCCCTCCCGTCTGGCCAAGTAGAGACTTTTTTTTCCTTATGATTCTTCTTAAACCAGATCCGTTGGCATCCTTCTCTAGGCATTGAAGCTGGTTCCTTTTCCTCTCCCCGATCCTCTGTCTCCTGTTGTTCTTCTATAACAGCTCTGTCCTCACGCGCCCTGCCCCAGCTCGCCCGCGCCTCCGTCTCTATATCCTACCTATCTACATACATATTTCTCAGAGATATCCGCTATACGCTACATATATCCTTGCCACTCATCGTCAAACACAGGCGGCGTATACTGCTGCTATATCCTTGATTGTTGGCAGGCGGGATTGCTGCAAACATCTACCAAACACTCGCTTTCTGCTTTTAGTTCAAGTAGTAAGTGTATTGCGGCATTGCATGCTAGATTTCTAGCTAACGCTTTTTAGTTCTTTTCAATACACCCTCATAATGATACTCCGGGACTTCTCCGCAACGAATATGGGTCGCGGCGCATATGATACTACGGGCGTTCCTAAACCCCAACAGCCACCAAAGCCGAGATAGATAATTCGTCGATCCCAACCCAATCGTGCAGCGCCTAAATACTCTTTTCTAATAATCGACCCTTTCTCTTTCGACGCCGTTCCTTTGACGCGGAGCAATCCGCTGAACACTTCTTTGTCCAGATATAGAATTGGACGGATACTAAATTGGCCGACCCACGCCTGGCCTTGTCCTCCTTGACCAGTGCCCCTTTTCGTTCTTGCTGTCCTAAGGATTGCGCACGACGGTTTCATCCTAAAAACTTCCTTGCGTTTTATTGCCGGGAATGGCACACATCCGGCTGACGCCTAATATCTTTTCCGCTATACTTTTTTACTAATTTCGTCCTTTCAACACCGATCGTCGTCGGCCTTTCAACATTTTCCCGTACGCTCCTTTCCGAACGATGATCTGACTCGAATTTCTGTTTGGTTCATTGTGATACCAGAATGACACCTCTCTTTTGTTTTTTCGGAGTTTCAAAAATATAGACGGTGGTGGGCTTGGGGTTTTTTTTTTTTTTTTTTTTGGCTTTTTTCCCCATCATCATCAGTGGGCGGCATTTTACCGGCAAAATACCTCTAGATCTCCATTGGCTTCACAGTCACGTTTCTATTCTCGTTTGTGTTCTACACAAAATTCTTTGTTTTCCTGTCGCATTTCAGCCAGGTGTTTTTGAATCCTGTTTTGTCCTATCTTCTGTACAACTCTGCTGGAATTGGGGTGTAGGCAAAATCATCAATCAGGCGCCGGGATTATCGTACGCTTGCATTTTTTCCAGGCTTTTTCCGGGCGAGGTGTTGGTGCCTCGGTATTCTACTTTGCTTTTGATTTTTGTGTCGGGCCTTTGTGAAATTTTTGCAAGATACGTGTTGACGATTCACCTATTCTGTGAGAATTGGAGCCGGATCTCCCTCCTGTCATGTTTTTCTTTAAAAAAAAAAAAGGTAGATTGTCGTATTATACCGCCTGTGTTTCTTTCATTGTTTCTCTTACCCCGGGGTCATGCGGGTTCCCTTTCCGGATTGCACTATGGTAGTAATGACAATGTGACTGCCTGGTTCATTCCATTATCACATCAACCGCTTCTGTTATACACAGGGCGTTCTCCATTTAATCTCCGCTCGCGTGTAACCTCCTCCGGCTCTGCCGAAGTTCCTTGACCCAAGTGCTTTCAATGGGGCTCGGCAGTTAGGTTAAGGACAAATTGTCAGGAAAACAATTCTCTGGGGGCAAGCTTTCGCGAAATCTCCACATCGAGATCCACATGAAGGTATCAATGATTTTCCTCTCTTCTCGGCCCGTTCCAGCCCTGCAGCCTGCAATGGCAGGCAACACTGAAGCGGTTCAAACCGAGATATGGCAGGTAGACATCACGTGATATTAACGCCGCGACGGCGCTAGTCTAGATCAGGTCAAGCTCCATCGTCCCCCGACTCCCGCTCGCCGCATCAACCTCATCCCGGGCAGTTCCAATCATTCAGTAGACCACCGACGCAGAGCTCAATATCATTACTATAGCTTTTAATTTCTCAAAGCCTGGTCTCATCAAAGCTTGTCAAACAGCTTTCTCCCTTTGTTCAAGCCTTTCATTCTTTTTGTTCTTTTTATAATATCTATTGTTACATACCTATCTTCACTTCCGTTTGAACACAAGGGTGCCTCGTTTCCGAGAGAACCAAGACTTGGCTGCGCAACAGCTTTTTGGTTGAGGGTAACTTAGTGTCTTTCGATTTTGTTCCATTCCCTATCTTGGTTCGTTCATCATTCTTCCAAGAGACAATGTCAGACCCTACTGCAACGCCCGGTCCAAAACCAAGCAGCAGTGTGAAGCTTGTATTGCTCGGAGAGGCAGCCGTCGGAAAGGTGAATTCGAGTCATACAACTCACCACCACTATTTCTTGGGGAGCTTTCACTGACTCTATCTGTTATGCAGTCCTCCCTTGTCCTCCGCTTCGTTAACGATGACTTCCAAGAAAACAAGGAGCCGACCATTGGTGGTATGTTCCATCTGTCCTCACGGCAATGTCACCTAGTCTAATATCTATCTTGTCCTCCATAGCCGCTTTCTTGACCCAAAAATGCGCTCTCCCCACGCGTACGATCAAGTTTGAAATCTGGGACACTGCGGGCCAAGAGCGATTTGCTTCCCTAGCACCAATGTATTACCGAAATGCACAAGCCGCTCTCGTCGTGTACGATCTCACTAAGCCTTCTTCTCTTACAAAAGCCAAACATTGGGTTGCAGAACTTCAACGACAAGCTAGTCCGGGTATCGTTATATCATTGGTTGGTAATAAACTCGATTTAACAAATGATGGCAATGGTGAAAGTGACGGATTGGGAGCCTCGTCCGACGGAGGGCATGTCACTGGCGGAGAGGAATCATCTACCACGGAGAACGATGATACGAATGAAGCGGAAGATGAGCAAGATACACTCGGTGATGCGAGGAAAATATCCAGACAAGAAGCTAGCTCATACGCAGAAGAGGAAGGCCTACTATTCTTTGAAACCAGTGCCAAGACTGGGCTAAATGTTGCAGAAGTGTTTACCGCTATTGCAAATACCATTCCAGAATCTAGCCTGAAGCCCGCAAGAGGCGCCGGAGCCGGTATGGGGTCCGGTCAGACGACTTTAGGCGGCGGTAGACCCGGGGAAGATTCGCGAATTAATCTTCGGGAACGTGGGTCTGCTGGTGCGAAGGAGGGCTGTGCTTGCTAGTCAGCTACTTTTGTTCTTGTCTGATGTCAGTACTTATGATAAGGTTGCTTTCGTCGCATGTTGATATGGGTCTCCTTTCTTGTGTCTTGGGAAATGCTTATTACTAGGTTGATTATGGTATTGTATTGCTGAGCACTTGTCCACTCTCACACCTGTCCTACCTGATATTGATAGAAGAACTAATGATCAGAACTATATATTCTTTAATGCATATTTTGATGCTTTGATAAATTTTTACTTATATCCTTCTGGTGTTACGGGTTGGCAGAGGTCTACCCCAACTACGTTATTAGGCCTGATTAACTTCTCTGAACATTTATTATTTCACAGACAACATGATACTAAAGTCCCAAGTACAGGATTCAACTTCCTCCCGCGTGGAATCTGTGCTGAAAGAATCATGTTTTGTTACAAAGTTGAGTAAACAACCACCATAGTGCAAAGCATTTTAGCACAGCAACTGGTACTTTGTATGTACCGAAGACAACAAAAGAAATTAATGCACATTATACCACACATCACCTAAACATTCATTAATAACCGACGGTAAGGATTCATGTTTAGAAGTGACCAGATATCCAGATAATAACTGGGGACCAACCTGTCACCATGAGGGTTCCCCAGGACAACACAATTGAACCTTCACTGCTTTCCCTGGGAGCGAATTTGGGTTTCTGAGGAAAAGAATAGTCTTGAATCCACAGCATCCTTGTGAGATTTTGCGGATTCCAGAAGCATTGGGGCGGAGTGTATATCTAGAAGCCATGTGCAGCTTGATTGGCTTCCAAGGGGCTAGGTTCAGCGAATTTCGTAGGGGCTTAATTACTTTTCTTATTCGAAATCACATCCAGGTTGTATCACACGACTGATAGCATTAGGTTTTCCTGGTAGACTTTCTGGGCGCTGGGGCTTTTGTCTCGACTCCGTCCGCTGCATCAATCCATCCGTACATCATGCTGACCGCAATAATCGCTCCAACCCATATTAACGCCCAGCCGGCGGCACCTTCGATAGTCGCACCACTCATGGTTCCCGCAAGCTGCACCATCGTATTTGCAAAGGTCATCACCACCAAAACAGTTGTCCGCATAACTAGTGTCTTTTTCTTTTGGCGTAATGCCACCCAGCATTGCCGGTACAAGGATACCGCGAAAAGTTCTCCATGTTTCTCCTCATACACGGGTCCTGAAACTTCGGCATCCGAGTGACCGGAAGGGCTAATTAGTAACAAATCCCTTAGAGCATAACCAATCGGTAGCAAGCTAATGAAAATTGGCGCCAATCCTTTAGCACCGTCATATGCTACCTGCACACTAGGAAGGTTGTCAAAGTGGGTGACGAGAAATTGAGGCAGCCAGGTCACAAAGTTGATATAGAGTGCGACCGTTTGTATAGACGCTGCGACTAATATGGTGTAAATTGCCGTCTGGCGATCGGAGAGAATGGGTCGGTCGGAAGTAGCAAAGAAAAAGTGAGAGGGATTGGTACGGCGAAAGTAAAGGAATGGTAGGCTGTTGGATAAAACAGTTATCATTGCCACCGTGAGTAGAGTGGTCGGCCGGACTCCATAGAAGCTGTAAAGGAAATTCCAGGTAGGTATATTGACGATCTGAACAAAATCCGCGACATCCTGGGCTGCGTTGATAATACTACTCAGCGTTCTTGCGCGGCCTTCTTGTTATGAAATTACTCACCATCAAACTCCAAGAGCCATGCGATTCCAAGTTCTAAAACCCGATATCCAAGCAGCGCGGCGACAAAAATCCAAGATTCCAAATGCCTGCTTGTCCATGCGAGATCTCCTTGGGTAATCGGCCAAGACAGTGAGAAGAGCAGGGTACTCAGCCCAAGGCTGCTGAGTGTCAGAGCTGCAAATCGGGCTGACGAGTAAGCACAGGATCTAAGACTGCATCCTGTTGTTTCTGATGGTCGATTTGCCTTTTTGGCAGCGCTGTGTCGAGGACTAGGCCCCGAAACAGCTGATGTAGCTGATTTGCGGCCCATTGTTGAACTCAGAACCGTTGCATAACATGAACAGAAGGTAATCAAGCGAAAAGTAGAAAGAGGGATGTAAGTACCAAAAAAATTGCGATTCGGTTTGGAGAGCTAAGGTGCTATGTGTTAGCTAGAATCGTTGCCCGACAAATGTGTGGAAACTGCGGTGAGAAAGTTGATCGCGTCCATGTTTTGTTTCTCGCTGACACCAAACTGTCGGTGATGTCACGATATTTACAAGCTCGCGACTCCATGACGCTGATTGATCAATTGAAAGCTTGTGAGGAGCTTTGATTATATAATAAGGTTTTGGTAGAGTTAACCTTATCATCCTGGGTCGATGTCATTCATTATTATGGTAGAAAAAGGATGTCGATCGAGGTATCGTGTACATACATATTGCCAGCTCCGAATCAACGGAGAAGTTAAAGAAAAGTTGAATGAAAAAGGGAATGACGTGGGTTAAAAGAAGCAGGAAAGAAATAATGCAAAGAGAAGATCCGTGCATCAGTTATCGTCGTCCTTTTCCTCAGGTTTGACGACTCCGATCTCCAATGTCCCGGTCTCCCTGCCTTTGAAGTCACGCATGACTGCTTTGAATTTCCCATTGTGCCAGAAGTCCTTCACGGTGACTTCTCGAGTTCGGCCCAAACTCTCGATGTCGGAAATTCGATCTAGTGTGGCCTCCAGATGCTCGTCGAATCCAGGCTTCGAACATATCTCCCGAAACGCACGTTGCATAGGAACAGAATCGGCCCGTACCATGGCCTTCGAATCAATGGTGAAAATGTTATCGTGGTCATAATTCTGAATAAAATCCGCTCTGGTCATTACTTGGCGTGCTTCGTGGAGTGGCATCTCTGGAAGAACATGTCCCTCATTTGGGCAATATGTCGAATCCATTTCTTTTTCTTGATCCACCAAGGCCTTTGCTAGAACCATTGCAGCAGACTAAACTTATATTAGCCCTTCTTCAGTACTGTAAAATGTTCAACATAGAAACCACTTACAGAGTATTTCTGCTCATCCATGACATCGTCATCCATTTCTTCACCAAGTATCCAGCACTTGTTGAGAAACCAAGTTTTTTCAGCTTGACAAATAGAGTCACAAGCTTCAGACATGTCCGGCGCCCTAGCAGCTCGAGTCAAAAATGTCAGTCTTCCGCCAACCTTGCTATATACTTCTTCAAGCAGCTCTTCCGAGGTGTGCTCGTTGCGGTACTTTAGGCGAAATTGATAAAGAGCTTTTTTTGCCTTTTCTTTGGGAAGATCAGGGACTGGAATGACCTCCATTCTGGAAGCATAACGTTTAAGGCGTTCATACACCCAATAGTCATCACTGTTGAAGACTGAAGCATAGAGGTTAGATGGTTTTAAGAGATTTATATATATTGATACGACTCACCAAACGTCACTAGGTTGCTTGCGGCCCACTGTTCGGCACGTTGTTGAAGTAGTTCTAGAAGGTCACGCCCATCCTCATCATCACTCACTAAATGAGTACTATTCACAACGACAATGATGGGGTTTTCACTTGTTTTTCTCCTTCTTAGTGCGACCTTTTCAAGTTTATTGAGGGCACGCTCAATATCAAGTAATGCAGTTGTATCGCGTGGTCCGCGAATGCTAAATAGACTTCCTATGTAGCTGTATTTTTGCAACACATGGAATTAGCTCATTAAAATAGAAGAATACAACCACAAGAAGTCACATACTCTTCATGGAACTCAAAATCTAGCGCTTTGCCGAGTCTTATTCGAAAAATCTCGAGGTCTGCATGGGCCTCAAACATAGCGACTCCAGCGCCATCGATCTTCCTCATCGCGTCAAGAATCATGGACGTCTTCCCTGTTCCTTTCTCTCCGATAAGCAAGAAATAACGACCGTGGATGGATCCGTCGATAATCTGGTCAACTCGATCTTGCTCGCGACGCTGTATCCAATGTGATGTATCGCTTCCTTCTGTTCCCATAGAAGGGGATACGCCCGCAACCTCGAGAACTGGATCCCCTGGTTCAAATGCATTGTCCATTTTCTTAAGCACTATATATTTGTAGTACTTGTAATATGAAAATCCGGCAAGGCTGATATAGTTAGAAGGTATTACCTAGTCCGCATCCGGATGGCACATTTCTTACCCGAGTACTGCAATTGAGGCAAAAGTTGTAGCTGCTGATTCAAACATCTTCAACATAGTCGACCTCATGGTTGGCTCATCGTTCTTTGGCCCATTTTCAGACGTGTCCGGTGTCTCTTGCCCTGGCTGGGGAGGGCCTCCCGGGCTGAAATCTTGGGAGCCATATGGGCGGACTTGGTTCAATATTCGCGGTGCAACAACTGGACGAAGAAAAAACCTCCTAACGCCAAAAGCAGCCCGACTACGGAAGCATCCTAATATCATGCCGAGCTTCTTTATATGACGGTTTGTTTCCCCTTGATCAATTCAACGATTGGGTATCACATCAATCAAAGCAATAAAGCAAAATAACCTGCTACCAACAAAGAGGAAGAAAGGGAAAGAAAGGAGCAGTAATTGAAGTACGGATCCTATTTTCCAAATGAATGTGATGGTTTCAGTAGTCAAACAGTACTAAAATCAAACCAGTGCTGTGTCGAGGAGAAATGCCGTTGTCGTGCCAAACCGCCAGCCACTTGGACTGTGCCACGCTAAACATGCGCCACATTTTGAGATGGCGCTCACGTGGGAAGCCGATCGGGCTAAGTTTCCCGATTCGGATCTTGGCATGAGATCCCGCAGTGATCACGTTTTTTCGAGTCCGCAAAAGTGTTTCGCAGCGACAAAACAACGAAAACACCTCAACGGCGGAGAGAATCTGGGGGAAGCATTCGAACAGACATCTACAGATGGTAAACAGCAGGGATGTCCAGGTCATTATTTTAGGTGACGCTCTGTGCGAATCATGCCAATTTTCGGTAATCATCTCGAATTTTCCCCACAAATACGCTGCCGAGGAAGCTCAGAGGTGGTAATAATATCCACTCCTCCTTGCGAGACATTGGGAAGTGGTATCAATTCTGGCCAAGGGGGTTTTGGATACTCCGTATGTCCTTAAGGTCCGGGGAACGATTCGACTTTCGGCACAATCGATTGGTCCAGTGCCAACTCACGACGCCCTTGACATTAATAAACAGGGTTCACGGCCTTTGACAAGGGCTCGCTCGCTTCCCAAACATGATGAGACGTCTTATTGGAATGTAGCAGCACAATCTTGCTGCAACTTTAAGAGAACAGAATCGACCACGTTTCGGGTGTATCCGCAAGCTGTTCGTCTGTCAACAGAATTCAATTCGTATTCAGGAAGCCCCAAAAGATAGGGAACTCCCGGGCGCTCGTTCTTGAGCAACACTCCATGTACGAATGTTGCTCAGACGGCCTGGCCAAAAGCGACATTCATTATCGAAGGAGTGGTGCAATGACAGTTACCTGTTGCTCTGGAACAACAAATTGGGAGTAACTGCTATAATAGACTGATACACGACGCCGGGTGGACAGACAGCTCAAATTACTCTTGGTATTCGCGGATTGAGTCTTTGCCGTTTGTACGCGGGACAGTAGTAGCTTGAACCCTAGAATCCGAATCTTTAGTCGCAGTTTCGAGATAGGCGATCCAATACCACAATCTTTTTTCATGTTACTCTGGGGAAATGCGCGCATGACTTTTCCGTTTTTGTCCAAAAAAAAGGCTGGAGCTGATCAACAGACAATTACAACACGTTTAATTTACTAAATACAGCGACGACAATGAGGTTTAACTGAACAATGGCATAGTAACCTACACGTCAAGGTTTTGCTGCAGGAGTCCTCGGTGAGTTGTGGTGGCTCGAAAGGTTGTGCCGAAATATCCATTTGCCCAGCGTGACTAAGCGCGATTTTGCAAGGTAAATCCGGCTTCCGTAAAATTTTCTGCCCCAGAAGATCAGCCATCTCAAAGCCGAATTTTTTTTTTTTTTTGGATTTCGAAACCAAATTTTTTTTGACTTGGAATTCGAGTCTGGTTTAAATTCATTTGGGCTAATGCCATTCTTTCTTTAATGCGCATTCTCTGTTCTCTGTGTTGTATGTTATAAAGCTCCTCTATACTTTACCTTGTTCCGCTACTCGGGCGTTCTATCTTTGCGCCGGTTTTGATTCGAGCATAGCTTTCTCTCTCTGCTTTCAATTTCTCCAATGGAACAACAAAATGGAAATATGGAACACACTCAAGGTATGAAATGCCCCCGGCTCAATCTATATAGCTGTATCCGAAGAAATTTGTTCCAGAATCCTAATAGAATCGTCTTAGGGGTGTCGAACCAATCCAAGCTCTCGGATGAGGTGACCAAGCTTCCCAATGGAAACCACGCTGAAGGAGAACAGAATGAGGAACAGAATGAAGCTGGTATGCGAAATAAATCGGACTGCATTGCTTTGGTAGTTGGTCTTATACTGATTATGCCTCGCTTTAGAAGCCCCAGGCTTGTTTCAAATCACCGTAAACTTGCCGCATGAGCCTCACAAAATTCAGATCATGGTCAGCTTTGCGCAGGATGAGACGGATACAAAGTACGACCGGCTAACTTGTACAAACAGGTGTCGAATCAAGAGCAGGTCCAAGACGTGCGTCAATCGATCGTCGAGTTGCCTGGCACTTTCCAATATACTAGCTTTCACTTGGAGCATAACGGGAATAGAATAAATGACTATGTGGAGCTTTCGGAGGTAAAAGACTTCAAACCGGATGCTGAGATAGTATTGGTCGAGGACCCTTACACCGAAAAGGAAGCTCGCATGCATGTTGTGCGCATCCGGGAGTTGATTGGTGCTGCAGGCGATCGAGTTGACACTTTGCAAGGAATTTGCGCCGGACTGTCTCTTCATGATTCCGTTGCCGCTAACGAGGAGCTCTCTGATGACCTTCCATCCAAGAATAGCTCCGATAATGCCACCGGAGAGCATGCTCTCATCGGGTATGAGCTCAATGGCGCCGCCGATCTTCGCACATTGCTTCCAAGAAAACAAGCTCCACTACCGAAAACTGTTAAGGCTGTCTCACTCTCCCCATGGAATCCTCCTCCATATCACCTTCGCCAAAAAGGCCATCTGCTCTATCTGCAAGTCACCACGAATGAGGGAGAACAGTACCAGATCACCTCCCACGTTTCCGGCTTCTTCGTCAATAAATGCTCCAATAGCAAGTTTGACCCTTTTCCCCGACCGGCACCCAAAAATCATAGCGCCCATTCGTTACTTACCCTCATTTCCATTCTCTCCCCATCGTTTGAGAGTTCCTTCAAAGCTTTACAGGCGGCGAACAATAAAAAAGACCTTTTAACAACCTTTCCTTTTCAAAATTCGATCCCAAACAACCCCTGGTTCGTCCCTCCGGTGACCAGTTCGATAAATGCGCATCAGTCAGACATGACAAGGCCGCAGGAGAGCTTCCTGATTGGTGGAATTGACAACTCCGAGACACTGAGAGACTGGAATGAAGAATTCCAGACGACACGCGAACTCCCTCGTGATACCGTGCAGGACAAGGTTTTCAGAGAAAGACTAACCTCAAAACTCTTCGCCGACTATAATGATGCTGCAGCGCGGGGCGCAGTTCTAGTGGCTCGTGGTGAAGTGGCACCTTTGAATCCCACGGAGGGTAGAGACGCCCAAATTTTTGTTTATAATAATATTTTCTTCTCTTTTGGAGCTGACGGTGTTGGAACATTTGCGGCTGAGGGTGGAGACGAAGCTGCGCGTGTTGCTGTTTCCAAGGATGTAATGGGTGTTAAAGCTGTCAACCAGCTCGACATTCAGGGCCTCTTCACTCCCGGCACGATCGTAGTTGACTACCTTGGGAAGCGGGTAGTTGGCCAGAGTATCGTTCCTGGTATCTTCAAACAACGTGAGCCTGGAGAACATCAGATTGACTATGGTGGTGTCGATGGCAAAGATATCATCGCGAAACACGAAGCCTTCGTGCCGCTATTTGAGAAAGTCTCCAAATCATTACGAGTGAAGCAGCATCCCGTCTGGGACAAAGATGGTAACAGACATGAATTGGAGGCTAGCGTCGAGACGAAAGGACTTCTTGGAACTGATGCTCGCAAATACATCCTGGATCTGTATCGCATTACTCCCTTGGATATTGTTTGGGCTGAGGATTCCGAAAACCATGAACCCTATCCTCATCGGATGTCTGTTCTTCGTTTGGAGCTGGTCGAGGCTTATTGGCGATTCAAAATGGGACAGTATGTGAAGCAGGAAGTCGAAAACCGCAGGAGGGCAAAACGAGATGCGGAGGCGAAAGCCGACGGGCCCGAGACTAATGGAAGCGAAAACAAAGACACCGAGAGTGGAGAGTCTGACAAGAAGGACACCGCTCCCGACCAGGAGCGTGTTGACATTTCGAATTTCAAGCTCGCGTTGAACCCGGATGTTTTCAGTGGACAAGAACCACAGACGGAACAGGAGAGGGCAGAGTGGGCAGAAGACGAAAAGGCCGTCCGGGACGCCTGCGAATACTTGCATTCGAAGATCATGCCCGAATTAATTCAAGACTTTCATGACGGTGAGGTGGGGTTCCCGATGGACGGACAGTCACTGGGCCAGATTCTCCACAAGCGTGGCATCAACATTCGGTATCTTGGAAAGCTTGCCCAGTTGGCTAAGGCAAAAGGCGCTAGATTACATGCCTTGACCGCTCTTATGACCCATGACATGATTGCCCGTGCGTTCAAACATGTTGCCAACCGCTACCTTCGTCACCTGCCAGCCCCTTTTGCGACCTCTTGCATCGCTCATCTGCTCAACTGCCTTCTTGGTACTGAAGTCAACTCTAAGCCTCGTCCTGAAATTGACGAAGCACTGCGTGAAATCTATCCTGATGGTGATTTCTCCTTCGAGAACGTAATCCCGACTTCGCTCAAGACGGAGATTGAGGAACAGATCAAGATCCGTTACCGGTATTCTCTCGATGCCGAATGGACTTCTTCCTTGAGACACCTACAACTTCTCCGCGACATTGCTCTCAGGCTTGGGCTCCAGTTTGGCGCGAGGGAATTCGCTTTCGACCGCTCTCAAATTAAAAGCCAGGAGCATTCTCCCGTCTCCAATGGGCATTCGGCCGAAGAAGGGGGTAAGAAGAAAAAGAAGAAGGGCAACGATCACAACTCTCCACGATCAGCTCCAAGTCCGTCTCCTAGTGTCACCTTCTCGCCTGAGGATATCCTGAACATTGTTCCGGTCGTCAAGGATGCAGCTCCTAGAAGCGCGCTCGCCGAAGAGGCTTTCGAAGCCGGACGCATTTCCTTGATGCAAAACCAAAAAGAGCTCGGACAGGAACTTATACTGGAATCTCTTTCTCTTCATGAGCAGATCTATGGAATCCTTCACCCTGAAGTTGCGAAGCTCTACCATCAGCTTTCTATGATATATTATCAATCTGATGATAAGGATGCCGCGATTGAGCTTGCTAGGAAAGCGGTCATCGTTACGGAACGCACTATGGGCGTTGATTCGGCTGATGCTATTCTGAGCTATCTCAATCTTAGTCTGTTCGAGCATTCAGCGGGCAATACCAAGCTTGCATTGACTTACATTCGACACGCATTGGAATTGTGGAAAGTTATTTATGGCCCGCACCACCCAGATTCCATTACGACCATGAACAACGCTGCCGTCATGCTTCAACACCTTAAGCTATACCCCGATTCTCGAAAATGGTTCGAAGCATCTCTCACCGTTTGCGAAGAGCTTTTTGGAAAGCAGTCCGTCAACACTGCAACCATTCTCTTCCAGTTGGCCCAAGCCCTTGCTTTGGATCAAGACTCTAAGGCAGCAGTGAACCGCATGCGTGACGCGTACAATACATTCCTTAACGAACTCGGTCCAGAAGATCGCAACACCAAGGAGGCCGAGAATTGGCTTGAACAGCTCACTCAGAACGCGGTAAACATTGCAAAGCATGCCAAGGATATTCAGGCTCGCCACCGAAGACGTTTGGCCAACTTGCCTGCTCGTCTCGGGACCAAACCTCAGCCTCAGGTGGGACAGACCACTTCGGAGGTGGCCAATGCAGCGGCGGCCGGGGGAAACACCTCCCTTGATTCTCGAAGTATCGATGAACTCCTGAAGTTCATTGAAGGTGGTGAATCCAGCGCACCACGCACTAAGCAGAAGAAACGCGCTGCCGCACGCAACCCAAAACTTCGCGCCTCAAAGCAATCGTCTGCGAAGCCTTCTTCCTGAGGGTTGCTTCAAGATAGGAGTTTCATGTCTTGGAATGATAGCGTCATGGTCGGTACGGACTCTAGAAACTTTATTGTACTGTGCCCTCAGATCAAGCGGAAACCGAGTGTGCGTCTTTGAAAGCGATTTTGCTCGTTCTCTGAAGAGCTAGAGCTATTGGATTATTTAGAATTGTACATATATATATCCCTACTCCACTCGATCATGATCCCTCCTTGTGCTCTCTTTATGATGGATGTGTCCAAAAGTCTGCATGGCAAGGATATGGGTCTGAGCTTTCTTTTCTATTATTGGGTTTCTAGGATTTGTTGGCCAGTGCTTCTGCTAAGATTTGGATTCATTTTTTCGTTCATTATGACAGTGTATAAATAATGAGACAAAAACGCATGTTTTACTACTCCGTATATTTTTCTGGATTGAGTCTGAAGTGCTAAAGAATTTTGTGAAGCGGATCTTATCTGATTATATTCAGGGGTCCGATTTTAGCTTTTCCTAAACTTTGTTTTCGGTTCGGGCTGTTTGCTTTGTTTGATTGTTTACATCCGTCTTGGCCGAAAGAGCCTCTTGAGCTCGGCTTTCGAAGCTGTTCAACCTGCACGCTCCCAAATTATATATACACTCTGCACAGCCTACATACTTTGCATTTTATCGTGTCTTATAATAGATCTTACGAGCATTTGACGTTTATCAAGCTTCATGGGCTGCCCCCATTTAATACTGGTATATTTTCTCGGCCCAAAACTTTCCAAGCTGCTCAGGACTACCGAGTAGAGAAGCCACGCACGCCTTTTTTCGTTTAGTGCTACGTGCCAAATAACGCACACTTCATGGGTTATTAAACACAGCTACATATGTATCTATGGTCCTAGATTCTACGTCCTGCCGTTCGAGGTCGACTGGCGCAAAACCAGCGGCAACCTCGAAATGGTGCGCCCGAGCGCTACGGCCCTTGACCTCCGCGGTGCTGCGTCTCGAAAAGCATTTGAAGAATGTACCCATGCAGCCTCATGACACTCCTCGAAGAACGTCCAGTAATTTCTCTCGGCAGCCAAAGCTTCGCAAAAACAACGACGGAATAGGCAGAAGTTCAACCCTCTCCGATTCAGAGTCCACCGCTACCGATCCGACGTGGGTCCCAGGATGTTCTACCCGCCAGCGAATAAAGCATAGATACTCAGTGCGCAAAGATAGCTCGGATGGCACATCGAGACGTCGTCCGAGATCTATTCTTCGAAGTCCTGCGGCCGAGAAACTAGAGCCAGGCGAGTTTACAATCGCTACGCCTTTGATCTTGGGGAAAAGGCGAATAATACACGAGCCAGAGCAACCAAAGAACAATGTTTTATTCAAAATAAATAATGCGGCTGCTTCGGTTTTCTCAGATAGTAAAAACCGGATCGAACTCTCGACTACTATATCCAAAGCTAATGCAGATTGTTACGGCGATTTCTCTTTTATGACTATATTCATTGCCATACTCAATGGCATGAGTACATTTTTAAGAGCCACTTCGGCGGCGCAGAGCTCTGTGTCACCGCATCGTGTTCCTTCTTTGCTTTCCATGGCCCTGAACAAGACGTCCGAATATATCGTCCAGGAGCAAGGCCGCCTGGATAATGCAGAAGATAACGATGACGACATAGATGTCGCAGATATCATAATTACGGATTTAGAAAATACCTATGCTGTTTCAAACGAGGGATGGGAGCCTCTAAGAAAACTGGTCCGCACACACGGCATTCGTCTGCTGTCTAATACTATCCGAAATGGATGGATACGGTGGCCTCTTGCCGGCCAAATGGTTCTGAAAGCCCTTGAATATAATGCAGACGATGCGGCGGAGGCCATTTTAGAGGCACTGCTACCTGTGACCCCGAATTTACCACCCCCACAGTGCCTGGATGACATCCTTCTATCTTCGAGGCCCTCTGTGTCCTCCCTTTGGTCACTAGGCTGCTATATTGAACGGAAAAATAATCCCAGCTTTCTCTATCGCGAGGTATCTAAATTACTACTCCATGAGATCATACCTGTGAGCTGGATGGCAACGGATTCCATGAAACCCTACATAGTTGATGCCATTGCCTCCACGATATCCCTTGACGAACATTCCGGTGCATCAGCCGAACTATTAGGGGCTGTTCTGCGCACTTCCATGAAACCGGATCTCGATACGAAAACATTGAAAGTCAAACGAGGTCAAGACAGCTCCACAGATCCAAATTCGAGCCGCCGGAAACGTCTGCGTCCACAGGAAAATACCTATGAATACTCTTTTAGCGGAGTAGAAATCATTGATGCGCTAAATAATTCTATCTCTAGCATAATTATAAGTCTTTGCTCAGCCCATGTCTCAAGACACGAGAAATCCGTTGCCAGGTCTGCTATGTCGCAGATTGTCACTCATGCGGCAGCTGTTGCGCAGCAGCATATCGGAAGAACTCCGGAGGAAGAAGGACATGCGAGTCCGGAAGGTCGATGGCTTCGAATAGGCTATATTGTACTCGCGCGATACTGGCTCGATTATTATACTACAATCGGCTCTCAAGAAGTTAATAACCTTTGCTCGCACTTTCTCAGAGAAGCCGACAACTACATTCGCCTCAGTTCGAATCGGAATGATCTTTTCAAAGGTCTTTCTTCATTTTTCCTCCGATTGGCGCGTTGTTTGGGCCGGGATTCATGTGAGGAACGGTTTCGGGTTATCACGTCGCTGGCTGAGCTTTTTGAGCCGGCTGAACTTGGAAAATATCCCGCATTCCGTGCGGCGCTGGCTAAAGTGGCAGTCGATGCGGCGCTTAGTTTTGCGGAAGATACTTGCTTACGAGAGCACAGCTTATGGGCTACAGAACTTCAGGATAAAGTAGCAGCATTCAAATTTGACTCGCTTGATAATAACTCAGAACCGCTAACTCCATCGCTGTGCCTTTCGTCAGCTGGGTTTCGTTGGGAAGATGGAATCGGAGAATGGGTCGCTTGGACGCCGTGTGCAAAACGTAAGCGTCCCAACGCAACAGGACCTTCAGCGGTCACAGAACAGAACGGCACTCGGTTTCCAGCCACAGGCAGGGACAGTGATGTTGACTCGGAAAGAGAAAGCGATTTATTCTCGAATAACGGCACAATCGACTCCAGCGTTTCCTCAGATCACACGAGCCCTTGTACTTCTTCAAAAAGAAGTTTCGCCTCCTTTGAAGCTGATTTTGAGGATGACCGATGTACCAATGCGAATCACTCTAACGATACTACTCACAATCTCGCACGATGGGCGTCTATCGTCTCAGTGGAAGTCCCAGCCCCCGTGATCGCTAAATCAAAGAGGGATTTCGACGTTGTCGTCTACAATTACATTGATAAGAAACAGACTATGCGCTCTCACCTGAACAAATACGCCAGGGGGGATGACGAAGACGACGTTATTGCTTCTAGTGCTCCAACGGTATGTGAAGTTTGGGACGAGGTTCGATTTCTACCAAAGCCAGAGAGCGGCGTGCAGGTGCCAAAACGTAGATCACGACGCTCAGGCACGAATGGTTCTCGGCGCCGAGCTTCCTGCCGAATAGCCGCCCAGGATCGACATGTCATTCCATGTTCTACAGGCAGCGCTGTAGTCAGTGACGACGATGAACTGAGTTTTCTTTGAATACTTATCAATTAAAATGATCATGCAGTCGTTTTTTGGGAGGATTATTGGAACCAAGTATTTGGTACCTTATATTTTTAACCATGATACCCTTTTTTTCTAGCAACATCGTGATGGTGCCGCTATTCTTTGGAGTTTGGGAAAGGTAGAAAACCCTATTGGATCAGCTTGTCTCGGCATCTGCTAGTTGGGCTTGGATTTCTCTATCATGGTATTGTTGTTGGTTGGGGATATTTTTGCCCATGATGAGGCTTTTGTTTGATCTTGAGGAGTACTTCGTATATTGTGCCAAGTTCGTTTCTTCTTGCCGTTTTCCCTCTCAACGCCTCTGTCTAGGAAGAAAGTTAGGGGAACTTTCCATGTTTCCATCTCTACTTAGGTGTATCGATGAGAGTTACCGCTCTTGGACATGAATCTTGGACGTCGGACGATTTGAAACTCATCGTTCAAAACGAGACAACACAATAAGTTTCTGAATGGGCTGTTTTGCCCCTTTCAAATAGCTGTAGAAACCTGGCGTCGAGGTCTTATCTTAACACCTTCCGGAGTTTGAAAGTCAACGCTACACGAAGTGCGACTCCCAGTCGGTAGATCAGGCTTTTTGTAAGAAGTCTTAAGAGTGGTGTGATTCCCGATCCCATCTTCCCTAAAAACGACGGTTTGTCTCTCACTGATATCGGCATGGAAGGTGAATTTGACTACCAGTCCTCGAAACAACTAATGATGAGGGTTTTGGGTCGCTGTGCCTAACTCGACGATAGTGTGGTTCAGAAATCGATAAAAAGTGACAAACCTTTTTTGACCGAAGATGAAACCGACCAACAAGATAGCCTGTACCAACTTGTTTCTGCCCACTGACATCACTAACTAGTTTAGCCGCCTAGAATTTTAGACCTTTTGTAGCAGAACCCAATGCTGTCTGGCAGTGTCAGATGAATCAACGGAGGCTCCCCGTCTTGTATGAACATACATACATACGGTTGGAAGCTGTCTTGTTTCTTCTGGTTCTGCTGAAACGGTTCGGTTTCTAGGCGAACACAATGTCCCAGCTTTAGCGAGATCATATACGTTGATTACAGCTTCGTGAATAAATTCGGAAGATCGAAAAAATTGTTAGAGGATTATATTTTGCTCAGTGCGGTAATGAGACCGGGTCCCTGCCCAAGCTCCGCAAACGCAGCCTGGGGGATCAGCAGCCTTTATTATCAATCTCAAGTTGGGATTCAGGGGTTGTCGTGAAGATTCTCCATTAGTAATTGAGTTTCCCAGCCACTAGTCCGGAGTCGGAATGCCGGCACAAGAGACACCAGTTACTGGCAGGGACCCAGCTGCTACTGTTTCGTTTTGTCTCCAGTTCGCCAAACTTTTTTTTCACCACCGCTTCCCAAGAACAATACATTGTTCCAATAGCTCAAGCTCGCTCCGCGGTTCTGATGGTTTTCATTCTGGACCGAGGACCTTGCACAGCGGTGCGCCTGTTCACGGATTGAATTTCATCGTCAGCGCACCGGCCTGGCCTTTGCAATTAGAGATACCCCCGAGGAGTTGAGGTCGGGTCAAGAGCGTTGATCTTTCCAGACCTTGCTCACCCTTGACAACAGCTAGCTAGAATGATGAGAAGCTAGATTGAGACGGTTGCAGCGCAAAATCATAACCTTTGTGATGAGCTACAACTCGAAACGCCGGGCGGGGTTTACCATGGGCCAGGAGACATCGCTTCGGTCGGGTCTTTCCTTGGTTCCTCTCTGCGTCTATAGTCTTGGCCTATTGAGTGAGAAGAAAACAGAGAAAAAAGTCTCGATCCACGGACATGTGAAGCTACTTTTTGTCCTACCTCCTTTGCGGAGTATGAACGGAGCTTCTTTTCGTCCAGACAGGCCGAGATCTTTCTTACCCTAAAGCTCGGAACCCCCCGTTCTGGGAAGTCGAACGATCTGTTTCTCTCTCCATTGTCGCAGAACGTCTCGGGGAGGCAAGTGATTGATATCAATGCTTGTTCTCTAGTGCCTCAAGCTCTGTGGCAACTCGAACCTCATGGTACGATGGGTTCGTCCCAAGCTCCACTGATATTGTTATTATTAGTAGACGGCATCCCCATCTGTTCTTCTTGGATGTCAGTTTCTGTCTACTAATCCATTTGAGTCCGGGACTTTGCACTCATTTTCCTCCTTTACATTTTTAATCATATATCTTAATTACCATACATTCTTTTGTCTTTCTGGGATTTCTTTTCTCAATTAATAACTAATAGCACGTGCGGCGCATACGCTCTACTGAACCGGCGATAGTCCCTACAACCATCGCCATATATTACACTCGTTCAAAGGTTTAGTTCCTAAAAAGATCAACAACATTTTGTTCTCTTTCGCAGACGTCCGACTCAAGACCTTTCGATGCAAACTTGACCTTAGCACTCCGTTCGCTTTTACGACCAGGGTTACATTCTCGAATCTTATGTATTTACGCTAAACATACGTTCCCGGAGAGCTCTTGCTACCGATATACCCCTAGCATTGCTCGGAACGGGGTGTATTGTTGCCAACATGATTCGAAATATACTGCTAGCGCTGCTCCTTACGCTCGGGGGAGCAAACTCACAACACACCTCATACTCCCAGGAAATGGAGTCTTTACTCTCTTCTAGATCCGAACTGCAGGGACTGAACGATGTACAGATGGAACCGAGGGCGCTAACTGCTAAATTCAGCAGTTTAGTGATTCTGACTGGGGGATGTATTCTTAGCTTTTTTCTTATATGGGCTTCTGTGATTCGTTTCTCGGAGCATCTGAGGCACTTGGCAAACTTGAATCTGGGCACGCAAAACTATTTTGTTCCTGCAAACCCGAAGTGGGCGTGGCTGAAGAAGCACGTTATTTACGCTCCTTTGTTTCGCATGCGACATAACCGCGAATTCCGCTTATCGTCGGCCAGCAATTTTGGAACTCTTCCGACACGTTTTCAGACAGTATTGTTGACTGGGATCATCGTCATGAATATCGCGGTATGCTGTGCCACCCTACCATATAGAGGTACCAGAAAGGAGTTTTTCGTTGCTATCCGCTTTCGAACCGGCCATATTGCCGTGGTAAATTTGGTACCAATGATGATCATGGCTGGAAGGAACAATCCCTTGATCAAACTACTCAACGTTTCTTTTGATACATGGAATTTGCTTCATCGCTGGCTTGGACGAATAATGATTATTGAGTCCTTGATCCACGCGCTTATATGGACCGTTCAGACAGTCGATTTCAGTAAGTCGCCAATTGCAGGTTGATGAATCTGGCTCAGGTGCTAATGTGATTTGTGTAGCGGGTTGGGAAGCTGTGCATGCGGCTTATCGAAACAGCTATATTCTTCAGACCGGTATAGTGGTAAGACACAAAGCTTCCTTTTGATAGCATAGTAGCTAACTGTGACAAGGCGACTGTGGTCACATTATTGTTCCTTATCCACTCTCCATCAGCAGTACGGCATGCTTTCTATGAAGTCTTTCTACACTGTCATATCATCTTTGCCGCCATTTTCTTCGGATGTATGTGGGGCCATGTGAAGAATTCCAATATTCCACGCTATTACCTAGCTGCGGCAGTGATTATATGGATCAGCGAGGTAGGGGATTATCTTTATGTAATTTCAAAAGCTCCTTACTAATTCACTGACAGAGAGCGGCCCGTTTCATACGGCTCATCTATCTAAACCTTGGAAACGGAGGCACTACCGCACTGGTTCAGGTCTTGCCAGGTGAAGCCATGCATGTCAAGCTTACATTGGCACGTCCGTGGGTAGTAAAACCGGGACAGCATCTCTACCTCTATCTGCCGTCGATTGGGTTGTGGACGTCACATCCGTTTACAGTTGCTTGGAGCGACAACGAGCAACTTATCACTGAGAAAAAAGTTCTTCCAACCAGCCAAGACGATATTCTTGAGCCACAGCAGTCCACCATCTCTTTAGTCATCCGGCGCCGAACCGGTTTAACCAACCAGCTATACGAACGTGCATGCGAACGTGTCAGTGGTTGCATTGCCCTACAAGCACTAGTTGAAGGGCCATATGGAACCGAAAATTCTCTGAGTTCATATGGAACAGTTCTCTTATTTGCCGCTGGTGTCGGTATTACGCATCACATTCCTTACATCCGCCAGCTCGTTGCGGGTTACTCTCAAGGCACCGTTGCGGCGCGACGGGTGACACTTGTCTGGATCATCCAGTCTTTGGAGCATCTTGATTGGGTAAAACCATGGCTTACTGAGATCATGAGCATGGAAGGCAGCCAGGAGGTTCTCAAGGTTATGCTATTCATTTCAAGACCGCGAAATATGCGGGATGCGCAATGTTCGACTTCTCAACTCCGAATATTCTGCGGGAAACCGAGCATCGGGCTTGTACTCGATGGCGAGATTGAGAGGCAAATAGGCGCTATGGGAGTCCTTGTCTGCGGCACGGGGAGCCTGAGCGATGATGTCCGAAAAGCTTGTCGAGAGAGGCAGACTCCAACGCATGTCGATTTCATCGAGGAGTCTTTTACGTGGTAGCGTGTTCGTGCAGGTGTTCATTTAGCGACGTTGATGACACGAAGCGACTTTGACTTTTTTTTAACTATACTAATACACTCCTTTCCCTTCCATTGCATGTATATAGGATCCTATAATATAGTACCATACAACATCAGGAATTAAAAAGCATGTACTCCGTACTCCGTAATTGAAGATCACTACTCCGTACTCCGTACATCGACAGAGGCCTACCGTCAAAAAGGGGCTGGTGTTTGTTTTGTTTGCATTAATCACCCTCGCCAAGATCGTCGATTCCGTCCTCCACTTCTTCGGGTTATCATCTTCCTCGGCTTTCACCTTGTTGACATTAATAATGCTGTTCACAGTGTGACTTAATGGTGGGGTTCGGAGTGGGACAATACTGCTACCACTGGCCATTGCGACGGCCCGCAACTCCAAAGTTGAAATGACAAGCTGCAAGCTTCCAAATCCGTCGTCGAGATCCGCAAGTCGTCATGATTTCTCAGCAGACGATTGTCTTCTTGCTTATAAATCCTCCCGCCTCCATAAACGTGAGGTGGGATGAATGACGAAATAAGATGACCTTCTTCTCCGTATATATTCACCCAGCTGCGCTCGTTTCACTGTCTTGAATGTCTGGTAATTAAATGCTCCAACGACTCTTAGACATTTATCAGCACAAAAACCATCCACAATGACTGATCGGAGGCCGAATATTACTCTATACACTTCTGGGACGCCCAATGGCATCAAGATCTCTATAGCTTTGGAGGAGCTAGGGTGCGTTTCTATCTCAGGCCAATGTTTCATTCGGCGTCCTTCATAAACTGATTCTGTGTGCCATGCTAGGATTCCATACAAGGTACATGCCATTGAGTTGGGAAAGAATACGCAAAAAGAACCTTGGTTCTTGGAAATAAATCCCAACGGTCGCATTCCCGCCATTACTGATACATTTTCCGATGGCAAACAAATCAATCTTTTTGAGTCTGGAAGTATCCTGCAGTATTTGGCCGAACAGTATGATACAGAGCATAAAATTTCGTATCCAAAGGGAAGCCGAGAGTCATATGAGGTGAACAATTGGCTACACTTCCAGATGGGTGGACTTGGACCAATGCAGGGTTTGTCGGATCCCTCCAGCCGCCAGCCGGTCTTAACGTTCGGCTTCTCTCTTTTTTCCGTGAGGCTCATTCGTATTTCAGGTCAAGCAAACCACTTTGTGCGCTATGCTCCAGAGCACATCGAATATGGTGTGAATCGCTACGTGAACGAAACCCGTCGTCTTTATGGTGTTGTAGACAAGCACCTCGCAACTTCAAAATCCGGATATCTAGTCGGCGATCATGTATCCATCGCGGATATCGCGCACTGGGGATGGGTTGCTGCAGCAGGTTGGGCTAAGGTTGACATTGAGGAATTCCCACACCTTAAAGCGTGGGAGGAGCGCATGTTGCAACGCGAAGGTGTTGAAAAGGGGAGACATATTCCAACGAAGCATACAATCAAGGAGACTTTGAAGAATAAGGAGCTGATGGAGAAAGAGGCAGCTCAAAGCAGAGCCTGGGTCCAAGCTGGAATGAAGGATGATGCGAAATAGTGATCTGCTCGTTGAAGTGCCCATTTATAAGTATGGGCTTCCTGCGGAAGGCAGGATTTTGATATGCATTACTTTTTAATCAAGTTAGGTGTCCATTTCATAACTGACACATTCCATTCTGTTGACTACCTATCCATTATGTGTTGAAACTCTCCTAAACTAGTTAGGTATCTGACTAAGCATAACTATGAGTAGTTGAATACTGCATAGTTGGCATTCGCATTTCAATGACTTAAGCAAATTTGTACTGAGCAAGTTGAGTATCGGTGAACTTCTCATGGTCATCACCCACAATCATCAAGGCAATAAACTTGTGGATAGGCGGCTCCACTTTCATAAACTTATCTGTCCAACTCTTGGCTGCAACTTTTTGAATTGAAGTCAAATCCTTGTCCAAAGCTTTCTGAACTGCCTCCAGGGTTGCGCGGATGGAATCTTCGCTAACGTCGACATTCCAATGCTTATCGGCAGCCATGTTAAAAACATCTTGGACATCCTTGTCTGATTTCAACTTATCTATTACGACTTTTGTTTCCTTCTCGCCATTCGGGTATGGGGGGTGTTCCCATTTGGCTGAGCGTTGGAGCCTATCGTGCCACTCTGACACTGGATAAGGCTGATACCCACGGACATCAGGGCTAGCAAGGAATGGATAATACATCCACTTCCAGTCAGTGGGCGTAAATTTCGACGCCGTTTTGACGTACGCTTGGCCCTTTGCAACCTCTTCCTCAAGGAGAATTTTGATCGCCTGGTCAATAGGGAGCTTCAAATACGTTATTAGTGTTTTGCTGGAAACTTGGGATTGTCAAACCAACCTTCTTTTCCCAAACCTTCATAACGCTCCGACTACCCCAATCAGGACGGATATCTGCGTTCGGTTTTTTCGCACCCCCAAAATCTGCGACAAAACACTGCAGATACCACCTGACGTAGTTGGATATCATGAGCGCAACGTTGTGGACCGCAGTCTCATTCGGAGAGACTGCCATCTTTTCAACTGCTTGGCGTACAGTGTCCTCGGGCTGGATGAACGCGTCGCGTTCGTCGAAATGCGTGATCATTGGATTTTTCGAATACACCGTGGTAGGTTTGATGAGAGGTTTCGCGGTTGTTCTCAATTGAGTCTCGAATTCAAGGTAGCGCCTGTCGAATGCTCCCACCTTTTTAGCATACTGGGCTCGCAGGTTGTTATATTCTTTGTAGGCCTCCTCTTTGGCTTTCCGGACACGTTCCTGCCAATCCTCCCAGCTTTCATTATAACGCTTTCCTCGTCGGTTGGGCTCACACCATCCGCCCCAGCGCTGCGGAGCGGACTCCGGGGGACCCTCCATTTGAATCTTTCTGACCTTCTGTTCCGCCTCCATCTCCGCCTTCCGAAGAGGCCCTAATTCTTTTTCCACGTCGTCTTTTCTCTCAGCTTTCCCCTGTTCGTAAGCCGAGTACAAACGATTTAGAATGGGATCTGCAGGCATCTTGATGTCACCTCAAGCTTTTCCGTATTAGGTATGAAACCGAGGAACAGCCAATGTAAAAAGAATGGCTTGTACCTTTGAGTAGCTCCAAAAAGCATTCTTTTAAGGAGGATCAGGGGCAGTATCTATGTTTTATGGCCTTTTATACTGATTTCTTAGTCGAAAGCAGCTCTGAGAGAGCAGCAACGTCATAATTCAAGCTAATATTGTAAATCATGACCTCCGAAGGCATATAGATATTATCTTGGATGCAAAGCTTGCTTTAAACCTGTTTGCCTTCAACTTTGCCATTCAACCGCAACATCAATACAACTTTGGTCCGAAGATGGCGACATATTGCAAATCATGTCAAAGGAGATTGCCCGTCTACTGGCGAATACTTCCAGCCAAGGGAAAGATTCACAGTAAAGGTCCAGTGCTTCGTTCTCTGCTTTATTTCCTGCTCTGTCCTCATCTGGCGTAGCATATTACAGCTAGAGTTTCAAATGCTTCTATTCCAGCACCCTGACACTTTCAAACCTAGCAGAACAGGTGAGGAGTATCGCCGATGGCCCTGGTTCCGACATTGGGGTAAAGATACGCACAGAAAATTGCCACCGATGCAATAATGACTATCAACAATTCAGATTAAGTAGAAGAGAAAACCGCATGTATACATACAGGTGAGTTTTCTATCTGTTCTACCAGTCCTTGTTTTGGAATTATATCAGGGGCACATGAGTCAGCTCAATCTAGAGGCAGTTTTTATATTATCAGCAAGGGCGCGAGCCTGTGTTTCAGGGCCATCATGGCTTGAAGGAATATAGGGTCTGACTCAGGGTTGATACAGCGGCAAAGGCCCATTCGTCATAAGTATTGCTATATTCCGAATTGCCTAGAGGCTATTCGCCTAGGGAGTGTTAAGGGGGCAATGAAGGAATTTGAGGCTGAATAGTCTATAGATCTGCATCTTATTAATTGCTGAGTGAACTACTTTGGCCGTGGCGCTTCTCAGACAGTAGGATTGCAAAGATACCACCTCGTATGAATTGCAGCGAAGCTGAGACATATGTGACGAACGAAATCTGATTTTCAAGTGTCTCATCGTCACTCCGAGAAACAAAGAGTGCATCCCTCGATCAACTCCGGATTTCGCAAGTATTTTCTGGTAGGAAGGTAGAATTGATGTGCTTTGATGGCTCGCTGGTTGGCCGATCATGATAACGAGTTCGTATGGATGACTGGAAGAGAAACTCAGCACCCGGATAGAAGGGAAGATCTCTCAGGAGCTTACGGAGAGGCTCTTTCACGAAGTAGTTCAAGAACTTATTAACATGAAAGCTCAAGTACTATCAAAATTTGTCGATGCAACGTTGAGGTTTCCTGATTGAGATCGGGACTAGGTGGTCCGTCCATATCCGCATCTGCCCGCCGTTCTAGGGATCAATAATGATCCGATCCCATGACCTAGTCACGTGAAAAACCCCCGATGAGTCAGCCAAAAATCCAAAAAGGAATGGTGGCAATCTTCAAGCTCTGCCGGACCTGCTTGCCACTACGCATTTTTCGAACTTCACACTTCAAAATCTCATAGTTGAGCATTAACCCTCAACAGGTCAGTACTTCCAGGAAACCATGGCCTGGCGAAACCAAGGCATCACGGGATCGAATAATATCCCTTTAGGACGTCGTCGATTTGGGGGTGATGAATCGCAGGGAGAAGATATCAGCGAAGCCGCGACTCCAGACTCAAGTCTGAAGCGCGGAAGAAGCCCTGTTCGAGGTAAGCACGCATCTTATTTTATTTCCTGGTATGGATAATTCTAATATTTGCTTGCGTAGCTGAGCCCACTATCGATGGAATGAAGAAGCGTAAGAAGAGGAATCGATGGGGAGATGCCCAAGAAAACAAAGCAGCAGGCCTCATGGGTCTCCCGACCTTGATCATGGCAAATATGACCAATGAGCAGCTGGAAGCTTATACATTACATCTTCGTATTGAAGAGATCAGCCAAAAGCTTCGCATCAACGACGTTGTGCCGGCCGATGGTGACAGGTACGTTCGCAAGATTCTACTTTACAATTCTACTTTATAAGATGAGCTAACTCCGCATTCAGATCTCCCTCGCCCGCCCCGCAATACGATAACTTTGGAAGACGTGTCAATACCAGGGAAAATCGCTATCGGAAGCGTTTAGAAGATGAGCGCCATAAACTCATTGAAAAGGCGATGAAAGTCATCCCCAATTATCATCCGCCATCTGACTACAGACGCCCAACTAAGACACAGGAGAAAGTCTATGTTCCCGTGAACGACTATCCTGAGATTAACTTCAGTATGATTACTAACCCTCAAACTCCTAACTCTTCCTTATCCATTTGGCCCCTTATTGCTTCTAAGTACGGAGTACTGGAGTTCTATGCTCGAGTCTCCATTTTCTTTTCCTTGTTTCCTTGCTTTTCAGCTTTCCAGATACCCCAGTTCCCTACTAACCACACGATGGTATTAACTTGATGATTTTGAATACTAACACTGAGCTTCAACCTATTTAAAGTTGGTTTACTTATCGGACCTCGAGGAAACACCTTGAAGAAGATGGAATCTGAATCTGGTGCTAAAATTGCCATCCGTGGAAAAGGATCCGTTAAAGAAGGCAAAGGTCGCTCTGATGCGGCCCACACTAGCAACCAAGAGGAAGATCTCCACTGTCTAATCATGGCAGATACTGAAGAAAAAGTAAATAAGGCGAAGAAGCTGATTCATAATGTTATCGAAACGGTAAGTCACCCAAACACCGCAGTTCAAGCCATATTATTTTCTTTGCTAACGGACTACAAGGCCGCGTCGATCCCCGAGGGTCAGAATGAGCTTAAACGGAATCAACTTCGCGAACTCGCAGCACTTAACGGCACCCTCCGTGATGACGAGAACCAGGCATGCCAGAACTGTATGTTTTCACCTGTTTCCATCCCTGCATTTATTATATTCCTACTGACACGTTTTGATAGGTGGTCAAATTGGTCATCGTAAATACGACTGCCCGGAGCAACGCAACTTCACAGCCAACATCATTTGTCGTGTTTGTGGAAATGCGGGCCACATGGCCAAAGATTGCCCTGATCGTCAACGAGGAACCGATTGGCGTAACCACGGCCCTCCTGTTCGCAAGCTCGGAGACGCAGTCGATCGAGAAATGGAGGTAAGTTTCTATCCGCTACTTTAAAGCCGGGTTGAAAGTCAGAACTAACATTATGCAGCAACTTATGCAAGAATTGGGTGGTGGCTCTGCTGGTACCGGCGAGGCACCTCGACGTATTGAGGCCGGCCCTGGAGGTTACGATCAAGGCAACGATTCCGGCGAACAGCGCGATTTGAAACCTTGGCAACGAGGCCCTACTGGCGGACCTGCCCCCTGGCAGCGACGTGACGACCGTCGAGATGACCAGGGTCATCGTGATCAAGGCGCCGCTCCACCATGGGGTAATCGTGGCGACCATCGACCGGAACGAAACGCTGATCCTTATGGCTACGGGTCTCATGCGGCTGGGTATGGGGCGCCTCCTGGTGCAGCTGCTCCATGGCAACAACAGGCACCCCCTCCACCACCTGGCGGACAAAGCGCATACGGATATGGATATTCGGGTTACCCTGGTCAAATGGGAGCACCTCCTGGGCTTACTGGCGCTCCTCCGCCTCCACCTCCACCTCCTCCACCAGGCATGGGAACCATGTTTGCTGGATATGCTGCGGGCAACCCACCTCCTCCGCCGCCCCCTGCCGACGGTCCACCTCCACCTGTAAGTAGAATACTTTCAAACCTCGTTTTGAAACAAGTACTAACATTCGAAATCTAGCCACCTAGTGAACAACCTCCCCCGCCGCCACCGCCCGCGTAGTCGAAATAAACCACCACCCAAGACTGTACTATCGTGCTTCGATTATCAATACCCAATCGTTATTTGTACAGACTGACAAATTGGACATGAGAATTCCTCAAGCTGACGATTTCTAGGGTCCGTTGTGTACACTAATTGTCATTAATTCTAGGCCAACTGTTTTTACCCTGTTTTTCGAGAAGATTCATTTATGTAAAGGCAATAAACAAATTTTTCAGTCTCATTGGTTTCCCTTATTCAGTGCAAGGCTTCTGCCACCACCTATTTATAAACTTCGTTTTCAAATCGTTCGTTCGATCAGCTACTTTGGAAGTCAACACTGAGTATTTGTTGAAGGAAATCCGATGTTAATTTTTGGCCTCCTGACTCTGGTAGTTAGTTACCAGATACTTCACTACACTAGCTGCTTGAGAGAAAACCTCGGTACAGAGTACGGAGTACTCCGTGCTGACAATCAAAAATTAACATTCATCCTACAAACCCTCTGTATGTTATAACCCTCATCCAAGTAGTTTCTAGCACATACGGTCATAGGAAGTGGAAAACAGGGCTTCCCGTCCGCTCAGCCGTACTTAAGCCACTTGCCGACTGGCTAGTAGTTGGGTGGGTGACCACCAGCGAATCCCAGTTACTGTATGTTTTTTTGGAGTTTTTTGAGCTCCCTCTTTTTGACCTTATCTCTCTCCTCAATGATCGTTAACTAATGGCTCTTTTTTGGGGGGGTTCCTGTGATCGCGGCATTCGTTGGGTAACCACGTACATACATACCTCATACTCCATACGGAGTACGCACTCTGCGCTTGAGGCCCATCTAGCTAGCTGGCTACCTCGTTGGTTACTTACGGGACCCGAAATCAATAAACTTGGAAGTG
Source organism: Nannizziopsis barbatae (assembly GCA_014964245.1). Taxonomy (NCBI): domain Eukaryota; kingdom Fungi; phylum Ascomycota; class Eurotiomycetes; order Onygenales; family Nannizziopsiaceae; genus Nannizziopsis; species Nannizziopsis barbatae. Next base: position 2,860,963 of record JACVYH010000003.1, read on the forward strand.
CAATTCAGACATACAAATATACATTCAAATCCGAGAAGGGTACTCCGTACATCCAGTAAGTATAGAAAATGAACTCTTCATAGAGGCGTTTAGCGAATTCTTTCCCTAGTATGTACGTGGGTCAAGGTTGGTTAAATTTAACGGCTTTGCCCGAAGTGGTTTTCCGTTCTTCACTTTTCTCGCATCTCCTTGTTCTTAGATACTAATCGTTCTTCGGCTAGAACTTGGAATGACTTACTTCTCTATCATATCGTACTGCCAACTCTTCTGTTTCGCCTCCCCGTGGTCTTTCATACCATGAGGCACTTGCTCGGGGACCGGAACTTTGAAGAACCCTTTGCGATTCCAGAAATCAATTTGTTGTCGGAGCAGCCGCGGCGTGAAGGGCATGAACTCGATGTCCGGACGATCTTTCAACGCCCGCACCGTGTTTGTGCTGTCGTACCGTGGCGTGTATTGGCTGGCTTCCCACCTTGTTAAGCCGCCTAGGACGCGCTCTTGGAGCCCTGGTACCAATGGAGCCAGCGGACCGTCCGGCAGCTGAGTCCGCGAGACCTCAGCAAGCCACTGCCGATAATCAATTAGGCGCACTGGATATCCTGTGTTGTTGATCAAATCGCATGTTTCCTCGGTAGTAATGGACTTGCTTTGATCTGACGGCACCAGGTTATAGGAGTGGCCAAGGTTGTCGTCTGACGAGGCGATGTGCATTATCGCCTCGATGACCGTGTCAATTGTTACATATTCGTGCCGCTGAGCTAAGAGTCGAGGAAACGATCCCATCTGAATGCAACCAACTACCAATCTGCTGATAAAATCGTTCGGGTTACTCGCGCCAGTCTTGCTATCCCCAATGACGAATCCTGGTCGGTATATGACAGCAGGAAGTCCTTGCTCCTGCATTCGCCGAACCATCCCTTCCATTGTCCACTTGCTCTGGGCATATCCGATATCATACCGCACGGCTTGAAGGTATGGCATAAGAGACGCGTCTTCCATCACCTGCTGTGTTCCATCGATGAACCCGGTTACACCCCAAACGTCGATCCCGGACGTATAGTGAAATGGTTTCCGGCGGCCAGTCGTGGCCAGTTTGACAGCGTACATGGTTCCTAGTATATTTTCCCGATAGTGCTCATGGTAACTCTCACAATAGTTATTTTTCGCCCCGAGGTGGAAGATCACGCTTGCCCAGTCAGCCAACCAATTAAATTTGTCGTCTTCGAGTCCCATATTATATTCTCCAAGATCTCCCTCCACGACGATGAGTTTCTTTGCGATTTCTGACGACAGCGGGCGCAATTCGTACTTATCGATTCCTTGTAGGATTCTGTCTGTTGCGCTATGTGCAGCCTTTGCGCGCGCCAGACAAACAACTTGTTTTACAGCCGGACGATGGAGTAAGCAATGCAACAAATGGACACCTATGAACCCACTCGCGCCGGTTAAGAAGACCTTTCCTTCATTTTCTGACTGCCAGTTGGGAACCTTAACTAAATTGTCCACTAGGCATATGTCATCCTTCCACTTCTTGCTCTCATCTGGGACAGTCACTTCAGCCGGAGCTTTTTCCCCTAAGAACTGCAACAGATCTGAGAAGCGCGAGTGACTGTGAAGCTCATCCATGGTTATGAGACGCTGCATGTCTCTGCTGAGTTTGGCTATCAAATTTCCTGCCTGTAGGGAGGTTGCGCCCAGGTGGAAGAAGTCATCTTGCTCTTCGACAACAGAGATTCCCAGGATGTTCTTCCAGAGCTCGCTGAGGGTTGATCCTTTATCCGATGTTTCGTGGCTCTGTGGATATACCTCTGTGGTTTCGAGCGCGTCAAGTTCCAATAATGCCTGCCTGTCGATTTTTCCGTTGGCCGTCAATGAAAACTTGGACACTATTTGTACTTTTGCCGGAATCATGTATTGCGGGAGATTTTCCTTTGCAAGACAAATAACGGCTTCTGGAGAGATCGGCTCAGTTTCGTTCGCACTGTTGTTCGGAATAACAAATGCCACCAGCGCCGATGAACGGGATGACTTAACTACCGCTGCAGATCTGATTCTTGCATCGGATTGCAAAATGCTTGCTATCTCCTCCAACTCCACCCTGTAATTTTTGTGTTTAATTTGTGTGTCCTGCCGCCCCATGAAGTCTAGACAGCCAGGTAAATCGGCTCTCCATTCTCCGATATCACCAGTCCGGTAAACTTGAGCTACTTCTCCTCTTCCGTCATCACCCGAACCAGGCATTATCCGTATGCTTACGAATTTTTTTGACTCCTCACTCCCGGCATTGAGGTATCCAGGAGACTTGCCAGGACCTGCGATGCAGATTTCCCCACGAATTCCACTCTTTGAGATCACCTGCAGATGGTCGTCGACTAAATATATGCGCGTTTTTCCAATAGGATATCCAATGCTGATTCGTCCTCTTTCAAGCTCTGCAGGGGTCAGTTCCATTATAGTGGACCAAATCGTGCCCTCTGTTGGTCCATACAAGTTCCAAAGCTGTCGTGGAGGCTTGGTTTTCAAAATTAATTGCATCGTATGGATATTCGCGGGCTCTCCAGTCGTTATTACGTGCCGCATGCCGTGAAAAGCCCCAGGAAAAGTACTTCCAATGATATCAATCAGAGCAGCTGGAGCTGTAAAAACCGACACTCGGTTCTTGAAAAGGAACGATGGCAAGACTCCTGGGTCCATGACGACTTTTTTTGGAATCACGACTATTGTGGCCCCAGAGAATAGCGTCACCCACATTTCAAACAGGCTAACATCGAACCCAGGACTGATGAAGCAAGACACTCGATCTCCTCTAAGCAAAGGCGTGATTGGGGAGTGAAGAGCGAGATGTATGATTCCTTCTTCGTTTATTTGTACAGGCTTAGGTTTTCCAGATGACCCTGAGGTGAAAAGGATGTGGCTCAATGTGCGTTTCTTGCGATGACATTCGTTGGTAGTAGGTGGACTCGATCTTGATATTGGTAAAGAACTCCCGTTTGTTGATTCATGGTCGGTTTCCTTTTGTTGTTGAACCTCCCTTTCTTCCACAATAATGCTAGAAAGCTCAGGGTAGTCATTAGCAACTTTTCGATCCACGAGAATCCTTTTAACCTCGATATCTTGTAGCAATGTCTTGATCCGCTTAATAGGGTGGTTGATATCCAGCGGTACGCAGGTGGCACCGGCCAGACACACCGCCAGCTGCGAAACAACCTGCCTAATGCCGGAAGGAAGAAGGATACCAATTGGCTCATGAGGCTTGACGCTATTTGCGGAGAGCAGCTCTCCCTTTAGGCTCTCGGCCGCTGAAAGGAGGTCAGAGTAGCTAAGGGAAGTAGGCCCCTCGACGATCGCCTCCGCGAGAGGCGTGTTTTGCACTTGTTCGCGAAATAATTGCTCCATTTCCCAATGAAGCATATCGTTTCTCTTTTTTTTCTTTTTTTTGCTTCGAGTCGTGAAATTCTTAGGCCAAAAGAGACCGTCCTCTCTGAACCAAGGCTAAGAGAAGAAGAGATGGCTAGATATTCTAGTAATCCTGTATGATAACCTCTGACAGTTATCTTCGAGTTCCATTGCCAAACAAATTACTTGCTTGGCAGATGACTAGTTAGTGTTTGATACCATAGGCCCGGTTAAGAGTGCCAGATAGGGCAATAACTCCCGTCCCAATGCCCAATCGGCAATGAACACGGTTGAACAAACTAAAAATGAGTATCCCTTTTGTGTGAGACAAAGTATGCGAAATTACCTTGATGGAATTGAGCAAGCAACTACTCACACTTGCCGATTTGCCAATACGTCGGGGGCACAGAATAAGGCCGCAGATGATGCCCATCGCACATGTCCGATTTGGGTCGGCGATATATAATTCTCCACACTATGCAAAACGGCCACACATTTTATTTTCGTTATCTTTTCATCATTTCCCTTCTGCAGACTAAGAAAATATAGAGACCTCGGCATGGAATTGTTAGTACGCTCACTCAATTCCCGCCTGGATCACCGTCGGCGTCAAAATAAACAGACATTCAACCTATCACCTCCAGCAACGGAATTGGACTTGCTCGATTTTGGCTCCAACGACAGCTTGGGTTTACGAACTAGTCACAGTGCAAGGCAGCGTTTTCTTGACGACCTGCATGCAAATCCTAAATTCTTTCTTGGATCAGGCGGCAGCCGTACCTTGAATGGATCTACTCGTCAGATAATGGAGCTCGAACTATCTCTCGCGGAATTTCACGGTGCAGAGGAGGCGCTCTTCTTTAACTCGGGCTATGAAACAAATATTGCCATATGGGGCAAACTTCCTCATTCAGGGGACGTGATTATCCGCGACGAGAAAGTCCACGCTAGTATCCTGCATGGCATGAGGAACTCTCATGCATCGCAGATCAACTCTTTCACTCATAACAACATAATGTCTCTACGGCACAATTTAGAAGACATTTATAAGACCTGCCCCAAAATTGCGCAAGGATCGAGCATGGTCTTTATCGCGATCGAATCTTTTTATAGTATGGATGGCGACATGTCGCCTATCAAGGAAATGCTAGACACGGCTAAGGCGATTCTTTCAGAAAAGAATTTCGTCTTTATTGTCGATGAGGCGCACTCCACCGGCTTGATAGGACCCGGGGGCTCTGGATATATTCGTTATCTAGGTCTAGAGAAGGAAAATATCATTCAAGTCCACAGTTATGCCAAAGCCGCAGGCATTATTGGTGGTATGTTTTTCTCAGCCACTTCTCTTTCTTATAATGCTGATCCATGTCTATGTATGTACCCACATCAGCCGTTGTACTTTGCCCTAAACCGGTCAAGGAGTTCCTGGCCAACTTTGCTACAAGCCTAGTCTATTCGACAGGACCTTCTTTTCCTACTATAGCCGCCATTCGTGCCAACGTAAATACAATGCGCAGCCCGGAGGGTGACAAGGTAAGAAAATGCATATCATTCTCAAGCCGCCTTGGAAAAAGATTACTTACATTGGTATTTCTGTGGTATTTCAGCTTCGGCTCCAACTTCAGGATCGTATACAGCTATTCCGTAAAACAGTCTTGAATCACCCGGGTTGGCAAGTGGCGAAGGAAACCGGTGTGCTGACAATTCCGACCCTCGACAATACTAATCCAGTACAGTCGTCAATCCCAATCCAGCCCCTGGTAACCAAGCCAGGGCGCTGCGAATCACTGGAGAATCATTTTACGAGGCACGGATTCCGGACTCACTCGATTCTATTTCCAAACGTGAAGGAGGAGCGCATTCGCTTGATGATGCATGCCAACTGCACACCAGATGAAGTTCGTCGGCTGGTTGACGTTTTAATGGAATGGGTGAGGGCTGAAGCGGTTTGCGCGTGTCCTCCTTTGAATGGGCCTGTTGGCTGCCAGCAGGATAAAGCTAGGCTTTGATTGTATGTACCTATGTGACTAGTTACGGCGGGACAAGTGAATATAATTTTCACCTGAGACTCTAGTTAAGTACTTGTTAGGGGATCCATACCAGTTCCGGGGAGATTGAGTTTACTTGAGGAGTTCGAAATAGATCAAGTAATGCCGAAGGTCCAGATGTTGTATTTCCAGTGTCACGTTAAGAGCACGAATGTGATTGGCGGAATATATGAACTAATAGGCGTTTATATGTCGTGATGCCAGACTTCCAGTAATTTCGTCGCTTCCATCTTCGGGTTGGATGCGGGTCTTTTCGTGCAACTCCGCAAGATCCAGTGCGTGTAACTGCTTACGGAAGAAGCATATCACTCTACCGAGAACGAGTGTTGAAAATAGGAACAGATATCCATGTAATCCTTAGTCCCTATGCCTACTCTGTAGAAAATCTCAATTGTGAGGGAATGAGACGCGATTTGGCAACGTCAGAGGTGTTAGAAAGGAGTCACGGGCTGTCGGAAAAAGAGAGATTCCGATGCAGTTTCGTACGGAACCTTATCGTGGCTCCTACGGAGTACAGCACGTCCAGATGGCGCTAGCCAAAGAAGAGCAACGTCGACGGTTTACGTACTGTTTCTCTCTAATTATTGTGTGGGCTTGTTAGATATCATGCTCTGGCTAGCTCGAAGTAATCTTTGACTGATCGTCTTTGGTGCTTTTTTTACCTACATTTTCGAGCAGTGTCTAAGGTGTGCCAATGGACAGCCACGATCAAGTGGCCGCAGTATCCCATCGAGCTTCATGGCAATCGCCTAGCAAGACCCCACCACACTCGGTGCGATCGCAGCATGGACAGAAACATATCCCCGAGAACTTTCCTCGAGCTGGTGTAGGACGGCCGACAACCGCTCGACCACCCGAGCATATCGAGTCTGTGCCCAGTAGCGCCACTGATAAATGGTGGACAATCCACTTCTTCCAAGGAATGAAAAATGATATCAGAAGAAGAGCGCCGTATTACTGGAGCGACTGGAAGGATGCTTGGGACTATCGGGTGGTTCCAGCCACAATCTATATGTATTTTGCAAAGTATGACCCGAATGATACACTGATCTGTGTTTTCTCGTCCCCGATATCGTGTTTTTTATTTTCTGGCATTGTTTATCCTCTGTACTCCTTCAAACCACAGCCTCCCGCTTGTGAAACTGCCATTTCTGGATGGTGCTCCGCTTCCTCTTGATGGGGGAGCAATAGCAACCCTTGTACCTCAACAGGCCCGGCGATACCCAAAGAACACGCACCTCTCGAGACCATGAGGTTGTCACATTCACGTCACTCGAGATAGAATACTTACAAAGGAGACAGTATCTTGCCAGCTCTTGCCTTCTCATTGGACATGTTCGAAAAGACGCATATGAGTTTTGGTGTGAACGAGGTGCTCCTCGCCTCAGTCTTAGGTGCGGTAGTTTTCTCGCTCTTCGCCGCCCAGCCACTCGTTATCGTGGGGGTGACAGGTATGAATTACTCTCCAATTTGCAATGGTGGAGCTGTTATACTGATTGGATTAGGTCCAATCACAGTGTTCAATTACACAGTATACGATATCATGGCGCCCAGAGGAACGAATTATCTAGCATTTATGGCCTGGATAGGACTGTATGGCTATTTGATTTGTAATCTTGGGTAGTAGCTGATTCTTCTCCAGGTGGTCGTTAATAATGCATTGGATTCTGGCAATCACCAATTCATGCAACGGATTAACCTATGTTACTCGATTCTCTTGTGATATTTTTGGGTTCTATGTTGCTTTCATCTACATTCAGAAAGGGATTCAGGTGTTGACGAGACAGTGGGGAATCGCTGGTGAAACATCAGCGTATCTTTCGGTCATGGTCGCTCTACTGGTCCTGATGAGCGGATTTATTTGTGGGTGGGTTGGTGAGAGTCACCTATTTCGCCGCCCAGTCCGTAAATTCATTGAAGATTATGGTACCCCTCTTACAATCATCTTTTTTACCGGATTTGTCCACATCGGGCACATGAGGAATGTTCAGGTCGAAACTTTGCCAACGACTAAAGCATTCTTTCCGACCTTGAGCCGTGGTTGGCTTGTCCATTTCTGGGATATTGATGTTGGTGAGGTATTTCTTGCCATCCCATTCGCAGTGCTTTTGACTATACTCTTTTATTTTGACCACAATGGTTCGTATACATCTCCTCTGCAAAATCTGGCTAAGCTGATCATACTCCAGTGTCATCTTTAATAGCTCAAGGTACCGAATTTCCACTTCGGAAGCCTGCTGGGTTTCATTGGGATATATTTCTCCTCGGATTGACAACCGGGATCAGTGGAATCATGGGGATCCCATTTCCAAATGGCTTGATTCCACAGGCTCCTTTTCATACAGCCGCACTCTGTGTTACACGCCAGGTTGTTGATGACGAGGAGGTGAATAAAGGGAAATCGATTAGGATCAACGACCATGTGGTTGAGCAAAGGTTGAGTAACCTTGCACAAGGACTTCTAACGCTTGGAACTATGACAGGTCCGCTGCTCGTAGTGTTACACCTTATCCCGCAGGCGGTCATGGCCGGCCTTTTCTTTATCATGGGTGTTCAGGCTTTACTCGCGAACGGCATAACCCAAAAACTCCTGTTCTTGGCCCAGGACAAGAAATTGACGTCGTCCTCAGACCTGTTCAAGAGAATCGAGAGACGGAGCGCTATTTGGGCTTTTGTTGGTATAGAGCTTTTGGGCTTCGGCGCGACCTTTGCTATCACCCAAACCATTGCTGCCATTGGATTTCCGGTGTTCATTCTTTTGCTCATCCCTATGCGGACATTCGTGCTACCTCGGTGGTTTACCCAGGAGGAGCTGTCAATATTAGATGGGCCTACAGCAAGTCCATTTACAATGGAAAGCGTTGGTGGGACCCACGGTTATTCCCCGGAAGGAAATCGCAACATCTCCGGCCTGATGGATACACGCCAAGTATCGGTCAGTCATGCGGAGGATGGCTGTGCTGTGGAAGATGGGCTGGAAAGAGGTGAAGCGCTTGAACTCAGACCAGTTAAAAGCTCTGTGAGACGACGAAGCCGACACGAATAGATATTACCATGCTATTTCGACCAGAATAGATCAATTAGAAGTTAGCACCGGATATCAATACTCAATTCGGAATATGGTGGGGGTACGGATCGCGATGGTTCAGCTCGTCAAAGAGATGAAAGTCTAAAAACCAAAATATGCCGATACTCCGTAATCAGGACTAACTATACTCCGTAGATCACGTGGAGACTAAACTTGCCAATGCTAGGCACCTCACCGCTTTTGATCTCCAGTATTATTTTTTTTTCTGCCGCAACAACCCCCGTTCACGCCCATCTCATGGTGGATGGTACCTACTTCGTAGTCGCTAGCGAGATACATTGTAAGATGTTTCAGCTGCTAGAAGACATCGAGTAACTACAAAATGGCTGCTCAAAGTGAGCTGAAAGGAGTCTTAAGCAAATATGGAATGAGTACAGACCGTTCTCTGTCGCCGAGCTCTCCTAAAATCGAGGAAAATGGCGAACTTGAAACTCGTGAGAGACCCCCGAAAAGACGACGTCTCTCTTCCTCCGAATCCTCAAAACCCGACCGTGATTCTTATGTACCTGCGCACCCTCTTCCTTCGCTTTCTCGTATCAAAAAGAAAACGGATACCGCTATCGTTAAAGAAAATCTGTCCCACGATGACCAATCAGATCCTATTACAGCCAAAGATGCACTGGCTCTCGGACTCCAATCTACCGAGTCTTCCTTTTCTTCCTTGGGCCTTGCTCCCTGGCTAGTCAGCTCGCTGTCTGCAATGGCAATAAAACGCCCGACCTCGATCCAAAAGGCATGCATACCGGAGATATTGAAGGGAAGGGATTGTATCGGTGGCAGTCGAACTGGTTCTGGAAAAACTGTTGCATTTGCTGCGCCTATTCTGCATCAATGGAGCAAAGATCCATTTGGTATATTTGCGGTTGTTTTGACGCCGACCAGGTAAAGATTTTCGCTTTTTTTGTATGTGCGAACTGGTTGGTACTAACGGGAATTTTTAGAGAGTTGGCACTTCAAATTTTCGAACAATTCAAAGCTATATCCGCACCTCAGTCGCTCAAACCCATTTTAGTGACCGGAGGCAGTGATATGCGACCACAGGCTACTGCCATTGCAACGAGACCGCACGTCGTAATCGCTACACCAGGGCGCCTGGCAGATCATATAAAAACATCCGGGCAAGATACAATATACGGGCTAAAACATGTACGCATGGTTGTACTTGATGAAGCAGATCGCCTTTTAGCAAGCGGCCCAGGGAGTATGCTGCCTGATGTCGAAACATGCCTTTCTGCCCTTCCCCCTTCAACCTCACGCCAAACGCTGCTCTTCACAGCCACTGTCACACCTGAAGTTCGAGCCTTAAAATCTATGCCGCGACCAAAGGATCGACCGCCTATATTTGTTACCGAGATTTCAACTGAAAACACTACTATCCCACCAACTCTAAAACAATGTTACCTCCAAGTCCCGATGACACATCGAGAAGCGTTTCTTCATACCCTCTTGTCCACTGAGGCAAATAGTTCAAAGCCTGCAATCGTCTTTTGCAATCGCACAAAAACTGCGGACCTCCTTGATCGCTTATTGCGACAATTAGGCCACCGTGTGACATCTTTACATAGTCTGCTTCCACAATCGGAACGGACTTCCAATCTCGCTCGATTTCGTGCTTCAGCTGCCAATCTCCTGGTCGCCACCGACGTGGCTGCCCGTGGTCTAGATATTCCATCTGTTAACCTGGTAATAAATTTTGATGTTCCCCGTAATCCTGATGACTACATCCATCGGGTTGGTCGAACGGCTCGTGCGGGGCGAGAAGGTGAAGCCGTCACGCTCGTTGGCCAGCGGGATGTGCAGCTTATATTAGCTATCGAGTCTCGGGTTGGGAGGCAAATGCTTGCGTGGGAAGAGGAAGGTGTTAGTATTGAAGGAAGAATAGTAAGAGGCAATATTTTGAAAGAGGTTGGGGCAGCGAAACGAGAAGCCTTTAGACAGATTGAAGAAGGGAGGGATATCCATGGCCGAAAGGTAACGAAGCTGAAAAAGGTGCGGTAAAGGCCCTAAGTTTTACAACAAGATTTGTGTTTCAAACATCCAGAAGAACATGCGGATCCTATACTTTTAGGTTATCCTAATATCCTATCATACACGCTCTCCTATCGGTCGCCGGATCCTGCGAAGCAAGGCTACTCCGGGAGCTTGTTTATCCCTCTTCCAGTAATCCTTTTGGCACCTGCATTTCGGTGGTGTATTCATCTTAGATTGATCTCTGGTCGCCGCCGAACTTGACCCGGTCGCGCCAACATGTATTTCGTTAACACGGACATGTTGAAAGGTTTATGACTGCCGGCTACTTGTCGTAAATTCCCGGCAATATGGTTTCAGTGCACTGGCTCTCTCCCCAAACGAAGTCATCTCACCTTCGCCTTTTTCGATTTGCCGACGCCAGCGCCGGCTCGTTTTTCGAGGAACGTCTCCCACGAGTGTGGCTGCGATCCAGTGCGCCCACACTCGAGCACAAGGTCCTTGTACTCCATCCATTCGTCTTTTATGATCCATTCGCCTTTTTCAAGGACCCAAAGATATCGAGTGCTGTCGCCCTCCTTCTTGGTTGGGTTCCCAACCGCCTCATAGCGGTTGTATACCGTTCGGCTTTGGAGGCGCAAAAATGTCAGTTTGGTGATAAGCACATGAAATGAGAATCCAAACGTACTCCTTAGATCCTAGCCAACCCAAATGCTGACGCCAGTGCGCCCTATTTTTCCCCTTTCCGGAGTATTGCCCACAGAGCAAGATTTTACTCCCGACTTCGCGAATGTTAGATATACCTGCGAATTGATAAAAAAATGGGCCAAACTCACCAGTCCAGTACTCAAAAATGGTATTTTGGCTCTCTTTCGCTGACCGCTTCGCCGTCTTCTCGACTCTTTTGCTTTCTGCTGGGCCCTCGCCCCTTTTAGTGGCGGGCGCGCCGCCACGGCTAGTGGGTGCTTTTCTGCCCTTTCTAGGAGCCATTCTCAGACTTTTTTCTGATGTTTTTTAAGGAAACGAGGGAAATATCAATATCAATCGGCAGTTCTTAGGAGCGGAAAAGGATTTAAAGGAGTGGTTTTAAGCGGAAAAGAGGTGGGTGATAATGATAAATGTGAATGATAGCTAAAAGAGAGCAAGAGGAAGAGAAAGAGAAGAGAGAAATGAGCAAAGGAGCTTTATATCCTCCCTTAGCTCTGACTTTTCTCCTGTTCATTCACCTATTGAACCACGCTCATTATTGAGACTGAGGAATATGAATGAGGTGAGACCTTAATAGCTCTTTCTTCACATTCTTGGGCACAAGGCAGCTCCGCTCTCTTCATTTTATATCTTGGTGAATGTGTCATTGTATGGAATATTATGGGCACAATGACATAGGTTTTAATTGAATATGCATTGTCAGGAGCTTTATATCAATAAGGGCCCATGACTAAGATTTGAAAGAAATTAGAACGGAAACTAGATATGCCAGCAGAGCTGTTATCAAGTTACAATCATGCAGTAGCATAGCTGTTAAATGCACCTCGGTATCAGCATGCGTTATTTGATATTGTGAGAAAGAGTTCAATTGCATCAAAATTCCGATTTTCAAATAATCAGTAAAACAATATTTCACCCCCCTCCCGAAACTGAATACCCAAAACCCCAAGTAGCTTTGCAACTTACGAGCCTCAATGCCGTGCGGAGAACTGATCGTTTGACACTCCGAAATCACTGAGGCCGACGCGAACATACGTTGGCTTTCCATTACGGCCCTTGCGGGTCACTACGCCTTTCACCGTCTTGGTGACAACCTGAGGCTCTTCTGCGGCCCTCTCACTTGAGTTCGCGGAGCTGGATTTCTTATGTCGATGTCTTTTTTCTGCCTTTGCTGCCCTTTCCGCTCTCTCTTTCGCTCCGAGCTCATCCTTCTTTTGTTCGACATAGTAATAGATGTCGTAGTCGTATTCAATGCATTCCAGCTTGAACTCTTTATAGAGATCCCAACGACGTAAGCGACGCTCAAAAACGGCATCTCCAATGCTGCGAATGACGATTGCTCGGGGGAGAGAGTCTGCGGGAAAGTTTGCGTAAACGGTTCTTACGTCTTCGATTGGGACTTGGTTCTTAGACATTAACTCCATGCGGATAGCCATATCATTCTGGACTTGGGGGATTCCGAGAAGGGTCGCCGCTTCATGAAGTCTTGCGTACTTGGCGAATTTGAGACGCTCGATCCGAAAATGGGGATTTTTAAGGGTGGCCAGCATCCACTCTAGAATGACGGTGAATGCTCCACTAACACCACCGTAGATAACAACACGGCCTTTTCCATCACATCCTTCACGGTTAACACAAGCTTTGCCAACTGGGGGGAAGCAGTCATCAAAGAAAATGGAAAAGTGCCTAAGGACTGCCACGGGAATAGACTTCGAAAGAAGCACCGGGGTATCTTCTTGAGTACGCGCATGGAAAATTTCAGCTTTGGGTCCGCCGAGGAGCCTAGTTAAATGTCAGATATCAATTCAAAATATCATGGAAGCAACCAAGGGCATACTGAGCCTGCGGTGAGGGAGGAGTGAAGTTCCTTTTTCTATGCATGTTGCAAAGGAGCCGAAAAAAGCCAGACGTATTCTCTTCAAACTGATCCTTCGTTGAGGGAGCTCGGTTGTGTTGGTGTTATGGCATATAAGAGATCGTGGGCAGCAAGAAGAGAAGAAAGAAAAAGGCGGCTGGAGGGAAAAGAGGGCCAATTTATGAAGGAATGTTCCGATGCGCCTTCACCCTGGCTTTATTGAATATCAAATTTTCAAGTAATGAAAGAAGGCTCTAGAATCAAAACAATCACGGGCAGCATGGGGAGTCCGGAGTTTGCCAGCACAACTGCCCACTAGGCAAGCCCAAAGTCATTGAAGCTCTCCGCAACTATACTTGGAATTGATCTCTAAGATCAGCCCTTTGAGATCCTTCATGAATGGGCATAAGTATACTCATGCTCAGGGATTGATTCTTAGGAACTAAGAAAGGGCTCTTAAGGGCAAAAATTAGACATAGCAAAGGCAGCCGGTAAGGAGAGTCAATGCTCTCAATTGTAGAGGGCAGGCGCTCTCAACCAAAACTATTGAATCATCCCCGGGTTGAAAGGTCTTTAACATTTCGTAAAAGAGCCGATATAACAAAGCCAAACACCGGACCACACATTTGTAAAATTCATTATTCCCGAATTACTCCGTATGTACATACAGTTTAACACCTTAGCAAGTAGATGAAGGGCTTTCATCAAGGACTGTTTTGAGTGGGTGGGTTTCAGGTATTAAGTGACAATGAAGCTCTACATCCAGTCATCGGAAGATGGTACCGAGGCATTTATTCCACATGAATTCATAGTTGAGGATAACAAGGCTTCGGCATGCCCTTCATCGTGATCTTGACGTTGTCTGAACGGAGGAAGTAAGAGTCTTGATCACGTGACCGCCCTTTCTCCTGACCCCCATGTCTGAAAATGGATACAGCTATCAAGACGTGGTACAGGATACGGAGTACATTAGGTTGGAATTGATTATACATAAAGAATAATCACGTTCATACACATTCATATGGGCCTTAATTCAGAAAAAAGGCATGGCGCACACCCATCATTTTTACACTCGGATTTTCCCTAGCCAGTCCATTCGTCCAAGCTGTCATACTTGGAAGTTGTTTCCATCAATTTCATGAGTCCGTCAAGCGCTTCTCCCCGTTTAGTCTTAGCAATCATTTTCTCAACAGCACAATTGATATCTTGCTCGATGATTATAGTTTCCCCAGTAGTATTCCCGGGGCTCGGGAGCTGGATGGGCGACATCAAACCTTGGTGCGGCGTCTGATTCGCGTGGGATTGCATTTGGGTTCTTTCGTTTTCGGCTGGCCCACCACTTGTGTAAGACATCGGAGGAGATGAGGGCATCGTGGCACGAGAGTGTTCAGTTAGAGGTGGTGACGGATCTAATCGCGGAATCTTGTTTTTAGAGAAAGCGTTGTTCAACGGCGACGCGATTTTAGAGCCTCTTGCGCCTCCAGTAGCCTCCCATTCCTTCTTCTGACTTTCATAAGATGCCTCGTATTCTGCCAGACGACGATCCAGGTCCTTCTTTCGCTCCAAGGCTTCCTGGTGTGCTTCAAACTCCGCCAAGTCGGGGTTCCCCTTTCTGCCCATAGCCTCCATTGCGGCTTGTATTCGCGTCAAAAGTATATTGGTAGTCTGTCAACAGTTAGAAAAAAAATTATTAGATACTTGTCGTTCAAAGCCATTTGCTCACCTCTTCAATAAATACTTGCCGCTGAACTGGATCTGTAGGAACGACAGATTCGGCGCGTGTGGGGTGTAAATTATATTTTCTGGATTTTGTAGGAGGAGCGGCCGCATCCGAGACTTGACTGAGATTGAGAAGTGATGATACGCCGAGACTCTCTTGAGAGCTGGAGTTTTCTTCGTGCTTGTGTCGCTGAGGTTCGGAAAGTACCGCGGGTTGGCGTAGATATGAAATCTACATTCGGTTTAGTAAGAGGATGAGTCAGGTAGGACGCGACATTTAAACACACCTCCTTTTCAATGTCTATGCTGGTTTGAGATGCTTCCTCATATATAAAAAATTCCTCCTGTTGCCTTGCTTGACTGAAAGAACTGCTGGTTGACTTGATGCCATGGTGACTAGTGTCCACTTCATCAATGGAGCGTTTCTGTCCTGCAACAGTAGGACAAGATGTGAACGTAGGGCGCTTTTCAACAGCTGCCATGTCCGACTTGCCTAATTTGCTTGGGGAAGGGAGCCTATGATCTGGTGTAGGCAGGATTGTGTTTGTGGATTTTTCAAGTAGAGGCGGTCGAGAGGATGGGTGAAAGGTGGAAGCAGACATTGTGACAGGTAGCAAATGGTATGGTTTCAGACGACAAATAATGGCTAAATTATCTGGATAAGTGAATATTCCCAGCAGACACCAGAAGTCAGGACACTTGGAACGCTAAGAGCACAGGCACAGGATTTGAATATAGTAAGCTGCAAGGAGAATAATGAAAAGATAAATTGTTCTCACAGCTTGAAATGTCGGCTTATGCACATTTGCCTGCAAGAATTGAGAATCAGAGAGTGCAATAAAGAGTGAAGCAAAGATGAGAATCGGATTGTCTTCGCGCTCCTCGAGAAGACTGCGGGATATCGCGTGGAGGCGCATCAACAACGCCAAGCCCGAAGATCCACTTCCGCCGTGACGCATTTTTGGCGGCGCGTCAAATCGCGTCGGACCAGGACTTGATCCGCTCCGAGACCCAATTGGCCGGAACGGAGTAATATTATGGCGAAGGATATTCATGATGAGTCATCGGCTTGGCACCACAGCATTCGACCCCTCCACACACCAGCTTTTTGAGCTCGCGTGTTCTACAGCGGGGAGCGCAAGCACTGACAATATCTTTCTAGATATTCAATTGACAGCTCTTCTAGTAATTTTTTCCGAAGAAGAAATAGACTATCTTGAATAGAAATATATATCTGAACACGGTACGGATCATTTTCTGTTCTGAAGCCCTCGTCTAACCCCGCATTTACAAGATGTAGACATGACATGCTAATCAATTACTTTCTACAGATGGCGCTGCTTACTGTCGCCTCGAAAGCCAATGCCGCTTATACCCTGCCAATTGTCACCGCTGCTGCCTATCTTCAAGTGTCTACTCCCAATTCTGACTTCAAAACAACGTTTAAAGACGAAGAAGCGGTTGGAGAACAAAAAGGAAAGCTGGAGCTCAAGCTTGAAGATGGACAGTTGATATATGATGATGATATCTTGCCTTATCTTCGAGAACACTACCAAGTCTTGCAAGTAGGGAAGCGTGAACAGGTGTGTTGGAGGATATTTCACATAGAAGCCTGTATACAAAGACTCACACTTCCGGTGCCAACAGATCGATGAGTGGGTCAAACGATCTACCGAGCTCCTGAATCCCGATTTCAAGTCACTGGACAAGCCGCTGAAGGAGCTTGAATCACATCTCGCATTGCGCTCATACATTGTAGGGTACTGCCTTACCTTGGCGGATATTGTTATTTGGGGATCGCTTCGTGGAAACAAGGTCGCCATACCGAATATCAAGAAGACTCCAAGCTGCATAAGCAGATGGTTTAACTTCATCGAATCGGCTTATCCCTGGGTAGGCAATGGGCCATCTGAACTTCAGGCTAGCGCCCTTAAGAAAAGAGCAGCCGCGAGTGCTGCAGGCGCAAGTTATAACATCGGCCTGAAAGACACCGAGAATGGAGTCGTCACCCGCTTCCCACCTGAACCATCCGGGTACCTCCATATTGGCCATGCAAAAGCCGCTTTGCTGAATGACTTTTTCGCTCACGAACAGTATAAAGGAACCCTTATTTGTCGTTTTGATGACACCAATCCAACCAAAGAAAACCAAGAGTTCGAAGATGCTATTAAGCATGACCTTAGCCTTCTAGGAATAACACCTGATAAGATCTCGTTCTCCAGTGATTATTTCCAGGAGATGTATGAGTATTGCAAACAAATCATCCGCGACGGCAAGGCATATGCGGATGATACCGAAAAGGAACAAATGCAGCATGAAAGACGTGAAGGTATTGCAAGCAAAAATCGAGATGCTACTGTGGATCAAAATCTTGCCCGGTTTGAAGAAATGAAAACCGGGTCGACCGAAGGACAGAGGTGGTGTATCCGTGCGAAAATATCAGTTGATGATCTCAACAAGGCCATGAGAGACCCGGTGATTTACCGCTGCAACCTCCAACCCCACCATCGAACTGGCTCAGCTTGGAAAATTTACCCAACATATGATTTCTGCGTTCCTATTCTAGACTCTATCGAGAATGTTACCCACGCGCTGCGTACAACTGAATACGGCGACCGAAATGCTCAATATGCCTGGATGCAGGAGGCGCTACGTTTACGGCCAGTACACATCTGGGATTTCTCACGTCTCAACTTTGTCAGGTCCGTTTTGTCCAAGCGCAAGCTTACCCAAATTGTTGACCAGGGCACTGTATGGGGATGGGATGATCCTCGAATGCCCACAATCAGAGGCATTCGCCGACGTGGTATGACGGTCCCGGCTCTTCGCGAATTCATTCTCAAGCAGGGACCCAGCAAAAACATCGTGAATCAGGACTGGAATAAGTTCTGGGCCACAAACAAAAAATACATTGATCCCGTGGCGCCCCGACATACAGCAATTGACAAAGAAGATATGGTGGAGGCTAAAGTCCAGGGTGTCGACGGCATATCAGCAGCTGAGAAACCCAAACACAACAAGAACCCTGAGGTGGGTGTAAAGAAAGTGGTATATAGTAGCACTATCCTCCTTGACCAGGTGGATGCCAAGAGCTTCAAAGAGGGTGAAGAAATCACATTGATGAACTGGGGCAATGCTATCGTGCGGAAGATCCACGCCGATCCCTCTAGCGGGAAGATCACCGGTCTTGACCTCGAGCTCCATCTTGAGGGAGATTTCAAAAAGACGGATAAGAAGATCACATGGCTCTCCAAAGACCAGGAGCTTGTGCCGGTAACGCTGTACGAATTTGACTATCTGATTAACAAGGACAAGATGGAAAAGGACGATGATATTAACGAAATTTTGAATCCTCACACCGAGACCAAATCCGAGGCTTTCGGCGACTGTAATGTTGCCAGCCTCCAGGAGGGAGACATTATTCAGTTCGAACGAAAGGGGTATTACCGAGTTGATCGCCCAGCCAAGGGTGGTCAGTCGGCTGTCATGTTCAATATACCAACCGGTAAATCCGGTTGAGACATCAAAGGTCAACGTGATAGGATGAGTAGGAGGGTTTATGTTCTAGTCGGAGCGATGGATAGGCCTCAGATTGGTGGTGTCACATAGATATTTTGTGTAGGAATCCATTCCAATTTATCGAGCTGCGCGTTACAATCTCCATAAGAGAACGTTAGAAGAGCGGTCTGAGGCCCCTCGTACCCAGCATTCTTTAGGTTAAGATCGCCGGTTGGTAGGTAGGCTCTGGAGGTTTTTTGTTTATATCTCAAAGTGGTGGTCTCCAGAATCGTATACTCAAACTGTCACAAGACTCCGGTTCAAAGGGCTCGAACGCGCTCTGTTTCACCAGATCCATTTATAAGTAAGAAATGCGCACTTGAAGCACGAAGCATTTGCATCCTTGCAGCCACCGACGTCGAACAGTCAAAATGCGCACGCGGCGTTGCGATCCGAACCGACGCGTGTATCGCCAATCCGCATCCGTCAACCCAGTTCAGCAGGGATGTTCGCTGCAGAAATATTGCTTTTGATAGTTTTTCATCCCGCGGTCATGACTCGCAGCGTCAAATGGCTCCAAACCAACGCCACCAGGCAATGCACCGCTGATGTTGTTCGGGGCCATTCGTTAACCCCTGTAGGGCCCGGGAGCGCCCAGGACTCCAGCGGGTGACTAACCAAATTCGTCGCTAAGCCTTTGCGGGGAAACAAAGAGCGCCCCACGAGCCACGGGTGACTTCCCCACCTGACCTCATCGCGCTTTGGAACTCTTGGAACCTGCCAGTCCCAAGACTCCCAACTGCCTTTCTGGCGATCAGCGTCGACAGACGTTCCTTCGCCCACTCCCCGCTGAATGCCGGCCTTAAAACCACTCCGTTTTCTCCGATGCTGCAATACTGACAGCTTCGTGAGCTTCTCTTCTCTATGCTGGCTTAAATAGAAAAGACTTTTGCCTTCCGCCCGTTTTTCGATCCCTGTTCTTTTTTGCTGCGGCTTCGCTCGGCCTTCCTGGAGAAGCACGAGACCCCAGTGCCGGAGACGTCGACATGCGGTGGGCATTTCTGGCTGCCTTTATCTGGGCGGCAGTCTTTTGCGGAGATGCTCTAGTAGCTGCTTCTCGTTTGAAACCTCCTGTGTTGCCTTTGATCGTGCGAAATCCGTATCTTAGCGCTTGGCTGGGAAATGCCCGCTCGAACCCATGGTCAAAATGGCCAATGTTCTGGACTGGCCAGGAGATTGGCATGAGTCTTATGGCCCAATTGCCTGATGCGGGTCTTACGTATCCCTTGCTGGGAAGACCGCACGATTCGCTGGATCCGGAGCATCCTGACGGGTAAGGAGCTATTCTTGATTTCGAGCGTTTACAATGCTTGAGCCGTGAATTTAATGAGAGCTTGCAATTAGCTACCGTGTTGCATTCCCAACGTACCTTGGCTCGAGCTACGATGCATCGACAACAAACCTAACGTACCGTCTCTATGCGCAAATGGGGGGGAAGCACGCGACACAGGTAGATCTTATCGTCTCATTTTTGTCGCCCATTACACCAACATCGACCTTACGTCAATCGATTCCCGCCTCTTATATAACTGTTTTTGTACAAGGAGATGTACACGTCAATATATATATGGACGTGAACGGGCAATGGGTCACTGGTGATCGAGGCAGCATGCTTGAGTGGAGATTCGATCACATCCTCCCCGAGCAACGAGAGAAAAGTCTACTCAAATGGCAAGTAAATAGGAAAACCGAACAGCTTTTCACGGAACACAATGATCGGGCCGAGTGGGGAACTATGCATTTCATGGCACCTGCTGTATGATTTCTTTCTTTCTTTTTCCATCCATTCATGTTACACTGACGTCAACCATAGAACGTTCGATACGAATCCGGAACCTCCGAGCTCCTAAGAAAGCGGTTTGCTCGGACAGGGACTCTCCAGAATATGAACGATCGTGATTTCCGCACTGTCATGGATAGAGAACCCGTTTTCGCTTTCGCTAAATCATTCAATCTCAGCAGTAAAGCTCACGAAGACTCCGTAACTTTCACTATGACGCATATACAGGATCCAGTTGTTCAATATGCCGCAGCCCGAGGGCTTACTTTCATGAAACCCCTTTGGCAGTCGTGGTTTGCAGACGTCAACGCTTTACTGAACTTTCACTATCATGACTATTCCACCGCTAGATTGCTAGCTCGAAACTATTCTTCTCAGTTGGCTGTTGATGCTTTCTTATCCGGGGCTGAGGACTACGTGGATATTGTCGCTCTTTCAGCAAGGCAGGTCCTTGGAGCAACCTCCTTCTCCGGAACCGCGGAAAATCCGATTTTATTTCTTAAAGAAATCTCGTCAAACGGAAATTGCCAAACAGTGGATGTTATATTCCCCTCTTTCCCATTCTTTCTATATACAAATCCAAGATGGCTCGCCTATCTTGTCGAGCCTCTTATTGAGCACATGTTGAGTGGGCAGTACCCCAATAACTATTCGATGCATGATCTCGGCTCACATTTCCCGAATATGACGGGACATGCCGATGGAAAGGATGAGTATATGCCAGTTGAGGAGTGTGGTAACATGCTGATCATGTCACTTGCCATCGTAAACTCGCTTAGGTATCCTGCTGGGGCTGCTGGCGAGGTTCCCTTCCGTGGTATCAACCATGACGACCCTCTGCCGCCCACTCCTGGAATATTCCCTTTGTCTCCACTTCAAATCAGCGATGGGATTGATAAGATCGACAATCCATGGATTGATGATGGCTCTAAAGCCCGAGCGCATAAATGGGTCGAAAGGTCATATGCTTTGATCAAACAATGGACTGGCTATCTAGTCCAGTTCTCCTTAATGCCAGAGAATCAGCGTAAGTCTTTCGAGATTTTGAGGATCTCATAATGTGGTTTACTAATTCCATGAAGTCTCAACCGACGATTTTGCCGGATGGCTGGCTCTCCAGACGAACCTTGCATTAAAAGGAATAGTCGGCATCAACGCCATGAGTGAGATATCCCGATTTATCGATAACAAAGCGGATACAGCGTACTACAAGGTCAGTTGGAAATAAGCTTAGGGGAATACTGATATTCTGACTCTGGATGCTCTAGAATATATCTGATACCTACATTGATCAATGGGAAGGACACGGTATGTCGCGAGATAAGACTCATGCCAAAGTTGCGTACGATTGGTATGGATCTTGGACTACGCTATATAATATGTACGCCGATGCGCTTTTGTGCTTCCATTTGGATGGCACCGAACTGGACCCGAATCCTCGGCAAAGAGATCAGAAACCAATAGTCGACCCTATCAAGCGTCGTGAGGGGTTTATTCCCAAACATATATATACCCTGCAGTCAAAATGGTACCATAATGTCCGGCAAAAGTATGGCCTGCCTCTGGATAGTAGGCATCTATATACCAAATCGGATTGGGAGTTCTTTGCCATGGCGGTTGCGAGTGAATCCACGCGACACGAAATTTTGGACTCCGTGGCAGTCTGGATCAACGAGACGTCTACAGATCGCCCTATGACAGATCTTTACAAAACTGAGGGCGATGGGGGGTTTCCAGGTCCAAACTTCTTTGCAAGACCCGTTGTTGGCGGACATTTTGCTTTCCTAGCACTCGAGAGAGCGTGTAATGGAAATGCCATGGACGGCTTACGGTTCCTGAATGAAGGAAGCGGTAAAGAAGTAGATGGAAAGGCCCCCCTTGGTGACGATAAAGACCTAAAGTTCGAGATTCAAGGAGATGATCGTGGTGCTCAGGTGAAACTGGCTCTGGAAGAAGATTTTGATGATGACGATTGGGCTGGCTTATAGACTTGAAATATGTCATTAGATTTTAGGTCTGTTTGACTGTACGGTCATCGGCAGCCTGCATTACTTTTTTTTGGGATCATTAGGAGCTTGGTGCTTTTGGAATTGGGCGTTTGGAATTTTTTACATTAATACAATCCTGCTAGATGTATCCCTAGAACCATCCCGCCGCATCTTTATCTATTTTTACAGGGTCTCATTGAGATACCTGCCTGGGCTCTATCATTATGATAGACGACCGCGCCGATGCCCATGATGAGCCCTTGATTCTAACCGTCCCTAGTGCCTTTTTATCTAAGCTGTTCGCTGCAATGTTCGCCATATCAGCATCCGTTTTGCGTCCTCCATCCTCACCTAAACATCTAGACACTAGATGAAACATGCTTGTACAAAGTTGCCGATGCTATCGCGTTAATCAGAAGGGCTCCCGTGCTGTTGGTCACGTAGAGCCGGGTTTGGTTTTTGTCATAGAAGATTCTGATTTCTCCTGTTTTCTGAAACGACTGTCATATGTATCTATAGTCATGCCAGCCTTCCTCTTCAGTTCTTCTCTCGGCATTGGCTTGCGTAGAGCAGGGTGATTAGGGGGTCTCGTCGTCAAAGTTAGCCGGGTCCAATTTGAGCGTGATCTAGAACAAAATGTAGGTGTATTTCCTGGTTGAAAGCCCTGGTCTTCTTGCTGATTTTTCTTGGCTCTTTCGATGAACTCGGCGAAGAGTTTCTTGACAGGATATTCGATGAACATGAACCTACTGCGTCGGCATGTTAATATCATCGTGCAATTTTTTGGGGAGAATCTGTGAAGCTCACAGAGTGAATTTCACGGCCGACTCTAGTCGTTTTTCATGGCTCCTGACACACTGCTCTTTTGACATCAGATGCTTATTTCCTTGATATGCTATAAAGGATGGATAACATACGTACCCTAATACACAAATAGACCAAGTGGCCGAATTGGCTGCAAGATATTGTCCTCACTTTGGCAAGCTACGATTTGCACAGTGAAAGGCGACGCTACATCATCACCGCGGCCGGGAGACTTGCGTCGAGCTAACAGTGCCTTCATTTTCCCGGCAATGGTTGGCCGATCTGTATTTGGATGTGAGCGGCATTCAACGGGCTGCTAACCAGCGCCAAACAAAAAAGTAGAAAGTCAGCAAAAGACCTAGAAAGTATCAGTCTTTCAATAGGCTCTTGATTTTACCTCAGCCTCCATCTTTCTCAAAGGCAGTGAATTCCGATAAATTTCCAATCCTCCACACTTGCGAGGTCCATCCTTTATTTGACTTGCTTGTTGCAGCTTTTTCTCGCTGGCCTTGCTGCCAGAGGGCACGACGACTCTTGGAACAATGGTGCCCAAACCAAGGCTACATTTAGCCCACATCCATTCGGTATCAGACGGTTTCTCGAGCTCGAAAATGGAGGCGGATGAATGGGCGGTCAGCGGAGTGGTGGCGGCCTTGTCTTCACTAAGCATGAAGGATTGGTGAGGTGGAGGAATGAAGATTGAGCAGGTAGAATGGGCTGTTTTGGGGGTTGGGGGATCCCAGGGGTATTTGATGGTGGTAGTTCCGGTGAATGTAGCCATCTTTAGGACTTCTCTAAGCAGGGTGAGTGACAATGGGGTTGAAAAGAAAGGAAAGGAGTTTTGATTAATGGTAGGGAAATGAAGAAAGAAGCAGAAATTTGAACATGGAAGACTTTAACACCTCCTTGCCTTGTGGAAAGCTTCAGTGTGTGGGCACTTTGGCTTTGTCAGGAATGACAGAGATTTCAATCTCCTATGTGTTATTGAGAAGAATAGGATCTGAATCCTATTCAACCTGGAAAAGCCCGTCACGATATAAAGCCCGCGGCAATCTCACGGCTCCATCTGGGTATCAATATCTCCTACCCGCAAATTTGGCCTCGTGAGGTACATACTTCTGCTGCCAGCACCTTCATCAGGGGTTGCGGGTATGGCAAGCCCGAGGTTGATCAACTCAGGCTGTGAAAGTGAGTAAAATGCAATAGGTAATAAAGGAGCATAAAACGTCAATTAACTCCAAAATGAGAATTTTAAGATTGCACAGTTTTCACCCCGATACCCCAATACTACAAGATCCATAGTGTTGCCCCCTTTTCTTTGAAGACACTTGACCGAGGACGCTGAATAGGAAGAAAAAGGATTCCAGTAATGCAATTCAAGGGAAGAAGAAGAGAGGAAGTAAGACAGAAGGAAAAAATAGAGAAACACTGTATTTGTTGAATTAATTGAACAAAAAAGCCTCGATTTTAATAAGGGCATTTCCCATCCATTCAATTCGCCTAGAGCCTAGTTGGGAAAAGGTTGAGATACCAGATTCCTGGCAGCATTATGATAGCCTGTAACTGGGTCCACGTCAATGGAAACATGTCCTGAAACGGTAAGAATAATGAAACATACGGAACAGTTTCAAC
Organism: Nannizziopsis barbatae; assembly: GCA_014964245.1. Classification (NCBI taxonomy): domain Eukaryota; kingdom Fungi; phylum Ascomycota; class Eurotiomycetes; order Onygenales; family Nannizziopsiaceae; genus Nannizziopsis; species Nannizziopsis barbatae. The sequence continues at coordinate 2,885,507 of JACVYH010000003.1, forward strand.
GTCCCAGATTCCAGGTGGCGTTTATTTAGATCCAAGAGAAGGGAAGTTCTTCTCGTCGACGGTAGGACCCTGGGTGCCGCGTCCACGGTGCTCACCGCGGTGCTCACCACGGAATTCACCACGTCCGCGAGGTCGGCCTCCGCGATCACCTCCACGTCCGCGTTCGGGACGGTCGCCGCGGTCAGCACGCTCGCCTCCACGCTCACCTCCGCGTTCGCCTCCACGTCCACCACGGTCTCCGCCGCGTCCACGGCCACGGAAGTCACCACCACGGCGTGGGGGTTCGACGTAGCGCATGTCGACATCAAGAAGGTTTTTCTCCTTTCGCTGTTTCTCGCGCTTGGCTTTTCCCTCGCTGCCCTTGATATATTCATCTTCTTCGTCGTCACGCTTCAATTGCTTGGCATCGAGCCACTTCTTGTTGCTCTTGGCGCCTTCATTGGGCTTGCGAGCTTCCTGGACACCGAGGTCATCGCGTTTGTTGCTCTCCATCTCGGCAAGATACTCAGCATACGACTTGGTCTTGTCCTGGATCTCTGCCTCCTTTTCTTCTTGCTGTTCGCCCTCTTGGGTCTCAGCAGCAGCTTCCTTTTCTTCGGTCTGGGCAATGGCTTCGCCGGCTTTTTCGTCGATCATAGCGGCCTCTCCGGTCTCAGCTCCCCAGCCTTGCTCCACTTGTTTGCCAGTGATACTATTGAACATAGAAAATGAAAGTATGAGCACTCGAGCTCAAATACTGTCGAGCCTATTGAGGAAAACTTACGTGCGATCAGTCTTCGATCGTCGATCCTCACGAATGAGATGTCCTCGACCATCACGATTCTTCACACCGCCGACGGGTCCAGCGCGAGGAGCTTCCTCCACAGGGTGAGAGCGGTTGGAACGGGAGCCAGCGGCACCATCACGAAGAGCTAGCTTGGAGTTAGCATTGATGGGCCCAGCTCTTTTAGCCGCATGATAAGTACCTCGATCGTTTCCAGAATATCGCTGTCCACCACGGGATAAAGCTGGGTTGCCGCGAGGTTGAGTTGGGGCATCGCGCTTTCCGTGACGAGGACCGGTCTTGTCTACGACCTTGGTTGGTGGCTCTGCTTCTCTATCGGGATCGAGCTCTGGGTCATTGCCTGCAAAATATCAAAACAATTGCGTCAGATCATCCGATATCATCATTTCAACAGGTTTCGTCCGTTGTGTAAAATTTTGGGGATGGAAAAATTTGATAATCGTACCGAGAAGCTCGTAAGGGTTCTATGAATAACACACAAACAGATTAGCTGAGTTTTCATCAAATTTAAACATCCATTGACAGCCATTGAGTAGCTTAATCAAGGTATCTCGACCAATTGCAGCTAGGGGATTGCGAGATGAAATGAACAATATAGGGTCATACCTGCGACCGGACGTCCGACATGACGCCTGGTGTTATTATGCCTTCCTTGGAAGGCCTTCCGTTACCGCAACAATTCGAGGTGGATTGTAATTGGGAAGCAAACGAACCGAACGAGAACGGCAGAAGTCCTTGAATCAGTGTTCAGGATTTCAGCCTCTCGAATTGAAAACGAGTTTATAAGAGAAACACCGTGTGGTTTACGGGTGGGGGGAAAGTCGAAGCTGGGAGGTTGTTTGTGTGGGTTTCCGAGCACGGATTCTTATTTAAGCGGAACAGAAGAAGAAACTGGAAATTCAGGCAAAAAACCACGGGGCTTGGCAGCTCGCTGGTTTGGGACTAGCGCTGATATTACTGACTCAGCAGGGCGTGCTAAGCGAATTTGGAAATTCGGACCGACGATCTTCCGAGTTAGGGCCGAAACCCTAGCATTACGTCACTGTGCCGTACATACCTTGGCGGCAGCTGGGGAAAGTCCGGAGTCGGCGTGTTTGATGGAAGGAAATGAAGGGAGAAGTGGAATGGACAAGTGGCATTGTTTTGGTAAAAGCCAGTAGCATTTTTAGTTACAAGAAATGTTTGTCATAAAGACCGTACAAAAGTACGGAGTGGATAAAGGGTGTCGTCACAATCATGCAGCCGCCAAAAACGCCGATATATGCTGTGTCCTAAGCCTGGACATTGCTGCTGTGCAAATTTTATATATATATAAACAATGGCAGTTCCCAAAGAGGGTTGGGACCCGTAATAAATATCCAGAATAGAAAGGAAGAGCGAGGAAACTGTACGTTAGCGGGAATTGCTCTGCGAGTAGCTGAATGGTGTTTGAAAATGCATGCTAGCGCTGAGACCAAATGGATCAGCGTCCAGCATTGGGTCGTAATGTTCTGTATATGAAGTGATAGATCCATAGTTCTCGCTTTCGCCAACACCGGTAATTCCCCGTGGCGTTGAATAATCGTGAGAATACGCATTCGATGACGGTGTTCGCCCTTCGTGATCTGGGGCATCTTGTGCCATTGAATGCGGTGGATAATCCGTGTCTGTTATGATCGGTTTTGATGAATATAATGACCCGCAATGAAAGGGCGAACTAGCTTACCCATTGACTCGTATTGTTTAGAGAATGGCGTTAGTGAATAGGGAGAGTGCAGTCGATGGCCTAAAGGGGTTCCGGATGAGTAAGATGCCGCCGGGGTATCGGAGGTGTCAACCGATGCTGGAGTTGAGCCAGGCGTCCCGTGACAGAAATTTCCGATAGAAGATTGATGGTACTGTGATTTTTGTTGCGTTTGAGAGTGCATTTCCACACTTGCAGGGGACATACCGCCAGGCAAGTTGTACCCAGGAGATAAAGAAGATGCAGGTGGAGGAGAGACGAGCGATGCTGGAGTAGGTTGTTGTGCTTGCGGTGAATGGGCCTTATAAACACCTTCACGGTGGGATATACTAGTCTGAGAGAGTCGCGGTGTCATTGCTGCTTGTGATTGCTGTTTAACCTGTCGACTGAGGGCCGGTTGAGAGAGTGGGGAAGGGCGATGAGGTTGATGGGTGGGTAATCTCGTTGGAGGAAGTCCTGGACTGCCACTCTTGAGTCGCAGTTCTGACTGCACATCAATTCCTGAAGGGGATGTGGGATTAGCACCCATTTTGCGACTGGAGAGATATACGTGAAATACAATACCCTTCTCCAGGAGAATGCGCTCTAGTAGCGAGTTCTTATATCGGAGCATCAAGCATTCATCCGCAGCGCTGCGATGGCTCTGTTGCAAAGTCCGCAGTGACTCCTCATTTAGCTTAATGGTAGCCTCCAATTGCTTGATATATTCAGACCTTCGCTCACGGAAGGCAGCCTGCGCTTGCCTATTTCGTTGTTTGCGCTCCTCCGAGGTGGCATAGATCTGGAGAAGTAACCCAATTAGCCGCAAGGACTAAGAATAAACAACACGGAGCTCAACATTCGGCATACCGGTTTCCTTCCGCCTTTTCGCTTTTGCCGTTGGACCTGGTCTGGGGGAGGAATCTCTCCGTCCGGCTCAGGAGTAGAAACGGAAGAGCTGCAGGAGCCTCCAAGATTGAGGGGTTCCGTTTTCGGAGCGATGCCATCGAGCATTGGCGTTGTTGGGGTCTCAGCTCTCAGCCCATGGATGGCATCGACTCTTGATCCCATGAGGAACTCCGTTCCTGGAAAGGGGGAATATGAAAGGACAACGTTTCGGCCGACACTCTCCCTTAGAAAGAGCTCAGGCACCGAGGTCGACAGCGGCGGTCCGCGGCTAGAACGGCGGAAACGCGCGGCTGAGAAAGAATTGATAATTTAATTATATCTCTCCAAGCGCGGATTTCTGCGGATAAAGTCTCTGGGGTGCGAAGGGCTCTAGACAGGCGTGGGAACCAGAGGGTATAATTATTTGAAGAATCAATGATACGTGCGGCATAAATAAAGCCCCGGTAAAAGAATTTGCTAAAGAACTGGAGCGTCTGGTGGAGCGGACAGGCACAGATTCCACTCAAACCCTAAAATATTTCGAGAGAGGCGTAATGTAATAATTGTCTTCGGGCAAACTGTGGTTCTGGCAATCCAGCTCATCGCAGGAAGTCGGTGGTTAACTAGTATCGCATCACGGCTGCGTTGCATGCAGGAAAACCCGGGGAGGGATCGTTTTCCAGGGATGGTTGGAGAAAACGGGGGCCGTTTTTGGTCGCTCTTTTTAGTGCGCGAAGAAGGCGGGAGGTAATATGTAATAAGAATGAGGGGAAGGTTGCGAGAAAAGAGAAAAAGACTCATTAATGAGAGTTGAGTTCGTTAGTTAGTTATTAGTTAGTGATTCGTAGCTATAATTATTCTTCATCCTCGAATTCTAGACGCATTGCCGAACAGCCCGAACACTCGAAAAGTCTCCAGTCCAAGTGATTCAAGAGCCCACTAGCTACATATGTAACTACTACATGGTGGACGTTGGATTTACGGTTTGTTGCCCCAACGCTCCGCTTGCCGAGTGGTCTTGAAGATCTTCATCCTTCGAGTGTATGATTCCACACTGGGCGCAATTATCAGAGACATGGCCCTTCGGTGTCCTGTCCGTCTTTCCATCAGGAAGACACGCCGATAGAGGACACCAGCACACATACGAGGATCAAACAGGCATCGCAGACCTTGCTGCATTCAAGCATTTCAGCCAAGACATTGCTCTCGAATTCAGCATCACTGACTGGGAGTCTCCTTTCTCAAATCACAGCGATCATCCGGTGAGCGGCAACCCGCGGTGATTCGGGTCGAGCTGGTTGCCTACCCACAGGTCACACTGGCGTTGATGGCTGCAGGCGTGGGCGACAAGGCTGTGGAGAACCAGATGCAGCTCGCCTATCAGTACGGAGGATATGTAACTAAGTCATCTGCTGACATTCAACCAAGATGCCGAGTTTCCTGTGAGGCTGTTACGAGTCTTTGGGGGAGTTTAGTAGGGAGCTTGTGTGCCATCAAGACCTTCCCGTTTAAATGGGACCCATCACCGTTCAGAAAGGCCGAAGGCGAGCTCAGCATCCATGGTTGCCTGTAGTTAGGCCGTCAGCCACTCTGGACCCGAATACGCAATTCAATCTTCTATTAACTTCCAATCAGTCGACCGTGAGTCCGTGACCATAAATCGGAACCTTTACTGTCTCTTCGCTGCGCTTGTGCACCTCATCTGTGCTGCTGCTGAACAAGCTGAGAATCCAGATCCGGGATCTCATAATCAACAAGTATGTAATCCGAGGAGGCCTCGACCGACCGAACGCCGACTGAGTTTCATCGGCGTTTTCCCATTTGCTGGCTGCAAGCCATTATGATATCATCAGCCCTTTCTCGCATCGGGAACTGTGGAGGTAATTCTCCTGTCCTGGGATTTGGAACTCTCGTCTTTGGGCGTCAAGTTGGTTGGTTCAGGGCGGGAGGAGCGACGTTGCATCAACATAGGGTCGCGACTCCAACGAAGTACCTAGGTAAGTTGACTACGGAGTAGTTACGGAGTAAATAGGGAGGAAAAAATAATTTCAACGGCATTTTGAGCTGAGCATCGGGAACTTGCGCGAGGGAAAACGCGCGGCGGGAATCAAACCCCAGAAAGAGGGGCGGCTTGCAAGGAACAACGAATGGATCGGTCTTGAACTAGTTAACTTTTAGAGGTCACAACAGAGGAGTTACTGGGTCACTTCCTTAACTAGTTAGTTAACTTAAGTAACTACGAGATGCGAACTCAATACCCAAAGAATCCGCTCGCAACCCCTGAATTTGATGCTGTGCCGCTACTGACCCGCCCCCGCAACATCAGCAATAGTTAATAAAGGGGTGGCCAATAAGGCATACGATATTTGTTGCATCTCTTGAGCTGTTTTCGAGATTGTTTTGACCTCTGAAGCGGAGAAAGAAGACTTATTATCTGCCTGATCAACAATACTACGGAGTACTTCGTACTGGCAGAAGGAATGCCTTGCGATGAGAGACGTCGCGCATTCCCAGCGCCGCTGATACGAGCTTGGATACTCACGCCTGACTAACTAGTCATGAATCCTCGCATTCACCTGCCTCTAAAGGTCCAGCGTCGTTCCTTCAAGGGCAGTATAGCGTCTTCAATGACTTGGAATCCGACTTTCCTGCTTTTTGCACAGAGTGCTGTCTTAGCTTGCTTCCCGCTTGCTACTGGAAGCCGTAGAATATCTTTCTTCACTCAACAATTCCTAAGCTGGTACAGACGTACCCTGTGCGCAAAGGGATCTTGCTCGAAATCATGGGCTCAAGAGTTCCTCATCCTTTTGATCCGCTCGGCGCCGAGGAAATCGCCTTGGTATGTGGTGATTTTTGGGTGGACAGTTTTTCAAAGAACGATTTTACTGATACTTACATAAAAAGGTTGTCCAAACAGTCAAGAACAAGTATTCAGGCAAAAATGTTATCTTTCGAGTTGTTACCCTGCTGGAACCTCCGAAGGCGGAAATGCTTCCATTCCTTCGAGCGGAGCGATTGTCCAATCCAGCTACTCCGCCGTCGAGGATCGCTCTGGCCCAATTTTACCTGGAAACCTCCACGGACTTCCGGGAAGTTCGCGTGGATATCTCGAGTAAAGATGCGAGAGTGATAGAAGAGCTCGGTCTCACTGGCAGGCATTCATACCTCGATTCTGAATTGATGGAAGCAGGTGAAAAGGCGTGCTTGGAAAACCGCGAGGTTCAAAGAGCCATCGAAGCCTTGGATCTTCCGGAAAACGCCGTTGTCTGTGTTGAACCATGGACATATGGGACGGATGGAATGAATGACATGTCCAAACGTATTCTCATGGTATTCAGGACCTATGAATGCTCTCCTTCTTGAAGCTAACAACCCAAGTGCTATTTTTACATGCGGCTGAGCGAACATGGCGACGCAAACTACTATGCCTACCCACTGGATATTTGCGTGGAGATGTCTGACGATTTGGAATTGATGGCGATTCTTACACTGCCGTCAGGGGCCCAGGACCGAATGAAGCCCGTAAGCGAGGGGATCGCGCCCTTTGATCGGCGAAAACTTCACGCCTCAAGCGAGTATCACCCCGACCTCGCGACAGACCGGCGTACGTCAACCAAGCCGCTTCATGTAGCCCAGCCCGAGGGAACTTCTTTCAGCACGGATGGTAATCTGATAAGCTGGGAAAAATGGCGCATGCGCGTAGGATTCAACTATGTGGGTAGTTGACGAGTTTGTTATACATACTCGCCCTACGCGAGGCTAATTTTAGACAGCGTGAGGGTCTAACTCTCCATGATATCACATATGACGGCCGAAGCCTCTTCTATCGCCTATCTCTTTCGGAGATGTTTGTTCCATATGGCGATAGCAGGGCGCCTTATCCTCGGAAGGCGGCGTTTGATCTGGGTAGCAACGGAGCTGGAGTGAATGCAAATAACCTAAACCTCGGTAAGGTTACGTGGCTAACGGGAAGATCTCTGTATTTTGATTAATTTCTAATATCTCACAGGATGCGATTGTCTTGGGTCAATCAAGTATTTTGACTGGCATCACCACACTACGAAGGGTGACCCACTGATCCTTAAAAACGTAATATGCTGCCATGAAGTTGACGATGGGATTCTTTGGAAACACACCAATTATAGAACAGGGAACGCAGTGGTGACTCGATCCCGGGTCCTTATTCTTCAAACAATAATCACAGTTGGAAACTATGAATATATATTCGCTTTTCACCTCACACAAGATGCAGCAATCAACTACGAAGTCCGAGCAACTGGTATTTTGTCCACCGTACCGATTAACATCGAGGACTCCGTTCCCTATGGAACCATTGTGGCTCCCGGTGTTCTTGCACCCTACCATCAGCATTTATTTTGCCTTCGAATCGACCCTGCCATCGATGGAAATGCCAACTCTTTCTCATTTGAGGATTCGGTTTCAATGCCTCTGGATGACCCCACAATCCACAATCCATTCGGAATCGGATATACCACAACAAAAGAATTTGTTGAGAATGAGACTTTTTTGGATGCTGATATCACGAAAGGCAGGGTTTTCAAGATCGTCAATGAAAATGCAATTAATCCCATAACGGGCACCCCGGTTGGATATAAACTCGTTCCCCATTACTCACAAATGCTACTAGCGCATCCATCATCGATTCATGCGCGGAGGTCAGAGTTCTGCTCCCACCCAATCTGGGTCACGAAATACAGCGATCGAGAGCTGTACGCTGCTGGGGATCACACAATGCAATCTCTGGGCGGAGAAGGAATTGAATCGTGGATCAAATCCCGCCCACAACCTATTGATGTTCGAAACGAGGACATTGTGGTCTGGCATACCTTTGGCACAACGCATAATCCAAGGTCTGAGGACTGGCCCGTTATGCCTTGCGAGAAAATGCTAGTATCGCTGAAACCAGTGAATTTCTTCGATAGAAATCCTGCCTTGGATGTGCAGATCAGCACTCCAGAGCGCAATCGCAGCGTTTTGGTTGAGGATTGCCCAGGAAGTCGTACGTGATAACGCTTAGATACACAAGAGGCCTCGCAGTACTCCGTATATAGGAATCAATTCATCAGAATCATCGTTTGGCCATTGACTTCAATTAGGGGGATATTGGCTTGGTTGGCCGTTAAATCAAAGCCGAGGAAGAGAAAAAGTCAACCTTAGTTAGGGGGCTTCAATTGCCCCAGAAACCTTCTTTGCAAGCCTCACATGAAAATCATTAGAACACCAATGCGCCTAATCGAATTGTATCCTTCCGTTGTGCTTTGTATAATTATACATCTTTATTTCTAATCGGAAGCTACTTATCAGCGAAGAATTTATTATTTGACAAAATGGATAATGACAAAACTGAGTCCTCCGGTGACCAGACAGTCGATCAGACACCGACCGAGCCGCAAACCATCCCCGCACCGCCTTCGAAAGAGGTACCCAAGACGCAACCGGCAGCTGCAAAACCACAAGAAGACGAGTCCGATTGGGAAGAATTAGACGGTAAGTTGTTCTGTAGGGCTAGCTAGATATTTCTGCGGTCTAAGGGCTAATTTGGGTATCTTACTGGATTCTAGATGTCCTTGATCACTTTTCGGCTTCCAAAGCTGGCTCCTCCAATCCTACTACGCAGAATGAAGAACCCTCCTCGAAACAGCCACAACCAAATTTGGAATCAAATGAACTGGAAAAGGCAGATCTAGACCAGCTTCCAGAACCCGATGAAGAGGCCTTGATCAAGCAATTAGAGGCTGGAATGGCCGAGCTACTATCAGGCGGGTCAGGCAAAGGTGGTCCTACCGACAGTGGGGCAAAGGATGATGTCTGGAATGCTTTAGACGAACAGCTTTCCAAAAGTGGAATGAACTCGGCGGATCTTATGAAGATGATGATTGGTGAGGATTTGGCGGCGTCGGCCGATGGAGGCGTATCAACGGATAAGTCTGGGAAGACGGAAGAGAGTTTCCAAGAGACCATTCGAAAAACGATGGATCGGATGCAGGAGTCTGGAGATAAGGCAACAGCGGCGGTTAATGATAACGCGGACGAGGATGTGCTGGTACAAATGCTAAAGGCTATGGAGGCTGCCGGTATGGGTGGTGATGGCGCCACGGATGACGAAGGCTTTGAGAAGATGCTTATGGGTGTCATGGAGCAACTTTCGAGTAAAGAGATCCTGTACGAGCCAGTGAAGGAACTTCATGAGAAGTTTGGGCCTTGGCTGAAGGATAACAAGGAGAAATTGTCCAAGGAGGATCTGGAAAAATATGAGATGCAGGCGGCGCTCTTGACTGATGTCATGGGCAAATTCGATTCACCAGGCTACTCAGACGATAATCCAGAACATAGAAACTTTGTCTGGGAGAAAATGCAAGAGGTATGTCGATTGCATTGCTACATCCCAACTACCTGAACCAAGGACTAACCTGAGCCTGATAGATGCAAGCTATGGGCAGCCCGCCGAAGGACCTCGTATCAGATCCGTTCTCGGATGACCTCTTAAGTGGTGTTGGTTCACAGTGTCCACAGCAATAAACCGAAGAACATATACCCGGACATACAAAAGTCATCTATTTTACCGACGATGCAACCCTCTACGCTGAAGATATCTGTGCTATGCAATTCAATGGATGGGCTGATCACAATTGCCCATGACAATGTCTCACCCAATAAACTCCTTTCGCCAGATATATGCACGGTACATACAGTGGTACTTACAGAACCAACGTAAGTACATACGACAAGAAAACGTAAGACACAACTGCTCGCGGTCATCCGCAGGACATATCCATCTCTTCGCCCGAGTTCGAAAGCCCGGATTCACAATGTGAGGCTATGTCGGCAAATATCCTCTCATAATCGTCCTCCTCGTCATTTTGGGTTCTTTGCATATGGTTGTTTTCGAATTCCTGTTCCATTTCCTCAAGAAATTCGTCATACTCGCGCTCTTGTGTAAGATATTCTTCTAGCGCAGCCTCGTCTGTACCAATTAGCAGCAGTACAAAGCAATGATACGCATAGAAATCCAGTTCAATGTCCCTGTTTGAGAACTTACCATCTTGTATACCGTCTTGTTCCTCGTTGCGAGAATCTAGACTCGGTCGATCATCCTCGGACATCTCCATCTGATCATCGTCAACGTTCTCGACCTCCGGCGCTGATCGCATCATCTCATTCTCAAATCGCTGTTTCTGCGTAATATATTCCATCCACACCATTCTATCTTCTCTTGCATTGAACCTCGAACTATCACGGTCCTGCCTTATCCGGTTGAAGAATGCGGCTCTGCGGATGTCCCGAGAATTGCGCCCCGCCACGCGGTTTGCCGGAGCGCGTACTTGTGAGGCATATCGTTGTGAGTAGTAGGATGGAGAGGATTGCTGGAGAGATGAGCGAGGTGTGGAGGGAGCATCTTGCTTGCTAGAGACAGCCTGTGGCGTGGAGAATGCGCATGGCCTCGCTCCTTGTTGCAGCTGCGGCGGGGCGGTAAGGTTGAAGATATGAGGTGGTGAAGGGCTCGACAATGTAGCAAACATGTTTCAAGTAATTATCTTTGATTTGAGGCTGGCTGGGATTTCACAATGGTCTTTCTAAGTGAGAACAGAGAATGGTGATGCTCGGCGCTTGTGAAAGATGACGTGAATTCCAAATCTCACAAAACCGTTTTGTTCGCGTCCCAGCCTTTCTCGCAGCTCAACGCGAAATCCACTTTAACAGACAACGCTATCCTGAGATAGGTTTAGCGCATATCAACGCCTTTGTACAGGACAAAGTGATTGTTTATTCATCATGCTCTTCAGTTTATGTCCTGCTCTTCTTATTCTCCTCATCCTCCCTGTTCTTCTCTACATATTGGTTTACTTCGCCCTGAGTTTTGATCCTCCTTCGTCGTTTCTGCTTGTCTTCTGGTAACCGCAGGTGCGTGGAGATCTTTGCTCCTCTTAAAAGTTACAGAGTTTAGCTTACTTCTCGGCGCGTTTTTAGTCATGGTTTGGGTTCACCCATTTGAAAGCCTCTCGACTGAGGACCAGCTCGCGACTGGTTCTGCTTCAGTTGTTTACAATATCAGGGATCTTGTTGTTTTCAAGACTCCAATCAAGTTTGACACTTCTTCTAGCAACGGTCCTGAAGACGATGTACGCAATACCTTCTTGCGTCGCCAAAGTCAGGTCTTCATCGACGCGCTAGACAGCGAAAAGCGGATCCTTGAGTTCTTGGAGGCTGATCCTCATCCAAATATTGTTCGTTGCATCTTCATCTCCAATGATGGAATTTTCCTTGAGCCATTGAAGCAGTCAATCAAGACTTATGTGGAAGCTACTCCCGATATCCCTCGTTCGGCCAAGGCGCGTTGGGCCCTCGAAATGACCAGTTCCGTCGCCTGGCTTGAAAAACTCGGATTCGTTCATGGCGATATCAGGCCCGAAAATTTCATGTTGACCGATGCCCTTCGCTTGAAACTCGTGGACTTTGATTGCACCGTTACTGCCGGAGAGGTTTTGTACTCGTTCAATGAACCCTACTGGTTCGATAGAGACGACGATATTCTGAACACCGCTGGCCCCAAACCAGAACAGTTTGCCCTTGGATCCTGCTTGTATTACATTTATCTCCAGCATGAAGCCACCATTGAAACTGTCGGTGATCATCAGCCTGTCTTCCCGGATCTTACTTCAGTGCCCATCGCGTCTATCATTCAGAAATGCTGGAATCTAGAATACGTTTCCGTTGGCCAGCTTGCCAACGCTACTTTGTGGAAGGTGGCCAAGTTAGGACACCTTGCTGTCTTTGTCAAGTTTCTTTACAGCAGGTCAATTGGTTTCCGTAAATCGATGAGTACCAGCGGAAAAATTGAACCTTTGAAACGCTTCTGCCAGGACTACTTGGAAGAACAGCGCAGATACCATAGTATTCCTGCTCGTGCCCAGCCTATTGCAATTACTAGGCGCCGCTAACCAAATCCCACCGTACCCAAGGACAATGGCGTTAATTGGATTCTTCAATTTCTTCGGTCTTTCCTGAATCGAACTGGATATCATTGTGACCTTGAGCTAGGGCGTTTAACAGGTTGGAGCATAAATTTGTGGTGCAGGTGTTTCACGGCAATCGAAATGATACCCCGGGTGGCTCTCGTGCTGTTCTCTGGTTTCCTGGAGTTTATTAATTCCAAAAAGCCTAAGTGCAGATCATTCTTTTCTCTCTGCTTTCATTTGTCTTTACCGGACCGTCAATCCTGTTAGGCCGCGGCGCTTTTTACCGAATTCGGTAGATTGAGTTTGTCGGTCTAAAGGGATTGTTCCTGTCCTTTGATTTTCTTTTCCTTTTCCTTTTCCTTTTCCTTTTCCTTGAACCATGGATATGGCCCCGAATTTAACATGTATGGACGAAACATGCTAAGAATAGCTCCCATCGCCACAGGGTCTTTTCTGGGGAAAGGATACCTACAAGTTCCATGGATTGCTCCGAAGTTTACCAACGGCTTTACTACGCGACCAAATCAACCAATACTTCGGGCAAACTCCAAGATGATATCGTGCGTTCTGCTACAATATGTGCCTACTCGAAATGTAACTAGAAAATTAATGATTTAAACCCCAATAAAAAAAGATTAGTAGGCCTATTAGTGTTTCACGAGCTCGGGCATTGACCGATTTTCCGTTAGGGAGGACGGAGACATCTGGTGGAGCGGCTTTAGGCGCTGGTGCAACCACGAACGAAAACCGGAGACACAAGGACCATATCTTATTGAAATCGATAATTAATAGTACACGCATGAAATAGTGCTACGTGTATTGTTTATCCAATTGGATACATAGATCAAGATACCTTTTGTTCGAAGAGCTACATCGTGGGTAAGGAGAAAGCGGCCTCGGCTCCGAGGTTGCTAGACCGAAATAATCAGGACGAAGGTCATACTGAAAAGGCTTCCAGAGAGCTTCCGAGCTTCGGAAAAAGAAAATAGCCTGAAGCTGGTCCTTGACAGTAACGATCGGGCGTTCCGGCAACTCAAGTTTCAGACAGGTCTGGGGTGAGGCATCACAATGCACGAGAGCCTGGACATGTTACTCAAATGAATCGGTTACTGAGAAAAAAAAAAATGGAGCCGATGCGGCCATTAATGCTTCAAAGACCTTACTACTGGTTTTTTTTATTGTGGCATGAGTATGATACAAGCATTTTCCTCCCTTTGATATCATACAGGCATCAAGGAAAGAAAAAACATTAAAAGGCAAACGCTCTATAAAGGAGTGAAACATCAAAGGATTTGAATAGGCTATGAATGGTGCTTTCGGGGGTATTAAAAGGATTTTTGCTTAGTTTAGAGCAGCGTGTTTGCAAGGCTGGTAAACTTGATAAAAAGAGTAACAGAGAAGAGAACGGAGTAGATTCGCAAAGTCAATAATCAATCATAGAAGCCACGTTAAGAAAGGTCAAACTCCATACCACACCAGGTATCAATCCCAATTGTTGTAAGAGATGAAGTCGTTAAATATTTCCAATACAAGAGATTGGACGAGTTCGTGTTATGCCGAGGTCGAAGCAATTCAGCACCACTTTTTCGTACTTTTAACCGTGCACGACTTTTTTTGTTGCCTCTGGCACGGCAATTGGACGCAACTCGTGCATTGGGTGTAATCAAAAGCTTTAAAAATTGGAAGCTGGGTTGACAGGACCTGGGTTGTGGTATTGATCAAGCGTGGTTTTGAAAGGGCTGTTTGTCATTGAGGGTTCATGGCTGTGCGAGCCGACGGCGGTTCCAGTCAGATCATCTTCATCGGGTTCATTTCGGGATCTCTTGCGACGCAGTCTGAAAAATACAACGGCTAGGCCTCCTAGAATCACAGCGCCTCCAACACCAACAACCACACCAATGATAATATTTCTGTTGGTAGCACTCAAACCGCTGCTGTTGTGAGGTTCATCTTTATCTTTACCCAAACCAGGCGCGTTGGTCTGTTCGGTTACCGGGACGGATGACTGGCTGGTTTCAACGACGGTGCTGCCGCCATCGGTTGTTCGGGTAAAAGTCACAATCACCACAGTTCGGGATGGAGATTGTGAAGGCGCAGTTGGCGGATTGGTGGTGGCAGGTGGGTTTGGCGATGGATTGTTCGGAGATGATGCCGAAGGAGGCGACGACTGCTGTGGAGTTGAGGGAGACTGGGATGGTGAAGGAGGTGTCGATGATGGTTGTTGTTGCGAGGATGAAGCCGGTGGTGGCCTGGACGGACTTTGACTTGGCGAGTCGCTGCTGCTTCGGGGAGTCGAAGAGGGCTGTTCCGATTTGGAACTTGATGGTGTGTTAGATGGCCGAGGAGTTGGAGTGGGAGAGTCAGTGTCGTCGACGGCACTTCTTCCTCCTGAACCACCGGTTGGCAAAGGGCCTGCAGTGACCTGCCGCTTGTCTAGATGGTTGACATGGACTCCCGATACGGCGACCGCGAGAAGTATGAGCGAGAGTAGGAAAATGGAGAGGCTTGATGGCGGTCTCATCCTGGCTGAAAACGATCGTTAAGATCACCGTCAGTGCTTAAGTTTCGGAGCAAAGGCGAAGGAGTGGATAGACAAGAAGTGAGGGTCTTGGAGGATGGAGTATAGGTAAAGGATGAAGAAGAGGACAAGATAAGAATGAAAGAAGGAAAAATAGATAAAGAATAAAGAAAAACGAGTGTGTGAGTGTTGTTAGGTGGGAAGTCAACTGGTTTGTGTGAGGGAGAGAAAGAAAGTGGAAGAAACGCAGTGATGACAGTGAGGTCAGATGGACGGGTGAAGCACGAGCGAGCCTGGCATTTTTTGCTTTTCACTTCCGTATTTGTCTGGCGGGCAAAAAGGATTCCCTTCCCTTCGCTGCCAAGAGCTGCACGGGGCAAAACGGGGGTCCAGGCGGGCGAGAAGGGCCAGAAAGGGGAAGGTGGGGAGCAACTGACACTTGAGACTTGCCTGAATGCGGTTAGCAGCTGTGGTTGGAATTTGCAAATACCGTAATTGTGCATTTTGTGAGACACGAGGGTCCGCTGTTGACACCGCCTATTGGCTGGCTGGCTATATTTGTACCTGTTCCACCAACCAGATTGCGTAGATGAACTTTAATAAATATTACATAGTCGTAATATTTCGGTATCGGGTCTGCACTCGGCACATCAGCACGTGATAAAGTGCGCTAGTCTTGAATAGGAACCGCCACCGTCGCTCTTTCAGTGCTGACGTAATGATTTTCATCGCCGCTTTAATCCCTTCTTGGCAAGGTTGACATCGGAATTGTAGCTTCCCGCAGGATAGCTTTAAAGTGATATGGCCCAAATATTACTTTCCCGGGACAATTCGAAAGGCATTAAGTTGTCTGGCTTGCGGAGCAGTGCTAGAGGGTTGGTGATATCGGGCTAAAGGAGGACGCTGTGCGCGATTGAAGTATATCCGTGCAAGTGGAGCAGACACATGTCCATCAACGCAGACTCTCAAACCGATGGTCTGACCAACACACCTTTCTTACTATCCCAAGCCTCGACGGATGCGAGAGCTATCATTCGGCTGTTAAATGTCCTCTGAAACGGCCAACCGGCTGCCTCACCGCCGGAGTGATCCCCCGCCTCTTTCGCCATCTCACAGTGGGCCAACCCAGGATACCGACAGGGAGTACACTCCTGCTCAGGAGATCAAGAATGAATTGGACTTCGCGCAATGGTACGGCACTACTCGGGCTACCTTCTTGGAAGCTTCCTATGAAAAATACCAGTATGTTTCTCTAGGTTCAATTGCCCCCGAGGGTATGCTGACAGCCTCTCAATTCCCCTAGATCCTGTCTGGACGAGTTAGAGATGACCACTTCCCACCTAGACGAACTCCTGCGGGATAGCTCCTCGACGCTCGACATGCTGTCAGGTTTATCTCGGTCCTTCAAGCTCGTTGAAAACCAAACTACCCTATTTCAGCAGCAATGTCAGGGCTTATTGTCCGCTGAGACGAAGAGCACGAAGCTCGCGGATGATATAGAAGAGAATCTCCAATACTATGACTACTTAGACCCTGCGTCGAGAAGACTTAATGCTCCCGGAGCTGGCAACTCTGTTCGGACTAGAGAATTCTCTGATATGTTGCGACGTTTGGACGAATGTTTGGATTATATGCACTCTCATGTAAGCCACAATTCCAGCATGATAGAACTAACATGATACTTACCGTCGAATGAAGGCCGAACATAAAGAAGCCGAGACTTACAGGGCTCGCTATCGTCTGCTCTTAACCCGTGCTTTGACACTCATCCGAGGCCATTTCGTTTCCACCTTGCGAGAAATATCTTCTGGAGTATCAAAACGCATTGCGGACCGGCAATTGAATGACACGACAATGTCTGCGCTGCTCTACGCAAAATTCAGAGTTGGAGCTGCGGAGATGAAGGGCATCGGGCTGGAAATCCAGAAGAGAGCAGTTCCACCGCTTGATCCCGAGCAAGGAGCTGAGGCCGAATATCAGAGTCTTCTCAACGAACTTCACTCCAATTTCTCGGCAACCCGAGGAAAGTTGATTATACCGCTGGTTCGAAAGAGATTACACGACATTGCAAATGCTCCGAGCACGTCAAAGGACCTTGTTGCTTTCGCTCGTGCCAGCATTAGTTATGTGCGAGGGATCTGCCTAGATGAATTCGACTTATGGGGCCAATGGTTCCATGGACAACAAGGACTGTATGACTTTCTCGAATCCGTTTGTGAACCGCTGTATGACCACTTGAGACCCAAAGTAATATACGAGACAAAGCTGGTTAAATTGTGCCAGTTATGCACCCTCCTACAGACACGGTATATGATGGACCCAGAGGAAGAAGGCGAATATCCAAACCCAAATCAGCTAGACTTTTCTGCTCTAATACAACCTATTCTCCAGGATGCACAAACTCGGTTAGTGTTCAGAGCTCAGGCGATTCTGAGGGATGATATCGAAAGATTCAAACCAAAACCACAAGATCTGGACTATCCTGCTCAAAATAAGAGAGTGTCCCTACTGGATGGTGAAAACAAAGATTCGGCAGTTTCAGGAGGGAACCAGTCATCTGCAGACTCCGTCCCAAAGTTGCCAATGATCGTTGACGAAGAGCTCGATTCTCCCGGAGAAAAGGACCCCAGATGGGATTTCGATACTAGATCGGTCTTTGAAGGCTGGTATCCTACTCTCAGGAAGGCCGTATGGCTTTTGAGTCGCATATATCGGCTTGTTAATGTATGCTTTCCCCACTATACGTATTCCCTTTCTAATACAAACTAACTTTTGCCAGTCTACCGTTTTTGATGACCTTGCCCATCAGATAGTCCACCAAACTAACATGTCTCTACACCATGCTAGTTTACAGATTTCATCTAAGGTCTCCCAGACTGACGCTCAACTCTTTCTCATCAAACATCTTCTCATTTTGAAGCAACAAATCGTTGCTTTTGATATCGAATTTGTTTCGCCTGAAGTATCCGTTGACTTCTCTGGTGTGACCAATACATTTTGGGAACTTCGCGAGCGCGGCGGATTATTCAACCCACGAAATCTCGTCCGATTACTCGGCAACGGGCTTTTGCCAAGAGTTGTCGAGAATATGCTTGATGCCAAAGTGGAATTAGACGGAAGGCTTAGGACGGTCATCAATGATTTTACGAATTCCTCCGCAGCAAAAATGACCTCCGCTTTGCCCTCAAAAATAACTGCATCTACCATATCACAGGCTCACAATGCCGTCGGTAATGTAACCAAAGCTATCCAGAAGGAAGTCCCAGAGCTGCGAAAGGTCCTTAGCAGCTATATCGACGATGTGCGAACGAGAGAAACTCTGCTTGCTGCTGTGCAGGATAATGTCATTCAGATGTACGAGGATTTCTTTGAAGCGCACTCGTCGGCCATGTCAAGCAACAAGGGTGCTGGAAAAGGGAAAACCGATGAAGTGTGGGGTGTGGAGACTTTCTCCCAGTGGGCTGAAGGTGTATTCTGCATTGGCCTTTCGGGCCTGGGCGCTTCTCAGGAGAATATTGGTGATGAGACGGATGAGGAGGAGGATGACTATGATGGACGAAGTGACAAAAGCATATGAAAGGTGCCTCGATGTACTTAATCTGTTGTTTCTAGAAACATACGAGTATTTCTTTCTCAAATATCGTGGAGAATCAGTAGTTAGTATCTAATATTCTCATTTTGCAGTGACCTGCTACGAAGTAAGTCCTTTCACCCCTCATCGTTAGAGATATCCATTGTATTGAAGTCTGAAAATTGCTCTAGAGAGGACCAGCCCTGCTAGCAATAGACAGAGGTCATCATAATCATATCACAATGAAACAGGATAGAAAAATGGAATCATTACAATAAGAAAGGATTGTCGCTAAACTAGTCATTAGAAACAAGAATGGTTGGTTTATAGAGAGTTAGATAGTAAAAAGCGGATAATGAAGGATTGACATGAAACGCTCAAACAAAACTCCGGATATATAGAGGGTCACTAAAGATGGTCACGGTGACCGAAGCCGGTAGTAATGAATTCACATCTGCACGTTCCCGATCTTCGCGTGCAATTCAGTATCCAGGAAGTCGTAGTTAGGGTCAGGAGTACAGAACGGGTGCTGATTTACCAGCGTTCCTGCTGTAGGGCGATCGAAAGTATTTCTGAAATGATCAGTCAGTATTGGCACAGCGAAATGAATGACGCGGATAAGACTTACATGGTGAAACAGTCGTACATAAAAGCAAGAGCTGCTGGAGATATATTCATTGACACGTCGTCCGGGATTGGAGGAATCTGGTTCAAGCTTCCTAGTTTGAAAATGGCTCCGATGGCTTCTTCTTTGCTCCATGGACGTCGTCCGGCGAACATTTCCAAGACCACGCATCCAAGGGACCAGACATCGACTTTGGCGCTGTATCCCTTGCCTTGTGACTGCACGACCTCTGGTGCCATCCAGAACACGGAGCCTTGCATCGAGTTACTAGCGTCGTTTCCATAAATGTTGGCTTGTTTTTTGGAGATACCGAAGTCCGATATCTTGCAAGTTCCGTCGAGGTCCAAGAGGATATTGTCCGCTTTGAGGTCGCGGTGGAGAATACCTTTGTCATGTAGGTATTCTAGTCCTCTAAGTGTTTGGATGGTCAGAGATTTGACGACGCTTTCTTCAAATTTCCCGTGCTTCCGAAGGCAGCTGCCGATAGAACCACCGGCAACGTACTCGAGGTAAATAGATATGGATAACTCGCTCCGGTGGCAACCAAGGTATTGGACAATATTGGGATGTTCCAAATGCTGCATGGTGTCAATTTCTTGATCCATGGCCGCGACCATTTCTTTAATACGGTCTTTATCGTAGTTGGCGGCCTTTTGATTTACCTCCACTTGCTTGACAGCTAAAATTTCACCAGTTTCTGCATTCATGCCGAGATATACCCGACCGTAGGTACCTTTGCCAATCAATTGACCCGTGATGATTCTGAAAGTGGCCTGCCGTTGAGGTGTTGTTGCCTTCTCTTGAGCTTGAGGAACCGGGTGTTGAGGTAGGGGATCAAGCTCACTCAGCCGACTACCAGGTTTAGGACTGATCTGCATAATTCTGGCCCCAAACATCTTTGTACTTTTTCTGCGTAGCATACCGGTTTGAGAATTTTTGGATGCAGCAATACTTTGATTTCGACGGATTTGATGTGCTCCTTTAGCGACTTCACGTATGGATTTCATGCGACCTAGACCGCCGGAACGACTAACGTTTCGCTGCGCAACTGATTTCGTCTTTGCCTTCAATGTGGATTCATCAGAGCCTAATGTATCTGATTGCCCCCATCCTTGGCCAACGCGATCTCGAAGGGTTTGCGTGAAATCAGGTCCGACCTCTGGCTGAGTGGGAACTGTGGTTGGTGACATTGGAGGAGTCAAGGGAGTCCCTTCAAGGTAGGGCTCGTCTAAATCAATGTCCGGGAAGAAGTCGTCCAAATGGTCAATCATCCCTTCAACAGTCGGACGAGACGCCCAGATATCGTCTCTCACAATTGAACGGCGACGGGCGTTCCTCATATCTGTGGGCGATGTATCATCTGTGTCTTGATCGCCAGAATGATGACCGCTGCGTGGATCACTTTGATCGGTCCTTGGTGTCATAGGCGCGGGGGATTTGAAAGATACGGAAAGGCCTTTGGCCGCCCTGGAGGTGGTATTAACAGTGAGGGCGGGTTTGGCTAATCTGCGGACGATGTCATTTGGTGGAGAGGATTTTTTCTTTGCCTGGGGTTTATTTTTGTTATTTGCAAGGGGTATGGCAAACAAGCCCTCGTCGGAATCTTCATCAGAATCTGTAGATGTAGATGTAGGCTGAGGTGACTTGAGGAATGATACTTCTGTCTCGCGGAACTCGAAATCAGGGCCATGAGATAGCCGCGATTGCGACCTCGTTAGCTCTTCATCCTTAGCTGTGGAAGAAAATGGTGCTGGCTCATTCTTTTCGGTTGAAGCGGATGCGCCGCTAGAAACCGGCTTTCTTGGTGCAATTTCATCGCCATTAGAGGGTATTTTGAATGTGGCGGAGAGAGGACTAGAGCGACGAGAAATAGCACTGGTGGAATCGGCCGATTCCGCAAAAAGGGGTTTCGGAACATCCGATCCAGAGGGCGTGCGAGGCGAGTGACCTAATGGTGATGAAGCCGAAAGAGGTTTGGCGATAGAACCTGACATTCTACCCATGCCGGCAATAGCCCCCGCCACTCCCATACTTGGAGAGCCAAGCTTGGGACTAAAAGATGGTCTTTCCTGTGTATCGAACATATCCTTAGAGGATCTTCTGAAGGCTGCTTGAGTAGGAGAGTCCTTCGTTTTCTCTCCCGGTTTCTTGTTAAGAGAATTGACTTTCGTAAGAGTGCTAGATGCGGATGGTGCGGTTGGAGGCTCCCTCTGAGGAATAAGAGAATCGGTTCGTTTATCTTCATATGGAGAAGATCTTGGAACATCGAAGTCGATCACGGCTCCCCTCTTGATACCGTATTCGTTGACCGTAGTACCCTGTTTACCTTGGAGCTGCTCGCGTTTGTTTCGGAGGTACTCCTGTTGCTTTCGTGCAGTTGCTCGGCGATGCTCTTCCAAGCGTGCTAGAAGGTTGGGATCCATGTCTTCGACTCCATCCTCGAATGAGTGATCGTCTTCTACGCTATAAGGAGGAGGATTGCTATTGGATGGTCGTCGAGCCAAAGCAGGAGAAACTCGGCGCAAATGCGGAACGTCGTCGGTTGTGATTCTTTGCGGTTTTGCCCCGTTGGCCATCCTATCACCAAACGATAGACCCAAACCAGTATTTCGAGGTGCAAGGCTTTGGATGTAAAGTTTCAGACTCCCTTTCTCATCTGAATAGGAACGTCGATTGACAACCAGCATGGTATCACTAAGTGGTTCCTCATGATCGACTTTTCCAGGCTCTGTTACATATATAAGAGCACTGCTAGGATCTTTGATCCCAACACCGTTGCACAAGCGAGCTCTCAGCAAGTCTGCAGCATCGAACTCCGTAACATCAACCAAGCGGTAATTCCATCCGTCTAGAGTTACAAATATGAAGCGTTTTGAGGGAACGGCTGGCATGACAGGTCGCGAGTAAAAATCGGAGCCCGGTTGAGCGGAATATCCTAAAGATGTGTCGCTGGAACTTGGTCCTGATCTAGCAGAGTACGGAATTGCCTGGGCATACCGGACAGGACTAGTGGGTGAATCTGCGGCAGGTTCATCCGGTGAATGATGTGACGGGCCGATCTTCTTTCGAATAGCGCTCAAAAAGCCCTTCGAATCCTTGGAAACCATTTCCGAGTGCTTCATATGCTGATCTTGTCGAAAGCCGCGGGCTATCATAGAGTCCGAACTATTTCGTTTATTATTGAATTCGGCATATGTAGACGATGGCTCGGCTGTGGACGCGAACTGAGCCGCTGGACTGCCACCACGAGACCTACTAGGTCGAAATCCCGGAGAAACTCCTTGATCACTTGATGTCGAAGGACTATGTCTTCTCCGTTCTCCAAACGCATTAACAAGTATGTTTCTAGATACCTCGGATCTTGAGGCGGGTTCAGAATGGCCAGGATCGGGGAATGGGTGATCGAAAGGGAAAGCATCCGCACGCATGTGAGGAGACGTTTCCACCCCACCGTCCGTCGATGCACTCAGATGTGTATTATCAGAGAGTCGTCCGGAGTCTGGATGTTTCGTTTCGCCGATGTTTCTAATCAGCTTTCGCATTCGCACTCCTTCTTCGCGCTCACGGGCTTGGTCCCAAGGCACGCCGAGTTTCTCACACTCCTTGTTAAGTTGCGGATATACATCTTGATGCAGTTTTCCCAGGTTTCCCATACGATTCGCGCCTCCATGTCCTAGGTCAATAAAATCTGCTCCTTTGATATCCAGCGATTTAAAAGCTTCCTGCCATTCGGTAGAGAAGCCATTGCTGGCTAACCACAACAACACACGATCCAATGGCCAATTTTCATTGGCTTCGTGGGTCGATATACCGTTATATACAGCACTAGAAGCATGACGACCCGAATTTTCTCGAGTTGAGACTTGTGATGGCTGTTTTCGGCACTGGTAATTCGATAGGTCCAGACCGGACGAAAATTGAGCGGGCAATTGGTGGGCCCGACCGTCTCTACCCGCGTATGACTGAGGAACATATCTGGCCGCTTCCTGCTCATATGGATATGTCGGTCTTTCCGCACGAGAAAAGTTATCGTAAGAATCATGAGGTATTAACGGTGGTATCCCAACACCAGGACCAAACGAACTGCCGCCGGGTATATATGTCGCAGATGTCAGAGGCTGGTCATGTTGAGCCGATGGGATAGAGAGGGACCCTGGGTTCTGGGAATGTTGCGCGCTGTAGGCCAGGTGCTGGTGATAAAGTTGGTTGGCAGACGGTGGTGGTGGAGGTGGAGGGACATATCCTTGGCTAAAACCCGGCTGCCTCGCCCATGCGCCTTGTTGCCATGAAGACTGGCCGTTGTAGCCGGAGCCCGGTGGAGGCCCGGGTGGAGGAGGTGGGAAGGGCGCGTGTGATGCCGTATGAGTGACCCTAGGAGGCGGCGGAGGTATATTCACATGGCCCGGAACAGCTGTTTGATTGATTGCAGATGGATGCCCCGGAATATATGGCTGCTGTCGTTGACTGTCCATGATTTTATGGTCTGTTTTGGACTCGGACTAGAGCGATGATAAAGCGAGTGGCGGCGGGGTAGATTAGTTTCCGAGAAACAGGTGTTTAGGAAAGCGAGCGAAGTTTCATCAAGGTTTTCCAGTCATCTCATTGTTAGATATAATTCGAAAAAGCACAGATCTGTGTCTTGCAAGAAAGGAATATCGCATCCCGCTGCCTAATTCCAACCCAGTATTCCGAATCTTCAAATCTTGTTGAAAGGTACTATTTCCATATCAATCACAGTCGCATACAGCTTGGGCACATACGCACGCAATGCTTCCTTCGCATGCTGAGCAGAGCGTAGATAGGACCGAGACTTGAGGATGCTGATATGGCTATGTGTAAGACGGTTATCGGACGGAACGGCGGATCAAGCGGTTTCAATTGCTCGCACGCACACTGAGGCCGGTTAGCTAGGCGACAATCTCAAGATATCCAGGGATTTCGAACCTGCACTGACAAACGCACACACGTCGATAGCTCAGAGAAATCTGTGTTGCCGGTGAAATGGCGTGGTAACACAGCGGTATTGCTGCGATGTTTTATCACCACCGAATAATGACAAGGTCAGCCAATCTCTGAAGAGCTGTCGGACAATCCAGTATATGCTATCATTCGACGACACACGGCGACTCCGTACAGTGTCTTTTTTAGCCTTTTCTCTTTGCTCCAAAGTTCCAGCAATGACATGGAGGTCTCGTAAGTTTCAGGGGAGACGTTCAGCTTCTTGGGCTCAGTCTCCTCTTGGTGAGGAGCTCGAATTGCCGCGCCAGCACCAACGACGGTTGCACGTGACTAAATGTGGGGCAGGTACAGGGATATCGTGACTTGATTGGTTTATCCCTGGCGGCTGAGCCACGGAGCTTATATAATATACTTTTGACCCACGTGTGGGGTTCTTGCGCCACACTTTCCACTCCACAAACAAAACAAGATCAGATAAAACCAAAATAGCACATTACAAGGATTCATTTGGATGTCTATTTAGAATACTATTCATTATGATATTAAAGAGCGTCCGTAAGCATTGTTGGTCGATGATAAAATGACCTCGGTCGTATCAATGATGTTTTTAGACCCTAAAGTCCGATTCTTGCCCAGCGAAACGCGTTATGAAAACTCTGAAAGCCGTTTATCGGATATCTCTAAGTTGCGTTTCTTTTCGCAGCGGCTTCCGCGGTCAATCTGAGTACAGTTGGAGCATCTTCCTTGGGCATATATAGCTCGACAAACTACAATTAAGTTGTTAGTACATGCGCACCACAGATCAGGAAAACAACGTACCTGAAGACGCTTCCCTGCGGCAAACTCCTTGTCTTTGAATAAGTCGAGCAGCTCATGTTTCGTCCGAATCTGGTAGGTCTTATACTGTTCGGGTTTGGCGCCAAAGGCCGGTACCAGATCTTTGTACTTCCACTCTTGGATGTCATTGTAATCGCTGTCCCAGCCATGGATGTATCGTTCAATGGTATATCCCTCGTTGCAAATGACGAAGCTTAACAAAACGGTTAGCAATGATGAGCCTCTCACAAAATGTAGGGCAGGCAGAGCTTACATGAAAGGTGTAAGACCATGTCTAATCATCGTACTCAATTCCTGAACCGTCAATTGGAAGCTGCCATCTCCGATGAAAAGGATGGTTCGCCGTTTCTCACCGTCCTTGGTAGCGAGAGCGGCACCCTGGCAAGCACCTAGAGAATAACCAATGCTACCCCAAAGCGTCTGGTTAATGGCGGTGACATCCTTTGGAAACCTGGTCTCCCAAATGCCGAAATTGGCTGTTCCGGTCTCGGTAATTACAATATCCTTTTCCTGTAGCCACTGACCAACTGTTGGCCAGAGCCAGTCATGCGTAATGGCAGGTTTCTCGGCATTAGGATCTTCATTCGGCTCGTTGGTGAGTCTAGGCACAGAAGTGACGTTTAATTTTCCCATGCGCTGAACCACCTTGCGAAGGACTCCCTTCATTCCCACACCGGGATATTCCGAATAACGTACAGCGACATAGTTGCTGTGGAAGTCAATTGAGTTCATTCGGCCAATGCGATAGGTGAAACCGGCAGTATTGAAGTCCGATTTGATAGCGCCGATGCTGAGAATCAAGTCCGAGGCCTCCACCCGTTCCTCCACGCCCTTGTTGGATCCACTGCCGGCATACACGCCACCGTAGTTTGGAAGTGTCTCATCGACAGCTCCCTTACCCATTGGTGCGACGAATGTCGGCAACCCGGATTGTTCAACCAAATCGTGAACTTCATCGAGAACGCGGTGACGAATTGCACAGGCATCGACAAGGATCACCGGGTTCTTCGCAGCTTTGAGGTATTTTAGAATGACGTCAACGACATATTCTTCTTTCTCCTCCTCGTTTACTGGGGGACTGATGTCAATTGGAGTCTTTAATCGGTCTCCATCAACCTTCTTCTGAACGATATCTGTAGGTAAACCGATATAAACCGGTCGACTTCGAATCCAGCATTCACGCAGAGCACTGTCAATATATACCGCCGCCTGATGAGGATCATTCAGCTTTGCAACCGAACAGGAGATGCCTTCACTCATGTTGGAGAATACGTTGTAGTCGCCGTTTCCAAGCGTATGATGGAGCAGCATGCCATCTTTCTGAGAAACTGTGCTTGGCTGACCGACAATATGGACAACCGGTACGAACTCGGAGTATGCACCTGCTACGGCATTAAGAGCTGAGAGCTCTCCGACACCGAAAGTCGTCACCAGAGCCGATATCCCATTGATACGAGCATAACCGTCCGCCGCATACCCTTTTTTTCACACAGCTTATGAGCTTATGGCACGGAACCCAGAGAAGGGATGATTTTCCATACCTGCGTTGAGCTCATTGCAATTTCCTACCCAGTTCAAGCCGCATTTTGGAACATAGTCCAAAGCAACGAGATTGTAATCACCTGGAGACCAATTAGTTCAAACCGGTCGTTTTGAAAATCTCTCTGAGACAAAGTCACACCTGGCACTCCATGGACCGACCTTATGCCGAGCTGATGAAGCCGCGTAAACAGGTACTCGGCGACATCAACAGGGTTCTTCAATTCCTTTGTTGCGAGGTCAGTCATGGTGGGAGAATTAGATTGATAGATGTAGATGTTTGCTTTTGGATAGAAACAGTGATGGAAGAATCAATTGTCTACCGTCTTGTACGTACTTTTGCTATCTAATTGAAGAAAGATATACTCGAGAATCAAGGTCGATTGCCGGTCAGCTCCGAAACAACGTGGTCATGGTTGGGGAAGTCGTCATATCGATGATGTCAACCTTCACTTTCTGTGTTCCAACAGCACCGAGAGAGAGCCGTTGCCGCTAGTCCTGTTCAGGCTAGAGTGGGGTCGTTTCCATGCACATGATTGGACAATTGCTCTGGATTGGACAAACTCTTCCTGAAGGAAGCGTCGAAGCTACAAAATAAGTCCGAATCCTTGAGAGCGTTCTGGACGCGGAGGAAAGGCACTCAGTTCACCGCGGAAGTGCTGGCAGTGGCAGACCGCAAGGAATGCTAATCGCAACGAAAATTCCACGGGTTTGAGTGGAGCTTCTTCTCATCAGATATACAGATATAACAATCGTGCTGTGGATAATTGGTTTTTCTCGGGCAGATCCGAGACATGGCCGATCCAGCAGCAAAGAAGAGGAGCGCACCAGCGGACTCCCAGGGTTCTTCCGACCGGAAGCAAAAGGTAAGCGATAACGAAATCGCTGCATGTGTATGATGATGGCCATGATGTTGGCGCAGTACTGAGACAAAGCAATCAATCAAGGTGCGGCCGTTAGAAACTTACACGCGATCTTATCCGAGCGAATTTTCTGATCGTTTTCTATAGCGCAAGAAGCTATGGAGGGCTCCCAATTCAAACCTGAGCGCGCGATCGACAATCGAGAGTGGTGACGCCGGTATCTTTGTTACATGCGACAGGGGCAGAGAGGGCAAATGCACCGGTGAAGTCTTGGACCTGCTGAACCAGGTTCGTTCGTTCTTTCGGCTTGGGCTCCCTTTCAAGACACCCCATCTTTTTGAATTGAAAATCGAGCTAACCATGGATATTTCCTCTGTTTGGTAGGAAGTGCAGGAGATTAACCCATCGGCCGAATCAAAACAAGAGGAATCCTCGACCGCCCGAGAATATGCGGATGACATCGAGGCGCAGATCAGAGAGGAGGTCGAATCCATGAAGCCAAAGAAGTCCCGTGCGCTTTTTCAGGCTGTGAAGTTGGATGTTCCATGCTGTGCGTGTTCACCCGCAGTGCCTGCCAGATTGTTGAGAAGGCTTCTTACTTATTTTTGTGGTTTGCAAAATATAGTGCTATTCATCAAAGTCGATCAATCTATCGATCCAGTGGACCTTGTCCATCGAATATGCGTCAGCGCGCACGAAGCTCCAGAGAAGAAGCGAAGTAGATTTGTCAAGCGACTCACTCCGGTGACTTCGACTCGAAAGATTTTAAGCGGTGGAGGAATAGAAGAGCTATGTCGCGAAGTTCTAGAGCCACACTTCCATTCGGAGGATGGGCTATCTAAGAAGGTATGGTATTTTCCGGTTTTCTCTCTATTTTATCCCCGTGATGAATTGTGCCGGCGAAAGGCCAAGCCCAACCCATCTGAAGAGCTAGCATTTTCTAAACATGGTATTTCTTGTCGAATAAACAGTACGCGATCCGACCAACAGTTCGGAACAATCATGACTGGCCAAGAGATGTCTTAATCCCACTTGTGGCCCGTGCCGTGGGTCAAGGGCACACGGTTGACCTGAAGGGGTACGATGCCTTGATTCTAGTCGAGATTCTACAGGTAAGCGAGCGCATTGGAAAAAATGCCTTCTTGGTCGAGGGTGGTCCAGAACTCTCTCTAACAGACAATATTTTTTTGGCGGAATAGAATATATGTGGCATGAGTGTTGTGCCTGGAGATTATGAAGGACTGAAACGATATAACCTAGCTGAGATCTACAATCCGACCCCTCGCCCAGGCCCTGGCCCCCAACGACAAGAACAACAACGTCAGGAGGAGCTGACCGCTTCTCAAAACACGCCGGATAATACGAAGACGGATTGATGTTCCATGCGTTGCCAGGGGTCGGTAGATAGATGTATTCCGCGGAAGTAAAGGATGATTTGAGCAAAGAAAACCAAAAAAAATGTCGCGTTTTCTCCTGTTCTACTCCGTACTCCGTACTGCTTCGAAGTATACTCCGTTGGTATGATAATGGCAATGACGAGGAGTGGGATTGAATGTTGCACCTGAAAGATCGAACAACTCATCGGCATAAGTAGATGATAGGATTGTGGAGGAATCCTTCGGTGTACGAAGAAGGGAATAATAGCCTCTCAGTCTTGACAGTGTTTTAAAATCCATGGAAGCTTTCCAAGTATGTACTCACGTAAGAGGTAAGAAGTACTCATAAGCGTTCGGTCTCCAAGATACAAACAGGCCGAGGAGAACAAGCCATGCACTCTGTATGGAGAATGGGTGCTGGATACTCGGTTGATAGAGCCCACAGCGGCTAGGCCAAGACGCTCATGCCCAACCTTAGTTATTACTCACCGATGGGTAAATATTACTACTACGGAGTACGGAGTAGTTACGTGAGAGAACAGTGTCAAGGATGCAGGAAGTTTGGGATGAATTGGAGGACAGCATAACCGAGCGAGCGACGATCGCAGGGTCCTGGAATTTCGAATGGGCCGAGGAGCGTCATCTGTATGGGCGTGCTGCATGAAGAAGAAGAAGATGAGATCTACTCCGTACTCTATCGGCTTCGTTGGATTGATAATAACATGGTTGCTATAAGACCGCTCGTATGAAAAAGCACTCGCGAAGAACAAAGAGAAGCGACATCCAGCGGGAACACGTGCGAAGAGGTCCGACCCCTGGATCTGGAGAACCCCGGCCTATTCGTAGTCCCAAATCTCTCACTCATCAAATCTCACAAAGAAAGACAGACAGAAAGAACGGCAAGAGTGAAAAAATCTGGTCAACTTCGTCATGCTATCGACGAGGTGGTATGGCAAGGTACCTTGGGCTTTGTGGGCTGGGTGGAAAGGTCGCATTGAGAGGGAGAATTCTGATAAGTTAAAACGGAAAACCTCGTCAAGCAGCGCTGCTGATTGGCTGGGGCCGCGAAGTCGGAAGATTAAAAAGATGAACCACCACAAGGACACAAGGACACGACCACCACCACCAACAGCAACGCAACCCAGACAGAGGAGGAGGTTTCCAATTTGTTTCTGGGTTTCAGGTTTGGCGATAAGCGAAAAGGAAAAAGGAAAAAGGAAAAAAAAGAAAAAAGAAGAAAAAATGGGGACTCCATACCTTTCTCAACTTAGCAAAATCTGGCGAGGTTGTTTGATTACTACGCGGTACTGTATTTTCGGTGTTGCCGTCTCTTACTACTTTGTAGTTACTGGAGAGCATGGATGTTCCTTTCTGCTCGCTCGGTTCTTTTCTTTCTTGTGCCTGTCGTCATTTCTCGCTTCTGGTCCACGGTTCTTGAACCAACTTTCTTTTACCTTACGGAGCAAACCCTACTCCGTACCTCCAGCCTAACAGCCTACTGACAGGCGACGCTCACTCGTCTCGTCTCGCTATTTTGTCCCAGATTGTTCTCACTAAAGCCCGCCCTGGGTTCGGAAGTGGCCGTGTTGCGCCGTGCGTTATTGTGGTCCTGGTCTGGTCAGTGGTCGCTGGTGGTCACTGCTTGTCTGGGTTGCGGTGTGGGTGTGTGTGTGTGCCAACATCGCCCATCCCTGGATTCATCGCTTACTTGCTTTGCTTTTCTGGCCTGGCAATTATTAGTTATTCCAATCGAAAAAGGAGGAGTAAAAAAACCCCCTTTTTTGTGTTTCGGGGAACCGAATGTCGTCTGGCTCCTCTCTTCTTTTCAATGCAGCTGAACAAGTTAATTATTATTGTCTGTGTTTGAGAAAAGACCCGACCGACCGCTTCTTCCGCTTCTGCTTCTTCTTCTTTTAAATTATTTCCTCATTGCCCACTTGCTGAATTCAGTATTCATTGCCGATCTTTTTGTCCACCGAAACTTCGTGGCTCTCCCGTCCGTCTACTCCTCCGCCTTCTCTCTGACAGATTATTATCCCCCATATGTTGCTGCTTGCTCGCCTCGGTCAGCCACCTCTCAACTGCTGGACAGTGGAATAACCCTATATAATCCCGGCCTATCCGCTGGCTTGATGCCAAATATAAATATAATTTATTAGTGACGAACATTCTTACTTCTCACTCACTCTCGCACTCCTCTTCTTCTATACTTTTATACTACTACACTTCTTCCTTGTCTCTATACTGCTCACTGCTGGACCCATCTTTGCTTGTAAGTATCCATATACTATCACTGCTATTCGAAAAGCTTCGCGCCGGTACTTCTACGTACCCGGTATGCCGTATTCCATGGACTACGAAGTCCATCTTTACGTTGCCCGAAGCTTTTATATACCTCAACATTCATTGAACATGTTTTCCCAAGATATGACAAGATCCGCCGCCGCCGCTGCTGCCGCCGCTGCTGCTCCGGCCCTGCCCTACACCATGTCTTACATAGCGGGCAAAGAATACATGCACATGAACCGGAGCCACGATTTCTCCGCCTTCCAGCGTCTAGTGAAATCATTATTCCCCGGCGCGCAAATCCAAAACATCCGTGTCATCCAAGGCTCGACAAGTCCCTTACACTTACTCCGCATGTCGAATGGCCTGGAACTCATTCTCAAAACCCGTCCACTCTCGCCCACCCCGATTATCCGCCTGGAACGATTCCTGCTAGAAACGGATGCTGCGGTGCTAGCTATCCTCTGGCAAAGCGGAGTTAAAGGCATTGGCCAACCACTCAAAGCCGAAATCCCTCGTTTTCCTTCGCATAACGCGTATTTTCTAAGACATGCCGTTAAGGGAGTCAGTTTGGCCGAACTGGAGACACCGCTTTCATCGGATGAACAGAAATGCGTTGATAGGAAACTAGGCGATTTAGTGAAGTCGATTGGCAGACATACTTCCTCGCAATTCGGCCTCGTGCATCCCGTGACGCTGGGGATGGGATGTCATTCCTGGAAACAAACCTTCCTTGCCCTGCTCGACGCTCTGATGTGGGATACGGAGAATGTGTTTATATCACTTCCATACCCGGAAATCAGTTCACAAGCAAAACGGCTGTCAGCTGCGCTGGATGACGTGACGGTGCCGCATCTAGTGGTGATAGATATTGGGAAACCTTCGCATATCATTATAGACCCAGAGACTAGACAATTCTCGGGAGTTGTAGATTTTAGCAGCGCGCTTTGGGGAGATCCGTTGATGGCTGATATTTTTGAATCGCCTTCGCCGGCGTTTTTGGAAGGGTTCGATTCGGATCTGCTGGAGACGAAGTCTGCGGTTATCCGATTGCTATTGTAAGCTCACCGCTCAGTCTTCCTCTGACCTTTCACCATTTCTAATATTGAGATAGATACTCGTGCTTCAGGAGCATACTCAAAATCGCCAGACAGTACTACCGAAGCCGACAAGATGACGAGGAACTCACAGCCCGCCGCGTCTTAACGTCGAACCTTGCCACATTGGCAACCTTACATTATTCATGATTTATTCATCTTATTTTCTTTCTCAGCGGAGCATTTATGATGGGATTTTCTCTTTTTCTTTTGGCTTATTTAATTTGCAAGCGGATAATCTGCAGGCCCTGGTTTAGATTTCGCTCACGTCTATATGTTCTTGTCTTTTTGGAAAAAGTACGGTAGATAGAAGCAAAGGAGGGGCGTCTATGTTGCCGAGTTCAATCACAATAAATGGATCTGATGGAGTAACAAAGACCCCAGTTCGTTCCTTCCAAGTCTGGGCGAAGTTTCCATTTCTGGAGCTCCTTCCCGTTCAAGCAGGTACATAACTTTATGAAAAGGCTTAAAATACAGTTTATGCCCCTGTGCCGCAGGTAGCTGACTCATCAATATCTTGGCCGTGGCGCGGAGGATCTTATCTTCACGTGATGTGGGGCCCCGATAACAGTGACAGGAGTCGTCATCGAACCTTATTTGGCCCCATATCTTTTTGGGAAAACAAATATACATCATCTTTGACAGCTTCACCGGCTAGTGCTGCGAGTAGCTCTGTGTCTTCTCGCCAGATTTGTATAACATGTCTCACTTTATACGGGGAAAGCAGGCAGGTGTTCAAAATGACCTGTCTGCAGGCCTTTATCCAGAACTTTTTATGCTCGATGAAGTAAGTCCCTTGAACCTCCTAGTTGACCGCTTTCATCGCATAGCTAGCTACATACTAACATCACGGCTTCTCAAACCAGGTCGCTCGCTACGGTATCAATTCGCGCATTAGCGCATTAGCATATGATCCCGTACAATCGCTCCTTGCCGTTGGTACTGGCGAATCCCAATATGGAGGCGGGGAGATATATGTGTTTGGACAGCAGAGAGTTTCCGTGGTATTCCAGCTTCCGAGAAAAGCGTCGACTTCGATATTACAGTTTACTGGGGGTAAGCTGGTTAGTGTTGATTCGAAGAATGAAATATGTGTGTTTTCGCTGGAGGAGAAGATGATGGTTACGTCGTATGCTGCGCCGGGGTTGGTTACGGCGCTGGCGACGGATCCGTGTCTGGATTATGCGTTTATTGGGTTGCAGAGTGGTATTTATATTATATGTGGATATGGTTGGTTTATGCGTCTGCTAATTTGAATTGACAGGGGAGATTGTTGTATATGACCTCGATCGATGCATGCTCGCGCCGCTCAAGCTGCCGAATTTCTGGAAAGAACGCAATCCTCGCGCCCGAATCCTTCCTGTCGTATCGTTAGCATTCCATCCTCGAGATATCGGAAGCCTCTTGATCGGATACTCAGAAGGAGCGGTGATATTCTCCATTAAACAGAATCAACCTGTTAAATTCTTCCAATATGAGCTTCCTCCCGGAGCTCCAGGAGGAAGTTCCGATCCTTCGTCCCTGAGAGACGTTCGTCGACCGAGGCTCACAAAGGCAATTTGGCATCCAACTGGCACTTTTATTCTGACCGCGCATGACGATTCGAGCCTTGTTATTTGGGATCCGAAAGATGGTAGGGTTGTGATGGCTCGGACACTCACTGATACGGACGTCGACAAGCCTGGCGCTGCGCCGAAAACCCCAGGTCTAAGTCCGGAAACATTTGCGCTGAAAGAACCCATCCTGGAAGTGAAATGGTGCTGCAAGCAAAACGCGGATGATACTGGTTTACTTGTTGCCGGAGGTTTTCCTACGACACAGCAGACGAAAGGATTGACCTTTTTCGATCTTGGTCCTACTCCGAATTACCAAACTTCATCGTGGCAGGTTTTGTCGAATCATTTCACGTCACCGAGACATGAAGCAACCCTGGCAACGCCCCCGAATGCAGAAGTTGTTGATTTCTGTCTGATTCCCCGGACATCTCCCCATTTTGCTGGTTGTCAGGACCCAATTGCCATTATTGCCCTATTATCTTCAGGAGAACTGGTGACACTGAGTTTCCCAAGCGGTCACCCGATAAATCCCACAAACATGCTTCATGTTTCACTATCGTTCGTCCATCCTTTCGTTACCAGTATGACCCTTGCATCCGTGGACCGTACTAGATGGATGGGCTGGCGAGAAAAACGAGCGCAAGGTCCTAAATTCGTCGTTGGTGGTGTGGAAGCAAAGCGTCATATGAAACGGTTTGAAAGCCGAGACATAGCCCAAATAGCGCATGCAGATGGACTCATTCGTCTATGGGATACCGGCCACGATGATGAGATCGAGAACTCTAGCGTTATCCAGATCGATCTTGCAAGAGCGGTCGGTCGGTACCATGATCTCGGGGTAGCTCATATGTCTTTAGCGGGAGCAGCTGGAGAATTCTCTGTTGGGTTGAAATCTGGTGAATTAGTCGTGTTTCGATGGAATCGCAATCCGCATGCCGGGCGAGATTTACCTCCAGGGGATAATGATGGCCCCGGTATCCTGACGAATATATCCCACAGAGCTGATCCAGATCTTAAAGAAGGGTTTTTGCCTATTGTCTTGCTGGATCAGCGTCAGGGCTCCGTCACTGCGCTAAAGCATAGTGATGTGGGCTTCATTTGCGTCGGATTTCATACGGGAAGTATTGCATTTATCGATATGCGCGGACCGAAAATCATCCATACGGCCAATGCCTCGGAGTTTAGCAAACAACATAAGAGGTCTAGCTTTCGGAGGAGTCAAGGGTCTGCAGACAATATGACGGAGTGGGCAACGTGTATTGAATTTGGTGTCTTGACTTTGGATGGAGATGGTATGATATTTCGTGTTTCCTACTGATATACTCGTGCTGTGAGCTGACGTCAATAGATTATTCGAGTATCGTCTGCTTCGTCGGAACTAGTCGAGGCCGTCTGGTCACATTCAAGCTTTTACCAGCTGCTGAAGGCTACTCGGTCTCGTTTGCCGGCGTATCAACACTTGAAGATAAAGTGCTAACAATATGTCCTATCAACGCCGAAAATGGCCAACCAGCTCTCGCAACTCAAGAAGCTGTCGCAAGCCTGAGGACCGGACACAAAGTTCCAGGCGTCGTCGTCGCCGTCACACCATCTACTTGCCATATATTCAAACCAGCCAGCGCAAAGGGTGCTCACAAAACCTGGGACGATTTTCTTTGCGACTCAGCAACTGTTGTCAGAAGAGTTGATGCCTACAGTCTAGTGGGTTTATTTGGAGATGGGAAAGTGAGGGCATATTCGATCCCGGGTCTGAAGGAAATTGCATCAGCGCCGATTGATAAGTTTCTTGATGTGAGCCGATTCGGTGACGCAAAGATCACGGCGTCGGGTGATGTATTAGGCTGGAGTGGCCCTTCGGAACTAGTCATGGCTCACGTCTGGGGTGCTGGATTATCACTGTATGTCTATTAGTTTCGAACCTGCGATGTTAAGGTGATCTAACTAGGCTAGGGACCGCCGTGCGGACATCCTTCTTAACCCCGAATTAAGCACGCCGCCTCGCCCTACAATCTCGAATATCCAATGGCTTTCCGGCACTCAGCATGTGTCGACTACCGACATAGATATTTTAAGTAAGCGTTTCGTCTTCCAACAAGCATAGTACCCACAACTAACCACACTTGTAGTCGGCGGTCCTGATCGTCCACCATCCAAAAAGATGATAGAACAAATGCGTCTTGAAGAACAAGAACGACAAGCTGCTATTCGCGAAGGTCGCATCTCCCGCGAGAGTTCTTCCGCGGCCCAAGGGCAGCAAGAAGGATATTGGGCATATATGCAGCGGCAAGTCCAAGAAAGGACTGAAAGACTTGGACTTGTCGGTGATAATATGGATCGATTGGAGCAAAATAGCAGTGGGCTTGCGGGTGACGTCAATAAGTTCATCAAGAATCAGAAGAAAAAGGCTGTTTTGGGCGGTAAGTTATGACATACAAGTACAAATTGTGTGGTATTTTGCTAACGCATATCTAGCTATTGGTTCAAAATTCGGGTTTTAGTGTAAGAAAGAAGTGGTAAGCCTGTGTTCTCGGATATATTTCTAGCATTTAAAGGGTTTGTATATTATTGGCTATGATAGTTGTGCTAGCGATACGATATCAAGATTTCCTTCCCATTTTATAGCGGCTTCGTTGGGTGACGGTTTAGGTAGAGCTGGGCAATTTATCATTTCAAGGGCCCAGATATAGAGATTGTAGTAGATATAGGTAAGAAGTTTTGCAGGGGAATATATTCGTAACTGGAAAACGTATGAAAAACGAGCGACGAGGTTCATTTGCGCCGAGGAAAACCAAAATTCGTGGGGGAACAGAGGAATAAGCAAGTTGAGGGAGGATATTTTAGATCCTCAATGGACCATCACCTCCGAGTGCGCTTGTTGACGCTGGTCTGGAGCCGGATTGCTATCGTCTCCCATTTCAACGTCTTCGTCTTCTGCTTCAAAAATCTCCTCGTCTTCCTCGTCTTCGCTTCCACTTGTCTCGCCTTCTAAATCTTCACTACCGGCTTGAGATTCATGATCTTCAACCTCCTCTGCATCTGGGCCGTCGCCCATGTCCATCTTGTCACCATCGCCATCGCCATCTTGCTCTAGCTCCGCGAGCTCTCGTTTAAGCGCAGCCTCGAGCTCTACTTCCTCGGCGCCATATGCTTCTCCGTCATCTTCCAGACCGTCTACTTCGGGTTGTTCTGGTGGGAAGTCTGGCGCATCGGAGTCAGAATCCCTATAGATTGAACTGTTAATATATCGCTGTCTGCGCCTCTTGGGGCGAGAAGTAGGAGAAAAATTCATACCATTTGATGTGAAATCGAGTAACTCTAGGTTTCTCCGCCAGTACATTGCGGCGCATTCTCTCAATGATAGGCTTAGCGGGGGGATCCTCCATCAGCTCTTCACTATCGTATTCATTGTTCACGTAGTATCCAACACGGACGAATTCTCGTCCATCGTAACTGCAAGTGAGCAAAAGTACGGTAACGCCGAGAATTTCTGAGGGGGGGATCTTTGAGAGGTTTGGAGGGTCGGCTTCGAAGATGAACTTGTTTACGCCCACGGGAATCGGGCCAACTAGTAGAGAGTCGAGTTCTTGGTCAAATTCAGGGCTTTTTGAGGTCAGTATTGGCATGATCTTGGACGTAGGAGCAAATGCGGGGCAAAAACGTACGAGTCCGCGGAGCCGACATAAGTGAGCTTCCATTCCAGGTCTGAATCGTCAGTTTGGATGTTACACTAGCTGAAGTGGCCATTCAAAACCAAAAGATCAGCTTACCCTTCTGAAGTTGCTCTAGACATTCAAATGTGATTTCAAATTCATAAGGGGCCGTAGAAGCAGTAGGGTTGTTGAGGACTTGCACCCCGAGAAGAGACACAACAGACATGGTGAATTATATTATTGAATTGCGGTCAGATTTGAGGCTGGAAAGTAGTTAATGCAGGACCAAGTGAAATGAAGCCGCAAGGTTGGTGTTGTAATTGAGAGGAATTTGGGATCTCGAGGTGACGCGTTGAGTGGTTGGAAGGGATTAAATGGGATTTCGCGTTTCTCTTTTAGCGCGAATCCATTCACCAAGCTAGTGTATCACGTGACTCGCCGGATTTTCTCAATCGCCCGCGAATCATCGCGGCAATGACCCGTTTTCGACAATAATAATGAGCAGATTGAATAAAACATTCCACCTTTGACAAATCTTTTCAAGCGAGCCTTTATCTTGTTTTTTCATTACCTCGCACTCTCACAATATTTCAACTTCTTCCCATTCATTCGTTTTTACATCTCTGTAAGCTTAAGTTGCGTCCTCTGGATGCTTGGTCCCAGCTAACTCGAGACCTCTTTCCTCCAGAACACATTTTTAGGGCACTGGCCCTACCACGCCTCTCTATGGCTGACGATGAAGCTGAGCGTGCCTTTTTCCAGTCCCAAGCACTAAACATGGAACCCTATGGAATCGCTGAGCAGGAAGAAAATGGATCGGATTCTGATGAATATGACCCTTTAAAGGCGATGAATGAGTATTCTGCGGGTTTGATAGAAGCTCCACGGACTTCCGTTCCGAATTCTTCTCATATTTCTGAATTTCCTACATCTGATTATGCGCCCCAGACCAATGGTTCCAGTGCCCAGGATCCGAGCGCTACCACCGTTTTCAAATCGCCCCCGGCATCAGAATCAGCAAGCGCTGCTCCAACCGACCCTTCCGCTCCTGCTTTGAATTCATCAGGTCAGGCAACGAATAAGGTTGTTGAGGAAATGCACCAGAGCGAAGGAGAAGATGGTGAAGAAGCTGAATATGAACCACCAGGGGCACTGGGTCATGTCCAGGATACAACTCCAACTCCTGCAGATATACAACAGCGTTCTTTTTCTCAGAATTCAAATACAAATGTTTCTTCATTTCATGTATCGCAGCAGCAGACTGTGCCAGAAAAAAGTTCTTCACATGATGTTTCCAAAACTTTGACTTCTTTTGTTTCTCCGCCTGGTGCTCAAACCCAGGTTGATACCGCTTCTAAGCCTGATGAGGCAGCAATGGCGGCCGCTTCTATTCCTCAATCAGCTAATAGCTCCATGGTTGCCACACCCACACCCACACCCATGCCTAAAGGCCGATTACCGCATGATCGAGTTGGAATTTTGGAGGATAGGATTCAAGCCGACCCCCGTGGTGACGTTGAAGCATGGTTAGAACTAATCAGCGAACATCGCAGCCGGAACAAGCTCGATAGTGCCCGCCAAGTCTACGAGAGATTCTTTAAAGTGTTCCCTTGGGCGGTGAGTACAGCTTTTCTCGGTGGTACAAGGATTTTGATCTAACAAATGATGCGTAGGCCGAACAATGGGTTGCGTACACGAACATGGAGACTGACCATAACGAGCTTTATAACGTCGAGCAGATTTTCGCCAAAAGTTTGATGAATGTACCCAATATTAAATTGTGGTCTGTTTACCTCGATTATGTACGCCGCCGTAACAACTTGACCACGGACAAAGATGGAAAAGCGCGGCGAATCATCTCATCGGCATACGATTTTGTTTTACAAAATGTTGGTAATGACAAGGACTCGGGCCCTGTTTGGGCGGATTACATTCAGTTTCTCAAATCTGGCCCTGGAACTATCGGTGGCACGGGCTGGCAAGATCAGCAGAAGATGGATCTGCTAAGAAAAGCCTATCAGCGGGCTATCTCTATTCCTATGCAAGCTGTTAATACTCTCTGGAAAGAATACGACCAATTTGAAATGGGCTTGAATAAACTCACGGTATACTTCGTTGATGTTCTTGACTATTACTGTGGAATGCTTACACATCGTTATTCTAGGGTCGAAAATTCCTACAAGAGAAATCTCCGACATATATGACCGCTCGAAGTTCCTACACCGAATTGCAGAATATTACCAAGGATCTTAACCGAAATTCGCTGCCCAGGCTTCCTCCTCTCGCCGGTTTTGAAGGCCATCTTGAACACCTTCAACAGCTTGGGATTTGGAAACGATGGATCAAATGGGAAAAGGATGATCCGTTGGTTCTAAAGGAGGAAGATGCAGGTGCATACAAAGCTCGTGTAATATATGTCTACAAACAAGCTCTCACTGTACTTCGGTTTATGCCAGAAATATGGTTTGAAGCTGCCGACTTTTGTTTCCAGAATGACATGGAGGCTGAAGGAAACAACTTTTTGAAACAGGGGGTGGAAGCAAACCCCGAGAGCTGTCTGTTAGCATTCAAGCGTGCCGATCATCTTGAAATTACAAGCGCCTCAGAACAGGACCGCGTTAAGCGTGGCAAAACTGTAAGAGAGCCCTACGATTATTTGCTCGACGCCCTTTACGATCTCATGACGAAAGCGAAGGCAAGGGAGGCACAAGATCTTGCCTTGATTGAAGAAAGATTCCCGGTAGACCCTTCACAAAACAACACTCGCAATGACGATGATGGTGATGATGAAAGCAGCGAGGCAAAGTCCAAGGAGGCCGCAAAAACTGCAACCATTGATGCTGTAAAACAGGGCCATGGTGAATATCTCAACCTTCTTTCTAAGACGATATCATTTGCTTGGATTGCGCTCATGAGAGCCATGCGCCGGATTCAAGGGAAAGGCAAACCGGGCGAGATTGCCGGTTCTCGGCAGATTTTTGCTGATGCAAGAAAGCGCGGGCGAATAACCAGCGACGTGTATATTGCCAGTGCGTTGATAGAGTACCACTGCTACAAGGACCCCGCGGCAACAAAGATCTTTGAACGGGGAGCGAAATTGTTTCCAGAAGATGAGAATTTTGCATTGGAATACTTGAAGCATCTCATTGACATTAACGATGTGACCAGTACGTATCGCACTTTTTTGGTTTCAAATGCGTTTTGCTAACTTTTGGACAGATGCAAGAGCTGTCTTTGAAACTACCGTCCGCAAGCTGGTGTCCATCCCGGGAAACGCTGCTAAGGCAAAACCAATTTTCGCTTTCCTTCACGAATATGAGTCCCGATACGGCGATCTCACCCAGATTATCAGCTTGGAGACTAGGATGACAGAACTATTCCCCGAAGACCCGAACCTTCAGAACTTTGCTCATCGATATTCGAGCCCTACTTTTGACCCAACGGCGGTTCAGCACATTGTATCGCCCACCCAGCTTCGACCGAAAGGCTCTGCCCCCCTTAACGAAGTGGCCTCACGTCATGTGTCGCCAGCCCCAGTAACTAATATTTCTCCCAAAAGAGGGCTGCCAACTGACGACTTCGACGATGATGCTCGACCTCGAAAATTCATGCGAGGGGAATCGCCTCTCAAGGGTGCTGCGGGTCGTAGACTGGACCCGAAGCGAGGTCAAGCCAATGGCAGTGGTATGAGCAACTTAGGCCCATCCCGAATGGCTCCCCAAGCGCAGCCACTGCCAAAGGAGATCATGTATCTGCTCAGTATCATCCCTCCTGCATCAACATATGACTCCGTGAGGCTTTCTCCTGAGAAAATGGTGAATTTGCTTCGACACCTTGAGATACCCGCCTCAGTCACGCAATTACGGCAGCCAGCTCATAACATGGGTGGTGCAGGTAATCCTGCGTATGGCGGTAAGTTCTATCTCAGCTAGCCTTTCACGAACTCGATGCTGACTGGTTGTTTAATTACAGGGTATCGCGGCAATCCTTGAACCTTTTACGATATGTCTCTTGCGCTTTAATCAGTGATACAATTTCAAGCTTTCCTGACGATTTAAGACACGCTGGATGGATATGATTGTTTGCTGGCCTGGGAAAAGATATTCTAATTCTTATTTTTATTACCAAGCCTGCCTCCTTTGCCTATTTTTCCTGACTTCACCTTCATACCCAATTTTCCCAGTTTGACTCGCTCATAACCAACTTGCTCCTTCCGGATCTTTCACTTTGCATCAACGGGGAGTTTTGCTTTTAATGTGTGGCCTTTGTGGGGAAATTCATGTTATCCCCCGGGATTCTTGTACAATAGGGTTACTTCAAAAAGAACAAAAATTGATATCAAGGCTTTAAAAAGTTCTAACT
Organism: Nannizziopsis barbatae; assembly: GCA_014964245.1. Taxonomy (NCBI): domain Eukaryota; kingdom Fungi; phylum Ascomycota; class Eurotiomycetes; order Onygenales; family Nannizziopsiaceae; genus Nannizziopsis; species Nannizziopsis barbatae. The sequence continues at coordinate 2,927,098 of JACVYH010000003.1, forward strand.
AAGGTTTGCTCTGTACGGAGTGAAGACACATGGAATGTCACGTTTCTCGTTGAGAGTTCAGGAGGCGCCAAGAGTCAGCTGACCCACTCGACCCGTATGATTGGCCAGACGGGCCAGCGCCGCTTTTTCAGCTCACGGCTGTATGAGTAAGCAGGATATAAAAGCAGCGGGCGCAGACGACATCTCATCAGATGGAACTAACCCTTGCCTGCCAAACACTCTTCTCTAGCCATTTTAGAGTGGAAAAATATACTGCAGTTGCAGTATAGTCCCTTGATATTGCAAACTGTCTGTTTCTGCGTCTTTAAGTCTATCCAAGGATACCATTGATCCTTGGGCAACATGGAACTGGCCATCCCACCGGATAGCTTCTTACCGAAACTTCAATGGGGGTTTCGACGTAGCTTCCCATTTCCTTGAGAGGAAAACATATGCAAATATGTACATGTGTATTAAAAATAAAGATGGCTTTCTATCATAAGGCGTGTCCCAGTTTCGCCAGTACAGAATGCATGGACATCTATCTTCGCGCTGCCGTGATATTAGATGCCCGGTTGGCGCTGTGATTCAGCTTCCAGCTTTTTTTGACACCCTGCTTTGGCCATCTTCGCTCTATTTCGCCATTTCCCGCCCTTTAAATCGAAATGCAAGTACGGGTATCTACCGAACTCTCACAGCTCAGCTCTTCTTGCGTAGGGAGTGCGTACATACCATAGCTTTCATTGGGCGCTATCAAGGCCGATATACTCCATATGGAATATTGATACCACCGTAATCGTGACTCTGTTTGAAGAGCTCTTTCCTGCTGAGGAATCTGCCGGATCGCAATTTCCCCAATAGATGCGCGTGGATCGTTCCTGCCTGTTTTTGGACGTGTCTCGGCTGCTGTTTCCCGCGAAACGCAACGTGCCTGACAAAAAAATCCCGGCAGACAGGATCGTAATTTCCCAATGCGCATGTATTTCTTTTGTTTGTTTGCTCCTTTCCTGAAGCGGAGCGCGTTGCCATGGAGGAAGCTTCCCGTTTAGGGCAAGACCGAGCCCACTATAATGTGTTCCTCTTTTTCCCCTCCTCCCCCTCTTTTTCTTTTTCTTTTCTCTTCTTCCTTTTTTTCTTCTCTCCAGGCAATCATCAACCGCGATCTTATCGTGCGTATCTTCTCTAAACAATCTGTCAAATTATTCGTGTCTATTCAATCAACTTCAAAGGTCAAAGGTCAGTGCTCCGTCTCCACGTCTTTCCCTGCTCCAATCTTTCCTGTGTGTCTCTCCTGTTGCACTTACACGCGGCTGGTGGACTGGTATGGATGTCCTCTGTAACCCTGTCACCGAATTAGCGCCAACTGTTTCTTGTCTGTCGAGTCTCTCTGTCTCAATGAATCCCTCTACTTCCTTGTTGCAGTTGACACGTTGATAGCTGTAGAGTCTGCCTTGTGATGGCCGTGTCGTTCCAGCCAAATGCTAACGTCTTGTCATAGTAAGGGTATCAACTTTCAAAATGGCGGGTGCAGCAAAGCGCCGCAAACAAAAAAACGGTGTCCAGCCCAAAAGCGAAGCCAAGCCAGACAATGTCTCAACCGAGAACTTAGGCCAAGTAGATGGTCCTTCTGGCCCAATGCCAGGAACCCCTCGCGGCCGCCAGCCTCCTATGGCATCAAACCCAGCTTCGAGAGGCAACTCGCCCATGCCAATGTCTCGCGACGGAAGTGTTGGGCCGCTTAGCCCAAGAAAAACAGCTGCAAGGCCACTCATGGATCCAGCACGAGATGGTTTCGAAGCGCAAGACTTTAGCTCGTCGGTAAGTAACTGCTTTCGCTTTATCTGAACCGCACGTTTGAGTCATCAGGCTACGGCAAGAACTGCTCGGATCCCTTTCAGGGCTTACTTCACTTTCTCTTTATCATTCTCTTTCGCCTGCCAGGTTTTTACCCATCTTGGCCTTCACTTGAGGTCACTTCCCCTTTGTTTAGCCTCCTCGGCGCTCGGGCACATATTGTATTCACTTCTTATAAAGCCCTGAGAGTTGGCCAGCTGACTTTAGCCTGCTTACTGTCACTATTCCTAGCTGGCTTTTCATTCACTTTCCCTCTCACCTGGCCTCCTGCTGACCTAATCCACCCCCTTCCCATCAGTATATAAACCCCCTTCCCACCCCCTTTCCTTCTCTTTCCTTCTTTCCTTCTTTTTTCCTACATTTCACCCTGCCTCGATTTCTTCCTCTCGATCTCTCACCCATCTGCGATTGCTATCTTGATCTATTTACTGCTTGCCTTATACCCTGCATTCTTTTATCCCTCTACGTTGAAACTTGCCATATCTCTTTACGAGAATGGCTACTACAAGCCCAAGGTCGAGGCCTAGGAGAGACCCCGATGCTTTTCCTACTATTCGAGATGTCACTTTCTATGAAACTGACCCTGAGAAGTACTTTGAGAACACTACTCTAGCGAAACGCCCCGGATTTAACACCACTGGAAAAGAAGTCGTTGGCTCTTTGAACTCATACCCAATTCTTCAATATCCCAACAAGACCGTGTACCAATACGATGTAAGTTTTGCCTCCAAACTGCCCCAATGCGGATGCTGATGGTCCTTTAGGTCCTCATTGGCAATGGAGCCGAAAAACGTGTCGTCCTGGAGAAGGTCTGGAACTCGCGGGCTCGTAAAGAAAAACTCGGGAAATTCTGGGTTTTTGACGGCAATAAACTGGCTTGGTAAGTCATGCATGGTCAGATTTGAGATATATCTACTAATCATCATAATTAGGTCTACGACTAAGCTCAACCAAGAATTCAATATCGTGATTGACTTGGATGCCGAACAAGGTCGTAGTGATTCAAAGAGATCAAACACTTTTCGCTTGATCCTGCGCCCAACTAAAAAGATTAACCTCGCCGTTCTCGATGGGTTTTTGCGTGGAACAATTCCTTACAAAGAAGATGCTCAAGAAGCCTTCAGTAAGTGATTTCCAAGACTAATCCACGTATCTACTCCCGTGCTAATCATTTTCAAGATTTCCTCGAGCACCTCATTCGAGAAACTCCAAGCCAAAGATTCATAGCATTCAAGAAATCTTTCTTCGCCCAAGATAATCCCAAGGCCGATCTTGGCAAAGGCGTTTTTGCTTACAAGGGAATCTTCCAAAGCATTCGTGCTGTGCAGGTACAGTTGATTTCAGTGTTGATTGAAAGTTTTCACAGCTGACATATCTTCACAGCCCGGTCGGTTAGCCGTCAACGTCGACGTGTCTAACAAATGCTTTTGGGCGATGAATTCTCTAGTTGCTCTTGCTATGGGAATAATGGGCCTTTCAAGCGTGGCGGATATCATTTTCCACACTAAACCCGTTGTTGACAAGGATGGTAGTCACAGACGCTCGGCTAAAGGCGAGACACTCAATTCTCGACTACGAAAATTAAGAGTAAGGGCCAACTACCGTGGATGCCCACAACCAGAAAAAGAATGGGTTGTCAAAGAGCTTCTCCTCGTCAACGCCAAGCAGTACACCTTTGAGCAGACTGACCGCGCAACTGGCGCGACAAGAACTATCAACCTTTACGATTACTTTAGGCAGAAGTATGGTATCATCCTGGACAACTGGCAACTCCCCGTTGTGCAGACAAACAAGAACAACGTGGTCTACCCAATGGAGCTTCTTGCTGTTCATAGCCCGCAGAAGTACCCCTACAAGCTCGACGAATTTCAAACTGCTGAAATGATCAAGTTCGCCGTCTCTAAACCCTTTGAGCGACGTAAAGCCATCGAAGGTTGCAAAAAGAATCTCGCACACCCGGCCGATGAGTTTCTCAAGGAATATGGGCTTCAGGTTGGTGACTCGATGATGAAGACAAAGGCTCGATTGCTACCCAACCCTGAAATTCTTTTCGGAGCCAATCAGAAACTCAACCCAGGCACTGCCGGCAGATGGAATCTTGCGGGTAAAAAGTTTTATCTCCCAAACACCAAACCGCTAAAATCCTGGGGCGTTGGCATATTCAAAGGTCGGTGCAACATGGGACCACAACAGCTTGAAGCGTTCTGTGACAACCTCGTTCGAACATACCAGGGACACGGTGGAGTTGTTGAGACCAAACGTCCGCACATTATGCAGGTCAACTCCGACCCGGCCCAGGGGGTATATGAGCTCTTCAACGCAACTGGAAACAAATTCAATATGCGTCCACAGCTTCTCATTCTGATTGTACAGGACAAGAACGCTTTTCACTACTTGAGAATCAAGAAATCTTGCGACTGTCGTTTCGGAGTGCCATCCCAGGTCTTACAGGCCACTCGTGTTGCAGCAGGAAACGCACAATACATTTCCAACGTTCTCATGAAGGTCAATGCCAAGCTTGGCGGAACCACTGCTCGAACTGCCTCAAAGATGAACACCGCGTTACCACCATATACTATGATTATAGGTGCCGATGTTTCTCACTCTTCTCCTGGAAGCCATGCACCAAGCATGGCAGCATTTACTGTTTGCATGGACGCTTTCGGTGGAAGATACGCTGCTGGCTGTGAGACAAACGGAGAGCGCCGTGAAATCATCAGTCCAGCAAATATTCGAGACATCCTCGGTCCCTTGATCAGAGAATGGGTCATGAATCTTGGTAAAGGCAATAATCCTAGAAATCTTTTCTACTTTCGAGACGGCATTTCAGATGGACAGATGCAACATGTCCTTCAACGAGAAATCACCCACATCAAAGACGTTTTTAAGGATATCGCCAACGGCAAGGAGTGGGACGGTAAGGTCACAGTTGTGATCTGCTCTAAGCGACACCACATCCGTGCCTTCCCAGACCCCGGCGCTGCGGACAAGAATGGCAATCCATTGCCAGGATTCCTTGTGGAGCGAGACGTCACGAATCCCCATGGCTACGACTTCTATTTGTGGTCACACATTGCCCTTCAGGGGACCTCACGTCCAGTCCACTATCAAGTCCTCGTTGATGAGCTCGGAAGCTCGCCAAATCAACTGCAGAACATGATCTACGAGCACTGCTATCAATACATGCGCTCAACGACTTCAGTTTCTCTCTGTAAGTATGCTTCCGATATTTTATGACTTTGTAGCTGACTTTTCCCCCAATAGTCCCAGCGGTTTACTATGCCCATTTGGCTTCCAACCGCGCCCGTCATCACGAGGATGTGCCATCAAGCTCTGGCTTGCAGTCCGGCCCAGGAGTGAAACTTAACAACCCGCCGCCACCACCTCAGTCGACTGACCGGGTCCTTATGAAAATCAATGAGGCCGACAGACTTGGATTCAAGATGTGGTACATTTAGATGCCACAAACTCAAACTCAACAAAATCGTTTGTCCTCCCTTTTCTGGTGGACGTTCCATCAGCTTAATAGGTCATCACGATCATACAGAATGGGATCTTACTTACTTTATCAGAATCGAGTGGAAACAATAGTGGAGAATGCTTGAAATTTCCTAACAGCAGTATGTACTTACTCGATACAAAGTAGTTAGAAACAATCCACCATCATGATCCCTCAAAAAAAAGCCTACTGCTCCTGTAACAATTTCCTACTAGCCACAGCGCAAATATCCGGTGGCGAGGTAATCATGTCGTGTATTGGGATAGAACAAACCGCGTGATTATTTGTAATGACTCCCTAGCTACAGAGACTAGATAGCCCAAAAATTTCTGCACTTTGGGGAAATAGAGCATTTGCAAAGTCCTATGTGTGCCGTCAAGATCTACTCCTTCCCGAGCGCAGCCCCGGTCCAAATGCTGCTTCACATTTGACTTGACGCGATATCGTCTCGAGGCCTAACTGTTACGATTAATTTACCCATCCAAATACTAGAAGCTTATTTTGGTTACCAGGCCATCGAGTCAATTTCATCGATTATACGCTACAAGGGAAGTCTCTGGGACTAGGGTCGGCAACGACTGTGTCGATCCCATGTTTGATGACGCGACCTGATAATTCTCAGCCATTGAAGAATCAGGTTTTTAGCTTGCTCGGCGGAGGGGAAAAACAGTTTTGATGGAGAGGTGTGGATATTGCTTGTTTTTGCTGAGATTTGTTGCTTGTGTCGTGGAAAGATAGATGGGTGGATGACCTAGCGTTTAGGATGATTGAGAGTTCAGAGAGTGATTTAAAGAGCTTTTATGGCATGATAGCCTAATCAAATATCTTTCTAAAGTTAGAAACTATATTGATTAACTGGAAGTGTTTGTATGATGGACATCGGGTTTTGGGGGATAGAAACGAAGCGTTGGGAAGTCGCGGAGAGATTCGGAACGAGAAAGCTTGGCTGGGCTTTTTGTCGTATATAAATGTTTTCTTTATGGAGTATTGCATGCAATATTAGTGAAATAGTCGAGACTCGACTTGTGCGGTGCTAACCGCCAGTTTTGCTGCACGATTGACTCGGACAATGGGGCTTTGAAAGAATTGTCGTCGAATAGTCCAAAAGGGGTAATTGCGCGAGAAGTGAGGCTTAGTCGTCATATGTGTGCCCCTTTTCATTCACGCTGACTTAGAAATCATCTCTAAACTGATAATCTTCTTACTCGACAGCCTTGCGAGTAAGTTGAGAAGTCTTTACTGAGTATGTATATCTAGTATACTAGATATACATTTCGCGCTCCTATTTGGCAATCTTAGCTTGTGTATGTACATATACCATTGTTATAAAAACTTTTGCTGTGGGAAAACAACCCTGGTTGTCACCCACAATGGATATGTTGTGTTGCGAAAATGACGGATGGCTACAGTAGAGTCTCCGCTTGTGGCAGCTGCCGCGTAGAGGGACTCGCTGGCTCTGATTGGCCTGTCTGGCGACTTCCGCAACCTGTTGACTTGATATTGCCTAATTGGGAAGGACTCGCGCGGTACTCGCCGAACACGTGAGTCAGATGGGAAAAATGATACCTGAATTGCGTTCCTTTCTTCTGCCCACTTTGGCTTCTCTGCTTTGCCATCCGCTTTGACTGTCATCCATATTTTGAAAGGGTCCTTGGTACTATTCCAGTGTCCACTACAAAGATTTATACAATTGTGAGAACCAAAATCTCGTGGAATATACCACGGCTATCTCCAAGAAGTAAGTGACTCGGAAGAGGGCTAGGCAGTGACTATCATTGAACTTCTGGCTAATGTGTCTCACCAGGTAGTCTTGCAGCTCTCTCAATCATTTAAATATGGCTGATACCACGACGGTTCCAATTTGTACCGAATGCCGCTGCTGCCATGGTTGTGTGAGTTTTTTTCCTCAATATAGCAGATCCCACGGACACGGACTAACGAGCTCTAGCGCGTCCTGCCTAAGGATTACAATTGTGGATTCGGTCTTCACGCCCAGTTTCAGGAGAAACGTCTAACTCATCGCCGTTATTGTGCTTTATGTTTCTCGCACGCTCGCATTTCACAGGGATGGCTCCCTGAGAATTTCATCCCTGAATATTTTGCTTTTCCTCCGGAGGACTTCGGCGGTAAACCCTTTCGATGGAATGCCGCAGCTGAAAGGCTTCCACGCAAACGAAATCGTCGTCGCGGTGGTGCTGGTGCTGGTGGAGGTGGTGGTGTTGGTAAGGCTTAGACACAGGTTAGGTGGCAACCTTGAGGAATACTGGAAATTCGGTTGTCCATACGGTTAAGAAAACTGCAATCAGGAAAAGAATCAAAAAAGCCACATTATTACTCTTCAATTACACGATTAATAGGCACAGGCTGTGCGAAGGGATAGCCCGGGGAGTATCAAAACCAAACAAGGCAAGAAAATGAGGAATAACTCGACATAACCGCCATTTTGCACCCTGAATCCGATCCTGTGATATCCTTCTACTCATTGAGATATACCCAAAGAGAATCGAACCAAAGCGACAAACGCCTAAAGCCAATGAATCAAATAATTACAATCAAGAAGACAAAACTAGAATACAAGGAGTTTGTAGTAGCTGGTGTATGGGGCCGGGACCAGGGCCATGTATACTTCCGGCCTGAGCTTTGTTGGAGTTGTAAAACAAGATAGAACGCGATGAATCGTGAAGTAATCAACAATCGCAAATAAAGAACAGGTGAAGTGATTCTCGTACAGAGAAAGGTTTAGAGTAGATGAGAGAGGAGGATAAAAATATATAAATGATCTTTGCCCGTCGGGTAAAATCAAAACATGATCCGTGAACTTATGACTTGACCTAAGCGTGGCCATTGATTTCAGTGGCCGCTGTCTCTGGAGCGCCATTAGGGTTGGCGTTATCATCAATGTCCATACTGTCATCGTTTTCCGCAGCTGCGGTATTGGATTCGCCTGGAATCTCAGCATTGTCCGTACCGTTCGCATTGCTTTTTTGACTCGCAGAGTTATCATTGGCCTTGACTCCGTTCAACTTTGCTGCAGCTACGGCTTTTGTACTATCGGTAGCATCGGGTCCAGGTCCAGGGCCACCGGCTCCGGCGACAGGGTTCTTCTTCGCTTTCTTTTTACTCGGCTCTTGGAATTTGACAGCACCTACGCCGGATGATGCTGGTGCTGGCCTCTTCTGCGGACTGACGGTCGCGTGACCAGCAGGCGGTGGAATTTTTCCAGTGGCTGGAACACGCGGTCTCGATGCATTGGGCCGTTGTCTCGGAGGCAGTTCCAGATCTTCGACCAAGGGTTCGTCGTTGTTTGCGTGTAATTTGGCCAAGAAAAAATTCTGAACCAGACCGATATGTTTCCGAAGTGTTTGCTTCGAGATCCGTTGGTAAGGAGCTGGTGCCGGGAACAGTGCAGAAGCAGCTTGCGAAGAACTTTAAAAACAGATGTTAGTGGGAGAACGACACAAAATGGAACGAATGAACAAAGGTAACGTACTTTGAGTTTTGGGCGTTATGCGCATTATACATGCGATTTTGCAGAAGGTGCAGAGGCACACTTAGACTTGAGAGTCCGAATTCTTTGTCCAACCCAAGTTCCTTAAAGCCAAAGAAGTCTTCGTCGATATCTTCAGCGAAATCACCACCGATGAACTGCTCACTGCCATCATTGAAAGCATTCGATCCGTCGCCACTAGTATCATTGAGTGCCGGCCTGAGCAATTCTGTGAGATGGCCCTTCAATCGTTCATTTATCACGGTTAATTTAGTCCCGAGACGGTCCACATCGTCCTTCACATACGCTTCAAGGGACTCGACGTCTGTCCCTACCGATTGAAGAGTATGAAGGATCATTTCTTCTTGCGAAAACGGATTCCTCCATAGCCGTGTATTTGATGAAGCAGTCGATGTTTCTTCTCTAGGAACTTTTGGCGTTTCCATATAACTCTTCAAGGTTGCTCCTATCTTCAGAAAGAAATCCGCCGCCACATCTGTTGCTGCATCTAATGCCGACGGTTGGTACTCTTCGAAGCCAGTGTGATAGAGAACCTTTGCGACTGATCGCTGCAGAGCGGCTCTGCAAACCCAAGGGCTGATCACAGGGCCATTATCGTTCATTACATGTGGGCTTACATCTTGTTCCACCAGTGGTTCGGGTTGGTACTTGTGAAACTGGTTTTGGTACATCTATTGGAATACGTTAGCTTTGGGGGAATTTGAGCTTGAACCAGAATTCTTACCTGAGACTGTTGCTGCATTTGTTTTACGATGCTTATTTTGGAACAGATTTTTCTTGTTTCCTGCATTTGCTTCAAGTTGTTGTTCATCTTCTTCGAAAATTTGCTAGGAGGCGCTATGAATAATCCTTTGGGGAGAATTCTGAGGAATTCCTCGGAAGGTTCAATAACATTGCCCTCCGAATCTTCCTTCCAGTGCCAATTTTCTGGTAGATCTGGCAACGCGGACGTCGAATCATAATAATCTGGGAGAATCTGTTCCTCTTCCTCTTCAATCCCTTCGGCAAGGGTTTCGGCAGTTGTTTCTGGAACTTTGATTCGGCCGTCAGCCGCATCTTTCTCATTTTCAATCGATGCTTCACGTTGATTTTTGAGCCATCGTCTCATGCCAGTTTTAGTACGAAGAAGGGCAGGCTCGTCAACATTTAATTTATCACCTTTGAAAAGATGATGCCTTCCTGCAGCCACACGAGCTCGATCTCGTTTTGTGACTTGTTTCCAGATTGTGTACTCAGGGTCTTCAAAATCGGCTGCCAAGCCAGACAAAGCACTGCTATAAGCCGGCGCTGGTAGCCCAAAGCTATCCACGTCCATAGCATCCAGCTGGCTTCCACTTGCAGCAACTCCCTGGCCGTTCGAAGTAAGAGGTGTTAAAGTACCTGGTGGCGGAGTCGACAGACTACCAGACACATTCTCGACAGAGGAGTCTTGAGTACTCGCCGCATCGGACTGGTTCTTGTTCTCTGAAGATGTCGTTTGAACACCTTTAGCTGGTGCTTTCCGCCCTTTTGTTGCAGTCGCTTTTCTTCCTCTGGACGACATGATGGGCTCATCATCGCTTTCCTCGGCACCATCAAGTTCGGCCAATTGGAGTCTACGTTCTTCAGCTTCTACCTCTGCACGATCTCGGATAACAATCTCGGGGATAAGCGGGACAAGTTTCTCCGTCTCTTTCCTCATCCACAGCGCATGTTTTCGGAGAAAATGCTCAGGATTAGTGTTATACTTCAAGCAATTTGCCCAGATCAAATTGAGATCGTCTACAAAATCTTGCTTTGACTTGTATTGGAGAGCTTTCAACTTCTTTGTCATGCTCCCGAGGTCCATAGGTCGTTTGATAACTTTGAAAGGCATCAGTACATACGGTGGTGATCAATGACGGGTTGACTTACTGTTGTAATAATCTGGAGCATCCCTCTTATTTACTCGGGTTAAAAAAGCGCTGGAGTGCTCAGTCATAGCTTTGAGCTCGCTCAGTACTTTCTCGGCAGCTTCGTATAGCTCTTCTTGGCCGATTTTTTCCTCGCTTGCCCATTTGCTGCGGTTCTTCCTGACCTCACTCATCAAACTCCGCAATTCTGCATCTGAAGCTTGGACTTCGCTACGCTTCATATCAATTCGGGCAATAAGGTTCTTGAGAGTCAAGCTCGAGGCTCCAAGGTTAGCGCTGCTCAGCGAACCATATCCGGGCTGTCCGCCGTTGGAAGTGGCATCGTTTCCAGCCTGGCCTCGCATCTCTGCTTCCACCTGTCTTTCCGACTCCTCCAATCTCTGTTGGTCTAACATCGCGTCGCGGTCATTTTCCAAAGTGTAAAACATGGTGCGGAAATTCTTCTTCGCGGTCTCTTTATTTTCTTCTAGCTTCTTCCGCATATCTTCTAGCGCATCCTTCTTCTGGTCTTTTTGGTTTTCGGAGCTAAATGTCCGGGCTGGTTTTGGTGGAGTAGATCGGAGAATTTTTGTTTCGGCGGTGGGAGGAGTGGATTTGGATTTAGGAGACGGAGGAGCCTGGCCACCGGCTTCATTTTCATCCTCATCATCATATTCATCGTAATCGTCTTCATCCAATTTCCTGGCCGGGCGCCGGGAAGGAGGCGCAGGAGCTGGCTTTTGTTCTTCGGCGCGGGAAGTTTGCTCAGCAGGGGCTTGTTCGGGCTCCGGTGCAGCTGCGGAGACGTCTATTACTCTTTGCAGACTGAAAAGCCAATTTATCTTCGACTCGGTGCGCTTATAGCTATCCCGAAAAGCGATGACGCGCGGGTCTTCTTCCGAAGTCGCATCGGTATCTGATATCAATGTTCCGCTTTGGGAGTTATCCGCATTGTGACGGGAGAAAATTTGGGGTGTTCGAGGACGTGACGGGCCATTGGATGGGCCATTTATAGAGGAGGAGCTGGAGTACTGGTTGTCGGGGGGTCGGAGATGACCTGGGGGAAGCCAGGCGTGGTGTTGGTTGAGCGACATGGCCGCGCGGAACCCGCTGTGCTGGGCGGGCGAGGGGGTTGCCCTCCAGCTGTCTAGAGCACCTTGGCGGACAACAATCTCGGGGTTTTCGGCACAAAAAAATCACATCAACTTGAATGCCGACCTGTAATATATACTCCGGAGTTAAATCCGAAGCAAAAATCGATGATTGTGTTGAGCTGTCGATGGCTGGTTGTGAGACCCTTTTGGTGGAGATTCTTTGCGGAGGTCGCAAGTCATAAGGATGCCCAGGCCAGAAGTCACGGGACCGCGGAGCTGGGCAGGAAAGTTTGTTCCTCAGAGCTTAACTAACAAGTTGGAGAGCGCAAGGAAGTCGTGGAGAAGAACACGCAACACAGCAAGCAAACGACCATTTGTCTATATCCAGTCAGGGCTGATCTGTGGTCGGTAGTCAGCCGTCGTACATGCACCTCTGATCTGACTCACGGTCAAATTACCATACAGCACGACAGCCCGGTGCCCGGTTTATTGACACCCACTGATACCTCAGTTCTTCCAGGGAACATACCACCACTGAGCCTTCGGCGTTTTCTTTGGTCTTCCCATGAACCAAAATCGATGATTAAATCTTGTGGCTCAGTATGCGCATAAGATATCCTTTCGCCGGTATGTGTTGGCTTTGTCAAGTTGCAAGAAAACTGAGCTTTCCTTGTTTGTTCATGGCTGACTGCCACAGGGTCATTCCTTGTTCTCCTCCTTCTCACTGCTTATATCGGCCTCACTCCTCACAGCGAATCAAAAAATGCAATTCCACCGTCGCTCCAACCGAATGATAAATTCCTACACTTTATCGCCTTTTTAATCCTCTCCATTGTATTCTATTGGATCATAGACACATCTCGACGACGTGTCCTGCATTTGACCCTCGTTGTTTGCACTTTACTCCTTGGGATTGGCTCCGAAGTAGTGCAATCAATTATCCCCAATGGACGACAATTTGATCCTTTTGACGTTCTTGCCAATGTCGTTGGTAGCTTATGTGCAGTGGGACTTTGCTCATGGTATCATAAGAGGATGATGGAGCGGAAAAGAAAGTCTCGCTTTGGAGCTTTAATGAATGATGGAGCAGCGGAAGAAGACATCGAATTGGGTGTCAACTCTAGCTCCCAACCGGGGCTCGCTCCTCAAGAAACCGGTGTCACGAGTACAAGGACGTTGGAAGAAGAGGTTGATAATTGGGATGAAAATGCGGTCGATAACTGGGAAGAAGAAGATGGTGAGAATGATGCAAGCCATCGTCCTGTAAATGATGAACCGAAAAAAGATGATATCAAATTGCGCAGCGATTAATATGCCCCCTCATCTGTGTACATTCAGCTACTTATGGTATTCTTTTTCGGTCACAGGCGGGCGTACTTGACATTGAAGGGGCGTGGGGTCCAGGTAGGATGTCTGATGATTAGTTGATTAAATATCAATGATAACGAAGCGATGGTATTTTGTGAACAAGTCCTTTGCAAGTAACTACCTAGTCCCGAGAATATAGAAACCCACATACAAGTGTTCTTGTCACTCCATAATTAGGTCAACAGTGACACTGAATGCAGTTTGCAAGTTTGATCTATGTACTGCTTTTGCATCAACACTCTAGCATCATAAGAATAAGACATGGGTCATAAACGACTGAAAATGAAAAGAAAAGGAAAAGGATCAAGAATTTGAAGCAAAACCGAAGCAAAAAAAATAAAAGTCCTACAGCGCCAAAAGAACATCGAAGAGCATCGACTAATACCTCGCACAAGGGCCTCCAGAGATCATCAATCAATCATTAATACAGGAAATAAGAACGCAAATCAAACCCGGGCCAGAGTCCAGCCTAGCCTTTACCGCGTCTTTCGGTCTCGCTATATGCCGGGCCAGAATAGAACAAAACCTAGTCGGTGGGCTCTAGTTCCTCTTTCGTATTCACCTCGGTAGGAGCATCTGCATCTGTTTCTGCATCCGCGTCCAACTCCGTATCGACGTCCGTATCTCCATTTGCGACTTCTTTAGTTTGGGCGGCAATGGCATCGGCAGGGAACTTCTCTCCGAGGAATGAGTATACCTGCTCCTTTAAAACGTCGTAAATGAACTGATATTGCGCGTCATTGAATACCATTGTCATGCGTTGTTCCCGAAGCTGGTTCACTGTATCAAATACGAAATCCGTGGTGTCATCAGCCATGCTCAGCAACTGGCCATTATAGAGCTCTCTTAGTAGATGGTCGAGGGCGATAAAAGTGCCAGTTCTTCCAACTCCGGCACTACAGTGAACGATTCGAGGGTTGCTGAGCGACCCAGCTTTCTCAGCGGTGACCTTCGTCAGCTCAACTATGGCATTGCGATATTGGTTCTCCGGTTTAGCATAATCGGACCATCGGGCAAAAAGGTAATGCCAAACGATTTTTGATTCCGAACCAAAGTCGAGTTTGAGCTTCCGAACTTCAGAGCAACAGGATTCATCAAAGAAGCGCTCCAGGAGAGTAACGGATTCTAACTGTCCGGGAGAGCCATCGCTACATTCCGGGTGGTCAACGAAGGGATCTGAGTCGGCGGGAGAAAAGTGGAAAGTGGGAACATCCATGCTCAATGGAAAATACTGGGCGCACTTTTCTCTACCAGCCTCGAATGTTTGCGTAAGCATTACAATTACGGCCACTTCACCGGTCTCATGAAATATCATATTCCAAAAATGTGAAAGGTGGTTCCCCTTTGGGCCCTACAAAGATGTCAACACCGATCAGCGGATGCAACAAAAAGCAACATTGGGGACTGGGCTGACCTGAGTGGCAATGTAGCGAACCGCTTCTTGGGATTTGGTGTCTTTTAACTCAATGGGAGAAGCATTAATAAAGTCGCATTCTCCAGGACGCACTTTCAGATGAACTCGAGAGTTGGCCCAAGCCTGAATATTCACGTAGCGGTTCCTCTCCTTGATTGCAGGGCTTGACTCTAATGCCCATTTATGATTGGGGTCTCCCGTCGTGTTGCCAGCTGCGATACGAATTCTCTGAAGCCACTCGAGTTCCTCAAATTTCGATCGTAGATCTATTTCCATTCGCGTTCCATTAGTCAACCAAATTCGAAAAACATCATCGATGAGTTGAATAGGCCGAGGAAGTCGAGACTTACCTGAGTATGATTGAGTCAAAAACGGCGGAATTCGTAGTACACAGCCACCGTCAACACTACTCTCTCTGCTGCTTAGGTCAAAGGCAACCGAGCTTCCGTTAATCGAGGACCGGCTGTCTGCGGAACGCTCTCGTTTCCCAAGCGTCTGCGTAAGCCGTACCTCCGACATCCTGGAGGCTGCAATCCGACGGAAGTCTCGGGCTCTCTTCATTAAGCGGCGGACCCTACCTGGACTACCCTTGACAACTGAGGCCCCAGTCGACTGAGGGTAGTCAGAAAGAGTATTTGCCTCGCTGGAGTTCGGACTTGAAGCGGGTGTGTCTAGGGATGTCGTGTCTAATGGAGTCAGGTCCGGATGACCGGCAGGATAGTGCTGCACAGATTTGGAAGCCAGATTCACAACTCTCGCCAGAGCGAATCAGTATCTCTGATTGGAAACTAGAGGCACATATCTGGCTGTGATAAAACACAGCAATGCAGGAGAGGAGCAACACACTTCATGTGAGGGAATGAAAGGTCCGTGGAGAGAATTTCCCAAAAAAGAACTTCTTGTCTATATTTTTTCACACGCCGAGACGCACTATCACACTCTGAAAGGAAAGTTCCAAACCTGGAAGAAGCCCATAATCATACTTGGAAAGGAAAGTGTTTGTATAAGGAAAAAGTCCAGCCCGTCCCGCACACAATGCAGCTGCTTAAAGGAGAGACCTGCTTGCCCTAGGCGCCTAAAGAGAATAGCAACCGCAGGAATACAATGAAAGTGGGCCAGGTATTGGATGAAAGCCAGCCGTAGCCCGTTTCAAGGGCACAAGGAAAGAGAGAGAAACAAGAATGTATCAGACCAATGAAAACCCAAACCAACCTGGTGATCGCAGAAAGTTGTTCGCGAAGGCTTGCCTGTTGGGCGGTAATGAGAAGCGAGAGTTTCAGAAGAAGATGTGCAGGCGCCACACCCAGTGGTGAAACTAGTAAGTTACTAACTAGCGCCACAATCGTCAAGCCACACCTTTTTCGCAGTCTTTCAAAGGGGAGATTGCCTGTTATCCATGAGTCTGCCATCACTGATCAGTCTTTAATACAAGTTCTCATCCATATCTCCAGATATCCTCTCAGATCCAGATAAGGGTATGACAAACTGATTATAGGGATCAAGATGTGATATCTTCTTCACTGAAAATGCCTTTCCGCTTATTACTTCATTCTTTTGAGGTAAGTCATCTCCACCTCTCTGATCCTGATATCCCCGTTGCCTCGGTTTTCTGATCTCCTTTATAGATTTGGCTCACAGCCAGGGTACGCATACCATAGCCTCGGTAGAAAAAAAGCGAGCTCCTTTCTAACTTATCGTTCACAGCTGCTATCTAGTCCTGCCTTCCATCGAGCTGTGCGGCGGGTTCACAAGTCGGTTCATGAGCTTCGACATGGGAAGGCACCAGAGGATATGGGAGGAACCAAAATAGATAGTAAGAAGCCTGTCTAGCTGGCAAGTAGACATACCTACGGTCGCTAATGGATGGTTGCTTGTCCGCAGAACCTGGCGCGAAACATTTCTTACAGCTCTTTCGTGATGAACTGAAAGACCAATTTCGAGGCAGGCCGAAAAATTAGCCGGGATTTCCGAAACAAAATCAGGTTAGACATCTCGATGTTGCTTTGCCTATTAGTACACAGCTCGAGGGTAAAGTTCAATGCCGCTTACACTCGCTAAACGAGATTGGAAAATGGGCCACGAAGATTGGACCCGACTTGGCTTCCTTGCCTCCCTCGAACGGACTACTCTAGGTTTTAAGAGCCACGCTTTAATGGACTGCATCCTTCATATCTCCGAAGAGAATACAAATTCCTTGAGATGACTTCCGGCAAGGGGCATCTAATCTCCTGCTGCACCACGCCGAGGAAACCTACATTGTGCAAATACGATTCCACTTGTCTAGTATCTAGGTAGTTCAACAAGCAATCCCATCTATTTCTTTTCCGAACATCCTAATCATTCCGCGTAGGACCAGTTTAGTCGTTAGATCGTCCTCCGACACCCTTTTATATACACACGTGACCATGTATAAATTGCACCGAATCGCTTCTTACTGCTTACTAACACATATTTTTGGAAATGCAAAATCTACGCAGTATGTTCGGCTTTGCATGAAATATCAAGCTTCGCGCACATCATGCCGCGAGAAAGACAGAAGCGAGGCCGCCGCGGCGAAGCGAAGAAGGACAACAAGCGGAAACGAGGCCACGACGGTGAGGAGACTGATACAGTGAAAAGGCAGAAATCACAAGACCACGAAAACTATATTACGCCCAGTCAACCAGACGGCGCATTCGAAAATGCCGACGATTACATTCCCCTCGACGACGGAACAGCTCCGGCTGACGATACACCCTTCTACGGACTATTAGATTCGGATGAACAAGAATACTTTTCACGCGCTAACCAGACGTTGGATCTCAATCAGTTTGAGAGTGATGAAGATCGAACACTTTTCATTGCTGGCGTCTTAGAGGAAGCAAATGGGAAAGAATTGAAGATAGCATGCAGCCAATCATGCTCGAGGTTGATGGAGAAACTGATATCGATGTCGGATACCGGTCAACTAAAGCATCTGTTCAGTAAATTCACCGGGAATTTCTTACATCTCGTACAGCATCGGTTTGCTAGTCATTGCTGCGAACGTCTTTTCGTACGAGCAGCGCCTATCGTCACCTATGAAAATAAGCCTCGAACGAAGGAAACCGCTAATAAGGAAGAAGAGGAGAGTGATGAAACACGGGAATCTAATTTGCCGATGGTGGATCTGGTGTTGAATGCGATTTCCGAACTCGAGGGCAATTGGGGCTATCTTTTAACCGAATCCTTTGCATCCCATACAATCAGGGTGCTGCTTCTAGTACTGGCTGGTGAACCGGTGGATAATTCCTCGAACATCGCAGTAGTTGCTAGTCGAAAGAAGGAGAACTTGGCATCTCTAAAGGCAATCGACCAGGCCGAGAAGCTTACTGAAAGAAGGAATGTTCCTCCCGTATTCAAGGATGCCCTCGAAAAAATGGTCAACGATTTGATCAAGGGGCTAGATACAACGTATCTGCGGGCTTTGGCTACTCATCCTGTCGGTTCACCAGTTCTCCAGGTACTTCTCGCTGTAGAATTGACCCATCTTGGGAAAGATCGAGTAAAAGATCTAAATTCTGTTTTGCGACGTCTTATTCCAGATGATCCTTTGGAAAATACTGACAGCGCGACGTTTATTAATGGACTGTTCTATGACCCTGTCGGATCGCGCCTATTGGAAACTTTGCTCCGGCATGTCCCCGGCAAGTTCTTTAAAATGATATATAAGAGTCTTGTTCGTGACCGCACCAACTCATTGTCTCGAAACGAAATAGCATCATACGTGGTGGTTCGCATTTTAGAACGGCTTAGCAAGGAGGATTTACAGGCCGCCACAGACGCTATTCTACGCGAGATACCTGCAATGATTGAGCGGTCAAGACTGAACGTTATCAAAGCCCTCATAGAGCGCGGATCTGTACGAGGAACCGATCTGACTGCCCTAGCTGATATGCTCAAGTCATCATTCGGGGAGGACCCAGTAGCAAGGTTTCAAAAGATCCTAAAACTGGAAACTGCTGCTGAGGCCTCTGATGAAGGACCTAAAAAGACTGCCAGTATATCCCCACAGCAAATTCACGGATCTCTTGTAGCCCAGGCAATGCTACAAGTGCCAGGCCCTCTGAGCGAGATGATTCACGAGAGCCTTCTTGCAATACCAACATCTACATTGCTTGACGCCGCCAAAAGTCCCGCTGCTTCACATGTTATACAAGAATCACTTGATGCTTCAAAACCGACAAGCCGGTTCCGTCGTCAATTTATCCCGAAATTTTTGGGCCACATAGGAGACCTCTCGATTGATTCCAGCGGATCTCATGTTGTTGACGCTCTGTGGCAAGCAACCAGCGATCTCCTCTTCCTTAAACAGAGACTGGCCGAAGAGCTAGCGAGCAACGAGAAGACGCTGCGCGATTCTTTCTTGGGGAGAGCTGTCTGGAGAAACTGGTCTATGGACTTGTACAAAAGAAAACGGGGAGAATGGGTGTCCAAGGCCAAAGGATTGGATTCGTCGGGTATAAACACCACCGATGTATCCGGCGAATCGGCCAAACCAAAATCCAGGCTGGACCTGGCGAGAGAGCGATACGCGGCGCAAGCGGAAGCGAAGTCGAATAAGACCACCGCCAAATCACAGGGGTCGAACGTCGCCGAGCGGAAGCGGAAGATCCCGGAAAGTGGCCTAATGGCCGCGTAGTTGCAGCATGGCCAATGCGCCCTATTCAACTCTCGTCAGAGTTCCAGGTGTTGCATTTCTCGATCGAGTGCGATCGGACGTTGCTTTACAGGGGTTACCGGCGATCGAAATTCCGTTGCTGCATATCCGAGGCGGCCTTAGTGTGACCTCAAGGATTTTGCGATGAATGACCCACCGCTACTCCATACACAGCAGGTGGAAATCCGAGCTGTGATAAAATTTTGCAAACGTCGGCGTGATGTCACCCTGACCCTGCTGTAACTAAAGAAGATCTCATTAGTAACAACTTCGATAAAATATCGCAGTAACTAAACTTTAAATGTTTTTCTTGAGAAGCGTCATCCGACGGTGCGTAGTCCTGTAGAGACTGAGTTAAGTAAATACTGCCAGGTTCTCTCTAGACATGGTCAATCGTTGTTGACGGGCAGTTTGACCATGGAGCGGGTAGAAGAAGTAAGAAATGTAAGTTGACCATCGTCCACCCAAACTTCTGCTCTACTAAAGACCACCGTCGTCGAAAAACACCCACTAATTGGTCATTCCGATCTCCTAGCTCCTCAATCCTGTGCAGGAAAAGATTCTGCAATTCATCGAGTCCGCCGATCGAGGCTCCGAAGCAATCGTTCGAAAAGATGCTCCCGGCGAAAGTGACCCTCTCTTCTCCGGTCTCCTTGACCTGAAACCACCGGAAGAACTGCGTAAAGAGCTCCAGATAGACTTGCCGACTCACGGTCAAGGAGCTAGCGGTGTTCTTCAGATTCTGGACAAAATACTTCAATACTCGGTGAATACCTGGCACCAGGGCTTCTTGGACAAGCTGTATGCTTCCACGAATGCTCCGGGTCTTGCTGCGGATCTGATCCTCGCGGCCTTGAACACAAACGTGCATGTGTACCAAGTCGCCCCGGCCCTGACTATCATTGAGAAAACGACCGCTGCACGCTTAGCTTCGCTTTTCGGCCTAAATGGACCCGACGCGGGGGGAATATCGGTACAAGGGGGCACGGCATCCAACACCACAGCAATCGTTATAGCTAGGAATACCCTCTTTCCCGAAACAAAAACCGATGGAACTGCTGGCCTGCCGCTCGTTCTATTTACCAGCGCGCATGGCCATTACAGTATTGAGAAGGCCGCACAAATGCTTGGACTCGGCAGCAAGGCTGCGTGGAAGGTTCCTGTGGATGAAAAGGGGCAAATGATTCCTCAGGCTTTAGATGACATGATCACTGCTGCAAAGCAACAAGGGAAGAAACCATTCTTCGTCAATGCTACTGCTGGAACTACAGTAGTTGGAAGTTTCGATCCCTTACCTGAGATTTCAGCGATTTGCCGCAAGCATAATGTCTGGTTCCACATTGATGCCTCCTGGGGTGGCTCATTTATCTTCTCTAGACAACAGAGACATAAGCTCACGGGATCCCATCTTGCGGATAGCATCACTTTCAACCCACACAAAATGCTTGCAGTCCCGCTGACCTGCTCGTTCCTCCTAGCTGCTGATCTTCGCAAAGTCCATCGTGCAAACACGCTTCCCGCTGGGTACCTGTTCCACAATGAGGAATACGTGAATGGGCTGTGGGATTTGGGCGATCTGACTTTACAATGCGGTCGGCGTGGGGACGCCCTTAAGTTTTACTTCAGTTGGATGTATTACGGGACTGAAGGTTACGAGAAGCAGGTCGATTCGGCATGCAATGTGGCTGTGCTCCTCTCCAATCTTGTCAGCAAATCCCCTGATCTCACTCTCCTTACTGAAAACCCGCCTCCATGTCTCCAAGTTTGCTTTTACTATACACCATCTGGCAAAATGGTATACCCACTTGGACAGGAAGTAGACGGTCGGAAGTTGAACGAGGAAGAACGCGCAACGCTCAACGGTGCCATAACAGAAGGTGTTGTTCGTGACCTAGTTGGTCAGGGCTTCATGGTCGACTACGCGCCCCCGAACGAAGGCGATACATTTGCTCGAGATGGGAAATTTTTCCGCTGTGTCGTCAACGTACTCACGAAGCCCGAAACCGTCGAATCTCTTACCGAAACTATTGTGAGGTTAGGTTCTGGAGTGGCCAAACAACAAATGAACTAGGTAGCCAGCTTCAATGAATGCCGTAAACGGTAAGTCCATGTTTCATCGGAAAAAGTGGAAAACGAGCTCAGGCCGTTCCTAAAGTTTTTCAAGGACTACAGTGAATAGATTCATAGTGGAAGGTTATATAGGTATGCCTGGAAGGTGGTATATAAAAGTACATCTCTAGAATCATGTTTAGCCGTCATTGGCATGTGTCAGATGAGATTTTGGTTG
The DNA here is from genome assembly GCA_014964245.1 of Nannizziopsis barbatae. Classification (NCBI taxonomy): domain Eukaryota; kingdom Fungi; phylum Ascomycota; class Eurotiomycetes; order Onygenales; family Nannizziopsiaceae; genus Nannizziopsis; species Nannizziopsis barbatae. Next base: position 2,948,650 of record JACVYH010000003.1, read on the forward strand.
ATATTATGGGTGGCATTCCTCGTTCCAATCAACTTCTAGTGTTTTCATTATTCTCTTCTCCGACGCTTGATTTCCAGAATCAATATCATCCGCGGAGTTCGACACGTCTTTCCAAGATAGACCTGCCTTGAGCTTCCGTTAACATCTCAATTCCCAGTTCTTTGAGTACTTCCCGAGCACTCTCATTGTTGGCGAAGAGTCTTTTCTCCGCCTCCCAGAGACCAACTCCTGTTTCGTTTGCATCAACGCCGTCAGTAGCAGAAGGTTTGATTTTCAAGCCCAGCAGCAATAGCCCTTCCGGCATCTTTTGACAAACTTTCTTAGTCTCACTCTCGCCAAACGGAGTGCCGATACATGCATCAATTGTTGTACATATATGATCGAAATCAACCGAAAACTGCTTAGCTCCAGTGGCGGAAAAGGAGTGCCGAGATAGAATATTGTCCCAAAGATATGTTTGAACAGAGAGTGAAAATTGTCTGACGATTCGCCTAAGCGGTGCCGGAGCAATGGCCTGGGATAGAAACTTAAGTTCAATGTTTAAATTTCGAGTGAATTGGGCTAGATCCATAGAGGGTGCACTTGGCTCGGAAGACGTTCCGAGAGACGCCCACGTAGACATGCGGGAGTACGGCTTTAAAGAGGTTTGCATATTCGAACTTAGAGCGGATGCAATAATTGACTCCGACCTGATCCGGATACGACGATATGCAGAGGAAGTTTCATCGAAGAGTGCGCCTTCAAGCCCTTCAGTTTCTTGTTCGTTATTGTTACCACTCACCGAGGACGATGTTCGTGCAGCCACTTCCGATATGGACATCGTGCCAGCCACCGGTCGACCTGTCTGTGCGTTTTGGCGCACACGATCTTGGAGTTCGTACCAGAGCTCGAGGAAAAACACATCGTCACCCCAGTCCTGCATTTTTTTCTCCAGATACTCCGCACTTCCAAATATCCTGCAGAGTCTCTCCAGTCCAGCAGTGCCTTCCAGATCCAACTGGCTTGCGGAAGAGCCCTGCACAGTGCGACCAATAGTTGAGGTCATGGCAAGGTAAGCTTCAAGTCCGGAATGCAATCGCTCATGAAAGAGATCAAAAATAGCAATCTGAATATCCATAAGGAATCGGAGTTTCTGACTAAATGAAGACAGTGGTCGATATCGGTCAGTGATAGTTTCAAGGAGATCGTTGACTCGAATAGCGGCCTTGGTCGGTTTCGATGCGGCCCCTTCTACTCCGTCGTAATCAATTTCACCACTATCTGGCGCATCAATGATGTCTTGGTAACGAGAAAGTGCAAAGTCCTTTTCAACTTGTAGCCATTGTGCGAACCAATCCTGTCTTACAAGGATTTCCCATGTCAGTCCTTTCCAGATCTGATCTTCACAGAAAGCAGGCAGATATCCCCATGTGTCTCGAATCTCAGTGTCAAACTGCATCAGTTCATGAATAAAATGGCTCAAAAGTCGAGGTTGATTAGCAATGTGAGGGAGAGTTGCGTTGACCTTCTCCCGTGCTATCGGAAGAAGAGCTGAAATGTAAAGGGAGACTGCATTCGTATATAATGGTTGAAGCTCAGAGCTACAGACCTGAGACCGCTCCTGTAGAATGGGCTGCAAATAGATCCCAAAAAATTCGCTATAAGTATTGATCAAATCAATTATGTGAGATAAGAAATATTCGGGCTAGATATATTGGTTAGAACTCGTGACTTAACGATCGAACAGAATCGACTCGCCTTATCCAATCTATTGGTCGGTTTATCACCACTGAAATGGTATTTGAGTCGAAGATCCAAAGGATAGACCATTTCCTCAAGTGGCAGCAGCACCGGAATCTCGTGATGCCCTGTCTTACTTTGCAACAGCGAAACGATGTCCCTAAAACTGTCAGCACTTGTAATCAAATCTGAGAGATACTGCTTACGGTTCCTGTAGCTGTAACAGTATATCAACCCAAAATGCCCATTTCTTGAGCGAGGCTTCATCAATTTGAAGTTCTTTTGACGGCCATTTTAGGTGCTTAAGGATATTCCGTAGGTTTTCAGAAAACGACTTGCGAAGAGTTTCTTTCAAATTTTCCGCCGCTTTCGAGATATAATCCAACAGATGAGGCGCAGCACCCTCAGCGGCCGCTTGGAGAGGTTTCAGAGCAAATGATATGCTTTTCAGTTCAATATAGGCATGTAACGCATCACCCGGGGAGGACTCTAGTTTCGATAGCGCTTCTTTGCTGCAGTAAGAGTAAGCAGTCACTCCAGCAAGTTTTACCCCGTACAACCAACCTTAGGGTGTTCGCTTTGTTCAAAAGTTTCATATATCCATTTGCTATCTCAAGCCTCCTGAGCTTTTCAATGCTAGCCTCGAATTTTTGAGTGGCTTCATCACTGCTTTTAGACTGGGTAGCTTCCGAAAGCCGTCTATCAATATCATGCTGCGCCTTCTCAAATGCTTCGCTTCGTTTTCTGATAGTCTCCGTATGTTGCTCCGACGATCTCGTCACGTCATTTAGTATCTCTTCAGCTTCTCGTAACTATCGAAACTAGTGATTTAGTATAAGGGTTAACTGTAAGCGAAGGAATTGAGTATACCCGTTGTTTCTGAAGTTCCTGCTGCTCTCGGAGTTTCTTTAGGAGAGAGTCAAGCGACCGTAGATCGGCGACCGTTTGGATGTTTTCGTTGATGTACTCCGCCGTTTTTAGGTCATTCGATGGCTCAATCGGATGCGCCATCGTGAGAAGTTGGTATAGAGCTCACTAGGTAAGAATATTCTATTACCTCTGAATGAAAAAGATGTCAACAGGTTACTGTTGCTGGTGGAAATTCGTAAATTGTTCGAACGCATGACGTGGAGCTTAAATTCGGGTCGCTCAAGCTTCAGGCTTGGCGCGCATCATGCCGGATGAAAACGCGGAGGACGTTCAACTTGCATCTTCAACCACCCATCACCAGCAGCATCTTTAAGTAAGGATGTAGAGATGTCAAGTCCTGCTAAGAAACGAAAACGGGATGATGCTGGTGAACAAAAGCCCTTTAGGAGTATTGACTCCTTTTTCAAGAGCCCGAAAAGACCGGCACCTCAACGCGATGAATGTTTACAGAATCACTCTCTAACAGACGAAGAGCTGGCCCGGAAGCTGCACACAGAATGGAACGAGGGTATTACATCTGTCGATCAAGATGATGCACCCAGGAGCACGGAACTAAGCGCAAGCAAAGCACCATCAGCTGAACCAGGCTCCGAGTTTCCAGCCCGACCACTTACCGATCCAGTTCAACCGCCTCCCAAAACAAAGAACATTCTCTCTCTCCAGACCTCAACAACAGCCGAGGATGCGATATCCATGTTTCTACCATTGGACCAGCCGCCTCTCGGATTTGAACCTTCTATACACATAGAACATTTAAGACCATTTTGGAAAGCGGAGGGAGGACACGCCTCGTACTCGGTGTTGGTACAGGCATTCTCTCTAGTCAGCGACACTCAGAGTAGAATAAAGATTATAGATATCCTGGTCAATCTTTTGAGAATTTTAATTGAAGGCGACCCGGACAGCCTTCTCCCTGCCGTCTGGCTTGCGACTAATGCTTTCGCACCACCTTACATCCCCCTTGAGCTGGGCCTAGGTGGCTCTGCTATCTCCAAAGCCCTGAAGAAAGCCTACGGGCTAGACAATTCTGGCTTAAAAACGCTTTATGATAAGCACGGAGATGCCGGGGATGTCGCTTATGAAGCAAAGAAGAAACAGTCCTTTACTTTACGACGTCCGAAACCCTTGTCTATCAAAGGTGTTTACGGCTCGTTAATGAAAATTGCCAATAGTAAAGGGACCGGAAGCCAGGAAAACAAGCAAAGACTTGTGGAGCAACTCCTTCGAGACGCACGAGGGGCCGAAGAGAGCCGGTATATTGTCAGAACACTTGTTCAGCATCTGCGGATCGGAGCGGTTAGAACCACCATGTTAATTGCTCTGGCTCGTGCATTTCTTTATTCAAAACCGCCCTCAGCTACCTTTAATATCTATTCAAAGGCCGAGCTAGCTCAACTGAAGAAAGACGAGCTTTCCAGTCTATACGCTAGTGCGGAAGAGGTAGTTAAGGCAAGCTACGCTCGACACCCAAACTATAATGACTTGATACCGTGCCTTCTGGAAATGGGCATCTCAGATTCTGTCCTCGTGAAGTGCGGCTTATCACTGCATATCCCGTTGTTGCCGATGCTAGGCAGTATCACGCGTGACTTAACCGAGATGCTTACCAAATTGCAGGGTAGGGAGTTTACTTGTGAATACAAGTATGATGGCCAGCGTGCACAGGTGCATTGCGACCAATCAGGAAAGGTGACTGTTTTCTCCCGGCACCTGGAACTCATGACGGATAAATACCCAGACCTCGTATCACTCGTTCCTCAGATTCGGGGAGATGGCGTATCTAGTTTTATTCTTGAAGGCGAAGTCGTTGCTGTGGACCCACGATCCGGGGACTTATTGCCCTTTCAAACGCTTTCCAACCGAGCCAAGAAGAACGTTGAAATGGGCGATATTACAATAAACGTTTGCCTGTTTGCATTCGATCTGATGTATCTGAATGGTGAATCGTTTCTGGAAAGATCTTTTAGAGAACGACGCGAGCTATTACGAAGTCTGTTCATCGAGATACAGAATCGGTTTTCTTGGGTCAAAAGCATCGATGCATCCTCTTCCGACTCAGAAACAGTTCTCAATTTCTTTCGGGATGCTACGAATGAAAAATGTGAAGGCATTATGGTAAAAGTTTTAGACGATACAATCTCCAGCAATGTCCTTCAAAACTCTGCAATTGGAGGTGCTGTGGCTAGCGAGACCTGTGCTGATCCCACAAATGGAAAAGCAAAGGCATCCAAAAGGAAGGCATTGCTGTCCACATATGAACCTGACAAACGATTGGAGTCGTGGCTGAAAGTGAAGAAGGACTATAATGCTACTTCTGACACCCTAGATCTAATTCCTATAGCTGGCTGGCATGGGCAGGGTCGAAAGGCCAAATGGTGGTCACCAGTCCTTCTTGCTGTTCGCAATCCAGAGACTGGAATGCTAGAAGCGGTCACAAAATGCATGTCCGGGTTTACGGACAAGTTCTACCAAGAAATGAAAGACAAGTATGCTGAAGAGAGTGATAATACCATCTCCAGGCCGAATTATGTGGATTATAGGAGCGAACCTGAGGTCTGGTTTGAACCCCAGGAGGTATGGGAAATAGCTTTTGCAGATATTACACTTAGTCCGACCTACACAGCAGCAATTGGTTTGGCCAGCGATGAACGTGGGTTAAGCCTACGGTTCCCCAGGTTTCTCCGAGTTCGCGACGATAAAAGCATTGAACACGCAAGTACATCTGATTTCCTGGCCGAACTGTGGAGGAAGCAAAACGCTCGCCTCGAGACTGATAGGGTTAATTTGCCACAGGATGAGGGCGATGGTTGACGATTCTTCACATGGTTGCATCGTCCCGATGGTATGCGTCCGGTCTCTTTTCACCACGCCTGCCACGCACCAAACAATGCTTCTCGAGTTTATTCCACCGATTGAACTGCATTAGAGCCTTATATCTAGATTATGGCAAAAGATCGTTGGATCGGAGCATTTTCTCACATGAATTGCCCTACACTTCATTACGTCATAGCCTCACAGTGGTCCAAAAGGTCCATTCGTCCTCCATCCCCGGGGTGCTTACAGCAAAGTATGTGGCCTTAAGCAGAGCTCAGCATGCTCTGGAACGTACTGGATTCGAGTTTGCAATGGTCATCAGTCGATCTTGCCGGCTGCGTGACGACATGATTATTGTAATTCCAGCCGGCCGCATTTTCTCTATTTAATGGGCTTGCCATCAAGATTTGGTGAGGAGAACCATCTGCGTCTCCCACAAACTACCAACTACAGAAGACCAAAACTCAATTCTTAACAATGGGACCCCTTCCTCACAGAGCTCTACTAGCGCTCACGAGTGCTAACCCGCCATTCTGGCCCGATGGTAAGAAGACTGGTGTCTTTTTCACCGAGGCCCTTCATCCTTACCAGGAGCTCACGGCCGCCGGTTTCGAAGTCGACGTCGCGTCCGAACATGGTACGTTCGGTTGGGATGAACACTCTCTTACCTCGGAGTTCATGTCTCCAGATGACCTGGGGGTTATGAAAGCAGAGCACAGTCCATTTATGGAAAAAATGAACAAGCAGGTTTTCAAGGCTGCCGATCTTACAGCACATGACTATGGTCTAGTCTTTATATGTGGAGGCCATGGTGCGATGTACGATTTCCCACATGCCAAACACCTTCAAGAAATTGCACATGACGTTTACAAGCGTGGCGGCGTCATCGGTGCCGTCTGTCACGGTCCATGCATGTTGCCTGGTATCAAGGACGACAACGGAGAGTCGATTGTCAAAGGCAAAACAATGACTGGATTCACCACTAAGGGTGAAATCATGATGAAGGTCATCGATAAGATCCGACAGGATAAACTTCACACCGTTGAAGAATTGTGCCAACCCGTCCAAGCCGAGTACGTCCAGCCTGAAGACCCGTTTGTCGATTTCTGCAAGGTTGATGAGAGAATTGTGACTGGCACAAACCCCCAAAGTGCAAGGGATGCGGCAAGGGATAGTATCAAAGTGTTTGGCGGAGTTGCCCACTAAATTAGGGGCTATCTTCCCTGTAATCCCGCGATTGATATCTTCGTTTCGAGTCACGCCCAGATTCACAACTGCTTATCAGTGTCAGAAATTGAGGTAAAAAAATTCCGGGGGTTTCGCATCATCGTATGCATGTATGTACTCAGTTTGTAGTTACTGTACAAATGTTAAGCATGTGCATAATGATATTCCAAAGTCAAAAATGATTCTGTTGGAGACCAGGTTGAATGTGTATTCTTCCTACAACCGGTCGTACATGCCGTGCCACACCAACAACTGATAAAATGTCATGATTGACTGAGCTTAAGAGTATTTACATTGATGATGACTCGTGTGAAACTCGAAGAGTGTTACTGCCATTACGTTTGCAGTCCATTTTCGCTTTTCGATCAATGATCACATTGCAAACGAGGCCGTTCGTCTCCCCATTAACTAACAGCACGTTGATATTTCTTCAAAAGCCGAAAAGTTATCTCAAATGCAAACTGACCTCATCGAGGTCGGTCTTTTCTCCAATGTTCAAGCAGAAAACTCCCAATTCTCTGGGAACCAATCATAATGAACATCGTCACGGCCTTTGAAGATATCATCATATGCAGGGATCACCGTCTCTGGTCGTTCACCCTGACGATGGTATCCTTTTTGAATCTCTTTCATTTTTGGGTCACTCCACATTTGCTTCATCCACGCCAGTGCTTCAGGCGTGGCCGAGTCGAGAGGAAATCCGTAAGAACGGAATCGCTAGCAAGAATGTCCCATATTAGTCACGACAAGACAGTACCAAAAAATGAATACATGACATGAATAGGCACACTTACCCACAAAACCGGCCAGAAGAACGAATCCACAATCCCAAAGTCACCGCACAAGAAGCCCTTATCCTCCTTACCTAACTCCTTCAGCTTCTCCGCAGTCTTCCTTCGCAGCTCACCCCACAATGCGAGGACTTTCTTCACCTCCGCTACAGCGTCGTCGCTCCTCGGAACATTTCCCGTGTATCTTCCCAGAAAATTGGTATGACAAGACCCCTGGAGAGCACGGCACAGGCCAGAATGCATGCGTGCCACAGCACTGCGAGCGAGTGCACGAAGTGCAGGATCACGAGGCCAGAGCGGAAGATCCGGATTGGATTCGGCGAGGTATTCGGCAATGGCGAGGGAGTCGTTTACTTGGATATCATTTCCGAGGGCGCGCGCAGTGAGGGCTGGGACAAGACCAGAGTGGGAGAGTGCTGTGGACTTGCTAAATGTTAGTAGAGGATGGACCTAGTGTCCAGAGGACTCCGAAGGTGCCCAGCTGGTAATACCTCTTTGAGTGACGAGATCTTAGCCTCGTAAGGGATTGAGTAGTAGTCCAAAAGAGTGGTGACCCGAGAAGTCCAGCCTTGATACTGTTAGGGTCCAATTGGCGAGAAGTGAGTCTTGCAACGATTGACTCACTCGAGTATCGAGTCCAAGCACCGATGAGGGTGTACTCCTTGTTAGCTGTAGATGCCGCCATTGTAAGGTGCCCAGGGGAGTATTTTCAGATCAATTGATACTCTGATACTGGTTCCTATTAAGAATTCGGGCTTCAAAGGAAATCTCTAGCCTTTTAATAATGCTTCAAGGTCCTCGGCAAGTCCAAAGAGTCATATCAGGTCTCCTAGTGGCCGAATACGATCTTTACCCGCATTTGTCATCTTGGTAGCGTAGCAGCTCCAAGCTTGAGTAGTAGGGCGCGAGAGCGCGGAGAAACAAGGATAGCTTCTGCTGAATTCTCCTATTGCCGGAGATACAGATAGCCGGTCTGTACCATCTCTACTTGGGCTCCGTAAAGAATCGCGAGAAGCCATCGCCAGCTGATTGCCTGATCAGGGAAATAGCATCCCATTCTCTATCTTGTCGGAGTGCGGAGTACGGTCCCATGATAAATGATGACAAACACCCAAAAAATGCCCCGCCATCCCACAAAATGAGGGATAAACTCTATTTGGCCATTATTCCCCATTTAGACTAGCGCAGACACGAAACCAACGCGAGTTTCGCGTCGAAATGAAACATAAACTTTACTCTACGCGTAATCTGCGATGGCGCTTAAATTGGTTTGGAAATGAAAAACTGCCAACTTGATGGAATATGACTGAAATTCTTGGATTATCTGGATATGTTGATATTAAATAATACATACTGAAGATATTCAAACATAGAGGACAGCCACGGGAGCGTATCACTCTGGTAAAGCGTTGGTTGGTAAAATGTTGCGATCGGAACATGATGTAAAATATGCATGTAGGACATTGTAACCGCCAGGAGATAGGTGCATAAATGGAGAAGGGATAAATCTGCAGGGCAACAAAGATAAGAAAGAAGAAGCGAATGGATACATGTTGAGCGTAAAGGATAAAAGGATTTGACTTTGAGCTCACGGTCTTTTGGGAGAGGAGAAAATCAAATACTCCACCAGGTAAAAACAAGCATACTCCATACATTCATAAAACTTCATAAAATGATTCACAAGCCACAAAGGCTGAAACGTAAATATGCAGATTAGAAGTGTAATTCTTCCCCAAGCTGTAAAGCCAAACCGACCTTCCTGTCAGGAGACTTGGAATTTGGGCTGGCTGCAGCCGGAGGTGCCAGGGCATCGAAATTAAGCCGCTTCCGCACATCCCTCATAGTAATCGGGGTCTTTGGAGGCACGCGAGGAGTATTACCCCATTGGCGTTGAGCGGGACTTGGAGTAACGTTGACAAAATCGGCAAAATTGAAGGGCTGACCTGGCGTATTGAAATTGGCCGCAATACCGCCACCTGGAGTAGAGAGCAAAGATGGCAAGTAGACATTTCGAGTAGGTGGTGTCGAAGGGAAAAGATCCGGTAAACGTCCCTTTTCGCCCAGAGTAGCAGGAGTAGGCGAGTTGGCTAGGTATAAAAGTAAATCAGCACCATCCTGGTGGCTGTCGTCCGCAGGCAGGAAGCGATTATGACGAGATGGCGGAGTGCGTGGAGGAGAGGAACTGAGCAGAGAGGCACTTGTGGGAAGTTCAGGATCGATTTCGTGCTCAGAGAGCATGTCCGGTGAAACAAGTGAATCATCCGGGATTGTATCAGCTTGGGACACAAACGAAGCCTTCTGGAGCAAAGAGGGACGTTGGCGGCCCATCGTGGGAGATGACGGAGGAATCGAATCATGCACCCAGGTACTCCGCGGCAGCTTTTCGGATCCAGGACCCTCTTCAGTTATAGAATCGCACCGTCTTCGTTTTCGAGAACCGCTAGTCATTGCTTCCATGGACCTTATATCAAACATGGCTGCATGTTTGCTGCGAGCCGACCGAGGCAAGTCTTTGGTGAGGATGGGACTGGTTATGGGAGTAGAGGTCGCAGGGGTTGCAAAACGGCGGTGGCCATCCGGGGTGGATAAAAAATGTTTTCCTCTTGGGGTGTTGTCCTCGCTGCCATCCATGGGATCGGTGTTGAGGCCGAACATTTTTTCATATTTGACCTTCGCCAAACCGAGGCGGTCTTGAAGGTTGAGCGATACCTAGTAGAGGCAGGTTGTGAGTAACGATATTGCAGTCCAAGAAATTGAAGCTCGGATGCAAATTTACCTTCTCGACATCAAGTTTATGCACCGCCTTTCTGGCGGATGTGGTTGGTGAGGACATTGCCATATGTGCAAACAGGCCGAAAACCAGCAATATTTTCTTCGGTAGTCGAGTACAAAATAATTGGGATACAGTGAAGTAATCAAGGCAGCATGATAATGAGCAGTAAGATATGATACAGGGAGAAGAGGGGTGGTTAATTAGAGAGAATATGAAAAATGAGTGGTCCAGGACAAGGGAAGGAACAATTGCAAAAACAGGAAAATAAAATCAAAAAAGAGCAGTAAAAGGAGCGACGGAGAGGAAAAATGGCAAAAGTGCACAGCAGCCTTTATCAGACTCTCTTTTATATTCAACAGACTGGTAAGGACAGGCGACAATGTACAGAGATTGCAGCCGTGTTGACAAGCAGTTCATCAGGTGAGGGAGGAAGCCGAATGAGAGGAATTGAAGTCGGAGTGTAAGCTTAACAAGCGTGATTGGGCCTCGGGGGGAGGGCGCTAAACCCTGCAGGGCTGGCCGGCCAAACAAGCCAAACAGCTTGCAGAAGAACAGCAGGCTCGAAGTTGCGCCCCAGCCACCAAGACCGCTAATCATCCCGGTGGATGAGTTGGCAAGGAGACCGCGACTCGCTGACGACATGGACTTGCGCTTTCATTGCTTCTTACTGGGCTGCTTGCTGCATTCACGAATCATTCGTCTCATGCATCGACTCGCTGAGACGAAACTACTGGATGACAGTCGTTGAGGTCAGAGCTCTCTCTCGCGTTTAAGAAGTGCGTTGGAGCCATCATGCCATGCAAGCTGAAACGTTGAGGCGAAAAGACAAGCATTGCTTCAGGAAAAATGACATCTTACGTGTGGATAATTATAGACAAGCTCATTAGTGTGTCAACTTCGATCGCAATTACTGCTGGAGCCGTCAACCTGGAAAATAGTCGACGACAACCGCACTCCCAAAGGCTGGCTAGCTAGAGAATTAACATCATTCAGAAATCACTCCGTACCGAGGGTTTAAAACTCCGATCGTCAAGAGCGATAAATGAAACACAGCTTTTATAAATTTCGGTAATAGGGTTTATACGTTCACGCGGAGCCTACCTCGACCCCGGATCATTCGTGAGCAGAAGCGACGGAAAAGATTTGAACCGTGAAGGCTTGATTTGACGATTTCTTGCACGACCTTTCAAATACTGAAAAGGCTCTAATAGTCCCTCAGAAGAAGGACATTCGATAGCGGTCAGCAGTGGAAGAGCACACTGCTTTCCCGCCCGCGAAAAGTTTCACTGCATGTTGCGTGCGGCCAGTTCTGGAAGCGAGCCGGCCGGAGCTGCGGCTGACGGGAAATGAGCCGTACGACCAACCTTTACTTGTCACCCGATCGATCGCGAAGAAGACACGCGACAGGACCGCTGAAGACGCCGTCCGTCAAAAGAGCTTCTCCTTGCCTTTAACTCAAGTTTGAAGAGCATACTCCGTATATATGTTTTAGAAGTATTCTTTGATCTGCGAAGAACATCCAATGAACCGGCCAGTGGAGCCGATAGATTTGATATTCGACGCAGCAGCCGGGAATGTCGTCACCAAGGGGCACCGGGAAGCAGGAAACCCTGTTTTTATAGCCCGGACATTGGACAGCGATGGCTCAGGGGTGGGCTTTGGCCCTCTGGAGCGCCACGAATAGCGCTTCGAGGATGATCTTTTGGCTTTCCGCGAATGCAGAGAGGGCCAATGTCTCATATCGTTTGCAACACTGCCTTCGTACTTTTTGGTAGCGAAGTAACTTCCGTATGCTCCCTATCTTTTAGTAAGATTAGCTGAATATACAGATAGCATGCAAGAAATCAACGCTATGAATGGCTTGCACCGATTAACAACAATGGAACAAAATTCGTAGCGAAGTCTGAAGGGATAAGGCTGAGTTTAACTAAATGCTAGTCATCTGCACTGAAGAATGTTTGGTGATCCCTGGATCCCTGGTCCCTGGAAGTCCCTGAGGCTGCCGGACACACAGACAAGCTTTCCAGGGCTTGGAAGTCTCCCGGCTTCGAATTAGTTCACGAACTTATCTGGATGTTTACTCTCGTAAAGCTATCAGGTATCCCAGCCACTTCACGAGTGCGGCGTTTACCTCGATGCCCGTTGATCAAGCGGATTCAAGGCCAGCTCTGGCTGGAGTCAATTGACATCGGGAAAAGGGAGAAGCTGCGCAGTTTATTGCTGTCTGTTCTGCAACATTTTTTCTACACTGTCCCACCTTGAAGGACCCGATCCGCACCTCCCAACGCCTCCCAAGACTTCTTTCGTCATCATTGAAATTCACCACCTGTTAAGGAGTTGTGTGACTTCAATCGCTCTCAACTTCCACCAACTCTTTGTGCCAGTCTGGCAGCTCCAATTGCGGGCTTTTTTTCTCTCTCTTTCTTTTGTGTTGTTTCTGTTTCAACCTGCTGGTTATCAGCAATTGCTTCACTAAATAGAAGTATTTCCTCACTCTTTGTTGTCCTCGTCGCTCTTTCTCCTCCTGCGCACGGGCTGTGGGAAAAAAATCTCAAAGTGCAGCAGCGTGGCCCCCTATCAAAACTATCACTTCGACTGTGGGTGCATCTTTGTGTGTCCTGCAAAAATTCCACTAAGCTGGTCCAGCTGCACCCCAAGCCTTCTTTCTTTCTTCATCTCTCACTCTTTGTCCTGCCCTCCAGCCTCACGCGTGCCGCCCATGTATAACCACTAGATGTTATTCCGGCTCTCTCTCCAACATGTCGCCAAAGACCTTCATGAAGGATCTGCGGCGCTTCTCTCGAACAAGCTTCCATAAGGGAAGCCCCAAGAAAGCACAAAGCAACAGCTCTTTGAACGACAAAAGCCAATCCACGAATGGAAACTCGAACGGAAACTCGAGTGCTACGCTCGACAACTGCTCGTCAAGCAGCTCCCACACGACTCCTCCTCCGTCTTTACCGACATTATCGTCCTGCCATTTGCCGCTCTCTAAATTGGAGACATCAAACTCTCTAGGACCTCTTCCTCAAAGAACAGTTCCTATCAGCTCTCACTCGAGCCGGAGCAGTGGTGCGGTAAGCCGTTATAATCAACCCCTCACTTCCTTCAGTACGGTCAATTGGTACTCGACGTAAGCTAACCCTTCTCAATTTTGCCTTTAAGACCAGTAGCCACGGTATCACGAGTCCATCTTCAAGGACTTCAGTCATTATCTCTCCGTTTGCTCCTCGCGTTACGTCTATTTCAGAGAACTCATGGGTATTAAACCCCAATTGCAATTGCACACATTCCGCACTTGTCCGCATACTGATAGGGGTATACTTAAACAGGTCAATCACAAGGTTGTCGTGATATACGGGCAGGTCGGCGAAGCTCGAGGTTCCGTGGTGGACGGCATTGTGACTCTTAATCACTTGAACGAGTCTTTCACTTCGACGACCTGGCCTGTCCGCGATTCTCACTTCAAAGCTCTCGTGCATCTGGTTCCCGGGCCCAATAGAATTCGATTAGACTTCGTCGGTCCGAAGGTGCCAAATGCCACCGTTCACCAGTCTGTACTGAGCGTCAATTATTTACCAATGATCAATTGTCCACCACTAAACCTCGTGGTGCTACTTGGAAAGGACTCCGATGGTCACTTTGATACCCCGCCAGAAAAGGCATCCAAGGGCGAGAATTCCCTTGATATTGCAATCCGCAAATTCCGTATGGCTGCCTATCTATGGCAGGCTTTCACTCAGGAGCAGATGTACCGGCACAACTTTGCGAGACGTTCTTTTAGATTTGAGGAAGAATGGCAGACGGGTACACTCAGCTCGAGAGATTCCGCAACTCTTCAAATGAGAAACGAAGCCAAAGTTCACGTTGTTCGTTGCGACAAGACTGTTGCTGAATTGAAGGACCTCGCTTCCAGACAAGCAGTTGATCCAGTCACTGGTAACAGTGCTCTCTTTGAACTTGCGAAGGAAGCGATTGGTCAATACTTTTCACCAAAGTCAGAGCAGAAGGCATATGTATCTGCTTTGATTCTTGACACTCACTGGGAGAACCAAGGGCAATCAGTCGTTTCCCATGGGATCACTACTTCTCCTGGAGATAACATCGAACTAGCAATCTTCGGCTCCCAAGGCCTGCACAGTTATCCCTCCTGTATCGAAGAAGTTGTCCCAGCCTTTACCGACTGTACTCGTACAGATATCAATCCTCTGGCAAACGGAAATAGCGAATCTGGCAGTACCTGGGAGGCCGCAAGTTCGAACATCGGAGCCCATCTTCGTGAGGTCGGTAGATTGTTTGGCTGTTCAAAACGAGAGAAAGGTATTATGGGATCAGATTATCTCCAATTCAATCGATCGTTCACCACTTGGGAACCGTACTGCACAAGAACAAAAACACAAGGTTTACGCCTTTGCCTGGCGCCGGATGAAACCAGCTGGCATCGGCTTGATGCCTTGCGATTTCGCTTGCACCCATGCTTCCGTCACCCCAGTGATCCTCCTCCCTCCTCTAATGGTGTCCTCTACGTCTGGCCTGTGGAGGGTAATAAGCTAGTTGTGACCTCTACAGCGGGGATTGCGTTTATTGAGATTTACGCTGAAGACGGAGATGTCTGCAAAGCATACATTGACTACATGAGTGCAGAGCTTGGAAATAATAATAATGGGTTATCAAAACAGGTCAAGATCTCTGAGGACGAGATTCGTGCTCGACTCCCTGAAAATTGCAAGAAATCAAAGAGGCTAAAACTAAGAGTCTATTCTGGGTCTTTACAAACCTGCACGATTGAAGATCTTGCACTGTTCAGAAAAAATGCTTCGGTGAAACTACCCAATGGCCAGACAGGTTATAGAAGCAACATCCTTGGCTCAGTCGTTCCTCCGAAATCTGTGCCTCAAGAACTTTTTTTCGATTTCGCTTTCATTCAAACAAAGCTCTTAACTTCAATCAAAGTCTATCACGGCCCTGACTCAATCAACGGCATTGGATTCTGCTATGAAGACGCCACAATTCAGTTCTTTGGCAACCAAGACTCGGAATTCGTGACGACCAGTGAATATGTTCTTAGTAGGCTCTCTTATCCCGTGCTTTGTTTGGCACACCTAGCAATCAATGTGACTAACCAATCGGATTTAGATACTCGGAAGGGTGAGCTATTGACTGGTTTCTATGTGCGTGCGGAGAAAACGGTTCAAGGCCTTGGTATTATCACCAATATGGGTAAAATAAAAGGCGTCTGTGGCAATGCGACTGCAGGTGTTGGGTGAGTCTCCTGATTCATGTCGACATTATTTGGCTAGACCGTGTATTTCGGCTGAGATCTTGGTTTGAATCCGCTAACTTTAGCTGCGACAGGCATACATTGATTGCACCGCGTGGGTACAAAATTGCTGGCGTTTCAGGGTCATTTGGGGGTAGCATTGATAGCTTGTCTCTGGTCATTACTCGTTGATGAGTTATTTTGAGGGTGGGTTTGTCGGATCAACGTATGCTCCAATATCTTGGAAGAAGCTAATTTACTAGAGTTCGGAGATGGATTTAGCTCAAGTCTTTCTTTTTCTTCGATCGCATCGGCGCACCAGCTCAGGTGGTTTCAGCTCCACCTTTTCCTTCCCGTACCATCTTTCATTATTATTTCGGCATCCTCCTCCGTTTAGCAGTGTGACCTTTCATGCACGCTGATCTTAGAGGCCTCGCGTTCATTCGTGCTGCTTTACGGTTTTCTTTTATTGCGTTTACTTTTCCATGGACCAAGAGCCGAAGAAAATAGCTTGGGATTGATTGATCGGCGTAACATCCCGGTTTGTTGGCAGTTCAGTGCGTCCAATCGGCGTTTTCCTTTTCACAGTGACAACTCTTTATCGGCTTTGAGTGTCCTAAAAATTTTACCGGCAAGGAGCATGGGGACTCGGAATTGCATTTTCTCATTTCAGAAATGGAGGTTTCTTACCCTTCGGGGAGTTCGGATTTGACTACCACGATTGTTGCTTTTCAGCATTCGACGATACACTAATAATAAATTACACCCATGCAGAATAATAATCGATTGACAAGCCTTTTTCCAGCTTTTGCCTCGGTTTAATGAAACAGTGCTTCGGCTTGCGGCAAAGAGCATGTTGACATCTGTGATTTAGTTTGCCGACTAGAGCCGCCCTGTTGGCCCCAGTTGGGGAGACATAGATAGCTTGATAGATAGGTACAACCACGGTGTACAGACGGTGATCCACAATCGTATTAATTGTGACAGATGTGATTTCTCTTTTGTTTGCTACTCTTCCCATCTGCGGGCCAGTGGTCTGAGCACAGATTATGATACTATCGTTTCGTCATTTGGTCTCGGTCCAGACAGATGTGGCATGCACATAGAAGTCGATTCCCGCCGTGAGAGTTTGAGGCTGGTAAATGCTTCTTCTTACTGGGCCTTGTGAGTAAAAGTCAGACGATCTGAGGGGCCCAGTATTACACAGACTCATGCAAGAGTGATCATACAACAACTCGGCCGCTCTTGCAAGGGAAGTCATTAGGCTGATCACTTCCTGACGATGGAGATAAACTCGTTAGTTGAGGTTTAAATTCACCCGTTCATTGGCCCACTTTCGGCTGAAATTCGGTGAATGCTGTGGCAAACCAAGTGAAACTTATAATAAGGTTGGCGCTGGGCCTGAAGGTGACAGCTGTGACTACGTCGATCTAACCTTCTTTGGAAGGCCAAGTTGCACCCCGGCCAGCTTACTGTGGCGCAACTGGATTGCACCGCCACAGAGCTCGTATTCGGCAGTCCAGTGAGGCAATCATTTTCGTTTTCCCGACGACGTCCTATCTCTCAGCACCATTTCCTTCGTCTTGGAATGATGTGATTGATGGCGAGATGGTGGATTCAGGTTTCCTTATCTTTCTTATTACTTTTCTTATGTCTTTGCCTACGGCATACGCCCAGAACACTACTTTTATTGGCACGGGTTTTCTTATCCCTTTCTGTACCTGTGCCGGGCCGAGGGGCGAAAACATTGCGATTCACCGATTCAGGACGAATCCACTCAATGCGTATGCGTCCCCATTGAGTCGCAGATCTCTGTCAAAACATTATACCCAGGGCAAGCAGAGAGTGCTGTTGTTTGCAGAGTCAACACCATGGATCCTTCGTTGCCCAACCTTGTGTAGTGAAGCACCCGGATGGGACCGATCTCCAGACCCGTCGTTGCCGTCGAGCTTCAGCAATGTCAGACTTGGCAGGGCCTCTTGATGCCCCATTGTGCCTGATAAATTCCCGTGGGGTAGATGAAGCCTAGTCGCGGATGGGTATCAAAACAGCTATCGCTACGCTGGAATAGGCAGTGGTTCAGATTTCGCTGATGCACAGTGCTTCTGGGCGAGTCTTCGACTCTTTGATTTACCGTGATGGTAATTCGGGCGTCGCGGCTCTCTGCTATGGTTCCAGGTTCTAAAATCAGCCTCATTCGCCTAATAGTACTGGTTCAAGCTGCGGAGAGAGATCTGCAACATATCTTTCATGTTCGAATACTCCTAGGCTTGTCTCATACATCATCCCTCATGAGAAGTTATAAGACTGGTCCAGAACATGTGCCCCTTCCATGCAGCACATCCAAATATGATATGTGGACTTTACTCATATCCGTGCGCCAAAGACCGTGAACTTCGGCATCAGTAGTATCGGAAAAAGATTTCATCAACAAAATCTCCACGCAAACGTCGGCCTCTCGGAGCACATGTATGCTTTTCTTCCGATCGACGTGACGACATCCGATAGGGAAGCGGATCGTTCTTAGACAATTCAAACCGTAAAATGTCGCGCTATGAACGCATGAACGAATGCCCCGCTTGCTTCGCACGCCTGACGACGCTCGTCCGCTGGCCGAATCCCATTTTCTCGCTTCTGAAAGCATACCTGTGTCTGAATCGACCAACGCATACTTGATCATGCGGATGAAATAGATCGCAACGTGGGCGACCCTACCTACATTCATTCAACGGAAAACTTCTCCCTTACCGAAGTCTGGAAACTGAACAAGCCAAGTGTTCAGCCCAGTTCCAAGCTTTGAAGCGGCACCATTCTATCGGGTCACCTTGGCTACGTTCAAGAGCTCAGAATAACCCGCAGTTTGGTGATCGTCTACGGAGTATCTCAACTCATCTCCCGTGCCGTTGGGATAAGAAACGGCTGGGTGGGAATAGCTTTAGGAAGGAATACTCATACAATCGGAAACTCTGCATGTGACAACTTTCAGAGTGGCCAATTCCATAACCATCTCGACAGGTTGGCATCGACCAGGCTAGATGATCACATCCAACACAGGAGATGCCCAGGGATCCCGGCCCTATACATACCCACAGGGCTGATAAGTTACAGCCGAAAAGGATTGATTCAAATCCATCTGTCCTCCATACATGATACCGGGATGCCCTGTGCACATTCGGCGTAGGTCGCCGCCCATAGGAATATCAAACCGTCTCCGCACATCGGAGTACTGCTGATCTCCCCAAAACCCCAGACCATTATGCGTCCTACTATTGAACAGGGTCAGCAGGCGTTTTACCTAGGGTAACGCATTACTATTTCGCCGGTGCAGGGCCTGTGATTATGGTACTTTTTCAATTCGACTAGAAAAAGGAGTAATTATTCAAAACAAGCGATTTATAGCGGCTGAGGACGATCCTCTGGGTTTTCAACTCCTCGAACACTCATTCGCAAGTTTCAACGCATGTACGCACACAAAGCTGGAGTAGTAATAAGCGTGGGCATCTCCCGTCCTTCTGGACGTCGATCGGTACATCGGACAATTGAACACCGTGGGGAAGGATTGGCCATTCAGAAGTATATATGCGTATCTTCCCAGCTGATATTCGCGCGTAAGATACCTCGCGGTACCTGACTCCGCTCGGCCGAGTTACGTGCACGACCACATAACGGAACCCTCAGAAGTCAACTTATACGGCGACGATCAAATCCTTTCTCGCTTGATGGCTTCGAGCCAAATCTCTTCGATTGGCATCCCGTTATGCCTCCCGCAGTTATTGCGTTTCCTTTCGCAACTCGAGAGCTTATCGCTGTTATGCTTCTTAGCGAGATGCAGGACTGGTTGCCCTACCAATGTCGGGACACCTACTACATATGTCAGACAAAGCTAACTAGCTTACGCAGCTTTCCCCAGTCAAAGCTAACAACCGAATGTATGTACGCAAGCCCAAAAAAATGAAAATAATATGGAGGGACGAAACATACCTCATGTTCCCAACCCATCCACTCACATTTGCTTCCCTTCCCCCCGGTCAATCTCCCCTTGTCTAACCAACTGCCTTACCGCATTACCGCATCTCTAGCCCAGACGCAAATTCGTCACCCGGTCCCTTGTGTTCGCTCGCGCGGGAACGGGGGTTCAATCCTGACCGACAGGCTCTTCAACGACGTCGGTGGCGTCCAGGTAAGTCGCACAACGTGTAGCCCCATCCGAACCCCTGTTGAAACTTCCACTCCTCTCCAGGTCTCCAGTTCTCCAGTGCTTGTGCCCCAGCCACTACCTTTTTAATCTACCAACCTTGTTACATGCAGACTCGAAGTAAAAAAAGTGGTCTTTTGGGTCTAAATCTCTTCCACCGATCTTTCTCCGCGATCACTGGGAAACTTTGACGCTAGCAACTCAATTACAGCCCATTTGTTGGGGCCCAAATAAGTTTATCTTGGAGTCTAAGAAGTTTATTGCGAATGTGGGTACATCCATTTGACGATGGAGTCCCTTTCCTGTGATTCTTTTCGCCTGTGCTTCCTGCAGATTGCAGATCCAAGCCTTCGCCGCGAAGAAAACGACTTTTTGATTAGTATTCAGGCGATCTTGGAAGGGGCGAGGCTCAACCTTTCCAAGAGGGGATCTTCGGTCTCCCCGATCTCGAGCTTGGGACCTAAGGCTCCTTCGACCCTTGAGGTACTTGGACGCCTCGATCCATCAGTCATGTTGGGAATCTTGGTATTTGACACATGAGGCAGTGTGCCGCGGCGGCTTTCTTTGCCAAGGGAGACTCACTGACTCTCAAATGCAAAAACCGTCGGATTTGGCGTTTTGATGGAGACCGGAGATGGCCCCCAAGGAGATTCACTTTTCTGAATGGCTGAAGTCAATTGATGAAGCTGTTTTAGTGATGGCTCAGACACCCCTTTTTCCTCTTTGGTCAAATGATCAATGGAGAAGGGATAGCGCCAGATCCCAGACAGTCCCACAAGGGAGGCATTGGAAGCCTTGGAAGGGCTGCTCTATCGTCCGGGGGTGAATCACTTTGAAAACTCATATGATCACACGTTAGTTGAACAGATGACGGAGAGCGCATGTAACTGCGAGGTAGTGTACTCTGAACATACAGAATTTGTATGTAATGTGCTGTGTGGCGAGGGTACGGTGCGGCAGGGGGGCATAGGGACTCTCCCAACCCTCCATAATCCTTCCCGGTCCCACAGCCAAACCGGTGGGAGGTCTCACCGAGACGCTGTCAACAGTCGTGGATAATGGGAGCGAGTGGAGAGCTCGAATGAGGCAGAGTACCACCTTTGTCAGACCATACCGCTGGGCAACGCTCATCATGAAGTTATTAATCTTTATTTTTTGCTTCTTCGGCGCGACATATCAACTTTGATATGCTGTAGCTCGCGCACAGACATACATATGTATGTACTGTACGTGCATACACACACAGGAAGACAATCGATCGAGCAGCAACCTCAACGGGAGCAAGAATTGCAACCACAGCCAGAGGGGTCAGTGCACGCAGTGCTCATCATTTCATCATCTTTAGGCGTTTCTGAGTAAGAAAGTACCTCGACTTCTGATTGCTGTTCCTGTCTGTGTCTCTAACTTCTTTGCTCAGCCATGGAACCAGAGGAGCGACTCTTTCTTTCCTTGAGGTCGATCCACACAACCTTCCAGCACCAAAAAGTCAGCCATATTATGACATCATGGGCTGAATCTGCCAAGAAGCGCCCAACCCCGTGACCCCCCACTCGCCGCCTCACTATTTTCTTAGTCACACGCTTTTTACCTAATTAGTCCGCGGTGGTTCCCGTTTGGGACTCCTTGGCGATCCTTCGTGTCTCGATTCGTCCGGTGGACGTCCGTTTTCGGCCTGCTCGCATTCTTCTTTGGACTGCTTGGGGAGCTGAGAAGGATTTATTGATATGGGCTATATTTTGTTTTTGCGGTGCTTCACGGGATAAGCCAAGTCGTCGAATTGGGAATGCAGTTGCTGCATCGGAAAGAATTGTTATTGAGATCGCGACCGTGCAAGTGATACGCATGTCTGAAAGGGGTTAGAGATCGTCTTTCTGAGTCTCGAAATTCTGACTGATATGTCGACATTGAGTCAGGAGGAGCTGTTCGTGTCCTATCTTTTACCCTTTTGGATTTATCCTTTCTCTCATTTTTTGGGTCCCAGGTACGGAGGACAGGCGGGAATTTCCGATTTACATTTTTACTCTAGGACGATTACTGATCATGATTAGAACCAGACGATCAGATCTGTGCATGTATACATATCGGGGGATTTGAGATTGAAATTCTCTCCCCCAGACCGACCTCTCCCTGCCACTCTCTTCCCTTTCTGGCTTGACATGTAGCCTGGTCGCGGGACGATCGATGTCATATATCGAAACGCAATTATCATTATCACTATCATTATTCAATACCCAACCACTCTAAACTACGGAGAAACGGACGAACTTACGCACACAGCTTGCAGAAAATTGAAAACTGAACTAACAACGCGCACTGATCTTTTTGATTCTCTGGGCCGTGTGGGCTCCAATTGGGTACCCTAGTTTTCGATTGGTGGCTTTAAAGAAGCTAAAGTCCTCCGACTACTACGGAGTACATACAGTTAGTACTACCTACCTGGCGCCTGTGTGGGGGTTCCTGACACATTTTCGCGGGCTATGGAGGTCACTGACACAAGTTTCAGAATAATCTCCAACAACAAGCGAAAAACCGGGGAAAAAAACTCGCAGCTCTCAACGAACACTACCACACACTAACTACCAACCAGGCAATCAAAAAAAGCTGGGCAACCCAAAACACACACACCCGCGCGCGTAAGGTTTCATCCTTATTCTCATAGCTACCTCCAGTATGTACCTAGGAAGCTCGGTGTACTCCGTTACGTGCGTACATACATACATACATTACGCCCCCCTCCCCCCCTTCCCCACATGTAGCTTCTGAATGGATGGATGAAGAAGGTTGACTTCTAAGATGGTTCCTCCAATCGTACCGCTAACCAGAAAAACGAAAAAGAAGCGATCGATAGCCTGCAGTGCTGCAGAATAATAATGCAGGCGGGTGAGAAAATATTTCAGCCACAATGGGAGGAAGGGAAAGAGGGAAGTTTTTTTAGCCACGGGGCGCGCGCGCGTCCCGAGGAAAGTGAAAACCTAGGTATCTACAAACTGTGTGTATACAGGGTAGCTAGATGATAATGAAAGAGATTGGACGTTTGGATAGTTATCCCGAACGAAGCTCAGAACCCTGTGAATCTGTCAGATAGTTAGCTCGGATTCTCCAGTCCACTTTCCATTTTCATTCTCAAAGGCCGCCCGTTTTCGAGCGTTGCCATTGAGACGGGCGTTTCAATTCGGACTTTGCAGCCTGCAGGCCGGAAGACACTCTCTGAAGAATTACTCGACGATTCGACAGGCGAAAAGGTGGTAAACTTAGGAGTGAGTGGGGGGCTCAGGGAAGATCTTGGCCGCCTTTCGGGAGAGTTTCTTTCTTCAGGGCTGCTTTTTTCTTTTTTATCTCTTGTATTAGGCTTTTTGGATCTCTGCTCCCACATCCCTTACAAATCTAGAGAGTCAAATAAAATATGCATAATTTGAAGAGGGCGTCGCCACAGGGGCCCACTGGTCAGGGACAAATTAAGGTTATAACTCTTATATTTGAGGTTGATATGTAGGTTATAACTTATAGACTAGCGTATGTATGCGCGTATGTGTATGTTGGGCGGTGGTAGTTGATTCTCCAGTTTTAATAGTCATATTCGTCAAGCTTACTCGAAAAAGGGAAGGTAGGGTGTCGGCATTCGGAAGAGTAACTACTATCTTTTCATGATTAGTTATATGAACGATCCCCATACCAGGGCCCGTTGAAAAATGGCAAACAAGAGCCAACCTACCTGCCTACCTAAGAGGAAGTGGACCCGCTGTTTAAACCGCCCCGAAAGTTCCCAACAACTATCCAAGAATTCATAAGACTCTTGTCTCATCTCTTCCGAGACTCTCGGGTCCAACAGAAAGAAGAAGAAAAAAAAAAGTGGAGGAAAGGAGGCCACTGCCCGCCCGCACTGATAAGGATCCTCTTCTTATTAATAATGGGAAATCACAAGGAGGAGGGTCCCTGATCTCCATCTCCATACCCTGGGCCCTCAGAGGGAGGAGGCAAAGCCGAAAAAAGGACGTGCCCCTTGGCCAACCGCCGCCCAATCTTCTTTTTTGCAAGTCTTGACTCTTGACCTACCTGCCAGTTCCACGGGTCATGGGTCATGGAATCGGGTCCTCCTATAGGCTGTCTCCATTGAGAGTCCATAATAATAAGGAGTCCATAGATAGATAGTAAGAGTACCCTACGCGAGCTTCCAGCCACTCAAGTAGCTCGTGGGCACAGAATAAGAGTCTGGCTGGGATGGAGACCGAGAGGCTCTTAGAGCTCGTGAATTTGCTTGACGACCTCTGTAGACTGTGCCCCATGGAGCCATGATGGGCCATAGGCCATGGCAGACTCAACTCGAGTCTTGGGGTGTAGTGTGTGTGTCCAGTCCGGAGAAAGAGGAGAAGAATCGGCGATTCCCGTTGTTTCGGTGTGGGGCCGCCATTTGGGTAGAACCGTAGAACCGTAGTGTAAGAGAGAAGTGGGTGAGTTGCTCCGTAGTGTGTGTACGTACTCCGTACTGCCAACGCTAGCTACTCACACTCTCACTGGTGCCCGGGTGTTTTAATAATGTTATTATTGTGGTTTCGCTTTCTTTCGGCGTGTTCCATAAACCAGCGCCGATGGTGCGGGATATCTCATTATTATTATTTTTTTCTTATTTTTTTGCTTCTGCTTCGCTAAATGGTTGCATTATAGAGCTACCCTGATGTAACATGTGATAAAATGTCTGGATCGAAAAGATGGAGGTCTTTTCGATCTTCATTCTAGAACGAAGATTCCAAACCTCCGCGCGGAGATTTGAAAGGGTGTCTCCTCTCAACATCGGTATGAGGTTGGTATGTACACCGGGAATCCTTAAAGATAACTAGTTAACTTTAAGGCGGTGTGTGTTTGCTTTTCTCCGTGCCTGGCTCGCCAGCGGAAGGAAATCCTGCCGACCCTACGGAGTAGTTACGCCCTTGGGTTGTTTGCTTTTTTTTTCCCCTTCCGTTTTTATTATTATTCTGACTCGGATGGCACTCTTATCAGCGAGCTTCTAAAGCCGGTGGACCATTTCTCGCTAATGAGACTATCCCTCCGTAGACGGAGATAGTAATCAAAAAAAAAGGGGGGGAAAGAAATAATAATGAAATGGCAGAGCTGAAGTTGCCAAGTGCCAACTTCTTGTCTCCACCCCGGTTTCCAAACGGAGGATTGTCGGAGCTGTGGTGGTAGTGGTGGTAGTGGCAGCAGCAGAAGCAGAAGTTGACGGGAGAGGATTCGCGGGAGAGAGAGGATCCTCTGGGTGATGACTAGCAGTAGGATATATCTTTTCTTTTTTTTCCTCTCTCTCTTTGGATTATCCACAGCCGTTATAGTCAAGCTCTTCAATAAGCGAAGTTGCTGGGCATTGGTTCTTGGGATGTCTGGTCCTAAGAAGTCTTAGACAAAAATAGAAGTAACTCCGTTCTGTAATAATAATCATAATCATAATGATATGGAATCATTATACTCATCCTTGTCAGAAATGTGTATGTATGCCGGGATTGCATGCAATACCTAGCCGTGGCCCGGCGGTCTGTAGGAAGGAAGGGGTACAAGTCATCAAGGTGAGCACCTGCACTGAGGGTCTGAGAAGATGAGAGGTGTCCGATGGGTCCCCCCTCCCCCCAATCCGGGGATCTAGATCGTTGGAAACGCGATATTTTCTTTTTTTTTGTGGGGGCAGGGCAACTGCAGTGCGCATGCAGACTCCAGAGTCGTTCATCACTCCGTGGACCGTAGATGAATACCAACTGATGTGCAATCCTGCCCGCCACCAGGCAATTTCGAATTGCAATTCCCAATCTCAACAGAGCGGAGACTCGGAGGACCGATGTGTAACTACCCCGTAGTGTGTATTGTAAGTTTTTTGGAAGTGTGTTTTGAATTGCTTTTTTTTGCCCTTTTTTATGATTATGCAGAAGCTTTTTTGATGAGATTTGTTTATTCTGCGCCGAGTGTTCGAGTGAAGGCCCTAAGGGTCCAGAACGGACACATGCATGCAGGACATGCAGGACTTGCAGTGGGTGAGTCAGGAATATGAGACATTAAGATTGGCAGGCGGCGAAGGGGGGAAGGAGAATATCGGGATGATCAGCAGCGAGTAGACCAGTGTCTTGTGTCTTGAGATATGTGCATAGGTACAGTACATACATACATACTGGTAGTATTATTATTATGTGTGTGCAGAGTGCTGCACTGCTGGTTGAGTCCGAGCCCGAGGAGGAATAGGTGCATGCAGGACGATAATCGGAGGTCTCCACCGTGAGGAGTGAGTGACCGGGAACCAGCATATGTCTTTCTCCTTCTCTTTCTCTCTCTTTCTTTCTATCCCTGTCGGACTGATTACCCAATGCAGCAGAGTTCTGATATCCCTCACAGACGCGCGCGCGCGCGCGGGAGGGAAGGAGGCGAGGGACTTGGATGCTTTTGGCAGGTGCCGGCGTGCGTTGCCCAAAAAACTCAGAAAGAAGAAAGAACGGAAACCCCCAAACTCTGTTGGTGAGTTAGCCTGCGATGTCTTACGTAAGGGTCCTAAAGCACTCCGGCTGCGAAGGTTAAGGTTTTGAGTTTTAAGGTTTGTTCTCCTGAGACGCCACAGGCTGTGATTGGACAGGCGCATTTAGAGCTGCATGTGGCGTCAGAGGGAGGGGAGCGAGCAGGAGCCCCACTTCGCCCGACCCACGCCAAGCTTCGGCCAAGCATCCCGCCATGACGTCATGGCCCACTTTCGCAGCAGCGGTTTGGGGGAAAGAACTTAGACGTGAACTCTGTGCTATCAGGAAACGCCGATGGAGGCCGTTCACAGAGTCTTCTGTAGTGACAGCAACGCTTCTTACGGAGGATGGGACGGATGGTGGCCGACGTCGGTTTCTGTTCAGACGGAACCAGCACCAGCACCAGCACCAGCCGCAGTGCTGGATCGAAATAATCATGTGGACGGTGGCAGTGGACCAGAAGCGCCCATTATGTCATGAAGATCAATGCGACCGCAGAAGCACCAACACATGCATGCGGGAGTACAGAGGACTGGACTGGACTGGACTGGGCGAGTTAGAGATTTAACTACGGGCTGGATGAAAGCTCTCTCCAGTCTGGTCTGGTTTGGTTTGGTTTTATGCAATGAAATCTCTTTTTATTTTTTTCGATGGTTCCTAATATATATGACGATGAGCTGTTGCGAACGAGACCAAAGACCGAAGCCGACGGAGAGGAAAGAAGCTTAGCGGTTACGTCAAAGCTTTTTGCCGACAGCAGGAGGTAGAGTGTACTTATGTAGCTGTAGTAGTATCTTAGTACAGTATGGCGATTATATCATAATACGAGTGACGACGACGATGATGATGTGAGTGCAAAGGTATGATGATATTAATCTGATACTTAATTCTCTCTTATTTT
Source organism: Nannizziopsis barbatae (assembly GCA_014964245.1). Classification (NCBI taxonomy): domain Eukaryota; kingdom Fungi; phylum Ascomycota; class Eurotiomycetes; order Onygenales; family Nannizziopsiaceae; genus Nannizziopsis; species Nannizziopsis barbatae. The sequence continues at coordinate 2,975,745 of JACVYH010000003.1, forward strand.
CCGTGTCTCTCTCTGTCCTTCTCTCTTTTCTTTCGAATTCGTTCTTTTTGATTGCTGCAAGTCTGCCGACCAGCCAATAGGTGGCTGCGGGGGGAGCAGGCATGCTGATTGGGCGGAGTAAGGTTTGTGCTGAGTCAGACACGCGTCATGATGATGAAGTGCTTCTGAAACCCCCTTTTTATGGGCGATGAAACTTATTCTTCAATCAATCAAATCATCAGAAAAGAAGAAAGAAGAAAAAGACCGACACAATAAAGAATTAAGACTTCTTCTGCTTCTGCTTCATTCTCTGGTTCAGCCACTCCGATCCCCCCAATAAATCCCAAAAGTTCACAGCGACTCCGTTCTGGCGTATCCAGCAACCAAAGATTTACAGAGAGAGAGTGTGTGGATCATTCTGGCCGCCACAAAAGTGTAAAAGCGTAAAAGCAAAACGCAAAAGAAGCAACGAAAGCAACGAAAGAAGCTGCTGGTTCGAGAGTCGTCGCCTGTGACGCCATCAGAGGAAGCAGCAGTGACCTCCGAGTGTACTGTCTGTCTGTCTGTCTGTCTGTCTGTCTGTCTGTCTGTCTGTACCTTTACTTACTGTCTGGCCGTCTAACTGCCTGCACTCCACCCTCTCGCTCGCCCTTCTCCCTTCTCCTTCTCTCCACACCCACAACTCTCCTTATTAGTCTCCCTCTAACCCCCTGCTTGTGCCCCCCAACAAGTCGTTCCGTCCAAAACTCAACTCGCGACCGCCCTAAAGATTAAAGAACAATAATAATCTTCACAGATTCCACCCGCGCATCAACCTCCGCCGGCTTACTCTCTTATTATATTATTTACGCTTTTTTCTTTTTCTTCTTCTTCTTCTTCTTCTCCTCCTCCCTTTATACTGTCTTCTTCCCATCTGGCCTGACAACTGACTCTTGTCTCCAGTCTCACTTCTCATTTAAAATAAATATATCTGGTCTTCCTTGTCGGTCGACACGCTACTCCTCCCTCCACTAGCCCATCTACCTATACTTCCCCCCAAACTATATCCATACCTCAACATACACTTCACTCCAAACCCATTGGGTCTGCCTGTCCATCTCTCGGCTCTCCGAGAAGTTCCAGATTCCTTCCAATTCACATTTGATTCTGTCTTTCTTCAGTTCGGCGGCTCACTGTGTCGTCATATCGTTCCATCGCCGCTGTCACCGACACCCTTGAGCTTCGGAAGCCACTTGACTTCCACCCGCTATCCAGACTCATTCACCAACCTTCTGCAATTCATACCCTCGCCTACACCCGCGCACACACACACACAAGCTCCTCGCACGGTCTCAGAATTCGCGCATTCATTTGACAGTTCGACGAGAAAAAAAAGACTCGAGCCAAAAGCTCGTGAAAGGCAGAAGAGAAGAAGACTAAAGAGCCGGCTTCCTCGCTCCTCCAACGTCCTTTCTTCTTCTTCTTCTTCTTCTTCTTCTTCTTCTTCTTCTTCTTCTTCTTTTCTCTCCTCACCATCGCCCGTTCCTCCACTACCACTCGTCCACTACCTGCCTGATACCCTGCAGCTTACAGCTCTTGTCTCGTTCACAGTCGAGCATCGCATCAATACTCCCTCCAATTGATGTCTGCGCGGCTTCAACGTCACTCCACCAGCCACGCTCGTTTATACCTCCCTGTCCCTCTCCCTCAACTGATATCCTTACCTCACTTTTCGCTCTCTTAACATAAGACTCTCCCCCCAGCTCAACCTGAACCATGTTTCGAAATCGGTATGTCCATACTCACTCACCCTATAGCTCAACGGCTTGAAAGAAAAAACATCCCTTCTTATACCTCATCTCTCTTCTCTCCAGGAAAAGCTCCCAGAAGCCTCCCGAGCAATTCTATTCCGACTTCAGGGATACCTTCCCGTCACGCCTCAATACCGGTACCAACGGTGTCGCTGCCAGCCTCCCCAACGACCAGCAACAACCAAACGGCGTAAACGGCGTTAATGGCGTCCTGGCGGATCCTGTCGTCGGTCAGACTTTGACTCAGAGGTACGTCTACCGTCCTCTTTCTCATACCCACGCATTCACACTGACCCCGAACAGACCCATCATGGACGTCAGAACCAAGAAAGAACACGACCCTTACGTCGAAGTCGAGATGATTTCACGAGACCAATCTCAATGGTTCACGCCTTCCATCATGGACCCTCAGTCCATAACTTTCGGGTCCTTCGCCAACCAGACCCCGAGTTTCACCAACATGATCCCCCCCAGCTGCACCATGGCCGGCCCTACCATTCCCCAAGAATTACACACGCCCGCCATGCAGCTGAATCTGCTCACTCCGCTCGCCATCCCCCAGTCATCGGCCACGGACCCACACATGCCTCTTTCCGCTGTCGAACTCAGCTCGTTTCACCACCAGCAGCAGTACCAGCATGCTATCGATGTGTTCGGAAACCCCCATCCGGGCTATGCGCCAAGTGCATTTATGCGTCGTGACACAACAGCGGATTTGGCTGCAATCACCCGTTCTTACGAGGACCCGTCTATGTACGCCAATATCGATCTGACCAATGGAACTTTGACCAATGGAACTTTGGGAATGCTTCCATCACATCCTATAGAAGAATTTCAGGGTCACAGTGAAAAGTAAGTCTTGTGTTCACAAAAAGAACTTGCCAAACGTTGGGCAATTTCGCAGTTGTTCAACGCTCTTGCATTCCTTTTCTTTTTCTTTCTTTTCGGTTCTGATTTTTTTTTCTTCTCACTCCCACAGCTTCCGATTCCGTGTCTCACTACGTGCTTCGACTGCCATGGTCAAGGAGCCCGATGAAATTCCAATCACCTACTTGAACAAAGGCCAGGCCTACACGATAAACATAGTAGACACCAACCCCCTGATGTCCGGCGCCCAACCAGCGCAATATCGCACGTTTGTCCGCATCTCCTTCGAGGAAGAGGAGCAACGCTCCAAACCCGCTGCCTGCTGGCAGCTGTGGAAGGAAGGCCGCGGATCAAACGAGGCGCATCAGCGCGACGGCAAACTGCTCGCTGTCGAGCATGTCGATCCGAATCAGGGCGGCGCCAATGAACATCGCCATGCAAGGGTGCAGCTCGAAAGTGCCAATTTCGATGGCTTCTCGGTTCTCTGGTCTCCTAATAAAGGAGGCGGCGCGGACTGCGCTATCGCTGTACGCTTCAATTTCTTGTCCACTGACTTTAGCCATTCCAAAGGTGTCAAAGGTATTCCGGTCAGATTGTGTGCTAAGACTTCCGTCATCTCGACTATGCCTGAGGTTTCTCTTGGGGATACCTCTGAGGTCTGCTATTGCAAGGTGAAATTGTTCAGAGATCATGGTGCGGAGAGGAAACTCTCCAATGATGTCACTCATGTCAAGAAATTGATGGAGAAGGTCAAACAGCAGATTGCTCAGGCGGAAATTGGTTCTGCTAATCTTGATAAGCGGAAACGAAGCGGCTCCATGAGTTCCAAGGGATTGCCGAAGTCGGCGAAACTTGCGAAACAGAAACGTCCGTGGGGTCTAAGTTCGCAAGATGGTATGAAGTCGAGTCTGGAAGATGATCTTCAGATTAAACTTGCAGGTTTGAATGAGATGTTCAGTTCTACCAAGCCGATTAGTTTCTTGAACTTGAAAGGAGACCCGCAGGATGATCCCGATCAGTACCCTGTCCCGCTTGATACCAATATCGATGAGAACTTCGTCGCTCCGCCCGCTAGTTTCGATTCCACGAAATCAACCGACGGGAACTCAACGTCGAATAATATCTCGCCGTCGACTGGTAATCACTCGCCTAGCTCGTCGCATCAGTCTTTCGATTTGAACGGACTTAATTTCAGTAACGTGGCCGACTATTCGACTTCGAGACATGGTTCGTTGGATTGGTCCAGTGTTTCGCAGCGCGGAGGCGAGACTCATAAACAGATCACGAATCCGGTGAAGATTCAGCGCATTTCAGCATCTGAGTCGAATCAGAATGAGTCCGAGGGCGGCTGGATCGAGGCTATGGGGGTTGATGCAAGTTATCAGCCACCAATGGAAACTCCGAGAAAGCCCAGTATGTTCTGTCATTATTAAAAAAGCGCAAGCTCTTTTTTTTATATTCTCGACACCATACATATCTATGACATACTCTCAGATGTTTCCTCTTTTTTCTCCACCACACACATTTTTTTCTTCGTCTTCTTCGATTCCGGTTTTTTTATAATTGTTGATTAGTTAGCTAATCCGTTCTGGCTTTGCGCTCCGCCTTCGTGTGTGATTTAGAATGCTGCTTCTATGTTCGTGCTAGACCCAGTATGGGCCAGAAAGGCGAGGATTATTACCACGCCATTTACTTGACCGAACGGACTGCTGTCGGTCTCATCCAGACTGTCGCGCGCAAATGTCGATTTGATCCCGGAAGAATATCCAACCAGGCCCTGCTTGTTCGTGGAAGCGGTTTTCAGGTCGTCCTTGATGATGATGTGGTTCGTGAGATGCCTGAGGGCCAGGATTTGACGGTGGAGTTCTCGGAAGAGAGTTCGTGTTTGGCCGGCGGTGATGATCGGTCTGGAACGACGAGTATGGAATTGGATGATCCCAAGTCGCCGACGACGGTGTCGCCGATTGTTATGCGGTTCTTTTTATCTTAAAAACAAAAGGAAAAGAAAAAAGAGAGAAGGCATTCTTTTGATAATCAGCATTGTTGTTTTTCGTGACGAATTGCGACGGCCGCATGGTGGTGTTTTCTTCGAAGAACGTGTTGTTTTTTATTTTTTGCGGCATTGAACAACGAACGAACGATCGGGTGGGTTCCAGTTGTTTCCGTTTCCTTTTTTCTCGTGATGTCTTTTTAAGGTTTCGCGGCTGTTCGGTCGGGATAAACCTTATTTTATCACTTCGGAGTATCGACTTCTTCAACTGCTCTAATTGCGCGCGCGAAACGAATGGTGGTGCCTCTTGAAAAAGAAATCTGATCAAGGGAGGGAAAAAAAATGGCTTATAAAAAGGGGAAAAGAACATGGGAAAACCATTGGACCTTTTACTACCTTTTTTCATACACTGGTTCTCTCGGTTTTCACTTTCGATTTGATCTTGGGGGTTCTTATTCTTTTCTTTTCTTCTTTTTTCCCATTGCTTTCTCTTGCAGACGGACTTCTTGTTTTTTTCTTTTGACGTTTGCTTTAGAGGACCTTTGCTGTTTTTTTCTTTTTGAAAAGTGCACCAGGTGATGGGTTGCGTACTGCTTTTTTTTTTGTCCCCTTTTTTCTATTCTTTTTCTTTTTATCTTTATTATTTGTGCGTTCGAGATTGGGTTTCAATATCATTTTCTTGACATCAATTTCTTCTGGGGGGGAAGGCATTTGGTGTGATAGAGAAAGGTACTGAAGTCTTTTCTTTTCTTGCCTAGGGAAGTTTGAGGGAGTATGAGCTTCCCGAATACGTGGCTAAATACTCCTGCTCATTGTGATTCTTTTTATATTCTTTTTCTTCCCCTTCGCACTTTATTTTTCATATTCTTTCTTACCCCGGTTTTATTCGACACCCCTTTTCGATGATGCTTTTGTTTTCCGGTGGCCCAGTGTCTTTTATGATACCACATATACCTATACACTTGCGCACATGCACAATCTGTCTACAAGAAAGACTTGAGTCGCCTTCTTTTTTGAAACTGTTTTGACTTCATGGTTTATCCTGAAGATTGCAATCAAGAAAGCAAAGAACAAAAAAACAAAAAGATGACTTGATGTGACATGACATTTCTGCTCCTCCTCTTCCTTCTTCCTCCATCTGCGGCTATTTCCTTTTGAAAGATTCATCTCGGTGTAATGGGGGACTCTGAACTCTATAGAGCATCCTAGGGAGCCTTGCACGCCTTGAAGAGGAGTAAATTGGACAATTGCTGCTACATACATACATACTTGCATGCATGAAGAGAGTTAAGAAAAAGAGAGAGTTAGAGCGAGCTACACAAAAATACAGATCCCAGCAAGATACACAGACAAGAGATACACAAACAGCGAGCGAGCGAGAGTAACTGAAATTGCACTTATTGCATTCGCATTGCACCCAATGTATACCCTCCCACGGCTTTCGTGTATTAGCGTTCAAGTATGTCATGATGAGACGCTTAACGTGGTATTCCCCAACTGAGTTTCACTTCTCACTCAGGGGCTTTCATGTGATATCCCTATCAATTGCCCCTCAAGAGAGAGAGAGAGATATTATGATTTGATCTCAATTGAATCAATCTACCCCATTCCCCATTTCCCAACACCTTGCTTTAGATCCCCTTACCCTGCCCTGCCCTGCCCCTATTACTTACCCCTTTTTTGCCCCTAATTTCCAGCGAGGTGTTGTTTTCGAATTCTCTTCTGCGTTTTTCTTTTTCCTCATGCAGCGAAAGGTCGTAATGGTGTACTATAAAGGTCGTCCTTTGCGCGGGTTGTAATGATTCTTTGGGGTGGTGGGTTTTCAAAGCGCAGATATTCATGAGAAATAAATGCATTGAGATATATTTAAGATTGTTTATTTGATTAGAACTTCCTTTTAGTCTGGTTTTGATGCCCGGGATACGGAGTATTGTAGCCGGTGTGAGGATTGTAGGGGCGAGGTTTGATATAAAGGTAAGCTTGTCGGATGTCACAGAGCAAGGACTCTCTATATGAGAATAATCAGAGCGGTTACGATGATTCTAAGAAGATGGAAATAAATAAATAAGAGTATTCCGGGGTATTCATTTAGTGCTTATGCTATTCAACCAATCAATTCCACGCAGATACAGTGCTTCGTCAAACGCAAACGTAGCCCTGAGATAGCGAATAGCCAGGCGAAGCAAGGTGCCCCGTTCCTTGCCTTTTCCCTTGTCTTCTGTATCATCCCTCTTGAAACCCTGTCCCTCACGCTCCTCCTTGGCCTTAATGTCAGCCATCCGTTTGTATAACGTAGTATAATGCAATAATCCTTGAGCAAATCTTCCCCGAGAGCACTTGATAGAGATTGCAGCAACGATGTTAGCACCATGTGCTGCATGGTGATTCTTATCAAACCGTCATTTTCTCCATTAAACTAGGAGATTTTCAGCAGGTTCTTTAACCTGCCAGGACTACACCGCCCCCGACCTTGCGCCATTGTCAATGGCGTACTGAACGAACACTATCCCCAGCATGCCGTTTTCTTCTTTTGATCCGTTATAAGTCAATTCTGACCACTTGCTTTCGGATTGTAATTGCGGGATTATGTATCCCACCTCTCTATTGATTTTGTGGTAATGGTGTGGGTGGGTTGGCCCTCCACTTGCACTGGGAGTTATCAGAAATGCTCGAATATGAGCATCTTCAATGAAGCTCTTATCGAGAGCTACTTGCTCTACTTTTCCATCTCTAGTGACTCCAAGCTTAAGACCACGGGCAACTGTGTTCTTGAATAAATTCGGCCCTTCACTCTGGGTTGCTTCCCGATTTGGACCGAAAACAATTGACTCTCAATGATGAGCCGTATACACCCCGTGATGGCTCATTATAAGAAGAATTGTACACCCATGGAGGCCCCGCATGCCTACAACGAAGTTGTTGTCTTCGAATTGGTCAAAACAGGAATTATTAGCGTCACTGCCGTTTGCGTCCGTCCAGGCCGTAGACATCATATTGCTGTAGCTCCAAAGCCACCGTGCCTGGGCTTGCTCCATTTGATTTGACATTTTTGCGGTCTGGCAGAGTGTTATCAAGAAGGGTAGTAGGTAATTATTGACATCGCTACCGCTTGCGCCTCTCCAAACCACGGGTCGATGTCGTCGCTGTCGTACCAAAGGTCCTCTCCCTGGTCTGGTTCCGTTTGTCTCGACATTGTCCCCTTTTAAGAAAGTATTATAAATGGCGGGGTCGGACCGGTGTGTAAAGCCTAACTGGAATAGTAGGATCAAATCGAGAAATGTCATGCTGAATGCCTAAGCCTAATGATAACTTTGCGCGGACTTGTATTGTGTGAGCAAGGGAAGTTTGGGAAAATGGTCACTGAGATTAAGCTGCCAGTCCTCACTGTATTTCAAATGACAGTAGCCATGTACATCTGTGGTTGAGTTCAACAGCACGTACGTGCAAGTTACTCCAAACCTCGCCAAATCATTGCTTTGTCACTTCGAGAGTTTTATGACTTTCGAGTCTTAGCAAAATCATTCCAAGTAGCATGCGCTGGAAGTATTTGCTTCTCCTTTTCCTTATATCGGGCTGCTGCAAGATAGAATCAGCGTTGTCTTCTCTAGCGTAGGCAGATCTGCCAGAATCACATTTTTAGTACTGATTCAATCTGGCTTTTTCACATCATTCTGGTTGCAAATCTTGAAACCTGGCTGTTTATGCGCAGTATGGTGTCGAAGATCATTCTTGGTAGCCCAATGTTTTCGCTGTCCGCTGCCTTAGGTTGCTGGAACTTGCATGCAACCAGCGAAATTGCAGCTTCGGAGCAGCATTGGCAATACCTAAGGTAATTTCCTAGTCGATGCTGATTTCGCCGAGTTGAGCAGAATCAGAGCAGAATCAGAGCAGAATCTGGAGGATTGAAAGCAGCTCGTGCCGACTTTGAGCAACTGTCTCTTCATTCTAGGGTTCATCATCATCACCCATCCATATTTGAAGTACACCAAGCTGGTGAAAAACAAGATCGGTCTCTTCAATCATCACTTTCATTAGATCCAGTACTCTCTTCAGAGTCCCTCGGAACTTTTGCGATATGGTCAAGCGGCCCTCGACCCACCACGATAAATCGCGGCAATCTTCGCTATCAGTGAGATGATAATAGTGATAATTAGCTGAAAGATGCTAAGATTTTGGCCCAGATTATAATTGTGAGCATGACGGTCATTTTATATGCCATCATATAGCATGGGCTGGTATAAACTTGGTTGATTAGAGGGTAAGAGCGGATTGTATTGTATGCGGAAGCTCATGGAAGTGTCCCATCCCTCGACTATGAATTCAAGGAGAGAAAAAAATGCAAACTTTGAAAAGCGAACAGATAGTAAATGAAGTATTGGTGACAACTTCGACGTTTGACTGATCCGCAGTCGAGGGTTATAAAGCATTGTCTTTTCCATGAGTAGCAATGCTGTTACCCCCCAAAAGTACACCAATCACAGTGATGACTTGCGATATGGTTTCCATCCTGAAGGTCAATTTGCAGCCTGTTTTTGGAGCAAGAGATATGTTAGATGCCGAAGAAGGAAACCGGTAGGTTTGTAAAGGTAAAAGGAAGACTTCAAGCTTGATTCTAAGATTTTCAAGCTCGTAGCTTGTGGTTAGAAAGCAAGGATACGGTTGGTAGAAGAGAGGCAAGAGGGGGGTTGAGAAAAAAAAAAAGAGAAAGAAGAAGAGCAGAAAAGGCGGCAGAAAGAGGGTTTATATAGTCCCTGCCCTCCCGGTTGCACGTGACCAGGAGTCCAAGGCTGGCAGTGAGTCATTTCCAAGTGAGGAAGCATGACCTCACTACCTTTCAGAGGCTCTTTGAAAGTAAAGTGAAAGAGTAGAATAGATCGAGTCCAGCAATTATGAGCGCATATTCACATGAATCGGCCCCTAGGCAGCCGTCACAGAGATGCTACCTGCCTCGCGGCTCCGAGTAAAATCAGTGACGACCGCTGCCGTTAAGTAATGAGACACTGCCATAGAGGCGAAATATTGAAAAAGAAGATCGGTCAAGACGCAGCTGCAAACTCTCCAGGTGAACATGAGAAAAAACTGCCAGTTGATCGACTTTCCTTGGGCTCACTGTGGACACAATCCCTCCAAGGAAATGAGTACGAGGTCACTTCAAAATGTCAGTGAGCTATCGTGAAATGCGACATAGTGTCGGGGGCTGAAGGTTTCGATACAAACCGTGATGCAGTACGTTTCAACTTCAAAAGCATTAGTAGCCTTAACAGTATCAGCACCGGCCACTTAGCCGATCGTCATTAGCCCTCGGTACAAACGAATCGTTTCCTTATTCTGTCCCGGGCCCGTTATTCACCATTGTGCTATTTCCACTTAGAAAAACCGAGCTTATAGAGCTCTGGCGAGCGAAGCTTGCCAGAATATGGCTCTCTCTCGCTGGGCTGTAGACATACCGCTTCATTGCTGTTGTTGAGTACTTCTTTTCGCTGCATTCCTAGACTTGATGATCCAGCCCCAGTAGGACGCCATTGGTAGTCCTACCTCTCTCTTGAGACTGCTCCTCGTAGCAAGGTTGCCCCAGATTAATACCGGCAGATAATAGTCACTAACATGATGCGAGCTTTCCAAATCAGGGCAAATACACGGCATGCTCCTAGTAGCATATTCTTGTTTATTCGGATCTTTCTCTTGAGCGCGGTGCACCTTTCTGGTCTGTTTCGTTTTGGGAGTGGTCGCTTTCGCTGCGGACTCTTAGCTTAATGATTTTAATCACTGTTGACTGTCTTCGTTAGCCATTTCTAGCCCCTCTTTCATGAAGTCACTAAAATCATAGGAGCCAAAACTTCTGAAAAGACACTCTGGGTCATTTTGACGATGATGCTATTGGTGTTTCGAGCCTCAGAAGAAGCTGTAGGTTGGCTTTACGGCCTGAGAAGTCCCATGACCGCACCAGCCCTAAAGATGACGTGGAATGTTCCGGCAACGTTGTATTGGTATGGTAATAGCTATTCCTTCAAGCGGAAACAAAGAAACTCTCTGCAGCGCGAGCCAAACAGTATCGTATCTCCCACAAGACACAAGAGCTCTGATCTTGCTTCTTGGCCAGTAGAATCAACTTGTGTAAGCCCAGATTCATCCTGAGAACAACGGGGATCAGCAGGTTTCCTTTTTTCCGCTGAATTATAGCTTTGTAAACACTGAAGATCAGGACAGTAAAGTGATCCGCCAGATATTGGGGTATTAGAGTAACCGGAATGGCCTCCAGTCCTCCAGGTTGAAACGATCCTTGTAACGTGGTAAGATCAAACGAGCCCTGAAAGATTGGGCAGCTCGGGCTTTCATTGGTTGGAAGCGAAAAAGGATAAGAGACGTATAATGCTGTCAGGAGTGGCGCACGAATGAATATAATCGTTACAGAGAAAGGCTTTGATTTGGCAACACCTAGCGGCGTTGAGATGGACTATCGTTGTGTATTCGAGCAGCTACAGAAAGAGAAGAGAAGAGGAAAGTAACAGCTCCAATTTCTCCTCAAGAAACAAAAAATTTATCTAGCGCTAGGAAATAGGATAATCCGTTCCGACATTGCACTTTTGAACACAACTTCAATCCCAGCACAGGACAGAGCACAGTACTTCATCTCACAGATGTTATTGACACATTCACAACCACTGGTATAGATAGTAGTAGGGCTAGGTGTGAGCAATTGTAACCTCTCAAGTTTCCAAATGACGTAGTCTGTGAAAAAGCAACTCCACACATTAGAGGAGTTGTGAAAAATAAGCGCCGTTAGCGTAGACGCTAAATTTAAGCTCCCGCTTTTGGGCCATGTTTAATTCAATGTCGTTCGATATGGAAAATACTGTAGGTGAAGGCCGCCCTGTAGTTAATCGGCGCTTCGAGCCTGAATCGAGCGAGGTGAATCCAGATTGTGGTGAAGGCGCTATAGAGACAGGGCCCTATGGACCTGTCGGCAGTGGTTTGAAGAAGAAGTGAGCTCGAATGGCTTTCGTTCGTAGGTATGATACATTCTCGTGGTAGACACACTGAATTCGAGCCAGCCATGGGCTTATTCCAAGCGCGTTTTCGCTAGGAACTGCCTTCAAAACTTGTGCCGAAACGTCCAGGCTTTCGTGGCCGTTGCTCCGCCGCCGCAGTCGACATCCGGCAGGTAATTCTCGAGCCTTGAGCCTATATATATCTAGAAAGAATTGTTAGCATGTTTTCATTAAACAGAATTTTGCAGTATACAGAAAGATCAGTAGAAGTATTGCGTTCTCAGCACCGGTTGTGTTTCTTTTCAAGCGGATATTATTGCTTCTCGGCTACCTGAAATATCGCTTTCAGGGGCGAAATAGAATATCATACAAGCAAGTTAAATATCTTCGCTATCTCTTGAGAGTCTCAAGGGCCTTTTGAACGCTTTCTGGAGACCAAAAAGACGCCCAACAGTCCATCAAACAGGCCTCCAGCGGGCTTGAGTCCACCGGGCGACCGTCCGATGCTCTGACGGTAGTAAACCAAGTCACCGGTTCCGTGATTCAGGACATCAGAAAGCAACTGCCCAATCAGGAACCCGGATCACCCCTCGCTTAGCGTAGCGCCCCCTCCTCCCACTATAAATACCCCCCTTCACTCGCTCCTCTCGCTCCTTTTTTTTCTTTTTCTTCTTTTTCCCTTCTTGTTTCTCGTATCCATCACCGTGCCATTTTCGATATCTTTGATTTCACAAAAGCTCATAACTTCCAAGCTCATAACTTGAAACATCTCACCACACCTCAAAAAAAAACAAAATGAACGCTAAAGTCGCCGCGGCCATCATGGCCTTCGTTACTCTGGCCTCTGCTGCTGGTCAGTACATGTCCTTGTCCCTCCTCATGTTTACCTGTTGTGATAGTCAGTCTTTGCTAACCCAATGCCAGATATGCCCAACGTCAACGGACGTACCTTCAATGGGGCTAAGATCATCGCCCGCGATGGTATGTTGCCATGCACTGCCTAACAATTATCTTTTGCTGACAATGGATAGACGTTGTGACTGTCACCGAGACTGTCACCAAATGCGAGCCAATTGTCAGCTCCATTTCTTTCTCTACCCCGGTCTCCACTGAGACTGCGAGCGTCCCGGAGGTCACCGTCACCCCAACTGTCTCTACCCCGGTGTCTACCGTCTCTATGTCTACCATCAAGACAGAGAGCGTCCCGTCTTCCTCCGTTAAGACTTCGTCTTTCTCCTCTGCCACCACTAGCAAGGAGTCCGGCAAGACCTCTGCACCGGCGTCTACTACCACCATGGCCCCGACTCCTTCCGGCGGCGCTGTCAAGGATGAAGCCGCCACTGGCGCTTTCATTGGTGCTGTCATCATGGCAGTTCTTAACTTCGTCTAACTTCTTCGTTATCATTTGGGTTCACCTTCAGTCTCTTCGATCGTGATGTGAGGCATTGGCAATGATTTGGACTCTAACATTGTGTTGTTTTGAAGAAGTTGTTCATAAGGATTTGATAGTTGACTCGACTTCGTGCTTCGAATAAGTGAAGTGCGTTCTAATATTAGTCGAATGAAATAATTGCTCCTTGATCATGTCTCCCATTCCTAGTAGACGTTTCTCTGTAGTTGCTGATAGAATGAATGGTTCAGCTTTCCAGTGAGACACAAATCCATCTCCTACAAACGACACTGCTCAGCCATCAGGCAGGGACAGCTTTGTAATGGAGTCCCAAGACCGGAGGGAATGTCCTTCATCGTGAATTAGCGAAAACTTCCATCTCCTCGAGTCGTACACCCCGCGACGTGGTTGTGTACTTTGACCTGCCACCCAGGTCAAGCTGGTGTCGTTATCATTTCTTACGCGTAGCGCAGGTTTCGCTTCTTTTCTTCATCATTGTTTTCTTGCTCTCGTCCGCTGGCGGACAAATCATGTTGGTTCAAAGATATTGTATGACCTTTTCGGCCTTTCAGTTTAATACTGCCTATTACTGTCATTCTTCTCGAGTCACTCTCTTCGACGCACAAATCTGACAGCCATCTCCAATTTTCTCGCGTAAGAGCCTGGCGTTGGTGACTTTCAATCCAACCGTGCGCGAGAATATTGGCGACGATTCTTCGTACGAAGCTTGCTGTGGGCGTTCCGTCGACTGAGGCTCTTCCTCTTCGCCAGATTGACTACTAGGCGCCGGATGGAGATGTGACAGATGATAGACATGGCCACAGGCGAAGCCCACCAGGACTTCTTTTTCTACCGAGATGTCAGCTTTCGAGTTTTGTGTGTAGAGAGTCTCTGAGGACAGGTGGGTTTTACCTTGTTCAGTAAATTTGGAATGACAACCAGCACAGCAGCCTGGCTGTAGAATTTGCTTCTTCTTTTCGGATTGCTCAATATCATCTTGAGCATTTGCTTCCTCTTCTCGTTGCTGATTGTTTTGAGCAGGCTCGACTTCACCCTTATGAACGATCTCAAATTTGATGCCGCGTCGCTGTCCCTTACGCAGTGCATCCATTCGAATCGATACTTCGCCAGCGAGAACCCTCGCAACCCCTTGACTGATACTGGCTTGGATATCGTGCTCACGGATCATCCTAGTCAGGCCTTCTCGCAGCCCTTGAATCTCTAAACCGCTTGGAATTCGTCGTACGAGTTTGATTGGGTCAATCGATGTTCCTGCTTCTACTAGCAAAGACCGAATATATTCTGGTTTATCCATCGAGAAAGAAAGCAAGTCATCCCAGAGATCAGGGTCATCTTGAGTCTTTGCGAAGCTTATAGCATGCGATATATCTTTGAGATCTGACAGAATCAAATGGAGAGCTCGTTTGATTTGCCCTGTTTTTGAGAAGAGATATATGAGTTCCGGAGTGAAATGACGACGTTCGCATATTGAGCACGCAGAACTATAGGAATACGACGTGTTGGACTGCAGAAACTGCATTAGAAGCGGTCGGTCGTACTCTGCAAATAGCTCAACAACTGTGTCCGCAAATGGATCTATCAGTAACCGCCCTTCATCTGCGACTAGCTTATCGGCAGCCTCCCTGCGATGGTGCCTGCGGACAGGGGCTGTTGGTTTATCGACCGCCGGAGGAAGGAAGTCACCTTTCCAAAGAGCGCGAACATAGAAATAGAGGAAGAGACGCAGGTCTGCCTCTTGAAGTTGAGATATAACGGTCTGCGGGTGCACAATGCCGTTGATCGCCTCGCGAACTAGGAGCTTTATAGGTTCGGCAGTTGCTTCTTCAAGTTCTGGAACCGAAGCCGATTTCAATTCTTCTTTTGAGACTTTGATCGAAATGAAACCTGGAATATCATCGGCAACCGCATTGAGCAGGTGATGCTCACGAATTAAAGCCATCGCGGTGTCCGAATCCTGTAATTCGATATAGCGCCACAAAGCTTTTCGATAGTGGCCTCCAGCCAGAAACAATTTCGCGGAACATTCGGTCAATAGTCTCCAGTCATCCGTCCCTCTTGGTACATTCGAAGGTTCAAGCTGGTCCGAGATAGCGGCTAAGACACTATCGACGTCGAAAAGAGTTGGCGGCCAGATGTTTAGAAGTTCCTTAAATTTCATACGATCTCGAGAGACATAATGACCGAGGATGACTTCATAGATCAAGCCGGGCAATGGTGGTCGAATGTCGGTAGGGACGTGAGAGACGATCTCATCGAACTTGTTATTCTTCGCAAATATCCATATCCAATGCTCCCATTTTGACGCTGAATCGAGAACTTGGCCGCAAACGTCGCCAGCCTTCTCCCATTGACTGTCGCTGATAAGAGACTCTAGCCAGGCCTCACCAATTCGTTGCTTCTCGGTTTGTAGCCTTAGCTCTTCGGCTCCCTTATCTGGTACAGGCGAACTGCGGCCTGAGAATAAGCCAGTCAGACTTCCACGGCGTTGTTTAGGTGTTGTTGATGGACTTTCGTTCTCAGGACCCAGCGCCAGAATCTCCGGATGTTGCTCAAGCAGTTCCCAGGCGTCTTCATACTTGCCATGCTCTTTAAGCCAAGCGAACCGGTCCTTGACATCCCTTTTAGCGCCGACCACGCAGTCATATGGACTATGAATGAAAATCTTGATGCCTTCGCTAGCGAGAACAGCCAGGTCTGTGTCATTGTCGGTGAGTAACGGAGCTTCATTGATCGAGCTTGGGGGTTTCAAACTGGAGCCCTTATTACCACTGCTTGTCGTACTACGAATACTATTAGCGGAGCTGAAAAGACGAGTCGGATACAGCGTGGCGTCTAGTATTCCAGTTCCTAGGGTGCCAAGCGCTCCTCGGCGTGCACTAGGGGCAACGCTTTTATTTATCGGGAGTATACCAAGGTGATAGTCAGAGGCTGACAGTGCTTCATAACGGCGTACTGTAAGCGTATCAACACTTAGCTCTTCTTTTGTCTCGACTTCGATCAGTCTCAATTCTGGTTCGAGACCATTGTGTCGATGTCTGATGCCTCGCGAGGATCCAGTCTGTTTTTGCTTGAGTTCGCTATCGTCGCCTTTGGATATATACGAAAGCACTACCAGTATATCAGGAGTGTAGAGTGAGACTCCTGAGATGATAGCGTCGGTACGTAATCTGCGATGCATCAGCACTGAACTCGTTTGAAATGGAAAGCAACTAACATTGTGGCAACTTCCGCAGAACCAATTATTTTGGCTGATGATCCCTTGCCGCGCCCAGATGGGAAAACGTTCACTATCCAGATAGTCCCACCCCAGCCGACCACTAGCTTTTCCACATCCCCCTGCTTTGACGGCGTGGTTTGAGTCGTAGGATCTTGAGTGACGAGTTGATTTACATCGACCCATTCAAGCCTGGCTTTCCATACACTGGCCATTTCATCCCATTGAGTTGTCCGGGGTCGATCAACGTGGCTCAATCTTTTCCATGCAAACTCAGAGTGGGCGTGGTCCAGGTGCAAATTAGATCGCATGATTTTGATACCTTCCTCATTAACCCAGGCAACATATTTCCCTGATAATGACCATTTGATAGTGCTTATGCTACCCTCTCCGGAGTGTAGGACGGTGTCTTTGCCATTGTTTCCGCCGAGACCCAATGCTCCGAGCCAGCCTGAGGGATTTGCAGTAGCGCCTGTCATCGTCGTTGAGTTTGTACTCGTTCCGACACGCCCTCCAACAGTTAAGACTAAGGATCCAGCAAGTCCACCGGATAAGTACGTCTTATCACTTTTGTATTCAGGGGAGAGCGCGACGGCCTGGACTGGACGCCCAAAGTTTCGCAGTAGCACGTCTTTAGGGTCCACGAGAGATGACACACATACATTCCCGTCAATGGAAGAGGTGGCAATGTATATGGCATTTGAAGGGCTGTGAGCCGGCTGATTCTGTCGTGCTTGATTCGGGGATAGGGAAGTGTCCGAGTCAGGGGATGCAGTTGCGGCAGATGGTCTGGAAGCCATGGGAGGTGGAAAGGGCGATATTGAAACCGACGTTACGCTTGCTGAGTGAGCATGGTAGACTCGAACGCGTTGGAAGGTTAAAACATCGAAAACATGCTACAATAATTGTCAATTCGGCGAAAAGGCCAATGATTCCGCTATACATACGATGTTCCCATTATGAGTTCCAGCTATCTACACACTGTTAGCAAAATTGGCAGACGAGATTATATAACTGAGAAGGACCATACCATTTTGTCTCCAGCCACGAGAAATGAACTTGTCGCATCGCCATTTCGATACAGCGCGCTGAGGCTCTTCGTCAGGAACACATACTTCAAACGAGGCTCGTCGTCTTCGTCGTCATCCCCTTCCGACTCGTCTTCTTCTTCGTCTTCGTTTTCATCCTCTTCGTCTTCACCTTCACTGTTGTGCTGCTCTGGCAGCTTGGATGAGCTCGGGCCCGAGGCTGCCTCCACCCCAGCTTCTGAGAAACTGGTGTCATCCGCCATTTTGTGAACTGCTATCATACAAGGAATGGGTTGATTAAAGCTTGCATGATGACAGATCTAGGGTTTCTCCAGCTTCACAAACGATTTCTCCTGAAGATTGATGCCATGACGCGTTCATGACAGGTTGTTAGAAGTTGGTTATTTGAAGAAGAGCTCACTTCCTGCTTGGGAACCATTTCGCTCTCCACACTTCGGCTCGGAGGATTGTAAATCCGAAGAATGGATCACAGAACTTCCATGCTCCAAACTCTAAGAGAATCAGGTAATAGTTCACAGCTTGGGATAGAATACACAAATTGATCTTTTGGGCTTGCTCTCTACTCTTGTCTACCCTCTGAAGCTTCCTTATAGTTGAGGATTGGACCTACCCCTGACCCGAGGAAGGAGGAATGCATGTGCTGCCTTCGCAGCCAGCAATGGTTCTCCCTTGTCTCCATCAAGCCTATCCTTAATCCAGATGTTCACTCCTCAATTTGTATCTAGAACATTAGGGAGACCTGTCTTATCGAGCAGGGCCCCGAAAAACCGAATACTATTTGCTTCGCTATATCTTCCTCCAATTTCTCGCTTCAGCGGCCGCAGCCGATTCCACTCCTCTAAACCTAACTCTGAGCCATCCGAAAACCAGAGCGTCCCAGTAGACGTATCGAAAGCGAAGCGCTCGTCAAGATCATCTGCGACGAAAAGCTCCTTGCGCCGAGTGGCTTTTGAAGCACAACTTTCCAAAGATGGACGAAGGAAAGCTCAACCGCATGAGGATGCGCAGCCTCCAAGCAAGGTTCGTTTATTCTCTTCTACAGTCGTGCGATTCAGTATACGGAGTAAAGTAACTGATGGTTATCTAGGTGGCCACTGCATATGCGGTAGCCGAAAGATTTGATATAGCTAAAGTGATGGATATCCTTCTTGCGAAAGGCTACGAACCAGACCCGTCCGGAACCGGGCTATATCCGCAAGTCATTCACGTCCAAGTGCCTCTCGACTCGATACGAAGGACGACAAGCCTTGCTGCATCCGATTTACCTGTCGACGAGGTTGGGGATGTGTTTATCTTTCCTTCGGGGACTGTAGTATCTTGGTCCCTTCCGGAAGGGTTTACTTCATATTTGGCCAGCACAATCCTCTTACCCGCGGCCGAAAACCCCCACCTCGATGATATGGAGACGGAACACCTAGATTATCTGGAGGATACGCAACGGGATAACAGTATAATGAAGGGCGATAAGATCATCCTTGGCACTAAGCCTACCCACGACCAGTATCGACAGGATCCCAAACGTCCGGACAAGCAATCAGTCGATACCGTCCTCACAAAAATTGCATTCTCTTCGGGTTTAGCACGAAGCACAAAGCTCGCCGTTTTGGAAAGTCTTCTTTCCAACTACTTCGACTCTACACGAACCATCCCAACTCTTCTATCAAAAGGAACTCGTTTACCATACTCGCGAAGCTTTATATTACGCAAGACAGGGCAACTTCTCAGCATACGAGCACAGTTAAACCTGTATTCTGAGCTGACGGATTCTCTTCCGGATCTCTTTTGGGATAGCCGTCATGAGCTCGGTCTCGAAGGGAATTACGAACAGGTTGGAAGAGCTCTTGACGTTGGGGTTCGTATTAAGATCCTAAATGAAAAGATGGACTACGCGCAAGAAATTGCTAGTGTCCTTCGAGAAAGACTGAGCGAAACGCACGGGTTACGGCTGGAATGGACAATCATTTTACTGATTGCCGTGGAGGTAGGATTTGAAGTCTTGAGACTCTGGAAGGAACGAAAACAGGAGCTAGCAGGGGAATCGACAAAGACCACTGATCATTAGCCCTTGAACGGAATTTTCGACCGAGTGACACTGGGTGTCACCGCTCTCTCCGAGCCCATAGGGTCTAATAGCGAAGCGAAACCGTCGGCTTTCAAGTCTTTTGAATCAAATAGGGTCAAGGCTGATTCTCTAGAAATTACTATCTTCTCTTTTCATATCACTCATTAGGCTACCTATAAATACCCCCTCTCCTCCCAAAACTACCCGAAAATTGTTTCAAACCGGCTCAAAGATCAAAATATAGGAACTTGTTTCCAGAAAACTATTTGCAAAACCCTGATATCTAAAAGCATCAATAGCAAAAAATCATGACAGCAGCACTGCAATAACATCGACATAAAAGATAATACCCACAAACATCAACTGAGAATCGGCTTCGTTATAATGTTGTACAAATATCCTTGAAGACAAAGAAAAGCAAAAATTTCAAAACTGGCAGAGCAAAGGCTTAATAACATTAACAGAACTTCAGTTTAACTTATGACAAAAACTCGAACCATAAAATTTTTCGAACACCTGAGGTATAAAAGACAACAACAAAAGGAATGACAGGCTACTGCCCGTCTACTTCAGCCTTGACCGTAAACCGGTCAAAAAATGCTTCGGTTTCGGGGGAAAAAGATACTGGAAATAAATGAGCGTTAAGCAGGTCGGGCCCTGGCCCTCCCTGGCTGAGGAAATAGTCATCCTCGTACTGAGATGAGCTTGGTTCGGATATGTCGGTCAACGATGAATCGAGCCCTGGTATCTGGTCCTGGTTCAATACCATCTCGGAAGTAGGCATACTGAAGACATCACCGATAAGCGGCCTCTCGGTCTTAACTCGAAGGGTCGCTTCCGCTGGCCAAAAGGTTTTGATAGGAGAGGTGATATCGACTTCCTGCTTGACTGAAGGCGATGGAGGAGCGAGAAGTGGAAGATCAGGAATCTCCTCCGGTATGTCATCCAATGGCCTTTTGCTTGGTGAAAGGTACAGTGGATTCAGTTCCGGATCCAGAGCGAGCGAATGGTAACTGTGGGTTGGAGATGGAATGTTTCCGATGCTATGAGTAGGAGATGCCGGTGGTGTGAAAGAGAATACCTCCGGAGATATTCCAAAATCCTTGTTCAAGAATGGCACGTCCTTTACTGGACTCGGCTCTCTGACGCTCGCGGAGTCGACAAATTCACTGGCGGAAGAGGCGTAGGAGGTGAAAGAAGCGCATGAGGAGTCTGATAGGGTCCGAGCGTGTCCCTTTCTTGACCTCTCACGGGTCTTACTAGCTTTTTGGCGCCTCTCTTCAGCATCAGGTCTCTTTTTCGGTCTTCCTCTCCTCACAGGTTTGCGCATAGCACTAGCGAATGCGCCGCTACACATGCCCCTTTGTTTGTGTCTCGTGAGGGCGTCATGCCTTGCGAAGCTATTGCCGCATTCGCAAGGATACGGTTTGACGCCAGTGTGAATCTTCGAATGTCGTTTAAGATCATGACCTCTAACAAAGCATTTATTGCAGTGGTTGCATTTGAATTGGCGATCGCCAAGGTGAGTCTGGACATGTGATTTGATGTTCTCTTTTCGTCCGAACCGTTTCTTGCACCCTTCAAACGTACAAACCCATTTGTTATCAATAGGATCAGGTCCTTCAATATGCTCAGCAATGTCGTCTAGGGTAATTCCCGTATTTTCGATTGAGGCATCTATACTCTCATCAAGATGAAGGTCCGCGATTGAAAGTGCACGTGGTGATAATATTGTTTTTGTAGGCGAAGAAGACCGGCTGGACGCGGTAGTCGCCTGTGAGTGAAGCGGACGTACCGGAGATATGGGAACTTTGGCAGGCTTTTCGGTCGTTTTCACGGCGGTATTCTCACCATTGACAGCAGCCGATAATGACAAGTAAGATGGCATCGTGGGTGTCATCGGTGAGGAGACTGTGACCGAATCGAAATTATCTCGTGGATGGAAGGTAAATTCCGAGAAAACGTCGTCAGATTCCCTTGGTGGCTGCAGATCGAAATCATGCGATGCTTGGAGGGAATTTGTATGTGATAGAGATGCTAGAATACCTCTGGAAAGAAAGTTGCTGGATATGCCCTGGAAGGGAGGTATCTGATCCATGGCGACCGGCCCGCGAGACATGGCGGCGTACTGTTTCACCGGCGACGACTGAGCAGTCTTGCATACCCGAGGAGGTCGTGGCTGCTTCCATCGTGGAGTAGTCAATGGTGTTGATGGCTGTGCATCTTCTTCGGTATTAGTCGAGTAGCTAAAATAAATGCAAGACAGCAGCCAAAGCTCACCTAGTTCAGTATTGAAAGTTGGAGTACTTGGACGGCGCAGAGATCCTTGCTCCGCAAAACTCGGGGCAAGGTCCTGCCATTGCGGTGGCTCATACTGCTCATATCTGGAAGCAGCAGTGAGCTTTTGGCGGCTAATTGCTATTCCCTGGTCAAGGCTTAAGCCTCTGCGGTGTCGAAGTGCTGGTACCATCGGCTTCGGCGCGATGTTGGCGTGAAAGGGCCCAGAGCCCAATTCATGCTGCCGAAAGCTTTCAGCACGGTCGAACTCGGCATTAAAAGCAGCGAGCATTTTTCGGACACCGGTAACCGTTTGCAGGTAGTATAAATATGGATGTGGATAGAGATAGGAGCGATGGTAGGTAGCGAACAGAGGCAACTAAGGCACAGCAGTGCAAGCTGCTTCGATTCAAGCCCTCATTACCAGATGAGAAGGAAGGTTGGCAGTATTGGAGTATTATATGCAGCTGAGCTTTGAGTCGATTCGAATGGAGGTACGAGATGAAAGTGCTTAGGTACCTTAGGGTGAAATGTGCAAGGGACTTGTAAAAGAAAACTAAAAACAGACAAAAGCCTTGATATAAGTGCACGGGGCAAAGGAGAATATCTCAGGTCAAAACATGCATTGAATGTTTATTACTGTCTCAACAGCAACTATCGAAACCAGATCCAGATCTCGACATCGATTCCGGCGGGCTCGGCAATGGGCCATGATGTCGCTCTGCGGAAGGACTCTCCGACTCAGGCAACGCGGGTAAATAAAGTGCGTTGACCCGGCAACGCCCAATCGGGAATAGTGGCGTCAGCCTTAAATCCGGCTGAGTCAGCGTAGCTGCCGAGACTCACGTGACCCACACTCGGCGCTTTGAAATCAACGAAACTTTTCTGTCGATATTCGACTTTCTTCCGTTGATCAAGATTCGCATCCAGAAGGTTGAGGAAGACAACTTGTCGAGGTGAGTTCATTCTTGCATGTATATAGCATTCCGCTATTACTCTGCCCCTGAAATATTCCTTTCTCCCAAATCGCAGAACCAGTTGAGCAGCACCGACTGACATCGCTATTCCCAGGCCTTCATCAAAATGCAGATCTTCGTCAAGACCCTCACGGGTAAGACTATCACCCTAGAGGTGGAGTCTTCGGACACAATCGACAATGTCAAGACCAAGATTCAGGGTTCGTTGCCAAAATATCTCTCTCATATACCAGATTATCCAACTAACGAATCCCGCAATACAGACAAGGAAGGCATTCCCCCTGACCAGCAACGTCTTATCTTCGCCGGCAAGCAGCTCGAGGATGGCCGCACCCTTTCGGACTACAACATCCAGAAGGAGTCCACCCTTCACCTTGTCCTCCGTCTCCGTGGTGGTGCCAAGAAGCGCAAGAAGAAGGTCTACACCACTCCCAAGAAGATCAAGCACAAGCGCAAGAAGACCAAGCTCGCTGTGCTTAAGTACTACAAGGTTGATGCCGATGGCAAGATCGAGCGCTTGAGACGCGAGTGCCCTGCCGCTGAAGTACGTGAATGCTTTATTTTGATTGCTATGACATCGGCTAATTTGTGTTTTGTAACAGTGCGGTGCTGGTATCTTCATGGCCGCCATGCACAACCGCCAATACTGCGGCAAATGCCATCTTACCTACGTCTTCGATGAGAAATAAATGTAGTTAGCAGGGAAAATCAATTCTGTTTAAATTACACCAATACTTTGGAGATGGCTGCAAAACTATCATTGTTTTACGCATGTATTTAGGCAGCTACTTTGAAGTGGAAAAAGAATTATCATCAAGAATTTGGTCGAAAAATTTTTCATGTTGCGGTATCATGTTCATTTCATATGCCAAAATATATACAAGCAAGAGACGAGTAGCAGTCTATCCGCTAGTGCAAAGCACGATTTCCAGCACCTCCGGGGTGATAAAAATAAAAGCACACGTTTGTGTCCGGCACCGTCATGAGGATATCATCAAATCATCAAAACAAAACAAATGCTTGTCCTACCCAACCGCTGAAAGGCTCATTTAACTCGAAACTCCAGGGGTTGCCGCTCGGGCTGCACCTCCTTTTTTTTGTACCTTAATTGCTTGCCATCTGAGACTTCATGTTGTTATACATGCTCTCCGGGTACTCCAAGGCATTCTGCGACATGTCCAAAGACTTGCCAAGCTTGACTGCATCTTCAACGAAGGTCGCCATCAAGCTTCCTCCGGCCTTGGAGGCATCTTTTCCTCCCTTGTCACCACTGGCTTCCCACCACATGGCTCCGCCCAATCCCTGGTTCACGATGTACTTGGTCTTTTCTTCAGTCATGCGAACATTGTCATAAGAGATCATGATCTTTTGGGCGGGATCGTAGCTCCAGGAGGCACCGGTTCCACCATTGGCCATGGAGTCGAAGTGCTCTGTGGCACCGGACTGTGGAAGGGCTTTGTAATCATAGACACCGGTTTCCCAGCTGCCAGTTGCGTTTCCAGACCATGGCTTGCCAGGGCCTTCAGTGTTGAGGAATGCTCGGCCGTAGAGAGGCTGTCCGAGAATCATTTTGGAGGCTGGGATACCGCCCTCCTTGGTGTAGTAGTCGATCGCAACTTGGGTCGAGAATGGTGTCGTCTTTGAGTCGGCGCTTGATGGCATGATATTTGCCTGGTGGCCAGCAAGAGTATCCCACGAGCCGGCGTAATCATAAGCCATAAGGTTGATAAAGTCAAGGTATTGGTTCATCTCCTTGAGGCGCAACTTTTTGAAGTGAGTCGGGCCTTGCAAACTGTCAGTCTAATGCAGTAGCGTTAGGAATTTGAAACAAACATACCGGCAGGAGCAGCGATGGTCAGCAAGAACTTGCGGCTTCCAGCAATGGAGTTCATTTTCTGTGTCGATGTAAGTTTGCGTACCAGACAGGTTTACTTTGTAGTTACTCACATCTCTGCATGCTTTCAAAAGTGCAACAAAGTCCATGGCCTCTTTTTCATCTATGGTTAAACGCGTCAGTATATCTCTAAGCCAAGTATTTTAGACCGTAGAGAAACTCACTTGCTGGGTATTCCCAGTCGATATCAAGGCCATCCATACCAAGATCCAACATGAGCTTTACGGCAGTCTCGGCAAACTTCTGGCGTCCAGCTTCGGTACCTGCAGCAGGTGGGAAGTTGGAGGAGTAGGTCCAGCCACCGATAGACAGGAGAACTTTCAAGCCTCGGTTCTTCTTCTTGAGCAAGTAGAGCTGTTTGGTGCATCCAAAGACATTCTCTCCCGCATCATTCCAAGAATCTGTCGGATAATGTTTCTTGACGTCCGACCATTCATCGGTGAGGAACACCTCTCCGTCGGATTTGATGTTGGCAAACGCATACAGGACATGGGTAAGCTTATCAGCTGGCAAATCCTGAACGTTGTAGTTTCGAGCATAGATAGCCTATAGATCACGTTAGCTCTCGAAGCTCTTTTGTTATTCGATATCGAACGCTACACGTACCCAGTTGACGAAGTAGGCAACATTCTTGAGTCCTGTGGAGTTGTTCATCTGTCGTGTGTACAAGGAGCCGGTAGACTCTGGGACTGGTCGGCCAAAGGGGCTTCGAGGAGCGACACTGGTAGCTAATCATGGGGGTTGATAGTCAGTGAAACTAGGTCTTTAGTCCATAGGGGTCTGTAGCCCGCATACCAGCAACAGGAGAAGAGCAGCACAGGAAGGCCCAGGAGAGCAGGGCAACGTAAAACATTCTGGACCAGATTGACGGTCCGTACGAGGTTTGGACACTCATAATTTCTAACTTTTTTGACAGCGCTTTTGGCTGACTATAGCACCTGGCGTTTGTGTAAAAAAATGGATAGGAATAACCGTGAACCGGCACGTAAAAGAAGGAATGGAATGCTAGAGAGATAAAGCTCTAAGCGATAATTGCAGATAACCTAAGGAATGGAAATGGCTGAGCCTAAGATATAGAGATAAAAGAAAACGGACAGTCAAGGAGAGAACATGAAGAGATTTATATAACTTGAAGCCCAGGCCATAAAGTGACCCATCCCCGGTCATATTGGGGAAAATAGAGGTGAGCCCGAAGGACTAACTGGTAGATCCTTCGTCCATTGTAACCAACATAGCCCTCCCCCACCAACAAGACCAGGAAAAGTACCCCAAAGTTTGGGTATAATTAGAGGGATTCACAAGGAAGATGAGCTGAACGACCCAACAGGAACAGCCATCGCAAGAGCCAAGCAGAGTTCCCACTATACTCGCCGCCCGTACCTGACAGGGGTGACCGACCGGGGTGCCCGGACGGGACAAAGACCGAAGGCGCTCCCGCAGCCCAGACGGACCTCCTATTCGAGGAACGTTTCAGGAATGTTTAAAGAATCCTTGTCCACATGGCGATATGCAGGTGCGCGAAGGGAGCGAGCAGGGCGTTTGCATCGGGGATTGGCGGGACGAACACAGCTGACAGTCCTGCAATCCAGGATGACGGAGATCCATTCAAGGCTCGTCCGTATTGCACGAAAGACGGTTATTCGCAGGAAGCGCCCGTCAATTGTTCCGTGGTCCTTTGCAATATCGCGAGGCGTAGTTTCTTTTTCTTCCTTTTCTGTACTCATTTCACTCGAGTATCGTGGTCTTGGCTATGCTCGCGATAGCCTTCTCGGCAGCAGTGCAGGCGATGCAACCCATGTTCCTGCAGAGAGGAACCGAGGCGTGGAATCCTGGCGTCAGCGGCCGTATCTGCGCATTTGGGTTTATCTTTTCGCTTTATTTTGCTTTTTTGGACATTCTCTTTGGCCCTTGTTAAGCCTGCTAGGGTGTCTTTTTTAATTCTTCGACCCCCAATTCCCCATCGTCTTCATCGCCCACGGACTTGAACGCAAAAGAGGCTCAGCGTGCCTAGGAAGCCCTGTCGCGCTAGTCCCAAAACGGCCCTTCCGCCCCCTCTAAAAGTCCACTACTTTTGCTGGTCACGGCTTCAGGCTTCTGATTTCGTCTCTTTCTATCGTTCCAACTCTCCACTCACACTTTCTCCATCTTTCTCTCTCTCACTACAACCTAAGACAGGGTCCCCTTGCAACAGATCATCCTCTAATACTGTACTAAAAATGTACGGAGTACCGGACATCTGACTACCTTTTAGTGAACGGACCCAGATTCCAAAAATGCCAGAACACGAGGTCTGGATGCCAAAGCCGAAGGCCGCCCTCCCCTGCAAACTTCTCAAGTACCCGCTGGGATGTCCCTGCGAATGACGCGCAATTTCGGCAACCCTTGCTCAAAATCCCCTCAATTTATCCTTTTTCGTCGCCGGAACCGTCTCCAGCGGTTGATGGTGGGAAGGAGGAAAAAAAATTATCCTCGGTTTCTTCCCGCCGATTCGTTGGGAACGATTTCTGAAACAAATTGCTAACATCCTGAAATTTGATCTCAGAAAACAATTTATAGCGGTGGAGTCCAAGACTCTGGATGCGAGTGGTACAGTCGCACACCCTTAAACAATAAATTATAATCCGGTTGACACACGTTGTCAAAATTAATAAAAAACTCAAGAGACGCCTGTGCAATCCAGTGGCTCCAGGTAGATGAGCCCTGGATATCAAAGGAAATCCGGAAACATGCGTGTTTCCGTCCCAGCCATAATTGAAATCTCCAAGCCTACGGAGTACATTTCGCTTCAAACGCTGAATCATCACCATACTTTGATTTGAAATCGTGGAAGGGCGAGAGAAAGCGGGATGAAGCGATGACCGGAGTAGCGAGAGCGGGAAAGGAAACTGCAAAGAAACACCACCTTGTTCAAGGATAACAACTACCAAGAGCGAAAAAAAGGTTCCACGGGTTTTCTCTTGTCCTGCTGTAGTGTGCGGTGCCGCGGTGAGCAGAATCCCACTCCGAGAGCCAATCCGGTGAGAACAGCCAAGGTTGGTCTAGGGTTGACTTCCTTGGAGCTCAAGCCATGATATGCAATCCAACATCACCATCACCACCAGGGTTACACGCGCCAAATCGTCGTCATCATCGTCGTCGTCTCTTAATCGAGTCACCTGCTTCTAATCCTCGAGCCCACGGGGTGAGCCCTGGCACAGAACGGATAATCGAGCCGCAGGTTGTTGACATGGGAGCTCACGGAAGAGTCGTCATCTTCGCTCCAGATATATTAAAAGGCGACTCAATGGCATGTACTTGCATACATGCTGTGTATAGTATGTGTACCCTGCATATTACTCCGAAATGAGAAAGGAACATATGTGTTCGCATATGCGCGAAGGAACATTAAGTAGGAATGCATATAAAATTGCTCGAGATTGTGATATATATACACAGGAATGAAATGAAAATAATGTTCCACCATACTCCGTCATCAGGTTATTAGATTCTCCAAGGAGAATCCGAGGAAAAACATGTAGTAGTATTCATTATTATAAG
Organism: Nannizziopsis barbatae; assembly: GCA_014964245.1. NCBI lineage: Eukaryota > Fungi > Ascomycota > Eurotiomycetes > Onygenales > Nannizziopsiaceae > Nannizziopsis > Nannizziopsis barbatae. The sequence continues at coordinate 3,003,781 of JACVYH010000003.1, forward strand.
GCCGACCGTCCGGGATCTTCTTTACGAGCTGGGGTACTCGTCCTTATCCAAGGCGTTCATGTCGTCTTCCTTGGCATTCAGGTGGTGGAAAACAATCCAGAAAAGAATACCTGCAGTGAAAGAAGCACAGCATAGACCAACAAACATCCATTGGATGAGAGGATCCCGGGCAACTGGTGTCAAGGCCTCGCCGATAGCGGCACCGAACGCGTTGGTGAGGAGGAACATGGATTGAACGAAACTTTTCATGGTAGGTGGTGCTTTAGTGTACGCGTACTCCAAGCCGGAGACGGATGCAAAAATCTCAGATATACCGATAAACACGTAGGCAGGGGTTTGAATCGCGATGTGGACCTTGTTTCCATGCGCCACACCATTGATCTCTGAAGCAGCGCACAACGGTGCGGAGTAACATGGTGGCGCAGTGTAGATCATATGTTGGACAATTGCAGCATACATCATTGCGAGGGAAGCAACAATGAAACCAAGCGAGATACGGGTAATTGGTCGGAATGGAATACGCAACTTCTGCAGAATGGGATATACGATTCTGTCGAGAATTGGAATGAAGATAATAATGGAGATTGGATCGAAGTTTTGCATCAGATCGTTTGGAATTCCGTGACCCTCCATTTGGCCGGCTGTCAAAAAGTAGTTAGTAAGTTGGTTCTTGAAGGTTACGGAATGGTTCAAAGCTCACCTTGCGAGACAAAGTTTCCTGAAAATTGGCCATAAACGACCCAGTAGATTGGGTAGAAGGTAAACACCTTGCAAGCAACCAGGGCACGCTTAAGCTCGTCGACAAAATGGTCATCCCATGGGTAGGAGCGGTTAGAGCCGTGCTCGGCTTGCCAGGATGGCTTGGGAGCGTCCACATTGCGGTGGGCAAGCATGACCCCCATAGCTTTGAACGCATTCGTAATAATAGATCCCGTTGGTGGACGGACGATATAATATTTTCGCCCAAGGATAAGCACGCTGGTTCCCACCATGAACACACAGAGACAGAGCAAAAAGGCAGACCAGAAGCCCACGTCTTTTTCCAAGTATGGGGTCGCGAGCAAAGAAAGGGATCCGATATTGATACAAGCGTAAAAGATCATGTAGATACGCTGGATGGTCAATCCGGGGTCCAGAATAACCCGTTCTCCGCTTGCAAGTGTCTTAATTGCCATCACCTTTCGCTTGTATTGATCGGCAATCAAAGGAGCGACGTTGGATTTAATACCACCGGTTCCCAAGCCAACGACAATGATGGCCGTGACGAATCCACCGAGACCAGCTCCATGTGCAAGTGCCACTGGCAAGGACGTCAAGAACAGGATCAAGATACCGACGATATAGACGAGACAGAAGTAGAAGATTGTCTTGTATTTTCCGAGATACTGGTCGGCTATGATGGCTCCGAGAATGGGTGTCACTAGAAATAAATTAGCAAACAGCGTGTCTGAATGAACTATAAGATACATACCGTAGCACCAGAATTGGAAGAAAGTGGTCAGACCGGTAGCCGCTTGATGGCCCATACCTACACCAGCATTAGTCTGAAGTTGTCCAGAGATTTTAATGTTTTGTGCGAAACTTACCAAGAGCACCGCGACCCTGAGTTCCGTTAAACGGCCTTTGAACATAATTTTGGAATAATCCCTGCATACCATAGTATGTAAAACGTTCGCTCAATTCGACAACCGCAACCAGCCAGGCAGATATAGGAAGCCCTTCGGCAATATGTTTTAATGTGCGTTTCTCCTCTTCGGTCGGCTCTTCGCCGTCTGGCGTTGACTGTAGAGATCCCTCTTTGTTGACGTAGCCCGCCTCTATGGAGCGCGCATCAATGCCTGTGTCCTTTACCAGGTCTCCGCCCGCGAGATCATGTCTCTTATGGTCAATTTCGGCTCTGCCGAATTGTTGGTGCAGCCTTGAGAGAGAAAGCGTCAGAAACGGAATCCAGTGTAAAATGCAAGTAGTGGGAGAAAAACATACTGGGCTGCCTCAGACTCATGGTCGGCCATGACAAGAGTTTAGCTTGTCTTGCACGAAGTCTAGCGGAACCTTCACGCGTACTCGAATAATCAAGTGATGTTGTGACCGGTCCTCGACTTGCGGAGGAAAGCAAAAAATGTAAATAGAAAGAAGGGAGGAGGGCGAGGGTCCGTATATAAAAAGGATCTGGGGAAGGAGAAAAGGTGGAACACAGTGACGCGGGTATTGTCCACCTCGTAATTCCGCGTCCAGAAACCGAAGCTTAAATGTATTCCCCGCGAGGCTGGAAAGGTTTAGTTAATTCAATGGTTCGAAGACCAAAAGGAATCTTTGTGTGCTGCAAAACCAAACGGAGCGCAACCACGTCCAACCTGGAACTTGTACCTATTCAAGCCAAAATTTTCGACCACAGAGGATGAGCTTCAATTAAAATAACTAGTGGACAGGCACAATAATGAATTCAGAACATTATTAGTGGTAGGATTCCGCCCGCTGATAAGTTATCTTTTGAAAGAAAAAAAATTGATATTTCGGCACATATCCTTCCGATATGCCATATGCAGGGCCAGTGGATCCTTGCTGCTCGTGGAATTGCCGAAGAACCCTGGAAAATCTATGTCACAGGAATTGCCACTCCATTCAACAAGATTAAGAAAGGAACCAAAAGTCCACTTGAATGGAGAGTTACATACTGCAAGCCCGTTTTAGCGAGGCAGTCTACCCCGGGATTTTGGGATCGTCGTTTGGTGAGTTGTCGTGTGCCCAAAAGCTTACAAGCCTATAGGGACGATTGGAAACCTTTTTTCTTTTGGTTGCTCCTTTGATTTCTAATATCCGGAAAGCCTTTGGCAGATTCAGCTTCCAGAGTTTCTCCTACGACGTCCGTTTGTGTAAAATGATGACGTTCTAGTGTTGTCTGACTCGTATCACCAGCAGCTAAAGGCCAATTATCTTCGCGATTATTGGACACGGGAAAGCAGGCGCGCGAAAGGCACTTTGTACCTGTACACAAGCAAACTGATGAATTTGCACAATATCTTCTCCCGGAAGTGCGGTGGCCACGATAATAAGCTTAATCGCGATGGCGTGAAGAAAAGGAAGAGAACATCCTAGAGTTCCAATGGAATGCAACATTGAAAGTTACATGACCCACCCCGATTTCCCGCCGAATTGCCCAACTTGTGCCGATAGGACCGGGATTTGGATTTTCAGAAGGAAGCCGGACCAGATGCAAAACATCCGTGTCAAAGTAAAGTGCTTTAGCAGAGTATCACGAGTGAAGCTCGTTCATCAGAAATCGCATTCGAATGCCAGAAACAACAAGCGATATATGGATGCTTCATCGTGTGTTGAGAATGATTTTCTTGCGGCTGAGTTTTCACGTCTTGGCACCCGGCGAACTTGGACCTCGGCGCCGGCAGTCTTTTCCTCCCCGGGTTTAGCGCCACCCTTGCGCTGGGCGCCAAGCGTGCTTCTGTGCCTCCAAGCAACTTCTTGGAAGGTCTTGGAAAATGCTTGGTAAAGCCACCCGCCCAAAAATGTCACCTGGTAAATATTTTATTTTGACGTCTGTCTTTGTCTGCTCAGAATACTCATGTTCGAGGATATGATCATGATTATATGCTATAAGCTGCGATAATGGTGGATTTGAAGAGACTTCCGACGGTGTCGTTTTGCGGGGAGGGGATGTATCATGGTTCTGTTTTGTAGTAGGTTGATCCCGGTGGGTAACAAGCTACGTATTTGTCTTACGACTCTCTTTTCGCGGTTTCCGGTCGGCGGTTTTGCATGCACCAGATAAACGGCAAAATTCAAAAGTTTTATATAATTTCAAATCCTAATAATTCCGTGCTCGGCAGATAGCGGAATGCTAACACATATTTCGACCTTGGCCTTTTGCTGATCTGTGTCCCTATATTTCGCTCTTCGCCGATGGAGGGAGAGATGTGATGGGCCGCGGAAATGCGAGTATGTTACATGTTGTGTCATTTATTCAAGAGGCTGAACCGGTGGGGATTTTTGTAATATAAGCACTCCAGCATGCAACTTCTATCTGGATTATCGGCCGTCGTACCAATACGCACACTGTCTTTGCCCGGATTTTAAGGGAGATTTTACGTCATGTTGCTTTACCGATGCGTCTACCAGCACAAAAGTCGAAAGATGTGCACGATACTCGGTACCGCTTACACTTTACGAGTAGAACTAGCATATACAAGAGCATGTATGTACATGTCAGTCAAACGACCGGCACCAAACTACGGACTATTCGCCATCTAAACCCAGCGTTATGCGGATACGTTTGAGTAAATCATACTAGGAACTTGAATGGGTCGGAGACTCCCTGTCTCACTCTTCCAAAATCGGACAATTGTGATTGTCGCGCTGGAAACGGGAAGCCACGTCTGTTTAGATGTGATCCAGAGTTAAACAAGGTGCCAATCTGTCAAGGAGACCTCATCTTTTCATCGGCTCGATTCAGATCACACGAGGGTCCAACGGTCATCAACGACAACTTGAAAGTTTGTTTCACGAGTGAGATATAACCGTCCAGTGTACTTGGACGCCCACAAGACAGTGTAAGCTACAAAAGACCTTTTGGATTTGGTCGTTCGGTGGTCAAGGCGCAAGTACTGCTATGAAAGAGAACATTTCCCTTACGAACAGTGAACAGGGAAGATAAATAAGCGGTAATAGCCGCCCGATCCTTTAAGTTACGGTTTCCAATCAAGTGCTTATTCCTAGCCGAAGCCGAAGAAGGATCCAGTTGCTCAGGAACCATGATCGATAATTAGCACCAATGGGGTAAATACAATAACTCATCCACTCTATTATTGGCTTCGATTCCATGGTATAGATTGATCTAAAACTGATCGACGCTGCCCAGTGCATGTAAACCCCTGTATTGAGGACCCGTAGAACGCGGCACAGTGGGCTGAATTGCGACAACATAGAAGCTCATCTATCTATGTATGTTCGTTTTGTCGTGTCACGAAAGCATGGACACCAGACTTGCAGTTTGATCAACTACTATAGACTTCACCCCTTCCAAAATTTAATGAATTCTGAAATTGAGTACCTGCACAAAATACGGGTGTCCGGCTCCGTAATCCGAAGCTTTCTGGGGTAGGCATTTGCTAAGGTTTAGTTTGACTGCAAGCGTATGTAGAAGTGGAACATGAACCTGAAAATTCGCGGGACGGGAAACCACACGACTTCATTCCAGGTTATTCGGCACGAGTCCCGCATAAGCTGGGGAGAGATGTTCCACACCTCATTTTCGAATATACCCCGCGAATTTCCGCTTCTAGGTCACGTACCAACTCTTGACTAAAGAGAGCAGCTCGCGGGAATAAGCCTTTTCGTCCGGGCCAGATGTCGGTCCAATACTCTCCATCCGTTCGAAAGGACCAATGAATACCAGAACGGGGCTCGGGGATAAAGTCTGTCCATATTGGGCATGCGTTGGGATTAGGGTCTTGCGGTTAAATTTCTGAGAATCAAATAGCTATCACCACCAGCTTCGACCGTATTGAGCCACTAACATTTTTAGAAAACTACGTCCTCGTCATATAATCGTTTATAGACTCTATAGAAGATGTAAGATGGCCCGCGTACAATAACGTTCTTTGAGGATATCTTGAATCGAGCAGTAAGGATTCCACCCGGGCACCATTTGCATGTTGGCATATCCAAGGCATATTTAAACAAAAGCAGGACAGAGATAAGATATCTGTACCACAGCGTCACAATTTGAAGAGATTTTCGAAATATTGCGGATATAAGACGAAGATCGCTTCCTTTAAATAGATCCTACATACGATCAACACGGCCTTGCCGAAGGTGGTCCAATGCCAATCTTGTGAGGGAGGTATCAAGGATCGATCGGTATATTCCAATGCTGGTTACATCGGATGAGAAATGAAAACCGGGATATCTTTTGCTCCGGGAAAGGCCGATAAGCCGTTAGAGCTAAGGTGCATTTCGGGGTATATGGTCGATCCTGTAACCGTCAAGTTTGTTGTGGGTCGGATTCGGTGCAATAAGTCAGGAGCAACGCGTTGAATGATCAACAACTTTTCTTCAGAAAACGCCAATATAGCTGCAAGCCCACAGATGCTGTGCAACGTACGGAGTAAGAAGCTATTGATATCGATCCAGCGGTCAAGATAAAATTTCTGTACCTTCCAACCAGCAGCCACACTTGTGGAGGTTTGAAGAGATTTTCTCTGCACAGCCACATTGTTACTTTGGGCCAAGAGATAGAGGCCCTGACGCTAGACCTAATCAGGCTACAGGTACAGTATAAAAGTCTAATTCTCGTGATGTCATCCCGCACAGGCCATATCGTGGCTTGCGCCTCAATTAGGAAGCTTCTTGATCAACAAACAGATTTCATGTTCATGATAGGTAAATTTTTCATCGTGAAAGCCTTGAAGGGTTTGTTTGAATTTTGGATCTTCAATTGAGTTACCCCAGTGGCAAATTCCACATTTCCACAGCCTGATACCATAGAACTTTGATACCATAACAAGAAGGTACCAACGTATATACTTGGAAACTCGACTTGAAGGATTCGCCAGGAACGAGCTCTATCCCAGCAAAATAGCAGCACCTCGGAGCTGTCTGCTTGGCAGCTACATCCAACCGGTTTGCAGACAAACTATTGGACCCAAGAGGCAAATTCTGTCGCACCATCCTAATACGTATAAACGCCAATCCGCGATTGGCGCTGCGAACCGCCGCCAGTTGTACACTGTCTCGGGGGTTCCGGGATTTGATGGAGATAATCGCTCGGCTTCAACTTTGCGCCACAGTGGCGGATTTGGACGAATTTGGGGATGATATGCTCAACTGGCTCGCAAGTTGTATCATTTCACATGATAGCTCATATCAAATGGTAAAGCGAGTGACATTATCCAAACCAAAGCTAATGATATCGTACAAACTGTCCTGCAGCAATATCCCAAAAATCAACTTTCTATCATGCAATAGATACCAGAACAGCCAGTGTAATGCAGGGTATCTTAATATATATGAGTAGCCCAAAAGATGCCACCAGTCCAAGAAAATGGTCAATGCGCCAATGTATACCAATCTTAAAATGCAAGGCTTTTGGAAGTAGGCCGCACTGCGGATAGCTAGAACGCTCTGCGTTCACCTCCTCCCTCCCCCATGAGTCAATGAACAATTCGGATAAAGTATTATAAAAGTAGTATCAGGGTCAGAGAAAGCTCCAAGAAAAGTCACCTGGACTAGTGGTGTAAGCCTGCCAATATTATCTGTACCTGCAGCTCTAAATTCGATTTAGGAATGAGTACGAAGCCAAGTGAGCATCGTGCTCAGATCGGGGTCCTCGTTGAGCCAGTGACCAGCACGGACGTCAGCAGACCACAGATCGTTGCGAATGTAAGTGTCTGTAAATGCTGAAAGCTCCTGTGATACTGCCGTCAGCGTAAAGGAAACGATCTATAGTAATGTCAGTTCTTACTCTGCGTAATGTTTCATCAGCATTCCTCAAGGCAGTGCGATTGAGTTGAGTCGGTTTCTGGCCCTGGAGGATTTGCGCTCGGCTCATGATCCATCTCCTGGCAGCTCCCATTCGGAGATAAATTTTGTGTGCCCGGAATCGCCGCGCCGAGGCATCAAGGATGATGCTATCTAGATTAGCAAAATTCGAAAGCCAGAACATGATAGAATATACGTACCGTTTAAGCTGCACCTTCTGCCATTCGCCGTCACCGTTGGAATTTTGCATCGCTTCAACATTGAATTGCGAGGAGATCAACCCCTGAGCTTCTTGAAGGCATTGCCTCATGAGAAGATAGCCATCTGCAGATTCTTCGCCCCGCGGAGCATCAGTTTTGAGCTGGGAAATATGAAGCAACAAAGTCCTAAAATCGTTCATCAATTCTGTGACCCGGAGGGCTCGTGCTTCATTCACTTTCAAGATATTGGTCAGCGCCCAAAGGCTGAAGGACAATTAGCGGCAGAGAGCAGCTTACATCCGTCAGCCATTGCGGTGAAAGGTTCACCGAAAGGTATAGCACAAGCAAACATAGAAACAATGAAAGAAAAAGAAAACAGTAAGAAAGTAAGGGTTCTGCGCCCAATTGATGCTATCTGCTTGAGGCCTGATCTGAAGAAACAGAAACTCAATTGAGACGAACAGATCTCCCATCTTAAATATGGCAATCGACACGGAGATATGGCAATGAATCTATCCATATCGGCGAAAAAAACGGAGAAATGCAACGCGTTCATGGCGCCAATGATAGTCTATGGTAGCTAAGCTGAACAGGTCTAAAGATGATCCATATTGGCGAATACGTCAAACGCATGGCAACTGCAGTAAGAAGGAGCTCTCACCAGCGATCTAGGTTCTGACCAGGGCAACCTAAGGTGTGGAGGTCGGCTCCCTCTCACGGCTTCGAGGTTGGCTGTCTTCACGTAAAGTCTCTCCGAGCTAGGTTGACCACCAGCCACATTTGAAGCGCCACTAACTAACTACGTCTTGGGCTCTTGGGTTTTAGGGCTGGCGCATGGATTAGATCCGATCGGGCTAGGCGGGGCTTGACCAGCTGATTTCCTTGCCTCTGTGGCTAAAACCTTTCAATTGTCCAATGTGTGCTTGGGGGCTTGGCTCTAACAACGCATCAATTGTGGATTAGCGAAGGGTTGTCAGTGCAGCAACGAACTGCACCACTGCACCTAATATGCAGCACACAGCGCTCTTCTACGTAGCTGAAAAGGGCCCCTGATTTCCAATCCCTAATAAAATCAGAGGAGTCATCTTGCCTCCAATGTCAGATTTCTGAAAGTTCCCTGCTTGAACGAGCCGGACCTCGGAGGAACTTGAACCAATGTAGTGCAAGATGGGATTAAAATAGAATAGCACACGAAGGTCTGCATCGTTTTCATGGATATTATAGAGAGAAACACCTGTAAGACCCCATCTAATTAAAGACAGCTGCTAACATGGATGGTCAATGGCGTTAAGACAGCCCTCGCTCAGGGAGCCCCAACGCGCCTGAATTTGTAGTGACTGAAAAGAGAAAATTCACGGCGATACGCGATTCGCGACATGTATGAGGTATATCGCCATCCTATAGCCATGTACTCTGGGTGGTTGCTCGGATCTATCGAGAGAACCTACAATTCCTAGGCTAAAAGTGCAATCAGTCTTTCTCGCTGATGGCTTGTAACCTCTCATCGATCTCATCCTCGGTCAACGTGCGGAACTCGGTCTGGGTTCCCTCCTTGCCATCGGCACGCGGGCCACCAACAATCCCGATTTCGATCTCGCCCTTCTTAAAATCAACGCTGAGGACTGTGCTGAGTGAAGTGATGGCTAGCTCCACTACATCTTCCCATGTCCCGGGTGCACACTCTTTGTTCTTGAGTTTCTTTTCTAAATGGTTGAGAATCTCCTGTTGTTTTGGTCCGGAGGCAGTTGCCCGGTAACCGACGAAATATCCGGCCGGATCACACTTGTAAAGCTGAGCTCCAAACTCAGAATCAACTGATATCAGGGTGGTCGCAACGCCCAAAGGTCTCATGTAAGCCTAAATCACCCAATATTAGATCTTTAAGTCTCTCCGCAAGCTCTTGCAAAACCGAATACGAACCCTCTGCGTATAAACCTGGCTTATATTCGCCATACGTTTCGCTAAGACGTCGCACGGCATCTCATATCCAAACTTATACCTGAACTCGGCAGCCTCACTCCGAGCACGATCGATCGACGCTCTTCCATCTGCTATGGATCCGGTGACAACGCAGCCGACGTTTGGTGAAATTCTGAACACATGGGACACGGAGTTTGGGTCGATCAGCTTATCCTGTTGAGTAAAAAGTTGATCAGCAAGGCTGTCTCCAAATGGCCAAAACACACAGTAGTACATACTGGAACTTTTTTCTGTGATAAGACAACGGCGCAGTCTTTGCCCCGGACTCCGAGAGATGTAATGTTGGCGGCTGTGATGGCTTTGAAAGCGTACTCTGCAAGCAGTTAGAGTGGTGAGCAGGCACCTCCACAGGGAGAAGAGGAGCAGCATACCGACTTGGTACAATCTTCCTTGATCCGAAAAGATTGTGATATGTCTATCATAGCCCGCGCTACCTGTTTGTTGAGCTCTGTGGTTAGCTGAAGCTGGGAGATAGAGGGCTCATGAGGACAGTACCCGACATGATGATAGACTATGGCGAATATATTTCAAGTCCGAGGGATATAAAGATCGGTAGTTTCTATGGCTTGGAATCTGAAGAAGTTTTCAAAATTGATAGTGCAGTTCTGAAATGAAATCAGAGGGGGTTCATTCAAACGCGTAGTCGGAGCTGCCTGCTATCGTTGCTCAACTGCAGCTGAATTGGGTTTAGCTCGCTGGGCGAAACAGTAAGTTCACTAGTCCTAAACTGGACTAGCCCCATAAATTACACGTTCCTGTAATATAAAAACACCATTTTTTACATCCTGACATCTGAGAAAAATGAGTCGCGGACAGGAAGCACAATCCAATATCAACCCACTTTCTGTGGTATTCGATATACCTGGCCTAGTTTTCTGTATTCTTTAATTCTCAGAACTGTCAGTTGATATTTTGTTAATCGTTTTTCCCGAGCTCAGAATGCCACCTTCACCTTCTGTTACACACATCCCGGCCTGGAAAAGGCTTGGTTTAAAACTGAAATCGGCGGAAGCACCATCTACTGAATCCCATGGTGCTCATAAGAAAATTAATGGTGCTCCAAGCGGCGGTCTGAATGGAGTCGAACATGGGAAGAAAAGAAAATCATTATCAGAACAGACAGGCGACAGCAGTATAAAGAAACAGAAGCGGGAGCAAATTCCAAATAAAGCAAAACCCCTGAATTCAGAAAAAACCGGAATCAAAGCCAGAACTGATACCAGAAAACCATCGAAGCCCGTAACTGGCAAGACCGTGAAAGAGAAGCCTCGAAAGGGTGTCTCATTTGCCGAAGGAACCAAAGAAAACGATGGAGCAGATGATCCAGAGGCGGCATCAGAGACCGAAAAAGTGCCTCTAACACCCGAACAGAGGAAAGCTGAGAAGCGGAAGAAAAGAGAACAGCGAAACAGAAATCTACCCGACCCAAATCGTGCAGCTGAACAGCCTTCGGCATCTTCTACGCGGCTCCTGGACTACTTATGGACATACCAGAACTCCCGCTCGAATTGGAAATTCCAAAAAAATAGGGAAACCGCAATTTTGAAAAATGTTCTGTCACCAGAGAAAATACCAACAAGCCACGATCTACCTCTTTTCACCTATCTTTCGAGCTTGAAAAGTGCGGCATCAAAAGACCGTGTGGCAGAAGCCGCCAAAGAGGCCATCAAAGCGGATGTGGAAGACAAGGACAATGAGGCTGCAGACTATAAGCAGATGGTATCCTCTTTTCGGGCAAATTTGGTAGAATCAAAGGAGGACGCACTTCGCGCCCAAGAAGCCGAAGAATCGTCTCTGAATATGACGCAACAGAAAAACCTTTCAAAGAGGAAAAGGGCAGAGATGGTATATCTAGCTGTATCTGGCGTCATTTTCGAAGATATCAAACCAGCTTTAACGAAAGCCGAGAAGGAATTGAAACTGAAGGAGAGAGCAAAAGCGAAGGCGAAAGGGAGAAAGGTTAGGGTCGCCGCCGTAGAAGACGACTCAACGAGCAGCAGTGGAAGCAGCGATAGTGATAGCGACAGTGAAAGCGAGAGCGGGAATGAGAGCACGAATGGAAATGAAAAACCAAAAGGTGCTAAATCAACTGCCGAAGATTCATCTTCGTCTGAAACCAGTTCCGATTCGTCTAGTAAGTTGAAAACGACCACTTCGTTTGATATTCATGGGGGTTGAGAAGTATCGTGATTATTTATCTTTACTTTCTTGTTGCTGACAATTATGTGAGCTCGCACGCTAACCTATTGAATTGTAGGTGCAGATAGCAGCCCTGATGAAAGCTCCAGCTCAGGTAATCCTACGTCCTTACCCTCTTCTACACTGGATGTGGTGAACTAACTGATTGACTCCTCAGATTCCGAATGATGTACCATGAGAACGATATAAGTTTGTTGGGCCAGAAAGGTAAATTACCACTGAACACTGACAGTGTTGTATATAACTTCTTCGAAGAAGCCACTCAGATACGAAACGAATGCACAATACCATTAAACCATCTCAAATGCAACTCATTACCATAAATATCATACCGCCCGAGCCGCTGAGTACCAAAACACCAAATCTATAATGTGCAAGACATATCACGCCGTAGACTTTTCCTTTTCTTTACCTTTGTCACGATCTTCCTTTCTATCGGAAGATTCGGACACGTTCTTCTTCCTCTCCCTTTCCCTAGTTGAGCTCCCACCACCTCTTCTCTTCCTAACAACTTGATACACATCATTAAAATTCATCACCACGCCTAAAAATCTCATATCGACGTCCGGTTGGTGCGCCAAGTCACCTAGCAAAGTAACAAGTCTGGCTCGAAACTCCGTTGCCAAGTCGCTCAATCGGGTACGCAAAGACGGTAGTAAATGGTCTTCCGTCGAAAGGCTTGAACCAAAGAGCTGTGAGCTAGCGTCTAAAGGTGTCCCATCAGTCGAAGAGCGGAAAAGTCCTCGTCTGTCCATCGGTGTATCAGCGGCCAGTGAGCCTGAGTCAGTTCTTGGTCGTCGAAATACCGATCCAGACCGACTAGGTCGGCCCGAGTTAGTGGAAGATTGCAAGTCTCTGTCTGTCACACCCCAACGGCCCTGAGCGGTACGAGTCTCGATTTTGGCGTTGAACTCTTGGCGGCGAGTGAATTCTGCCACCGAGAAAGAATATAGTCCGTCTACGGCATCTTTGAACGCGAGCATAACTTTGAGAATCTGGTGAAGTTGTACGAGGAAAGACTCTTCGTTTCGACTACCACCCGACGAGGAAGTGCCTCGAGATGTCGAGCCAAGTAAGCCTTTGTGAGTAATCGAGTTGAGATATTTTGTATGTGCTTCGATGAGATCGTCCAGTGTGCATCCAGGTTTCGACATTGCGATCTGCAACTGATCCCAGCTAGCTTCAATGACTTCAAAGAGTATGTAGTACTGAAGCTGGCATATAAAATGTATCATTTCCGCGATGACACAGCGAGCATGTTTCCAATCCGGACCAACTTTGTCTTCGACGCTTCCTAAGACGCTTCTAGCTCCCGTCATACATCGCCGCCAAGTACTCCCGAGAGCGAATTCTACTCGCTTGACTCTCCATAGGAAGTTGAATAGCTTCAGATACTGGGTTGACGCCCAGGGCGTTATGATTACGTCGACTGGGGCATCGATCTTATATTCAAGAGTAAAACAATCCCAGCCGATTTCACCGTGACTCAGTTCTAGCATGCGAGCGTCTAGGCGTCGAAGAACATCCGGAGAATCGTATTGAGCGTTTGACGCGCGAATAGCGTGTTCCAGCTGCGCGGTTAACGTGTGACGATATTGCGAATTAGCAGGCCGATCCAGGTTTGAAGAAAGAGACTCCATCAGCAAAGCGATAAAATCTCCCTGGCCCAGCAGCAAGTACTTTTTAAGTGCATTCAAATGATCAAACAGTTTGAATTTCGAATCCATGAGGTGTGTCAAGCGAGCCATTGTCGTTTTATACGCCTCATCAATCGAAGTTTCGAGCGTAGCCGTATCTCCATATCGAAGTTCTTTCGATGCGTCTCTCGAATAAGCAACTACCCATGCAGAATCACCACAGCCGTATCGAATGAAATTCAGAGATTTTCCAATCAAAAATACTTTTTTGGCGAAATCATGTGTCATAATCGTGGGAACCATGTCATCGTCAAGCTTATATTTCTCATCCCAAACACTGGTTGCCGTACGGCGCGGATCAACAGTTGGTCGGTTCTCTGGCTGCACGACGAAGAACTCGCTGTATGGATCTGATAACTCTCCGTCGTATATCCACTGCCTCAACATATTGTAAAAGGGTCGAGTAACGTGAGCCAGAAGCCGTTCGGCAAATGCTCCGACAAAGGGGTCTCCATGGGATGTTGAAAAGCCGTGAATTAGTGATATCAGTTGGCCACCCTTTTTGTCCCCCATTTGCTCGACGATGAGACTCATCAATCGCAATGCCATGGTAGCATCTCTCATCCAAACAACACATCTTTTCAGAGTGACACCCGATTTCATGACGGCCTTTGAGTCGCCTGGAGATTCACCGACTGCTGCTAGGGCAGTTCGAATTTCTCCTTCTAAGCTTGCCACAAGTCCTAGGTATGACCGTAATTCATCTCCAATTGCTGCCCGAAGGCTTTGCTCTATCAAGCCACCACCAGACTTTCCAGCGAACTCCGAAAGACCCCGGTACAGCAAACATGGTTCTGCTAATGTGTGCAATAGCGAAATAAGAGGAATGGGGAGGTTTTGGGGTAGTTTCAGAGTAGAATCCGAAAAGTGCAAGTTCGTCGTCGATAAGCCCTGTAAACAAAATGGGAGGTCGCGCAAAAGGGCTGGTTCAGTGGGTGGAGGTCGCTCTTCCGCACCATCTGGTTTCTGTACAGCCTCCTTTGGGGTCTGAGGCACGGGTGCGTCAGTATTTCGACGGCCACGCTTGCGCTCCCTATATTCATCTTCCTTGTTTCTCCTTCGCTCACTGTTGCTCGTTTTGGCCCCACTCGTCGCATCATCAGGAGTGCCAATGCGACGCGGACCAGGCACTGGATCTCTTCCAACCGCAGAAACCGACGATCCAGGAGCTATACTATCCGCGATAGTTCGCCGCCTGTCCCTAAACAGCATACTCTCCAACTGGTTCTCCTCCATCAGCGGGCTCCTCCGTCCATCGAATTCCCTCTTAGCACCCTCAGCGCCAGCCAATGTCTCCGCATCCTCTCCTTCCGCATCACCCTCCGCAATTCTATACAGCAGATATAAAATTGCCCACTTCTGCCCCAGTACAGGCTGCGTTAGCAACCTGGAATACAAATTCGAAAATCGAACCGCCTTATCCGGCGACGCATTTTCCCTCAACAGCTTCCTCTTAATCAAATCCGGCGCATTGTTAATAACACTCGGCGATACAGCTCCATGTCTCTGGCCGCCGCCAACACCCAGTCCGCCACCACCAGTAGTATTCTTCTCACCAACACCACCATGCGCATCAAACACCCTCCAAGCCAGATCCAACGCGAGCCGATGTCTCAATTCCTCCGCTTCCGCAGTCTGAGCGCGCGCATATTTATCTGAATACGTATCCGGCGCGTCGGAGTCATCGTGATTAGGTCGTTGTGCGGAAGGGATCGGAGGGAGGAGCGAATCGACGAGTTGGGAGAGGGCATCATCTATGCGACGACTGCGGTGGTTCGCGGAAGAGGAGGTAGGTGGCATGGCGTAGGAGTGTTGCCGTTGTGGTCAAGCATTTGGGGTATATTTGCGCTGAGTGATAGCTAGTATTTATCTCTGTGTGGAATATAATACTTTGTCCCGGCTAGAGTATATGCCCGATTCACACCCGAAGCATCATAATTGCGGGACGCGAACCATTTGCGCCTTAAGGTTTGGTTGCTTGGGCGTCTGGTCACGTGAGGCGCCAAGCTTTAGGGGGTTCTGGTCTAATCTTGGGATGATCCGTACGGAGTACTCCGTATGGTGAAAACAATGCGGAAGAATAGGGGTTAGAAAACCACATAATCCTCAAATTATAGCTCAGAATAACAAATATAAATATTGTACAGTGAATTCATAGTGGACGCCAGATCTTTGGTGGCACAAAGCCCCACATCGTCAAAAGCACGCGCAGTCGATCCATCCAACAAGAGCTGTAGCTAAAAGGAAACCGCTTTTGAAGCCCATTTAATTGCGAGAAAGCCGACGTGTACGTGTACGCAGTAATCATGGAATAGCAATTGAAGGGCTCGCTTTATCAGACGGCCTCGCGTAACACCCGTGGCCCACTTGGGGTAAAAAAAAATCGATGCACCAGCAGGGAAAGCAACATAGCCAGAAAGGGCCTTGGAAGCGGCTACTCATCTGGCCGTGCTAGCAAACCCGAACGCAGAGAGAAAGAGAAATAAATAGAGAAAGAATACCTCAGAAGAATAAACGTAAAGCAACAGCTAGAACCAAATATGCTAAGAATGCACATGATACATGTATCATTGCGGGTTTGCGCAGGCACAAGACCTTCCGCCGATACGCCAATGAGGAACGGGATACTCGACTTGTTCCGCCAGTCCATCCGCCATTGCCGCTTTTGTCATCTTCTTTCCGTTAAAGCCTTTTGCCATTCCATTGACACCATACAAGAGACATCCTCGAGTGATCGAGACTCCGAAACTCCAAAAGAACACCTCCTCCGGTTACCCACCCCCTTTGAAATCAAAGCGCCTCGGGAATAAAGAAAAAGTGCAAGGGTTAGCAATGTAACGAAGAAAGCAAACAAAAAGCATATACAACTCGAGAAGATTAAGAATTAAAAACGCAGATCCTGTTTAGTCGAAGGGTGCCATTTTAGGAAACAAATATGAGTAAGCTTTGCACTTTATCTTCGGGGCATAGGTTGTGCGGAAAGTCCGGGTGGAGCATGTTGCATAGGAATGCCAAATGGACCTGGGGGAGGAGCCATAAACTCGTTAGGCATGCCATTCATCATAAGTCCGTTTAGTCCCTGGGCCTGGGTAACGGGGCAATCTTTATGGGCTAGTAAAAGAGACTTGAGGGTAACGATCTCCTCGCGGAGTTTAGTAACGGTGGACGAAAGAGTATCATTCTCTTGACTGTAAAATTCGACTTTGCTTTGTAGGTTGGCAAGCCATTGTTTCTTTCGTTGACGACATTTAAGCGCGGCAACACTACAAAAAAGGGGAAAATCAGTCCAAGATCAAATGCGAGCGGATGGGAGACAAAACATACCGATTACGTTCTAGGAAATTTTTTCGTTTCTCGTCATCAGTCATTTTCTTCGAACCAGAGGGAATAGCTTCAGAACCGGACAGCTTGGCATCATCATCAGTGCTTCTGTCGATAGAGCCAATAGATACTTTAGCTTTCTTATTGGATCCAATAGCTTTAGAATCGTCGGCCTTTCGTCGGCCAGTCGTTGTGTTGGAGGACTTGGCCGCTCGCTTCGATTTACGGCCATTTGCTTTTGCTTGTCCAGTCGGCTCATCCGACATCTCACCGCCATTGAGATGAGGCTCAACCATATCATCATGGCGCATCAGCCCCAAGGCGCTATTAAGAGGAGAGTTGTTTCCAGAAAAGCCATTCAGGGGGTCTTGAACTTGTTGCATGTTTTGGGGATATCCCAGACCCTCAGATTGACCACCTTTAGCCAGCATATATAGACCATTGGCGGCATCCGTGGCATCCGGGTGCGAGAAGGGATCTAGTGGAGCGCCATTCTTCGTGATATCGATGGTGGTAGCCTGATGAAGCAGATCGGCTTCTTGTGGGTTAGACGTGGGTGCTCCGTTTCTTTTGGCCGCGTTTATTGCGGTGCGTTGAAACTCTATTGTAGAAGGTGTAGCACCACCACTCTGGAGCTGTTGGAGCAAACCAGGGCTTGGTACAGGGAACATCGAGCCTCCGCCACCAGGAGTCAGGCCCGTGCGAAGTGAAGACTCATTGGGAGTAGGAAATCCTCGTCCAATACTATCCAGGAAATCTGCGGAGCCTGAAGGACCAGCAAGCATAGCCGGACTCAGTGGTCCAGCTCTCAATGAATTAGGCCATGTAAATCCTCCAGCAGCACTCACGCCTGGCAATGACGGGGAAGTTAGAGAAGCGACGGGTGGTAGGAGTGATTTTCCGGGAGTATCAATATTGGAGTTGCCAAAGGATTGTTCAAATGGATTTGGTTCCAGGGAGAAATGATTCGTGCTATGTACGCCCGAGAAGTAGTCTGTCTCTGCTTCGGTCGGACCTTGTCGACGGGCCGCAGCAGCGATGGCTTGCGACGCGTCGGCATCGGTGACGGCCTTGGATGCCCGATCAATCTCCTGGCCGGCTGCAAATGACGATCCAGATCAGCGACGTGCCGCGGAGATAAAGCGAGCGATAGGGATAGGAACAGGGTGGTGAAGGGAGAAGGGACATTATTATTACAAAGGAAAGGAATGTTACACACGCCAGACCAAAGCGCAGGCCGAGTAGGACTTACCGTCGAGCTTTAGTAAGGGGTTATTGGGATCGAGAGGAGAGTCAGTGCGGGAGCCAGCGCGGCCTATCCGCGGCGACGCTCTCTTGGCAAGGAGAGCGGACATGGTGACGGAGAGCGGAGGGGATAAATAATAAGATTATAATATAAAAAGAATAAAAGGGGTAAAAAGGTGGTAAGGGATGACGACAGACGCCCGCGACAGCGAGTGGACGAAGCGTGCCAGAGAGAGACACAAGAAGGGCGTTACCTATTCCACAGGCGAAGGAAGAATGAGGTCAGCACCAGATGGCGTTAAAACAAGAGGGAAAGAGAAAAATATGGTTTGCGGTAGCCGCCAGAATTCCAGACGATGATTTGATGGAATAGGCGATAATGGAGGGGAATTGAGCGGGAGCGAACTTGGTGTTCTGGTTTGGCAGTGGTGGATGATGATGAGATGGGAAAATTGATGGGCGATGATGTAGGATGACGGAAGAAAGAAAGAGAAAAATCTCGAGGGCAGAAGACGATCTGACGACATAGTGATGTCGTTGTGTGCATTAAGTAAGCGTGGCGGGGCTTGGCAGCCGAGCCTGCCGGAACCGTACAAAAAGGAAGGAGAAGAACATTAACATCGGATTTCTCTTTCTTTGTTTATGCTTGCCGAATGTTTGCCTGTGCCTGAGGAGCAAATCGGAGAACTGGCCCAAGCCAATCTCGCTTGCTCGGCATGCGACGGCGAAACATATCGGCATGGCAAAGCGCGTGACTGAGAGAGGTATCCCACGCCACCTGCAATCCTGCAGACTTTTTGCAAAGCTTCTCTTGGACAGTTTCCTCGGGAAGACCAGTTGTGCTTGAAGGATCAGGTAGGAGGTATAAAAATAAGGCTGAACGAAAAAGCATACCGAAAAGAGAGCAAGATCTAGAACTTACCTCCGAAAATGAAAACTAAACAGTCGTCGTACCAGTCCACACGCGAGCAAAATCATCAAAAAGATAATCACAAAGGGGCCTCCGATACTCGCTCGCTCTCACACTAATCGATTTCGAATTAAGGAGACAAGAGACCGGTAGGGATAAACTGCCTGCGGATTTCTCGAGACGGGAAACGGGAAACGCGTACGGAGTAGTTGCCGAGACGACGTATAGACAGAACGTATACGTTATGTTGAGGCTCGTGCCTCGGACAGAATGAGGTTTCGATAAGGGCGCGAACAGT
Source organism: Nannizziopsis barbatae (assembly GCA_014964245.1). Taxonomy (NCBI): domain Eukaryota; kingdom Fungi; phylum Ascomycota; class Eurotiomycetes; order Onygenales; family Nannizziopsiaceae; genus Nannizziopsis; species Nannizziopsis barbatae. The sequence continues at coordinate 3,023,122 of JACVYH010000003.1, forward strand.
ACTCCTCTGTAGAGTAGGATTTCAGGGGTGGTCCTCTCAACCGTCTTTCGGTGTTCAGGAGGTTTTTTGGGAAATGGGAAATTGGTTCAGATGAAGTATAATAATAAGTCTGGCTGTTATGAGGAGGTCATCGATGACTTCTAGAGAATCACTCCACCATTATTAACAGTGTTGTGTTGTGAAGTGGAAAGTATTTGGAAGTGACGTAGGCTTTCTTTCTGGGGAAAAGTTAGAGGCTCGAGCTTTTTATGTAGTTTTTTGTCACTTCTATACCGCAGTGAAGTCGCGGTTTAATTCAATGGCACCGGAAGGACAAAGCGCAGGGATCAATCCAGGCCGGGTATGCGACATGGAGAGTACTTTACAAAACAGCCAAATATCTACACTCAATTAGGTAGCTTCCAAGTACCACTTCTTCCAAAATGGGCGACTTCGAATGCTGGAGAAAACGCGACTTTCGTGACATGACGGTATGTATTGTTTTGAAAACCATTCTTCCGCAATGTCACGGTGGTGGGGCGACGAGCCAATAGAACACGGAGAATCAATTCTAATTTGAGATTCCGTGCCTGTGATTGGCCGACTGGGCCCCAAGGGTCCGATATCTCTTGCCGAAACTTCGCGGAAATGAGGTAGAGTGGGGAAATTGTGACCTTCTCATTGGCCAAATTGATGCCGAACCCCAAGTCGATGACGTGTTGATTTTTGGGAACTGCAAGTCTGTCGGGACACAGAACTCTGGAGGGAAAGGGGGAACTGACTCAGGAGACCGAGAAGAGATATCTATCAGGAGGACGCGTTCGCACATACATTGAGAGATTCATGGTAGACCTCTCAGCCACAGCGGTCAGAGATGCGGCCCCGATTGAAAACTAGAAAAATCACCTGTATCATCCAACAAATACTCTTTCCAACTGATCTACAATCCCGGTTGCACCAGATCGAGGATCTCATGTATGTAAACAAGTCTCAATGGGAATCAAAGCGCGCAGACTCCAAAAGAAAACACGGTCCTAAGGAGGCTGGAGTCTGGGAAGAAGAACCTACTCCTTCACAAGGTTTCCAAAACAAATATTTCCCCATCTTAGTGGACTGCTCTTCCGAAGAATACTGTGACACGTCCCAAAACCATCGATTTTCGCACACCACCACATAGGGGTCGAAAAAGGTTATCTTGCATTTTCCCTGGGCGATTCTTGCATTGATAGACCTGGCAAGCTTCCCATAGCTTCTGGATCTCAGGATCCACGGTACGTCGAGTAACTCCAAGGTCCAAGCAGCAAGGGCACATGATGGTGCCTCCATTGTTTATCTCCCGCCCTCAGCTCGGTCGCAAACTTAACTTCCACCTCTGGCCAAAAACAGGTATCGACCCCTCGCGCTGTATACCATCTATCGATATGCATGAACCGCAGACTCCAGACCAGACGCACGCCAACTTCTTCGCTTCCCTGAGCGGCCCAAGCGTTCATGGTTTCGGAGACGGTCTCGCCACCGGGATCGACGCGTTGCCAGACTTTGATGCGCCCATCAGAGTCTGTGACTCCTTGATAACCTTTGTGAGTTTGCTGTGCTGTACCTACTACTCCCCGAGAAGTATTCTCATCATTAACGCTGATCAATTGGAGGGAACAGGTCAACCCAGCTGCAGGATTCCCATTATGTGTGTCGAGGACATGGCAGGTGATGGGGTCGCGATCGCCCATTTGCAGCTGAGGGGAAATGAGGATTTCAAATAATAACCAGAATTTGCTCCCCTAGTAACACAAATATGCTGGTGAATGACTGATACTATCTCTATCTCAGACTATCAATCTCTTGGATGGTTTGTTGTTGGAATCGTTGATGCCGGTGGAGAAATGTGGGGAAGCGGATCATACTCTCCTCCGGTATCCGAGATTATATACGCAGCCCCTTGAAATATTATTACCTAAGCCTTTGGAAGCCACGGGGAAATTTCACCGCCACCATAAGCTTTCGCGCATCAGCCAGCGCCCAAAGCAGAGGCCAGATTGAAATGGTTCATTGTCAACCGTCTTATTAACAACAACTATAGCGGAATTATAGAGTACATTTCAGGATACAAAATCTTGATCGAATGGCCCGCTGCTAAACGTTTTGCGTGATATTGATACCTTGCCCGGAAATGAACTTGCTAAGCTCTTGGTAGGACTTCAAGGGTATACTGTGCATGGTCGCGTTGAAAAGGAGGGCCATAGCAATACGAGACAAATTCAGGATAGAGGGTTAAACCAACAATTTTCATAGAAACACATTAGGCAAACAACCTACCTATAATTCGATTTCTCAACGTATGCGATGCTCAAACTTGATTTTATATGTGATTATGTAATCACTTCTGATCGCAAGTGGCATGGAACTTCACCTCATCTTTAGGCAGACTTCGAATGCTTAGTTGAATCTAAGGAGATAGAGTGCAGTTCATTTACAACTTTATATCCCGGCAGATATTAATAAATTCGGTAAGTGCTTCTTTGACTTCGGGTGGTTGAGCTACTAAGAAGTTTCTAGAAACAGTTCCTAGAAGCGAACCATTCCATAGAACCCCACGACAAACCCTCGCCTTGGAAATTGTTTTATACAGGAGTACAGATCATTGAATAACAGCTAGACCTTACCTACTCTTCATCATTTCCAAGCTCGTCCCTACCTTTCCGCGATCACATACAACACCGCCACCATGTCATCAGCCGCCGTTGTACCTGCGGACGACGTCTTCGAACCTACTCTCCAAAGCATCCTAGACCAAAAAAGCCTTAGGTGGATATTCGTCGGCGGGAAAGGAGGTGTTGGCAAGACAACTACATCATGCTCTCTGGCCATACAACTCTCTAAAGCCCGAAAATCCGTCCTATTAATATCGACCGACCCCGCGCACAATCTGAGTGATGCCTTTGGGCAAAAATTCGGCAAGGAAGCCCGGCTCGTCGATGGTTTCACTAATCTAAGTGCTATGGAAATTGACCCGAGCGCGAGTATGCAAGATCTTATGGCTGCTGGAGGAGAAGGGGGTGAGGATATGGGATTTGGACTTGGTGGGATGATGCAGGATCTGGCTTTCAGCGTGCGTTGGAAATATATCGAGTTGGGGTGGTTGATGTTACTCTCTTTTGCTAACTCGAGCATTTAGATTCCTGGTGTTGACGAGGCGATGTCCTTTGCCGAAGTCTTAAAACAAGTGAAATTCCTGTCATATGAGGTGATTATCTTCGACACAGCACCGACAGGTCATACACTCCGCTTTTTACAGTTTCCCACAGTTCTTGAGAAAGGCCTTGCTAAGCTATCTCAATTGTCCACTCAGTTCGGCCCAATGTTGAACTCCGTCCTCGGCGCACGAGGTGGCCTTCCAGGAGGACAGAATCTTGACGAAGTTCTATCCAAAATGGAGTCTTTAAGAGAAACTATCAGCGAGGTCAACGCTCAGTTCAAGGATGCCGATCTCACCACGTTTGTATGCGTGTGCATTGCGGAATTCCTGTCTCTTTATGAAACAGAGCGCATGATACAAGAGCTGACCAGCTACCACATTGACACTCATGCAATTATTGTCAACCAGCTCCTGTTCCCTGGAAAGGATAGCACTTGCGATCAGTGCAAAGCCAGGCGGAAGATGCAGAAGAAGTATCTGAATGAGATTGAAGAACTATATGAGGATTTCAATGTCGTTCGCATGCCCCTGCTTGTAGAAGAGGTTCGTGGTAAGGAAAAATTGGAGAAGTAAGTTACCCACCAGCCACCGGGCGACCGGAGTCAGTTCAACGGCGTTGCTAACTCCGACTCCTTTAATCTTCAGGTTTAGTGATATGCTAGTCCATCCATACCAGCCTCCACAGGAATAAACAGTAAAGCACACGCTGTCGCATTTAATTAGTCTTAATCAGATACACCAATACACTGAACATGGACACCATTTTTTTCAGAGAGCTCTTTTCATTTCTCCTCCTCGACTCACCTGCTCATCCGCTCATCTGCTCTCGGAATAACTCGCCAAAGATAGCCATGGTTGTGGGTATCGGACCCTAGTCGCTAATCCGAACAGTGGCCTTGCCCTTCCAAGGAATAAGGCAACCAGTTGCAGAAAAAGATAGAGCTGTTAGTTTCCTTGGCAAATTCTGCCGGTGAGTTCGCGGAGTTGAATATCCTTTTCTTGTTTCTCTCTCCTTTTACGGAGTACCTCCACCCATCACCAATGGTATTCCAAAAATTTAAACTTAGTAAATTACAAAACAGTCCGTGTCGAAATCTAGACGTCTCTGCCCAATGTAAGGCAAACGAGGGTGAGAAACCGGGAAAATAGGGGTAAATACCTCCAAACCCAACCACATCCCGGACTTTGTTCCCGTCGTCCTTCCAGTTCCATTATTTGTCATATTATTCCTCCTCTGCCTTCCAGCACACATCTTGCCGACTTACCGTTCGGCACCATTTATCTCCTTCTGCAGGGTTCAATGAAGAGGAGGGCGCACAACATGTGCCTGTGCGCATCATGATTTCGCAAAAGCATCACTTCTCTCGAAACCGGAACTGGAGCCTCGAATGGACTGGATTAAAATGATTTATCCTTTGAACCTTATTTCCCCATGTTGGTCCAGTTACGAAGTAAATCCATAAACTATAATCGCATCGTATCAACTCACGTCTAACTAGAGTAATGCTACGGCGCACTGATGCCGCATGGATTGGACGCCAACAGCTGCCCGAAGTTTAGAGGTATTCATGAAGAGAAATGCTGCTGCTTAAGCTGTTCCTTTGGGTGTGTCTACCGCAATGTGCTTTTATTCACCAGCCTTCGAATGCAGCGGAAAAAGCGAACGTAAAAGTGTTCCTATAAAAATCTATTCCGTTTACTGATATGGCCTTCTTTGACGGACTTCCGCTATTCCATCCGAATCAACATACCAAAGAAAATCTAGGCATTTCCCCGCACAAAATGACTTTAAAACGACATAGACTCGTGGCCAAGAATGATTGGGTCTCAGGAACAATATCCTAAGCTTTCTGCAAACGGTCTGATTGTACGCACTTCGAGAAATGCGCATGTAAAGTACATACATTGACCGCCATGGCTTGGACGAGAGCCCTCCACTCCGCGTCATTCCATGCAATGCAACTTAGCTCCAGCGTTAAATCTCCGCAATAATCAAGGCAATGGATAGGTCTGCAATTGTTACCATGGTATCACGGTCATGGTAGAATTAGTGCGCTGATATTCCGGCAGCCCTAGTCTGACAAATTTTCTGTGAAAGCTGAGATCAGCAACCGGCTGCAAGCCGGCCGGTAAAAAAGAGCTCAGTGAGCATTTTTCATGAACATGGTGATGCGGTTCCAGAGGGTGGGACCAAGGGCAGTGATCGCGAATTATGAGGCTGGCAGCCGGCTGCAATTCCTCAGTTCCTCTCTTAGCTCTTTGAGGTTGGAGGACGTCTGCGTGGATAGGAATCTTTTAGAGAGGACAATCTGAGAGTTTGGGTATCAGATATGCAAATGGGATATAAGGTGCTGTCCACCTGCATGCGACAGCCGGTTCAACGCGTAAGCTGAGTCCCTGCCAGAGCTGTGGCTAGCGCTAAGGCATGCGAGGGTTACAAAAGAGAAGTGGAAATTCCTGTTCCGCGTTGAACATTCTCGGAGCTGCCGCTGCGGCGGTGTGTCAACAAGGTCGGAGTTTAAGTCAATGATGAAAGCGAGATACAGCGAAACCATAGCAAGTCGAGATTACCAACATCGCTAAGCTTCCCCTCCACCCAAACCACGGATCAACACGAGTCGGATCCAAGCACTGTAGATCTGTCTTGACTTCGCACATCGACTTGTACTTCCCATCCCAGCATCCTCTAATCACATCCCCGAGCGCCAAATTTTCCAATTTCGGGTACTGTTTATCGAGGAAAAGACGCTCCATCTTTCTCATCAATTCATACTCCTTGTATTCATTTTCAAGCTCATGGAAAGGCATCTTGCCCGACTCTATTTCAAATAGCGTCGACCCAAAGGCAAAGATATCTGTTTCGACACAGGGATCCTTTCCAGGCTTGTAGGCGCATGACTCATAATATACCAAAGCAGGCTCGCCATCAATGCCAGAACCACCAAAATCAATGAACTTGATGTGGCCCAGTTTGTCAATAATCAGATTATGGCATCCGACATCAGCATGTATAATACCCTTCTGATGTATATAGTGCAGTCCTTCTGCTGCCTCCCGGGCCCAGCGAAGTTTCCTATCCAATCCAATTCCCTCCCAATCAACATTCTGGTTCATCCGACGTAGGCATTCACCACGTTCCAAAATGAGCCCTTCATCTGCTAGCTCGCGAACAGCTGCAATATTGGGATGCGGACCCAATTGTCTGTATGCGCGAGTTTCGATGTCATATGCCTGCCGTTGATAATCATCCGGTTTGTTTGGTAAGACCTTGATGACTGAGTCTTTATCAACAATGTAGATCAAGCCACTCGATCCTATAGCAACAAGTTTAGAGCGAGGGCGTTTAGGAGGGTCAATACATTTAATCTCCGACATTTCCGGGAAGTTCAAAACCACCTACGGGGTACTCCGTAATGTCGAACGATTTCGAAGTGTTTTGCAATTTAAGGGGTAAGTTAGAATTTTTGGATAGCTTCGCGGAGTAATAGTTTATCCGGACCCCGGACCTGACTCGAAGCTTCCTGGTACAAAGTGCGGGTGTGTTGGTGATTTGTGAGGTTGCGGGAGGAAACACCACTCTTCTACTCTGTAGTTGAGGATCATCATGCTTACAGTCCCCTTTCTGGCAGAGACCATTCGAAGTTTCTTATTTGAGGGCTGAATGAGCACGCTAGCTTGGGGGAGGTGAAGCTATAAGAAAGATTTCATTTATCACTCCTTTTTGGCAAACTGACGAAGTCACTGGCACGGATGAGAAGACCACCGTGTGAAGCCTGTTTGTCGAGTTCGGGGTACCTATACCTAATTCAAAGTGCGAGTGGCACTCAGGGCCGTGGACATTCGAAAGACAGCCTAAGCGTCTTTTCGCACCTCGGCCCAGGACTCATAGGAATGGAGTCTAACAGGCTACGGAGTGGATATTGAAATAAAACTCATATAGAGTATTGCAGTCTATACCCTTTTGTCTCAGACTGAGGCTTAGCAGGCCCTCGAAAGGTGATGATATTAACATGATACCCAACAAACAAGCTAAATTGCAGTGCGATTTTGACTCCGGAACGCCCATCTCCTTGGAAGTTTGCCTCACTTCGTCGGGATATACCTCGAAGAGCCTCGCGCGGGTAATAAATTCTCACGCGGCTCCCAGTTGTATCAGTAGGACGAAGGCGATATTTCAGCAGTTTTTGTCCACCCCGCAAGGCATATCATGAACTGGATACTTTCCTCACCCCCCATCCGTCTGTGGCTGCGTGTGTTTGCTTCTCTCGGTGGGAGCGGCGTGATGATGAAGGTTGATGGTATTATATTCAAATCACTAATGCCACAACACTTATGACGATTTGGATGTTGGGGTATAATTCTACTATAGCACCTTCCCTACTATCAGCTATACGCTCTCATGCTATGCCCCTAGTCCATCCATCTTCCTAACACAATTGAACTACTGTCTCAATATACAGATGTACTACTTTGTGACTGGATCCTTGCTTAGTACAACGGGAAGATCACTCTTTTCAGGTAGTTGGATCCTTCGTGTACTCAGGAAATACATTCCTGGTTGCACCAGTGGCTCTCCAGCGAATATAACAGGGAATTTTTACCACATGATCGGTCATCCATCCTGTATGCATGGTATGCTTTCCTTGTTCCTTTTGAGAACCTTGTGACTGCACCTTGTTCTTCTTTTCTTGCTTTCTGAAACCCTTTTCAGTTTGGGCCAAGATGCCTGACGGTCCGAGTTCTCGTTGGCGTACGACACTGAGAGCGGGAAAGCTTTTGAACTCGACGGAACTATCCAAGTTTATATGAACATAGAGGAGAATTAAGGAGAAGTGTGCCGTCCGAAAGCGAGCATGTATGCATACATCCTGGTCACGGAGAAGAGCTCAAGGTCGTTCTATTAGCCCAAGAGGATGTCTGTGTGATAGGTTGTGTGACTATTGGCACACTGAGCCACGGAAGAGCCCATGATATCGTGACACAACAGGCCAGCCCTATACATCATTCCGTCTGCCTACGGAGGTGTCCGGCCCGACGGCTAAGCAGGTTCTCTTAGGAAACTTGGAATAAACTTGGCATCAGCGTGATGGCTGCCGTCTATCCTCGACTACCGGAGCAGTGTACTCGAGAAGAAAACAACAGGTACATTTCATGAATGAAACGATACGGCAATCGGAGAAAGTCTTCGTTACTGGTATCAGCAGGACAGGGCTCAGGCCCAGGTCCAATATCTTTCAGCATGCGAGGTTACTGTCGCAAAGGTCACATTGACTCTGCACTCCAAGGCCCATCTTCAATATCTGGAGTGGTATTCCTAGCAGCGGAAGTATGATCCTGTCACTCAGCTCTGGCGTCGAGCAACGCAACCTTTCAATTTGAGTATCGATGCAATTTCACAAGGCCATCTTGGACCCGATCCACTTGGCTATGTTGGACGCGCGCGACGCCCCACGACAATGTGACAGCTGCAAATCATATTTTCGCTCTGTAAGAAGGACAAAGTCTTAATTTAGCATTTTGCTGCAAGTCATGCTGTCTATCAGGGGTGATGCGGCCCCCCAGCAACGCCCGCTCCTCCAATGGCTTTAAAACAGTACGAGACGTCCTGCTGCCTGAGCAAAACTAGCAGGTTATTGCAGAGCCAAGTGATTACTTCTCCACACTCTCTGAACAAAGATGAATCTCCCAGAAAGTGTACGAGGTCTGAATTGGTAGAAAAATCAGGCGGTAATGCCAGGCGTCGAATGTCGATCTTTCTAGCTTGAAACCTTTGACGGGCAGGATTTCGAGACTTGAAGCAGATCTGCGTTGATTGGGAGCGATCCCAGGACTTATATAAAGGTAAAATTGAATGGCTCTCGAGTTGCCACCATGAAAAATCGACGATCTTGCTAGCGACCGCCTCATTCTAGTTCAGTTGACGGGGTTGTCACGATCGGTCGGCACTGATGGACCACTCGGAAGTCAAAGAAGGTTCGCGTGGTACTGTCATGCCAATCATCGCGGTATCTTTTCACATCCAAAGAGACTCCCGGACGGTCCGTCCGTAGACGTCGAGGAATGTATGCATCGTTGGCCATGATACCTATACTTCAAATGCATGTCAGACGACTGAAGCTTAAGGATCCAACACACTGCAATGTCCCTTCGTATCTCTCGCTCCGTTTGCAGGCCGCAGCAGCAAACACGCTCTGGAACAAATCGGAGAGGAAACATGCGGACGAAGGTTTTCTCTCATTCCCCAACAGCATGCATTATGCGCTGCAAACGGGACATCAAATTGCAAGAGAACACGACTCTTCAGCGGAGCCAGACAGAAAGTGATAGAAGCAGCCAGAAATGCCAAAACTACTCCGTAACAAGGAGGGTATGCAGAGGCTTGTCTTGAATGCTCGGGTGTTACTAGACTCGTGCATCGGATGGCCAAAAGAGGCCTGGATCCCGATGCGAATAACTGGTTGAGTTGGTGATTCCTGCGTGGCAGCCTCACTTTCCAAACGATAAAAACGAGGCTGAATTGAGACCGGGGGGCTGTCCTATTCGGGCTTAGCTCCACTGCTCCTGGTTGGGGAGCAAACTCTATTCGACGTCACCGCCTTCCGCTTTCTTCCTTTTCTTGTCTTCCGCACTGCAGAGTCGCTGCTTGTGAGAGTCAGTCAGTCTCGCATGCGCAGCAGGAGACTCAAGAATGGCGGCCGATCCAATTTGGGCATATAAAGCCGCGTTGCCGGAGCCAGAGAGCTGAAATTGCAACTAACCACCTACCCTCCAAAATCAAGCAATCAGCCTATTCAACACTTATTGTCTTTCCGGCTATTAATATTCCCGCAGAAGTGTGGTTCTATCTCCGATTCTTCTGCTTTATATTCCTCTCTCTATCCTCCCAGAGGACATAGATGAACGACTGGGTGTCTTGATTGACTGCGTTTGATCAACACTTTTCTTTCAAAAAGCGTCTTTTTTGCTGTCGATTTCTATCTCGATTCGAGAGATAGTTTTATTTGTTTGATATCTGTTTTTATATTGCGCATCTCATTTTAAAAGAATGTCACAGCCACAGGAATACTGGCTGCCAGGTTATGGGCTTTCTAGACATATTGTTCTGAGCAAAATGCAATATTTTCTCGGACCTGCTGCTTCTGTGAGGCCATACAGCTACCAGGTACGTAGCTCCGTGGTCTTGCTCTTCATCGCTCTTGTTAGCCTACCTCCCTAACACCGAATTCTAGGGAAGAGAAGGTTACCTTGTTTCAGGAGCGCCCCTTACGAGAGTACGGTTTTTCCTGTTCCCGGAATCCTACATATCTACCTCACAATCAACAAAAACTGACATGGCCGATCTGACAATAGAAGCAAATTGATGACCTCAAACGGATGTCACAAGCTTACGAGCAAGAGGCGTCCGTTCGAATGACGCAAATATCTGGTGTGACCACAAATGACAAATCAGACGCAAACACAACCGAACCATACATCAATCAGCCGGTTTATGTCGGCCGACGCGATAACCGCGAGCGTGACCGTGTCCGCGAGCGGGAGAGAGAAAGCAAATCTTACCCGATAGATCGGTACCCGCGCGGAACCAAACGGTCCTGGTGATCGTATTGAAATCCCGGTCAGCAAATGGGCTCGCCGCTTGTCAGCCTTATACAACCTTCCACAAACTTCCGTCCACTCCGGCATATTTCATAATTCAGCTGCACAGCCTTCCTAATGTCGGAAGGCAACAATCTTCTTACGAATCTAGTCAAACCATGAAGGACAATACGACTCAATCTGTTCTAATAATAACCTCAAAATGTTTTCCTTTCGGGTGTTTCTATTGGCCTTTGGGTCATTTAGAATGGCGCAGTATTATCGGTATTTTCTTTTGGGCCTCTCTTGGACATACCCATTCTAGCATCAGCATCAGCATTTGCATATACTCTATCTCCCATCCTGTTTGTCGATCTCGTTTTCTTGTTATGTTGCCTATTAGATCGCTGTTCTGGCAGAATTCTGACAACCATTTCGAAACAACTCTGGAACTCTCGTGATCTCGTCTTCTTCCACTATTGGTTCAGCTATATACCTTGTCTTGCCTAGACAGCTGGCGTGTTCAAGAATTAGTCTGACACCCTCGTGGATCACAGCACACGACGGGAGCTTATACCCTAGCCTTCGTATACTCAAAACACTTCCGCAGATGCCTTTCCAAGCTTCGGACACCAATAGGCCTCGTTCCGCGATCTTCCGCGAGGCAACCGAACATTCTACCACGCCGTTAATGCAATCATATACAGTACACCATCCCTCCTGTTCGGAAGTTTCGTTTCCGCTTAGCAATCTTTTACCCTCTGCCATCAAAGTCATCATCGATAATGTGAAGGAAATACGAGACAACAATATGCCGAAGCGAAGCGATCGTATCCCTCCACTCTCCATCCACCAGTGGTTCCTCGACCAACGTGTCAACCAGCTGTTTCTTTGCCTCGGTTCCCACTCCAAAGGATTCTGGCTACGGTAACCGAATGGTCGCTGATGCGTTACGCATTTGGTTCCAAGTGCTCATATTGTCTTGTGCCACTCCCTGTAAAGAGCCACGGACACAGGTATTGAAACGCCTGGGATGAACTGAGCTGGGCCCGAAAGCGTAGCGTGACGGTGATTGTTTGTTTAACGTCGTTCGGAATCTAGCTCAGGGAGATGCACCACAGAAGGGTAACATCATGCAGTAACAAACCTGGAACTAACTTTTATATAGGGCTGAAGAACTCGATCGATTATATCCTGCCCTCATACCGCAGGCACAACGGACGTTCGCCGGTATCTGAGAATAAACGCAAGCTCATGGTCGCATGGCATAATAATGAAACTTGAGATCGATTCGCTTCTTCTTCAGGAGTGAAAGCTTCTTTACCATGTCAAGCTTTAATCAATCTGTCAAAGAGATATCGGAGGGATTTTGAGAATAAAGATTATATTCAACAATGCTGAAACCGGGCTCGAAATGCACATACCTATATAGATCCGAAGAGCCTAGGTGGAGCCTCCCTTTCATGGCAGCGGAACGGCATTGTATATCCTTATTGATTCGAATCTAATCCTTTACCTGAATTCTTTGCGGACTCTAAAAGAGTGACCAAACTGAACTCTTACGTAGTCTTAACTAGAGCACAATCGTGGTGACCGGCATGTAACATACCTACCCCCTAACTGATGGGGTAGTTGGCAAATGCGGCCATGTAAGAGCGGACCGAAAGAAAGTAAAGAATGGCATTTTTGGCATGTCGAAGAATGGAATCTTCAAATTAAATATCAGACAACGATCTAACGCCCGCCGAGTCGTTCCCATCATCCATTTCTCATCAATAGATAAAATGAACCTGGACGAAAAACAAAAGAAAAGTAATGTCATGAAGATCTGAGCCAACATTGGTAGATGACAATGGGCTAATTGACTACCCTAGCAGAAGCTGCCAGCTTTGAAGATGGAGAAGATGATACGTCTATTCCTCGCTTTTTGAGACCAGAAAGTAAACTTCGGACTATTATTTTGCAACAGCGGCACTAAGGATTTCGATTAGTATGATCGATTTGGTGAAGTGATCAAGATTGTGCTTACCTTAAAACTTGAGTTCTGAAGAAGCCTCCTTTTGTCTTCTCGATAACTTGCTGGTAAACTGATTGTGGTGGGTGATTCATGAGCACAGTTCCTTCTTTGTAGTCGATCTTAGCATCGACACGTGTATCGCGAATGAGATTGACGATCCATTTCTCTCCCTCGTCCTGTGAAAGTCCGAGGCGCGTAGACAAATCCCTAGATCAAAATTAGTAACCATTCAAAGCTCGAACTAAGCCAGCCGGGAACACTCACTTGATATCAATCCGCTGGTGGATCTTGCAGTAGCTCTCTGAGATCAAATGCCTTGCCGACTCAACAAACATATCGGCAGCGGCAACTAGGAAGAAATCGTTCCTCAGGACCTCCTCGGCTTCGCTGAGGCTCTTCTGTGCCTCCTCGAAGTCGAAGTTAATATACAAAGCCTTGACGAAATCGGTGATGGGGTCATGGTATTCATATTCCTCTTGTCTCACGATTCGGATCAAATCCTTTATTTGTTTCTGGTAGAGCGAGGAGTTCTTGTGCACCCGTTGGCGGTTGGTGATGACGGCGGCAGTGAGGTAGCGAAGGATCCAGGGGCAAGAGGTCTGAATAGTGTTGATGTAAGCGGGCGAGAAGAAGAGATCGGTGAGAACGTCACGGGCGGGTTCGTGGTTGAAAAGGGGGAAGAGAGACCAGTGAATCAGCCAAGATCGGTGCTGCAATTGGCCCAGCGGGTTGTTAAATAGCCGAGTATCAATGGACTCCTTGACTTTTTGTACTTCTTCCATAGCACCCTCCCAGTTGGTCGTGAGAATTTCACAGGCTAGCTTGCCCCATGTTGCAGAAGCAACTTTGTCATTGTCTGTAGATAGGACACGGAACTGATACAGAAGCTCAGAAGCGTTACCATAGCTGCCACAGCTGTATTGAAACCGACCGTAGTCATAGAGAATGTTAACCATCTCAACAGTCGCACCGTGCTGCTCCTCAAGGAACTTCAAGTTGGCAGCCTTATCACTTCGAAGGTTTCCCACCACATTATCGTCCTGCAACAACTCTGTAATCTTGCTGCTCTCCTCCACATACAGCTCTAATCTCTGCACAACCTCCTCACGCTTCTTCGCGAATTCCTCCGGGGCCGTATCTGAATTGTGAATTTCCCTCCACAGGTTTGCAACGTAATCCGTCATATTCGTCTGCTTGAGCAATTCATATTTCGATTTTGTGAGCTCGTCAATAGCATCGTCATCCTCCTCTAGACTGGACGCATGCTCGAGCAATGGGAAAACAAGATGGCGGTCGAGGTAGGGTATTAATTTTGGGAGAAGATCATTCTCTTTAACGATTTCTTCGGGAGTCTTCGTCGGGCGCGGGACGGCGGCATCGGCCGAGGAAGTCGTCGCACTGTCCGCCATGATTGCGATTGTCCCAGCAATAATATGGAGTACTTTTCAAAAGGGAGAAGGCGTTGTGGGTGCAGCGTCGTGCCGTTGAACCTGGTGGTCTCTTCCAGCCGAGTTCGCCTGCCTCTTTCTTTACTGTGTGAATCTCAAAAAAATCGCGAGTGGGCTGCCAGCCGCGCTAGTACCCATGCGTCCTAGCTCCAAAGAGCCCCGACTTTATTTCTTGGCGCCTCGAAAGCAAGAAAAGATCATTCGATTTGAACTCGCGCGAGCTTCCCGCCGGAAGAAATTCGCTAAAAAAGAGCTCCTCGAAGAGCTTGTGGGCTTCAGAATCCGTCAGGCCTTTTTGAAAGGACCCTCGTTATCCGGGACCGTTTGTCACTGCATATAATAGTCAAACCTTTTATCCGACGAATTGAATTTTCGTCGCAAACCATGGCATCACTATTCAAATCAAGTCTGACCGCTCCGTTGCAAAGAGCGTCCTCGATATCCTCTCTACACGCTCGCTCCAGCTCATCCCTTTTCTCATGTCAAGCTTCTGAGAAATCATTATCACAATTCCTAGGCCAATCGGCAACAATTCATTCCCGTAACGTCTCCCGCTCCCTATAGTAAACGAAATACTAACCGTATAAAAAAAACCAGTATCCCGAACCCAAGTTCAATCCCGCTCTATAACAACACACATACAAAAGCCTTTCTCAAAATCAAAATCCTCACTCAAACCCTCCTCATCCACGAGAGGAGCAACAGCACACAATCTTTCCGCCGAAGAAATCTCACCAGCACCCCGACCCGCCCTACCGCTAACAAACCTGCCATACTTCGTCCGCCGCACACCGTCAAACCAACTTCCTGTATATCTCCTGACAAAATCAGGCGGCACAAGACAGGAAACAAAACTCCAAAAAACGGAAGGCGATGTAGACGCGTTGCGAGAAGATTTGATAAAAGCGTTGGGAATGGAGCAGAATCCTTCGGATGTGGTGATCAATCGATTAAATGGACATATCAATGTGAAGGTAGGTGCCCTTTTTTTTTTGAGAGGGATTTACAAAACTGTTTTCCACGCCCAATATGGGCATGATTTGGTTGAAGTACCAGGCTAACTGTTATCTCAGGGCTGGCGAAAACCAGAAATACTTCAATTCCTTTTGGATCGTAAATTTTGATTCTAGGATTGATCGAATTTATACTCATCCATTTATGCTTGATCCTTCCGCCGGCAAATAGCAAGCGCACTAACACCGCAAAAGAATGCTTTTTCTACCTCCAATATTCTGATATTAATCGTTGTATTTCTGAATATCATTGGCAAGGCGTTCGAGCATTCTTTCTAGTTCTTTTTTGGTCATTCTGTTTCTATTTCTCTTTTTTTGCTATTTTTTCTGGCTTGGAAAACATTTCTTGCTACGAATGTTCAAAGTTACCCTTGACTGCGTCTAACCTCTCCACCTCTTTTGTATATGTATATATATGAATCTATTCTAGCGCCTGGTCTTAATTAGGCCTGAAGAAAATGAGACATGGATATGAGCTAAATGCACAGTCTCTTTGCAAATGGTCTCAATATAAAACCAGAGTTGCCAGTAAAACATGAAAAGTTCATCTCATTCAACCAGTCGTCAAGTCATGACATGAAGATAAAACAAAGGATATAAAATAAACCGAGTAGATTTACTATACAGTCATGACAAGGAAACCATGAATTCACAAGTTGGACAGATAGGATCCTAGAAATAGATTTCTTTACACATTGTCAACTGCCCAAGAAGAAACGTAAAAGGACGAGACCAAGACCACCCACCACGCCAATCAGTAGAACTCAAGTACAGTACATATAACACAGCTAAACCGCACAATCGGAAAATACCAGATGAGTAAAAGAAGTATAAGACATAAGGCCCAGTTTTCTATCAAATTGTTTCGTAGAGGAAGGGAGGAATGAGGATTGAGGAGTGTGAGATGGGAGAGAAGAAGAGGGAGAGGAAGAGGAAGAGGTTGACAAAGCGGGTCATCTCATGGAAGAATACAGTGGGGAGAATAGTAAGTAGGATAGGAAAGGAAAGGGAAAAAACACCTCATGAATTTTTTGTTTTTCAAATGCCAGTTACAACGAAGAGAATCAGACACCAAGAAAAGGGAAAAAGACGCAAAGACTAAGAAGAGCAACCAGAAGGGAAGATGAAGTGAACAAAAGTTCAGGTGAAGATAATACCACCAAACGAAGATTTCATCAAGAATACAAAACCCTTCTGAAGAAAAAGACCCCCATCCATCCCATAGATACATACTCATCCCGGCACCAACACCGAATCTTTATCCCAGAGTCGTTCCTCTCAAATCAACAAACACCCAAAGAAGCATATTCACACATCTGCCGAATGACATTCGGATCAATATTCGGTATCAACAAAGCTCCCAGAATATTCTCCTTTTTCGGAAACATTCCCGGCGGAATACTCGATTCCCCACTAACCTTCTTCGACTTCTCCGCCAACCGGCTCAGAATCGTTAGCGCACGATTACTGACCGTACTGTGCCAGTATACATCAGCGTCCGGGCCGCGAACGGCGGGATTATGCCGTTGGGGACCAGGCGCATTGCGGTCGGCGCTTAGAACGGAAGCGAGGCGGAGGAGGCTTGGTGCGAAACCATCGGTGGATTTGAACCAGGAGCGGGCGAGGGGGTTGTCGGCGAGGCTGGAGAGGATGTCTGCGGAGAGAAGACCCTGCATGAGGAATGGTTTGCGGGCATCTGCGAGACCGATGACGTTTCCCTTGGTGTGATCGGGTATCGGGGCGATTGAGAGGGCGAAACTTCTTGTTAGAAGGTCGGTCGGTGAGACGTTCTGGTTTTCGGGATGGAAGATAGATCTGTAGTACATCCGATTCGGATCATCACGCGCGAGCAGTTTAGCTAAGGCATCCACTGCCGCGGGTAAGTATCGGTGCATGCTCGGATCATATGTGGTAAACATGAGTCCTTCGGGACTACCCGACGGCGCAGGAGCAAAAGCGAGGAGGAAATTAAGAAGAGACAGGGCTTCCTCCCTACCAGGGAGATGTATCGTGTGAGCAATATTACTCAAATAAATGACAATATCTTTCATGAAATCGAGGGTATTTTGATTCGTTCTTAGCAGCAAATGTCTCGTTCCTAGATATCGCACCGCGTTGGCCAGGAACTTGACAACATAAGGCATTGAAAGTAGTGTAAAATTGGACTCGGAAAAGGAGAAATTTCGTAGCAATGTCGTTATGCAAATCAATCGATCTACGGCTCGGTCAATTTCGTAATCTATACTTCCGAATTCCGGAATGTCGAGTAGGGTTTCGATCTCTTGCCTGCAGCCGCGGACAATCTCGTCATAGGAAGGCAAGACCATTGTGTCGGAGACCTCCGCGGCATTATCCGTGAGAAGCTCAAGTTGATCCTCAGCGCAATCGACCAAGGCTTCAACCAGATCTTCACAATTATCCAGCGAAAGTTGAACGGCGGGCTCACTCGAAATCTGCGCTAGGGTATCTAAAGCAACTCTCATTTCGGCATGAATCCCAGATTTTATACTCATCGTGAGCGCGTGTATATCAATGACTCCGAGCTCTCCAAAGCTCGGCACAGTAGGTTTTAATCGCATGAGCTCGTCTCCAAGCTGATAAGCTTCTTCAATATTCACGGGTCCATGATAATAACTCTCCGGCAAAACTGCTGGTTTGAACGGGTCCTCTAGAGGCTGTCTATAGTCATCTGCGGATTTTCTCGCTGAGACAGGAGATGAAATCTTATCATCTGGCGAAAACGGGAGCATCTGCCCGTTAGGTGATGCGGACTCCGGTGGTCGGGACAAGCTAGATCTGTGTTGGTGACCCATTGGCCGTTGCTGCTTTGGCACCGGTTTACCTTGCGGAGTTACTGGATACCCGTTCATCGGCATTTGTTGTACATGATTAGCCTGGTGGGGCATGGGCTGAGTAACACCAGGAGGATACTGGGCTTGCATGTCAAAGGACTGAGCAGGCATTGTTTTCGGTACCATCTGCGGGGGCATAGGGGGTTGAGGGGGCATCTGGGAGGGATCGCCCATTGGCTTCTGAGAAGTCATCCACGCTTGTTCATATGGAGCAAGGTTTCGAAGATAAATGTCGCGAATGTCCTGCGCTGCCGTTGGGTATTGCATGGCCGGAAACTGAAGCTGCTGTGCCAGAGTTGGCCACCCATTCATGGCAGTGAGCTTTTTCGATCCTCCAAACCTCATCACAGCGGCGTAAAGTTGCATGAGATGAATGGGTCGCCCGCACACCATTGGATTGAGATCGACTGGAATTCCTCGGGACATCATATACTTTTGCAAACCGCGTAAAAATGACTCCGGATTCGATGGCTTCGGCATGCCTTGGGGGCCTTGTCTCATTACGGGTGCCTGCGGGTTAGGTATCGCGTTAGGAGGAATCGCGTTGGGCATGGTGTTTGGCATTTGATTTGGCATAGCGTTCGGCATCATATTCGGCATCTGATTTGGCACCGCATTTGGATTCAAACCAGCAGGCGCGGGCCTATTAACCTGTTGCGCCGTAGGAGACTGGAACTGACGCGCCTGATTCTGCATTTGCATCTGATACATCCGTTGTTGTTGTGAAGCGATCTGCTGCGCAGCATAATTTTGCATCATTGCCGGGTTATTCTGAGCATATTGCGCCTGCATCGCGGGATGAATACCAGAGGAAGTCATAGGCACCTGAGGCGAATACTGAGGAACAGGAGGTTGCGGAAAGGGAGGAACTTGTCCAAAAGTGCCTGTTTGCGGCGTATTTACTCGACTTCCTTGATCCGACTGAGCAGGTGATATCTGGGAGACTACATGATGAAGACCAGCGGGCGAGAAGGGACTAGGAGACGCGGTTTGAACCCTTTGCGACAGCTGCGGGTCAAAATCTTGGAGGATTGGAGACGGACTTGGGTTATTAGATCCCGGCTGCAGATGTTGATATGGCATTGGCGCGGGTTGTGGCGCAAACTGGGGAGTTCCATTGACTGGATCGGCGTATCCTGGAAAAGGCGCCTGATGGGGAGTTTGCGATCGGGATGCAGGCAAGACGCCAGGCGCCTGGCGAGGCGACATTGAAAACCCATCATCCGGACGCGACCTTTTGGAAGGTATTACAGGGTTTGGAGCAGAAAAGCCCGGCGACATGTTTCTTGCGACGCCATTGAACATGCGCTGGAATTGGCCCGAGTCGGACGGATTGGGCGATTGTAGAAACGTGACGGAGGGATCAATGGTCGCATTGTTGACAAAGGCATTGTCATTTAGGGTCGCCGTCATAGGGTCATTGAGCCAGGCGTTCATGGCGTGGGATTATAGAATACCCATCCGCTCCTACCGTGTTGACGCGTCAGTAAGAGAACCAGGAATGGGATGGAAGTCATGTCAACGCGTTCCATGACAGCGACAGGCCAGTGTATTGTCAGGCCAGGCAACAATGGAGTGTAAACGCAAAGAGAATCAAGATGTTGATGGTGTGTTGACCCAAGAAAGCAAATTGTGCAGAGGTAACAAGGAGCGCACACGATGGGAATATAATATGTGACGAGCAGTGAAAGCAGTACATACAGAAACTACACGGGCTGCCCAAGCGACTGCCTTTATAGGCCAGCGACAGTGAAAGTGAGGCCAGAAGGACAAAGAAAAGTCCTGGTGGCCGGCGGTATCTGATAGTGTGGACCGATGGTGGTTGATGGGCGGGTTTGATGGAGAGCCGCGTGGAGGTAAAAAGTCGCAAGGATTTGCCGGATTGGCTGGTGGTTGGATCGGAAGGGCGACGGGGGAGGAGCCGAAAGCAGGAAATTTTTTTTCCGCGGGACGGAGGAATTGAATGGGATAAAGAGCGGCGGAGAGGAGCGAGCGAGAGTGGAAGGCGGAAGGGGCGGAAATCCGAGGATGAAATTGAGGTCACAAGTCACCAGGTCACCAGATTGAATTCACACTCGAGAAGGAAAAGTGAGAGAAAGAGACTGTTTGGGTGAGCGAGTGAGTATGTAATCCACCGGTGGCTGCAGTCGCGAGCAGAGGGTCAGGTGACGGTCAGGTGACGGTCAGGTGGCGGTCAGGTGATCTGTTTGGGGTCCCAGCCAACGACTTGCCGTTTTGGGACCGGGTGGGTCACGTGGGAGTGGCTGTGGTGCTGACTAATCAGTCACTGGCGCGGAGGGAAAAGAGGGAGGAAAAAGCAGGATTTGAGGGAGGGACGTGAGAGTGCCATTGGTGTGTATGGGTGTGTGGAGAGTGTGTAGGGCGCGAGAATGGTAGATTGAAGGGATAAATAATCATATAGAGTCCGAGTAACGACACACTGGTGAGACTCGGAGTGGCGAAATGAATAGAGAGAGTGAAAGAAAGGCTGTAAAGGATGGATGGATGGGATGGTTAGGTGGTCAAAGCAAGCGTCCAAAGCAGCAAGACCGGGCGCCACAGAGGGTTCAAGGGCATCATAAGGAACAAGATAGCAGAAAATAATGATAAAAATACATAATAAAATAGTATAGATCGATGATGGATCCCGGGAAAGAAAGCGACGGACTTGGTTGGCTGGAATGGCCCAAGCACAAGAAGGGCTTGTTTGACGCAGGTTGGGCGGGAACCAGAAGCGCGCAAAATAATAAAAGGAGAGGGCAGGGGGATCCAGACCAAGCAAGTATGGAGAAATAATAATTACCCGAGGAGTGTATTTTTATTTTTTTAAATATTTATTTTGTTCGGGCTTGCCTGCAACCAGACGGAGGTGGTAACAAAAAGCTGCCAATGTCGTGTCTCCAAGGGAAAAGGTGGAGAGAGCAGGATAAGGGGCGGCGGTGGGCGCGGCCAAAGCAGCCACGGATTGGCGATTAAGAGAAATAGAATGGAAATGCCTAAAACATAATAATAGCAGTAGGTAGGTAATGTATGATGCGGGTAAAGAATCCACAGAGAGGGAACACGGGTGGTGGGAAAATAGCCTGTATTGCAAAGTCAATAGGAAGAAGGCCGAGTGGAATGCAACTTGTTTTCCGGGTCGTTCGGGTCAAAGCAGGCGGTTTCGGGAGGAAAAAAGAGGGAAGAGAGAAAATGGGAGTCACGAGTGCGCTGGAGGCTTTGGAAGGCAGCCAGAATTCTCTGCGCAGCGAGTGGATGAATAATCCTAACTGTTTGCCATTTGGAGTGGTTAGAGCGGCCAGAGCTGAGTCAGATGAGCCGGGCATCCCTGCAGAAAGTGAGTGGGACAGTTGCGACGGCTGTCACGGGAGACGGCCATTTCGGGTCTAGCGTCATTGCTGCTTCAACGAGTCCCCTGTAACAGACAGATTGACCACCTCCAAGCATGGACTGGAGACAGGCTTCCGAACATCCATGAGGCTGTTGTTCACCCAACGCTTTGATTCCAACACACCCTGGCTGTTCAGCTCGGGCCATCACTCACCTAGAATCCCCATCATCGTGTCAGCAATAATAATAATATAACAACCAAGTCCTGAAATCGAGATCACTCATTGAAGGGGACAAAAAAGACTTCGTTAGTAGATACTAAATCAGAGTTTCGGATCAGGCAAAAAGGGTGGACGCGCTGCTGGTACTTCTTGGCAGATGAAACCTCCAACCAGCAACGAGAGAGCGTCGAGACGCATGGCCATGGTTCGGCTTTTGCCCACACCATTCTCTCAAAGGATTTCCGCCCTTGCATTTGAGAATGAGACCAAAGAGAAAAAGGTCGAAAAAGAGATCCGGAGGAAAGAAGTCATTAATAAAAGAACAGATTCTTCATTTTTCCGTGTGTTCATCGGTAAGCACGTCCACCCGACGCAAAAAAAGAAGGGCCAGGAGAGTCTAGCCGTATTCGTCTCACATCGAGAAATTTGGAGACCTGTTTGGGCTGTAAGTGGCACAACAACAGATGTCAATCAGTAAAAAGAAGCGAATATGAAGAAAAAAGATGAAAAAGAATGGGAAAGGAAAAAAATAAGAAAGAAAAATAAGAAAGAGAAAATTATTATTTAAAAGGATGGAGAAGAAAATAAAAAAGCGGGAAGCAAGGCCGGTATATAAAAGGGCCTCTTCCAGGCCTCTCTCTTATCCCCTCTCTCCGTCTCCCTCTCTCGCTACCTTCTCCGTCTCTCGCTCGTTCTGTCTCTTGACTTGACCGTCGCTTGCCTCGTTAGCCTCAAGGGTTTTCAGGTCATACATACATACATACACTTTTCCAATCCTGATAAAAGTGTCAGGCTTAAACCGGGTTTCCTTTCCATCGTGTCCTGTATTATGATCTTTTTTCTTTTCTTTTTTTTGCTCCTCTTCTCCTCACTTGTTAGTTACTATTCGGGTGTTTTCGATTTCAAAACCGAAGATCCTACCCGATCTACCCATATCCGCCTAAAAGATAATACGGAGTATGGGTACGCAATGCTCAGACATGGATAGTAATGATAAATACAATCGTCCGGGAACACCTTTTTATTTTTGAGAAATAAAATATTCAAAAAACTAACAAGAAAAAGGACAAAAGGACTCGGTACAGATTTCTTCATTATAACACCATCCATCCATCTCCATCCCTGTCCAGAAGGAATTCCCGCCTGGATGCGGATGCTCTTGAATCTCGTCCCTGTCACACCTCTTCTGACTTGTTTTACTTCCTTCGCTGGACCAGAAAAATTATTTATTTATTATCTTCTCGGTTCTTTATTCTTCTTCTCCTATCTTCTCCACATCAGCCTAGAACTGACCCTAGGCACACCTGATCTTTGGGACAAGAAAGCAGATCCTCTCCGGCTATACTCCCTCTCGTTCGGTGGGAGGAGGAAGGGCGAAGATTTCTCGGCCTGAGGCATTCGTCATGATCTTCCACTTCATGCAGGGTCGAAAAATAAAATAAAATAAATCACACACACACACACACGCTTGTCTGATCCTCGTCAAGTTTGACACACGGAATTTCGTTGTTTTCTTAATTCTGGTCTTCTTCGGTTCCTCCTTTGAGGTTTGCATGTCTTTCATCCCATCTCGAGCTACGTTGCCCAGACTCCTTATCACTTGTCCGCGTGCTTCCAATTTATCTTCTGCTTGTACTGAAATATCTCGGCCGATCTTCTAAAAAAATCCGAAGATTCTCCTTCTTCATTATTATCATTCTCGGTAATAATAATAATAATTTCCTATCAAGCCTCGTGAAATATCTTCTCCTCCGAAGGAAACTTTATCCCACGCCATCTTGTCAAGATGGAGCCGAGATTCATCATACTAATAAGTTCAATATTCCTCCAGCGTTTTTCGCCTTCAAATAAATCATCTCCCATGCCTCCTCTTTCTCTCTCTCCTCTTGCCGCTGAATTGCGAACAAGTTGTCCTACCGCTAATGCGGAGGTCGTCGCCATGGTTGGAGCTACGAAGGACTAAACTACGGAGTACATACCGCATAACTTAACCAAAGGGTTGCCGATCACCGCAATACGAACGAGTGTCCAGTTCACTCGATAAGAGAGCATTTCAGCTGCCATCTCACAAGTAGGTATGCATATGAGCCCTTCTGGCGTTTGATGGTACAGCTCACTCACATACGTGCCGGACCGGGTGGAATCAAACCTGTGTACAGTTCTATGTAAAAAGTCTGAATAGATCGACCTTTTCCCACCAAAACAGACACATTTCAAAGCTCATTTACTCAATACCTTAGGCATTAAATATATTTTTAAATGATAGTGATAAAAAGAGAATTGATGAATCTGATTTATTCACTATAAGATTTTTATCACATCATAATGCCTATCCTGCTATTCAGATTTAACTAAGACATGATTTTTAGTGCAAATACAACCCGCTGTATCCTAAGTATCACTACCTAATTTGCTCTATAATTTTATATGAATAATTAAGTATATAAACATGATTAAAATACCAAAAATTACAGAAATCTAATAAGAAATGCAGTGTGTATTGTAAAGTCTGGTTTTTGGGTGATTATTCAGACTTTTTACAAGTCACTGTATGCATACGATGCATGCATTTTACGGAGTACAGGTTGTCATTATCCATGCCATCCACGGCTCTTTTTGGAACGGAAAATCCTAGCAGTGTGTCCGTGGGATGCGCTTCTTGAGGCAAAGGCCTTGCTTGCATGTCGTTGGGCCTGAAGTTAGGCTCGGTTGCGGATTGAACCAAGGCGTTATCTCATGACGAATAAAAACTTGGGAAGGGTTGAAGTACGGAGCTGGATCAAATAGGTAGTCTCCTTCAACAGGAATAATCATGTGTAAAATTAAAGCGCCCGTTATCAAAGACATCCATCCCGACAATTCGACAGTTCAGAAAAGCGGCCCCGCTGGGGTTTCGCTGATCAATCGCTTGATTGATTGCCTGGAAGGATGTTGTGACTTGGCACGTGCCAAGAGCGCTCCTGATGGATGACTAAGCCTAAGGCTCTGAAAGCTTGGCATCAGGTGCTGTTGCTTCCAGCAGCCAAAGAAGCTTCGCCAGCTCTGTTGGAAGTCTGGTCTTATGCAATTATCTCCGATAGTCTTCTATCAGTTCCACGAAAAAGAATCCCATTCATTGACAGAAAAACTCCAAGCATATTCCGAAGACTCTCTTTTTAGTCCGTTATTCCTTTGCCTTATACCCACCATGGCCGACACCGCCGTCGAAACGCCCGTTAACGCCCTCGCCCCTTCACAAAAAGCTATCCCGGCCGATGCGATTCCCGATATCGATTCTTTAGAAGGATGGGGAAGTCAAGAGTCTGATGAATATACTGCGCTGAAGAGACTGCAACGGCATCTTGAGTGTGTTTTACGGGCCCGAAATGAGAGAAGGGTCGAGTGTTCGCTGACCACGTCGCCACAGGTATCTAAATCTACAGGAAGAATACATTAAAGATGAGCAAAGGTTAGATGTGGATATATAGGGTCTAGGCAGAGATGGTCCGCTGACTACGTGTTTAGGAGTCTTAAGAGGGAACTTGTTAGAGCTCAGGAGGAGATCAAGAGGATACAAAGTGTGCCCTTGGTGATTGGACAATTCATGGAGGCTATCGATCAGAAGTAAGCAGAACCCGAGGATACACGACACTTTGGTTCTCTCTAATATCTATTCTTTACTCTAGTACCGGCATCGTGCAGTCTTCAACCGGCTCGAATTATGTTGTCCGAATTCTCTCGACATTGGACCGTGAGAAGCTAAAGCCATCATCCTCTGTCGCTCTCCACCGCCATTCAAATGCCCTCGTTGATATCCTACCGCCCGAAGCTGACTCGTCTATTGCTATGCTGGGTGCCCACGAGAAGCCCGATGTCACTTACGCTGATGTTGGAGGTCTGGACATGCAGAAGCAGGAGATCAGGGAGGCTGTTGAGTTACCGTTGACGCATTTTGATTTATACAAGCAAATTGGTATTATTGCTACCCAAGATCAATATTTTTCGCTCGGAGACTCCATGCTAATGCGGATATTTTAGGTATTGATCCCCCTCGAGGTGTTCTTTTATACGGTCCTCCCGGAACCGGGAAGACCATGCTGGTGAAAGCCGTAGCGAACAGCACAACCGCAAACTTCATCCGTGTCGTCGGATCAGAATTCGTGCAAAAATATCTCGGTGAAGGACCCCGTATGGTTCGAGACGTCTTCCGCATGGCCCGCGAGAACTCTCCCGCGATTATCTTTATCGACGAAATCGACGCCATCGCCACCAAACGTTTCGATGCCCAAACCGGTGCCGATCGAGAAGTCCAACGTATCCTACTTGAACTTCTCAACCAGATGGATGGTTTCGATCAGACCAGCAATGTCAAGGTCATCATGGCAACCAACCGAGCGGATACTCTGGACCCTGCGTTGCTTCGACCTGGTCGTTTGGACAGAAAGATCGAGTTCCCGTCTCTCCGCGATCGACGAGAGCGTCGTTTAATTTTTACTACGATCGCGGCGAAGATGTCGCTGTCGCCAGAGGTGGATTTGGATTCGTTGATTGTTCGAAACGATCCACTTTCCGGTGCGATTATTGCGGCGATCATGCAAGAGGCTGGGTTACGTGCCGTGCGTAAGAACAGATACAATATCATACAGTCTGATCTGGAAGATGCGTACTCGAGTCAGGTCAAGAGTGGACAAGACGCAGACAAGTAAGTCGACAATTTTTACTGTTTGTTTTTGCGAAAGTATGTCTCCGGTACTAATTATACATGCTCGACAGGTTCGATTTCTATCGCTAAATCCATGCAACTCGCCTGGTTTCCCTCAACGTTTCGGCTGCGGATCAGGAAGCCTAATCTGGGTCTTTTTGCAATGTAACAACACATCAGATCTGGGCTGTTTTTAAATCGTGAACGAAAAAACCTGCGATTTTCATCCGTACTTTTTCATGCTTTCTTCCTTCCGTTCCTCCATTGTGTCGACTTTTTCCCTCTCATCCGTAGAAAAATCATCCAGCTTTATTAAAGTCACTTCAAGCATCCCCGGTCTCAACTCATGACAAGAGCCTGGGCAAGTTACACGGTCTCGTGATGGCAGTGCACAACCCTCCCAAACCGCGTTCCTGCAGGCCTTCCCCCCAAACTCAATCGGAAACCAAGCTGCCATCCAACCAACTCACCTAACAGATGTAAATCGTAGCTCCCTACCCATCCTCCACAAAACTTGCCCACTGAAAAGGGGAAAAGACCGCAATAAAATACACCGAGGTAGCTAGACAAAACTTGCTCTTCAATTCGATTCATAATCTGTTTTGGGCGTAGCCTAATCTGGAATGTGGTAGGCCTAGACCACGTGAGCGGGCAAAGCACCAGGGGCGACCCGAGGGGATCCACAATGCGTCATCATTGCTGAGACTCTCCGCCCGTCGGTTCCCCAAACAACGTCCAGCCCTTTCAATCGAAGCTTCAACGTCTCTCCCTCTCTCCCGTCTTCTCTTCATCCATCATCCCTCCCACAACCCACATCCATCTCCCATCCTCCATCAACACCTACGTGGGCGCTCCCTTCCCTATTGATTCCTTTTTTTTCTGTTTGAAATTTTAAAAACCTTCGTTCACAAGTTGTCGATTCGTTGGTGAAAATCATGAAGAGCTCTATTCTTCTCGCAGCCACCGTGCTGTTGGGCTGCTCGTCGGCCAAGGTGCACAAGCTTAAGTTGAAGAAGATGCCTTTGTCTGAGCAATTTGTAAGTCATGATGAAATGCCCAGCGATCTTTAATTATTGTGCATCTTCTTTTAGTGGTGCTAATCGATTCCAGGACAATGTCGACATCGAGACCCAGGTCAAGGGACTTAGCCAGAAGTATTTCGGATCCAGACCAGGACAACAGGTGTTGTCGAACGATGTTGATACGAATCGTGGTGGACACAACGTTCTAGTTGACAATTTTTTGAATGCCCAGTGTACGTTTCTCCCGATGTGACTGATGATTGGCTTTGCCACTAACTTCCAACCAGACTACTCTGAGATCTCTATCGGTGAACCCCCACAGAACTTCAAGGTCGTCCTCGATACCGGAAGCTCCAACCTCTGGGTTCCATCTTCTTCGTGCTCATCCATCGCCTGCTTCTTGCACAACAAATACGATTCCTCGGCGTCAAAAACCTTCAAGAAAAACGGTACCGACTTTGAGATTCGCTATGGCTCAGGCAGTCTTTCTGGCTTCGTCTCGCAGGATACAGTCCGCATTGGTGATCTGATTATCAAGAACCAAGACTTTGCCGAAGCTACGAACGAACCAGGTCTTGCCTTTGCTTTCGGAAAATTCGACGGTATTCTTGGTCTCGGTTATGACACCATTTCTGTCAACAAAATGGTCCCACCTTTCTACAACATGCTTGACCAGAAGCTACTTGATCAGCCAGTCTTCGGTTTCTATCTCGGCGATACAAACAAGGAAGGTGATGAGTCTGAGGCCACCTTCGGCGGGGTCGATTCGTCCCTCTATAGCGAAGAGATGGTCAAAATCCCTCTCCGCCGCAAGGCTTACTGGGAGGTTGATTTCGATGCTATCTCTCTTCGCGATCAACGTGCTGAATTCGACAATACCGGTATCATTCTCGACACCGGTACTTCCCTCATCGCTCTGCCCTCCACCATCGCTGAGCTTCTGTAAGTCACCTTGAACCATCTTCCTATCTGTATACTAACAGTGTCCGTAGGAATAAGGAAATCGGCGCCTCCAAATCATGGAATGGTCAATATACCGTCGACTGTGATAAGCGCCAAGGTATGCCCGATATTACCTTCACTCTGTCCGGCCATAACTTCACCATTGGAGCCCAAGACTACATTCTCGAAGTTCAGGGCACTTGCATCAGCAGCTTCATGGGCTTGGACTTCCCTGAGCCCGTCGGCCCGTTGGCCATTCTCGGCGATTCTTTCTTGAGACGCTATTATTCTATGTATGACTTGGGCAACAACGTCGTCGGACTTGCCAAGGCCAAGAGCAAGAAATAAAGGGTGGTAGAGATATTTTCTAGCGATAAGCCAGCGTGCTTTTCATGTTAGATGAGCGGACGTGATCCATCATCATCGCATCTGGCCCTTCTGAGGCCGCATAGAGCGCTTCAGCCTATTTTCATCTCTCGGCTGTCCTGTGATCTTCACTCCACATCCCAGACTTTCGGTTCGACAGCATATTCTAAGATATATATCTCGGGAAGGGTTTGCCGCGCATGTTTTGTTTTTCTTTTTCTTACTTTAGTATATCATTAGTGTCTCTAATGAAGTCGATTGACACAAATGCAGATGCCCATCTATGGTTCCAAAGTTGTGATTTGTATTGTCTGATTCTTTCCGTTTGCATGCATGCATTGATTCGCATGTGTATTGGCCATACAGTAATTGTGTGAAAAATTACGTCAGCTCCTCCATAATTTCGTAATTACCCGAAACGCGCTCTCGCGAGTGATGTCAGCCGCCAAGCCCTCACTTCCATACCAGCTCGTACCGTAATGCTGGTCTCCACCGCCCAGAATGGCCTGATTTCCGGCAAAATAACCGTAATACCAGCGTTGCCGCGCACCAGCTCCAACGCACTCATTGATGGCGGATCCCGCAAGCTTTCCCCAAACATCCCAACGGCAACAAGTGAAGAAGCTCAATTCCTCTACTCAATTCTCTCCGCAAAACTACCCAAAGCGTCCCAAAGAATCAACCACCTCATATTAACAATCCGCTATTCTCCTTTTTCTCTTTCCACTAATCTATATAAGCGACGATTCCTGGACCCTCGAAACGACCTTCATTTTGAATCCTACAGTGGCGCTTATTTTCTTTTGACTTGGATGCTAATAACCACCCTTTCTGGTGACACCACTTTCTTGAACAAACTCCAACTAGCATCCCCTCTCCGGACTCTTCCCAAAAAACATAATCCATATCAAAAACCTCACCCGCTTCTTCCAAACACCTTTGCGCTTACGTTTCAAAGCTTCATCCCGAAAACCCGGCGTTACTATCGCGGCCCAAAACCAACAAAAAACACACTCAATTCCGGATCCCGGGACTATGGGCGCTCCAAGAACACGCCGCTCAATTGTCTAACCAGAAAAACTTAATCACAAATAATCCAGAATAATAAAAAGGGCAATGCTATTGAAACTATCTTCCAGCCTCCACTATCCGATCACCGTCACCGAGCTCCTGCGACGACCGGGCGATAATGTTAATCAGGGCGATGCGCTGTTTGCATATCACTACCACACGACGGTGACGGAGGGGGATGGCCTTGGAAATAAAGTCAATGTGGTGCGCAAGTTTCCGACAAAGTTTGAAAGCGCGGTGGATGGGACGTTGGTGAATTGGAAAATTAGAGAGGCGCAGGTTATTGAGAGGCCGTAAGTGGGGATCAGCATTTTATGACGTTCTTGCGACTGCTGCGTTGATGAAGTTGGGATGGATGCGCTGACGTTGGTTGGTGTTGTATAGGATTGAAATCGCAGAGATCGATGAGCCTTGTCCGCATGATGTTCAATTTGGAGGGATGTGCGCGAATTGTGGGAAGGATATGACAGTGTATGACTCTCTCCTCCCTAGCTTGAGCTATTGCTTTGAGGTCTTGGTTTGATCTTTGCGCTCACTGACACATTTCGTTTCGTTTGGAATTGCAGGTTCAATTATAACACGGAAGTTCTTGACTCCTCCCGAGCGCCAATCCGAATGGTTCATGATAACGCCGCGCTTACGGTTAGCAAAGATGAAGCAACTCGAGTTGAAGAGGATGCGAAGCGCCGACTGCTCGCGTCAAGAAAACTGTCACTGGTCGTCGATTTAGATCAAACCATCATCCATGCGACAGTCGACCCAACCGTGGCGGAGTGGCAGGCAGATAAGTCGAATCCTAACAATGACGCTGTGAAAGACGTTCGCGCATTTCAACTAGTCGATGACGGTCCAGGAATGAGAGGTTGTTGGTATTACATTAAGCTTCGGCCTGGGTTGGAGCAATTCTTGAAGACCGTATCAAGTCTATATGAACTCCATATCTACACGATGGGTACACGCGCGTATGCTCAGCACATTGCGAACATCGTGGATCCCGAGAGGAAGGTTTTTGGGGACAGAATTCTCAGTCGTGATGAGAGCGGGAGCTTGACCGCGAAAAATCTCCAGCGATTATTCCCTGTTGATACCAAGATGGTAGTCATAATTGATGATCGCGGGGATGTATGGAAATGGAGCGACAATCTTATTAGAGTTTTCCCTTACGACTTCTTCGTCGGTATTGGTGATATAAATTCCAGTTTTCTTCCCAAGAAACCAGAATTCAAATCCAAGCCGAAAGCTCAGATTAAGGCCAAAAATCCGCCGGAGGCTCCCAAAGCCGCGGTTAATGGCACCAATCAAGGAAACTCGGAAGAGAAGTCGAAGGAGGACGTTTCAACGTTAGAACAGCTTGTAACGATGGGTGGTGGGGACAATCCTGTCTTGCTTCAAGAACAAGCTACTCAGCAAGATGAAGTGATTGCGCATCAAGTCGAAGAGCGACCCTTGTTACAAAAGCAGAAGCAACTCGATGCTGAAGATGAAGCCGAAATGCAATGTGCCGATAGCACTGAATCAGCGAGCGAGGATTCGCAAGATTTCTCGAGACATCGTCACCACCTTCTCGAAGACAATGATACCGAACTATATCAGCTGGAGGAGAGACTCAAACTAGTACATAGACTGTTTTTTGAGGAATACGATCGAAAACGGGCTTTAGCTCTCGGAGGTCGGGTATCGGCTTTAAGAGGGGAGCGTGTTCCAACCAAGGATAAAGATGTTGATCTCCGTATTGTCCCTGACATCAAGATCATCATGCCGCAGATCAAACGGAAAATCCTTGATTCCGTGGTGATGGTATTTTCCGGCGTGCTACCACTTGGTACCGATACACAAAACGCCGATATATCTCTTTGGTCGAAAAGCTTTGGCGCGATAATTACGCAAAAAGTGGATTCTAGAACCACCCATCTGGTAGCTGGAAGAAATCGCACGGCTAAAGTTCGAGAGGCGACAAGATACCCTCAAATCAAGATTGTCACTGTACAATGGCTGCTTGACTCATTAACGCAGTGGAAACGACTTGATGAAGAACCGTACCTTGTCCCAGTACATCCAGATGATCGTGGAGAACCTATCAAGGTTTCACCTAATGAAAACAAGGATATGGAAGATCCGGGTTACTTATCGTCTTCAGAAGACGACTCTACTACTGCAGATTACGACGAGGATGACGACGAAAGTGATTTTACGAAAAGCCAAGAACAGAACCATGAATTGGAAGACGCAGATGAAGAAATACTGGAATCCACTGGTCTTGACGAGCATTCTCCAATTGGTTACGATGCTTTTGAGAGAGCTGAAGTCCATGATGAGCTTAAAGAATTTCTAGGCAGTGATAACGAAGAGAGCGAAAGCGACACAGATACAGCCATGCTTCAAGGCGCGAAAGGACTAGCCGACAAGAAACGAAAACGCGATTTAGAAAGCGAAGATAGTAGTGGTGAATCTCGCGATAATGAAGATCGGGCAATTGGCGAGATTCCTGGCTCGCGACTTTCTCAAAAGATAAAACGAGTCCATGAGCGAACGACAGGCCTGAAAGAAGTGTCTAACGCAATTTCAGTGGAAGCTCCGACCGCCAACACGACACAAGAGGATGCGACTGGAAAGAAAAGAAATCATGAATCCGAAGCTGGTGCTACGATCGCCCCTACCAATGACCACGAGATGACTGACGCGGGCGCCAACGATGAACAAGAAGGTGACGAAGATGAGCTAGAACGAGAGATGCGCGCTGCATTTGAAGATGATGTCTGGGACAAAAAGGAAGCCGAAGGTGTGGGAGAGAAGGGCTAGGCGAATGCTTTGAGCAGACTGTACTTGGGATCTTGATTTATTTATCCTTCGGGAGCTTTGTGTATGTACAGATCCATTTGCCTTGTCTGTTGGATTACTTTACTTGATGATGGCCCATCAGCATAGCGAGGTGTTTGCGCTTTCCAAAGCAAGTGTTAAAGAAATGACCTTTCGATCCCGATCTTTTTCCTGGTAATAGCTGCTGTGCGAGTAAATTTACTTCAGAAGAATTATGGAATCATGCAGGTTTTACCGGATTTCATTAACGATGTTTCATCATTGGTGGTATTCGAAGGAAGACATACAGATCGGATATTGACTTCAGGAACAATGTTTCCCCACAAGCTTCGGATGAGCCTCGGAGATTAACTATAAAAGTCCCACATTTTCACAAGCATCATTCCGTCGGTGACGTGCTGAACGCTGCAGGAAAAAAAATGAGAAGAGAAAAAAAAAGACCGAGAAAAAGAAAGAAGACTCCGAATCTGGCCGAGAACGCTCTAGAACCAGCGCTTTTGTTTTGTGGCCGTGGCTATCTCCTTAAGCTGTTCCCTGACTCTCGCCAATTCCTCGATCTGGACGGACTCGCGGCGAAGGACCTGCAGATGTTCTTTCTTGAGCGCTTCGAAGCTGTCGTCGAGTTGTTTATGCCATGGATAGAGAACGAATACTTGAAAACCAAGCGCTGAGGATGCAACGACAAAGTTCGTCAAGGAGACGGAGCGTGTGAACATCATCGTGTAGGTATTGTAGTAGTATAGTTTGCTGAGAGCGAAGTATTAGTATAGCGCAGAGAATCTTTGAGGAGAAGAGGGAAAGGTATGTGACCAACTACATACAATTGCAAGTAAAATGCTCGCTTTGAAATGAAGTAGTATACCTTGATTCGGAAAATGGCGGTCTTGAAGCGCACGTAGTTATCAAACCGACGACTTCAGTAAATAGTGACAGCCTCCTCCTGGTCGCGTGCACGAGCGAACGAATCCCGCGGAGCAGTTACTTGGCGGTGGTGGTGATGCTTCGATGTTGGGTTGGAAGAGACTGTCTAGTACTGATGACCCGGGTTTGAGAGAAAACTGATGGAAAGAAAGGAAGTGTCGAATGAGTCAAAGGATTGCAAAGGAATAGGTAGCCATTTTGCGGCCTTCAGCGCTTTCCTTAATAACAACTTGGTTCCGTTTCAATTCCCGTCGACAGTGTTTGTGCCGAGTCCGCCGAGATATCTCCGAGTTGGCGCTGTGGATATCTGAAGTTTTCCAAGAGGACGGAGCAAGAAAAATCCGCTGAGTTCCAATCTTCTATCGATATCAATGACAGTATATTCTTTCATTCTTCAACTCCCGTGTTTGCTACCTCCAATCACGTCGGCCTTACGAAATATTAACTGGCTTGGAACTCCCTACGCCCTAAAGGTAATGAATGCTCTTTTGCGTCAATCGGTCCCATCTCCGATGGGCAAACTCGATCCATCCTCTAACGCAAGTAGCCCCGACTGGAGCCTTGATCTTCAGTTCTTGGCGCTGGCTGGCAAACGCTTTGGTTGCATCGACCTACAGCCGTCATTGGAGGGATTTCCAAGTTAGCAATGCCCATGGGCCATTTTCAAAACCCGAACAAGGATGAGATCGCGACGACTTTGATGCTTGGTAAATGCCCGACGACTTAGTGGGACATATTCCTCGGCATTGGCTCTTGTTCACTGTCGATATACATGCTCTTCCGAGAAAATGGGAGAAACTGTGCTGTGTCGGTAGCTATATCCAGGACCGTCGCCCGAATAAAAGGCACAAATATTGTCGCAAAAACATTTTCTCCTCTAGATACTGATCAGCACACAGAGCGAAAAATATGTGAACATCTGAAGAAAGATGGGGCAAGACATCCCAATATCCTTAGATACTCCGGGCGTAGCCCTACTGAGCCTCCCAGTGTTCGACCTTTACGCCGTGGTCGTCTGTTTGAGTATCACGCACGCGGAAACTTTGGCCGACTTCCTTCATAAATTAGATGCTATTGGAACTTCAAAAGGGTCAAGAAAAGCGTATGCCCATATATTGAGCTTAGTATTGGAATACTTTTAATGGTGATCTCGATCTAGCTGGCCTTTTCAGGTTGCATCAGCTCTTGCATTCATACATTCCTAGGGGGCTGTCTATGCAGACTTTGGTCTTTACCTAAAGATGAACTGACTCCATGTGACTTTTCTGGCTCTGGTATCGACGGGGTCCCGGCAACTGTTGCCGCTGCATCGCGCTATGCTCGTCCAGTACCTTGCTTGTCCGACTCGTACGGCAGCAGAAGGTGTTTCCCTGTGGGTGCTGTGCTTCATGAGTTGGCTCTTGAACATAGACTTCTTGAAGGCTTAAAGAGCCCTCATATTGTCTGGCGTCCCAAGGCTCTTGATTTTCCTGATGTCAGTCTGATACCCTCTCCATTCAAAGATGTTGTTTAGAGACCCTGGACACAATTTGCAAGGCAAGGAAAGCGCTACAAGGCTTGAAGTCAAGCCACTCAGACTCCAGTGTCGAAGCAAAGTCGCAACTGCCTATATGATGTTTTGTTGAACTTCTCGTTACTTGCCATGCGCCGTTGGAACATTTCACCAATGCATGGGCGGGCTCTACGCTACCCACCAGGGAAACATAGATTGAGGTAGATGTCGGCTATTCAACTGACGATTTGGGGAAGATTTATCATAAGAATAGCTGCGTATTGCAGATAAATACTTGCTTGATATCAATAAAAGTAGAAGCACATATAGAACAGCCCCTCGCTATACTCCGGAACAAAAGAATGGAAGCCCGCTATGTCTGATGTTCAAACGTTTCGAATATCTCGTTGATAAGGTCATCATCCAGGTACTGGAAGCTAGAGGGATCCCAGTCTAGATATCAAATAGCTCAGTCAGTGCCCTAGTGGAAGAAGAAATGGGTGAAGTTGAATAATGAGATTCATACCATGCAGCTCAAAGCCGTAGAGCATGAGTAGCTCATTGACTAGTTCATATTCCACGAACTCGAGTTCCTCTAACGATAGGGAATCGCCAACGTCCCAGCCAGCAGTGTAATATTCAGTAGCATCGGTGGTGCTTGTGGGTACTTGTGCGCTGGTCTCAGATGCAGCCATGATGGAGGATATAGGCTATGAATATGAATCCTTTGCTTGTTTTGCAGGAAGAGTAAAAAATAGTTCAGAATGGCCGTGTTTCAGCAGT
The DNA here is from genome assembly GCA_014964245.1 of Nannizziopsis barbatae. Lineage (NCBI taxonomy): Eukaryota > Fungi > Ascomycota > Eurotiomycetes > Onygenales > Nannizziopsiaceae > Nannizziopsis > Nannizziopsis barbatae. Next base: position 3,058,845 of record JACVYH010000003.1, read on the forward strand.
GAAATAATATGATGAGGCACTGCAAAAAAAGAACAACTGCAGAATGATCAACAAGTGGAAGGGGAAATGGATTGTCCAGTGAGTCATAAAGGGGGCAAGAGGTATCTTGGTAGCGCAGCTATGTGCCTTCTAGGAACCTCCCACCCTGTGACGACTGACAAAGGGAAGTTAGTTAATCAAAAGGAAAGATTACTTTTTATATATCAGACGAACTCCAACTCCTTTCTTTTTGTTTAGAGGTGCAAGATTCAAATTGTCTTTGAATATTTGGTGTGCATTGTCATCCCAAAACCGGGTACCTTAACAAGTGTTATGAAAATCTAAACCGTAGCGACATTCAAAACGACCTCACCCAGGCTCTCAGCAAGTTCGTTTCTTGAACTCATCATGACAGACTTGCTGGTATGACCCGCCGGCAGGTATGGTCAAGCTGCCGGGTTTTAGTTCAATACTTCATTTGAAGTAACGAGCATTGCATATCAGGGGCAAAACACAAAAGCATCCGGGTATTTGTTCAGTATCAAGGAGAGCACCTTGAGAAGATATAGAACGTATTGGGAGTTTCTGGATATCTAAATAGTTTTTTGAGCAGGTCGCTAGGATACCAAGCTCGAATACTCCACAATCTCGCATTATTAGGTGGGAAAAACTCTCGTTTTTCTAGCCAGTCGGTAGAAACAGCCGTACGTAGTCTAATTTCACTTAGCAAGGACCGGTAACGCAAAGTGTCCATAACATCTGGGTATTTGGCAGTATGTCGGAAGAAATTCAGATGTTGTGCCTACCCTGAGACGCCATTCGCAGCCTCAGCGTTTCCGTGGGAGAAAAATCAAGGCTTGAAAAAGCAATGGAGTCCCGAAGGGGAAGGTCCGGATTTTAATCACGACTGACTCATCCATCCAGGGGGTACCCAATAACGCCAAGCCATGCGTCATTGGACTCACCATCTCAGGCTCACTGCATCTAAGAGCAGCACACCAACGAGAAGAGATTCTTTGGGCAAAGATTTAATATAGTCAGGTATCAAACGGCCGCATAACCAGGCTTCCAAGATCTAACACATTTTCCTATGTTTATCAGTCGACATGGCGCCCTCCATCGAAATATCAATACCAACGACCACAGTCTCCAACACCTCTAAGCCATACACAATCTATAACATCACCATCCGCCTACCGCTCCGATCATTCACGATTCATAAACGGTACTCAGATTTCACCAATCTTCATAGCTTGTTGACGGATCAAACGACCTTGCCGCCGCCCGCCCCTCTTCCACCGAAATCCTGGCTGTCGAAAACAACTTCCAATCCCACGTTTTTGGAGGAACGACGGAAGGGGCTAGAAACTTACCTTCGTACCATAAACGCATCCGAAGACTCTCGATGGCGTGATTCTAGTGCTTGGAGAACATTTCTCAACCTTCCGAGTGCTGCTTTGAGCAACACGCCTTCACTTACCTCGTATTTACATGCCGCCGTCACAGGCCCTGGTGCTACGCCAATAACTGACCCCACGACTTGGCTAGACTGCCATCGAGAGGTGAAGTCTCATTTGCATGATGCAAGACTACACTTAACGAGGCGGGATCAGTCATCTGTGCCACAAAAACAGCATGAGTGTTCTGCACTGGCGAAGAGCAGTCTAGTCAAGGTTGGGACGATGCTTTCGGCATTGGAAGATGGCTTGAAAAGTCTAGGCGATAAATCTGGGTGGGGCGGAGCCAAACTTGGAGAAGGGGAGCTTCGAAGGAGAAAAGATTTACTGGCCAGCGCACAGAAAGAGAGAGAAGGGCTTGAAAATTTACTGAACGCTATGACTGCAAAGAGTAAACTTGACTCTGCAGTAGCTTCAATACAGGATAAACAAGCCCTCATTGGAGATGGAAGCAATAAACCGAAGGTTGGCAGGATTCTTGGAAAAGAGACAGATCAAACAAGACAGCTGGATAATCAGGGTGTGTTACAACTGCAGAAAGATATAATGGAAGATCAAGATAATGGCATTGAAGAACTACGTAAAATTGTGGCAAGGCAGAAAGAGCTTGGTATCGCTATCAATAATGAACTTGAGGTGCAGAATGCAATGCTTAGGATAGTTGATGAAGATACTGATAGGTATGTGCCTTTCCCGCAAGACATCCTTACCAGCGCTAACAGGAATTTAGGGTGGAGAGGAAAGTCCAGATTGGAAAAAAGCGAGCAAATAAGATATCCTAGAAAAGCGTATTGCCTATTTACCAGCTTGACATTTCGGATGGTTTCGACTTCACTTTTGCTGCATTTCAGCCGATATGCGTTATACCATAGAAGATACTCACATTAGCTACCGATAATACCCCAGAAATGATTTGAACTTTTCTCTGACTGATCATTCTGGTGCAAGCGTGTAAAACCAGGTGCTAATTGAATTCCAACAGTGGCTGTTCAAACTGTAGAGGATTTCGGGGAAAGAAACTGAATGTGGTACCGGGCGAGTTAGTTTCAGAGCTAGAAAAGAGATCGGTGGAAATGCCAATTGTTCTCACCTCCTGCGCTTCAGCTTCCGTTATGTCGGATAGATCTGAAGAGTTTCGGGCAATCAGACCCAACTTATTTCTCCGAATAAGCCACCACATTTCTTTCCTGTCTCCTCCTAATTTGTCTGCTAGTAGTTTTCGTTTCAGTTCCCGGATAAAATCGTTGTACATATTCGGTTCTTCATAGGCGATCAACTCCTCCCTCATAGTTCCAATGGCCTCAACTGCTTGGTTATAATGGAGGTCCCCAAAACTTTTTTGGATCTGATTTTCTATAATGGTGGACAACTGTTTCACAGCATCTCCAATTGCGGCTACATCCTCGGTATTTGCAAGGCTCTGTTTGAATTCTGGAATAGGGTTTTCGGGAGAAATTTTCAGGCGTTTCTCACCGCGGAGCAGTTCGTCCACGTTTAAACCTGAAAGCGGTTTGTCTAGGTCACGATTACGCTTACGGCCCTTCGCTTTAGGTGGCACTGAAAGTCTGTTAGATTGACATTGAGCACACTCTCATCTCATGCTCACCTTTCTTTACATCCGCAGCCTTGATGAGATCCTTCAGGACCGCTTTACTCTGCTGCTGCAAATGGCTAGGCATTTGTGATAGCTTGGCCAGGATTGGAGGAATAGGAGGTATAGGATCTGTAGGGTGTACTGCACGCCAGCGAATTGCCTGGTCAATTCGATGAAGAAGAGGAGAGAAGCACTGGTCCATGGCCATTGATTCGAGTGGATCACTGGCTTATAAATTAGCAACAACTCTTGAGAGAGAGGGTTTTTGAGTATTACCTGCTTTCGTCCAGCTCAGAAAGATCCAAGCTCTCTACGTATTTACCCATCGACTCTAGTAGGTTTTCGCTAGGTAAGTTTCGGTGCTCTTTCAGCACCTTCCCGGATACCGTGACTATTCTATCCAGAGGAGGGAAGCGATACGATCGAACATCTTCAGCAAAGGGAAGTTGTATCTCAAGGAGGCACTCAAACCCTAGATCGATAAAAGGGGCAAGGAGAACAACTAATGGTGGTTTCAGATCTTTGGTAACTAGCCTTCCAACTGCGAAGCTTTCGCACTCAGCAAGGCCGTGTATTATCGAGGATAAAGCTAGAGATGCTTTCTCGTTGGCTCTTTGAGCAACAATTATATACGAGTTGGACATGTTCATGTAGCGTTGATACTATTGGTGTAAGTCTAGACAGGCCAGTCAAACAAGGCGATCAGGGAATGGGGCTTACATCAAAGCTTGATATGAACCCAATGAGGTCCAATGCGGCCGTCGTTTCGAGCCTTGTAATATTTTCATCAGAGGCTTCAATATGGACCGCTTCTCGGCCATATTCATATCCCTTGGAGAGATCGTCGCGCTCGATTTCTCTTTTGCCTCCCGGAGCTTTTTCATCATTAATGTAATAGGAACGGCTGTTCCTTACACTAGTTAAACTCGCGTTGGTATCAGCGGCCTTGGAAGATTCGCCATTGTCTGCGTCATGTTGCCCTTCCGATGGTGTGGAGAGAACGAAGGCACTGGCGGTTGGGGCGCGCGCAACACTCGTTTTGAAATACCGTTCGACCTGAACAGTCAATCCGGTTGGGAACTGTGACGAATCTCCAAGTTTAAGGTCACCTTTGAAAGAGGCAACTCCCCTTACGGTTTTAATCCGTGGAGCAACCATCTCATCGACGGCTTGAGCTAGAGTTGCGTAAAGCCCGTCACAGCTCTCGGCCAGCATTTTCAATAGAGACTCGTTCTCCGCCTAAAAAAGATTAGTGTGCTTTTGATTCGGTATAAACTGAAAGTAGCACCAACTTTGAGAGAGTCTTTGTTTTCTTCTTTGAATCCGTATTCTTCGTCGTTGAAGTCAATCCCGCTGCTCTTGTTAAAACAACCGTAACATGGGATACTTCGCGTCGCACACTCACAGGATCACTAGCTCTATACCCTCATCCTTAATTTTGTTGGCAATTTGATCGATGCCATCTCTATCCATTGGAGTTTTCGCGTTTGTGACGAGGACAATTCTTCTCTTGTACTTTAACCTTCTACAATATATTCCAATCATCTCCATCGCAAGGACGATAGCGGATATTGCTTTCACACTTTTTAGTCAATGGAAAACCTGGGAGTTAAGGTGTAAATACCATCTCCACTATCAGTATTGCTTGGCTGGATCAAATCTCGTAGTTTGCGAATGTCGGGAAAAAGCATTCTAGAAGTTGATGAGTAAAAGTACGACATTAGCGACGTGTGCAGGGCGACATACTGGTCGAGATTCTTGAAAACCGATAGGTGTGCGTAGCTATCTTCTTGGTCTTTATCCCAAAGAGAATTTGAAGATCCTGAAAAATGTTAGAGTGCAATTACTGCGATAGCGTATGTTTTTCTACCGTTAGTTTTTAAACCAATGACGCCTATCGAGTCGGTTTTCCGGCCAGCAGCAACCTATACTCAACTATTAGAAACAGAAATGCGCAACAAATTTCTAGATCTTTCAATACCGTTGCAGTGATCTTATCCCAAACATAATGCATCATCCAATCCAAATCGGACATAGTCCTTCCAGAGTGACACTCCGCCATGGATTCTCCAACATCCACGATGTACACAGTTGCTTCTTTGTTAGCCATGGTGTATCAATCAATGACTGTCAGGAGTTTGGAGACAAAAGTAATTGGAAGTGAAAAGGGCAGAATTTCTGGTCTTTTATCTTTTGTGGAAGTCCGGACTCCTGCGGCGTTCGACTTTAGGCAGACGCGTCGGTTGAGCTGAACCTTGCACGTTGGATTAAGGTTGACACGAAAGCACATGACATCACTGGCAAAACTTATGTAAGCGGCCCCGACGCGACTTCACCTCCAACCTCCAACGTCCATCCAAGTTTGGTCGGAATGAAATATTTGCCTGTGAATAGGGGATCAAAGCAAGCTGATTGCTCATCTAGCTACCTTTATCTGTTCTATTTTGGCAGCGTATACAATTTCTTTAAAAAATGGCAGAAAGATCCAGCCTTTTAGCTCCAATCCATATCTTAAGGTGCCCTGATTCAGCAGCGTTTGGTCAATCACTGCTGACTGGATTTTAGCTATGGGACATTGCTTGGAGCTCAATCTTTACAGGTGTGTCACTTTTTTACGGAGTAGCAAAAAGTTGCTTTTCCTTCTTGAAAGCTAACATTGTGACTAGACGTTTGTCAGTGGCATCGTCGCGTTTAAGACCCTTCCTCGTCCTCAATTTGGCGCATTGCAGGGGGCTGTATTTCCAATCTATTTTGGAATACAAACTATTCTACCTCTGGTGATGGCCGTGTCATATCCCGGTGAAAAGCTACTTCGAGGTTATGGCCCCTCCAGTTTGTCTGGCGTCTTTGCCGACGGCCATGGGTTTTCAACACTTCTACCCATTGCAGTTACATTTGCCTGTGGCCTCTCAAATGTTTTGGTTCTGCAGCCTTTGTCCTCTAAGTTTGCGAGAGAGAGAATGTCACAACGTAAGTTGAATAACTCTTACGTTTTAACAAACTCACGACTGTTGACACTCGGCCAGAATCCATCGACGGGAAGAACTATCACGATCCTGGCCCACATTCCAAGGAAATGATTAGATTGAATAAGTCATTCGGGCGGGCTCACGGTGCTTCCGTCCTCATTAACCTTGTTGCCTGGGCGGCTACAGTATACTATGGAATCACTTTGGCGGACCGCATCTTTTAAATGGCAATTTCGGGACTTGCTAAGTACTCCCCAATATCAAAAATCTTGAGCTGCGACATACGTGTATGGCTTATCCTATATGTATTCTGGGACCGTTGCAAGCCGCAAAGCGGTGTTTTTTGAAGGCGTCATTGCCATCAATTCAGGTTTTGTTTTTTAGGGGCTTTCCCAGTATCATCGCATGCCCGATGCGGTCGGCTATGTAATGTTGCTTTCTTGGATATCTTTCGAAATTTAAAATGAAACTATCTATATGGTACATCTTTCACTCTGCTGTCAATTACCTGTCCAGAATGACAGCGGCATCTCCCCTCAGGTGTAATGGTAATTACATGCCCTTATTGCGTACCATGGCAGTTGGCAAATGAAAGAGCTTCCACGTCAGTATCGCCCTTTGTTGCATTCCTAATCAGGTATTTCCAAGTACCGGAAAATTACACCCCTTTTGACGGGATATTCCGCCGGCTTCGAGCACGTTTTCTCTCGGAGCCCAATCATCTTGTTGTGTTGACAGGAACTTTCCGGCATGTTTTTTTGACGCGATATCCCACAATTTATATAAGGCACAACAATTTTTGAAAAAAATTTTCTTCTTTCCCCCTCCTCCTTTCTCTTCCTTCTTCATCCTTGTCCTCTTCACCTTCCTACCACTATTTGATCAACTATTTCTTTCTCACAGACTACAAGAATAGCAATCCACCTTTCTCTCATTGTCCATCTTTCTCTCTCTCTCTTCATTTCGACCAGCACTACATTCGCACAGCGCAGATAAGAAGTGTCTATCATCCTCACTTTGCCTTCACACTCAAGGCCTCCTCAATTCCAATAGCTAGCTGCTTTCGAACACCCAAATCAGGCTCTCAGCATCCTTGATCCCGAGCTTTTAGCTAGCTGCTATTGTGACACCCGAATTTGCACTGTTCAAAGATTTTGAGGAATAATATAGCACCGATCAGGTCAGTATCTACCCATTACCAGTTGGATGCAGTTCTTGTACTAAAGGGCGCACCAGATCTCAGTTACCTAACAATCTATCACCGTGCTCTAATTCGCCATGGAGTTAATTGGGCTGCTCATTTTCTCCATCTCTGTTGCTTTCCTGGGGACATTTCAGACGATCCCTCTCACCAATATTCGCCCAGATGTTGATGCTCCCCTGCGCATGCAGAGCGGATATCGACTCGGCTATGTTGTTTCTCGAATTGGCGACGCTGTTGGGGCCTGGATCCCAAGACAAGAACCGATCCAGCCTCCGTCCTATTTCCCCCAGGTAGCATATTCCCCAACCACCGCCAGCACAAGGGTCCCAATGAACACATGCGCCACCCGACCGACGACCCTCGCATCCGACATGCCAACTCTCAAGGTGGTCACTCCCTCAATTATTCCAACTCCAGCGGTTGAAACAAAGCCAATAAATTCGACCGTTCCTGGTGCCGCCTCGGTGGAAAACAGTTGGATCCACGAGGCCCTGTTACTCGGGTCTCGTGTCTATGAGTGGATGACCCTTTTGGATGCGAGGGTTGGCATTGTGATCATCTCTTGTTTGCTCTTGGCCTGTACGGTGACGGTCATCGTTGGCACGACTTTTATTGTGCTCTTCACGGTGCTCACCGTGTGCCGACGAGTGGCCACCGAAGTCACCCAAAGGGCGGTGCAAAACGGCAGATACCTCGCCTCGACAATGGAAGAGGCAGATCGTGAGATCGCCTTATATGCCCAGAGCCTCGATGCCTTCCGCCAGAGAATGGCCAAATCCATGGGGCAGATCGAGGAAATTGTCTCCGACAAGCATAGCGCCATGACGAGGACGCTCGCGGGTCTTGATGTGAGAGTCGATCATACCAAGCGCTGGGCAGAGGATGTTACTTGCAACATCATAGAAGCTACCTCTGCCTTAGAACAAAAGTATCTTCCTTTCCCGACGGTGGAAGATCTCTTGGGTGATCGACTTGACACATTCCACGCGGGACTGGAGGCCGCCCGAAGGGGCCTTCAGAGTGAAGTCGAGAAGGTTCGATTGATAATTCCTGGCTTTCGGAAGGAATTTCAAGAGACGGTCCAAAAGCTGCGTGGTCAACATCTTGGCAACGTCGTCGAGCTCTTCACAGCCGAGAAACAGCGGCTAAGACTGATGCTCGCAAAACTTCAGAAGGCGGCCAAGACGGTGGCCACGCAGAAGTCCGTCGACGAACTTCTCGACACCCTCGTCAGGGACTATGCCAATGTCGAGCGGAGGGTTGTCGATGCCAGATACGAGATGCTGAAGACTGGCGAGCAAGCAGACCAGCTCGTGCTGCGGTACCGAGACCAGGTTAGGTCAAGACTCATCGCTAACCACGATGAAGTACAGAAAACCTGTCTGCGGGCCGACGAGTTAATGCATGGGCTGCGACATGACTTCAGTAACCTCAAGCAGAGGGTTGAGAACGCCCGGAAAGATGTTCGCGAAGCGAACGATCAAACAAACGCCGTGGTGTTCGAAGTATCCTCTTTGGAGAAAGACGCCAGAGCCTTGGAGGTAGGTTCACTTTCAATCCCTTTCCACGTTGTTCGTTTTACTAATTTTGCTTCGTCGCTAGGGAGAGCTCTACCAGCTCGAGCAAGACCTCGCATTGGCCAGGACTGCTCTCAAGAGGGTGAAGGAGACGATGGAGGTACGCGTCCAAGCGACCCTGAGCCTGGAGGACGACCAGATTTTCTCTGCGCCGGAAAGCGAGCCAGAGGCAGACGCCCAGGAGCCTGAGCGGGACTTTTACTCCACGCCCGAAAGGCCATCAGAGGCTCAGATATCTCCTCCTTACTCCCCGCCCGAGGTCCAGCAAATGGCTCCGGAGTATGACCCGTTCTACTCCGAGCCCGAGGACCAGCCAGTTGCCCAGGAGTATGACCCGGATTTCTACTCCGTGCCCGAAGGCCAACCAGACGTCCAGGAGGGGTACAATCCGAACGACCCTCTCTTGGATTTCGACAAAGAGCTTCTAGCCTTGGCCGGTGATGATGAGGATGTTGGCGCGACTGAGGAACCTGGTCGTTCAGTCGCTGAGCCCCTTTCTGCGGATGGTATTCCGGTAGAGCCCAGCATGGAATTCGGTGAGGCTGAGCCAGCGGGTCCTGCGGACGCTCGACCATCCTTTTCGGAGGGACCAGTTTCTGGGCCTTTCGAAGAGTCGATGGTTGAGGCTGCAGTTCCTGCAGAGGCTCAGCCCCCATTCTTGCAGGATCCTCTGCCAGAGCCGGACAAGGATGTGGTGGCCGGTACTGGCGATCAGGCTGACTCGACTGAGCCAGCAATTCCGGCGGAGCAGCCACTCTCTGAGTGGTTCGCTCCCCTCACCGACCTCGACTACGAGGTCCTTGGCCTAGCGGGCGGCGACAGCTCCGCGGCTCCCCCAACCCTCCCCGAGACCCAGACCCGGAACGTGTTCGACGACTTCTTCGACAAGGACATGGACTTCCCGGTAATGGACGGCATGAACTTCGCAGATCCAAGCAGCCAACAGGACGTCGACGTCGATATGGATCTGCGAGGCGATGTCCCAGAACCTGAGGAAGACACCATGGAAGGAGTCGAATACGACAACCGGTCCGAAAGCGTGGATATGTTGTGGCCTGAACGACAGCACAATCACTCCCCGTCTGTCGACCGAGGCAGACGGACAGCTCGATGGTGGGACACGACAACCCCTAGACACGGCGACGGCATAACGCCGCCGCGATACCCATCTCCAGAGCTCTAAAGTTCAGTGGTCACATCTATCCTCGCCGCCAATCTACTGGGTCTCGTTCGGTCAACTGCACGCGAAAATAATGGGCAAGCAGTCAAGTTCTGTCTCGGAAATCAAAGTCCACTGGCGTTTCACAAATTGATCGTTTTCGGAGCCTTCAATCGCTCAATAAGTCGATCACCGCGCTAATAATCACTGTTTCTGCGCGATGTATCAAGTGTTGGTTTTACTCTTAGACTGGTGATGAAAAGTCTCGAATTTTCTATTTCGATCAAAATATGATACCAAGCTATAGAAGGTGCGGTGTTTTAGGAGTTCTGGTTTTTGTTCTTGTTTTCTGCATTTCGTGTTAGACCGAATCAATTTCGGAAGTGTTCAAGTCTAAATAAAAGCGCAATGTTCGATCAAGTTCTTGAAAATGTTGTATTGGCTCTACAGACAAATCACAATCATTAAAATGCTAATAGACAAACAAATATGTGGGTGGTCTCAACAAAAGAATATCAAAGGCGTCATTGGTCCTTCTATTCGTTGCTTAGTCTGTTCGCATCGGTATAAAATGGTGGCAACGGCTCGAGTTTCTGCCGCAGCACCCAGGTACGGAAATGCCAAATAGCATTTCTCATCTGGTACTTGGCGTGTTTTCCCGTAGATACACCGAAAACTGAGTCTAGTTCTTCCAAAGTAAGAGCTATAAAAACGAGTTAGTAGTCTTCTCAAAAAGGCGGTCATCTTATACAACAAACCTTTTGTTTCTGGGACAAAGAGGAGAACTAAAATCCAGCCAACAAGACACCAACCAGCATACCAACCAAAAGCTCCCTGGGGTTTAAAGGCACTAAGCAGATGCGGCCAAGTGAATGAAATGATGAAATTGAAACACCAAGTCACTGCTGTGGCCCATGACATTCCCACCTCCCGAACGTGCAACGGAAATGCTTCCGCAGAGTAGGTAAATGGCACCGGGCCTTCTCCCGGCGAGTAAAAGACTTCAAAGAGGTAAAGGCCTGTCGTAACCATACCCAAACGTGCCTTGCTCCGCGGATCACCGGCATCTATCCAAAATGAGAAGCCGGACCAGAAGAGCCATAGTGCAAGCCATGGTAGCGTAAAAAGAAGAAGATTGCGTCTACCCCAAGTGTCAATCGTGAGGAAGGCTGGAAGTGCGAAAACGAAATTCAGAATTCCAGTGCCCATAGAAGCAAGGAGAGCCGAAGACATGCTAAAACCCGATTCCACGAAAATAGTGGTGGAGTAGTAGGCGATAATATTAACTCCACAGAATTGTTGAAGCCACATCACGATCGTGGAAGCAAGAGTTGCACGTGCGTTTCGAGGAACTGTGAAGAGTTCCCATAACATAGTAAAGAAGTTCTTTCCACGATTAACTTTGCGTTCAATTTCAACTCGAACATACGCATAGTAGAGGTCACGGGCAGCCTGTAAGTCGGTAGGTCGGAGAGTCCGGAATGACTTAAAGGCCTTTTCAATTTTATTGTGTTCGATGAGCCATCGTGGAGATTCCGGACAGAAGTAGACTTGGGCACAGACGATCAACGGCAAAACCACAGTAGAGCCGAGCATCAAGCGCCATGCCAGGTCCGGCTCCAGGCCACCAAAAGCCACACCTATGATATTCCCCAGCATAATACCAAATGCTGTCCACCTGTGAACCTTTAGTATCTTTTCCTTTTGGCGTTGGAAGAATCACTCACATCTGCCACATCATGACCAACGCACCGCGAATAGGAGCTGGCGAGCACTCAGCGGCATAAACAGGAACCGTGGAAGATTTTGAGCCAATTCCCAATCCGAGCACAAAGCGCGCAATGAAAAGATTGACCCAAGAGTTTGCAACGCCTTCCCATACGGACGCCACTGCTGCTATGAAACATGAGATCCAAATTGTTCCTCGACGGGCAAAATATCGGTTCAAAGGCTCCGTTAGCCAACATCCGAGAATGGCACAAGCCAGATATGGTGCTCCAACAATAAGTCCTGTAAGATTGTCCGTCATGGCTTGCGAGAATCGACCGCCTTTGTCGAAGGGTTTGATACCGAATCGCTATCATCCTATTTAGCACATATTCACGTAGATTTCGCATTCATTCAAGGGGTGGTTACATCTAGGTATAGCCTTTGCGCTCCGTTGTTGGCCGTCTCGTCCATACCTTGTACCGCAGCAGCAATAGAGCACATGACTACACACGTTAGTATACGTTAATATAGGCGGCAGGTAAGTCAGAACATACTAGTGAGGTGATAAAGTGCTGCTGGCTGCGACCATTTATGAGTGGTTTCTCTTTGTAGAGTCTCTCTATCCTCATCGTTGAGCTCAGGAAGATCCATTGCGCTATCCGGATTCTGGGAAATTAGAGCCCCTTTTCTGAAAGATTCGATATGGTCCATCAGGTTATATTTCTGGCAAAACGACTCAACATCTTCAAGCAACTGTTCCCGAGATACCTGCGCTAAAGGGTTCTCAAAAACAGTATTCAGCTTGCCCTTTGCCGTTCGACTCTCGACATCGTAGATCCCATTTTCCGTCTTGGCTTCCACTACCTCTCCGTTTTCATTTTCAGAGCTTCGCTCCCCTTTTTCGAACCTTGGATCCATTGCGATGCGAGGCTACCATGGGATAAATATGCGCTGCAGAAAATGGAATTAAGCCAAAGAGAGATGATTTGTATTTCTTACTGGAACCGGCGAGAGCCGCGGATTTCGGAGGGCGACCTTGAGTATATATAATTTTCTCCACACTTCATGGGAGCAGCTCGGTACGGCTGAGGAGAAATATTGGGGAAATCACGGGGGATATTCAAGGCACAATTCAGCAGCTATTATGTCATACTAACAGCACCAGGGATTGCACAAACGCAAATCCACATGCATGGCGTTGGGTACATCGGACCAATTCACCAACACGTCCGAGAACCGTACGGAGTTAGTAGTAGTAATTCGCGTGAGAGACACGCGAGCTTCCGACTGCTAGGAATTTCAATCCTGGTTCGGATAACAAGGCAAAGTTAGTACGAGGCTATCCCCACATTAAGGCAAAATCATTCACTCGTCCCCACATAGGAACATTTGAATCTGCACGGTAGTCTGTAGTACGAGACTCCGTCAGCAACGATCTCCGGGCAGTGCATCCTCTCCGTAGATGATCTGCACTCGATACATTCACTATTGCGGCTGAGATCAATTTGTCTGACATGAAGAAAATACTCAGGTTCCACACCATGAAGGCTTGGGCCTGGGAAGCGCAGTTGAAATGGTACATCCATGCATGTTGGGTCGATATGATTCGGTTGAGTCAGGGAGGATTGGTGTGGATATCAGGGATGCTTGGAAAGAAGCCAAACGTCAACCAAGTATAACCAAGCTTTGACTAGGGGCACGGCCCATAATGACGTCATAGGTTCCTCATACACGAGTCACTTTTGAAATGGCGGAGAGGGACAGCAGCGGAGAAAGGAGGTATTTTGATCGTGTCTTCGTGATGTTGCATTCGAAATTGCTCTTCTCTTTCATATGGCGATGGCCGCTACTCCACCAGAACTCAGCGGCTCCAAAGAGCGAGCTTTATTAATGTGTGTGCATGATGTATACTGCCGGATGAGTGGCAAGACACCTACACACGTGACTTTGAAAAGTTTACAATTAACTTACATAAGCAATCACTATCTTCGCTTAGTCATCTTATAAAACCTTGTCGCAACGTCTGCCTTCCAACGCCGATCGGATTTTCCAATTCAGTAGGGAAAGAAAGCACGCAGAACAGAAGATGGGAGACCTGGTGGACGTCATGTTCTTTATTTGGCATAGAAAGAAGTATCTGTGTATATGACTTCTTTATCGTCCTGTTGATGGTTTAATATGCAACCAGCAATTTTCGTCTTTTTCATTGTTGACTCTCAAATCCGTTTTGAAACAAACTATGGGTATTGACATCCATACACAGCTTTCCCGGCAGAGCGTCAGTAGCAACATCAATTCTTTACCAACTGGCTTTTGGCTTGATCTTTGTTGTCGGTCGATGCGATTACAGCCCTAATTCGATCGTTGTCTTAAAGATACCGACATCCCTTGATAGCTGAAGGGGACAACGGAAGAGCTTTTGTCCCCTGATATCTATATGCCTCTCACTTGCTTTTGTATTTCACACCAGTGGATATTTCAATTTGTCGCATTTGTTCTAGGCTTGTGACTAGATCAGGCCTCTTGATAAAAACTGCTGTATAAAACCGGTTTCACAAAAGGAGCGTACCGCTTTGGTATGTCTGCGTATGGTTAAAGACTTTTGTCTACAATATCAATATCGCTGCTCATTGTACTGAGGCAATCATGATTTCTGAAAGCCATAACCGTTGCTTTGAATCACCAGCAAGCAACTGGCATTCAGGCCTTTTTGAGCCTTCATATAAAAGACCTTGTAATGACTCTTCCTTAGGGCTTCCGCTTGGGAGCAGACATTTTGCGTATTCTCAGGGCAAATGGCTATCATTCACGTTTTCTCTACATAGCGGGAAGTTCCATCCCGATTGTCCTGCTAGAACCTTCGCTTGGAACTTGCCCTGCCTCCCACGTTCACACACAATATATTTCACTTTTCTCTTCACTTTTTCTTCTTCCTTCCTTCATCTTCATCTTCATCTGACTATTTTGTCACTCGCTTCTCAACTTTCCATCACCTTGCAAAGCTTTAGCTTCAAATACTTTTGAATCCTCTCCTCATTTACCTATTCAATCACTCGACGCCTCCCTTTCAACTACCACCTCACTTTTAGCACTGTTAGAGTCAATTTATCACGTCAAAATGGAACCGACTCTCCTTGCTTTGCTATTTGCGGGGCTCACGATTATTAGTACCTGGTTTTCTGTGCCATTGACAACTCTTAACCCTCAGAGACCTGTTGCTGATCGACTAGCTGGCGCGTTTCAGCTCACTATCGCTGCTCAGGGTGTTTCAAGTCTCTATTGTCGCTTCAATCCGCCCAAGCATGATTTCTCACCCTTGTTGAATCGAACTCTCCCACACTCCGACCCGACCCTCGGGGCAACCCAGGTTTTCGAAGCGTTGGAGCCTACCACATTCCTTTCAACTCCCACGGAAGCACCAACCAGCTCCCTGATTCCGATTCCGACCGTCCCCTTCGGAGGTGCCGAACGCATCATACCCGACAACTTCGTGGTCGAGGACAGTCGAGATTATCCGGAATGGGTTCTCGGCGCTATCGTTTTGCTTGTCATCGAACATATGCGACGTAACCCCAATGCCTACACCTTTGCTGCCAGCTTCGTCGTCGTTCAGGTTGTGGTAAACTTTTGGTTCTTCGGCCAGCTCAAGAAAGGCCAATCTTCAGGTGGAGAGCGCCAGCAGACTCCAGAGGGAGCTGCTCTCGAGCTAATCCGATCCCAATTGGCAGACGAACAAGCGCGCTCTAAGTCAGCCGCCAGCAACCTTGATGAAGTTACTCGCAATTTTCAATCTTTCAAGAATGGATTTCAAGAGTTGGCTGCGAGCGTTAACGGTTGGCCAGAGAAGTTCGCTGGGCTGGAAAAGAAAATTTCCGATCAAATTGCAACGCAGGCTGGGCAGTTCGATACCCATATAGAACAACTCCGGGGCCAGCTTGGAGACTTGTCCAGCGCATCCTCCGCTAATGCCGCTAATGCCGCTAATGCCGTTGATCCCGACATTCTACAGCATGTCCAGGAAATGCTTGAAGAACTGACGATGAAGGTCGACCAAAAGCCGTGGGAGCTAAAGCACAACGAGCATGCTTTAGCGCTCAAATTTGTTGATGAACGGCTGGAGAAGCAGTCTCAATCGCTACTCGATCACTCTGAAAAGGCTTCCAACCGATTTGGCAGGGTACAAAAGGATCTCGACCAGTGGAAAGAAGCTACAACCATGAGGTCCGAATTCACTGGCCTCGAGGCCAGGATCGACGAGCTCAGAGGAAAAGTCGACGCCGACCACAATATCTTGGTCGATGAAATGTCTTCACTCACCGCGCAACAAAACAGCTTGCATTCGGATTTCAAGCTTGCTGAACAGTTCGTTAATCAGCTGAAAGCGGACCAACCTTGGAAACGAGGTAGTTCCCTCACTGAGAAACAACTGGCAGCAGTTGATGAGAGAATCAAGGGAGCCGTGACGAAGGTGGTGGATATGGTCCTTCCGGATGCCATGAAAAATTCGACGGACGCAGTCAAAGACACCCTCTCAACAGCCTGGCAAAGGGATCTCAACCGTGCAGAGCTGTCCCGGAATGAGCTACAGAAATCTGTCGCAAAGGAATTGGACTCAGTCACAAATAACGTCATGGCCAAGGTTTCCGCCGAGGTCAGCAAGCAGGTTTCCAAGCATCACGAAGAGCGTGAAAAGCGGGTTGAATTGCTGAAAGGCGAGTTCGACCGCTTATTCACCCACGTGAAGTCCTTGGAAGTTCGGCCTGCTGGCAACAGCGCCCAGAGTGATGAGCTCCAAAAAGTCAAGGAAATGGCAAGGGACGCCGAAAATTCCGCGATAGGTGCCCATATCGCCATCGAGGATATGAAAGCCTGGAAGGGTAGCGTTGACGGGCGCTTCGAGGGCTTTAAGTCCATTATCAAAACCCTCAACTCCGAACTTCAGCAACTCAGGGACCCTGCAAAGTCGAAGTTTGGTGCCGGAAACGAGAAGCCGCTGGCTCCAGCCTCTTCTCGTGAAGCAAAAGTCGTCGATGTCCCTAGGGCCCAATCCAAGTCCGACGAGAAAGGGAAGCAGAAAGCCGTGGCGCCACAAGACAACACATGGCCGGCAATCAAACCCCCTACGGCTTCAACCTTCCCTGAATTCAGTGGTTCTGGACTCGGTGCAAGCATGTGGGCACCTAAACCAGCTGAGCCGAAACCGACAAAAACCGGGGCGGGAAAAGGGCCCTTCACCAAACAGGCCGAGCAAGCCGGACTGCCTGGGTCAAAGAAGTCGACAGCGGATGCGGCTAGCAAAGCGGTACCCTTTATGGCCGAGAAGCCAAAGATACCTGGACTCGGACTCATGGAAAGTCGCTGGGCTGCACAAACGGGAGCCGCCACGGAGCCGGCGAAGCCAAAACCAACCGAGCTTGGCGCTGGTAAAGAGGTGGTATCTGAAAACGCTCCACAAGCACCGACCACATCGATCAAGCCCGAGCCGACTGAGGTCAAAGCTGAAAAGGGGACAACCACGGTACAGGCTGAGCAAGGGCCAACAGCGCCAATCGAACCAGAGTCGATTAAGGACGAAGCCGGAAAAGGGACAGTCACGGAACAGGCCGAGCAGAAGTCCGCTGAGCTTGAGCCTTCTAAAGAGGTGGTAGCAGAAAAGGTTGAGCAAAAGCCAGCCACACCGACGAAGCCAGAGCCGACTGAAGACAAGGCTGCAAAGGGAGCGGCAACGGTACAGGCCGACAAAGCGCCAGCCACACCAACCGAGCCGAAGTCCACTAAGGATGAGGCCAGTCAATCGGCGGCTGTAGAAACCGAGAAGCCAAAAACCCCTGGGCTCATGGAAAGTCGGTGGGCACCAACTGCACCCGCCGAACCACAGTCAACTACAGGCGAGGCTAGCAAATCGGCGGCTGCAGAACCCGAAAAGCCGAAACCACAAGGACTCATGGAAAGTAGATGGGCAATCCCGGCGGCTGAGCAGAAGATTCCTGGGTTAGGGCTTAGCCCAGGTCAAGGCCCCTCGAAGAAGCCCGGTTCCAAGAAGGGTAAAGGCCGGAGATAAAGGGGCTAAACGAGCCTAGAATAATTCACTGGTAAGTACTCGGCACATCGCTCTCGATCTTTGAGATCTCCTTTTCAATTCATGGCTGACTTCGTATTTTGATACCAGGCCCGAGCTGCTTGCCTCTAGCCATTCTCTCCTACCACCATGAATTCGGTTTCCGCTACATCGAGACATGTATCCAACTACAGCTCCCTACTCTGGCCTACAAGAAATTCGGTAATGGTTCCCAGCTACACCTCTGAAAGAAGCTTGCTCCCATTGTGATAAAACGGGCTACTACCTGTTCGTCGCGTTCGTCCTTAGCTCACGCATGCCTCCTCAGAAAATGGTGAACTTATGAGAGTGTCAGTACCTTTTAGTTACGCCCTTCTAGATTCCATTGCTAATATTATTCAAGCTATCTATAGGCTTCTTCTCTGTCCTTTCTCGGCTCATGTTCGTTGCGGCGTTGGAAAAGCGAACACATGTCTATCTATCTTGCTGCCTCTTATCTTTCTAGATATTCTACCTTAGACTAAGTTTTGGAGCCTGTCTGCAATCGATGATTTTCTTCCGCGATTTACCCTCCGACAGCCGTAATGCCATGGTAACTTAAAGTAGACCTCTTCGTTATCGTCCTTAGAAAGGTTTGTGCTCCACCAGAAATATCCCCAGAGTATGATCTTCGTCGAAGTCGCAACCACTAGGTCATAGATCCAGAGGACACCAATAGTCAAGAATACTATTCCTATATGCATGTGCCCATTAAGCGAGGGTCCTGCCACGTATCATCCTCCCTCGTCAAAAACATATCTTCTGCAAGCCCTTTTGAGAACGTCCATCCTCCGCTGCGTATGTACAAATACCTGACGGTACATCTCAAGATTCTCGGTAACCACTTGTCTTTTTGACCGAGTGCCAGCACAGATATCTCGCATCTGCAACTCCATCTCCTTTCGAAGAAAAGGCTTGCATAGGCTTGGACATTCGGCTAGGTCAGCGACTAGCTGATCATAGCCCTCGACTAAAGCAACACCGAGTTTCGTGGGAATGAATTCTTGGACAGCACCGCCTCTTCCACCTCCGCCACGCGACCTTGTGGCAACATATTCTCGATCTTTTATTTTAGCAATATGCTCTGCCATCGTTGCGTCAGTACCGATTCCGTTCGCATCCATGAGACCGATTAATTCAGGTTCTGTAAGGTAGTTGGGAGCGACAGTCTTCCCTTCGGTTATTTTTGCCTCTTTTGGTTCAAAAACTTCTCCGACTCTGAATGTTGGAAGCTCCTGGCTGCTTTCCCATTTGTCGTACACGTAAACCTCGAGGTAATTGCGCTCCAGGACAACTAGTCCGCGAGCGTGGAATTTTTCGTCTCCATATTGAATCTCAATTTCAGTGGATTCACCTTTCGCATCGTCCGAGCAGCAAGCAAGGAATCGTCGAACAACAAACTCGTACACTCGCCGCTCATCCTGAGTTCTAAGCGCGGAAGGTGCCGCATACGTTACAGGGTGTATTGGTGGATGTGCTTTATCATTGTGACGGCCTGAACGCGGCTGTTTGAATCCACCATTCATTAACCTGTGCCCATCAGCTTAAATGGCATTAAAAGACTAAGTATAAAGGAATCAAAACTTACCCATCTGCATATTGACCCCAGGTTTGATCCTGAACCTGTTTTTGGACCAGACTTTTCAGGTCAATTGCCTTGTCAAATTGATCCGTCTCCGTGCGAGGATAACTGATAAAACCCTTGGTGTAAAGCGATTCCGCTACCTGTGTTCCTTTTCAGTTGGAATATCCTTACCGGATGGAGGCAAACATACTTTCATGACCTGCTTACCGTTCATTCGAAGGAATTTACTCCCCATCATCTGTAAGTCTACTGTCGTCAAAGGCAAAGGCCGCCATTTTTTGGTCGGTTTTTTGTTGACCTTTGTGACCTTGACCGTTCTGGCAGTCAAGCATCTTTCAAAAAGAACAATGACAGCAGCGCGATCAAACAGATTTCCCCGATCCCAATTAAAAGTCACCTTCTTCCTGTCTCGAACATGGGAAACTTTGATAGACCAGAAAGGTTCAGGCTTGAAATTTTTGACACGGAAATATCTGTCTACCACAAATCCTAAAGTTGGAAACTGGCAAGATCCTAATAATTTGTTAGACACCATTCACCAGGAAGGCGAAATCTACGTACCGTAGCTGATAACTCGATCGACCAGCACACCTCCTAAAGTTTGCAACTGTAGTGTCATCAGTCGTGTAAAAGCTGCCCCAATTCGCAGATCCAATTCTATTCGAGCCGCCACAGCGTTTGCCTGGCGTTCGTCCAGCTCGATGAGATTTCTGGCAGCATGCAGTACGTGGCTAATAATGATTAGAAAAAATTTTCCCAAAAGTGTCAATTGGCAACTCACGCCCTTTCAGTATTACTGAATCTTGCTCTTTTCACTTGAATTCTAGGATTGGCCGTTGTTGCTTGGTTCCGTACTTCTGCTCCAATGTGCTCTCCTTCTCGGTCGCAGTCGGTCCAGATGAACAAGGCATCAGCATGCCTGGCTTTATTTCGAATATTATCGGCGACTCCGACCTTGTCCTATTGAAAGAGTCCGTCAGCATGGACACGACGGCATTTTAGGCAGACGGAGCGTAAGCACCTTTGCTACGTCTTCGATCACGGGTGCTTCAAAAAGCTGAGCTGGAGGACAAGATTGCCAGTGCCTCCACTGCTGTGCAAAATCCAGCTCCGTTAGATGGCCAACTACGCTAGTCATTGTGACGGTCGAATTACCCCATGGTGGGCCAAAATGAAACTGAAACTCATAGTTCTTGACATATTGATTGCCACGAATTCCGATCTAGGCGACAATCAGCAGGACCTCTGGAGAGAAGACGCGGATTGATCTCACCGATCGTACAGCACCACCTGAAAGGTGCTGGGCGACCGCTTTCGCTATAGCGGGTTTTTCCGCCACACAGAGAATCCTGGCACCCATGCTGTAGAGCACCTCTTGGATAATATGACCTCATTTACGGATCATAACATCTTTCATAATGCAACTCGGCATCACAATATTCAGAGCGGTATTAATAAATGCTTCGAATTAGTAATTCAGAGTTCCCTAAGCTCCCATGAAAATCGAAGTACGATATCGGAGCAGTTTTTTGGGGTATCTCATAGAGCTCCTAGCACTACTATATGATAGACTTTTTTGATTTATCGCTCTTTCAATGCCGTGTGATATCTGGTTCTGATGTCGCGCTTCAGCCGCGCGAAGTTCCAGGGTTAAGCTTCGTTAGCGCGTGATGAGTCAGCTCCCGTAAACCTAAAATGAGCTCCTCTGCCAAGACTTCTTTTTGCCTTCCAGATCCAACTTTTTGGAGCGCCAACATGACCACCTCGAGTTCTCCAACATACTCTTTACTTGCTGCTCTACTAATATATCAAGATGGCGCTGCCTACTCTAACGACGGCGCAAGACTGTGCGAACTTCACACTAAGCGTTCAACCATTTTTCAGTCAATTAATTAACTTGCCACCAAAAATTCTCGAGGCCGGACGCGATTTCGAGGCTCTGAAAGCTATCTACGTCAATACGAATCCACTTGTCATTGCCGTTGCATTTTCGCTGTTGCTTGCGTCTTTCGTCCTCGTCTTATCAGAAATAAATCGGAACTATTCCCAGGTCGACCGATTATGGAGTATCCTCCCAACCGTATATAATGGCCATTACGTCTTGTGGTCTTATTTGAACAACATATCGACCGACAGGACTTGGACTGTATTTGTCTGTTCATTTATTTGGAGTGTATGTGCAACCCAGTCCGCCCAATCCTTCGCTTTGACACACAAATTCTGACCTTTATTTAATAGACACGCTTGACCTTCAACTATTGGAGAAGAGGAGGCTACTCGGTTGGCTCAGAGGATTATCGATGGATCGTCGTGCGCCGCGTAGTCAACAATGGCTTCCTTTTCTTCCTTCTCAACGTTGTCTTCATCAGCTTGATCCAATCTTTACTCTTGAGTGCCATAACCTTTCCAACCTACCTCTTCGTCCTTTCGAATTCCGTCGGTTCCGTCCCTAGTTTTGGCCTACCAGACCTCCTTTTCTCCCGCCTAATGATCTTCCTCATAATCATTGAATATTTTGCCGATCAACAACAATGGGATTTCCACCAAGCCAAAAAGGCTTACCAGGAAACCGCGCGAGTTCCTCAACTATACAAATCAACATTCTCAGCAGACGATCTCAATCGGGGCTTCGTCATTAGCGGTCTTTGGTCATGGTGTCGCCATCCTAATTTTGCGGCTGAACAGTCAATCTGGATCACACTATACGCGTGGTCGTGCTACGTGACCCAAACTTATATCAATTGGAGCGGTATTGGAGCTCTATCACTCGTCCTACTATTTCAAGCCAGCACAATTCTCACCGAATCGATTAGCGCGAAAAAGTACCCCGAGTACGAGGATTATCAGTATTTGGTGGGCAAATTTATTCCAATTCCATGGCTGGGATCTGGCCATAAATCAATGTCTACGAAGAAGAAGCGGTCACAAAAGGTGAAGGATGAAAACAAGACAGAATAAGCTTAAGATTCTGGGAATATCTTACTTTAAAAATCGCACTTTTTGATCGATTTTCGGACACTAGGGGCACCAATTTTTGTCATCTTATATCTTGGACGTTTAATTGGGACTTTTTGCTATGTGTAAACAGTATTAGGCTAAAAAAAAGCTAGCCGATGATATGTCTAAGCCAAAGGGGTCACCTGAAGCTTGGAGAAGTAATGAGTAGGCTTCGGCTGCAGGATTGTCGGCAATGAAAATATATATTTCTCATGCAAAACTTGCTTCGAGCGCGATAAGAGTCAATCCAAATACCAGGTCAAAAAAAATCCAATGCCTGCTATTTTACAAGTTGAGAATTTTGGCGGCACTCAACAGCATGCCTCAAGAGGAGAGATCCATATTCATTATTAGAACCAAATGCCAATTGCCCATCAATCTAGGTTTCCAGTATCTCCTGCTCCTTCGAATGTTAGTTTGCCAAAATTTTATGTTCCAACGCCTAATAACACAGGTTGAGAATGGGCGATGTTTGAAGGGAAAATGTAGGAAGAGAGATGATATAAAAGGAGATTTAGACAGTAATGTACAATACATGCGTAGGCTTCACCGGTGTGATATAAGGAAGTTCGTTCTATAAAAATGCAGAAATGCTTCAGGAGGAAGGAGAGTCTGTTTCTTGTTTGTTTTCCGTTATGTTATCCGACCCTTCGGTTGGAGGTGGTGGAGGAGCAATTGTCCCGCCAGTTCCATCAAAGTATTTGGCAAACTCTCCAGAATCTGGCCATGGCCTCTTTCCGAGTAGCCGAACAAGATCATCGCGCGAGAGGACTTCCTTGGATAAGAGTTCTTCGGCCACGAGTCGAATTTCTGGCTTCTTCGCTTCTAAGAGTTCGCGACATTGTTTGTACGCTTCATCGACGATTCGTCGAACTTCCTGGTCAATGTTTTTTGCCGTTTCCTCCGAGAAAGGTTTATGTAATTGCTGTTGATCCTCCTCGAAATATAAGTAGCCGATCTTAGACGACATACCGAACTTCGTTACCATCGCGGTAGCCATACGGGTGACCTTATTGAAGTCATCACTGGCACCACTAGTGACAGTATCGAAGTGGAGCTCTTCACTGACACGGCCGCCTAGTGTCATGGCCATACGGTCCATTAGTTGGTTGACGTTCATGAGGTACGTGTCGCCTTGTGCAGGAAGATATTGGGCATAGCCGAGAGCTCCTTGACCGCGTGGAATGATGGAAACTTTGAGCAAGGGGTCGGCAAATTGGAAGTACCAGCCGCAGATAGCATGTCCAGCCTCATGGTATGCAACAGTACGTTTCTCTTGTGGCGAAAGGACAAGGGATTTCTTCTCGAGACCACCGACAACTCTCTCAATTGCTTGTTCGAAGTGTTTCATTGTTACACTAGCAGCATGACCACGAGCAGCTGTTCATTCGAGGTTAGTAAAGTGGATAAATTTGGAATTGAGATATATGCTATACGTACCAACTAGAGCAGCCTCGTTCACACAGTTTGCGATGTCGGCTCCAGAAAATCCAGGGGTCAATGCGGCCAATCTGCCCTTCAAGAATTCCATGTCCTCGTTTGTAACGATTTTCTTCAAGTGAACTCCAAAAATTTGCTTGCGACCGTCCATCGTTGGTCTATCAATAGCAATGTGTCTATCGAAACGGCCTGGACGCATCAGAGCTTTATCAAGTACGTCTGGTCTGTTGGTACCCGCAAGCACGACGACTTGCTCAGAAGTATTGAAACCGTCCATCTCTGTAAGAATTTGATTGAGTGTGCTTTCTCGTTCATCATTGCCACCTCCAAAATTTTGTTTCGCTCTCGATTTTCCGATAGCGTCAATTTCGTCGATAAAGATGATACACGGCGTATTCTTTCGTGCAGTTGCAAAAAGATCACGAACACGCGAAGGACCAACACCAACAAACATTTCCACAAACTCCGAACCGCTAACACTGTAGAAAGGAACGCCTGATTCACCAGCTGTAGCTTTGGCCAGTAAGGTTTTACCAGTACCTGGGGGACCAGATAAAATGGCACCGCGTGGAATTTTTGCACCGAGTCGTTGGAATTGCTCGGGCTTCTTGAGAAAACTGACGAACTCCATAATCTCGACTTTTGCTTCGTCCATACCGGCAACATCCGAAAACTTGATCTTGATATCTGTCTCATGGTTGAATCGTCTTGCCCGACTCTTTCCAATACCGAAGATGCCGCTTTGGCCACCGGCACCACCTCCAGCCCGCCTTGATAGCCAGAAGAAAGAGCCGATGAGAAGAAGTGTAGGGGCGAAAGAAAGGAGCGTTGCCATCCATGGAACCTCATCCGAATAAGCAACCGGAATTCGTTCTGAGCTAGGTATTCCCAATTCTCTCTGTGCATCATCTAACTTCCTCTCAAAAGCCTCGACTGAGCCTATCGTGAAGTAATAATGGAAATTCGGTCTTGCGGCAGGGCTTTCAGGGTACATGCTGGTTGCAGCTTCGCGGTGAAGTTCGACACGTACTCGGTTTCGGTTCACAACCGTAAGCTTGTCGACGAGACCTTTGTCGAAAAATGCTGTCCTGAACTCTTGCCAAGTGATATCCTTAGACGTTTCGCCAGGGAAAAGACTTCGGTAGATGTAGTACGAAATGAAAGCACCAATCAAGAAATTGCCAGCGTCAAATTTGAATTCAAAAGCAGATCCGAAGGGTTTCTGTTTTTGTTGTCTCTTTTGCTCGCCGCCCTCTTGATTCTCTGGTCCTTCGTTTTGATTCTCTGACTTTCCCTCTTTACCCTCGAAAAATCCATCCTTGAATTTCTCGTTCTGTGAAATCTTCGTGGCTAACTGCCAGGAGTGCTTGCTTAGGACCCGGACAAACTTCGCAACCGTTGCCAGCGAAAGTTCCTTAGACTCGGATACTTCTTTCAGGACCTCCTTCATCTCAGGGGATAGACCACTTCGTTTCATTTCTTCACCAGCCTCATCTACCATCTTTGCCTGGGATGCAGGTAAAGTACCTTTTATCTTTTTGGTGATGGAGTCGATCCGCTCAATCTCATCCTTGCTAGCTTTGTATTCTGGTTGTTTTGGCTCTTTTCCACTCTCATTGTGATTCGGCTCCCCTTCTGGGCCCTTTCCTTGCATATCGGGACCATCTTTCTTCGCTGCAGAGCCATTCCCTTTATCTCGTGGTTCCCGCGGAGGTTCCGGATCACCTTGATTTACCGTTGCATACGTTCGCGGGCGGTGCGAGGATATGAACGCCGAAAGCGGAGATTGTTGTATCGAGCGAGGCCTCGCATTTCGTGTAGCATACGCCGCACACTCTGTTGCTCTCCTCGAGTATCGAGCGAGGTTGCCTGGCCGTCGGAGAAAAGTGGCCATGGTCGAGCGAGAGGTGACAGGGTGCGTGCTCCGCTAAAGTAATTGTCAATTGTTCAGGTGGATATACCGCGCTAAGAACCCGTGTGTGACCCCATGCGCAAAGGAATATCTCCGGTTAAGGTGCGAGAGAAAATTGACGAGATAGAAACGAGATAGGATCCCTCGGAGTTGAGGTTTTGCCGCTTGAAGACGAGCCAGCATACTGAGCGAGTTTGAGCATGGGCTTGCCGAGTTTTCGCCCGACTGATGACTCAGCCAAACTTAAGGCGAATGTCGTGAGCGCCAAGACATCTGAGTCCACCAAATTGCGGATGCGGTAATCCGACACAAGACATCCTCAGGGAGTTGACAACGTTTACAGAGCAAGAGAAATACTTGAATCAAGTAAATCAAAATCATCATTAGGGTTATTGTTATATCAAGTAACTCCGTACCCATCTAGTATATACATACAATTCCTTTTAGGAGTGGGGAAAACTTCGAATGATCTCATCTCGCTTCTTGTCATCAAACACCCAATCGCCGCTTACAAAAGAAAATCCCAAATATTTGTCCATACTTATGCATTCTTCCAACACCATAGCGTGATAGGATATAACGCCCTCCATCTACTCCGCCTAAATGTTCAAAAAAGGTTCAACACTCTCAAATTGATGCTCACGCAAACCCACGTTCATCCTTGGGTTTTCATTCGAAAAACGGTCAAAAACAGAATAACATCAAATACCGGTTGAAAATTCCTCGTAGCTTCCTTAGGAGCCTCCTTCATCTCCACCAAACGAAAAAGCATTGTTCGGCATCTCCGCCCAATCCCATTCTAGGGTCATGGGCATTTGCCACAGGTCTTGAGGCAAGAATGGTTGCTGGAAAGACGAAAGCAAAGTGTCTGCGGCATATGGTTGATCGGAGCCTAAATTCGTTGCTTGGGTCAATGTAGGGCCGCCTAGAGGGTCCGAAAATTCTCGATTGAGCCCCATTGAAACCTTAGGCATTCCATCAGGAATATTGTTTGCGGGTGTGTTGAAAGCCGGTCGTCCAGGGAGAGAAGATGGGAAGGCACCCAACGTAGCAGTGGAATCCGGCATAGGCACTGTGCCTGTGTTGAATGAGAAGGTTGGAGAAGGTTGCGAAGTGTGTGAGGTTTGCGCTGGTGGCGATGCTTGGGGCGGTTGTGTTTGTGTGAAATCTGCACCAGCTTCTTCAGGCGTCTCAGCGACGCTTTCATCATCTCCCGCTGCCTTCCGCTTTCTCTTCGATTGGGAGTCTCTCTCTGCCTTGTCTAGAACAACTTTGGCTATTCTTTCAAACTCGCAACAGACGCTTAGCATGCGCTTGACACTACCGTTGGATTCGTCCGTTGCTAGCTTCGACAAGAAATTGACAACGAGATTCATTAATTTCACATCAGACCGCGCTCGTGCATCCAGTGGATTCTGTAGAATGTTCGCAAAAAGGGTGACCAAGGCGGATATTGGGAAATATAGAATCAACCTATGACAAAAAGTCAGATTATACGATGCTTAAACAGAAGGTGGAAGCCTACCAAACACACGAAAAGTCGCCCTGTGGAATATACTTAATCAAATTGATTGACGCCCTAGCGGCAGAGACACATAGGACGGCAGAAGAAAACACCCGCGGGTTGAGAGGCCTGGCATTGAGCCCTTGAATAGCGTAGTTCGACAAGCGGCTTGTCCAATATCCGTGGTGTACTGACATCCGGTGGATCGTCGTCAAGCAATTGTAGTAGGCGAAATGGAGAACAACAATTGGTAGTATCAGCGGCCGATGGGTGGCTTTAATTTCGTACTCGGGACGGAAATCTAGAGGTATACTGTCTTTCCAGTCCTCGAGCTCTTTGTCGAGTTCGCCAATGGTGTTTAGTAGCTCTCCATCCGATTGACGCGCGGCTTTCGTGGAGTAAAGCTGTTTGTATACCTTACTTTCAATTGTCCCAAAGAGACACATCAGTCGGAAAAGGTTGACCTTGCTCTTACCGTCGGAAAGCGGGACATTTCCAATATTGTCGGGCGGATCTTCGCTTGGCAGTTCAACGTTCATGTCATCATCATCTTGCACTGGCGGACGCCCTGAACGTAGGCAGATACTTCGCCGGATTAGTGTATGTTTTATGATCGGGTAAAGGTGATACGTACTCCTTGTCCAACATATACGCGATCCAGAAGACTCGCTTTCGTTGCTCAAGCTCTACAGGGTTCAGGCCGAACCCAGAGCCACGTTTGTGGAGACCAATACTATGAGACAGTCGAATAGCTGCGGCAACAAGGAAGAAGCTTGGTTGCGGATTGGGAGTTCCTTGTAAAAATAGAGCCTAAACGTATCGATTAGCCTTCATTCACGACGAGGCTGAGCAGGTACGTTAAAAAAGTGTCTTATACGTACCATACCAAGTAACGCTTGGACACTTAATAGATCAGCATTCCGCATTGTCAATTCCGTCAGCACTCCCATCGCATTCTTGAGATACAGCCAAGCCTTCTTGTCCTCTTCTTGTGGAACCAGATTGCTCATAACCCGTAACCGATGAGCAATAGCCAATGCAACGTTGATACTAGCCCACCAACCCGAGCCCTCGTAGGGGTCTCTGGAATATTGCTTTTCCACGAGATGCATGAAGGTCGGCTCATGGAACAGAGGGAAGACGCAATTGAAATTTTCGAAGTAATCTCTGAAAAGGGAAAGGGCCTCGTCCCGCGATGGTAATGGTTTGAAAACACGCCGGGCAAAAATGTCGCTGAAGATTTCCGGTTTCCAGTAAATCCATTTGTTGTCATCGATGTAAGCAGACCCTATCATCTCTTCGAACGACGAATCTCCCGTTTTCGCATTTACCCATTGAATACCTTTGGGAGAAAATATGGAAAACCCGGACGATGATCCTATGTACCAATCAGCCACGTATCCTAATTCAATTCTCGTGAAAGAGAAATACCAATGTATCTTGTCTCTCCACAATTTGTCGTTACCAAAGAGCACATCATATCTGAAAGTGAATCTAATTCCGTCTCCGACTCTTTCGGTGAATCCGGGGAGCCAGCGACGCTTCGAGGGCTAACAACTGATTCTGCACGGGGTGTAGACTGGTGAGAGGATGTACCGTTCATCGGCGGATGCACATTGTTTGAAGCGGCGGAATTCCTTGAATTATTCGTTGTGGGAATGGCTGTTCTATCGGCGAGCCGCCTTTCTAGAGTTCCAAGATCCGTCTTCCCGCCATCGACTTCAGATAGCAATCCGGAAAGCCGAAGAAGCGATTCCATGCGGCCTAGCCTATTTTCTAGGCCCTCGATGTATTTTGCTCTAAACAGTGAAGAGGTACGTCAGAAAAATGCTGGTCCATACAGTACGTGGGCAGAAGGCGTAGGTGATAGGTGTAAATCATACCCTTTGGGAGGATTCCTTTTTTTCTCAACCTGGGTGAAAATGCATTCCGTCTTGTAATTTATGCAATGAGAGCATTTGGGCATCTTTCCATCGCATTTGATCTTCTTCTTTCGGCACATGTCGCAAGCCTAAGAAATTGAAAGTCAGGCGCGTGTAGATCAAAATTATATAGAGGGGCCAAATACCCGAGCAATTCTCCTCCGCTTTGCATCATTCGTCTCCTCCGACCCGCCTAACATGTGCTCTTCAGAGTAAATTGAGCCAGGAGGCGCGGACGGGATAGGAGATGTATCTGGATTTTGCGTTCCAAATATCTGAGGTGGTTGGTTCGCAAGATGGGACATATCGAAGTCGGAGCCATCCGGCTTTCCACCAAAGGGATCCATGGTGGTGAGCTCCAGCAGCTGACTATCAGACGGAGGGAAGGGACGGGATTGTATTCGATGTTCGATAAACGCGGGTATTAAGGTGTCGAGGGAGTATCAGGAGTCTAAGGTCGAAGCGAACGAGGGAGATGAGAGACTGTAGGGGAGCATGGGCGGAACAGTGGAAGCATATGCTTACGGCAACGACGTCAATTCAAAAGTCTCAGTAAAGGAAAAAAGTGGAACAACGCTAACATACAAAATTGCAGGGAACAGAGAAATTGGAGAAAGCAATGAAAGACAGGCGGCGATGTTCTTATAAAACCCAGCTGAAGCGCCCAAGATAAAGGAAATCCGCTACATCGGTGCCCGGAGATCCTGAAAGGCGGGCCCTTCGAGAAGTCGTCACGAAGGAACGAAGCTTGTGGATTTTCCGGAAGACTCTCCCCGCTAGTTATCCAACAGAACAACGAGACTCTTCGTTGGAATCAAATGCAAACTTTTCACCACAACTAGGCCTTCTTTTTTTTCTGGGTTGAGTCTCGAGCTTTTTTAGAGACTTCGTCCGACGAGAAAAAAGGGTCCTAGCGGACCATCTTGTTGGTTCTTCTCTTGGCAGAATCCAACGACGTGAGGTAACTCAGCCAGTTTCGTTACTAGCTAATCAACTAGTTACTCCGGGCGGACCAGCTCACAGCCAGGCATTAGTTAAATCTGTTTTGGTCGTGCAAGTGTGAGCTTCTGACAGACCATATTGAAGCAAGGACAGTCTGTCGCTTCATGCCCTAGACCCTGCAAAGGTACGAGATCCCGAATCTTCGCGAATCCCAGCTGACGCCGCCTTTATCGGGTGCGCTCGCGCTCCCCAAGTTTTCATATTGACTACTCCGTAAGCCTTCCAATTCGCCATCAACTGACTAGTAGGCAGTTAACGAGTCTACGACCGTTTTCACGACCGAACGGAGTCCACCGCCGGCCGAATACGCCGACTACCATTCTTTCACTCTCGCTCCCTAACAGTGGCGCTTCAGTTGTCCATGGGTTCTCAATAATAATATTAATAATAACTTTCTTCAAAAGACCGTTCGGAGATACTTCGTGCTCTTTGGAGAATTCCCCATTCTATTTTTGTGCAACAGAGACCAACACCCAAAGAAAACAATTATTAATCGCAATGGCATGTGGCGATTATAATTGACAGTGTTATGAAATCATGATTCTATTTTCACCTGATCTGATCATAGTGATTTCAAAGTGAACTTGCTGCAGACTATTTCGCAGCCAGCATTGAAGTCACTCGTGCAGTACGGGCGACATCACTTTGCTGCATTATCAAAGGTTGGCCATGGCCAGCAAAGCCCCTTTTCTTGGGTGAAAGAAAGTCAAAGTCGAGAGGCCCGCTATGGATTGACCGCTTGCGCTGAACTAAATGTCATGATCGTCGAGCATGTCAAACACCGGCTCCCAACCGTTACAGTCACAGGGTTATTGCTTGACATCAATTAATATTATAAAACCAACATTAACAAAGCACAGAACATATTGTACGACTGTCATGGAGCCACTTCTCCAAGGTATGTATGTACATACATAGATATACCGTACAAGAACCCGTTTCCTTTTTCAACGCACAGCTGGATAAAAAGGGTCATAGTTATGGACCTAGGGCTTCTGCACAGGACACGAACACCAGTCCAAAGCTCAAGTCTGGACTCCAGACGACTTGTAAAAACCGTCGAACGGGTCTGAGCAGCGCAGGCTCACTGGCTCAGGAATGTTTTGCTTTTTGTTCCTGTTGTTAACTCCGTATCCTTTTTTAGCTGAAACGCTTGGATGTCGAGCCGAAATTCAACCTGGCTGAGTCAGCATGACACAACGTCACCCCATTTGAGCCACCAAAGTTTCTAGTCGCTTAGCCCGCAGCTGCTTGGCTGCTTAGTCGTAGGCAACAGTGTTTTCGAGAGCCTTCTCCTATTTCACCCTGGTCTCACCGCAACAAGGGTCACCGCAACTGCAGGAATTTCTCGAAATTCGACGTTTGCGATCTCCTCGGAAAAGGAAAGTCGACCATCAAAAACAATACGCTGAAATGCCTCAGGATGGCAATCTTATCATGATGTGGAATCAATGGCCAACCATAGCGGGGCGTTCCAGACATCGGCTTCTCGCGGGATGGCTTCCTCATAAAATTTGATATAGGGAGTTCGTCTCAGCGGAAAATGCCCCCGGACTTTCTCCAGTGGCCCCCACTGCGCAAATGGATACTTCCCGGTAGATCCATGGGCCATCATTTCAAACTCTAGGGCCCCAGGCAGTCATAAAAATGCTAATTACCATTCTGCATTCGATGCCAAGGTGCAATATAGTTAACTACTACGGAGTAGGTGAAATCCTCTTTATCGGCTTGTCGGCCGGGAAACCACCGTCGAGTATGTTCTAGCATCACACGCCGGCTGTCTTCTCAGAATGAAAGTAGGAAGGGAGGGTACTCCGTACGGAGGTATCATTCGTCAGCATTAACTACTGCACCCAGAAAATTCTATAGCGCATTGAGCTAGTGCTCGCGTGTGAGGCGTGCCGTATTCCAGAGCCATTTTTTTTCTTTTCATCTTTCTTGATATTTCACAACACGAGACGGTCCGACCCTCCCCGTGTTTCCTGGCGCTCCTGGCGCTGGCTGTCTGACTCGAAATGCAGAACATACTTTGCCCGAAGACGGTTGGAAGCGAAATCTTGTGTCTGAGGCACGGACTTTTGGGAATGTTCTTTTTAAGAAAATGCTGCCACCGTGTAACCACAGACTAGAATGACATCGTCTCTTCTTGGAAAGCGAAGAGTTTTCTGTGGTTTTCTATTTAACGGTGCTAGCATTAGTGGTCTATGCTAGATTTGAGGTGTGCAATTGCTACTGTCACACCTCAAATAGACTGATATCCGAATCAAGATCTTTCACCTTTTTTCAAATAGTGGGACGGTAGAATCATGAATAGAATCAATCTCGAATCTTCTAGAATTACCTAAATAAGCAATTGAGGCCGTTCATGAGCGGATTCGATTTCCTATCTAGTGATATGGACACTGCACTCTTCACTCTACTTGGGCCATATCTATCATCCAAAGATTATACCAATCATTAGGCCGTGCACATGCTCCATGACGAATCGAATGTAACTAAGAACAGATTGAGGAGCTATAGAACATGGATCATCTTGAAATTTTATGACGGAATAGAAGCCAAAGGACTTTCGCAAACTCTTTGTCTCGGCCTACAGTGATCTAACGTAGTTACACTGATCTACAAATTCTAGCCCTCCATGATCTAGAGCGCATTCACAAGCCGACGCTCTTTGCGAAGAGCCTGTAGTTTCTCCCTGGCTTCATCCAGTGGGATCAAGCTTCCCTTTGCTTGAGAGCTAGGATCATCACGATTTCGAATATTGACCGTGCGAGTTTCTTTCTCCTGTGCTCCGACAACTATTTATACAAGTCAGCAAAATTTGACAGTCTGTGAGAGATATGACGGAGGGTGTGGCTCACCAAATATGAAATTATATTGCGCCAGTTGCCCCATGCGGATCTTTTTCTGCATGGTATTCGAGCCAATATCAATATCCACATTTAACTTATCACCACGGAGAATGGTCTGGAGCTCCTCCACGTAGTCGTTGGCTGCTGGCATGACTGGCACAATCAGGATTTGTCGAGGGCTCAGCCAGAATGGCCATTTACCACCAAAATGCTCAATGAGAATGCCAAAGAATCGCTCAAAGCTACCGATGATGGCCCTGTGAATCATGACAGGCCGAGCGCGTCCAGGCCCAGGAGTCTCATCATTAGGTTGAGAAGGCTTATCATTGCCAGCTGTCTCTTTGGCCGAATCTTCCTCCTTTTTAGGCTCCGCTGGTTTAACCTTAGCTTTAGCCACTTCATTTGTCATGTATTCAAGCTTAAAATTGTGAGGCAATTGGTAATCGAGCTGGATGGTGGCACATTGGAATTCTCTCTTCAAAGCATCCTGGATCGTTATGTCGATCTTGGGGCCGTAGAATGCACCGTCGCCCTCATCTATCTCCCAGTCAGAGCCTTTGAAGCGAGTCAAGGCCTCCTTAAGTCGGGCTTCTGCGAAATCCCAGGTCTCAAGCTTTCCTAAATACTTCTCTGGCCGAGTCGAAAGCTTCAGTTTGAAACTAAAACCAAAAAGTCCGTAAATCGCGCGTAGGAAGTCAAAAAGTCCCTCGATCTCTTGCGTAATCTATAAAACTTGTTAATACACTTAAATAGTATGCTAGAAATCAAGGTCTGGACTACCTGATCGTCGGTGCAGAAAATATGGGTATCATCTTGTTGGAATTTTCGAACACGAGTCAATCCATGGAGAGCTCCAGACGCTTCATTCCTGTGGAGGACTCCAAAATCCGCCATTCGAAGTGGCAACTCTCGGTAACTTCTCTCACGATGATTGAACATGATACAATGCCCAGGACAATTCATTGGCTTCAAAGCCCACTCTCGTTTCTCAATAGCAAGTTTAAACATGTCATCCTTGTAATGATTCCAATGGCCGGAAGTACGCCATAGCCCGACGTCATACATATTGGGTGATTGGACTTCCTGATAGCCACGTTTGCGGTACTCGGTGCGCAAAAGTTTTTGCAACGAGTTGAAAATTTTGGTTCCATTCGGAAGAAGAAAGGGGCAGCCAGGAGAGACTTCATCAAAGAAGAACAATTCTTGCTCCTTGCCAATCTTCAGATGATTACGTTTTTCAGCTTCCTCCAGGAACTTCAAGTGTTCTGATAATGCCTTTTTATCTGGAAACGCGACGCCGCGGATCCGCTGTAGAGAATCATTGGATTGGTCTCCGAGGAAATAGGCAGATGAGTTCTAGGAAAGTCAGCAGACAGTCGGTTACGAGGAATGAGGGACTCGCCTGCATGATCTTCATGGCCTTGATTTTACCAGTATTCTGAATATGAGGTCCCCTGCAAAGATCGACAAGGGTTCCACACCTGTATACGGTGCTGCTCTCTCCTTCCACAAGATTGTTAATATAATGCATCTTATACTTGCTATAACTGAACATTTTCTTCAAGTTTTCTTTAGACACCTCTAATCGGTCGAATGACTGTTTTTCCTTGAAAATTCGACTCGATCGGGAGTCCAATGATGGCCAGTCTGTTTCCTTGACCACGCCACTGCTAATAATCAGCAGGTGTTACAAAAGTAATGAGCGGGGAAAGACTCACTTATCTGGCAAAGCCATGTCATAGAAGAAACCTTGAGCAGTTGGAGGTCCATGTGACAGCATGCATCCATACTCGCACTCGGCAGCTTCACCCAACACGTGTGCACTAGAGTGCCAAAAAACTTCTCTTCCTTCTGGCGCATCGAATGGAAGATAAGATACTCTGCAGTCTCTCTCAAGTGGCCGATCCAAATCCCAAAGTTGTTTCCCATCCAGCTTTGCAATAACAACATTAGAGCTGAACTCTTTCGGTATGTCCTTCAAGAACGAGCCTGGTGTAGATTCCCACGCCTTGGCGATGACCGTGGAAGGGGTCCCATTGCCAATATCTATGGTAACAGTAATGTCGAATCGAGGCTTGGCTTTCGCTTCTTCGATAGCAGCTTTCATCAATTCGTCAAATAGCTTGTTGCGCTCAACAATGAAGTCCGGGAGAGGCGTATCGTCCGGTTTCTTTGATTTTGACTTTCCCGGTTTCTGCGGAGGGGCAGGCGCAGATTCGACAGAACGGTCAGGGAGGTCGGTCTGGACACCTTCAGAGACCGAAGATTTTGAGGTTTCTTCGCCCATTTTGATAGC
Organism: Nannizziopsis barbatae; assembly: GCA_014964245.1. Lineage (NCBI taxonomy): Eukaryota > Fungi > Ascomycota > Eurotiomycetes > Onygenales > Nannizziopsiaceae > Nannizziopsis > Nannizziopsis barbatae. The sequence continues at coordinate 3,094,101 of JACVYH010000003.1, forward strand.
TCAATTGCACGTATCTCCCTTCTCAAGTATTCGGCCAGCCCGGTTTTCAGGTTAAAAGAGGATTGTGTTTTCCTTGACTCATCTCCACTAGGCGAGGGGAACTTCATTAGTAGAATCCCTCCGCAATTTTGGTGTGGAAAGCGGTGAGTCACGTGACGACATTTTTTTCCACACTCGTAGCCGAAGCTAACTTGGATGTTCGCATCGAAGCTCATGCTCATCGCAAGCTGAAAGCGTTTTTGATCTGTGCTATTATCCGTCAGAGAATACTTCCAAAATATGTCTTTTCGAGGAGGTGGCAGAGGCCGGGGTTTTGGCACCGGCGCCAATCGCGGTGGCTTCTCTAGTCGTGGTAGGGCCTCATCGCCGTTGGACAAATTTTAGTGAAAAAAAAGCTGACTCTAGTCTTTTAGGACGAGGTGGAATGCAGCAATCCTTTGGACCTCCGGCGGCAGTTTTAGGTATATCTACTACGACAACGCAATAAAAAAGAAAATGCTAATATGGTCTTAGAAATGGGTTCGTTTATACACGCCTGCGAAGGGGAGATGGTTTGCGAATCCATCAATCCCAAAATTCCTTATTTCAACGCCCCGATCTATCTCGAGAACAAGGTATGCCGTTACACTCTCCTTCGGTCATCGAGAATTAGCGAAGCTTACACAGGGTTAGACACCGGTTGGAAAAGTTGACGAAGTCCTCGGCCCCATCAACCAAGTATACTTCACGATAAAACCACAAGAAGGCATCGTTGCAACATCATTCAAGGCGGGAGATAAATTTTACATTGGAGGAGATAAATTGTTACCTTTGGAAAAGTACGCCCTTGACCTACTCTATATATTATTGTTATGGCACTGACAAAATGATTTTTAGATTCTTACCAAAACCCAAACCACCACCAGGTGAGATTACTTAACGTCCTGGGTCCTTTTGAATGATAACTGACTGTTTTTTTAGGCGTTTCAAAGCCAAAGCGGGCCGGCGGTGCTGGTAGAGGAGCTCCTCGCGGAGGCAGAGGCGGTGCTCGCGGTGGAAGAGGTGCTCCTAGAGGCAGAGGAGGATTTGGTGGAGGATTTGGTGGCAGAGGAGGCGCTCCTCGCGGTGGTCGAGGTGGCTTTTCTTCACGCGGTGGCTCGAGAGGCGGTTTCCGTGGTGGTTTCCGAGGTCGCGGTTAATTGTCGGTTTTTTTCTACTGGAGTTCTGGAGCATGTCGGCTGGGAGTTTCTATTCGGATATGCGTGAGGCACAATCGATTTGCTCTGATATTTCTGTGCTAGCAGAGCAGTGTAAAAATAGAGGAAAAGTTGCTCTTTGACACGCATTTCTTGGATTCGAAGATCATTGATCATGTTTCAATTAGTAGCATCATCATATCTATGCCTGTATTGGCATTCAGTGCATCATGCAGAAAATAATGAGAGAAACCTGGCGGTGAATTTTAAGTTTGGCTGGCTGGCTCAGTTCGAGTTTGTTGGGTCCAGGAGTATGACGTTTCCTGCCTGTGCGCAGGGTCCAAGAACATCACTTCTGCCAACGAAACATTCTTCTGGGTGTCTTGGAGGCATTTTCTTTCTCCAGCCACCTCAATATCTTCATCAATTGTTGCAGAAGATATATCTCAATATTTAATTCATCTTTTAGATACCAACATTCGTTAATATCCGCCTCCCAGAGCAATGTCCCGCAGAAGTTCGGTCCCGGCGGCAGCTGTGGCAGAAGCTGCCAGCCCGAAGCGCAGTCCTGAAAACAATAATCAAGGTATGTCGGCAAAGTCTTAGACTACTGTAAAAGGAGTCATTGAAATCATGCGACTAACTCGCAGTCGCAGATGAGCAGAAGGCGATTCTCTCCACCGATACTGGGCACTTCAGTATGATCAGGTCAGTGCATGCCGGCTCTCGGGCCTCAACAACGATTCTGGGCCGTAGCTTATGCAATGTGTGAAACAGAGCCCTTCAGCTAGCTGATCTGATTACCGAACTCAATGGTAAGTATCAAATGAACCCAAGCGCCTATGTATGAACGTTGTTTGATACTAACATGCGTGATAGGGTTCTGCGGAGGCAAGTCGCCGAGTTTCTAACTACGGACAATTTTCATTAGAAGCATCAACTCATAACTGTGTCTCTAGTTATGTCGATATTCTCCTCAATGCGATACTGCCTTGGAGCGCCTGATCAACTACGAGATCTATGGATCGCTCTCGCGTTCATGCCCTTCGGGTTGTTTTTCGACTTTATGGATGGCAAGGTTGCACGATGGAGAAGAAAATCATCTCTCATGGGTCAAGAGCTCGACTCATTAGCTGACTTGGTACGCTCCTTTTCTGAACCAGCTAACTAATTGACCGCGTGCTAAATTTCGCCTTCTTACTTTTCCAGATCTCTTTCGGCGTCGCGCCAGCCGCAGCCGCATTCGCCATCGGACTTCGCACGCCTCTCGACCACCTCCTGCTCACATTTTTCGTTCTCTGCGGCCTAACTCGCCTTGCCAGATTCAATGTCACCGTCGCTACTCTACCCAAGGATAAATCCGGAAAATCGCATTACTTCGAAGGAACACCTATTCCCACCACTCTCTCGATTGCCGCATTGATGGCATACTGGGCATCAAATGGCTGGATATTGGAGGATATACCCCTTGGAGTAGTCGGTCGCGATACTCTTTACGAATTCCACCCGGTTGCTGGCTTATTTGTCCTCTGGGGATGTCTTATGATAAGCAAAACGATTCATATTCCCAAGCCATGATCTGTCACTTGCTTGCTTGTTTGGATGGAGGAGGTGATAGGAGATACCCACTGCGTTTTAAAACTTGACAGTGCATCTTTACATTGAAACTTTTGGATTTTTTATGCTATACGGGCGATGATGCTTTTTTTGAAAAGTGAGGCTGTGGTTGCGATTGGAGAACTGCTACTACGTCGGCGATGCTATCTTAATACGTGATATACTACAAGAGGACGACTTGAATTGTGATTAGGATAGCAGCTTCGCGCGTTATGACAACATGGCAGTTCTCAAGCTGTTCTTGATTTGGACCACTTCTACTAGTTCTGTAATTCATGAACCGCCACCACCATCCAAGAATTCGACACTAGTGGTCAATAATCAAGGAAGAAAAGTTTTCTTACTGCTCCAATGATGAGTTTGCTGAACGACTACCCTCCTGCACCCTATCACGCTTCCTTTTCTATTATTATTATAAGTTAGCTGCCCAGATTTTCCATACTCTCCCATCGGACATTTTCCAAAAGCTCCACCATTCCAAGTGTCTCACATCACCTCGGGACGAAGAGACTGTATGTAATCCTTCTCTTGGCGTAACGAGGTAACGAGATAACGAGAGCCCCTCCATTCTAGAACACATACTCCATAAATACTGCCAATCCTCGATTCTAGAACGAATATCGGAAAGTAGAGGTTGTGCCATCATGATGCATTGCTCCTAAACTAGACACCTGAGTTGCGTATTCTTTTTCGTAATAGATTAATCCAGGGCGATGAGCACTGCTTGTTGTGACTCTTGTAGGGAGTAAGTGTTCTCTTTCCATGAGAAATAATGGCAACAGGCTACCTGAGGCACATGATATGAAGTATAGGAGGCATATTTCTCGGCGTATAAAAGCTTTATGACCCAGCGTGTCCCAAAAAGAACGACTCTAACGCGATAAAGTGTCCCAGGAAACGCCGCATCATTTTTTAACTGGTTAGGGGGGTGGGTGTACCAATGACATGTGAAGATACATAATCGCCACAAGCACAGGCCACCACCGTTGTTGCCTCTGGAGCTTGAGATATCCTCAAGGAAATATTTCTATAAGAATAGTATATAGAAATGGTCATAGTTCGCGTATAGTGAGTCATGGCTCTAATCCATTGCGGTTATGAAGATGTAGACCAAACAGAAGGTCTATTGTAGCAAATCGGGAAAACCTCGGAAGCACAAGGTTACGGGGCGAGATACCGATTTCTGGTTCCTCAACATGTACTCCGGATCGAACACAGGATCTCTTTTGATAGTTGGTGGTAAAGTTGAGGGAACGGTACCGTGGAAGCTCTGTGGTTCCTGAAAAGGGAGTCGTTTCATCTAAAGCCCCTTAAGAGTCAAGTACTAGGAACAGCTGGACGAGCAACAGAATGGCACAAGAGAAACGGCTATCTGAGCGTTAAGATAGGCTGACAGGAGAGTTTATTTGCCGGACAAAGGAGCAGGTGCTATTCTTGGGCCCGGAAATCATTGTTCGGTTGTATATATCAAGGTTGAGAGATATACTCTGTAACATATGCACGCATTCCTCCGAGGTGCGAACAAAGGACGGCAAACGACGTCGTTAACTGCGAAAACCTATTATAGATAGGAAGGCGGTCAGTTTTGAAAGGCAGACTGACTGTTTTGAGCGTCCTGCCAGCATTCTTGACAGCTTCTATATATGGTGTCAGTCTACTCGCGACGCGTGGGGTCTGTCCTTTCTGGGTTGGGACGTTGAAACGTTGGTAACGAGGGCGGTTAAGTTCATCATCTGAAAAACCGCTCAAAATTATTCACAACGAGAAATGTTGGTCAATAATATATCGCGCTTGCTGAACGAGTTCTGTCCGTTTCTTTGCTTTCTTTGATCATTATGATCTGATTTCAATAGTCGAGAAGGGAGAAGAAAATAATAATAAACGAAGGCCGACGCGGAATTAGTTACATTAGTCTGAAACCCACTCCACCGACTTCATCCGATTCCGAGATGAACGGACAGAGGATTTTCTTAGGAGCGTGCGCGCGCGCCCTTCGTGAGGCTGAGAAAATAAAATACTAGACGGTGATAAGCGTGATCGCAAATCCGAAGTCAGCACTATTTGAATGCTGCATGGACTCGAAGCTATCCATGCCCTAAGGTATGCCAATGGTAGTGGTCATATCAAATGCCTGTCTAGGCGAATTCCGCAGTCATCATTGTCTCGACTTCTCGGAACAGAGGAACCCGAATAGTAATAAAATACCATAATTTGCTGGGGTGTTGATTCGAGAGCAACATCGGGATATCCAGGGCCACTATATGACAAAACACCGGGATGGTCAAACGGTTGGGAGTGTTGGTGCGTCAGTGAGTCGATACCAAGGCAGCAAGTTCGGTCGTTCTTAATCAATGGAGGTTTTGGCGGGTGATGGTGATCCAGAAGATTTTCTCTTTCTCGAACCCATCGATCTTCTTGTCTGTCTCGTCTAGATTCAACTGGAAGCGCTGATAGTCTGCTTCTCGCTGTTGGCCCTTCCTTGTGTTGGTTGCGAGTTGTGAGGTTCGATACCTTGACCGCACAGCCACGGAATCAGCAGCAGCGAACCTTCCAAGGATCCCGGCAGTGGAGCGGCGCTAAACCCGATTGGGCGTCTAAGTGGTTCCTGACCCACTTGGCGGGAGTTCATTTTGTGTATCGAAAAGAGAGCGTCTTGCGCTATTACGCAGCCATTACGGGAGCGGTATTCTTTCTGTGTGGTCTGTCACAAGGAGAAGAGAAGACAAGAGCTGTCAATCTGAATGGCTGGTGGGAGTGATCACCTTTGTGTATCATCTGTATCATCATTTTCATGGATTCTGCCTATCATGATTCGCCAGTCTATCTCAAACTTCCAGATGCACTCTGTACCACCTGCGTAAAGCTGCGTCGACACACCACACCGGGTATTATTACTCGTACGGCGTCGTCGGCCGTTCGTTTTCTGCGAGACTTTTTTTTTCTCTTTCCGTTGTGTGCCCAAAGCGGCCTAGCGCCGTCCAGGGCTCATCTTTCTTGGGTCGCCAGGTCACATCCTTTTTCCAGGAGGTTTCACCCCATCCGCCCAAATAATTCCTTCCACCTCCTCCTCCAGCGTCACAAACCCTTCACACTCGTTTCATTTTCCCTGATTTCCTGTCATTTTTCTCCTTCACTCGCTCTCTGTCTCTTTTGGCCCTTTGCTATACATGGACTGGTGACTTTCTCTATCATCACCGTCCATCCACTTTCTCTTTGGCCCTTGGTTTCCACTCGTTTTTTTCTTTTCTTTTTTAGACCTGCGTTGTTTGACCTGTTTCGGTGCACGACCGTCAAAGATCGAAGTCGACAAGAAACCCTTCATCTCCATCCTCACTCTCTTCCATCGTTTCCAATCCCGATATCGATTAAAACTTATCGCTCGTCTCGAGACGTCCGCCATCGATATTCGCTATTGTTTATATTCCTAGATCTAGAAGCGATTCGCCCAGCACGCACCATCCACATCCGCCTCTTGGTCATCGCCTAATATCCCAAGATTTCGAAAGGAGGTCCTGCATCAAGGAAACAACAACCAATCAAAAGAGACGGTCATTCGATCTATAGCACTCGATATATACAAACCCCTAATATCGTCCTCCACGTTGAGGGCAGACCACACGGTCATTCTTAGTGATCCGACTCATCTTGAACTCAGATTCGTTCGCTCACATGAAGTCCTTACTGTCTATCGCCGCTTTGGCGGCTTCGCTATTTGCGAATGGCAGTCTTGCCGCCGAATCGATTGATGTCGTCACGTTAAAAGGATGTTATAAAGCAGTCGGACCCTCCATGCAGGATCTCGGTCCATTTACCTTCCAGTCCTACGGATACTGCAGAAGCCAGTGTCAAAAGATGAATAAGCCTGCTATGGCTGTCACAAAAGGTTCAAATTGCTACTGCGGTGATAAGATTCCCAACAATGACGCGAAGGTCAATGATAGCCAATGCAAAACACCATGCGATGGTTTTGATAAACAATATTGTAAGCCATATCGACTACACTTACTCTCTGTTTAGCGCCACTAACATTCTTAGGTGGTGGAAAAAATGCATTTTTCGTCTTCGCTACATCAGAAAAGGATGATCCCGACACCGAGGAGGCCGTTTCGTCTTCAACATCATCTCCCACAACAGCATCAACTACCGCACCAATGCGGACTATTACACAATCTGGTGCTACTGTCATTGTCACTGCTGGCGGTGACCCAGCCAACGAGAACAAAGGCCCCAACAAGGCTGGTATTGCAGCTGGTGTTGTTGTTGGAGTGCTTGTCTTATGCGCTATTATTGGCGGAGCCTTTTTCTATATGAAATACAAGAAGCGCAAGGAGGTCATGGAGGAATATCGTCGAAACGCCACAATCAGCAATTTCGTCTCCGGTGGAAAACCATTCTCCGAGGGCTCTATGTCCGATTCACGATTAGATCCTTCAATGATGTCGCAGCGACGCCAAAGCAACGGCAGTATTGCCGATGACCAAGACTTCTCTCGGCGAATTCTCAAGGTAGGTCGATCGCGTAACTTATAACTAATCCCACAGCATGCTAATACTTCCTAGGTCACCAACCCGGATTCGCACTACTAAATCAAGAAGTATTACGGCTCCAGGCCTCAGCTTCGCTTGGTGGATCTGGCCCTCCTTTTGCAAACGCCTAGTTGAACGATTCTATCATGCCCCTTTACCTGTCCTCGATGATTCAACCCCTTCCTTCATCTCCCTCCGCCAACCCTCGATTTAGCCTCCTCCTCATCCTTCTGTGATAATATTCTATTAACGATCAATCTATTGATTACCTCTCTTTCCCCGGCGTTACGGCATTTGGAGCGTGATGTTGCGAGATGATATGAGAATTTCGCCCATCTTCTTTTTTTTAATTGCTATTGTGACATGTCCCTCTTTTTCCAGTGCTATGGGTGCTTTGCATAGAGTCGTTTGGGAACAAGCAGTACACACCTAGACCCCATTCATACTCGGCTCAAAACCAGAAAAAACTTGTATGGAAAGAATCCCCAGGATATTCCATTCATTGTTTGCCTATTTTTTTCCATGGGAAGAGAGAAAAATCTTTCCATTATTTACCTGTGGTTTCGGCCACAAAATTTACTGCATGTGAGGAAGGGAAGGGCTGTCTCTGTATGCAATATGGCGTTAATTCTGACTACTTCGAACTGTCCTCTTTATTTCTTCGGCTCTCCTTTTCTCCCTTCTGAATATAGGTGGGGCTTCTTGCTTTTTTTTCAGCCAGGATAATCAGGTACTCCGTACTTATGTAAAAATTATTGCAAGTCCTGGAAATAAGTGTATATGTATGTCACGTTCCATCCAGTCCAAATATCCATCCATACCTACCGCCTTCGAAATTCGCTCTCTCTTGGGACTACAGTATATCTACCCTGTACCATTGTTTATTTGAATCGATGCCGGTTCCTTTAAATTGTTTGTTTGTTTGGTTTTCTGGCCGGTTACGTCAATCTACCGAACAAAGCTCATCCATGGTTCATCGACCGCCAGTCTCTACCACGGTTCACAGATTAAACAATCTACGTATAGTACCACCCAAAATTTTGGAAGATACCCAAGGCCTAGCGGATGTGGCTCATTGATCTCAAATGAGGTTGCCAAAAAAAAGAAAAGGGGGGGGGTTTCAAAAGGAAATAACTGGAACAGGCACGCATCCACCTTTTCTTTCTCGTATAGCGAGCTTTGAAGCTCGAGAGAGGGTAGGTACAAGGTACCTATGCACAGCAATATTGAGGTCGGCCCATCAGATTAGATACCTACCTAGCTACCTAGCGACGTCACCTGTGTTGTTTATGATCTGGCCGGTAATGTAGACTTTTGCATATGTTTCAAAATCTTCTTAACTCTCTGTCTAAGTCTACAGCCAGCGATATCTCGGTATCCCACGCTACAATATACATACATAAATGGTAAACGCGTTTTCTGATACGTACATACTGTTGCTGGATCGGCTTTGAGTCTCGATGTACATACACACGGAGTATACAGAGAGGATATGATTAGCTACGCGTGGAAAGCAATTTATTGTCTTTGTTCACTGCCTGTGTATCATGGAACGCCTGTATGCTCTACTTTTCTTCTTTCTCAGTTAGTGCTGGTATGGATGCCTTCTCGTCGCTCGAATGTACCTGGGCATGCTGCTTTATCCGGCCATCACCGAGGTACCTCCTTAAGAAGCCGGAACCTAGGGCTAGCAATCTTAAAGCCCAATCTACGGAGTAGGTACTCCAGAATATTATACAGCATCCCACATTGTCTGAATAATAATAGACGTGAATCTATATTCTGGGCCACAAATTCATATACTTCCATCATAGAGCCCGGCGTGGTGGCACTGTCCGTCAGTACGAAACCCCTTTTTATAGTCGCCTCAATTCGTCAACCCTTCGCCGTTGTTATAAAAGAAAGTCGTAGTTGTCTTAGCTGATATCAAGGGTTCCATTTTCCAATCAGTTAGCATCAATACACAAACGAATCGCCCTTAAAGGCCCATCTATTAGGGCTGACATCGGAGAATCCCTTATCACAAATGCCAACGCCCAGAGGGGCACGCCAGAGGAGCATGGTTCTCTCACTTTGAAGCGGTATCCAAGGGATATGAGAGAAGCACAGGATTGGCAAGAGAGTGCATCCTAAGCAGCCTCTTCTTTAGCATAATTCAATATGATGAGCACCGCATCAGCTCATCACCATGGGCAGAAAAGGATGAGAGCCTGGTTATTATCACATAGAGAAGGAGCGGTGGGACTTCGAACGGAATCTTTTTAGCTCCTGCTTGACTCAGATTAAGAGTCAGGGTATTCGTCCCGGGTATCGCCTGATCGTTCCAGAATCAAAGGCTCGATAGACATTCTTTGAAATATAACCAACGAGGTGCGCGGTGATAGCTTGGAGTATCACCACCGCTTTTGGGCAGTTCAAACTGCTACTGACTGATGATATCGCACTATGAGTCATCGGCTACACTTGCTAGTCGATATCAGTATTACCGAACAAGAGGATAATCGTCCATCCGTCCCCAAAGCCCGGACTTCTTTCGGGGCATCCGGGGAAACTCGGGCTCTATATATTGACGACAAGTCCCCACGCAATTATGAGATAATAGGCGACTTGTAGCCTCGTAGGACTACATCATAGCAATGTCATCTTTGATGGCGATCAGTGGCTTGGCGCCAAATCCGAAAACAGACCGACAATTGACTTCACTTGATGACGGGAGCTGCAGAAAAACATGGAACTTTAAAGCCACAAATACATACCAGCATAGGATCTACATGTGAACGGTAAAGAGAAAAAGTTATTTGAGAAGGAGGAAGGAAAAAACATACAAAAAAACATACAGTAACTGGGATTCGCTGGTGGTCACCCACCCAACTACTAGCCAGTCGGCAAGTGGCTTAAGTACGGCTGAGCGGACGGGAAGCCCTGTTTTCCACTTCCTATGACCGTATGTGCTGGGAATAAAGTTTATTAGGATTATAGCAACCTAACATACACCTAAGAGAAGATCAGGCAAATTGATACCATGAAGCCATTCGAAGAAAAGCAAAGGTAGAGGGTAATTATGTGGTTCTTCGGGAGCTATTTCTGCCAGGATTGATAGGCATAATTATTTCGCACTAACTTCTTGGCTTTACATTCCCATTGACAAACAAAAAGAAGTTTGTAAGTAGCCGCTATCTAACTCTCCTTCATTGGCGATACACCCATAATTCTGTTGACCGAAATAATGACGCTCCATCCAGATCTTCATGTCGGTGTTTCAATCGCGCAACAGCGGTTGTCTATATGGGATTAACATTTAGCTGGTAGCCACAAAGCATAGCAATTGCACCTACTGCAATACAAGGATAATCGTTAAGAGGGACAGCCGTTCTCCTCAACACCCGTCGTCCCAGGTATGCCTGCCGCCACAAGGGCAGACACCACCACAATCATTGTCGCAGCCTATTTCAAGGCCGGGTCGATTCCAACAGTATCTACCTAGCTGCTTCATTCCATTTATGAAGTTTTCACGAGCATTTTCACATTTGCAATCAAAGCCTATCTTCGAAAAATGGCATTCGCCGGTGTGCCAGCAGGTCACTTCTGCAACAGAGGATGGAATCAAAGGTGTGAGGACGGCAAGTAAGGCGAGTAGCTTCATAGCGGAACGCATTTTGGGCTTTGGGTTTCGTTCGAAGTCAAAATTGCATTGTTTGTTAGTACAATGTATGTCAAGGAGAGAGAGGATCCGGCTGCTATATATTGCCCCTAGTTTGGAACGACTAGTCAAAGGCAAAGGAGCACAGTGATATCTCGGGTGCAGATGGTTTGTAATATCGACCTCTCTCAGTACCACAATTTTCCAGGTTTGATGCTCGTCTCCTCCTTCGTGCCATCCTTCAGTCACGGTGCATAATGGGTATTTCTTTTGTCCTCCGTTTCCAGAGAGAGGTCGGTTTACGTTTCGTCCAGGCACATCTAATAGGTCCGACAGCGTACCACAAACACAAAAAGGGCAGGGCCGAACACTGACTATGTGATATACAGGTTGGTCTTCTGCTGGAGGGCTTCGGGACTGTGGACTTATATATTCGCTTCAATTTTGCGATTTTTGTCTTGAAAGTCGGTCCCAAAGGGCCTAGGAGAAGGCGGCTGATTTTTCCGAAATCAGGCGCGACAGAGCATCAGAGCAGGAATTGACTTTGGTACATACAATAGGGAGTAAAGCTGTCGTGAAATCGTTATTCTGGGTTTGGTCACTTTCCTCCGGTCACTCTCTTATTGTGATCCACCCCAGGTGATGAGACCGTCCGTGTTCCGCGAGTATCAACGGTATATGTGCTTCGACATGAATCACACCAGTCATCCCACCCTGATTGGGCTCGCTCATCTGCTAATAAGCTTTTCAAGGGAGGTTACACGTATAGTTGCGATGTTGTGTCGCCGTGAAACTGGTTTGCATTGGGCGGCTCATCCTAGAGCAAGAAACGACCAAATACAAATCATCATAGTCAAAATGGAAAACAGTAGTATACGGTCCAGGGGGAGAGATTCCATGAATCCGCATAAGGGAATCAGCGAATGTCGTTCCTATGAGCGTACGCGGTACCACGCCTTGAGATTCCCCCTAAAGCTGATGTAAGGCCGTTCTCATCTGGCCAATAGCAATGATCATGTCCCGGAAGGCCAAGTACTCTTAGATAGTCACGAATGATATTCCTGTCCTCTAAGAGCTTCTCGATTAGCCCCAGACATATTGAATGACCCAGAGGACATGAATAAGGGCTTGGGAATGTTCGACGAAGGAGACCCTATCACTGCTTTCAATGCTGTGTGAGGACAACGAAATAGGTAACGATGGGTTCAATCGCCCACTAGTATTGAGAGCACGGCAAGATAAGAACAATCCTGTAAATCAATCCCTGACGAAGCAGATGAAGAAAATACAACAGCGGATTCACCAGGCAAGTGGCTTCCGCGCATTTGACAGCCAGAACCTTAGATATTCTTGGCATTGGTGATCACGTGGTAATGGCCCATCTTTATCAAATTGAGTTTGAGTGTTATTCCGGAAGTCAACTCCTGCACTTTACCTACATACAGAGTAGGCAAGATCATGATACCCTCTATCGAATCCGCTCCACGAGACCGTTACTAAACACCACAGAAGAGCCTCATGCCATTAACCACGCGCTCCCAGAATTCATTCTCAGCAAAAAAGGCAGGAATCGAGTCCGGAATTCTTTCGCTCCAACCTGATGGCATGGTGATGCACTTTCTGGCTTCATAAAATACTCGTTCTTGGATGCTGTAGCTGGCCTCCCCCTAGTCGATAATGGTTACTCTCCCATTATGAAATATCATGTCTGCCGGTATAAAATCACCGTGAGTCAAATCAATCTCGTCACCAGCAGTAGCCTGTACTTTCTTTTCCTATTCCAGATCAGGTCTGGAAGCACGGATTGCCTCTATTGCGCCCAAGTTCAAGTCACGACGCGAGTAATACGGACTATAGGACCTCATACCGCCAGTCGTAAGGGTGGCTAAGGAGAGAATCCCGACAAGGGCGTTTGCCAACAGAGCCGATATACGGAGCGGTTAGGGTACGCAAACTTGTAACATATTTGCGGAGCTGAGAGATCACAAGCTCTCTATCCTGCAGAGATGAAATTGTCCAGCCGCTAGCGACCGTCGGACAGGGAATATAATCTATGATAATGTAAGATACCTTAAATTGCGCTGCTTTTCTATCTTTCCGTTCGGCTTGAGGTTCTCTTTAGCCTTGACTGGATGCTCGAGATGGACTCGTCCGCTCATTCATTCTAAGAAAGGATTTTCGAGCCATGCCATTATAACCTCTTCGAAGGCTTAAGAGAGAAGCTTAAATATCGTCATGATAACCTTCTGAAGAACCCGGGAGGTTGTAGAAGTTGTTGAGCCTTGGTAACTGCCCTAAGCCTAGAGTATCGCTGGGTGGACACCATAGTTTGCAGGGGCTTCAAGATCCGGCATATCTATAAAATATCTATTCACGCTCGAACTTCGGCCGCACACAACCTACGGAAAGGCCTTTCCAGATTTCGGGACCCTCTATCGGTATATCGCTGATTTCACTCCTTAGGTTACGGGGGCAAACTTGCACAGCGGCCGATGTCGGCAGATATTGGAGAAGATATGATATTTACGAAGAGAAGCCACCATTACTGAAAGATGGGATCGTTTTCTACACATTTTCCATTGTGTGAGACTAGTACGAACATCTAGTAAAACTGCTGCACAACGCTCCACCAAGCCTAACAACACAGACACCCCTTCGAAACCTCACGCCAATAACCCCTCCCTAGATGCTCGATAGCGGCGCTGACATTTTCGATTCAAGTAATCAAACGGATTGGTAAGTGCAATCGAAATGAATTGGTACGGCAGGCCGAAATGATTAACGTCTCAATAGAACAGATTTACTTCTGTATAAGGCACGTCTGTCAGCTCATCTTCGCTCCCTGTCGAGTATGGACAGATAGAAGCTTTCATATATGAGATACATACGTTGCAAGCAGTGCAGTTGCAGCTGGAGTTAGAGCAGGAGCAGCTCTGGGGGCCGCTGCAAGTGCAGGAGTTGTCTCCACATCCGCAACCCATTGTGATAGATTTAGAATAGTTTGGTAGTTTGGTAGATAGAAATTGTTTGAAGGATCAAGTTCGATTTGGCTTCTTGACTGACGGGAGGGTTGATGAAATTCTTCAGCAGATTAAGGAGGGCGAAGGGTGATTTATAGACGTTGGAATTCGCCTGCGGCCTTTTCGCGTGGTTTGAAGAGGACCGGTTAGGGTTACGTCATGATTCATCATTCGTCAAAGCTCCCCCGCACAAGTTGTTACGATGCTTGTCGTGAAGGGCTGACGAGAAGCTTGGATGGGCGAGCAGCTGGGTTGGGCTCGACCACTGGATTCGCTGGTTCAGTTAGTGTTGCATGTAAAGGATCGTTTAACCGAACCCGCCACTGTTATCCATTGGGTCTGGATGCCGCGAAAAAGCCGCAACCTCCATCGCGGAAAGTCAAAAAACGAAGTATGACCAGGTATGAAGCATCCAACAGGAAGTAAAATGGAGAAACAAAAGAAATTTGTTCTGTAGGATCAAACATAAGTGTTCTGATCAGAGAATTGGGAATATTCCGTACATCAAGATAAATCAGCATGTAGAATTATAAAGGCCATGATCATCCAACCAGCTCTTTTCGTGAAGTGCATTCCGGCCAGTTCCGTAAACGCCCATGATGCATAAGATAGAAGAAGCAAAAAAAAAAGAAAGAAAATGGGTGGAAGTACGGATCATCGTCTGCCACCCGATCGGACGATTCCGTCGGCAGCAGCTTTCCCCAGCTTTTTCCTGCAGTCTGGGCAGTACCATTTTGCCGTTCGGCTTGGGACCTCTGAGAGTCCGACACAATCGAGGTGAAACCATTCTTTGTCACACTACCAAACGGAAAAGGATTGGATTAGCTCTAGTGTCAAGTCCGCTCGATTGGAAGGCCGGTGAAGAAGCAAAAACTCACATCATTATCTTCACAGCAAATCATTGTCCCAAAGCTCACATCTCCACAAAGGCAATACCTCGGTTCATTAGGGTCAATTTCCTCAACCACTCCGTCCTCGTCAATTCGAATGTCTTCTCGCAATTGCGCGTCCTTGAGATTCTGGTCTTTCTTTCGTTTGGCCGGTTTGGCTTTCCGTCGCCCCACGCTAACCGCCGATCCACCATCCTGTCCTGCCATCACAGGACCCGGTGCAGGACGCTTACTGCGACGACTTGCAGCGGTCGGGGCTGGGGGTACTGTAGTCACCGTGGCTTCAGTCGCCGATAATTTACCTGGCGTCATGCTCTTCCGCAAGCGGGTTTCACGGGTTGCGGTATCATGGGACGCAGCCGTGGCAGACCGTTGACGAGTGGTTCTTCCTGTGGGCGGGGTTGAAATTGGTCGGATCTTTAATGATGTTGACGGTCTTCGTCCGCTACGTGTTGTAGGACGCTCAGGCTCGACAGAGGACGCGATTGGCTTTTCTTTCGCTGGATCAGCGGGTGGCCCAAGAGTGAGCGAAATCTTTGTAGGTGTAACTTCCGCCGTGGAGGTCTCGCTCGGCCCAAGAGCAGGCTTCGACAATCTAAGTCTTTTCACATTAGTCTTCCCAGATGGGGCCTCGGGGCCGGTAGCCTCGCCATCCTCTACGGTTTCATCGAGTGTCCTCTTCTTGGATGTAGGTTTTGGTTTTGTTCTAGGTTTAGCTGCGACGCCGTTAGCAATGGACGGATCACTCAAAAGTCCAGTTTGAACAGTAGTTTCGACGAGACGCTGGTCGGCAGAGTGCGAGAACAAGGTCTTGAACGTTGACCCGATATCACCGAGTCGCCTTGCTACCGATGCCGCTTCCGCCGCCGCCGCTTGTGCTTGCTCTCGTGCCTGAGTCTCGCGTTTCAACTTCTTCGCCTCGTTCATTTTCATACCTCGATTAATAGATTTGGTCTCTCCCACCCCAGAGCTTTCCTTCACCTCGCCTATGCGAGCCAGCTTTCCTGGAACAAAGTTGTTCTCAACATCGTCACAATCAACGAATTCAGCACCAGATGCTTCTGCAACCTCCTTCGCTTTTCGATATTTATCCCATCCTCGACCAAGCTCAGACAACTCACGATGAATCATGACTTCGCTCGGTTGCCACAAGTTATTTTTCTTCATTTTCTTTCGTAGGATTGCCATCTCCCACTCCGTTAGACGTAGCCATGGTCGGAATTCACCACCGATTGTTGCATCTGCCGGAGGTGCCGAAAGGGCTGCCAGAGCTCTACTAGTAGAACGTTCTACCGTAGAGTTTTCGACCGGTGCCGCAACGGGCCGTTTACTTTTCTTTGGTGGAGGCTTTTTCCTAGTTACCTCTTCCGCGCCTGGTCCTGGAGCAGCTTCACCGTCAGAGCCTTCAACACTAGGAGCCACCTTATTCTGATCAAGTGATGCGACCCGAGCGTTTCTTGTACCCCTCTGACCACGAGCCTTTTGCCGAGCACCGTCGAGACGAAGTGTAAGCCGCGTTGGGTGCTCTGGTTTCTCAGGTTTGCTG
This sequence comes from Nannizziopsis barbatae, assembly GCA_014964245.1. Taxonomy (NCBI): domain Eukaryota; kingdom Fungi; phylum Ascomycota; class Eurotiomycetes; order Onygenales; family Nannizziopsiaceae; genus Nannizziopsis; species Nannizziopsis barbatae. The sequence goes on from JACVYH010000003.1 coordinate 3,110,515, forward strand.
CCCTGTGTCCCATCCTTTGTTTCCGGGAGGTCAATAGCTAGTTCACGCGCCGTGGTGATTGCGAGGGCCGCAAGTTTGGACTTTATGCTCGCTAGTCGATCAAAATGACGGTCCACCACATCGTAAAGACGATTCGCTTCAACAGACGACGCTTCTCGTGCATTTATCGCTCGCCTTAATTGTTCAGATATCTGTAATCGCAGAGCTTGCGGATCAGGGCGCAATTCGGGATTTAGTTCGGGCAATTGTCCGTATATTTTTGTGAGCTCGTGAACGGTATTTGCGGCATCCAAATACTTTTTGTCCAAATTCCGAATCAGGGTTAAGGAGCGCACGAGGTCAGAGGGGAGGTATTCGGTATAGTCAATAAAATCGGTAACGGTCGCTTGCGCGTCAGGATCTGAGGGGCCTTCAATGAACATTTCGCTCGGCCCGTGCGGCCCCAAACTTGCTGACATAGCTGCCTTGAAGCTGGCGAGCGACAGGGAGAGCCTGCGATAATGTGAACCGCTCAGCGTCTGGGGAAGAGGGCTGCAATCGATTGTCCTTCAACCATTATTTCAACAAATCACAGCGCCATGTGCAGGACGCAGGTCAATATCCCATAGAAAGCTGATTTCAGGCTTTCGCGACTCGAAAAAAACAACCATTGAAAGCTAAAAAGCACCGAGAGAATCTGAGATCTGCACCGAAAGGCGCATCTGAAGAATGTTGTTGGAAGCGACGCGCCAAGGCCACGAGCAATACCGTATCACGTGCTAATTGATATATCGCAAATATATTTTTCCGTGACCGGGTCCTTCAAACTCTATTCCACAAGCCGGCCCCCTGATATCACTACCTAGCCACATTAGGCAGTCAACAACAGGGTGAAGATCTCCAGCAGAAAAAGTCTCATTAAACACCATCATGGGATGTGTGTGAATCTGTTATGTCTTTAACAATGTGCTTTCTTTGATGACATCCTAAGAACTAAATCCTATCCATTAAGCCCCTTTGATGGGGATGATTCGAGCATAGTTTCCAAGGATTCCCGTACCAGAAGCCAGGCCTCTATCCTGACGCTTTGGAAATTGCCATACAATGGTATTCAAGAGCCGTTGAGTCGTGAATGAGGGCCGATGGAAGCTCCTTCCCCTGCGACTGAATATCTTAGACACTCCAGGTGGACAATATCGATGAATTTCAACGATTTCGACATTGGAATGAGGAAGGTTTGAACAAATCTCACTGGAGGTTTAGGAGCCTATATAACACGAGGTCAGAAAATTACAGAAAGAGACCGTTGGCGCGCCGTTTTCTGGTCTTACCAGGGAAAAACAAACGGGGGATTATACTTGGCTGCTGGAAGGAAACTAATAAGCGTGGAAGGTGTACCGCAAAATACGCAACAGAGATATGATACGACGAGCACTTCCTGAAGCTCCTCGATATGTTTATGAAACAACTGGTGCCCGCTTGGTGGATCTCCCGGGTGGCACCTATCCGGAGACCTTATGGGGGTTAAGTTTTGACTAAAAGCCACCGAGTCGGGGACTTTTCATTTTTATGTGGGCACACTGGTGATTACCCGCTATCTTCCTTGTCAACTTACAATTTCTCAACTCGGGAAGCAAAAGCATGAGGAACGGAGGACAGTATACTACATATTTGGTGAAAATGACTTTCGACAGGACTCATGATCCCTTTGGAATACTCCGCGTGTACTTTGTATGGTATGTTTGTCTCCGAATGAGCGAAATGAACTCCATCTCCCCAGGTCCCCACCACGCAGAGATCTTGGCCGGAAAGAAATCATCTATGTCAATACCTATTGGCAGTTCCGTTCGGTGGTATCGATTTATCAAGAATGCAGGTGTGCTCAACACGAGCAACTATCATGTTGAATATCCGACTAATGTGGCAAATGTCGATCCGGAAGCCTCCGGCACTCAATAGTTGAGCTCAAAAATCAAACAACCTCAACGCTGCATCAAGCCACCGCAGTGATCTTCGCTTTTCGGAGAATTCCCTTTCTGTGACTCTACCTCAGTCTAACACTAGATCGTCCCAAGAATGCGAGCGTCAATCTTTCAGCGAATCATAAGGCCGTTCTTTGTGGAGTGACAGAGATACATCTTGGATTCTTTTCCAGACAATTACTCTGCATCTATATCAGTACGTCGGAGAGCTCGGAGGTAATGCAGTCCCATCCGATTCTGCATGACTTTCTAGTACTTCCTGCGGGTTTGGTTCAAAAGTCCCCTCAACCTTGATGCCAACTCAGTATAACCGCTGGTGTCTCCCGTTGATGACTTCGTTTTTTGGATTCTCTTAGGATTGGCACAGTTACATTGATGTCGTCCCTGAATGCTTCTAGCTAATGATCTGTTTTTTCCGGTCTCAACATTTCCAACCGGACGGCAAGTCCAGCTACTTTGGGCCCTTACTTTTCTCTGAAGTGATTAACAACTTGGAAACATACAAAACAGATCTCCGCACATTCTGGCTCGCGCATTTTACCTCTTGGAATTTTATCCTTCATGCAATTTGGCATGAAAAAGCACAACAAAATCTGCTGTTTTTGATATTTTCAATACAACTTACTATCCTGAAATCAAAAATTATTACTAGCCCGAGGCTCTCGTGAACATCGCCAAATTTCAATATGACGGCAACCAACTATTCACAACTCGGCTGCATACCTGGAACTACAACAAGATTTCGGATAGACGTCTATACACAGTGACGGAACTCAGACTGCATTTCTCTCAACCATGGGGACCCACGCCTTCTCAATACCGCACCTTGGGGATGAAACATACCAAAAGGTCACCTGATGCTCCCGTTTTGTCGAAACTTGGTATCTTTCACCCGCATTTTCTACTTTTGGACAATGCAGGTATTCATCTTTTTGAGATACGTCAGATATCTACTGCGGGAGCACCCGATCCCAAAGCCACAGATCTCTCAACCAGCCGAGCTAGCCAACGAGCTTGCGATCTTCGTATGCCAATTCCAGCTGGTTTTTGTGTCATAGGTGGGGTGATAGAACAGGGAAGGAGCTGAACAATTGATGTGCTCATTTTCAAGAGATACTTCACGCAGCATCAACCCCGCCGACAAGCGGGCGAAATGATGGCGGAGGCGTGGCGATTGGACATATAAAGAGAACAAGAAACTCGCGTCCTTTCTTGAATCTCTTAAACCCCACTAGCAGAGATAAACGGCACCGCAGTTCCCGACCTTACTAGTATCCTCTACTCTACCAAGAAAATTGAAGATGAAGGCTTTTTATATTCCTTGCGTGCTTGCGCTCCAAGTGATCAGCTCCATGGCTGTGCCTGGTATGCCACTTTCTTGCTTGAAATAGGAACAGGCTGATGCAAGGCTTCATCTTAGGTCCTGCCCCTCTCCCAGAAGGTGATACCCTTGTGGCTCGTAGCCAGCTTGCAAGTTCTGGCTCCCAGGCTGGTGAGTCCTATTTTGTTTCTTGGGCCATACTTAATTATATTTCTAACCTATTCTGGGTATGATAGCTTGTTATCCTTGCGAACAGAGATATGGTCCGTGTGCAGGAAAGTGCTGCAGCCTCAGCATCGACCGCTGTGGGGAATCGCGGGATGGCAGATGTTACTGCTATGGCCGACCCCCAATGTGATTTTGCTGCACTTGGACCCCGCCTTGAGCCAGTCCTTGCTACTGTCTACCTACCATCATATCTCATTTGATTGGAATTTTGCTTCCCAATTGGTATCATGTTGCTGGAATTTAACTTCGCAGTTGAATGTTTTTAGGGAATGCAGCTATTTTCATCTAGCTAAAGCCCTAATTTCTGGCTGGATCTTATTTCTAACTCACGTTAACTTATGGCTATACACCCTTACAGTAAATCATCATTTGTCCTCTGCTGGGAATCACCGGTGCCTACAATTCCTTGCATACATAATTGAAAGGTTTTATGTAGAAGTAGCTTGGCGAATAGTTGGTACTAGCAAAACGCCGCCAGCATTTATCCAATTTTCAAGCTCTTGGCCCAGAACGTATATTGTGCTGCTTCTCTACGGCTCTCCGTGGTGCTGCATTAAGAACGGATGAGTTATCAACTCCTCCGCGGAAGCCCGTTCCTCGGGAAGCCACTTGAATATTTTGCCAACAAAATCCAATAAGAGCTTGTGGTCTTCTCCTTGCAGGCGCCTCTCTCTTACGGCAAATGACTGCTCAGGGATGGGTGTTTCCGCAATCCACTGTCCTGTAATGATTTTAGTACCAAATCGCTCTCGGGAAATTATATGTCGACTGGGGACCAACCTTCTGCGTTCCAGAACTTTTTACATTTTTCACTTCGTTGAAGGAAGCGTTGCGGAGGTGGACCCATGAGGGCAACCATCTCAGCGAGATGTTGCTCATCGTCTAGCATCCGGTTCTTAAGGGCAAAAAATAGGCGAACGTCTTCGAACAAATACCATATCTGCCAAGTATAAGCATATATGCAAGGAATTTCATATTGCGGGATAATATAGCCAAGTTACCATGACTCCCATTGACCATATGTCAACCTTGCAGTCCCAATCCATCCCTAGTATCACTTCTGGGGCGCGATAGAATTCAGGCATCGCATCGCCCCGATGCTTCTTTTGTCCAATCTTGGCTCTACCAAAGTCACAGAGCACTGGTGTCCCGTTGGTTAGGGGCATGGATAGGGACTGATAGATAATTCGGTCCTCAAGGACTTTGCGAGCGCTCGAGTGCAATAATTCAGACTGCTCCATTTCAGAAAACACAGTCTCGTCTCGAACCCCCAAGAGAAGATTGTTGGGTGAGATATCTGAAATAAAAGCGGACTATAAGTAAGAGATTCCTTCTTATAGAGAAGAAACCGAAGCATACCTGTATGTACCACACCAAGTTGGTGAAGAAGGTCTAACCCGATCAAAACCAGCTGATACGTTTGCTGAAGGAGGGACTTGTTCAGCATACGATCTGGCAATAAGTTGCGAAAGTCCGTGTATGTCATCCCCAGAGGTTTATAGAGCAGGCATTGATGTTCGCCCGTAGGCCCACTGATAATGAAGTCTTTAAGCACGAGTCGAAGGTATCTGTCACCGGGATGTTCATAATCTGTAGCTCGAATGTGCTTCATTACAGCGACTTCACTAGTAGATTGGGCATCTATACCGGCTTCTTGCCTGCAGGTGCAGACTTTCAACGTAAGATACTCATCAGATCTAAGAAGATGTCAGGCACCGAGATCAATGGATTCCAAAATGTTGTGTATGGTGATTTTCTCATTCCAAGTCCCGGCAGAGCCATACCGTCGAGCCCATTCCAAATCCGAGTTTCGCAATGATTTGATATCTAGACTCGAATACATCTCCTAGCCTGACTGGGTAGAAGTCCTTGGGATTATAATCCGGGAGATTTTCTTCTTCTATTCCGGAATCGTGAGACAGCAGTTGGGAAGGTTTAGGGGCCGCATTTGAACTGTTTCGACCAAGAAGAGAGCTCCTAAAGGTCGCAGGTATAACGCAGGGGAATTTCAGCAATGAGGCTTGACGAGTAACTGACCAAGCGTACGATACCCGACAGCGTGGCAACCATTGCCGCAGAGCTATTCGACTGAAGAGATGACGAACAACCATTGCCAGTAAATTCGGATCTGGAATTGTTCAAAGGTACGAACTTCAAGCTTCGAGAACGGCGCTTGAAGTAACAGAAAGGAAGCAGTATCGTCGTATCGAACTTCCCGAGTTTATCGCAAACAGCCAACCATATAATGCAAAAATATCGACCGTTTCCTGTGATGCTTTCTAAGGTGAGGACTGCTTCGTGTGGTCCTTTAAAAATCGTTTGTCTTAGGTAGTCCGAAGAACACCCCAATAACATATGGATCCTTTAGTTACAAGCTCATGAGCCACAAAATACTGTTGCGAGAGCCGAGTTGCACACAGGAAGTCTACGGGAAAAGGCGTGTCACCCCAAAAAATACAATCGGGATTTTCAATCTCAAAGAATTTTCGATTGGTACAACCATATCCTTGATTTTTCAAAGATGAAACCGTTAGTCCTCAAAATATCCCGACCAATCTAAATCTCCTTCTTCCCAGAAGTCTCGAGCTTCGAGTAGATCAGTCTGACCGTAAAATTCCCCAACAATGTTGATAATCATATCAAGCATAACGTGCGTTTGTCGTTGCAGTTCAGCATTTTCAGGGTTATTATTCGCGACCTCCTCATTTACTTCTTCTGCCGCAAGGCTACTTGCTGGCGGAGCAGTGTCATGCGTTTCCTCCGAGAAAGAGGAAGCTAGCCTAGCTCGTAGACGCGCTTTCGCTATTTCCAGCTCTGATTCTTCGTCCAAAGCTGGATTTTCATTCTCCAGACCGGGTCCAGAATTGTTTGCACCCACAGACTGCTCAACGGAACTTTCAGCATCATTTTCTAAAGAGTCTGCTTGAAGCTGTGGCGCACTTCCCTGCTCTTTGATTTCCCGAAGTTTCAGTAATATTTTCACAGCTCGCTTCCCCAGCTCCCTGATATTAGCAACATCCTCGCTGCCCATCTCCCCGACTTCTCGGCAGCGGCCAAGAAGTCCCCAAGCCCAAGCAGCTAACCTTGTCACTCGAGCAATCTCCTCGCTCTTTATTGCATCCGAAATGGACCGTGTCACGACGGCTAAAACTCGCAGCACATCTTCGGGGTGCATGCAAGCAATTTGGACCATTTTCGGGTCCTCTGATTGTAATAAACATCTCCATTGCTGCCTAGCCTGCTTATTACCATAAGGTAAGGAGATCGGGTGGGTCTCATCTAATGCTGCGATAGCCTCAGCAGGCGGAACACATTTCAGGGTGGAGCGTAAAAGCCGAAACCTATGGCGGAGGAGGTTGTAGTAGAGTTCTTGGGGGTCTGGTGATGGCTCAGACTCTGGTGCAACAGCTTTAGTAGGGTCGGTGGTAATAGATAGCGCAGCGTAGACACCATTTGCGTATTGTAACTTAGGCGTAGGCTCCACAGGTCCTATAAAGGATGGACATTCGTTTGCGGTTGTTTTCTGTTGATCGACTAGTCTTTCCTGCGCTATGAAGATGGCGGGAAGACCCATTGCTTCCGATCTATAAAACAAGTCCGAAAAGTATCACGGACAAAAATCAGCCTTGGACACTAAACAACAAAGGAAACGAAGAGAAAATATTTAGCCAGAGAGTAAAGTAGATGAAGAACTTGCTGCGACTCACCTCACCATACGCAAATACTCGAATCCATCCTCTGGAGGACCGTAAAATAATTCGTCTTCGACATCATCCAGTCCTGGGAAAGCATGCTTTTGACCAAATGTCGGGTCACTTTGTGGGTATTTGCTGGTGGGCTTTGGTGATTTCGATCTCGTTTCGTCCCCAGACTCTTCGAGAGAGGCACAGGGTCGTTTTGCGCTGGGAGAGTCGCAGGATATCGAAGCAGGGCTCTTGCGCTTCGTATTCATGCTGAAAAGCTCGGTTTATCGGCCAAGACGGTCGTTTCTCCAGCCAGAGGTAATTATAATAAAGACGTTGGTTTAAGAGGGCCAGAAACAGCTGCGCCGGATTTCTTTGCGGGAGGCTTTCAAGGTGCCAAGACTCAACTTCAAAACCCAAAGTCAAAGCGCGTCGCGTGTGAACTGACAAGATTGGAAGCGGAGACTTCCAATGAACCCTTTCCGATGTACGGAGTACATACATACATATGGAGTGATATTGTATTTGAATTTTCTATCAGTTACACGGAATCTACATTGGATTCTTATTATTTTGGGCCCTCCATTGCTGATTTATGGCCGCAAACGCTGTGGGTCACGGGGAAAGAGAGTTGCTAATCGAATGTTAGGCAAGCCCAAGAAGAACATCACGATACGATTAAGCCCCAGGCCTCCACCAGCGTGGGGAGGGCATGCTTGTCGGAAGGCTCCTAGATAATCCTCGAACCCTTCGGCATTCGGGTCCAGGCCGCGAGCTCTCATCGCGGCTTCAAGTTCTTCCACCTCGTTGATACGTTGTGCACCGGACATGATTTCTTCACCGCGCATGAAGAAATCATACGAATTGGAAAAGGTTGGGTCTTCAGGGCAAGATTTTGTGTAGAATGGTCGTACGGCGCTTGGGAATTTGTCTAGGACGTAGAAATCGGTGTCGTATTTCTCACGGATGATCCGACCAAGCTGTTTCTCCATAGCCGTGGTAAGATCGTTCTCGAACCTCTCTTGCTCGGACACATCCACACCCGCTTCTTTCAGAAGCGCAATACCGTCCATATATTTAAGCCGAAGCGCCTTACCATCCTTAGGAAGGCGGAAATCGCCAGCCTTAGGGTAAGATTTCTGGATATCCTCAATCTTATCCTTGAAGCGCGTTTTCAACTCTGAAAGTATGAACACCAAAAGCTCTTCGCCGAAAGATAATACTTCGTGGTAATGTTTCTGGAACGTTCTTTCAAAATCAAGGCCGATGAACTAAGACACTGTCAGCTCGGAAATGCATGAATGATAGGTGAGACGAACCTCCGTCAAATGCCTGTGGGTGTTACTCTCCTCGGCTCTAAAAACTGGGCCAATTTCGAAAACGTTATCCATATCTCCTGCAATACACATCTGCTTGCCCAGCTGTGGACTTTGGGACAGAAACGCTTTCCTCTTGAAGTAACCAAGCTCAAAGACATCAGAGCCTCCCTCGGTAGCGGTACCAGAAAGCTTTGACGTGAAAATCCATCTTGCTCCACTTTTCAGCATGTATTCTGCGAATAATTGGGCAACACCGGTGGAAATCCAAGTGATAGCTTGACTCGTTTCTGTCTGGAGATCCAAAATACGGTTGTCCAGGCGAGTCTTAAGTGTCACAATCGGCGTACCTTCGGAATCCACCTGGCCTTCTTTTGTTGATTCCGGAGGAGGTCTTTCCGCATCCTTTACTTGCATAGGGAGCTGTTGAGCGGCTTGGGCGATCATATAGATTTTCCTAATGTGAAGCTCCATATTCCCGTATGTAGCTGAGCTGATAGGGATCTCTGGCTTCTTGACGATACCAGTTACCTGAACGATAGAATTGACATTCAACCCGCTAGTCCATTTAACCATATGTTTTGAAATAGGCTCCTGCGCGAATATAACTGCCTGCACTTTCTTTCCTTGCTGTCTCAGCATCAAAAACGCAAGCTTTGCGCTTTGTCCTCTGGCTGTGTCAACTCTTGCAACCACTGTGACCTCTTTCTCGTAGAAATCCTTGGTATCGAATTGTGAGAAATTGATAATCTGGGGAAATTCTTCGGATTCTGGCATTTTTCCATATAGATCCTTCGCAGTATCTGCGGCCTGGCTAGCTTGCGCCTGTGCCTGCTCCTGAGCAGCGCGCTGAGCAGCCTTTTCTGCTTTCGCCTTTTCCTTTGCAGCTTTCTTCAATGCGCTCTTGCTTGGTGCAGCTGGTTCACCGGCCTCCGGAGCTGCATCTCCACTAGGCTGTGGTGGTGGGTTGTCATCGCCCTTCGTACGGATGGGAAGAGTAGAGGAGGATTGCTCCATGGCCGCGAACGAGGAGGGCAGTGGGATTGAGCCGAATTGTGACTAGTCGTAGCTTCAAAAAGAAAAGACCATGGAAAACTATTCGATATAAACGTGTACCTGTCTTTGTTGCCCGCAATGATTCATCCGATTCCCCGCTCGATCGTCACCCCACCAAAGAACTCTAAGCCCTAAGCCCTAATTTGTATCCCCAGGAGAACTTCAACGATGATACACGCGATCTGGCTATTATTCAGTGAAAAATCAAATTCAAATCTATATTCAGCTCTATTTGCCATATATACATGTTCTGCTAGAGCATTTGTGGGTATCGCCGCTTAACATACTCCGTACATATATACATATATTGCAGATGATATCGAAGATGGGAGAAATGCTGGGCCTTTACGAACTCCGTATTACCTGACAAGAACAAAAATTCCTTTTTGCACATCAATTTTGCCATTTTGATCGTTTTAGTGCCCATTCAACTGCATCTTGGACTCCGTTCACAATTATTTTCGGTGGCCAGGCAGGTTTGGACCCGCTGTATACACCAGTTTTCACCAGAACGGATGTCCATTCGGCACCTGTAGAGCTAATGAAAGAATTGGCTCCCCGAATATCCGACTCAGGGTTATCTCCAATCATATAGACTTCACGAAGTGATACCGAATCGGCTCTCTTAAAAGCATTTGCTCTTTGCTCGAGTAGCCGTTTCTCAGCGAATTCGTAGGTAGATTGGTGAGGTTTGCCGATGATTGTGCTTTTCAATTGCACTCCGGCATTTGGGCCTCCAGTCAATGCATCCCATACTCCCTGGAGAGCTGCTGCAAATCCACCTTGACCAAGGCGTGGCAAATGATAGGCAGCTGCCCAGAGCAGGTCAGGGTTAGAGAAATATAATGGTGGTTGTCCATCCTGCTGATATCCACGATTTGGTAAATCATCCCGATTATTCTTATCTGAGTAGGTCCCAGCAATTCCTTCTCGTGACAGTAACAGATCAATGATCACTTGAATGTCCAATGCCCAGTCCCTTGGATCATTGAATACAAGGATTGCATCGACCTTCAAGTTTCCAGGAGACTGGCCGTTTATAGCGCGAGTGAACGGCTGAGTGCAGCTTTTGTAGTAATCAGAGAATCCGGCTGAAAACGGCCAAATCGACGGGTGTGCCATGAATATATCAGCAGGCGTAACGACCGATTTGAACCCATATCTAGCAGCCGGTCAGAAAGCTCCTTGTCAGATGGAGAGACTTAATCCTACTCTTTAGCCACATGGCGGCATTTATCTTCCGGACCTCCAACAACTAACACGCATTTGTCCCGTAGCGGCCCTTGCTCTTTCTTGCCTCCAACAAGTTCTACAAAGGGTGTATGACTCTGTATGATGCGGCTGTGGTGCAATCGAAGGCCAAGGCGGTCGTTCAGTTGGGCAATTCTATCAGCTTCCGATAAACCACCTCCATTAGTCAACAAGATAAAAGGTATTTTGTGGCTTTCGAGTAGAGCGAGAGAATCAGCGGCTCCGGGGAGCGGTTGAGAGGCTCGAAGTAGGACACCATCGATACTGTTGGAATATTAGAACACGAACTGGAAAAAATGAAAAGGCTTACTCGAATACAAAGGCAAAATCTGGAACTCCGGAGCCGGGTCCTATGTTAGAACTGAAGTGTTTTCGAAATGTCAACTCTCGAGCCGTGCATGGCTGGAACCGGTAGCAAACACGTAAATGTCGGCCAAACAATCGAGAAGCAGACGACATTAAAAAGGTGACTGGGGAGTAGGTCTAAAGAGAAAGAGGGACATAGGGTCTGAGCCTCTTGAAAGATCAGAAGGGCGTGAGGCGTGCTTGGCCTCGATGTTCGTTAGCGATGCCCACTTTTGACTCTCGGGGGGCTCGGGCCTTGTTGACCGCTAAATTGAAGACGGGTCCCGCTTAAAAGGCCAATTAACCACGGGGCGATGCCCAAGCGCTTTAGGCGATCTTATCCTAAGGCGGAAGCTTATCACTAGAGATCGGCGGCGCCCAAAGCTCACCCTTAAACCTGAACGACATTCTCTCAAAAAAGCATCAAAGCTCTATCTCTCTGCAAATTAGGCCGGTTTTTTTCCCCTTTGATTGAAGCTATCTAAGTTTAATAACGGACTCGTTCATACAGGACATCGAAATGGAATGGCTTTTGTGTGTCCTAAAAAAAAATTCCGCCAGCAAGTGTCAAGATAGCGAATTCCCAGCCGAAAATCAAGCGCTGTCCTCAGGCCAAACATCATATCCAAAGGTATCTTTCATATTCACAAAACGAAAATGCTTCTTTGATGCAACCTCATTAACTGCGTCGAATTGCTCCTGAGTGAGCTCAATCTCTTTGAAATTGCTCTCAATGCGTGCCGGATTCGAGCTCTTTGGTAGGACAACATAGCCTCTTTTGAGCCCCCATGCGATCAAAACTTGAGCCAAAGTGTGGCCGCCCTCCTTTGCGATACCAAGAAGAGTAGGGTCCGTAGCGACTCTTTCGCCGGTGGTTGGAACTTGGTTTTGGGAACCCAATGGTGAATAAGCTTGCGGGAGAATGTTCTTCGAGAAGCAGAAATCCACAAGTTCGGTATTCGGAAGAAACGGGTGAATCTCGATCTGATTAACACATGGAAGCACCTTGGCAAACCCGAGGATCTGGTTAATTCCCGGAATGGTGAAGTTGGATAAGCCAATGGCTTTGGCTTTGCCTTCGTTGTACAAGGCCTCCATTGCGCGCCATGTCGGCTCCGGATTCAGGATCAGTTCCTCCTTTATGATATACTATGGGACAAGAGCATAACACATCAGTATGTTTGGCTATCTCATAAGAAAACAGCTCATGCGAGGACATAGACGAGATTTACGAACATACCTTTCCATCTGAACCCAACTTAGGCATATAATTCTCGTCCTTCTCGGCAGCAATTGGCCAGTGAACTAGAAAGAGGTCGACATAATCGAGTTGCAGATTCTTGAGAGAGTTTTCCAGTGACCATTCGACCTCGTCGAACTCGTGGAGATGATTCCAGACTTTGGTTGTGATAAACAAATCTGATCTTTTGACTTGCGGGATTTCCTTTAAAAAATCCTTGATTGCACCGCCAACCTCATCTTCATTCATATAGAACCAGGCACAATCGAGATGTCTATATCCGGTTCTCAGAGCATGAAGCACGGCTTTATATGTTTCTCCCTTAGCTCCCTCGTTTGCGAAGGTACCAAAACCCAATGCAGGGATTATAGCACCAGTGTTGAGCTTATAGTTGATATTGCGCGACATGGCGACTCTGAACAAAAGGATCTAGAGGAGCTGAAAATCTGTTGCAATAGACCAAAAATTGAAGGTAGAACAAAAATTTTTAAATCAAGAGTTACTGTGAGAAAGCTCTTCAATCAGTTGATTTTTTCTAAATATGTAGAGAGAGCCAACACACTCGGTAGCTAAACTAGCGTGCGTGATCCAACAAGCCGGGACATGCCGCTGCTTGGAAATTACTAGCCAATAGTTCACACAAAGAGTTTCACGTTCTTGACTAAAAAAGCACTCATAGTGATGTTTGTGTTTATCCTGGAAGCTTCCCTGTTCAGTTTCACCAAATGGATTTGATGGAGCTGCGAACCCTCCAAAGTTTCCGGTCCTCATATCAAAACTGCAAACTCAATGCTCCATATGTCCATACAAAGTTTTCGGCCCACACGAGTCATGGTATTAATAAGACGCCCAACTTGCTGAGCTATGGTCCCTAAGTGGTCACAATCAGTCAAACAAAGACCGAATCAGTGAAGAGCTAGTGCATATAAAGTCAACGCCCACCCAGACTTTTAAGGCTGAGCTAAATCCAAGTCCCAAAGGGTGGTGGTTAAATCGCTTAAACGGCTGTGCCATGCTGCCAGCCATCTGTCTTATCACTGTAAATATGGCCAGTCTCAACGACTGTTCACAACAGTGGAATCTATCTTACCCACCTGAAGCGGATGTGCGGTCGAGTCACCGAAGCCATTGGGTTCATCCTCCCGGACACCCTTTCATTCTAAACGCGGGTGGAGTCCCTCCACCACCCGACGTCACTATGAGATCTCATACCTGAGCTCCACAGCTGGCTCAACAAAGCAATGGTATTTCAAACCGTCAAAGAACAGAGCCTGCTTGTTTCATCACAAACTCAGCATCCACCATTTTCTGTGACAAATCTTTCAGCCATTTCAGAAGTTGAGTTTAGTTAGTAATGTTCACAGACAGAGTAGTTGCCAATGGGATAGAGGCATGGGGTGAATTGAGGAAACTTCCGTAGAACTGATTCCTATTTCCTTGCCAACAAAACCTTCTTCCACCAGAGCCAGGATATATGAAAAAATTTTCTGAAGCTGTTCATCTCACCCACTCTATTCCTCGTCCCCTCCCTAGCTCATGGTGGAAGCGTCATCAAAAGCAACCATGGCGAACGTTGACGACGCAGTTTTGCAACTCTATCAGCACAAAAGCCAGGATGCAAAGCAAGAGAGTCATGCTCACGCAGGTCAACTCAGTATCCTAGCAGATTCTCATTTTGAAGGAAATGCTATCGAAGTTCGCGCATTACGAAGCGCCGTAAGCGACGTTGGAGCGTTGATGCATAACCTGAGCCAAGAGCCATCGACCATCAATCGCAGAGCATCTAGAAATTCCTTTGGCGTCGCGTTGCCAATTCCGAAATCTCCTCGTACCCCTTCGTTCCTCCAAGATGCAGCCAGCATAAGGCGTGAATTCCTGGCTTCCCGAATCCAAGACCTAGCCAAAGAAAAAGTTGACGCAGCTAAAAACATGGCTTTTGTTTTCGACATCGATGGCGTTTTTGTCCATGGAAGCCATCTCATTCCAGAAGCAGCTCAAGTTATGGAAGTTCTCAACGGAGACAATGAACTCGGAATCAAGATCCCATACATTTTGCTCACAAACGGCGGAGGAAAAACAGAGAGCGAGAGGTGCCAGGAGCTCTCGCGTATCTTGGGATCTCCAATCTCCACAGAGCAGTTTATTCAGTCTCACACTCCAATGCAAGTCTTGTCAGAGTACTACGAAACAGTCCTTGTGGTCGGTGGAGACGGCTTCAAGATTCGCCAAGTTGCCGAGGATTACGGCTTCAAAAATGTTGTTCTTCCAAAAGATATCCTGGCTTGGGATCCAAGTATTTCTCCATGGAGCAAACTTTCGGAGGACGAGAAGAAGGAAGCAAAGATTAGGGATTTTGACAAGATGAACTTCCAAGCCATCATGGTTTTTGCGGACTCAAGAGACTATGCCACCGATCAACAGATTATCATGGACCTTCTTCTCAGCGAGAACGGAAGACTCAAGACGAAATCCAAGACCCCACTCGAGAATCAGCTTCCAATCTACTTCTCCCAAGGCGACTTGCTGATGCCCACCGAGCATGGAGTTCCTCGATTGACTCAAGGCTTGTTCCGAATTAGTATCGAAGCCATGTACAAGACCCTGACTGGAGGAAATCTGGAACGCGTGGTATATGGAAAACCCGAGTTGGCCACCTATAAATATGCGGACGAAGTTATAAAGGAATGGATGAAGAAGATTCACAACGAACACGTCTTGCCGAAAAACATATACATGGTCGGAGACAACCCTCAGTCAGACATTGTCGGCGGTAACATGTATGGTTGGAATACCTGCCTTGTGCGCACTGGTATTTTTCAGGGAGGGGAGAACGACGAGGAGAACCCGGCAAATTTCGGTGTTTTTGCAAACGTGTCGGACGCTATCCAGGCAGCAATCAGGAAGGAGCTTGGAGCCGAGTTCAAATTCAAATGGAGTGATAAAATGAATCCGATCAATCATCCCGATGGAGATTCGGCGGTTGAATAGTTAGTCAAACGGTGGCACGGAGGAGCTTCATCTCCACCACGAAACCTGGACACTGAATTGGTTTTGTGATTAAGAAAGATATCCCAACGATGATGTATCCTGCAGCAATTCGATAGAGAATAAATTATCAATGTCAAACTTCCTTGCTCTGTAGTACGAGTGTGGTCAGAAAACAAATCGGAACTTGCTGTCCTTCAATCAGTTAGTTAACTTAGTTAGTTAGTTGAGTTTCTCCACTGTGAAGTGTCAATTCGGAAATCCCGTGATTGCCAAATCCGTCAACAAAACAATCACTTTGTACTCTGTACATAAGTACATTGTATAGACCACACCATTGTTTTCTGATATCTAACTGTTAGAGCATATTGCAGAAAATTGATCATTGAGGTCCATTTCAACTAGGACAAGCAACTCAATCCCCAATTCCTCTTCCAACACCTATGCATCTCACGCTGTTTGGGCTCGGACTTTTGGCACAGTCACGTGATAACTCGCTTAGTCATATTTATCTCGGAGCACGGAGTTTCAAAATTGATAATCAATCGTCTCGACCTTGAGGTCCAAACATATCAAGAATGCACCGTCCGCAAGCCTTCCAAGCTTATGACCACCGAGATGGAGGAGGCTGAGAGAGCTCTCTACATTCCTACGGAGATTATTTATATAATTCTCTCCCAAGTTGATGAGCTTCCTGAAGCAGACCAAGTACTTGCTACCTGTTGTCTAGTATGCAAGGAGTGGTGTTCGATTGCTACCCCGCTTCTATACCAGCGCCCGACGATTGTCTCTAGGAACTTCGCATCTTTTGCTGCTGCTATAGCCCCATCTGACTCTCGTCGTCGGCAGAGCTGGACCCTGGGTCAACATGTGCGAGAGCTCGATCTTGGTGACTTAGTGCATCACAGCTCCAATTCTTTGACCGCAAGAATACTGCGAAGCACAAAAGAGGCACTAGAAATTTTTGTTGCCCCAGCCTATTCAATGTCGTAAGTTGGCGGTATTCCCTTTGCTCGTTTATGTTTTGGTTTGATGGGCTACGTATAATTAAAAACTAATTCTTGTCAGATCAATCAATCTCCTTTCAGTATCAAAATGTTCAAAATTACGACGTCTCGACCTCTCCTGCGTCCTAGCAAAGCTAGAATTTGACGAAATTAAGGCTTCCATAAAGAATCTTACCAGTCTCAAAGCATTGCGCCTCCCACGGGAAACGTCCCTTACAATCACCGCAAACCACATTCCATGGCCTCCAAACCTTCGGAACTTTCAGTTCGGAGGAGAGGATCCTGCCTACATCACTTCTTTCGCCGACA
This sequence comes from Nannizziopsis barbatae, assembly GCA_014964245.1. Classification (NCBI taxonomy): domain Eukaryota; kingdom Fungi; phylum Ascomycota; class Eurotiomycetes; order Onygenales; family Nannizziopsiaceae; genus Nannizziopsis; species Nannizziopsis barbatae. Next base: position 3,127,217 of record JACVYH010000003.1, read on the forward strand.
GCTTCTCTTGGCCCGAAAAATTGAATTTCCTTATAATTGACGGTTGCAAAAATCTATCAGCGGAGACTGTACCTGTCGTTTTTGGCAATCCTCACATTCAGCGAAATCTACGCCGTCTCAGGATCGTCAATGATTTCATTGACTATTATTTTATGAGCAACCTATTCCAATTCATTCCTAACGTGGTTTTCCTTAGCATGTCTGGGCTTATTGCCAGTCTTGTAGGCGTCCGTTTCTTGGAAGAATTGGATATGCAGCTGAATCTTGAGGAGCTTGAGTTTCTACCTTCCGATTATCCTTGGTGTCTGCCGATCGATACTCTGTTATCGGCCATTGATAAATCGCTCCATAAGGTACGGTGCATGATCTTTTCTGAACGTGATTGGAAAATGCATTACTCACCTTCTGCACGTTCGGATGAGGGACAACGGCTAAGACAAGCTTTATATGTTAATGCTGAAAGAGCGGGATATGACAAAACGAAGATCGAGCGAGGTGAGACTCTAGTGGGCGTTTATACGTTTGATTCTTAGGCTCAGCTTCACCTGCCCCATTTTGCTTCATTGTTAAATATAAACGGATCTTGTCCGGTCTTTTACTATATACGGAGTAAAATCACCTTCAATCTCAAGACATACATACGTTTTGATACATAGAACTCGTTCCTTTTTCCCATATATGTCAATGATCCCGGATTGTAACCCGCTAGATAACACGGTGAAGGAAATTTCTTTCGCAAGGGACATTGCGAAATCTGAAATGGTTTCATTCATTAAAAGGATAGATTAAAGCAAACTACGCATTCATTTTGAAGACGTTTAAATCTACGCAATAGCGCCAAGAACCAACGCAGAGAGGCCTTCTTCCTCCGATCGTACAGATACTTTAGTCGTCACACCAGCTTTTGTCGTGAAGGCCAAACGAACCAATGCGACAACTTTACCGCCGGTTACCGAGTTTCCGTATAGCTTCAATGTGTGCGTGCTATTACTGAGAACAACTTCGCAGCCTTCAAGGGGTTGCAACGACAACGCAGCAATGAGTTGTTCGGTTGCATCTAGGAGTTCAAATGTTAGAAAAAATTGGTTTTACATGGTCCACGGTTTGCATACCTTGAATTCCTTTCATATTGGAGAGCTGCAGTGTTTCGCTACTTTCGTCCCCATCCACAGCCAATTCATCCCATAGCGCATCGAAGTCGTTTGAGAAAGCGGGGATCACATAGTCACTACCAGTAAGTTCAAGGTCTTCAACTTGGTATTCGTCCTCATAACCAGTCTCTTCTGGTTCGCCAGTCGTTGGGTCGATCTCTTTACTCGTGAATTTCAAGATATTGGTAAACGAGGTGACGGGGTAGTTAGTCTCCTCGCTAATTTTCTTGAAAGCAACATATACAAGCCCAGGCTCATTTGTCACAAGTTTCGGCGCCGGAACGATGAAATCCAATTCAAGCAATTCTTCGTCCTCGGAAGGTGTTGCGATAACAGATACATCCTCGAGAACGGTGTCTGGCAGAGTATTCTTGATATCATATTGCAGGACGATATGCTCGTTAAAGACGTGTTTTGTGGCAGTGACAACATATTCCGTTTCTCGCTCAGTGAGCTCAATAAATGACGAGGATTTGAGAAGTGCTCCATAATCCTTGAGTTCGGGTATTTGCATGAGCTGTTCAGAAAACTTCTCTGTGGCGGCGGCCGCGGCAGCTGCGCTATCGGCAGCACCGTTTTGTTTTCGTTCTGCACCCACGGTTGGAGCTTTGATGGTCGGCGTGGCAGAGGTCAATTTCTTTGTCCTCTCCTCAGCTAACGCTTGTTCATGAGAGACAACTGGGACCTTAGACATGTCGAAAGCTGCCGCAAATACTGTCTTGTCTGTGGCTGTGACATACATAACAAGTTGGTGCTCAAATGTGGACAGAGCAAACAGATTTTCTGATGTGGATTAGTACGAGTATGGGGAGAAAGAGGAGGAAAGAGGCATACTGTTTGCAAGGAATCGCTCAGCGATATCACTTTCAGTTTCTATTAGCTTCAAGCTCAAGGCAGCACGGTCGCGAACTTCATCGTCTATGTCGTCCAAGCAACGTCTGAGGAGGACAAGAACGCTTCGCCTCAAGTCAGCGTCCTTCTGACCGACACCAAATTTAGAAAGCGCCGTTACAGCAGCCGCACGGACGGTAGCGTTCTCCAAAACCACGCGGTTGTAGATGTAGCGAATATATTGTGTGGGTTTAGGGGTTTTGGGTCCTTCGGTGCCCAGCAAATGTAATACTCTGACAGATAATTTAGTGAATTCACAGTCTTCAATGAACTCGCAGAGGAGTGACAACGCTAAAATCCGATTAGTTTTATTCAAGAGATTGAAGACATTGGAATATGGAAGTGCCGAACACACCGTTTTCTTTGCTTCCTGGAACAAACTTGATGAGATCGAAAACGCTTTCGACCACAGATTTCTTAAACTCATAGCCTCCCTCACCCCTGAGGATATCACCCAGGAACTTGAGCATGCCTGCCTGTTTGTTTGGGAATTTCAAGCAAAGGGTTCGAATTGCTTCAACAACCGTAATCTTGAACTCGTCTGTGATATCTGCGACGAACTCGGAGATTTGGGTCATCAGCCGATCGACACTAGCCTCATTACCAGTCTTGAGCAGTGTCGTGATAGCAAATGTCGCAATTGATCTGTTAGAATTGGAAATTAAAGCTTCAATATCCTGGTTACAGGTGATCACAACGTGTGGTTTGAAAGATGCGAAGCTGTGAAGGATACGAATGGCGGCGAATCGACTAGTGGTTCTAGGCGACGACAGGAAAAGCTGTACAATGTGGACAGCTTGAGACGCCTCCGCATCAGTAACGTCTTTCATATCGCAGATAGCTCTTGCCGCTTCAAAATTGACCATCTCGTGTTTGTGTTTCAGCCAACCCTCCAGCATCTTCATCATTGGTGTTCGGAGACTCGGGTCATCTTCGGCCAGTTTTGCTGCCAGTCTCACTAGCAACACAAGCGCGGCGGGGCTCTTGACTGCACCCGCAGCGCCGTACTGTTGGACCATCTTTACCAACGCCATTTTATCGTGACCCCGCATCTGATACAGCAGGCCAATGGCATGGTATTGGGTCATATAATTCGTCTGCGAAATAGCTGGAGCGTGTTGACTAGAGGAGAAGCCCAAAAATCCAGATGATTGTTTTCCTCCAGCCGCGGCCTCCTGGGTCTCGCTCTGCCATCTCTTAACGACATCTCTTGCAATCGGGAGCAAATGATACGAAGATACAAGGGCTGCGGAGGCAACCGACGGATTCTTGTCGACAATAGCTGTTTTGATGAGACGCTCAATACCTTGAACTGTGGATGCCTTTAAAAGATTAGTCGATGATTCCAGCCACCCAGAGGCGATTCACCTACATCTATGATGCGGCAGAGAGCACGAATGGCGTTAGCTCTATATACGACATCGCTGCCAACTGTGGTATCCTTCATAATAATAGCGGTGGACATGATGACATCTTGAGCGGTGCCTGCCAATTCCTTCAAGACGAGGTAGACCATTTGGCGGAGACATGGATCTTTGTTTTGAAACAATTTCGAGATTCCAAAGAACAGGGTTGTCGCCTCATCCGTAGGGAATTTCTCTCCTGTGAAAAGTAGGACCGCAATCTTGGTTAGGAGGGTTCGGCATTTTCGGGGAGATATGGGGGCAGAATTGAATAATCGTGCTGTTTAAGTAGATATCAGCGTCAACATTCCATTGGGTAGTCACCGGGGCATGAGGAATATAGTTACCATCCTGGAAAACCGTTGTCCTGTCAAGCTTCATCATCGTTTGGTCTTGGTCCTCATCTCTCTTGATGTAACTCATCCTAGCAATCAAACAGCGGCCGGAGCGCTAAGCAGGATCCAGGAGGTCAATTGATAGAGGAAGAAAAAGAGGAAGTTGCGAAGGAGGGGTGCGGGAAGACTAAGCGGCGTGCATTAGTCGCAATTGCTATATGCTCTCCCAGTCAATGGATTAGCCTGACAGACAAACCCAAGCGATGTGTAGAGGGGACGCTGGACGGTCTTGTTTCGGAGGGATGAGATACACGTTGCCTCACGCTCGCAACTCGAATCACTGGACTGTGTGGACAACAAGCCACATGTGGCTGGGCAGCAAGTGCAAACAATGCAAACACGCTTTCGGCGTCCAAGTGATCAATTGCGCCTTTCGTCATCGCCCACGACGCAAATATCGCAATGATTATTTTCTACTCTGTATGAATACCTTCTCTACTAATAAAAGGAAAGGGGGAAAGAACAAACAAAGAAAATGGATATGCCAGTAAATGTACCCGTTGATGATCCAAATGCAGATACTGAATGGTACCCACTTCTACACTACAACCAATTTCAGCAAGCTTCCTGACTGTTTACAGGAATGACATTCTCCGGAAACATGGAATTATACCTGAAAAGCCGCCTTCACCTACTCCTATTATAGAAGAAGCTATCCTGGAAGCTCGCAGGAGAGAACATGAAAACCGATTGGAGGATAAGGATCTAGATGAGCTTGCAGCGTTGGAGGACGATGAAGATGACGAGTTTCTCGAAGCATACCGGTAAGATCATCAAACAGAGAATCAAACCCTCAGTGCTCCATTGCTAATTTACTGATATAAAAATAGCAAAAAGAGATTTGAGGAGCTTTCCAAAATCCAAAAATCGAGTGTTCACAATCAAGTATATCCTCTCCAGAAACCAGATTACTCCAGAGAAGTCACTGAAGCGTCGTCGAAATATTATGTACTGGTGCATCTGATGTCTTCGAGCGCGAACCCCGAATCCCAAGTTCTAAACAATATATGGCGACAACTTGCCGAGAAGTACGGTGATATTAAATTTTGCGAGATACGAGGAAATATGTGCATTGAGGGCTATCCTGAGAAAAACACCCCGACAATCTTAATATATAAGGATGGAGACATCAAAAAACAAATCGTCACACTTAGGGAGCTCAATGGAGCTAAAACCAGAGTTGAAGGTACGTTTTCTTGTAGCCTAAACTCCAGCGCGATACTTCCAAAATTTATAGCTGCTTTTCGCTGGATCGCTAAAATTGGTCTATAGATATTGAACATATACTTGTCTCATTGGGCGCGCTACAAGAAAACGATAGCCGTTTGAAGAAAAAATCTGAAACTCCTTTAGGGAATGACAGTGACGAGGAGTACCTCGACGACTGGGATTAGGGTCCCTCCCAGTAAAAGCAGACGAGATGGTGTAGCTGATTGAGCTATCTTTTCGTATCACGAATATTTGTAATTTAAAAGTCCACCACGTCCTCATATGAGAGCCTGAAGAGCTCTTGCATTACATTGGTAGTGGGTTTGTTGAATGCGATCTTTGTAGCTGGCCAGGTAGTAGGTTGCCATAGTACATACATACAGATTCCAAACCCCTCAATTCAACTTAGTCAAGAAATAGTTCTAGCTAGCGAAGATTTCTAAGCTGCGTTGCGCTGCAATTAATATGTGCCTGGCCTGGCACTCCGTGGTCCCGGATGTTGAACGTGGAGCAAAGACCACGCACGCCCCAGCTTCAAGAAGGTTGTTTTCAGGGATTTTTAAGGCCCCTGACTATCAAACCCCCATTATCCTGGTCCGAGTCATCCGACCATCTGTTGAATAGAAATTTTTATTTTATTACGTTTTTGGATAGTCCATATCGCATATGTCGGCTCCCTTTCTATGCCTGGTTGTATTAGCATCCGCCGTGTGTTCCGGGTTTGGGCGCCGGTCGCCATTCTTGTGCTCGTGGGCCTTTTCCTCTTCACAGACCACTTTCGGCAGCCAGGCCTGAACCATCATGATGAGAATATCCAATCCTCAACAGATTCAGATATACCTGCCACGGTGTTAAGTGCCGGGACTCCGCCCTCGCAAGGACGACGTCCGTCAAGCAAATATAGCCGTGCTCTCGTCGTCGCTAAACTCAAGAAAGAAGATACAACTTGGGTCGACAGGGTCACAAAATATGATCCCGACCTTTCATCCACGGTCTATGTCGTGGACGATCCCAACGCGGACCCTTTCATTATCAGAAATAAAGGTCACGAGCTGATGCCGTACCTGACCTACATCATCGACAACTACGAGGTTCTCCGCAACATTACCATCTTCATGCATGCCCACAAAGCGGCATGGCATAACAATGCTTTTTTCAATCTAAGTTCCGAAACGATGGTCAATCGACTGAGCAGTGAACACGTCATTCGTGAAGGATACGTGAATCTCCGCTGTAAGCATGATCCAGGATGTCCAGATCATATTCGACCATTTTTGTTGGAGGACGAGGACATTGGTGCGGTGCCGGAAGCCGCTGTGTTTGGGAAAGCATGGAGCGAGTTATTTCCCCTGGAACCGGTACCTGACGTCCTTGCCCAGCCTTGCTGTAGTCAGTTTGCCGTGAGCTCTGAAAAAATCCGCTCAATCCCTCTTCAGAAGTATATTTTCTGGCGAGATTGGGTCCTCCGTGTTCCCTTACCCGATCGTTTGACGGGACGTGTCTGGGAATATCTCTGGCAGTACATCTTTTTGGGCAAAACGGTACACTGTCCAGACGAGTTTACCTGTGCTTGTGAAGGATACGGCTTCTGTTCTCGCAAAGACGAATGATATCAAACGGCTCCTTGAGATACGAACTTTACCTCGCACCTCCGTGGCCAGGCGAACGCCACTCCAGATGAAACTGGAATTGACCGACAGGAAACCAATACCGGCAGCCCAACGCTCTTCCGTCGCGTGGAATTGATTAGAATTAGCCAACTCGAACACAACGTCCCATTCTCAGGTTGCGACAGTCCCCTCGGAGTATCATGCAGTAACGAGAGTGGTCCGGTTTCGAGCAATAAGAGCAGTCGTTCAATCAGCCACGGCTTTTTCAAGCGCTAGGGTAGTTACTTCTTCGTCTTCGGGAACGAAAGCGTTTCCTTCTTCGAACGGAGGAGAGGAGCGGCCTGCCTACGCTGCGTTTTAGTCTCTTGGGACAAATGATACTGGCGGATTCGGGTCCTAGATTTAGAAGACATGTATCATGTCAATTTGAGCAGATGCCTTCGTTCAATTGAGTATGTTTAACTCCTGTATATCATGGTGTGGTTTCGCTTATATCGGATGTAGGAAGATATTCTTTCCTTGTTAGTGCATGATCGGTATATGCTGCTCGCAGATAAGGAACGCTCTCAATCAAGTATCTATCACCTGGCGTGTATTTAATTTCGCGCATACATCGTGATTTGGGTCATCGATTTTTCAATCCCTTATACCAGATTGAGATATTCTCGCTATAGGAAATAGAATAGGATACAGTTTCGTTCGTCGGTCTTTAACCCGGGAATAGAACGCCCACGATTCGGATTCTCTTCGGATAGATAGCTGCCTCATAGCTCGCGCGGGTATCCTCCGTTTTGCCCCATATGTATCGTACCCCGCTCCTCTTCCCGGCCATTTTTCCTTGCCAAGGGGCAGCTGCATGAAACACACATCGATATATGCACCAAGCCTTGGATATTACCGCTCAAAGGACCCTTGAGCTTTGTGCAAGCGAGCCTCCATCAAACATCGTTTTGAGAACTTATCTGCGACTTCTCGAAGAGTCCGAAAAAACGCCTTGGGATCTGCCAGGTTCCTCAATTTTCCAATACAAGTGAACAATGTTCTAACCACTCTTCTAGAGTGCTAAAAAAAAAGAGGAACGCTTCAACAATGGGATAATAGAGCGTTACTGGACAACGCCCACCCTCATGGACACTGCCTCGTACCCCGTATACTCAAATCCCGAATCGAGCACCGTTCATAAATTTCTTTCCCAAAGCAGCTACCCGATAGCATCCATGGAAGTTTCTCAAGCGAAGCCGACAGTCCAGAAACTTCGACCCGGATTTTCCAGTTCTTTCGTTAGCCAATACGAGTGTTGGTCCGATTCAAGATAGTTAAATTATCCCAGGCCCAGGGCGATTTTGATGAGACATGAATACCACATTCTCGGACTAACGATGAGCCTGATAAGTTCCTGGCTCATCCTCTCTCCGCTACCCTTTTTGTCAGCGGAAGGTGGGAAAACAATGTCAGAACCCCCACAGCCCAGAGATAACTCCGTTCCAGAACCAACAATCCCAAACTTATATGCCTGTATGTATGAAATACATCCATGCACAGCCAATCTTTTCTCGGCTGGTATACATACATGTGAGATAAGAGGGTAGATATGGGCTGCAACCCAGGAAAAATGCCCCCTTTCTTCGACAGCTCCGATGCCCCCCCCAGCCAAAAACCATGTCGAAGGAGAATATAAAAGATAGTGTAGAACAGAATGGGCCTACCAACTAAAGTGATAAAATGAGAAAATAAATCGCCGGAATGACAAATTAACCCAATCCCTCGAATCTCGTTTAAGGACGTTAAGCCAAACACCTCCGTCCGTCTCAGCACAGTAATGAAAGTAAATGTCCCAGTTAAAGGAATCTATCACTTCCGGCTGCAATACTTTCCTCAATTGCTTTTCGAACACGGGTCTCTTCTAGCACAGGGCCCGAGCCGTCACATACTGCATGGCCTTTTAACCTATTGTAAACATCCTGGACATCAACCTTGACATCCTCATCGGCTAGTCGGCTCACAATCAAATCCCACGTTGCCGACGCATCAAGAAGTTTCTCGCCGGTCGTTTCATGAACCCTGATCCGGTGAATAGGTTTTATCTGGTTGTCGTTCTCTGGAGCACTGGTTGGAGAGTATGTCATAGGTCCTGTGGTGAGAGGCTGTGGATCATGACCATCGCTTCCAGGACAGCGATTGACCGTAGAAGTAGCACGAAGAATCTCGTTTTCAGTAGCTACTTTGGCGATTTCCCGCTTTAAACACTCGTTGTCTTCAAGCAGGTGGTTTACGTTTTGTTTGTACTCGCTAAGCTCTTGCTCCAAATCTCGGACGCGGCGCTCCTTGCGTTCGCGGAATGCTCGTTGACTGGTCAAGAGAACATCGTCAGCCAGCTAACTCCGAACCCAGTTTGTTGGTGTTGGGAGAAGACTGTGTGTGCAGGTATGAAGGAAAACCATACGCAGCTCTATTTTGTGCCTTTCGACGACTCTGAGCAGGCGTCAAATTATCTTTCTCCTCACTACTGCTCCGGCCATTCTGGATTGCATCTATATGCTCATCGCTATTTTCGGTAGCAGTTGAAGGATGCACGTTAGACGAGTCGGTAAGCTTCTCGCTAGAATCATGGCTGGGTGGGTCGAAGAGCTCCGAGCGGAAAGGCTCGGGTGGAAGCACATCGATAGGATGATGGTTAGGGACTGGGTGCGAGAACTCGAATGGCTGTTGGAATGTCTGAAATTGGTCCTTTTTTCACGGTACAACGGTTTGTTAGCCAACCCGTAGCGATATCTGCCAGTCTATACATGATGAAAAGGCCAGAAAGCATGGCATACCACTACCGGAGGGACATCCTGGAACTGATCTGCAGCCGCAGCCGGATCAGGCTGAGGATGCTGAGAGTTCTCAAGGCCATAGAAGTGATAGGCCTGGTGAGGGTTGCCAGAAGAGTAGTATCTGTAGTCCATAGCTAAAAGCGAGTCTCGGACGAAAGTAAGTGTTTGTGTAGAGCCACCAAAGGACCAGAAGCACGGGTGCTTCTAGAAAAGCGGACAACAGGGGCCAAGTCGCAAGTGGGAGCTCCACGACAACGGGTTTGTCGGTAAACAAGGCGAATACTAGAAAGTCTGGAGGAGACAAAAAGACTCTCGGCGTCAAACTCAAAAAGAAAAGAGCGTCTGTTAAAGAGAAGAAGAAAGAATGCGTTACAAAAACAAAAGAGAAGAGGAGGAGGGAGAAGAGAGAAATAGCGGGAGAAAAAAGATCGGACGAGAAAGAGAGGAGGGAAATCAGCAAGGTCGGGGCGAAGCGACCGGAGACTCGAAACGAAAAGCAAAGCCCTTCGAGAACTCTCCGTGCCTTATTTTATTTTATTTTATATTTTTTTTGTTCGCAAGCCAGGCCAGGCGGCACTGCGGGAGGATCGAGCCTTAGACTCCGGACAAGAAAGACTGCGAGGGGGGGAAACGCGGGTCCGTTCAGGGAAAGGCGTGGACAAGCAAGCAGGGATCATTAACCATAACTAGGCTTTGAACCAAATCCCGCAGTCTCTTGTGAGTCTTCCAGGCTGAACTAACTTTGGAAGTTTTAGTTAAGGGTATGCGCGAAGACCCGAGGGGAATGCCGGCCCTGCACCTCGTCTTCCAGGTGGAATTTGCAGGATATATCGTTGTTTGGGGGATAATCGGAGTGTCTGAACAAATACGGAGTAGATGCCTACCTTACTCCGTAGTCACGGAGGAGTCAGTCAATCAGCAATTATTATTACTCCATAAAATGCACCACTGCTTGCACATTAAAGAATATGGGCCCTTGCGCTGAGTCCTCCAAGATCTACATTTTGATCTTCAAGAGCGACGAGGGCGCTGAACTTACCTTCTAGCCAACGTAGCCGCCTGCGTGTCAATTGTGACTTGTCTCAAGAGCTAGACGATTTCGAGCTCAATTTCAAAGCCTCTGAATCATGTTTGGAAGGCTGGAATCGGCCACTGACGTGACTGTCAGCTTTCTGGGAAGTAGAATAAGGTAAAAGTTGCGCGTTGAGAAGGGCGAAGCAGGATAGGCAAGGAGCTGTGCAACCATCGGCTGATGCCGAAACTCGATTCATCAGATATCACTTGAGATTAAATTGAAGCAGGGTGTGTCTGCAGGATGGAGTTCAATTACTGTAACTGAGCTAGTTAATAGATTTGTCACTTCGATGGCGATCTGCCTGTCTCGTCCACCTGAGTGTTCGAATCCCGTCTGTAGCAAGAAATAAACTACGTGACATTTGCCGTTCGAAGATTGGCTGGTATATTAATACAACATTACAGCATGGCTTCGACGGATGTCGACTGCCGTTCCATCCCTTCCCAGCATTAGACAATCGGCATGGACTGTCAAAATACAACTCGACAAGCAAGAAAGCGAACCATATCGGCGGTAAGTATTGATTTGATTAGGGCATAGAAACTAAGCTAGTAGTATGTAGGAAAGGAGTCAGTATTTCTTTTTTAGGCCATCATGTCATCCCCAAGGTGCACATTCATCCCCACGCGTGCACTCCTAGCCCATGCAATCTCTCATTCAATCCAGACTGATGGTCTGATAGGCCAATATTTTTGTGTTAAGGGTAAAGATGCCAACAAACAGTATCAAATGCAACAAATGCAAACTAAAGGAAAATTAGAGCACAAAAGAAAGCAATGCAAGGACCGATATCAACCACCCCGGAAGCGACCCTGCCATGTCCATCACCAATACCCTTTCCCCTAGTAGAACAGGACAGATAAAATATTGAGAAAGCAAGCATGTGTGCCATACAATATGCTTGCAACCAACACCTGACTAGCTAATGCTCACGATGTGCACAGCTCGACTCTGTTCAACTGAAGTAACCACCCATACTTCATTCCCCCGATAAAGATCCTTGCAAAGTAAACAATAAAGCAAGAGTAATGAAAAACAAATGACAATAAAGACTGAATATTGAGTAAAAATCAATTTGGGAAAGTATTTGGAGGCGAAGAAAAGATGGAACAAAACCACCGTAATTCTCGAGAATGGCGATATTGTTATTTTGAAATTTCCTTTTTGCCGTCCATTATCACTTTACCACGTGTCACAAGGCAGTTCCTAGACCACTGCAGCCCAACAGTGTGTCTAATGGTAACAACCAAGTTAACATAAAAATGCCCTGAAATCTGTACCAGTATCCGTAAGAAGCGTCGAAAGCACATTTCGATAATCGAACTTCCTTATTGGAAAAAAAATGAAAAAGAATGTCGACGGCGCTCGTTTCAAATAGTGCGGCGGCTTGGTTGCATTGAGCGGTCGACAAAACAATGAGATTCGAATCGAAATGGCCACGAGCAAGATAAATTCAAGCGGAGGGCTAAACCATAGGAGATGGAGCAGAGATTTCAGAACAGAGGTTGCGCCTCAGATGTCCAGCGAAAAACGGACATATAGGCAGTGCTACATCCAATTTGTACGGTGCTCCATGACTTCAATCTGACAAGGAGCGTGCAATGTTGAATGAGCGTAAGAGAAAAAGCAGTTGGTTCGAAGAACATCCGGTCATCGTCGTATTAGAAGCGCGGGATATCGTCCCGTCCCGGGCGTTGAGGTGGATTAGAATAAACGTTGACACCCCGTGAAGCAGAACGAAGCCTAGCGCCGAAGACTATGATATTAGTCAGATTTCATAAACTTGAGACCCTCTATGGCCAAGGTCATAAGAAGCCAAATGCGAAGGATAAAGAGTTCCTTACTCGGAACCATAGATTGCAGATACTCACATCCTATCACTTCCGACGGCGCGGTTAGTGTCGTGGGACTCGCCCGTGGCGCGGTCCATTAGCTTACGCCGAGGGCCAGCAATAGGGACGGCTTTGGTTGCGCCAGCTGGGAGGCGTTGAGTGGGAGTAATGTGTCGGCCGGGTTTTTCATCTTCCTCCTGGTTGTTTCCAGCATTTCCACTTGCCTGTGCAATGGCCTGGGCATTCTTCTGGTATTTATACACGGTCCAATCGAAAACATAATCGTATTGGAAACCCTCGCGAACGAAGAGGTCACGGAAGATCTTGCGGAGGTAGGAGTAATCAGGTTTGTCATCGAATCGGAGGGATCGAGTGTAATTCAAATAGACGGCAAATTCATTAGGGAAGCCACGGCAAAGGACCTCAGTTGGAGTCGTCATCTTCTTCTCCATGATGCGATCGTACTTCTGCTTTTTGGTAGCAGCCTTCAGACCCTGCCATGGGAGTGATCCGCGGCAGAAGTAGAGCATAACGTATCCGAGAGATTCCATATCATCGCGGCGGGACTGTTCGACACCCAAATGCGTATTAATACTGGCGTAACGGGCAGTACCAGTCAAGTTCTTATTTTCACGGTATGGAATATGGAAATGAGTTTTTGGGTCACGGTATTTCTTGGCGAGACCAAAGTCGATCACGTTGACTTGGTTTCCGCGTTTGCCAATACCCATAAGGAAATTGTCGGGTTTGATATCGCGATGGATGAATGACTTGGCATGGATGTATTCAATTCGGGAGATGAGCTGATCGGCCAACAAAAGAACGGTCTTCAGCGAAAACTTGCGGTTGCAAAAGTTGAACAAGTCTTCCAAGCTAGGACCGAGGAGATCGATGACCATAGCATTGTAGTCACATTCGGTTCCGAACCAGCGTACGAAGGGAATACCCACGCCACCAGCGAGGGATTTATAGACACGGGCCTCATATTCAAGCTGAGGGTGCTTGGCTTTGACACTCTCGAGTTTGATGGCAATTTCTTCGCCCGAGATGATGTTTGTGCCTGATACAAGGTAAGTCAAGCATCCAATAACGGGAAAGAGTTTTGAGCGTACCAAGGTAAATATCACCAAAACTTCCACTTCCGATCTTTCGACCGATGCGGTACTTGTTCCCAACACGAAGATCCTGATGTTAATCAGTATTAATAATGCATGTTCAAACCATTGAACCAGGGATTTCGGTGTTGAGATAGACTCACCATTGTTGTCATGATTACAACACTATTTCAGTCGGTACTCTGAATCTATTGATATTGGTTAGGGAGTTGAAAAGGTATGGGGAGGCAATAGACCCAAGGCCACAGCGACGCGTAATTCTTCAATCGGAGATGAGGTTCCAGAGAGACGGATAACGAAGACTAACCTGAACGGAAGAGTTAGCTGAGGGTTTCTGTTGGGGTGAGAGAATTGGGGGCAAGAAGAGATAATGCAAAACAGTAACAAGGAGTCCAGCAATAGGCAAGTGAAGGAAAAGGTCAGCTTGAGAATTGTATGCTTACCTTGACAATAGTAAGACGCGTCTGTAAAGGTTGATGTTTGGCTATTTAGCACCACTTAAACGGTGGAGCAAAATCTCAGCAAAGCTTGTCGATTTGAGCCCAACGAAAAGCCACGAAGAATCGCGGAAAGGACACAAAATCAAGAGATTTTGAAAGATTTAAAGGGATTCTCAAAGAGAAACACCCTTTGAGGGTGGAAAAGGTAGTGGATGGATGGACGGAAGTTGGGCGGTGATGGCGGTGATGACGGCGATGATGAAAGAAGGAGGTGAGGTTGTGAAAAGGCGGAAGGGTCGAAGTGGTGGTGGTGTTGGTGGTGAGTTGGCTGGTTCCGGGTGGGTTTGGCGGTCGGGCGTGGACGGTGAAGGTGGCTCTGCGCTTGTCTGGAAAGGGTAAGGTGGGTCTGTGCCCGTGACTGAAACTGCTTATGTCAGCACTACCACGTCGGACGCCTTGCCAGATTCGGTTTAGCCGTGTAATCTTGGAGCATTGGGTCACGTGGAGGTGGATATTTTTAGATCACATCTCGGAGTCAAAATCCCCTTTTTCTGCTGGCGGTCCAGCTGCCAAGCATCCAGACGATTCTCTCCAGCTTCCCTTTTGGTTCTGAAGAAGGCGAAGACTTGGCCGCCTCGCAATTGAATTCAACGGTAAAAGCAAGGATTCTTCGGGCAGTGTTTAGTTTCACTTGTGCTGCTGACCGGCATGTGCAGAGATACACGCATGCAGACTAACGAGATTGAGGTATTAAAATACGGAGGTGCAATGATGCATGACAAGGGCGGCTCCAGCCTTTACATTATTGCCATGTCAACTGGCTCACTCGATGATTATTGTTCTTGTGGCTCCGTACCACGATGCTTGTTTCCGCCGCCTTCTTTAGTAAGATACCGAACGGCAGCCCGTCTTGTCCTTCACACAAATTATGGTTACGGAGGACAGCGAAACCCAGTCCCTCCTGAAATGACATAATTAGGCACAAACCCATTTATTAAATACGGAAATGGTTTCCAACGCGGATGAATAAAGCCTTTCGCTCCCCTCACTCGCTCTGCCGATCGTCGCCACGGACGTCGAATATTGGAGCTCACATGAGCCCGATCCCCCAGTTCCGTCGGGTGAACAAGTTCCGGCGCGCGGAGAAGCTGTTTTTCGACCCGTCCAGATTCGGGCCATGAATCTTGGGACAGTCCAGCACCAGCCCTGAGACGATTTATGACAAATACCCGTGGCTTGTTAGAGTCTCCTGTCTATAAAGCGCCTTCGCCCGCGCTGATACCCAACCTGTGTCAAAGCTTTCCCCTGCAATTAATAGCGGTCTTAGCGCCCTACAGCGATGTTGATTTTCAAGCGCTCTCATTATCTAGAAATTGAGCCTCTGCCGCGCCACCCAGGAGGTTTTGTTCAACCGGTTGCCCATTGTCACGCCCTGTGCTTTCACCGCTATCGGAGACACATTCTTCCGAAAACAGCCGACTGGAAGCGGGTGCATCCTCAATCTACCGGAGGATGCCAGACCAACAATGACAGGGTGCGGACCGTTGTCTCCGAACCAGTTGGCAAGAACTTGGCAGGTTGTGAAGGTATCAGAACTCTTGCGGTTTGATCAAAGGCGCAAATATGCAACCGACGATTTATCTCTGTTTGATGCCCACACCTACACCTCATACCCTTCTTGACCCTCACGGACGGTCTTTTGTTTGTTCTGGCTGGCCCCATAAGGCCTGTTTAGCGAACTCAGACGGCCATGATAACAATTACTCATCCGCTTTAGACACGGTTGTTGATATAGCTTTGCCATGAAAAAATGTTCTCGGCGTCCGTTATCTCACATGTTATGCCAAGTATGTAACTGCATACAGACAAAGTCTCAAGAGCTCGACTATCCCGTAGACTGTAACATCAGACTATGCTGTATGAATCTATGTTTGTACATAGGTACGTACTTGAGGAATTGGTTGTCCGCTCTAGCCTTCCTTTTCCAGTCACTGCTCCCTTCCAAGTTCTGAAGGTCCATCTTAAGCTCTGGTGGCCCACACATGCGGCAGCTTCCACTTGGAAGGGTCCAGGCTCCAGGTAAAGTTTACCGCTCGGATAAACGGCGGCCCGCGTCTTGGCAACGGTGCTGATTGGATAATGGAGCTATTCCTCGTTGTCGTCTTCAGATACTCGGGGAGCTGAGATCCTGTCTCCTTCTGACAGCCTTGCGGATCTTCTGTATGGTTAGGAAGAGATAGCAATAGATGACAGTACCATACGATTGTCCAGTTTAAGGAATCGGTTCTGAGGTAAATTCGCCTGGAGTGATGTCACTTTCGGTTGCTAATGAAGGATTTCCTAGCAATTACGCGAAAACCACTCATCGGCGTCTTCGGTTAACTACATTTGATTGATAATTTAGACGGATATGATGAATCTCGACCGACAGTAAATCCCAGAGAACGAGGTATTTAGTTACCTTGAAATCCCAGGAGATTTTCTGATTCGCAAAACATCTTCCTGCAACTACCCAAACTACCACCTTCGGAATGCCTGCCTGTTGCGAAGCGAAATCCTCGGATTCGGCGATTGAGAAAGCAAATAATATCGATAACAAGGAGGCCTCAAGATTCTCGGGTATCCTTGCCAGTCTATCTCCAATAGTTCCAGCCCTCCTTCATAGCTCTTGTTGCTGGCTTCCGGTACGTCAAGCCGCATGAATCACCATCTCGGTGTAGCTACTAAAGCCTCGTTTGAATATAGGCGTTGCTCGATTTCCTTTCCGTTGGCTCGGCCTCTGCCAGCATCTTCCGGGAGTTTCGCCCTCTTTTCCTTCTGATTACTATTGTCAGTCTGGCCTGGAGTGTCTACAAGCGAGGCCTGGATAATCGTAATATCCTCAAGATTACAATATCTGGAATTCTGTTGGCTTGGCCGCATCTACAATCTTTCTCGACTTCCCAGGCACAGCACGCTGAACACAAAGGCTGCCACCACCACTAGGATAGTTGGCTGGCATTCGAGGCGACCTATTCTTTCCATACAAAATGGCAATGCCTTTACTTCGGTTCCGCCCCTTTCGTCTGGGATCTGCTTACCAACCGAATCGCTTGACAGCAAAATACGTGCCATTCCGTCCGATATTTGGCTCTACAATTCGCACCGCCTGTTCTAAATCGCAGCAAGACAAGGATGGGCCGGACGCAGTACCGAAACCGTTATCGGCAATGCAATTGGAGTTCTGGAGTTCCAAATATTTATGGAAACGTGCGGCAGTGAATACGTTTCGCTGTCTTATTGGCTGCTCTCTTGGCGATTTTTCCGCCATGTGGTTTTTACAGGCCAATTATCCAGGCATGGCCGTCGGGCTGGTGATGGGAGTATCGAGTAGGTTCCCTGCTTCTCTACGTTCTATTTCTCTCCATTGTTGAACAATTTTAACGTTTCCTTCATAGTGATCTCTGGTCTCAGTTCATCCATGGCTCTGGAAACAGTTCTCCTGCGCCTCGGCCGTGATCAGCTGACATGGGCGGCTGCGGCGAAGACGGCGGCGGGAATGAGCCTGGTCTCCATGTTAGGAATGGAAACCGTGCAGAATATCGTCGACTACCATCTTACTAGTGGACTTGTAGCGCTTGACGATCCGCAATTTTGGATCGCAGCGGCAATCTCTGCGTTTGCGGGGTTCTTGGCCCCGTTGCCGTATAATTATTCTAGGTTGAAGAAGTATGGTAAAAGCTGTCATTGAGAATTTCCGGCTAGTGTCTCAAAGTGGTCTGCCGCAGGGGCAAAGTGGAATACCGATGATGCTGTGTCACCCGTGTATATGCTGTACGGCTACAATTGTAGTGCTTTGCTATTTGGACTAGCTTGGTAGAATATGCAGAAGGCACAATTACTTCGAGTTGAGAATCGAATATCGCTCATGGTCGAGGTTCATGTCAGGCAGTTCCAGGATGTCGCGCTAAAAGGTGGAGAAAATCCCGACCCATAATGCAGCTATTATTGCTGCTTCAAATGCATCTCGCATCGCATTAATAATTTCGCTGGGCATTTCTATTTGTATTCTTCGGCATGGAGAAGCTGAGGTAGGCCAATCTGTCGCTTGTCTCACAAATCACAGCTGCATGTCACAATGCAGGAGAGTCAAGGCGGCTTCGTAGGGCACACAAGATTATTGAAAGACAACTTTTTAGTGTAGTTTCGACCGCCTGATTACCTGGTGGTCCTTGCTTTTTTTCCTACGTGATTCGAGTAGTACAGAATTCAGGAATTTCAACTGGGAGTGAGCTCAGAAGAGCCGGCGAGCAGCAGCAGACTCGAGTGCTGGCCTTGACTCCCACTAACTCATCGGGTGAAATTAATTATCAAGCCATCCAACATCGGACGTGTTCCCCGTTGATTCAAAAAAGGGCCCAAAAAAAGAAGTTTTAGCTCCAAAGGGGATGAGGGCTTGGCGGACCCGAGTGTTGCTGCTGCGAGAACCCCCTAAACTAGCAGCGAACTCAACTTCACCCAACCAATCCATCCATCTAAACACCGCAGTGCAATTTGTTCGTTCGTGAGAAAAGCGAAACTTCGCCAGAAAAGCCCAGACCCGACTTCTCTCCCTTACTCTCCTGGCGCTCTTCTTCGGGTCTGTCCTCTTCTCTGTGTTATCTATCATGCCAAATGGTTTCACTGGCCGGCATTGACTTTTGTATCCGTCTACCAATTTTCCGTTCCTCCCAACTGCCTTTCTCCGACTGCTGGGTCAGGAACACGGCCAACGACCGTGGAACCTTTGCGTTTACTTGAGCGTCTACAAAGAAAATCGAACCTCCAACGATACCGAAATCTCCACCGTCCGACGGGCGGTCCTTGAAAACTGCTCAGTGTGCTGCTGGCAATTTCAAGTGGCCTCCCTTGAGTCTCTACTCGTGAAGCGAATCCTCCTCAACGGCTGTCACTCCCTTGTCGCCGCCGCCCTGAGACAATCTGCTGCGATCCACGCGCAATCGTTTCCGGCCCATTTTTCTTCTGGAAGAACTTCCCGATTGTTTCTACACACTGATCCTTGTTGAATAATCCCACTGGGCGCTCTTCGCTTTTCCTAGGAGCAGCTCCTTTATTGCTGCTGCTGCTTACACAATGGCGTTCTTGTTTAAGTCGAAAAAACACAACAATCCCGGTGCCGCAGCCCAAGGTTCCCGAAGTCTACCTGAGGGCAACTCGACCCCAACACCTCCTCCTGGTGCCGGCGCTGCTAATGGCGGTCCTCGCGAGGCCGCCGACCCGAAGCAAATCACATCTCGTCCCTCAAATGCAAGCCAAGGCAGCCCAGTGAACCCGGTAGGAGGTTCTCCCTCCACCCCATCGAGTCAACCACCATCACGACAAAGGAGAGACAGAGCAGAATCCGATTCTCAGGTGAGTGAACGAGCGCCTTTTTTGGAAGGGTGATGAAGCTGCATCGGATCGATTTGCTAATAACTGGCGCTCGATAGGGACCTCCGCGACAAGTACCGATGAACGGCGCCCAACCACAACAGGGTCCAGGTAACCCTTTTCCCTGGTCGCAACGCCGACTGAACTTCCCTACTCCGCAAACGACGCCGTTTCCACGATATGGAGCCGCGGTTAATGCTACAGCTTCAGAAGAAGGCGATATATATTTGATGGGCGGCCTTGTGGCCGGAGCGACAGTAAAAGGAGACCTGTGGATGATTGAAAGTGGCGGCAATTTATCCTGTTTTCCAATCACTCCCGTGACGGAAGGGCCCGGGCCTCGAGTCGGTCATGCAAGTTTGCTGGTCGGCAACGCTTTTATTGTTTTTGGAGGGGATACAAAAATAACAGCGCATGATTCTTTGGACGATACACTCTATTTTCTGAATACTTGTGCGTCATATCCATTATTTTACGGCTCCGTTTTACTCTGCTAACTTTTTTCTTATTAGCATCACGCCAATGGTCTCGAGCGGTGCCGCCAGGCCCAAGGCCTCGAGGCAGATACGGACATACTCTAAATATCATTGGCTCAAGGATATATATCTTTGGTGGACAAGTGGAAGGCTTTTTCTTCAATGATCTAGTCTGCTTTGATCTCAATGCGCTACAAAACCCTGGAAATAAATGGGAGTTTCTTGTCCGAAACAGCCACGAAGGAGGCCCGCCTCCGGGTCAAATACCTCCCGCACGAACCAATCACACAATGGTTTCGTTCAATGATAAGCTCTATTTGTGAGTCTATACACTACGACATAGAGATGGTGCTAACAAGACCTAGGTTTGGCGGTACTAATGGTCTTCATTGGTTTAATGATGTTTGGTGTTATGATCCTGCCACAAACCTTTGGACGCAGCTTGACTACGTTGGATATATCCCTGCTGCACGAGAAGGTCACGCAGCCGCACTCGTCAATGATGTTATGTATGTATTTGGTGGACGCACGGACGAAGGGCTCGATTTAGGAGATCTTGCTGCATTCCGAATCACGACAAAGCGCTGGTATTCTTTCCATAATATGGGTCCAGGCCCGTCCGCAAGATCGGGTCATACAATGACCACACTGGGAAAACAAATTATCGTTCTGGGGGGAGAACCTAGCCAGGAAGGGCGAGACGGCGCGGATCTTGGATTGGTATACATTCTTGACACCGGCAAGATTCGGTATCCGAATGATCACGGGCCCACTTCACCCACTGGTGGCAGATACCCTAGGGGAATTCCCCCTGGTGAGCGCCCGAATCATGGTCCACCTTCTCGTGAAATTTCAAACGCGACGCCAGATCATCAACGACGAGGCCCTCCGCAAGGAAGAGAAAACGTTATCAGCCCTGGGCCTGGTCCTGGTGTTCCTGTTGGAGCCGGAGGGCCTGGCTCGAGATTGCCACGTGCTTCTATTGCCCAAGCGCCTGCAGGTCCACCTCCGGCGAGTCAACCACCTAATCCCCGAGCACCGTACCCGGGACCTCCGGGACCTCGTGGAAAGCCGATAATGAAACAAGAAAGGCCGCCTAAAGACCCTGTGGAAGGTATTGTGCGCGAAGCTTCTAATAGTGCCCGAAGTGGTCGTGAGCAAAGCCCTATTTCTGGCAACGGACGGCGAACACCAACGCAACCGGCACGCAATGCGAGGGCTATGGAAGCTGGAGAAGCTGCACCATTGGTTAGCACGCCATCCAGACAACGGTCTCTCCGTCAGCAGCGGCATAATTCAGTGGAGAGTGTAGACGAAGCAGGCCAAGGCGCGGAGCCTCGGCCGTATCGAAATTCTAGGAATATGAGCGACGAACCCCGCTCACCGCGCCTTACTCCGCATCAGGAGGCACTTGTGAAAGAACTTGAGTCAATGAAAAATCGCAATGCGTGGTTTGTCTCAGAATTAGCACTTGCGAAAAAACAGGGCTATGTACCCAGCTCGAATCCGTCGATTTTGGATGAGAAAAACCTGCAGTCATTCGGTGAAGATGACCGTTCGTTCGTTGAGGCCTTTCTATCCATGAAGGCGGAATTGGCCAGAATGCAAGCCAACATTGATCGTCAAGCTGCGGTTGCTTCTAAACGGGTAGCTGAAGTTGAACATCAAAGGGACGTCGCCATAAACGAAGCAGCCTATGCTCGAGCGCGGCTAGCTGCGCAAGGTGGAAGTCCTTCAGATACTCCTCAATTGGACACCAACGGCCGTGATACTGCCGATAGCCACGGAGAACGAACCACAGAAATCAGTCGACGTCTAGCTCTCGCTCTCGCATCTCAGAATGAGCTCAAGACCAAGGTCGATATCTTAACAGCGGAACTCATAGATGAGAGGCGAGCGAAAGATATGGCAGAAGAACTCCATGAGGTCACTAGTCGCAGGTTAACTGAGGTGGAGAATCGGGGCAATAGTTTGGAACTGGAACAGCTACGATCCGAACTTCACGAACTTCAATTGATGTTTAGGGAAGAAGCTGCGGCCCGTTCGGAGGCGGAATCCTCGCTACAGTTGCTCGAAGTTGATAAGGCTGAGTTAATGCAGAAACTGGAAGAGGCTGGTGGAAAAGTACAAAATTACAACATTACTTTTGTGTCCCTCCGAGATGCAGTTACTGCCTCGGCAGACAAGGCCGCATTGCTGGAAAAGCAATTAGAAAGCGAAAAGGAGCACCGGGAAACCCTCGAAAGAAAATTATTACAGCTGCGAGCGGAGCATGAGGAACGGACTACGGAACTCGAGAATGCGGTACGACGACTTAAAGATGCGGAAGAGCTCGCAGAGACACATGCTCGAGAGGCTGAGAGCCATAAAACAGCATTTTTATCAGGTCTACAACGAGTATCTTCGTTTGATTCGGAAAAGAGTCTTACCTCCATCAATGATCAGCGCGTTGCAGCTTTGCAAGCCCAGGTGGATCGTGCCAATGAATTGGTGAAAAACGGCCATCAATCTGCGAATGAAGCGGCTGAGAAGCTTAGACGTGCTGAAGAGCGTATCGCCGGGCTAGAAGCTTATCAAGAGCAGAGCAGCCGCGAGGGTCTCCAGCTTCGGAGGCAGTTACAGACAACATTGAAAGAGAATCAGGCTTTGAATTCTGAGGTTAGGGAGCTTAAAGGGCATCTGGAAAGTCATCAAAGAGATACTAGTGCCTTGGCTATTCAACATGGAGCCCTTAAGGATCTTCTTGGAGAGCGTGGTATTAATATGTCGGATAGCCGACGTTCCCCATTATTGGATTCGCCTGGTTCCAGATTTGGAACCCCAGAACACACTCGACTAAGAGAGCTAGAACAGCAACTCCAAACGAGTCTGAAAGCACACGATGAGCTGAAGACTACGTTTGAATTCAGAGAACAAGAGGCTGACCGGGCCTATCAAGAGAAAGTTGAACAGCTTGAGAATGATTATCATGCTGCGGTGCAATATGTCAAGGGGACGGAGAAAATGCTGAAGAGGATGAAGGATGAGCTTAACAAATACAAAGCGCATTCCACCAAGTTACAGACTGAACTTGAAAATGCACTGAATAATCCAGACAAGTCTCGATCTCAGGAGTCCTTGGCGGAATGGGAGAGCGAGAGGGCTGGTCTACAGGCATCGATAACTCAGCTTCAGCAGAAGAGCACTGCGTCAATTTCCGCCCTTGAAACCCAATTATCCAAGGTCAAGGATGACTTACTAAAAGCGCATAAACAGCGAGACGAATCCCGAACAGAGTATGATGCGTTCCGAGAAGAAGTCACGCAATCGATCAAGCAGTCTAAGGAGGAATTGGACCAATTGAAAAAGGAGAACACCTTGCTCGAAAACCGCGCTCTGGATGCGGAGAAGAAGGTCACTATGCTTTTGGACCAGGTTGGATCGTCCATTTATCGCCGCCAATCACAACTTGGCGGGCATTCCAACGGCCTGAGTCGTACGACTAGTGATGCTTCTAGCCACACCGTTGCTGCCCGAAGACGCTCGAGACCCAGTAGTACCCTATCGCAAGATGACCTGTTCCTTGACAACCGCAATTCCACGGCCCTTGATTCTCTCGCCAGCGAGCTCGATGCGCTTCGGAATCATTGGGAAAGCACAACTCGCACGTACCGACTAAGCAGCCAATTTGATTTTGAACGCACACCCGTCAAAGAAACATATGGAGAAGGTCTTAGTGATAGCTTCGCAAGCTGGCGACGGAGGCTTGATGAGGAGGAGTCTCGAGCCGAAACTCCGATTAAGACTCCAACTATGCCATCCGCCATGGCCGCCGCTGTAAACACGGCGTCTGCAT
This sequence comes from Nannizziopsis barbatae, assembly GCA_014964245.1. Taxonomy (NCBI): domain Eukaryota; kingdom Fungi; phylum Ascomycota; class Eurotiomycetes; order Onygenales; family Nannizziopsiaceae; genus Nannizziopsis; species Nannizziopsis barbatae. The sequence goes on from JACVYH010000003.1 coordinate 3,150,874, forward strand.
CAGCTTCAGCTTCAGCTCCCGGACCTGCAACGACCAAAAGTTCATCGACAGTTACAACGCCAAAGCCAAGTAATATGATCTAATGCCGGCGTCTTTTTCTTTTTTCTTTTTGACAAGCCGTAATTACTTCGTTATATTCTTATTTATCTGCATATTCGTTTCTTTCTTCCTTTTCCCGATCAATTAATACTTGTTTTAGTATTGATCTTTGACCTTTTATTCCAACAATACCATGTATTCTTTTTCTTTTTCCCTGAATGATCGGTGTTGATATTACGCTTTGACCTCGTCTGCAAAGTTGCTTTGTTTCTTCTCAGCCGCCCGGTTAAGTTTTCGATGTCTATTCACACCAATCATATCTCAAACCATGCAGCTGTGTATGTTGGATGTGTTCAGCTGCCGGGTGTATTTGCCCAAAAAAAATTTCGGTCATCGTTATGTCCATGATTTTCTCATCAGTGCTGGCGCCTTTATTTCTTTATATCAACAGCTTAATTATTTTCTTCTCATCTTGTTCGGCTCCTAGTGGGCCATTATTAGGATACATATCTACTCGGATCTGAATGATCTGACTCGTTTTTAGTTGTTAATATTTGTCTTATCCTTTCATCATCTTGCAATACTCAGATAGACACGAAAAGTGAATCGGGGCTTAAGCTTTCTGAATTACTTTATTAGTAAGCCGCCGAGCCGGCCCGTGCTTACCTAAGTCTCGGGCTGTTGGGGTCTTGGCGGACCCAGCCAGTTTAAACCGTGTTCGGTTAGCGTTACCCAGCTCCGTGACGCCGCGAAGGTTGAGGGCGGCTTTGATGAAGTCGAATGAATGTCACCCAAAGTAAACGCTGCCCTTCTAGCTTTCATGAAGCCATGGCTTCGTTGCGATGACTCCAACAGCTTCCTATATTACTCATATCTTCTTCTATATCTCATGTCTAGGGACTACAGACATTTTCATCTTTACAACACCTAGGTATACTACCAAATATCTTTGAACTTGGGAGTATACTCGAGTAAGTACCTGACGGAGATCCCGCTCTTTGACGACCCTACCGAGCTTTCGGCATCAATCGGCTGACATCGCTCCCTATCATCCATAGTGATCAATTTCCTTTAATATCTCGTCTTCTCCTCACGGAGGGAAGATTTCTATTCTATAGCCCCACCCGAACCCAACATGTCTTTATACACAGCTGCTCGGCCGCTGAGTGCCGATCGAATGCCAGGCCACAGACAAATCAGTAAATCTGTGCGAGTCAGCTTCGAGCCACCAGTTGATGCCCACGAAGTTTCAGAACCAGAATTTCGCCCTTCGTCTGTCGGACACCAACGATCCCGTACTGTGGGCGCGAGGTTCCAAGTGAACGGCTTCGACGATATTTCCAACCAAGTTTCTGGAATCGCGACACCCGTGATAGAGGAGGCCGCTGGACGATTAGCTGAGCCTCCGCTCAGGAGAACCCGACCGACTAGAGCGCTCGTTCGGGCGAAAAGCGATCACTGGTTCAAGGTCGATTCCGGGAACGGTGGGAAAACTGTCGATGATGAAGACTTTGAGTTGAGGCATGGATGGCAGGAGGAATATACCTCTAGTGAATATCTTAAAGTGCTGAGTTCTGTAAGTTCATCAAATTCCAAGATTTCACAGCGCTGGCTAACAGGTGTGGAGAATTTTTATATGTATTTCAATGAGAAACGACATGATACAGGCGGAATACCTAAGATACCGACAGGAGACTGGATTGAACAAGATTGGCGAATGAGAGATCGGCTAAAAACCGTTTCCGCCGCCCTCGCTATCTGTTTGAATATCGGCGTCGACCCACCAGACGTGGTGAAGACAAACCCAAGCGCAAAGCTAGAGTGTTGGGTTGATCCAACTTCCTCCGGCGGCGCGCAAAATAAAGTGATGGAGCAAATTGGCAAGAAACTGCAAGAGCAATACGAGACATTGAGCCTTCGAACACGGTACAAGCAATATTTAGACCCCTCTGTGGACGAAACAAAGAAATTCTGCATATCGCTTCGGCGAAATGCAAAGGACGAGCGGGTCCTATTTCACTACAATGGGCACGGTGTTCCCCTGCCCACTCCGTCCGGCGAAATCTGGGTCTTCAACAAAAACTACACCCAGTACATCCCAGTCTCGCTTTACGATCTCCAATCTTGGCTAGCGGGGCCCAGTCTCTTTGTTTTCGACGTATCCCATGCAGGTCACGTCGTCTCTAATTTCCACAAATTCCTCGACAAACACGAGAAGGAGAATGCGGAGGCACAAAGGAAGGATCCTGACGCGATACTCCAGAACTACAGCGACTGTATTCTCCTCGCTGCCTGTGATAAAACTGAGTCATTACCAACAAACCCCGACCTTCCCGCCGACCTATTTACCTGTTGCCTGACCACCCCTATTCAAATCGCTTTGCGATACTATATGCTCCAAAATCCTCTACAGCATGGCCCTCCTCCTGATGAGATCAAAATTCCAGGACGCCTTCAAGACCGCCGAAGCCCATTGGGTGAACTTAATTGGATCTTTACGGCGATTACAGACACAATCGCCTGGAATACTCTACCTCGTGCTTTGTTCAAAAAACTATTTCGACAAGACCTTATGGTTGCTGCGTTGTTTCGAAACTTTTTACTCAGCGAAAGAATAATGAGAACCCACGAATGCCGCCCGATCTCATCTCCCGAGCTTCCCGAAACTCACACCCACTCACTATGGCAAAGCTGGGATCTTGCCGTGGAAATGGTTCTTTGCCAGCTCCAGGCTCTGCAGGATCACGAGGACGGGAAACGCCATTACGAATATCAACATTCGAGTTTCTTTTCCGAACAATTAACGGCATTTGAAGTCTATTTATCGTCAGGTCCGACTGAAAGTAAACCACCTGATCAACTCCCTATCGTTCTTCAAGTCCTTCTAAGCCAAGCACACCGATTACGAGCCTTGATTCTTCTGAGTAAATTTCTTGATCTCGGTCCCTGGGCTGTGCATCTAGCACTCAGCATCGGCATATTTCCCTACGTGGTTAAGCTGCTACAAAGTGCCGCCCAAGAACTCAAGCCGGTAATGGTGTTTATCTGGGCACGCATTATGGCGGTTGATTACACTGTTCAAAACGACTTGCTCAAGGACAACGGTATCCATTATTTTATTACTATCCTCAATCCTGCCACCGGGATCCCAGTCGGAAACGTTAGCGAGCATCGCGCTATGTGCGCATTCATTGTCGCCGTATTTTGCAGAGATTTCCCTCAAGGCCAAAATATTTGTCTGTCGCCTGAACTTATCGAATTTTGTCTTCATCACTTAATGGATATTGAGAATCCGTTGTTGCGGCAGTGGTGTTGTCTCTGTTTAAGCATGTTATGGTCCAATTTTCCAGAAGCTAAATGGATGGCAATGCGATGCTCAGCTCCAGCTAGGCTTTGCGAACTCGCCGTCGATCCAGTCCCTGAAGTCCGAGCAGCAATGATCCATGCTCTGACAAACTTCATCGGAATTCCGGATTTGACAGATCAAGTCGCACAGATGGAAGAGAGTCTGGCCGTGACCGTCATGCCCATGGGTAATGATGGAAGCGTGGTAGTCCGAAAGGAGCTTGTAGTGTTCCTATCTACCTTTGCGAAGAGGTACCAAAATAAGTTCCTGGTCTCCGCTTATGAACAGCTTCTAGAGGAGAAGCACGTTCTCAGGCATTCCGTTTTTGGCGCGCCAGACACCGAAATGCCGCCATTCGAATGTCACGGTGTCTCTCACAACTCAATCCATGGATCTCTCTGGAAACTGTTACTTATTCTATCGGTTGATCCCCATGAAGAAGTATCTGACGGTGCTAGCATTACTGTCGATTATATATACCAAACTCTGTTTGCGTCACCACTGGGTGACTTGGCTCAGGATATTCGAGACGAAATTGTAATGTTACATAAACGCTCGTTGGCTAAGAAGCCTCCCTTCCCTGAAACATCTGATAAAGTGACTGGTGAAGAGGCTGCCCCGGCGCAACCACCCGGCAAACCAGAAGGATATTTCTCGCTGAGTTTAAGGCGAACAGCAAGTGTAGCAGCATCTCTCAAAAATCTCGCCTTCGGTACCGTTGCCTCCGATATGCGTCCTACGTCTCCTCTTAATCCGACGAGCAAATTTTCGACGGGGAAGAACCGTACGACTCATACGCCGCGAGGCCGCGCGCCTCCTGAATGGACTCAGCCTCCTGAAATTCTCGATCAGCCCATCTCAGCCGGACAATACAATCTGGCCCCTGTTCCACTTTCAAGGGGAGTTGTACTTCGAGATATATCGAAACCACCATCGATTCCAGTGAAGAGCAGGTTTTTGGATTGGTCCACAGAAGTAAGTCAAGATCTTCTACATGCAGTCAAATAATTGTTACTAAGCTTTCATTTATAGTATTTCCGAGAACCTCAGATGAAGCCCAACGAACCAGACGAGCCGGGTAGCGCTGATTATAACGAACGATTATGGCGACGCGCTAGGAATGAGAAAATAATTGTTGTGACCCAGCAGCATAAAGACAGAGGCGGTGGGGGTCACTGGGATCAAGCAATGAGGGTCATGACCAATCCCTGTCAACCCGCAAAAATGCGCTTTCATCAATTTGAGGATCACCTGGCTGTTGCTGATGATCGTGATAATATATGGTACGTTTTTTTTATGTCTACTCACTTGGGACTTTCTGACAACCTTACAGTATCTGGGACTGGCAACACAACTCCCGGCTTAATCGCTTCTGCAATGGTAATCCGTTTGGATCTAGACTCAACGAGGTCCGATTTATCAATGAAGATGACCAAGCTCTTCTCTTGACTGGGTCCTCCGATGGAGTGCTGAAGATTTATCGCAACTACGAACACAATGACCAAGTCGAATTGGTCACTGCCTTCCGTGCGCTCCCCGAGTTAATCCCTAGCAACAAAAATGCCGGCCTTGTTCTGGACTGGCAGCAGGGGCAAGGAAAAGCCCTAGTTGCAGGAGACGTCAAGGTAATTCGTGTCTGGAACGCCGCAACCGAAGTGTGCATAAGTGTAAGTATATGACTCCCCCTGGTTGTTTGGTATGTTGCTAAAACTAAAAACAGGATATTTCTGCCCGGTCTGGGTCTTGCATCACTTCGTTAACCTCAGACCAAGTTGCCGGCAACATTTTTATTGCAGGATTCGGCGACGGCGCCGTCAGAGTGTTTGATCAGCGCTTGAAGCCCACTGCCGCAATGGTAAAAGTATGGAGGGAGCACGGTCAGTGGATTACCGACGTCCACCTACAACGAGGTGGCGTAAGGGAGCTCATCTCCGCCAGCCGGAATGGTGAAGTCCGGTTGTGGGACTTGAGATTATCCCACAGCCTCGAAAATCTTGAAGCCACACAAAACACCATCAGAACCTTGAGCGTGCATGAACATGCCCCTGTTTTCGCGATGTAAGCAATTTTACCCATTGATCGACTGTTGGAATGATGCTAACAATAAAATAGTGGAACAAACCGACATGAAGTGAAAACGTTCAATGTCGACGGGTCGTATCTCTCATCTTTTGAGCCTCAAGGCAACTTCCTTCAGCAAACTCGTGCGTCGGCCGTCCTCAGCACCGAATTCCATCCGCACCGCATGGTCATGGCTTGCTCTACCCTTGATGATAATCATATCAGTCTTATCACTTGTTAGAAACGCCTTTTCGAATTTTTCTACATTCCGTGTGCAAATCCCATCGGACAGTTTTCTTTTCCTACTATATCTTTCTAATTGTTTGTTGTTTGGCGTGGCTTGGATAGATCTGGTCATATCTGATTAATGTTCTCGATGTGTCCCTGTCCGCATCATTTGTCTTCATTTTTGGTAGCGATATACCCATGGGAGGAAGATGGCCGTGATGTACGGGCAGCAGAGTTATAAATGCAATCCCGGAGTCTAATCAATTATGAATACATGAACCCGTGCCATTTTTTAAACCTATTTTGAACGCTGTCTATCCACAAGGTTCCTTTACCAAGCCGTAGATTTCGTTTTTAGGCCAATCGCTGTTCCTGTATGGGTCAGATTGAAAAACATGTAGACCGGTTAAATGAAGACGCCTGTATTGGTTCATCTGTTTAGACTCCGCGAATTTTCCGCTATCTCCCTGTATCCTCTTCCTCTCAGAGTATCGAGCAAGCTATGAACATCAAAAGATGCAAAGGGGACGATTCTACTCAAGTGAGAGGTTAGAATTGAGAAAGATCAACCGAACTTTGGACATACAGACCCAAGAGACGATGACTGTGTTCTCCTTTTTACCACGCCGTAGTACGCCCTTTCCACCGGTTCATTTTCCTTTCTCGGCATCCACAGAGTCTTCAACTTTAGCAGGATCATTCAACGATAGGCGGTCAAAAGAAGAGGAGGCGTCATCTTCGATCCCTGTCTCGGTAGTATTGTCGGGGGCCCAATTTGCAAAGTTTCCAGCCTGCGCAGCTCTGTCGCCAACCAAGTACGTCTGAAGATTGACGAGTACATCGCCTAGAATGTAGTTGCTTGCTTCGGCCTGGAGATTCACTTCTGGACGTTCTCCCTTCTCAAGTTTCTCGCGGTGTCGACGTTCGCGGTCTTCATCGGCGATGGCGTAAATCTGTTCACGAAGGTGGGGTTCACCACGATTATCGGTGTGAAACCAGTTGAGCGTCTCGAAAATGCTGGCGTTTGATTTCGGGCCCGGAAGACCATGAGGGGGTTGCCAGGATGGGACGAACGGATTCACGAATTCTGGTTTATCTCTGAAGCGCCTCACTCTTGTTGTTGCATCTCTCCTTGCATCAAAAGTTGGATCAGAAGGAGTGACAGGCCATGGCACAGGGGTTATACGCTCTTGAGGAGGATAGGCAGCCGCACGAGTTTGCGGAACTTGGGGTTGGTTCATCATGATAGGAACATCCCATGTTCCTGATGGCATTTTTGCTTGTACCATTTGGTAATTCTGGTTGTTCGCGGTACCTGCAATCCCATAATTCTGTCCCTGATCATAGAGATCTGGGTAATATTCCTTGGGTAGGCGAGGTTCGAAATTGAATCTTGAATGATGACGCTGAGTGACGGGGCCCATTCTGTGGTCAGGCTGTGGAACAGCAAAGAAAGGCACCAGTGTTTCTTGTTCGGTGACAAAGGGATCAGGCAAACCCTTTGAAGAATTTCCCATAACGGTAGATGTTGTCTTATAATCTACTGCATTGTCCCCGGTAGCATTGAAGCGTCCAACTTGATGTTCTTTGGCCAATGTATCTGTCATTTGGTTCGAAGCGTTCGCCTTGGATTTCGATGGTGTTATGTTAGAGCCATTATGGAGGGTCTGCTGGTTGGTCATATCGTCAAAAAGAACATGCGCGTGAGTGTTCGCGAGCGACTGGCCGCCGTATTGAGAGGAGAGCTCTGCAACAGAGCCCAGGGATGTTTGTGTCTGATCAATATGATCAGGTACTTCCTCAAGCGTCTCGAGATTGCCGCCCCTATAACCATTTCGCAAGGCTCTTGGTTTCGTTGGGCTCGGCCCTTTGTTTTCATGGAAATTGGACGCGTCTCTCGGGTTGTATTCATCGAATGACAGGTTAGCATTTGCCTCAGTGTCCCGCTGCTGTTGAAAATGCAGCATGGCTTCTTCGTGTTTTGTAGGGCTAATGTCTTGTGGACCCATAAAACGAGGGACATTCAGTTCAGTGTAAACGGTTGGGTAGAAAAATGAAGAGGATAGATGTTCTCCAGGCTCACCACCCAATTGGGGATACTGGCTTGGCGACATTTGCAGACTCCTCGGGTACCCGCCACCATATGCTGAAGTGTAATAGGCATATTCATTTGCCTCATTTTCTCTGTCGACATTTGTTACATTACGCAATGGATGTGCCCTTGGTGGAGTACTTGTCGTTCCCGTCATTTGAGTCGATCGAGGTACCCGAGAATTTGAATGTCGATAATCCATAGTGGATTATAATCACAGGTATGTTACTAACGTAAATATTTGAGGGTCGTATACCAGGCGATGAAATGACTGACTTGGAACCGGATTAAGCTGCAATAGACCCATATTCGTTAGCATCTCGCCTCCAAAGAAAGCAAATTGGGTGCTCAATGTTACCAAGCAGCAAAAGCAGTCAATGCTAGCTCTTGATGTTCAGATAGTAGTTTGGAATCTGGAGTAAGGACCTAATCTATATCCGACGAAAACCAATCCAAAATGCACTTGGAAAACAACCCTAGGCAATTTTGGAACTTATGAAAAGCTCTTGAAGAGCAGAGGACTAGATTTATGATAAACAAAGGCCTAAAACTGATTGCATCCCTTTAAAAAGGGTTGTAATGCAGTTCTAGATATGTAGTTTGTGGTGGAGAAACAGGAGAATGGAGAACATGGAACACCAGGATGATGATGGTGATGGAGGGGGAGGAGAGAAAGAAAGAAACAGGAAATAAAGAATGAGGTAAAGTGAGGAATCGTGTTTATTGTATTAAGCAAAAGGTGCTCGGCGTTGTGGCCCAGTGACTAAATACGGGTCCCTTATTAGAGATATCCGCCATAAACAGAGAATGAACATGGCCCAACAAGATATCATGGTTTTGGCAGCATATCTGGTGCACCAGCATTCTCATGAGCCAGAGCTTATCATACAGCTTGTCAGCCATTATGCAATATAGACTCTGAATATTTGTTTGGGTTGATTGAGATTTTGGTATCATTACTTCATCAGAACAATCTGAATTCTGATGCGTCAAAAGACCACCGGCTCACATTTTCCAGGCTGGTAATATTTTCACATGTGAGAGATAGGCCATTTTCCATTCAAGTTCTTTTGGGAGCCTCAACTTGAAGGGCCTATCCAGAGAGAATAATAGTCCTCTTGTGGATTGAGGATGGATGGATGTTAGCAAAGTTAGTTGGAAGGGATGAAGTGGTCGATAGCGTGCCACTATTTTTCCATGTCACGTGCTTCCAGTCAGCCCCTATTCCTTCCTTGTCATCCACATCACCCACTTCGAACCACAAACAATTTTTCTTCTCTGTTCACCTTGTTCAAGGTCCTATCTAATAGTTACACAATTTCAAGAGAGGATTGATTTTACTATCCAATAGGATCCCAGGACAATCATAGCTTTGGCCGCCGGCTTCAATTCAATATTGCCAGTGCAATTTACCTGGCAAGAGCCAGACTTAAACTCTGGCATGAGACAGCGATTGGTTCGGCCAGCGATGAACGCGGGTTAACTAGCCTACGGTTCCCCAGGTTTTTCTGAGTTCGCGACAACAAAAGCATTGAACCTGCAAGCACATTTTGATCTTCTTCTAGATGGCGAACATCTAGATTTTGAAGACATACATCTATTCCGCAACCACGATGAAAGTGTGGATCATGATCTTGAAAGAGCCATTGAGCGCCTGCGACAAGAAGAAATACCATAGCCTCCCAAAGATACTCCTTAGGCATAAGGATACCAGCTTTAAGGAAGCGATCTTGAGCACTATTGCCAAGGCCTGTCAAGAATAAGCAACAGGATTTGCGAAGGATTGTGAAAACTTTTGACAAGGTACTGTATCTTGCAGAATGTTGTTGGCTTGTTGGATTTGTTTGCTCAACGGGTCTGTCTTTATCTTATGTGATATGTACTCTCTCTTTTGGTTCTTTTTCCTTGGCCGTCTTTTAGTTTTACCTGATCTCCATCAACTTATTTATCAGCATATATCCGCAGTTAGTCTATACTATTGTAAAGACGGCTTGGTTGAGATTGATGTTGTTCAAGCAGTGATGGGTATCGATTTGCGCATTCGAGCTTTATGAGCCCCTACGAAATCTCCTCTTCATTTAAGCCTAGAGCCCATTGGGGCATTCCCGGCTACGATCTGGTCGCTTTGAAATTCTATTGGTTCCTGGCCTGTGGCATCGGCTCTTAACACAATGTCTCAGTCATTATGCCAATCTTGAATCGTTGCTATAAGAGGCATGGTTTTCCTTTCTCTCTTACAGAAAATTCATAGATTCCGCGTCTGTCCATCATCCCGATAGAATCGAGTTTATTAGAAAAGCGAACATTGATGCCCTCCCTCCTTGCGAGCCAGAAAAGAGTTATACAAAGTTGATTTCACCATTGACTGCCTGTATACTGCCCTTACATTGGTTCCGGAAGCTCTTGAGTCGAGAAATTCTGATCCTCTATTCACGACGCGCTACCAAGTTTCTTGCCAATTTACGAGTATATTTTCCAGTGCTCATTCACTAGTTTACTGGCTAGTAGAATGGGGAAGTGAAAAACTTTTGTGTCCTTGATCTTCCCTGCAGATAGAGAATGATAGTGAAGATGCGGGCGATTTTCGCCAATGCGCTATATCTCTTCTTCCGCCCTCAATTCCATACCCCCTTCCTTTCATGGCATTGTGACACCATCAATTTCTCGACCAGGCTTTTGCCCCACTTCCGTTATCAAATAGTCTCGCATTTTAAATGGACATCAACGCTATGGCCGCGTTGAATAGACAACAGGCTGGATACTCCAGTACTGAAAGGGATAGTGTGGCAGGCCCGCTGAAGAACCACAAACGTATACCAGTCACTCCAGTTACCCAGATACTTCCCAAAGACAACTATACTTCTCAAAATTCACATACAATGCAGGAAAGTGGCTCTACTGTATCATCTCAAGGCGCAGAGGTGTTTACTGGAATGACTGAACGAAGTTTCGGGCGTCACGACGGAACCGAGTTCAAAAACAATAATGGAGCGATTCGCAGACATTCTTCTATACGGAAAAACCGTTTCCACTATTTGGATCCACTTGATGGAGAAGAGTACGAGGAAGAATTTGCCCCAATACCATTCAAAGGGTTCAAGGACGAAATCCCGCCTCGTACGCCGAGTGTTAGGAGCGAGTGTGATGAGAGGGACTTTATATACGACCTTTGCCGTAGCCCGAGCTATGGTAGGAGTAAGGATAGTATTCATGCCTGTTTTGAAGACAAAGAGCAAGCCAACCCAAATCGCTGGAATGATAATGTCGAGAAAAAAATCAAGAGGAGTCTCCTGAATTTATCACAGTTCATGGTGGCAGATGTATCTTCTGCAGCATCCGAGTTCACAGAAACAACCTCGTATACTCCGCAATGTGGGTGCTTTTCGCAGGACAGCATAGTGAGCGTTGGAGGAAAGCGCTCCACCCACTAACTAGTCATCTTAGGAGGGTATTGGATTACAAGATCGGGTTTTCTTGTTCGAACACAGCCTAGCACGGGATAGTTTATCGAAATAGTTGAATATGCATGTTGAAAGTTGATGAGAATTCTTCTTCTCACTCTCTCCTATGTAATTCTTTACCCGATGGAGGATAGTGGATGGATGACATCACCCGTGCCAAGACCAAAACGGTGCCAAGTATCTTAGTCAGCAGCCCGAAACCAACGGACCGTCAAGAACATCAAAGAAAGTGAAGCCTTAAAGAGAGCATCGCGACCGCATCCACAATTCTGCAAATGCTCCATCGCAGAACCATGCTATTTCACCTCCCTGGGCCTCTGGACCAGTTAATTCTTCGTTCACCATAGGCAGTCACAGCCGAAATTTGGCTGATTCTCCTTCCGCACTGTCCAATATTTTGAGCTGTGGGCGTCCGTCCACCCCTCAACCCCTTGGCCTGTGTCTGCTCTCTCGATGACCGCCCGCTCCGCCCTCCCGTAACGTCGGGAACTACTCGATACGGTTCGATTCTACTTCGGCTTGCAAGTAAAATAACTTGATGTTCACAATGCGGCCTCCACGGTTAATCCTTTTACTTGCATGCTTTGTATTCCTCCCTATCCTCCTCACCACAATATCGCTTGTTTCGGCGAATCCTCGACATGGTGCCACCACGTCCTCTTCTACCTCCGATCCTCACCCGGGCCGCCTACGAGCTCTCTTCTCATTCCATGCACCTTCTGCTCTTTTCCCTCCGTCGGCGATGATCAGCTTGACGGAAGACAATTCTACATTTTTCTTGGCGAGACCCGCCGCGTTTGGTCCTGTACTACCTTCTAAAGGCCTGAGCGGCCCATTATGGATCGGAAGCGGATTCAGCGAAGATACACTACGAAAAGGTGGTATAGGAGTCACGTCTGAAGGCGAATTGGGTTGCTCTGATGTTCCTGGATGGGAGGATGGGAAAAGGAAGTTCGTGGTAAAGCTTGGGGCTGGCCCCCAGGATGCAGGTCAAAAAGATTCTCATGCCACCGAAGAATCCGGGCATGCTGCTGCATTGAATAGTCGTCAGTTGAAAGGAAACGACCCTCCGAACGGTGCTAGCGAAGGCGACGGTACCGATGATCATTTGCACCATCCGCTGCCACAATCGAATGCCCCGAATTCGAATCCTAATGGCGATACTGCTCGTGTAAATGATGGAGCCAAAGATTCAACGCATGCCGATATTCAGTCGCTACAGGAAAGTGCAGAGATTGCAGGCAAGGTTGTACTTCTTAGTCGAGGTGGCTGTGGATTTCTCGAAAAAGCTAAATGGGTACAGAGGAGAGGAGGAATTGCTCTAATCGTTGGAGACGACACCCGTGGGGGTGGACTAGTTACAATGTATGCCCGCGGCGATACATCTAACGTTACTATCCCTGCTGTGTTTACCTCCTATACTACGGCCCATCTTCTTTCGTCCCTTGTCCCACCGGACAGGTCAGCGGATGCTCTTAAAGCTGTGCCCGTGAACGCGAAGCCGAAAAAGAAGCCAAGTCCTAAAACTGAAAAGACTTCTTCGAATAAGGCTACTTCGGGAGCTGCTGGAAATTCCCCTGCTAAGCCTGATCCGAAGTCGCCGGATGGCCGTCATGGATTTTCCCAGTCCCTTGCAGAGCTCCTAGGATTCTCTCAAGAAGTTTCTCGCCCCAGCGTCCATGAGGACAGCCGCCGTCCTCCAAGTAGTGGGAATCTTGATTGGCCTTCTCGCGACCATGCTGATCAACCGGTCAAACCCAGCAAGCAAACCGCCACCAAAGGACCAGCCACGAGTCTACCAGGCTCTTCGAAACCCGAACATCATGATGATTTTGTCATTGGTGTTCAGGACTGGCGTGATCCCGATCTAGTTCCGATCAGAACTAGCACGGGCAGCACTTCGACAACCTCTGCTATCGGGCAAAAGACCAGTGTCCCGGGACAAGGCTCCGATCCTCGCGAACTAGAAGGAGGAAGCACAACTCCGAGAAGTGGAGAATATAAAACGACAAAAGTTAACCCAGGCGACCGTGCAAAGGGCGGTACTAGCGGAAGCGATAGTAGGCATTGGTGGAAATCACATTTTCACCTAGGAAATTCACAAGAAAGCGGTGGCTCACGGGTACCAGCAACAGGCAATAGTCCTCCCGAAATTAGACGAACTTACGGAGTCGCCAGCTCGATGGCTAGAAACTGGCATCATAATGGTATTGATCCTGAGCAAGAAGGTCTGTGGGTAACCTTGACACCCACGAGCATGTCTACGAGTCCATTTTTCGACACGCTGCTAGTTTTAGTAGTCAGTCCTCTGATCACGTTGACTGTCGTCTATGCTCTTCTCTTACTACGATCTCGCATCCGACGCCGACGATGGCGCGCTCCCAAGGCTATTGTCGATCGCCTTCCCGTCAGGACTTACCACACTATGCCAATGGTCACGACTCCAAACACCACCACTTCCGGCTCTTCGTCGCCCTCATCCCCCCTTCTTTCACATTCTCGCCCCCATTCACCGCGCCCTCGGCCTCGCTCTCAAACCTGTGGGCCCGTTTCTGCCACATCAAACTCATTAGATCCGCATCACGAAAGGGTCGAGAAACCTCGGTCTGGATCAACGTTGTGGCGTCGCAAGTACACTGGGAGACAAGTTGAATGTGTCGTGTGCTTAGAGGAATACATTGATGGCCAGAGCAAGGTTATGAGTTTGCCCTGCGGTCATGAGTTCCATGCGGAGTGCATGTAAGTACAAATCGCGGTTAATCCTCTCAACTCTACACTAAGAGCGAACTAACATTTCTTAGAACACCGTGGCTAACTACCCGTCGACGTACTTGCCCAATATGTAAGGGCGATGTCGTTCGCTCACTTGGCTCGTCGTCAACTGGACGCCGAGAGCAAACTGAGCCTACCTCTGACGATGGACAAGCTCGAATTGCTGAAACTCGGAATGACTCTCCAACATCGGCAGTCCCCATTCCGGATGATGATTTCGATTCAGACCTTGAACGTGGAGCCAGCCCGCCTCCCTCGTCACTTGACAGTCCTCATGAACGCACAGGCCGACCATCGAGTTGGCGAAACATTGCAAATCTAAGCTTATCCGCATTGAGCGGGGATACCATGTGGCAGCAGCCCAGGCATACGCGATCTCACAGGAATCGCTGAGTCTCGATACCTTGCACTATTTCATTCTCTGTTCGCAAAACAGAGCCCTTTTCATTTGTCACTCATAACTCATCCCTTCTCTTACTGCATCATTTCATTTTGTCTAATGTTGAGCATCTTGAATAACCATTCGTTTGGCAGCATAGGTGTCTGGTGTGGCAGGACTGATGGCAACAAACGGCTCATCGTGGGGTAAGCGTTGATATTATCTTGTGTGGAGTATTCGGCTATGGAGGAGCTCCTTTAGGGCCTATTGAAATTTGTCTCTACTGCTAGCTCTCAGCCAAACGTGAGAGACCGTCGATTTAATTAATTTACCACTCTATTCTCTTTAGATCCCTTTTACCTAGCATTTCATTCGAAGCGTTTAGTTGCTCTCAAGTGGTGAGGCTCCAACAAATTACAGTTTTGCCTGCCCCTGTGAATCTTGGCATACCTCCCACCCAACAGTCACATGACACCGACTGATGGCATCATACCTACCTATAGGGAGTCTGCGCTTCGTCAAAGTTGTCCGCGACCTTCCGCTATCCTTATTATCATTTTTTGACCGATTTCTGGTCTGAATCCTGGAGCTGCTACCATAGTTGTTTAAAAGATACCCAGATAAGGCCATTGATGAGGCTTAATCAACAGAGAAGGTGATACTTGAAAACTGTTAAAAATGTGCAACAGGGATCGTTTGGGGTCGTGGAAGCTTTTGATGAGGAACAGAATAGGATGTATACTGGCTGGATACTACTCTGTTTCTCGGAATATGAGAAAACCTCTGATATCTCTCGGTCTCGCCTGCCGGGCGAGGTTGCCTCGACATTCGATCTGCTGCAAAGACCTGGGTTATGCCTGCCGCCCCAAATACTCCCCACTGACTGCTTCTCTGGCTCTGCTGTTTTTCTTTCCCATTTCTTCTCCGTTTGTTTTCTTTTCCTCCTACAAAGAAAATCTCCTACACGACACTCTTTGTGCCTCCGTATATCTCCTGGCCATCTCGCTTTCGTTCTTGTTTTACATTGGAGACAATAAGCTGCGGTTGTCATTCTTCTGCTCTGTTTTTCTTGTTTGAAATCCCCCAATATGCAGTGGATGTTGGTGGTCTTGCCCCTAGTACTAGCTAGGCTGGCTGCATCCTCATTCAACATTTACGCTTCGTATGATCATCATGGCATTGCCGCCGCACTTGGCATTTCGTCTATGTGTCTCCTAGCCCTGTATGTACAGTACTTACAGTTCACCCCAGCTGCTCTACAGTCTTGAATTCGGATAACTTACTCAGGACCCTCTAGAAACCAAACCATCGAGTGTGATCAATTCAGCACTGCTCGTGCTGCCAGGGGTGTTGATAATGATTGTATTTCTCCTCAGTGCCCCATGGCATGCTCAAGTCCTATCTGCTGACGTTCCGGAAATAGTCTGGTATAAAGAGGACCTAACCACGCTTTGCACCGACACCTGCGCCAACTCTTTAGCTTCGTGGCTCTCGGCCGTGGAAACTGAGTGTTCAAAAGACCAAGTCACAGCGAACGGCATTATCTTTGAGCCTAAGGCATTTCCTTTGAAATATATCGCTGGTTACGACCTGGCATGCCTTCGTGACGCGTGAGCCGAAAACACTGTCCCATCTTCAAAGATTTACCTAATCTGTTTTGCAGTTCTGATACCTTCTGTATCCTCGAGTCACAGAATTGGGATGGCAGCGTTTATACAAAGTAAGTTCACCCTGCAAGAGCTATCAAAATGTATCTGTTGACAATTATCGCCATAGTTGGGACGTAGAAAGCTGCTATGATGATGACCCACCGGCGTATTGTGCAGAACAAATATTCTCCAATCAAGAGCAATCTTTGACTGTCACCAACCTCTATCATCGGGAGCAGGTATGATTTTCACCGAAGTGACGACAAAGTTTACTTACCATTATCAATAGTATTGTAGCGAATGCTTCTTGCTGCTCTGGAGGCAACGCCTCCTTTCACCTACCCTTCCTCCAGGTAACTTCACCGACTATCTCGTCGACCAATTCAAGATATTAGAGAACACTTGCACGACCAGTTTACCGTTCACAATGTCGGCTCCAACTCTTATCATTGGCACCGCTCCTACCCCTGACCCTACACCAACCGTTGAAGCTACCCAAACTCCCAATGACGTTCATGCAAGGTCAATCGCCCCACGGCGTTCGAGTAATGGGCCATATTATAGTCCAGGTAAATACCATGTGCCACTTTTCTGCTCGCACCTGGCTAAACCGCAATACAGCGTCTCCCCCAAGGCCCACTCAGCCAGGTGCAATCCGGCCGTGCGGCGCGTACTTTGCTGTTGGACGAGGCGATACGGTTTGATTTCTCATTCCAACGTGCTTTTGCCCCAAGCTAATCGTCAATAGTGTCTGTCAATTGCGGAGCAACTGTGAGACGACAAGATTATTTTCACTCCTTAAAGCAATGCCATTGACTAACCATTGTCTAGTGATATTGATTACTTCGATCTTATGAGCTATAATACCCGCGTATGTTTCTTTTCGAATTCCCTGTCTAATTCTTATTAACGTATCTTTCTAGCTTGAGGAAGATTGTAGTAACCTATGGGTCAACTATGCCATTTGCGTCGCACCCGTTACCGCGCAACCACGAGACTCAAATGATGAAGATGAAGATGAATACGATCTTCCGTTAGAGTCACCTAGACGTATACCAACCTTACGGCCATCGACGACCTCGCGTGTTGCAATAATAAAAACAACCCATACAGTCGTGCTTACTGAAACAACAATGCTTACTGAGACTACCACTCTTTCTGAGACTACATCGCTATCGGACTCCACTACCACGCTCCCCGAAACCACATCTTCTACTTCATATACTGAGTCGAGCACGACTTCTAGCTCAAGTAAGGTGCCTGAGACCAGTACATCCACCAACACTAGTCAGCTGCCCGAACCAACGAAAAAACCCGAGAAACCATCAAACGTCAGCAAGGACGGAAAGTGTGATAAAGCCATTAGTTGTGTGGGGTCAGGCTTTGGCGATTGCTGCAGTGTTAATGGTTATTGCGGCTCAGGCCCACTCTGGTGTGGTGAGTGAAACAGCACCTAAGGGCAGTCCAATCAACGCTAATTTTTCTTAATTTATTAGGACTCGGAAATTGTATATCCGGCCCTTGTGATAACAGGCCAGGGCAAATCAGCACAGATGGAACTTGCGGGCCTCTTTACCTTGGGGACAAAACGTGTATTGGGTCCAAGTTTGGAGATTGGTAAGTGAATCAGGGCGAACTCGAAGAGTGAACCTAAGGATACCTACATTTCTCCCCAACGTTTCAGGTCACTAATGGCTTTTACTAGCTGCTCTAAGAGAGGCTATTGTGGCTCGACCGCAGCTCACTGCGCTGCTGAAAACTGTCACTCTGGAAAATGTGAAGGCAGGAATGAAGATGGTGGAAAGGACGGTAATAAAGATGGAAAAGACGATAAGAAAGACGATGACATAATTGACGAGACGAAAAGGCCTCGGAAGACTCACCGCAAGGGCGGTAAGCGCCGTGGACCGAGAAAGAATCGATGATGGTTTTATCGACGCCAATATTATAGACATGGGCGAAGCCAAAGATTGAACTTACGGAAGGTGTAAGAACTTCTACATGAAAGTATGTATGATAGTGAAGGCTGGTATTGTTATCGCAAGCCTGAAATTACAATGGCGGACTCTATTCCCATATCACTGCACCAACTCTGAGTATTCTCGTACATTAACAGAATGATATGCATAGCCTCACTCCGGTCATGACTGATTTTCGATCCTTGAAAGTATGTACAGTTCAATCGTATCTAGATCATCTAGCTTTGTTACAGCTCCCATCACAGGCCGGTGCAGATATAAGAATCATTCGGCCTTCTTCGGTTTGCTCTGCAGTGAGGGATTTGTTATCATAGACTTCTCCAAATTCGAAGCCCAAAGTGCTGCCCCAACCGTGTTTGAATAGGCGAGCACAAGAGACGCAAACGGAACGATTTCAAGTATGAATGCCGCCGCGCCGAAACTAGTCTAAGTTAGTAAGGACCTCTTTTGCGTGTCCATATCCGGTATTATCGAACAGTGTGCTGGCTTACCTTGTAGTTGCGGCTCGATTATTCTTCAGCCACTCATCCCTCTCGTGAGCGTTCCAACCCTTCAATTCGAAGTATCTTGAAAGTGCAAGGCTTCCTCTTCTTTTTCCTTGTCCAGCTAGATACAGCATATTTCCCACAACAGGTATGAAATTTAGCGGTAGATACAACAACGAGCGTAGCCACATCGTCAACATTCCTTTTTCGCCTCCCATACCTCTCTTCATCATTCGGCCAAGGCGCGATATAGGATCACTCGAACCATGCCTAGGTGCGTTCAGCACCCTGCCCTGTCCAACGAGTGTTGTGTCACCGCGAGCGAGAAGTGTGCCGTCGAAGGTGTCGGTGAGTGAATCGTGCACGATGTATGAACGGGCGAGGAAATTGACGATCGAAGAGCTTTCGCTGAGGACAAGAAGAGCCGCGGAGAATGGTGCAAAGGGACCTGAGGTGAATGCAAGAATGGCGGTTTGCGGGATATATGTCAGAATGAACATAGAAGTTGTGACGATTATGGAGAGCGTCAATGTTGGCGCGAGCGTGGAAAGTAAAGGCTGCCAGAGGGAGCGGTGGGTGATGAGATAGAATATGCCCTGTGACTTGTTAGATATACAGCTAGAAAAAACGGTGAAGGCAGAAGGACATTGAATGGATAGAGATATGCGCCGGAGCGCAAGCCATCTTGGATGAGGATGCGGGTTGACTTAAGCTCATCAAGGGCAACCGCCGTAATACGGTCCAAAAGAGTGCGAGGCTTAGTGGTAGTCATGGCTAATGATGCGGAGGTCCAATGGCTTTTTGGAAGATTGAAGAGGTCGCATTAGGGCCTGGGTATCGTGATTGACGAACGCATCTCTCTCTATATACTTCAAGTTCGTAGATTCTTGATATGGAGTAGATTCTAGACCTTTGTGTCCAAGATGCCTGTCGATGATGTCATGATACAGGAGACCATGAGCCTTGGCGCTGCAAGTCTCATATGAATGACTAAGCAAAGGCGGAAATTTATAGGCCCGGATGATGACAAATCACGTGCTTAAGCCATCTGGGAAACTTGCAACGTCCTCGCAGACGACACAAAGTCTCAAAGAGAGTGCGCGCATGATAGCCACAATTGAGCCTTTCTCACTAATAATGATTGTTATGAAATAATTGAAAAACTGCTGGTGGGGAATCTCCATACTCCTCCGACTCCAGGAGTTATAACAGAAAAAGAAAGGAAAGAAAAAGAATGAAGGAGAGAGAAAGAAACCTGGGTCTTTACATCGTTCCAATGAATAAGTCAACGCCAACAGCACCTGGGATATATGCACCTTTGCCAAAATATTGGCCGCTATAACTGGAAATCGAATTCTTTCCACTCTTTCGGAGGAGGAATGTTGATGGTATGCGCATCCGTGGACCACGCCCCCAGCATGGCCTTCTTTCTTCGTCTGAGCTGCCACGGTGTTGTGAGCCATTCGTCTAGCCTGCCGGCCCATTTGCTGTGGTCTCTGTGATTTGCACACCCGGAGACTGATTCTTTGTAGGCATCGTTGATGGGCTTCCTTCTTATTCTTTCGTAGGTCTCAAAGGTTTCGTTCAAGGGCTGCTCATAATATAAAGCTAGGATCCGAGCAAACAGAATGGCATCGTCAAGGGCGTAAGCAGCCGATTCATCCCGAGGAGGCATCTGGATTCAACGATCAGTAACCCGAAGCCAATACAATACCACAGAAGGAGCCTCACCGCATGTGCTGCATCTCCCAAAAGGATGGTTCGCTCGGTGAACCAATTGCCATTTGGAGGAACTTGATACACTGGATAGATTGTCCACCCTTCTGCCTTTTCAACAATCTCGCGTATACATGGAATGACTGACTCTCCGAATCGTTCGCATATATCGTCGCGAAGGGCTTTTAGGGGTGTCCACCGGGGCCGGAAGGTTCCATTACCCTCCTTCTTCCAGGCATCGTTTGAGATAAGATTGGAGTCCATTTCCACGAGGCCCGCAACGAAAAGCTCCGTTTTCTCCACGTCATAAAACGTGGTCATCAAGCCGCCTCGCCTGGACCGGTTCATGGCAGTGGCTTTGAAGTGAATCGGCGATTCCAGGTTCTCCGTCGGTATGGTGGTTTGGATGAAAGATATGCCTGAGTATTCCGAAGTTTTTCCGGGGTCGACGATCGTGGTTCGCGTGTTAGAATGGACGCCATCGCATCCAACTGCTAAATCGCCAGTCGCAGAAGTGCCATCTGCGAAATATATCGTAACGCCCTTGTCTGACTCCATCCCCCCAATGACTTTTTTGCCGTACTCGAGGGAGATATGGCCAATTTTTTCTGCAGCCGTCAACATGGCAAGATGGAGGCAAATTCGCATGGCTCTTCTTCCTTTATACCCTCCATAACCCTGGCCTTTCTTGCCTGTGAAGTCAAGGCAACCAATCCTTCGGCCACTATGGATGGAGAAGTATTCAATGCCATCGACATTGACACCCGCATCTGTGCCCATTTTATTGAGCTCATGCAGGGCACCGAGATGAGCAAGATGTTTCTGGGCTACTGGGGTAAGGTTGATGGCACCTCCTGCAGTGGATGGCACATCTCGCAGTTCGAATATGGTGATTTTTAGATCTGGATTCAAAGGATATAGCTCTTTCGATAACGCAAGGGCGACCGCAATACCGGCAATGCCACCACCGAGAACGAGGATATTAGTGGGAGGAAACATAGCGCTTGGGTGATTGAAGGAAGGACTTGAGCAAGATATTAAAAGAGTGATATACGTTATAAGCAAAATGAAGTGAATATGTTCAACATACCCCACCGGGCGGTGGCCTTGAGTCAGACTCAGGAGAAAGAAGGGTCCTTTTTCAGAAAGAGAACGAAAATCGGGATGCCATATCTCATTATATCTGTTCGGACTACGGGGAACCTCGCCGAGGACTGAAGAAAAAGAAACGGCCCCATTATTTGACCTTTTTTCCAGAAACTAAGTGTCTGACAGGTCAAACTCTATACAAAACGAATCAGAAAAACCCCCCACTTGATTTTCGAAGCCATGCATCATTGAGCGTGGTGTCCATATTCCGTCCGGAGTATAGCTAAAGTCTAACCTACGACAGCTCCGTCAAAGAACGAAGAACATAAAATAATTCTTCATGGCGAGCTCTTTCGAGCTTATAAAGTTTGCTAACTTCGGAAGCAGTTCCGGGAAATTGAAGCTTTCTATGAAACGGGCCGAGTCATCCCCGGATGTGCGAGACTAACAAGGATCCCAACAATCATACGAAAAAAAAGTGATTTCCATTATTTTCCTTGAATTCAGTGGCCGTAGTCAAGTTATGACTCGATGATGTACTCCGCATGGGAAACTGGTTACAGTTGCCTCTTGTGATATATTGTGAGGAGTCCAGTCTCACTTTTTGTACTTGGCAAGTGATCCACCCGCCAAAGTGCCTTCAGAAGAAACTTTTGGGGAGTCTGCGACGAGTCTGACCAGTGACGACTCCCTGGCGCCCCTATACGTCCGGAGAAACTCCAGTTCTAGCTAGAAAATTAAACGCCATCCACCATTCTCAACGCCGGCTAGCTGAGCCTAAAATACCGTTCACGTGGAGAAACATCACGCGAGCGAACCAAAGGGTACTCTCGCTTCTTCTTCCGTCAGACTTTTTCCTCGTCCAAAGCAAAAGACGATGAAAATTTTTCCTCGGGCTTTCCGAAAGTTTTCGGTGGATTGAGTGTAGTGGGCTCTTTCTCGAATCCGGATATTACTATTCCCGGCGAAAAAGGGTTGGGCCAGGATGTTTCTGTACCCCCAAATTATTTTGCTCCAGGGGTCAGTCCTTGCACACCTTGCACGTCTTGCACGTTTTCCTCCTCGCATTCTTTCATCCCCAGCAAAAAAAACCAGTGGGTGCGCCAAGCCCCGGCAGCCACACTATCCAACCTTAAGTTGACTTCGCCGGCTTTTCATGTGAGAGTCAAAAGCCTTAACGACAAGGATATTTCCACACCGCAAGAAACCTCCATTCACAAAACCGGTAATAATTACGAAATAACAACAGCAATTAATAACAATCTTGGAGATTCTGATGGGGTTGGTAAATGATATCTCAGAAATTGCTTTCTCCAGACTGGACTCGTTCGAATTCAGATGCGCCGGCATCACATTGCTACTCCAGACTGCCATTGGCATTGCCAAAGGTACTTACTTCACTTACCGGGAACGGATATTAGTCAGAGCACGGAGGAGCAATATCTTGGTAATAAATTTCTCGAAAGATCCTGTTAGGAGCAATTTGGCGGCAAGGTCCACATCATGCCGGGAACGATGGAGTTTTCCAACGGACTTCCTTCAGTCGCCGCTGACAACAAACTTCTTCATTATTATTAAATTACGAAATTCGATCTCTTCAGCTCTTGAAGAACCCGCATAGGTAGCCGCAGTCCAGTCTACTCCTACTCCGTACAGGGTTTTATGCGCAACATCCTGTGGACCATGGCCTTGCTCCAATCTCGTAGCTCTTTTTTGATCTTTTCTTTTTTTCGGCAGTCTACAGAGTATCTACGGAGCACCCCATACAGGCAGTTTATCTATAGTGCTCTGCTAGGCCAAACTTGGAGAAAGGAGGAGCTTTTCTTTTCTTCCCCTGTTTTCCTACAACTTGTTACCAGCTCCAGTCCACCACCCAATCCGACGGAAGTTCCAACGTTTAGGGCGTGTAAGGATGCCATTTCACTTGGCAATCCGTCTCCAATTTTCTCTGGCGCTTGTGATAATGAGAGCGAAACCCGAATTCGAAAAGCTTGCTGGAATCATTCTGACACAGCACCAATGCACCAGGACGTTTGGCTCCTTGCCCAGAGGATCGCCCACACTGATGAGCTTCCAGATATAGAAAGGTACTATTGTACGGAGTACTCCGTATGTAAGTTATTATCTTTTCGTTTTCGTTTGCCAGTCTTTAACCCTTCTCGCTTCTACTAGCCCAAGCCCTGAGGTAAGGTGAAACTCCGGACTCCTGGGTCACCCTTTTTGCGAACAATATGTATATACTCCGTACTAGAGACCGTTATGAACTCTCTTACGCAGGAACCGTACCCAAGCAAACCCAAACCACCTTCTTTTGATGAAGTTATCCGACTTACCTTCAATAATACGGAGTCCTCCGTACCGAGTAATGGTGCTGACAATCTATCAAGCGTACGAGGTCTAAACTCCTCGTAGAGTTTTGCCACGGTTTGACTAGGCATCTGTGAACGATCAACAGTAGTAAGTTCGTAACTACAGTATAGCTAATAATTTTTCTTACTTTATCTGCTGAGACCGAGGAAGTTCCGAGGTGGCGAAACGGCGCGCAGAACTCGCTCTGTCAACTTTGGAACCAAACAAGCTGGGTTTTTAAATTGTCTATCTAAAAACGGCAACCAGAACTACTACTGGAAGGATAATTAAATTGTCATCAGGGACACGAAGTGTAGGCATCATTGCATCACACCGAAGAATCTCCCGCACCGAAATCAGCTGACGAAGAGAGTTTCAAAGGCAAATCTTGGTGCTTCGAAGAAAATTCTGTCGTTTTCGATTATTACCCACCGTCCCCCGACGACGGCCAGAGGCATTGCCGTTGCCATGGCCCATTGGCCCATTTATCCATCTCCTCCGTATGGAGTGCGGCATATCCTGCTCCGTCTACGCTCTCCATTTTTTATTGATCCCCACTGTCCCTTGTCTTGGGTCAGTACTGTACCTACGTGCAGGAGAGCTTCGATATACGGATTCAATGTTCAGCAGAACCCGTTATTAGATTGACTGACCTTTCTAGGCTGTCAGCAAACGATCGTCGCAAGTTCTTCGATCTTCATTCTTGTCACCTCGTGTGTTTCTACCCTAGTGCCTAGCATGACGATGCAACTCCTCTTGTGCATGGCAGAATTCTGCAGATCGTCTTTTGCTTGTTTAGAGTATACCAAGAGCATACGTACTCTGCCCGCAGATAAAGAGTATGGAGTACGCAACCCCCTTTCCAACTCGAATGGAATACGGTATAGCGCAGCTCTGGAGAGGAGGGGTACTCCATCTCCGTAGGATTCTATGGATATGCCCACTTTTAGCAAAGCTCACAAGGCTGAGACTAATAAGCTCTCGTTGAGCTGCAAAAAATAACCACGGGCATATGGCTTTGGTTTCTATAGGATTCCCGGAAGAACTCAGAATTTTCTCTCAAAAGTCTCCGGTCCCCAGCAGCGATCCTGTTTAGAGCTTGAGCTTTTGATGGCTTCATCTCCCCCTTCTTTCCAAGGCAGTCGTTCCTTGATTTTGCTCACCTTTCAAAACAAACTTCTCCTTCGTTCACTCCTATCACACTTCATCACGGCCAAGTTTCTTGTTGTTCCTGAAGTGCCATGTCGGTGCTTGATAACCATCATTTTTCGTGACTACAAGGGAGGAAAGTGGACAGAGATACCCTGGTCTGATAAACTTGTCACATTTAGCCAAGCGCTTCTGGTATGAGTTACAAACAAAGATCGCCAAAAGGCCACAGCAGTGCTGCCATAGCATTTCTTATATATGTTTTATACATCCATGCGCTCTCTTCTGGAGTCTCCGAGATCTAGGCAGCCGTTTTTGAAACAGGCGCTTCGCTTGGTAGGGGTATGCAAGAGGCGTGGCCCAACAAAGAGCCTTAAATGGGAGATCGTAGAGCGGGTCTTTTCCAAGGGATCGGATATGGACCATGGGGATGGAGCATCCAACTTTCCCTGATCGCAGTGATGACTGATCAGTGATGGGTGATATACCGAGGGTCAGCCCCCAAGCTAAAGGATTCGATTTCGGGCCCCTAAAAAGCCAAGTTACTCTTAATTTTCATGAGAAGTTACTGAAGGCATACAGTATGATGCAGTTATCCCGCGATTACTATATCTCCAATCTCCTCGATATCCAGGCAATTTCTACAGGTGAAACATCATACGCGTCTAAGGCACAAGCTGATGCTAGACTCAGATTGATACGTTTACCCAATGACAAATCACTCAGGGAACCATGTGAATATTCCTGCTTTCGTTTCCATATGTAAATAGTTGAAAGGCATCCCGCGAGACACAGGATTTTCCTTTAGTCAAGGAAATTTGGGCCGTCTTTTCCAAGCTATGTATCTTTGTACTCCGTACGGAGTAGTACCCAGAACTTCAGCGCTCTAAAGAGGAATACTATGCCCACCCGCCTACAAACTACAAAGTGATAGTACTCCGTACAGGAGCTTTTTATCCACTTTAGCTCCAGTATGCTCAATAATATTGAAGCGTTCCCTGGACAAGTAGCTATCAACGCCGCTAAATATTTCTTGCATATTACTCCACCCAAGTTGCCGCCCGCCCGCCCGCCAATAGATATAGCTAGCCATGTGTTATGCACAGTTATCCAGTGGCAGCCAAAAGTAGTGCACGGGTTTGATCCACAGAATGATGATCATCAATTGCTTCTCTGCAAAGTCCATACTATTGTTTTATGTGCGCAGCTGGGGGCAAACTGGCGTGGGGGTGCGGCTTATGTATGCATGTATGTTTGTAGAATAGATCTTGAAGACAATGTGAGACAGGAATTAAACAAGATTCCATTTCATGGTTCATCACAGGGAATCTAGTACCAACAAACACTTTCACTATCATCAATCATGTGAGCGGTAGCAGAATCGTTGCTGCCGGAGGGCATGAATGCGAGGTGAGACTATGCTATGTATCTGAGTCAACTGTATCCCGAGGCTCATATGATAGTGAGTTCAAGATTTGATAAATGCGTTAGTTTTACGACCAGAGCAGACTTTAGAATCATGATAGAACAATATCATTGGTCTTCAATAATCACAGGGATATCAAACATAAGCGAGTAAGCATGAGATATGGAAAAAAGTGATCATCCTGCTAGTTCGCCCTCCGTGCGCCAAACAGGGCATTTACTTCATAAAAAGGTAGTAGTGAAAGACTGCTAATCTTCAGAAGATGCATTGCCAAAAAACGGTAGGAAAGAGCCGGGTTGAATAGCAACAGAAAGAAAGAAAGAAAGAAATCGGGATCAGACCACACCTCAGACTGTGATGGGTGACGTAGTAACGTAGAGAATATAGAAAGAAGGTATAGATTTCCATCATTACGGCCCGCCCCTCTAGAAGTAAACATCACCAGAGTGCATAGACCTATCGTAAAAGGAAGAGAGTGTAACAGACAAGAGGAATGAGTAATGGAAACAGTAAAAGAGACAAGGCATCAAAGAAAAGGAAAGACGGGAAAAGGAAAAGAAAGGAAATTCGGATATAGGGGCTAAGAATATTGCATGATCCAAATGGCTACCAGGCCTGCTCGTTAAAGGCCAAAACAAGGCCATGCACTGAAATGGCGTGGAAACAGAAGAGAAGATTCAGTATGTTCAAGGACTGAAAAGCTTGAATATGTCCGGGTACAGTTGCATGAATCCATCACATCACCCTCATCTCAAAGAATGAGTAAATTCTTCGTGTCTATTGCAGCCGGAACTGACTGCCACAACGTGCTCAGGGATCAGGTGTCATCTATCCGTCTTCTGCCACCCGTTCAGGTACGCCATTATCCCGACACCAAGCAGTACAATGCCAATCATCGATGCATACGGAGTCGACTGTTCGAATATACTTGGCCGTTGATGAAGTTTCGCAAATGCCGCGACAGCCTCTTCCAATTCCTGCATACGAGTTGGCGATAGTGGTCGGCAACGCATCTCAAGAATTTCTTGTACGTTGTCCTCCAATCGCTTTTCGGTAATATCTTCCTGGCGCGACGTCTCTTGGCCCGCAGTATTGGTTGCTGGTTCTCCTTGTGAGGTACTAACACGTTCAGCTCGTTCTCGTCTGATCTGTTCAACCATCTCAGTAAGAGTCCGACGACTCTGCGCCGCATCGTTCTCGGCCCGCTGCGCCGAATTCCGATATTTATCCACTTCCTTGCGCATTTCATCCATTTCAGCTATTAATGTGTCTAGACGTAGTTGAAGGTCGGTTGCGGTCGACTTCGTAGAAACAGGTTCAGTAGACGATTCAGGCACTTCTGGTGCACCTCCTTGCTTTTCGTTGAAGGGCTCTGTATTAGCTGGTAGGGCCACGATTTCGGGGATTTCAACAACTTGAGGTTCGGGTAAAGCCTCCTCTGGAACTGGCTCTGGGTTTTTGCTCTCAAGGCTTCGAGCACGCTCCTCGGCTGTCTCACGAGCCACTTTCTCGTCGCGAAGTAGATCCTCTAGCTCTTTGACTCTCGCACCTTGCATATCTAACTCTTTCTTTGCCGTTGCAAGTGCCTCTATCAACGACAATATTTGGCTGGACTCGCGAACGGAGTTTGCAGGAGATCTAGATTTGTCCGTATCACTTCGTTTCAGTGGCGATGCGGCTTGGGGGGTATTAGTACGGGCAGCGGTATCAGGTTTTTCTGGCAACGGTTGTTGAGGAGGCGGTGCCGGAGGGTCGGAGAATCGGGAGAATGAATCATTTCTTTGTGCTTTAGGTCGGCCATTAGTTTGACGGTTTGAGTTGGGACCGTCGATTGGGGAAGATTTCGATCGTTCTTTCTCTGAGGTGTCACGAGTCGTTACATGAGAGATAAAGTCATTCGTCTTGACCAAGTCTTGGGTGTGATACTTTGCTTGCTTCATTTCGGTCTACATATGTGTCAGCTGACCCATGTGTGAGTGAGATGCAGGGATTTATATTACCGTAAGTTTTTTGACAACTTGCTCAATAGATATAGGCGAAATCCAATAATTGGCTTGTCGCTGCTGTTGCAGAGCATTCAGCTGATTACCATTCGTTGCTTGCGATGTCCGTGAACTTGAAACGGACGATGCACTGCCCTGGCGGCCTCGCATATGGTTAAGTGGCTGACTGAGGTGGTGAGGAAGAAGGCCACCTCCGGAGGTAGGATCTATGTCACCGAAGTTCAAGTCCAAAATATTCATATTAGGCCCGTATATCCCGGCATGTTCGACTTTGGCAGAAACTTTATGGTGGACGATCGATTTTTGGTCTTCACTGACGATATCAATTCCCAGCTCTAGGGTGTCGTGTTCCCGAAGCTCATGGGGCTCAGAATCCCTGTTTTCGGGCGACAGTCGTTGACCATTGACAAATGTTCCGTTCGATGATTTGATATCACGAATCCAAATCTTTCCTTGTCTATCCGCCCATATTTCAGCGTGTTGCCTCGATAGAACTTTCGAGTCAAAGTATCCATTGACAGCGGTCGGAACTGTCTTTGCGTTGGTTTGTCTTCCTATCCGTAGAGCCTCAGGAAAATACGGAACAGATATTTGCTTTCTTTCAAAAGTGCCGTTCAGAGGTTGTAAGCTCAAGATCGCCACTTGTTCATTGGAAGCCGGCCGATTTCCACCGGTCCGAATGCCATTTTGTTGCGGCGCTGGAAGTACATGCGGAGATGCAGCGACTGGGGAAGGTTGATTTAGGGCAGACATTGCTGAAGACGCAGCAGATCCAGTCGGGGGTGCGGAGACAGGTTGTGGGCGAGCATTCGTCACACCCGAAACAGGTTCCGCCTTCGAACCGGACCACACGTATCTAGTTGGCTTTTTTCCTTGGGGCACGTTATTCGACTCGAGAGTAGCACTCTGACCACCATCACTAACTTGCGGCCGGACCGTAGCGGTGGAAGAGGAGGACGTGGTCGATGAAAGAGAAGATGAAGAATTGGTTCGTTGAATACCTCTCCGTAGGAACATACGTGAAACGTCGTCCGTACTAGAGGAGAAGCCGCCCTGCCCACCGTTACTGGAAGAATACCATCCTAAGCGCGGACCAGATTGAACACTAGGAGGAGAGGCCACAGCAGTCATGAGTAAGGCGCGATCTCAGAGTTTGCGATACAGCGCGGTTAGGGTTTCACGGCGTGGCTGCGCTTGCCGGACTCTGTTCATACCAATTTGATTTCTCAGAGTGTCGGCAAGGTTGTCCGGGCGATTCGACAATTAGAGGAGGACAGCGAGAGGGGCATTAGCTGGTGAATACAGTGGAAAACTGGTGAAATTCAATTGAGGTCAGTAATTGAAGTCTCTCATCAGAACAAAGCTTTATCAATATTTAAGCCCCAATCAAACTGATTAAGCAGCATACAGTATAGAAACACAATACGAACATTAATGCTTTAGCTAACCTAATGAAATATCGGCTAAAAAAACAATGTTTGTCTCATCGGCAAGGAGTCGTGTGCCGGTAGAAATGTGGAGGGGGTGGACAAAGAAGCCACGGGTCTGCAGCCAAAATAAAGCAACACCAAGAAGATCTGGCAACTGAAGAGAGTTAAAAATAATACAAAATCAAGAAAAATCAAGTCAGCCCCCAGATAGACGCCGGAGATGGATATGATCTGATTCTCCAAGCGAAGCGCTGTTGGAGGACGTGAGACGGATGCGAGAATTGCCAGAAACAAACCCAGACAGGAATAGCTCGGGGTCACGGGCTGACAAACAGGTGTGGTCACGTGTCGCGACTCCAGGTTCGCCGGCACTAGTCCTAAAAGGGAGCAGACCGGCTCTGCTTAGTCATTACTATCTTCCTCATAGAGCTTGCTTGAAGCTTCTCTTTGATCAAGTGAAAGAAAAGATAGTGGCAGGGAAGAGAATTGTCTGTAACTTACTGAAGGTCTGGCTGTGAGTTTGAAGCAAAGAAATTTTCCTATTTTGATACTCAAAATGCCTCCTGTTGCTGCTCCAAGTGGAGGTGGGATGCGTGGTCCCTCCACCTTTGATAAGTGTTTGTGAACCCTCCTCCTATCTAGACCTGACGCGATGCAGGCTCGGCTGACAGATATGATTGGTAGTGAAAATGGGTGCAATGATGGGTGGATGTATGTCATTTCTATGCTTTCTGAGCACCTAGATCAATGAACCTGGAGCATGCTGACCTTTTTATCCTTTAGCTGTTGGTCTGATCATGGGCTTCATTATCGGTTTGTCCCTTCCAAAATCT
The DNA here is from genome assembly GCA_014964245.1 of Nannizziopsis barbatae. NCBI lineage: Eukaryota > Fungi > Ascomycota > Eurotiomycetes > Onygenales > Nannizziopsiaceae > Nannizziopsis > Nannizziopsis barbatae. The sequence continues at coordinate 3,181,360 of JACVYH010000003.1, forward strand.
ACATCTCCACATACTACGCTCTCCTGGCTCACACTGATCTAGGAACTGTCACAATATTCCAATATGGTGCTGGACCTAATGGAATAATGCGTACGTTGGGCAAATATATGGCCGGTTCCGCGGCAACCTTTGGGTAGGCGTCTTGCGACACATTCTATACGAACTCAAGCTAATGGACAATTCTCTCCCCGGAAATAGATTTTTCATGTCCATCGGTAGCGTCATTAGAACAGAAGGTCCTTACGACTCCTACAATGCTTGGAATCAAGCGCAACGACGACCCATAATGCTTTCCACGGCGCGCAATGCCTTCCGAACCCAACGCGATTAAGCTGCCCACCAGCTAAAATAATGTACCATAGATCACCATTTCCCGACCAGGACAGGCTCAATAGGCTTTCGATTCTGTGCTTCGATATCTTATGAGTTAATGACATGAGAAACCACAAGAGATCTGATTTTGTGCCTGCAGCTGATCTTCATGTAAATAGCCTTTTTATTCTCCTTTCCGCATCTTTACACCAGATACAAGAGCATCGGGTGGAATCTCCATTGGATGGCGCTCGCGGAGTTTGTTATTACTGTTCTTTTATCCGAAAAATAAACCGGCGCAGGCTGTTTCTGACCTCTTGTCGTCCATCTTATACCCGGCTCGACAACCAGTCATTTTAAGGCCATGATGAAATCAGATTGGGCCAGAAAAAACAGCCATGACACGGCAGACTATGTCTTCGCGGATGAAACTCTAATTTGAGCGAACGTGTGAATTCGGGCGCTGAGCGGCATCTCTTATATGATCACGCAGGCCACTGTCGAATATATTTGATACTGCTGGAACCCGTTTTGTCACCGAAGTGTTCACGAACGTATACGCAATGCGCTAGCGTTCATACGGGATACCTCCTCGGTGATATGATCCCCGAGGACCCTAGGTTTTCGATGGGTCAAAAAGATGAATTTGTTTGTGTAACCGTAGGGAAAATTGCGAACAGTGGTTGACCTCTCGGCGACAAACATATTAGCGCCGTCGATTGAAAGTATTTACCTGAATTCTCAGGATTCTGGAAAATGCGCTGGCCTCTCCGGCATGAGGCAACGATATCGCAACTGCAGGCAGCGACACGCAGTCAGCCTGGGAACTTAAGGTTGGTTTTCCTCCAGTGGAGCCGATAACACCATGGCCGACAATTATAATCCAAGCACTCCGTAGAGAGTAATTTGCGAACCCGGATCCGCATTACCGCCGTTTATTGGGAATGACTTGTCAAGATTTGGTCGTGTAGGGAGTAAAGCGCCTTTCATTTTATTCGAACTGCTTCTGGAAATACGAACCCCCGACCCGTAATACCATCCTACAGAATTTCGTTGGTCTCTTCACGCCGGCGTAGCACGGAGTTGAGATGGGTAGATCCTGAGTCCCGAATTCAGGTCGCACAAGGGAATAGGAATACATAGGGGTGGGGAGCATGGTGTCTTCTAGTTAAGACGATCCTATTGAACCGTGGTACGAGTTGTGTGTTGGTGAAAGTTATCGAAGGGTAATACTCCGTAAATTGAGTCTCCATCACCTTTCCAGTTTGGAGGTCGTGTTCTGAACCGAACAGCTACATCTATCTGAAGGGACTTTCATAATCCTTGAATTCTTTTCTTTTAACATTTCAAGTATCCGACCTTTGATTTGATATTAATTCTCGGAAAACTTTAGAAATACTTTTTCACCTGAAGCGAGAGATCAATGGAAATAGGCATTTCTCCCCGTTCTCCTTTGGACTCGAGAAAATGCTAAAGCGGGAATTTTTGACAGCCAAATGAGGCAATAAGAGTGTATGTACTGATATCAAAACCTCTGGAGGCAAGGCTCATAGCGAGGCGTACATACACATTCAGGGCTTGACTTGAAAGCTACAACCTGCGACTTTTAATCGCTCGAAACCAGACAGACAGATCCGCGATTTATGAAGCGCTTAATTCACCGACCGCTTGGGTCTGAGGGTAGAATAGCTCTAGCATAGAGTACTCCATACTCGAGCTGCCACCAGTGGCTCCACCAAAAAAAAATACCCTGCAAAAAGGTCCAGTGTCCGGGGTCAAAGCCTGCTAGAAATGGCTTTGCAACCCTGCGAGAGATAAGCCTTTGGTTGTCTCGGAGGCCTGCCCTGCCGCCCTGGGATGATAGGTTCACTGTGCTCAGGGGTGCCGTGGGAGGCCAAAAATGAGCAGTGTACTCCGTAAGTAGAAGGTTATGTTGGAGAGAACTCCATACTGCACGTGGGGAGTTGTTGAAGAGCTGTAGCAAATGAGAGCAAGAAATGCGCTATTCGTAGTCTGATTCCTGATATCCACTATGAAGCAGTTTCCTAGGAAGCTCAGGACAGCACTCAGGACAACAAGTATGTACCTAGAAGACAGGCCTTTTGTGGGTAAAATCGCAAAGGTAACCATATATCTAGGGAACCCAGGGTTGTATAAGATTGGACAACTGCCAAGAAACATGCTCCCAATAATTGTCTTATTATTCGATCAAAAGCCAGCAAGTACAAGAACTAAGGGGGGTTAAAAAAAAATCCATACCAGCAATATAATCCCAGGTGTGGAAAAAGGAAGCAAACAAAAAGGTCTGAAGTCGGAGAAATGCCAGCAAACATGCAAGCATGGCGGAATACGGAGTACTCTGTGTAATTTACGGAGTACTTTATCGCTCACGATTTTCGTCCAAAGCAAACGCTTGTTGGTTACTCCGTACCGAGGCAGTGTTATTCGTATACGAAGGGAGGTCATAACAAAGGTCGAGTTAAATTGAAATTTTCGATGGGCTGCTCGAGGTATATGAAGCCCTTACCCATATTTAGCCTGTACAAGGGAGAGCGAGATCGAAGGATTGATCACGAGGTATGAACCCAAATCAGGCACGAGAAGGATTTGAGTCCGAAAAAGTTAAGGCGGTGGGTGCTTTCGCAGCAAAGAGTGGAAATTGGCCGATCCAAATCTCGGGCCTCGATTTGAGAGTGGATCGCTGGAGAGGAGAAAGAGTCGGCCACGGACCACGACTGGACCTCCTTTGCTGGCACCAACGGACCGATCGACAGGAATATCTGTTGAACCCAAATCCACTCAATAGCGAGCACTGTGACTCGTGAGGTCAGTGACTTCGATCCCTTGGTCCATTATTGTGTAATGCACAATGCATCTGATCAGCGATCAGTTTAGTGGTGATTGTGCCACATCAATCAAGCCTAGGCCCCAGGATGCGAAATGAGCTGGACGATTCCTCCAATCAACAGGCCCCGGAGTGGAAAATTCTGCGCGATCTCGTACAGCAAACTTTGCTTTTGGTACCTGACGTTAAGCCGGGTTGAGTAAATAGCGGGGCCCCGTGACAAGTAAGGTTTATCTAAGCACATTTTGCCCCTGATTTAGCGGTGGCGCTAAACTGCTTTTGGGTTGGACCGTCATCGCCGCCTTTCCTAACCGGGAAAGTTCCCCCATTGGGTGGTGTGAAAGCCTCATTTCCCGTCACGCCCGAAAGAACCCAAAGCGAAAATGTCCCTCCAAAAGTCCCTCTTTGACTCTGCTGGTCACTCTTCTTTATATTAGGCCTCTTGTCCCTCCAGCGCAACAGCGCTCTTTTTCCCTCTTTCTCTTCTTCTGCTCTCACGCTCACGCTCTTTTCGCCCTTGCGGTTTATCCCTTCTGAGTCACGCTCATTCCTTTCGCGTCTCAGCCCACCCTCCTTTTACTGCGCAATACTCCTCCATTCTCTAACACTCCAACCGCTCTGTTTCAAGTCGCGACCCCAACTCCGTGTTTGCTAAAATCCTCCCGTTGACCAATCGTGCACCGACCTTTATTTAGATCCAGTTCTCTGATCAACCTGTCTATCGCATCGCATCGCATCCCCACTGCAACGGATTGATTCAGACAAACAGACAGACAGACAAAACGTTCAAAACAACACAGAAACTTCCAAACAAAAATCCTTCTGCTTATATTTGTTGACCAAAACTACATCGCCAAGATGCGCTTCCTTATCAGCTTTTTCACTGCCCTTTTCTTCTTGATCGGTTCACAGATGGTCCTGGCCGAGGAGACCATCACCTCCACAAGAACCATGACCCAAACGGTGACGATGACTATCATCCACTCCGTCGCTTCGAACGGCACTCAAACCAGCACCATGAGCTCGACGACTGTTGCCAAGCCCTCGTCTTCCCTGACCGTCACTCAGAGCAGCACCTCACAATCTGTCGCTAGCGCAACTTCTTCGTCGACTCCGACACCCAAGCCGAATGCTGCCGCTCGAGGCGCTCCGAATGCTCTTCCCGCAATGGCCCTAGCGGGTTCATTTGCCGCCTTGCTCAGCGCCCTGCTGTAGCCAAACCGATCCTCCACCAAAAGTATGGAAGACTTCGCCTTGGGCTCGGAGTTCGAGGAGCAGGATGTTTCTTCGCTGGTAGTATCATCTGGCTGTGCCGCCCGTCCGTTCGAAATGTACTTTCTCACCACCGGTCGGTGACCAATCAATACCACCACCGCACTTCTTCCAAAACACTCGGCTCGGCCTGAGGCCTTTCTTTCCAATGCGATACCCCATTTACATATTGAAATTTCGAGCGATATTTTCGCTGCTCCTGGGCCATTCTTGATATCACTTTTTTCACGACCTTTTAAGCCTTTTTAAAGACTTTAATTTTTTTTCTTTCTCCGGCCCTGGAGATGAAGTTTGAAGATAAGATTGATGCTGTTTATGTTTATAAGACCTTCGACGATTTACTTTTTCTTTTGACTCTTTTGGGATGGGGTCGGGGTGCTTTTCACGCTGGTTCGAAGTTAGCTGGGGGGTCAATTGACAAGAATTCGGAATCACTTCTGGAAAGCCAACAATACCTGGAGTGTTGATGCACTATCAATCCGAAGAAACCCTAGATGTGAGCTTATCTCGTGCTTGATCGAGCTGGTTGTTGAGTAGCGGGACTTTTACTTTTCTTCGTACGATAGCACCTGTGGGTTATCACATAAGTTTAATCTTTTGGGGCTCACCTCGCCTTCTCTTGCTGTTTCTTTGCCAGTAAATGAACCGTATCATGTGCATAATTTTACATTTCCAGTTGTGAAAAGTTTGGGACCGCAGAATGACGACCCAGGCAATCAGGTTAGCAGCAACATAATGGTCTGGCCCACTCAACTGGAAACGGCGTGTCTGGCAGTAAAACCTTTGTCATGCAGGGTGTTGACATCATGCCAACTAGCCGCTACGATTCCCAGCACTGGCAGGCAGCATAGCAACCTTATAGGCGGTCATCAAGTGGAATCGAAGCTGCTTCACTTGAAGTCGAAGTTGAACTTGCCGGAAGAACCAAAGTTGCCACTTAGCATGCTGACAAAGCAGAGCCGTTAATCACGTGAAAACGCGTTGCCAAGGCCAATCCCTCCCGCATCTGATTGGTCCGGGTCGCGTCATCTCACATCAGAGCGCAAGTGGAGTAAAACAGACGAAACGGGCCGCTGCTCGAATTATTATTTATTCCTGATCCCACTAGCGTGGCCTGGTAGGATGTTAAAGAAGATTTAAAGGGAGTTCATTCCCGCCTTGATTCTTTCACCGCAAGTATTGCGCCAGTCCTGGCGAATTACATTTCCTTGCGAGCTGTACGGAGTATCGCGTGCTCAAGAACAAAGATCAGGCATGGCTCCTTCTACCAACGCGCCGTTCTCGTTTTCCCGTCGCACGACGAAACTGAGTCTTGATGACCTATCGGCGCCGCCATCAAGCGATCCGCCCATGTTCTCGAGCGATGATTATGAACCTGGGCTCGAGGACTATACATGCGGGGCGAAACGCGCGACTGGCGTGAGTGAACACTCGGACGGGAGCAAGGCGAGAAAGAGACAGTATCGCGGGACGTGGTGGGGAGAAAAATTGCGACATGTTGAGAAAAAGAGGCGGAAAACGTTCGAGAGTAAGAGGGATATGGACAGTGGAGTGTGGATGCTGAGTAGCGATGATTCCTCTCAATTGATGAGTGACGATATTCCAATGGGAGGACTGGTAGATCGGCGTGGGCATACCGTTGAACCTTCGAAGGATGTGCACGATGACGATCTAGCCAAGAAATTTACGAGCGCCAACAGGATTATAGAAACTGAAGCGCAGAGGCATGCAAGGTCGGCCATAAACCGCTGCTTGGAAGAAGGGAACGACAACGTGGATCTTTCGTGAGTTGCGGATCCCGGGCTTTTGCCGATATTCTATATATACTGACTTCAGACAGGTACCTTAACATTGAAACCATTCCCCCTGGCCTTCTTCAACCACTCATTCAAATCACAAAGGAGCCAGTTCTTGAAAATGTTCCGCCATCAGAAAAAGTCTACGTTCCTCTTGAACCCTTTCTTCGGCTCTATTTACCTCAAAACCGCCTTTTTTATCTTCCAAAGGAGACATTCGACCTTCAAGACCTGAAAGTTCTCAGTCTACGGCAGAATAAGCTCACTGAAATCCCTTGCGCTATTCAAAAGTTGACAAAACTACAAGACTTGAACATTGCGGTCAACAGGCTAAGCTATCTGCCCTGGGAGCTGCTGAGCCTTATGCAGACTGGCGATTTGAAGCGCCTGACGGCCCATCCAAACCCTTTTATCAAACTCAACGAAGTAGATATCGCGGAGTGGCACTGCGAAATCGAAGAAGGAGACACTCCATTCTTAGAACGGCTCAAAACAAACGCGCACCCTGGCGACGCTAATTCGCAAGGTCTGCTTCCACTTCACATTGCCACCAGCAATGTTACGTACTTCGATATGGAAGGCAATCCGAAAAGCCATCCCGATATTGCCGTGGAAACCACCCGGGCTCAATCACTGCGCGAATTGGCGCTTCAGGCTTGCCTTCGCTCCCCACAGACATCTCATTTCATAGACATCGCTACCATGGATACTATGGACGATGGATATGCGGAGTATCCCCCTTTCGTCTTACGTCTGTTTGAGTTTGCGAAGGTGGTAAAGCGCTCCGGTGAAAGAACTTGTTCGGTGTGCAAGCGGGTATATGTAGTCCCGCGCGTCGAGTGGGTGGAATGGTGGGATTGTACGCCGTATGAGAACGGATCAAAGATTCCAAGAGTGGGTGGACAACGGCTCTGGCCGTTGCCGTTTATCAGAAGAGGTTGCAGTTGGGATTGTGTCAAAAGGAAGAGTAAATAAAACGTTTGGGAGGTAATAATACCTGCTATTAGAATATTAGGTGAAGTGCAGCTTTTTGTAAATTCTTGAACTCGATCGAAATATGGTCTAATTTTCAATAGTATCCTCTTTAGCTATCCTTGGTGGTGATAATTGCCCTCTGCGAAATTAATAGTCGATAACTTCGGCCCACTCCGAACTTCCTAACGCGCCATATTGCATCCTTCCTTGACAAAGTGGCCTGTTAAATCAACTTTCCCCCTCCATATTATCTTGTTGCTATCCTGTGGAGATTTTTTTGATTTTTAGTCCCCGGAAACAGCTGTTTGTGCATTAAATCAAGCAGGAGAGGATATTTACTACTCCGTAGGTAGCTGACACTTCGATATCCTGGGGTTGTTTCCAACTCCACTATAAGCGCGCGCGAAGACAACAACCATCTTGAAACACTGATGCATGGTCTCCCAGTCGTTTCTCTAATCTTTTATTGCCGAGTTATTATTATCCAATAAAATATGGATAACAGATCCATACTGAAACCATGGTCATGGGCTTACTATCCCGACTGGAATTCTATGGCCCAAACCGTCTCGAGGGCAACGAATCAAACTGAATTGTTTCTTAAACGCTGCTCGAAGGGGCTCTCAGCATCCCTTATCGCCATGCGCCACTATGAATGCCTATATATCGGGGTCAGAATCCCCAGAGATAGCTGTCTCTCTACTTAATCATAGACTGGACTTCCATAGGAGCGTACTTTTCAAGTCAGATTGATCTGATCTATACGAATACGAAAAATTATCGCTATAGGACCGCCATCACCTAGATATGGTCTTCAGACGACACAGCACTACGGGCAATCTGGGTATCTGTTCTATTTGGGATCCCGTTGAGCCTCAAGCCGAGTGAGCCATCTATGGGAGTAGAGAAAGTGCTGCACTAACTGTACTGTAGCCTTGTCTTCGTTCACGGCCTCACCGGCAATCGTACCACAGCTTGGAGACACGAGAAGGCAAACATTTCCTGGCCGGGAGATCTACTTGCTAATACGTTGGCCGGTAATTGCTTAAATGTGCGAATCCTGACGTTTGGTTACGATGTTACTACTTCGAATACACTGCGAGAGCACGGTAAAGCACTCTCTACAGAGCTCATAAAATGGCGGAAAGGGGCTGAGGTAAGAGTATCCACGTGCAGGTGTTAAAACTGTGTGGCTGACTCTTGCGAGTAGGGGCGTGCGATCATTTTTGTAGTCCATGGTATTGGCGGTTTAGTGTGCGAACAGGTGAGCCTACTTTCAATCGCGGAATGTATATATGGCGGATCATACTAACTCTACAGACATTGCTTATCTGCCGTGGGTCGAGTGAGAGGGATCTGACTGATATACTTGATTCGTCGTACGGCATATGCTTCTTAGGAACACCGCATCTTGGTATCAAAAGATTAAAGCGCGCCAAATTGCTAAGTCCACTACTTAAAGCCTTCAAAAGCGTCAATCCAGTCATATTGCGTGCCCTTGAGCCGGGCTGTGAAGTTCTATCTACACTGCAAGAAGAATTCCACCTGATGCTTGCTACGCGTCGAAAATTAGGGAATTGCCCTCTCGAGATTTTCTGCTTCTATGAAACAGTTTCTTCACAATTAACTGGCCCAGTATGCTATACAATTTCTCTTTAATGGCGGTGTGAACTAATAGCTCTCGCAGATTGTACAGCAGCGCTCTACAGTTTTACCACAATATGGTAGCCGAGCCATACACGCTAATCATCTTAACATGGCCAAATTCACTGGAAAAGACGATCAAGGATATATAGCGGTTGAATCGCGGCTAGTGAGCTGGATTCAAGATATCAATGTTTCGAACAAGAAAGCACATAGGCTGTCCCCGCTTCAATGCACCCTTCCGACAGAACCATCTAGTCCAACAGCAGATCCACGACCTCGCATGTCTTTAACAAACACTCTCACTAGTATACCTGGCGAAATACCTTCTTCCAAGACCATTCATACCAGTACGGAGTATTCTTCTACTGTTTGGGCCATTGAAAATCGTGAGCAACAGCAACAATCCGTGACCGCAGTTGCTTCTATTCCCAACGACAAGGATTCTCTCCGGTCAGAATTTGCAGACTCGAGTGACGGCCCTGCTCATGCATTTGCCGGCGTATATGAAACTGGACGATCACAAATTCTTACAAACCTCTCCTCCACAGATCTCAGGTATGGCCGGGTTGATCAAATCCTAAATACAGAAGACGATCTCTCGTCAACTTTCTACAGTAAATTGGTCCTCGATAGGTTCAAATTGCCCTCCAGCTCTATCATAACCTCCATCAAGAAAAGTGATTACTGTGAGGCGGAATTGCCTACTGATATCTTGGAAGAGGGTAACGACCAACAGCCGGAAAATCTTCCTGGAATCCCTAATGGACACACTTCTGAAACCAAACAGGAGAACGGGAATCCGTGCCTGGAGCTGGCTACTGACCAGGATGACGAGAGACCAACGTCTACTTATAGTGATCCATCCGGCTGGTTCTATGAATGCAATGATCAAAAACCGGCTTCCATCCACAGTGCCCCGGCTGAGCTAGATCACGAATGTATTGCTCAAGAATCGCCGCCCACATCTCTCACTCTTTCCGATGCCGCCGGAAACGATGATAACTTCAACACATGCTCCAATCTCCTGCCAGATGTACCATTCAATCTCGATCTCGAAAACCCTTACTCTAACTTGGGATATCTCATCACCAGTGGCTACTTCTCTCAGCCTTGTATTGATAACTATCAAGAGTACGACGTTTTTCCTAATCAACTACCCACGATTCTAGAGGAAGTTCCTGAGCAGACTTTTCGGCCTCTAAAGCGCTCAAATCTTTCACAGCATAGCCATGCCGATCCACTTGAAGATCATCCCTTAGCTTCCCATCCCGTGAATACATCACTATATTGCCCTCCAAAATACGTCCACCCGACGCTTCAAGCACAATGGTATAGCTACTATTTAGGTTAAAAGCCGAATGTAAAAGTCGCGATTTCGATGCCCTTTCATTGCTGCTCGCTACAGAAACTCGATCATGCTAGGGGACTCTATAACCCTATTCAGCTGGTGAAACATCGAGAGAACAGTTACGGATTTCCTATGTTTAATGAAATTGACGATGATATGTTTGACACTTTGTATGATGTTATGACTGTTTCGAGCACGAATTATAGATACGAATACTTTTACAGGAATTTGAAACGATCCTCTGGATCTAGCCGTGAGGCAGTTCGCAATAAGATTCTTTTAGACGCTACGTGAAAGATTGCATGCTCATAAGTATGGTAGCTAGCAGTTCGACTATTATATTCCCCCTTGCTCTGGACTAACCGGACGCCTGGCTGTAAAATGCATTATTCATGAATTCATTGATTCGAATTTTCCTCTGAACCAAGCTCTGCAGGCTGCTCCCCCCAGCCTTGCCCATCTCCAGACTCTCCTTCCTCGGCACGCCTAGCCTGCTCGTCATCAAATTCTTCCCTGAGAACTATCTCCAGTTCCTCAAGGCTCTGCGATCCATGCATCCTGTTCAGCCACGACGTCATGCTCGGCCATGCTCTTGGCATAATGCATTCGGTGTATAGAGGTTCTCCCGAGGAATAGCAGTTACACCCATGCATGTACCGACCAGGAACGGCGTGGTCGAGCGGCTTAAGAGAAGTGACGTAGGCGCGACAACGCTTGGAGATGAATTTAGCAAATTCGGGTGGGTGAAGGTGATTCATATCGTGCAAGGGTGTCCCGAGACATATTGCTGAGATACGAGATTGCCATGTCGGCCCTGAGGGAGGATTTAGCCTTTCTAGAGGTTTCTTGTCTGGAATTGTCAGGGACTTACAGTGTTCTGCGAGATATCTGATTGCGCCCAACCCGCCTTCAGTAAGCCCGATGATGTCAATCTTTGCATCCTTGGATACCAATTTTGAAAGAACTTCTTCGAAGACATAGGTGACATGGTCCTGCCAATTTTCGTTGCCAGGAATCTTATTGCGGTAGCTCATTTTCATGGGAGGGTCAACCGCCGACGGTCTTGGGATGGCATGCCAGGTCGGTAAAGAGACGGCACGCTCACCTTTGCAGTGCCAGATGAGTTGTCCTGGGTTACTCAAAATAAGAGCTGATTTTTCATCCCTTTCGGCGCTTTTCAAAGCTTGACTGGACGCATTTTGATAGCCAAGGATACCTGTCGAGAAATCAACAGCAGAACCAGTGTTGATGCTTTCTTGGCCAACGGTTCGGTAAGCCCAAATTCCAAGGTCTTGAGCGGGCTCTCCAAAAACGACCGTGACGCGTGAATGTGTCTTCAATGATGAGGACACGAGGATGGGAACATGTTGGGTTTTTGGAGATGCTTCTAGGGGAAGTCGCAGTGTTTCCAGGCCCAACTTTTGCAGTCTTGAAAGAACAATTTCACGGATGCAGTCTGCCAGCAGAAGTTATCAGAGCCATTATCTCCACCCAAGCGATACGGGTAACTTACTATTCATAGCCTCTTTTTGCATCTCATTATAGCGTTCGTTCGAATTTATTTTGTATAGAAAGACCTTTTCAGGATCATCAATCATCCTTATCTGGTCATTCTCGTTGATAAAGTAACTAGCTTCTGATCAGCATCGGTATCGATATCGTTGGTAGAAGAGTTCCTACGTACCCAAGCTCTTTCAAATCCACGGGAAAGATAGGATCAACGGGAAGCGAGTCCTTTCGAAAAACAAACATCATGCAGTTCTTGAGTTGATTGAAGTGGTAGTTGATGTTTGAGGTGAGGAAAGAAAAGGGTGAGGATAGACGAGTGAGGTTGAGGTTCAAGTTGACCATTGGAACTGAGATCTGAGGTTATATAAAGAAGCAGCTTAAGTGAATGGCTACCGGCAGGACCAACACAGTCACCTTTGCAGCTGCCTACGTCACTGATGAAATTAATTGCGGAGGTTTTAGAAACAGACAGAAAGGCCTTTGGGGTTCAGAATTGATGAGCACGCTTCAAGTCATGGGCTTCTGTTCTTATTGGATCCGCCCAACATCCGACGGACTGTGGGTGACAGTGTGAAAAGACTGATATGCTCATTCTCCCCTGGATTTTCCAGATCAACTGTTCTATAATGGGTATAAAACAAAATAAAGAGAGCTGCCAGACACCGAAAAACAAGCCTTTCCAAAAGCCGGACTCTCAGAGGCTGGATGCATTGACAAGTCAACCCGTGTTTCACTTCAGCCAACTCTCCCCTGAGGCTTCCGTAGCTTGCACCAATGGACGATAGGTATTGTAGCAGCCTTGAAGTCGCACTCTTGCTTTGAAAAAGATGCAGGAAACGTCGAAGAAAGCCGCTGAGAAATATGCCCTACGACTTTGATAGTGAGATGATGGGTTTTAATTTTTGAAGCTCATCCTACCCAGGTGCCTACATGATCCAAAACGCGGATCCGTCCTGACAGCGAGGATAACTTCTCCCTTTTAACTTACCGTCTGTGTAGCCCCCGATGCATTGGAACCCACCACATTATCAGGAAACGCTCAATTTTACTTGCTTTACTACTTCAAATATAGTGAACGGGTCGGCGCGACAACTGAGCTTCTAAAAAAACTCCCACGCATGTTTATTGAGGTGATGGTCCCAATTTATGACCTCGGAATGGGTACATAAAGACATAAAGTCCGCACGCATCTTGGATATTAATCCAGTGTCAAAGGAATAGATCTTTTTCTTCATAAATTGGCAGCCTGCCTCGTGTGTTCGGAGGGAATGGTACTGGCGCGACTTCGAAGGGGATTCCATCCAGTTATCTGTCGTCTTTGAGTGTTTTCCTGAAGCGGTTTTGTGGTAGGATCCTCTATTGGCATATTCGTGACTTGTATTCACGAAAGTCGGGCCGGAGACTTGGATCAAGCACGAGACGAGAAATAATCAAAATGATATCAAGAGGCCGGTGAATCGAAGGTAAGTGTACGAATAGCATCCCATAACTAAAATTGTTCCATCACATACTATACAATTTGATACACCGTGACCGCCGGATTCCAAAACGCCGATTTTGTGGAAGTGGAAATGACAAAACCCCAAGACTGGTCGAGCTTCTTCAGCGCCTAGTAATCACCAGCTTGCTTTTTGAACACCGGGAAGCTCGCCCGCTCTCGCCTGCTCCCGGAATTGATACTATGAAGGAAATAACTCGTTAGTCGTTGTTCTTGTCCTCTCTTGTCGGTAATGCGGTTCATGACTGAATATAACGGAAACCGAGGGATATACATACTCTGGCCAGTTTGAAGTCTCTTAAGACAGCTCTCGCAATTCCACCTGATGTACATCTATTTTTTATCTGCGTTGGTCTCGTGTAGCAGTGCATCTGAGAGAGTTGAAGTTGTGCTTGGGCGCGGGCACGCATTGGAAGGGAGGTGTTGCGAATAATGTAGCGAAGAGCTTGCCTAAAGTGAAACGAAGCCGTCAGTATTGTTCGCCATGAGGAGTTCATTCAGAGCAGGATGTTCTGCATTCATCCGACCCAGGATGTGGCGCACCTCTCCGGCTCAAACTCCTTGAAGACTTTCCGCTTCGTGTGATCCCGGATTACCCTTGCGTTAACAAACCCGCCAAGGTCGAGCCGCTTCGCACGAAATTGCGACATGGTGATAGAGGCTCGATTGGCAATTGCAGCAAGCTTCACTCCCAAACGATTGCAATCTTTGGTAGGAGAGGATTGAAGGCCGACTTGACGCCAAGACATCAAAAATCCTGCTTAGTCATCATATAATGGGGCTGATTTTTAGCAATAGAAGGCTTTGATAACTATACAATCGCTGCATCAAACTACGTAGACAGCCCTTTCATGCTGGGCTGCTTTGGAGGTTAGCATATAACAGCAGGTACCGCGATAAGTCTACTGGATGTTGGATATTGTCAAGTTCGTTACGGAACAGCCGTGATCAAGTAAGGGAGAGGTCTAATGTTGCTGCTCACCGAGCCCTCACGAAAACCGGACGATCAAAAATCAGGATAAATAGTTTGAAAGACGCTGATTCGAATGTAGTTCTTCGAGCAAGGGGTGTAAATAGAGATATTCTATATTCAATGTACATGAATTTCCGAGCGACGTTTTCGTGTCATCTTAACGAAAGCATACATCAATCGCAAGCAACATTTTCCTTCACACAATGCTTCTAGTGCTTCTCCGCGCTTGGAAGTTGTCGTCTTGGGTTTCGTGGATCGTTTCTAAACTCCTCGGCTACGATAATCGGTCAGTGAATGGCTGGTAAAGTGCGGGGGGTTCAACGGTAGATTCCATTAAACTTGGCTGCGTGGTTGTAGTATGAAGGAGCCAAGGTTGTAGGGCGTGGAGTTGAGAAGGAACTCACAGTTCATCATGGCGTTCTGGAGGGAATTGATGCCGTAAAGGATAATCAATGCTATTTCAAAGAATCAGCACACAGGTCTATTCTGGATGAAGCGCATCCAATTGCGGGTAAAGAGTCTCTGTAGACTCAAGAAATCGAATGAGGAAGAGTTTGACGTACAAGCCGCGAAGAACGGTGCCATTGGCCGGACTGTTAATATAATTTGATTGTCAGTGAATTGCCCTGCGGTATCCATCGGAAAGGGCGAAAACTCACAAACTGGCGCAGGGTATTTCTTCCAAGGGAAAGGCATCGTGACGGTTTTGTGAAGGAGTTTCTCCGACGATAAGAGAAGGTCTGCTGCGAGAGTGGAGGGGAAATGGTCGTGGTTGATGTTAGGACTTGCGGATTAGCGGTTTGGCCTTCGGCTCTTTTCGCGGGAGAAGGTCACGTGACAGAGTTGTTTACAACCCCAGCAGCTTAGATCCTTTTTCAAATACGGAGTAAGACACTTGAGATCGTTAGCGAATATGGCTGCTTCGTTATCCTCTTCCGTATCGTCACTGGCAGCTTCACTCCAATCACTCGAATCGTCTATTGATATCCTGGATAATGGTGTCAGTGACTTCCCTCGGCTTTGCAAGGTGCTCCAGTCAACGAGGGTAAGTTGGGCCAATATTCGCCGGAACCTCGACGTGAATAGCTGAAATCAAATGTAGCACTTCGAGCTTCTACCAGAGCCGGTCCTGAGGGAGGCACAGAAAGCAATCCTCGATGAGATAACACCCAGCATTGCGCACCTACTAAGTCTTGCCACGAACCACATTGACAAACTTAAGCGGCGCGAAGAATCGCTGAAAGCTAAATGCGAGCTGCAAGAGGGCCGCCTGTCTCGCGATTTCAGGTCGTCTTCCCAGATCGATAGTCAGAAAGCTGCTACTAACCGGCCGGCACCTATCGGTGCTTCACGGAACAATCTGGCGGCTGAGCATCGCAAATTGGTACAAAAGAAGGAACGTCTGAAGTACGCAGTGGAGAGACTAGAACTGCAGTCGAAACAGAGAGAAAGACAATTGCGGAAGAGTATGATCGCGCAATGAGATACCAGGCATTCAATTGAAAAATTATCTGGACTCGGATGCGTGTCTTGGACATTTGAGAGGCCAGGAACTACAATTGCGCTCTCTATTCTAGACTGGAGTACGGATGTCCGTCCGAAAGCTTGAAAATGGCTTCCGGTGCCACGTCTACTCCAAGAGGCTGCAATATCTCCATTGTGCCCCGAAAATTGAAAATTTTTGACGGCTCTCCCTTTCGGGTCCGGTCTTTTGTGACTAGGACCTTAACAAAGGTCGGCGTACCGTCAACCTGATGTGCGGGGGTTCTGGGCGATAAGTGAGACGACGCTCAAACAATAGAAATATGGAGAAGTGGAATCATGTCTATTCTACATGTTTTTCATATATTACAAATTGCTAGTGGTGAGAGCCCCATATAATCATACAAACCGTCGCTCGCCCGCTCCATAAATGCCCAATAGACCGTTTCCTTAAACGACACGCAGCCAAGACTTGTTAAAGGCCTGGATCCTGTTGAGGCCTTGTCCAGTTTTTCATTTTCTTCCTGCCTTTTCCCCTGCTTTTGCCTTGCCGCCGTTCAAACTTTTCGACCGTTTTCTCAAAATCAGGGATATCGACATCCTCGGCGCTCCATGGATCTGCCTGCAGTTCAGGGCTTCGGACGGTAGTTTCAGCCTTCCCTTTGCGCGCGACTCCTTTACCTTTGGCTGTGACCTGCTCAGCTCTTGTAGAGGTTCGAGAACTCCGCGATTTTGCGCCTAAAGCCCAAAGATCTCCCCACTGGGATTTGCGTGCATCTCGATATGACTGCTTCCCAAACGAGCGCGACACAACCCAGCGCTCAATCTTTCCAGCAGGTGTGCACAGATCCATCGAAACATGACCTTTCCGTTTTATCGGTGGGAGGACGAGCCTCGGAAGGGATAGGGTGTGGGGCCGCGCTGTTGTAGTATCTGAATTAACAGGTGTTTGGAGTTCAACTTCGCCCACTTCCTCAGCGCTCTCGTAGCCAGAAAACGCGGTATCGGTTGCACTCTCGCCTTGAATAACACCAAGATCTTCGCGAGGATCAGCACCTCGCTGAACGGCAAGATAGCAAAACTGGATGTCTTCATGATTTTTACCCGGCTTTTCCGCTTGTCGTTGGACAAATGGTTGGATATAGCGCTGGCTGAAGCGGCAAAGTTCATGTTTTGATACTCGCGAGCCTGGGACAATCTGCATCGGACACTTGGAATGGTTCGTGCACGGCGCGATGATCATTCCTTTCTCTTTTTGTACAATGGAGCTATCACCCGAACCCATAACTCTCTCATAGGTAGTAGAGCCCGGAGAGGCAATTACTCTGTTTAATATCATTTCGCGAGCACCTCCGATGACTTCAAACCCTCGACGGATGCCTTTTTCTACCAGAATAAGCACTCCTCCCTCTGGGTTCAGTAAAGACCATAAATTCTTGATGTACTCTTTGCACATGTAATCTTCTGGGAACCGCATCAAAGCATGCGAGGCGATAATAACATCATAATTTTTCCGGCGCGGAGACGATCCCTCACTCTCGGATATCGAGGGATCTGGGGCATGTAAATAATCCGGAATTCTAGGGATAAATGTTGTGTTGTCCAAAAGTCTGCTAACGGAATGTCGTAGTGAATCAGAGCCCACCAGCACCGTAGACCTACCCAGGGGAGCCTGAGACTCTGGTGGATGATTGGGGTACATTAGCGACCATTCAGCTGTCAGCACATCCCTCCAAGCCTGTATACCAGCTCCTGCCCCTCCGGCATCAAGGACTCTTGGGCCGCCTTCTCGGTACATGAGATCTCGCAACCATTTAGTACCTAGCCTCTTTCGCACTTCCGTGAGTATGCTAAGACTTGTAGCGTAAACACCGGGGTATATAGTGGCAAGGTAGACATTGGAATCTGTTATAGACATAGATCGCTGACCAGCGTAAAGAGGTATGGGTTCCTGGGGCGTGTGTCGTGGAGTTGAGGTGGATTTTGAGAGGGAAGGTTCAAATAACTGATAGGCGGCTTCTTTGATATGTTTCATTTTCTGGGAAGAAAGGATATGTTTTACCGGGCGAATAATCGTATCGACTGGCATGAATATTGTAGTAGGAGATGTTGCGAATTTACCTTCGGTAGTTAACGGGTGGGAGCGGTGCCGATCACCGTCATAAGAATCCTCCTCTTCGACAAAATCGGGAACAATATTCCCGTGGACTAGCTGAGCAGCCTCATTCAAGCGCTCTTCTATCTCATGTGGGCCCGATCCATGTTCATGCTCACTTTCATCCTGTGTAGTAGGTGTTTTGGAGTTTCTTTCCATCTCAACTTCGACCAGTCCGCCTTCTCCATCATCGCGGAAGAGTTTATCTCTCTCGTCTACTGTTTCCGGCACATCCTTCTCAGAAATAATTTTTGGCTCCCCATATAACCGAGTATAGAACGCTAGCTCCTCTTCATTCAGATTTCCTTTTGGTAGTGAATCGCCAAATTGTTGCCTAGCCAGCCTAACCTTTTCATGAAGTGTTTCCTGGTTTAAGTGACCCAAAATATCGGTAAAATTGTCAGTTATTCGTAGTTCAAAAAGATCTGCAAGTTCAGGAAACAATCGCAAAAGCTCCAATTCTTCCGCATCGTTGAGGATTTCGAAGTGATGAGCGTGGATCTTAGCTACCAAAGTAAAGATAGCAGTCTTATTCGGTCTAGGGTATGTTGAAGCGGCAGCGGACAGAGCTCTGTTATAAGAATCACCCTTTATAGGTTGTCGAGTATTTAAGAAGGGCAGGGAGGAGGATTTTGAGAGACGGCTGTGGCCGCGTCGAGCTATGAGACGTGATTGCGGTCGTTGGGAAGGGTTTGGAGGGAAAATAACGGCGCGCCGAGCGAGAATATGAGAACCATCTTGAAAGCAAGCAGTGGAGGTAGCTGCGGACCTGCCAAATATCATAGTTTCCGTGCTGCAGGTTTCAGCAATCAATGACAAGAGGACAGCTCAGGCTCGCTGGGAGGTCGAAGCTGGTTTTGATGCTCAATGAAAGTTTTAACTTTTGGGATGCGGCGACGCCAAGATATAAATTTGAGTTTGAATGATGGCTAGTGTAGACTCTAAAATATGCGCCCCATATCCCAATCACGTGCTTACTGTGGTTGTCCAATCATGGAGTCTCCTTTGGTCAAAGATTGTTAAAAGTCTCGGTACTTTGATTTGCCGTCACTCTATAGCCAGTTTTATGTATAGGTACTCCGGGAACATGGTATGGAATTCCGTCTTGATCAGTCATTCACATCACTCTCCTCATCCTCCATTAAAGTAGCCAATGCTCTCCTCAATTTTGTAACTTCATGTTCCAAAGCCGAAAGCTTAGCCATCGCGGCCATCAAGCTTGGATCTTGGCTCTCCACTCGTATTTTCTCCTTCACTTTGACGTCTTCACCTTTCCAGGAGAATAGATCGCCTGACTCATCATGGTTTTGCTGCCTAGAGCCAAACAAGCGATCTCGTAGAGAGAAACTCCCCAGACCAAGTTCTGGGGTAAAGTATGTTGCCGGGGCCTCAGATGCAGCATTCGCTTCCAGTGTGCGAATATACAGCACCAATGCCGCGTCAGCGATTGTAAGGTAGAACGACACATGAGTCGGAAGCGGTGGGTCGAAGGACTGGAAAATCAGTATAGATAGCAAATTTACTTAGGGGAATCATACATTGGCATCGACGCTTCCATCATACCAAGCTTTCTTGGTGTCTTCGTGATCACCCTTCAGAGCAAGGCGTGCTCCTGTTAGGAGGTCGTACAAGAGCCGGAGTTGGCCAGAGATAAAACTGCCGTTCGTCGGATCACCCGTAAAGGTGCTAACGTCTACCACGTCAAGACTATCATTGATGTGGCGGCGGGCCAGGGCAATCTGCTCTAAGACTATCCCGGGGGCAGCATGGTTGTTAGAGATGCAAAGTCTGGTAGAGCTTGAACCACGGGGTGGAGGTAGCGAGTTCAGTCGAAGTTGGATGTCCTGTTAGTGTGATAATAGAAGCGTTCAGTCCATCATATGACCGCAGAAAAGACGAGTTCCTCAGTCGGAGTGAAAAACAAAGTTTGGGCACGGGGAAGGCCGCGAATAGTTGAGTATAATGCAACTCACCCCTTTGACAATACTTGGTCCTACTCTCGTTACATATCCTTTCAGACATTCAGAGCGAAGAGAGGAGAGCACTAATGTGGAACCTGGTTCTGTCGGTGCGAGTAGAGCGGCACACTCCTGGAGACCTTCACGTAAGGCCCCCAGAGATTCTTGTAGGGACTCCAAAAGCCATCCTAGTTCATTGGACTAATAGCGTGTAGCATCAGCATTGGGGCTACAACAAGGTGGAACATGATATACCAAGGATTTATCTTCCTCCCGACGGACTTGTTCGGGAGGGAGTGGGGGATAGACCCAGGTTGCCATTTTCCGTTGATGGAGCAAAGGCTTACGTCGCACTCAATATAACTTGCTACTTAGATCCGATCCAATCCAAGAACCAAGAATAATAAAAAAAGTTGGGCAACTCCGCGGCTCCTGTGTCCTTGAAGTCCTGAAGTCCTTCAAACCAGTGAACCCGTCAATTCATTTCGGCGACGTTGGAACGCTAGCCAAGCCACGCTGACTAAGACACCTCCTGGCTCTCCACTTCCAGGTTCTCCTTTTACGGAACTCAACCTCATTATTCTGCATCTTCTCACTGACAATTATCATCTCACCCTTTCAATTCATCTTCGGTTTCTTCTGCAAACACAGTTATTGACATTGTTTAATACACGAGTTATTGCTTGGTTTATTCTGGGGCACCCCGGAAGATTTAAGCAATTGCCCGGCTTGGAACTTCACAAGTTCGTCATTGATTTCAGACTTGTTCCTGAATTCCAAATGGCCCCTTGCTATGAAATACTATCCCGGAAATAAAACCTCAGCGGCTTAACCCCTCAAGTGAAAAAGGGATGTCCCCACATTATGTCAATGCTGCGGGATCCATTTCGCGGCTGTAGCTCCAGCCCACGCGCCAACGGTTTGACGATCACTAAGCTCAAACTTAGGTGCGGCAGCCCTTGTTCGATGATCGCGACATCCAATGGTTCATTCCAGCTTGAGATTAAATTCCGACACGACTGATCCTGGTCAAAATTCATGCGGTTGAAAGCTGCCACGGCTTCCAAAATGGCAAAGCTCGCTTTCTCATGGGATTTCTTCGCCGATGGAGACTCGGTCCTTGCCACTTTCGCCCTTAGGAAGCATACCTCCGCAATGTATTCTGCGACGGCGAGGACCTCAAGTTGGGTTTCAAGACACTCATACTCACTGTCATAATCTCCTGCATTTTTCAAATTACGTTTGGCTGACCGGCTTGGCCTTTCAAATACCCTCTATCACCCTAAGTCCCTTTTGCCTATTTCTCATTCCTCTCCTTGCGTCTCTTCGCAACTTCTCACAATCCTTTAATTGTGACTTTTCTTCTGTGATTTGGTTGAAGACAATCGCTTGAGGGACTTCTTTCATTTGATGTCAAGTCTCCTCCTTTCCTTTCAGCCATCCACTGTCTAATGATTCCACGTTGACCGTGAATCTCTAACATTCGCTCATTTAATTTCTATTCATAGTAGCGCTGGTGAACGCCTTCTTATTCAATCATTGTCTTTTGACTATTTACTTCTTCCTTCTCTACTTCTATCGATACACAGGATTTCGAAAATACACTTGAACCGAGGCTGCAAACTCCAAAGATTTGTTCTTCGCCATGTTTTCAAAACGGGTACTTCTTGCGTTGCTCGTCTCGTCGAGTCTCCTTAATGGCGTGCTAGCCCAGAACGGTGGTCAGAATGGCGGCCAGAACAGGGGAAACAATGGCGGCCAAAACGGCGGTAACAATGGTGGCAACAATGGAGGTAATAACGGAGGCAATAACGGAGGCAATAACGGAGGCAATAACGGAGGTAACAATGGTGGAAACAACAATCAGCTCCTGCTCAGAGCCGACAATGTCCAGAGAGGAAGCCAGCAAGATGGACAAGCCCAGGCAGAAGAAGGCCAGGCCGCATCAGATACGTAAGTCAAACCCTGAGGTCGACATTATTGGTCTTTATTGACCCTACCAATAGGGACAACGCCAACTTTATCAATTTCTGCACGGGAAAAACGAAGACCAATGGTCTTCAGGTTCAGCAGGGTTCTTGCAATGGAATAGGTTTGTCTATCTGGAACTGCAATTCGCTTCAGTTTAACTAAAATAGTCAATAGTGATGGGTGATATTCCCAGCAAGAATAGAATGGTTTCGACTATTATTCGAAACCCTGGGCCTGGTGAAGATCTGGCTGCAAACCAAGATTTTGATGTTGATCTGCAGGTCGACAATTTGGTTGCTGGCTCGTTCACCAACCCCGATAACACATATTACTCCGCACCTCAAGCACTCCAAGGAGGCAGGATTGTCGGTCACACTCACGTCACAATTCAGTCCCTTGGCAACAACCTTGCCAATCAAAACCCTCCAGACCCAGAGGTATTCGTTTTCTTCAAGGGTATCAATGACGCTGGCAATGGCCAGGGAGGCCTGAAGGCGACTGTTGAAGGTGGCTTACCTGCGGGCGCATACCGAGTTTGCACTATGAGCTCCGCCTCCAATCACCAGCCTGTAATTATGCCGGTATGAGCGTACATGAACCCAGCTTCTTAACAATTACTAATTTTCTCTAGGTCGCACAACGAGGAGCCCAGGATGACTGCCAGAAATTCACTGTTGGTCGAGGAAATGGTGGCAACAATAACGGCGGCAACAACGGCAACAATGGTAATAACGGCAACAACAATGGAGGAAACAACGGAGGTAACAACGGAGGCAACAACGGAGGCAACAACGGAGGCAACAACGGAGGCCAGAACAGAGGCCAACAGGGTGGCCAGCAGCAAGGCCAGCAAGGTCAGCAGAGAGGCCAGCAAGGAGGCCAGCAAGGAGGCCAGCAGGGTGGTCAACAGGGCCAGCAAGGACAGCAGAGAGGTCAGCAAGGAGGTCAACAAGGAGGTCAACAAGGAGGTCAACAAGGAGGTCAACAAGGAGGTCAACAAGGAGGTCAACAAGGAGGTCAACAAGAAGGTCAGCAGCAGCAGCAGCAAGGCCAACAGGGTGGCCAACAAGGTCAGCAGGGTGGCCAACAGCAAGGAGGTCAGAGAGGCCAGCAGCAGGGGCAGCAACAAGGTGAAGAAGGAGGTCAGCAAGAAGGAGGTCAGCAAGAAGGAGGTCAGCAAGAAGGAGGTCAGCAAGAAGGAGGTCAGCAAGAAGGAGGTCAGCAAGAAGGAGGTCAGCAAGAAGGAGGTCAGCAAGAAGGAGGTCAACAAGCCGGCGGTCAACAAGCCGGCGGTCAACAAGCAGGAGGTCAGCAAGCCGGCGGTCAGCAAGCTGGCGGTCAACAAGCAGGAGGTCAGCAAGCCGGCGGTCAACAAGCCGGCGGTCAACAAGCCGGCGGTCAACAAGCCGGCGGTCAGCAAGCTGGAGGTCAACAGGCTGGTGGTCAACAGGCTGGTGGTCAACAAGCTGGAGGTCAACAAGCTGGTGGTCAACAGGCTGGTGGTCAACAAGCCGGAGGTCAACAGGCTGGTGGTCAACAAGCTGGTGGTCAACAAGCCGGAGGTCAACAGGCTGGTGGTCAACAAGCAGGAGGTCAGCAAGCCGGCGGTCAACAAGCTGGTGGTCAGCAAGCAGGAGGTCAGCAAGCAGGAGGCCAACAAGCAGGAGGCCAACAAGCGGGAGGTGAACAGGCCGGAGGCCAGAGAGGTGCCGCTGGAGCTGAACGAGGAGCCGCTCGTGGTGCTGCTGGCGGTGCTGAAGCCGAACGGGGAGCTACTGGTGGCGCGGCTGGTGCCGAAGCTGGTGCTCAGCGTCAGCGTCAAGAAACAGGCCAACGACGGACCCGCCTCTCATTCCGAAGACGAGCTTTCATTGCTTAGAAGAGCTCTAAAACGTCTGAATTTCGATTTAAGAGTTACCCATATATTCTCTATTCTTTCTCCCTGAGGTCTGACCTTGCGTGCCGGCTTATGATAGATGGCTTTCAAGGTACGCAAGTGACCGATTTATGTATTTACGCCTTTCTGTCTCTCTCTGTTTCTTGCTCACATTGCCTTTTCTTTCGCAATGCTGTACGATTTAAGGGTTAGGATTCTACGATTTTGTGTCGCTTTTGACAGATTAATTTGTCTCGCCTGTAGTGAAAATGTAACTGCTTTTATAAATTGCAGGTTCTTTACTGTTTCTTCTCCGTCTTTTCCCTCCTGGGACGTGGAAAACCCAACAGTTATGGGATATTACCAAGAGCGGGTGTAATTACCGACAGACATCGCTGCCAATTGTCCCTGGTTGTTACAGGCCCCGTAATTTTCTCCTCTATAGTGAGTATGAGGACACTCAACTTCATTAAGCTACCTTAATTCCTGTGTCAGCTAAACCCTAGTAAAGGGGGTCATTAGCATCCTTAAGTCCTAACTGAGCGGGCTGTTGCTACGGAACTTAGCTGCAACTTTGCCAGTTTTAGTTTGATACTGGCGTCCCATCCTTGGTCTTGATGCGGGTTGACTTGAACGGCATGTTCCTCAGACTAATTGTATGAGGGATTGCCTCCTCTAGTCAATCTGCCTTAGGTTGCCGGAGACTTCGAATTAGGTTGACCACGCCACAACATCGAGATGTAGATGCTGGTCCCACACACAGTGTATGATAACAGATATCTTTGATAAGATAGTATTTTCTATGATGGCGAGAAATTCAATCCGTGGATTGAAGCTGCATTGTATTGAAAAAGCTAGCCCGAGAAATTGATATGTTATCAGACCGAAGTATCACTCTGCTGTCTTAATCATATCATTGGCTTACCAAGTGAATGAATGAAGGTGATCAAGTAAGTGATAGTGTGGAGAATCCAAAAAGTCCCAACAATACGTGTGCACCAATATTTACAAGTGTCTATGGATATACTCCGTACAGAGAGTAGATATATCGTGCGTATTCTCCATCAAGGGTGGATATATATCCGATATGTACTCCGTAAGGCCCAACAGTTCAGAAACCAGAAAACAATTAGGTCAAAAGTCCAAGGGGGTTAGTTCCATTAGAGAACTTCTAGATTATAATTTCTCACTCTTATTACTAACTCACTCCTGACAGCTTTTCAACTACGCATTATCATGCTGGACTTCTCGAGCTGCCTGGAGGAATGCAAAGTGGGTCTGATGTATGAAGGGAATTGCCTTGATTCTGGTGTCAAAAAAGTACTCCGTAGTGGATATAAACCCACCCTGGATTTCCGTGTGGAGCAGATTTCTGACTCGTCTTGCAGGGTTCTTATGCCCAAGCTCCAACCAGACTCATACCAGAGGCGCCAAGGAAGACCAAGATCGAGGCCAAGACCCGCCATTTTCCCTTGAGAACTCGCCAGCTTTCATCGCTGAGGAAGTCCTCAGCAAGGAGTTCAACGAGAGATGCGTAGACAAGAAGTCCTGAGGAGATGGCATTCATGGTGCCAACCATGATGAGGCCAACCTCAGAGTCAGGCTCATAGAGAGTGTGAGTAGCAAGGCCTATTGCTTGGCCAATTGGGGTCCTACGCAAGGAATGATTCCTGGTTAGCTTGCCTGGCTCCAACGGAGAACATTCGGACCTCATGAAGTGGAAACTTACGTGCAACCATATGCTAGTGCCATAAGCCATGGCTGAAGGGCGTTCGGAGCCCAGGGGAGAGAAGCAATTCGAGCTCCGAGTGCCAAGCCCTCAAAGGATTCTGCGAATAGGATGTTAGTAAAATTGCTTTTTCCGACTGACGAGAATAACTCGGGATCCACATACGATGGAACGTAATTGCAATGAGCAAAACCACAAAATCGTTTCCGACGGAAACACTGAGAGCCATGCCAATAAAGACACTATGAAAGAGAATTCCGACTTCAAGCAGAATGCACTGCATAAATGCTTTTTGCATCCGTTGTTCAGGACTAAGCGTGATGGGAATAAACTCGTCTTCGGTCTCTGAACCGTTATTCGCAGAAACGGCATGTTCATCGGCTTGGATTCCTTTCAGTTTATCGTTGTTTGGTGCTGCGCGAGTGATACTCATAGATCGGTGGACCTGGGACCCTTGTTCTAGATGATCGTGATCTCTGCTCCGGTCAGGAACTTCGGTACTTTCGTCCATTCTTGATTGGTCCCGAGTCACAGATTGCGACTCCTGGTTACAGATAAGTTCCGTAACCTTGGAATTTCCACCACAAATATGCCTGGCCGGACTGAAAACCATCTCTATCACAGTCACGAGGAAGACAGCGGCCAGTGAAATGGCACCAGGCATTGCAGGATAATCTTCAGTCCAAAACTGTGACAGACAGGGGTTCCCCAGTGAAATAAAAGCCGTTGGGAGCAGGTGCACGAATGCCGTGGCAATCAAAACACCGGTACCGAAATGCCTGACCACGAAATGAAATGTGCGAGGGATACGCAGTTTCGGAAACCTGACCGCAAGCATGGGAAACACGCAAGCAACGAAAGACACGAAAAGAATGATCGCAAGTGCGCCGACATGAAGTCCGACATTGTAATCTGGCTTTTCACCCCCTGTCTTGCATGGAACAGATTCCCGCTTGGACAAGAGAGATTTTGGTGATTTTGGTCCTTTGCCAGAAAGTAAGAACAAGCCCCGTGATAATCATGGAGAGTGGTATACATACTCCTTTCAAAGGATGAAATGATGACGGCCATATAGTAAGCGGATAACATGGCCATCAAGATGGCTGGCACTCCCCATAAAAAGCCACGATGGTACCAAGTTTTAAAAAGGATATTCATATTGCGTCTTGCAGAGCAAAATTCTGTTTACACCAGGTTAAAATATTGAAGCTGCCATAGATGGTGCCACTTACCTTCGTAATAACCACGAGGAATTTTTGCTTCTGCAAGATGCGGAAGGGTCCTGGAGGACGGAGGGATATCCAACCCCTTTTCTGGCCTATCATCAGCACCAGTACCAAGCCCGAGTGAGGCCAAACGAGACGCTTCGCGGAGCTGCCTAGAATTGACGCGGCCATTGAAATCCTCATGGGTGGTAAGGTCTGGCGAGAAAGCGGGCGGGTTCTGATTCCAATCCGGGTGGATTGGATCCTGTTCGGTTCGGGATGGGCAGTTCATGATGAGCCAAAAGTAGAGAATATGTCAAGTATATGGAATACAAGTCTTTCTAGATTGCAGAGATCAGAATGAAAGGCAATTGGGAGGCCTGACAAGGAACCCGAAACAAGCGGGGGAACTGATCGGTTTATATTCGCTTTCTTGGGATCGTCGGTTTGATGTAATAAATTAAAGTTCGTCTGGTGGACCCGCGGAACTGGATAACGATTGGCGCCAAGGTACTCGGCTTGGCGAGGAACCTTGATGGCTCACGTGAGCAAGGCTTGGCAACAGTTTATTTTGGAAACAAGAAAAAGCAGTCAAGAAGTAGAATTAGAGAAGAAGGAAGAGACCAGAGGAGATTGACCTGCCCGACACATCCTCAACAAGGAGTTAGTTGCGCACTTGACAATCACCATGGCATCCCCTTCCATTCTTCTTCCCGGAGATTCCACCGTCAACCCTCTGCAACCCTCCAACAACCCTCCCAGGCTCGGCCCAAACCTCCACATCCTCCCACAATCACAAGTTTCACACAGCGCACCAATAACGAGCACGCAAACGGGGCTACTTGCTCCTGATACGAAGCGAAATGCCCTCAACATTCTTTCTTTTCCTCAGCGTCGCTATATTCCGGAGCCCAATGATCTCGTGATCGCCCAGATCCACCATTCCAGCGTTGACTTCTTCCATTGTACGCTGACTCCTCATACGCCGCACGTCTTCCTTCCACAACTTGCATTTGAAGGTGCTACTCGCAAAACTCGCCCACAGCTTAAGACCGGCGAGTTGGTGTATGCTCGCGTGCTGTCTGTAGGTGTGGGACCAGGTTCTGAGATTGAGATTACGTGTGTCAATCCCGCAACGGGCAAAGCGGAACCGGGTGGTCTGGGGCCTTTGAGCGGTGGAATGGTGTTTGATATTTCTATAGGTTTGGCAGGAAGATTACTGTCGTCCGGTGGAAATGGCGGCGTTGTGGTGTTGGAGGAGCTGGGAAAAAAGCTAGAAGCTCGCGGCGGGTTCGAGATCGCGGTTGGAAAGAATGGAAAGGTTTGGGTGGATAGCTCGGCGGGCGAAAAGGAAGGTATCAAAACAGTGATTGCTGTGGGAAGGTGTTTGAAGGAGCTTAACGAGAAGCATCTGGACCTCGGGGATCAAAAGAAGCTTGTTTCAAGGATCCTTCGAGATATGGACTTGGGGACCTAATCCAGCCTCCGACATCGCAACCGTATATAATACTATCTCACCTGCGTCTTTGCGGCAACAATTCTGGAAAACCCATTTCATTGCCGAAGGGTATCGAAACCAAAACCGTTCACATTACCCGGTAAGTCGTTACTAGATCATACTATTTATCACAGCCATCATTATTGTCCGTTATGAAACTAATATTCAAGCCCAAAGAGAGTATATTTGGCTTTCGAACCCAAATTGCGGTCCTTCGTCCGTATAGCAACAGCCTTATCCAAATCGAGGAGTGTATATCACAAACGCAGTTCATGTTACCTGCCGACGTCCTGCCCGGCGCGCGAACATAGGCTGGAAGCCCTTCCACGATATCAGGAATTTATACGCGGGTAGCTAGCGACTTATCCCGGGCTTCGGCAATTGCCATCTGCCATCGAATCCAAGTTCTCGCGCACCACGCCGTAACCAATAAATCTACCATTTGGTCACCAACGTCTTTCACAACATGGAAACCAAGCCTTGAATCAGGCTTTTGGCATGCCGGTTGCCTTTCTATAGCAACGAGCTCCTCTGTAGAGTCTTCCCACTGGAGCTCGTTTACTTTTCGTATGTTTTTGACAGGTCGAGTGCGAAACATTAGGGTGCATTTGCCCCCAGTCCCACGACGCCAAACTCCCCAACTTTCGTTTCGAAATGAGTAGTTCGGGCGTAGTTCAATGACTCCCGGTACCGTACTGCGACGTTTACCGGTAATTTCAACTGTAGTGGAGAAAATACATTGAGAAAACGAGTATAGGTATTTGTCGCGACGACCAGTAGTTCCTCGCGGGCCTTGAGTAAAAGGCTCAATGCGATGTATCTCAATAGTGCTGTGGCCCGCATCAAGTTCGAAAGAGAGCTCGTAAGCTGGAAACGCTGTAGCAGAACTCGCGATAGGATGAATCAATTTTCCTTCAATTGTAAGGTTAGGAGTCCTAGACGCGAGTAGATGAGAAGCGACTTCGGGACGTTCTTCTGAGGTGGATTCTGCATACGACGGAGGCGGCGGAAATGGCGGCGGCGGTGGCGTGGCGGTTGTTGGAACAAGAGACATGGTGAGAGAGTTTCATGCAATAAAAGATATGGAAACCTCTTACGAAGTACGAAAATAGTCTCGTTCAATTCCCGCATCAGAGGGGGAAAATCTGATATCTTCCTTTATCAAGTGGGTCATAAAAACAATAAGGGCATTATTCAGCCTCATATGACTCTGGGATGCCGCAAGCTCCCGGGTCATGAGATCATAAGATTTCCAGAACTTCTTGTGATATAAATAGCATCAAATCTCGATTTCTCCGCATCTGGTCAGAATTCGCATCTTGTCGTAGATTAACTCCTTGCAAAGGTTTTATAGGTCCCCATTCCCTATCAAAATTCATTGACTAGCTAGGGAATTCCATCACTGTTGCATATCTGCTAGCGTCCCAGATTCGACGGGGATATGTATTTACAAACTCGCGAAAGACTATCTTTCGGCTACAGTATGTGTTCCCGGGGAGGATCCGTCTTCAATCCCATACATATTTATAGGCTTTGGATACATTCATACGGTTGCTTAGCAATCGACATGCATTGCTGCTCGGCTTAAATAGGATTTTCCCTCAAGTACCACTTTGAAAATTGAGACACGATATGCCTGTCGCCAGTGTACCCGCATCGAGTACGTATGGTCCGGGATTCTCAAGCCGGCTAGCCACCACTATTTCTGCGTCACCGCAATTTCTACCACATTGACCCAGCGGGTCCGTGATTCCGGAAGCTCGCATTCTTGATTGGGCTGTTCCTTCTGCTGCCTTGATTGCTTCGTAGTTGCGCTTGTTGTTTCAGGCATCTCAACTGAGCCCTTCACAGTGGTATCTCCATCATCGTGTACGGGTTCACTGCCTTTTTCAAGCTTGGCTTCCTTTCTCATTTCTTTTCGCTTGAGGTCATCATCCTCGACAATGTCGTCCACGACCATGATAGTGCTGGTTTTCACACAAATATTGTAGCCTTCTTTTTCGCCGAACCAAGTCCCAATATCCATGGCCTTTTTGATTGCTCTTCCTGTGGCCTTGATGAATACTTCCTTCTTCTGAAGGGCTTGAGTGCTCTCCTTTAACTGTGTAAGTTTTACCTTTTCACTTGTTTTGCTATCATGAAGATCGACCTTTGCCATAGCACGTCTCTCGGCTTCTCGTAAAAGCTTTTGGACGCGCTTCACGGCGCTCATGAAAGGTGTTTTGGAAGAAACATATACGATTTTCGGCACGCTTGATCCGGCATAAGGGGACGCGGCTGGAGGGTGAGAGATAGGACGTTTTTCAACGCGCGCATCTAAAGATAACAAATGTGTTAGCTCAGTTGTCTAGTACACGATAGTCGTTGGGTTCCTACTCACATTTAGGCAACTTTTGGGCTTTGGTGTTCTTCTTCTCGAAGACCAACTGCGGGTAATCCTTGTGCTGAAGTTTTGCCATGCTGAGGAAAACTGCCTCTTGATAGAGATATGGGTTTGCTGTACCGGCGGCCAATTACATTTTGCATTCGGTCGTTTCAGACAAGAAGAGTAGATTTCCCATGGCCAGGTGGTGCTGATGTTGAATATATCCAGGTAAGATCGATAGCTCGACCGACAGCAAGTTTAGCCGAAATCTTATCGATAGCCAACCTCCAAACTGGAAAGTCGACGCGACCTTCAACTTTTTTTGATTTTCACGATCTTCAGGTCCACCAGCGAGTTGAGAGAGTCGCCCATCGTCGCGCCCCTTGCCGATATTTGCTCTTAACTCATTTTGCTGCTTTATCCATAGCACCATTTTGCTATTTCCACAAGGATGAGTGACCAGCCTGACGGTGTCGCCCCTGAAGCGGCTGAGCGATTCGCCATCGGAATTTCATTTGGAAATTCCAACAGTTCGATATCGCATATATCTCCTGTGGGTGTTGTGTTTTCTTCTTGGTTCATAATTCAGGGAACCTTTCTAAACTACTATCTTTGTTCCACAGGAAGGAAAAGCCCAGGTCATTGCTAACGAAGAAGGAGGTGCGTTGTCTCCCAATCTACCCCTCGATGTCCCTCATTGGCTAATAAGGCTTTGATTTATAGACCGCCATATTCCTTCGGTTCTGTCGTATGTTGATGGAGAAGAATATCACGGTACACAAGCCAAAACGCAGTTGGTGCGAAATTCAAAGAATACCATTGCATATTTCCGGGATTATATCGGAAAAGAGTAATTCTCCCCCACCTTGGCTATTCGAACGTTGATAGATTATATTAACCCGCTTCATTATGCAGTTTCAAAGCTATAGACCCAACCCCCGCTCACGCATCTGCCCACCCTCAATTGCACAACTCATCTGTTGCATTCGTCATCCATGATACCACCGCGGAGGAGCCAAGCACCGTCACTGTTTCTGAGGCTGCTACCCGCCATATCCGACGGCTGAAACAGTCCGCTTCGGATTTCCTTGGAAAGGATGTCAATGCGGCAGTTGTTACTGTTCCCACAGATTTTTCAGAAGCCCAGCGTACGGCTTTGAAGGCCGCAGCGAAAAATGCCGGTATTGAGGTTCTGCAATTTATTCACGAGCCGGTCGCGGCTCTTCTAGCCTATAATGCCCGGCCAGAAAGCCAGGTCAAGGACAAATTGGTTGTTGTTGCAGATTTTGGTGGAACTCGGTCAGACGTTGCCGTGATTGCTTCAAGAGGTGGAATGTATACAATTTTGGCAACGGCCCACGACCCTGAGCTCGGAGGCGCCCAATTGGACCAAATTCTCATCGACCACTTCGCAAAGGAATTCATCAAAAAACACAAAACAGACCCGCGTGAGAATGAGCGCAGCTTAGCAAAATTGAAGCTTGAGTCAGAGGTAACGAAAAAGGCGCTGAGCCTTGGTACCAATGCCGCCCTGAGCATTGAAAGTTTGGCGAACGGTGTCGATTTCAGCTCTACCATCAATCGAACAAGATACGAATTGCTATCAAGTAAAGTTCTTGGAAGTCTTACTCAACTCATTGAGCAGGCAGTGAAGAAAGCAGAGCTCGATGTTCTTGACATCAGTGAGGTTGGTATTTTTACTTCCTTTTTGGCAAAACTAAGACTCATATGTGCTAGGTGATCCTTTGCGGTGGAACTTCACACACACCCAAACTTGCCCGCCTCGTTCAATCTCTCTTCTCTCCATCCACCACAGTCCACGCGCCTTCCACCTCCCCCACTGCGATTAATCCCTCCGACCTAGCAGCTCGAGGTGCCGCTATTCAAGCCTCTCTGGTAGAAGAGTTTGAAAAGGATGACATCGATCAATCTACTCACCCAATGGTCACAGTTGCCCCTCACCTAGAAAAGGCCATTGGTGTCCAATTAGTTTCAGCGGACGAAGGACCCGATTCGACTGCGATCTTCAAACCCCTTCTTAACATCGACACCGCTCTTCCTGCGCGCCGAGCGGCACAATTCCCCAGCCTCAAAGATGGTGGGGACGTTTTGATCCGAGTCTGCGAAGGTACCCGTGAAATCAAGGTTATCAAACCGGAACCGAAGGAAAAAGCCGAGAAACCCAAACCTGAGGATGATGAAGACGTGGATTCTGATGATGATAGTGATGATGAGGAAGAAGATGAGGAGATCCGTGAGCTTATTTGGAATATTTCAAAGCCTATTGCCGAATTTGCGATTAAGGGAGTCAAACCCAAGGGTAAGGTTGAAGTCATGATCAGCGTCAACGAACACTTGGCCGTGCAGATAACGGCGCGGGAGGTTGGCGGAAAAGGTGGTGTTCGCGGTGTCGTGGACGCTCCACAGAATGGAGGAGCTACTGCTTAGAGCGGCTGAGGGTCGGGAGTAAAAAGCTTCATTATACTGACATCAATTCCACGCTATAGAACAAAAGATAGATTTGGTGGTGTTTGAGCATTACGAGTATGAAACTTGCGTACGAATTCCGATTTTTTAACATTCGAAAATACAGCAGCTTTTACTTTTTTGATACAAGCATTTTGGCCGATCCAGATAGGATACGCTTTCTCAGAATGTAAAATGAATGATAGCAGTAAAAACGGGAGCTAGCAATGCTAAAGGCTCAGTAGGAATTATTGATTTCTCCGCTGCAAATCAAGTTCGGTAAAGACTGAAACCAAACCAACAATGGTGATATTCAGCTGGAATCGAGGACCTAGACCCGTCTATCACGTCTCGGTGCATCCTCTTGATTAGCCAAACAGGCATATTTCCAAGGTATCCGGCTTTGAGAGTTCAGAACGTACTATACCTACGCTCGTCAGCAAGGCGATCTTCCAAATGATTCGCCCTAAGTCTGTACTCGGTAACGACAAGGGGATTGAGTAGGACAAAAGCCACCAGAAGAACGATAGAAAGCGGTGCCTGGCACGTCATTGGCGGCCCGGATGTATGTCACCTCCGGGGAATTTGAGTTAGAGTCGCCTGTCATCGCTGGTCTATTCAGAATTGGGCGACGGCCCTTCCTGGTCTAGGAACCGCGGAAGCAGGGAAAGTAAATCTAGTTATCCTAGATCTTAAGGCGGACTTGATACCGGGGAAGTGTATAGCCGGTGTAGCTACCACGCAGATTAAGTCTTCACAAAGAGGTATGAGCATGTGTAGCCTACTTCGTACTTGACGATGAAGCGAAGCCAAAGAGCGAAAACGTATAATGGAACCTTCCAACGTTGATACCTGCAAAACAGGAATTGCAAGATTTTCACCCAGACCGGTAGCTCTAAAGAGTAGGTATTATTGCACTTTAGCCCAGAAATTATGCAATATCGTAGTCTTTTAATATCCAGGTAGCTGCACGCATCTGCCACAAAGCTGAGCTTGGCGGAAGGACAACGACGATATTGAATGTGCCGAGAAATGGCCTACGGTCCAATACCTCCTAGTAGGTCAGGATGCAGACCCTGCAGCCATACTCAGCCGAGATCAAATACTTGGACGGCTTCTGTTTTTTCTTTTGTGTTCCCAGGAGCCTCGACCTCAGAGGCCGGGATCTGCAGTAAGACGAAATTGTAGAACTCAAGACGCCTTGCGAATGAACATTCAGCAATTAGTAAGTTGTTCAACAGAAAAAATTCCAGCGTGATGGTGCCATTTGGCAGGGGCAAAGAGAATTTCCGTTCTCTATAGCAACAACCAGAGCTTGGGGATATTCCAGAAGAGTGGTCAACTGGAATACAACGAAAGTTGAACCTGAGATGAAAAAGAATCGGAACTTAAGCTATGTGATCTGCTTAAGTTGGGGATCGACATAAAGCCGTTGAAGTCATGGTTCCCATCGTAGTTGGAGGGGTGAAAATCATTGCTGCAAATCCCATCGGGCGCTTCCACTAAAATGAATTGGCGGATCGCAGTACGATTGGGCCAGTTTCTCACAAAGAATTTTTTCTCCGTAATGTCGTTGGATCTCTTGGACGCATAATCTGGGGCTCGCATCCGCCTTTCATTGGGCACCTGAGCATGAGAACCGACCTGCGAGAATCTTACAGGTTTGAAATTATCGCCTTCCGAGGGGCGAATGGGCAAATCAAAAATCATCCATAGGCTGTATGCATGGTGATTATGATAGCAATACCCTTTTGGAATCGATGCTTGCGGATCTTGTGCGTCTTGTCAATTCCGGATACGATGGTACGTATTGGGATCGCGATGGCCTTGCATATAAGCGGCATAGAAAGCCATTTCAGCTGAGAAATGGCTCCGACGCGTTGAGGGGCAGTGCCTGGTGTTAGGCAATTTTTGGAAGTTCTTTCCAGCGAGGGCACACCGAAAACAGCCCGCGACGACCCTGCTCATCAGTCTGAAATGCTTGATCGGCATACACGAAATGGTCTCAGCCAGTTCTCAATGATGGTGCCAATTAACCCCTGCGTAACCTGTTTGGATTCATTCACTTGCAGAAAAGGATATCTGTTATCACACGACAGCCTGCGAACCAGAAAAGGTACTGAAAATATATGGGACGCGCGCTTGAACGCAGGACCACTGACGCACAGTATGTTGAGAATAGAGATACATATATGTCTTTCGGAGGGCACATACAGATGTATGTAGGTATTTATGTATGTACGCGTACATGTGGACGTGTACAGGTCTATGATGTCGTCGACCAAGCAATAGCTTCCTGCTGTGGCACAGTAATGCCCTGAAGGAAGTAGGAGTTGAAGAGCAGACCAAGAAGTTGTCCCCGACCTCCTTTTATTGATCACGGTGCAGGAATACACTCTAACGTGCATACCATGACGGCATTGACATGAGCATCTCAGCATTGGCCATAAACGGATATCGACTCCGCATTTTGCTTCCCCCCGATCGGTCTGGGCGAAGTGGGTGAATCTCAGACCTTTGAAACCAGTTTCAGCCAGTGGCCTCTCGAGCCACAACCCGTATGGCCTGAAAAAAATAACAGTTTGTAGCTTTTGTGGTGGAAAAGTTCCGGGTTTGAATACCGTCCAGGCTTGTGGAGGCCAACCAGGCGTTTCGACTGCAGCTTCTGCATCGCATACCAATCATTGCGAGCTTCTGCGTTCATGACCATCTCGAGGAGGGTCCTAGCTGCGCCAAAAATCGATCCCTCAGATCGGTACTGCCTGCTTGGTGGTAGTGGTAACTAGGCGGTGGCAAGGCACTTTTGATTTTATGTACTGTATGATTTCCGTAACCTTTTTGAATTCTAGCTGTGAAGCTATCCCAGATCCGAAAAATGTTAAACTCACAAATGAGATTTGATATTCTTGCTTTTGGTTTTAGAAACAGGTTTGATTAACTACTTGGGAGAAAAGGGGCCCGAGTACATAACTTATCTTCTAGATTGTCTCCGGGCCAGGCCCCTAAGGCTTCAATTTTTAATGGAGCCCAGGTGGCTTCTGTGCCTATCAGTTGCAGCTGCAAGGGACGGTATTCTGAAAGTCGCACAGTAGCACTTACTTTCTGTTGAATCTAATGAAGATATGGACAAGGTGTGATTTTTTCTGCACAGTGGTCGCGTTGTAGTTGCTTCGTTTGCGTGCGAACGGGCATCGGGAAGTCAATCCTTCCAATGATGATATCGAACACCCTGTTGACTGTTCAAAGCCAAAAAGCAACGAAGATCTTCCCTGCCGAGAGCTTGATTTTCTTCCGAAAGAGACTTTTTCGATTTATCAGATGTCATTTCTTGTCATTCCTGTTATGTATTTTATCTTCTTTCTCGGGGAGCGCCCAAATCCGAAAAATCCAAAATTTCCGAGGGATTTCAAAAGGATTTGCCGGGTATAATTTCTCTCAGGTCTCCACCACCGGATCGCAGCCCTATTTGTGCGGTGTTTAGGGACCCTTGACAACCGGGGATGCAATTTTTGCCTGTGGGCTGAGCAGCAATCCAGCGAGTGGGTGGGAAAGAGGCCGTCGTCTCTTCTATTGGGCCTGGAATCTGGGTTGGAGACTGGAGACTTGACTTTTGAGTTCACTGCAATCTGCATTGTGATTTGTGACTGCGCATGCCGCGCGTTTTCAAACACAGCCAGACATCTCCGCCTGGAACTGGAGCTTGCACATGTGCGATGTGATATTCGAAAGAGGTAAAAAAAATAAAAAATAAAAAATAAAAATCGGGTCTCATGTCCACCATAGCTCCAGCAGCCGAATCCATACGGCCTTAGTAGTGGAGGATTGAGGCCAGGCCGCAGATATTATTCTCAAATCATTCTCTGTAATAACCCAATAATGCCCCCGTGCGCTCTCTGTTCTCTCTTTGTCGCTGCGAATTGAAAACGCCTGTCGCGGGTCTGATACTGTTTTCTTTATCACGCCTC
Organism: Nannizziopsis barbatae; assembly: GCA_014964245.1. NCBI lineage: Eukaryota > Fungi > Ascomycota > Eurotiomycetes > Onygenales > Nannizziopsiaceae > Nannizziopsis > Nannizziopsis barbatae. The sequence continues at coordinate 3,218,205 of JACVYH010000003.1, forward strand.
GCAGACGGTTCGCCGGTGACCAGTAAACTAGCTTTCCTGTGGAGAAGGTTGGCTTTTCCCTGTCAATCTCCTTGGCTCCCTTTGGTTGGCGGCGCGCCTGGGTCCTGAGGATCCAGTGGAAGGCGTTCGGGAGTGGAAACCTGAGCCGAATTCTTGGTTCGTGTTTTAGCGTCGAGGTTGAGAAAATAGCGCCAACTCGGTTGACTCTAGCTTGTAGTTGGAGTTTCCTCTAGCCTGGGAGAAAAGGCCAGAATTGAGGAGAAGAGGGAGGGATCTTCGGAACAGTCAGGATTCCGGGCATCAGCCATGTGTGATTGGTGAGGAGGCGCAAAGGAAGACCCCCGTCCGCGAATTCTCACCGGCAGATAAACCGAGGACACCCTACGGCAGAGACATTTTCCCCCAGTCCTCGCCAGTTCTCAATCTCTCTGGTCTCATCTTGTTCCTCTCTTTGCTGTTGGGAGTCTGGGGAGCTTCTTGTCTTTCTTGCTGTTATCTTTTACCTATCCTCTTTCCTTGCTTATCGTTTGTCTCAATTGCTTGCCACCAACAGGGCCAGTCAGACTGCTTTCCCTTGTTCTGCAGGGTATCATTGTCTCAGTGCACAGAAATTTCCAGTTGGCAGGAAACCCCCAAGAAGACCAGACTGTGTCATCTGCCTGTTGGTGAGGGAAAAAAAAGAGTCTGTGAGGAAACCTGTGGCATCGTGTTGAAAGGTTGATTTCTTTCACGTTCCTTTGATCAGATCAATAAATAAACAACTTGGAACTTTCTGGGAACCAAACGCGGAATTCTCCATATCAAACCACAAGCAACAACACCAAACACTACAAACCCCCGCTTTCTTTTCTTTCTCGGCCTTCTTTTCTCTTCTCTTCCATTTAACACCTATTGTTTCTGTCTTCTTAATGCCGTTCATTCTTTAACGCTTCCCAACTCCTGTATTTGCTTCACTGTCACGGCTTTTCACACAATGGAGGGCTCCTCAGGCCACTCTCGTCAGGCTAGCAGCAACTCTTCCACTTCCAATGACGGTGCAGCTCTTCCCTGGATCTTGGACCATCTCCTCTCCTACCATGGGAGCTATGAAATTCCTCTTCGGACTATGTACACGCTGAATTCGACCTCTATCGCTCAGCCACCTGCCTTCGCCCAACCGTTGGTGTCTCCCACCTCCGCATTCTCACGCGAAGCTCAAAGCAACGCGTTTCCAGGCGTCAGATCGACCCACGATAAACACAACGTGGCCAACGTGTCCGATAATGCCGCTCTCTTCAAGGCCCAGCTTATGTCCCAGATTTCATCGTTGCCAGCCCAGCCATGCTCGCTTCCACCTTCTTTCATTACATCCTTCGTTCGCAGATGCTTCCCTGCAACCGTTGAAGAGGTGGATTTTCCTCAAGCCTTGACCGCCTTGGACTACCTTCGGGATCTCGAAAACCGCAGAAAGAAGGGAGTCATTGACGCCCTGGCCAGATTGGGAATTACCGGAGCCGAGGGGGAGAAAGAAGAGCTATCAAAACGATATCCCGGTGTCCTCACATGGATTGATGCCATGGAAAGCAAAGAGAGGGTTGCAGTGGCGTTATATACGCAAGTCTATCTACGTCTCCGTCACTGGGTAAGTTCTCTATTTACTATCAAAGTCCAAGAATTGGCTCGCCGCGCGTCTGCATTCTCTCGAGCTAACAATATGTGGTACTAGACCTTGATCAACGAAATGCTGCTCGAGCCGTTCAATAAAGCCAACTGTATTGCTATGCTCAATACTTTGTTTCCACCCGTCGTTGCCTCTCCACCTCCGACCCCACATCTGAATTCACAAATTCTTCAGGACCAGAGGATGCACTTCTATAACCTTATTTCGGATGTTGGCAAACTTGGCAAGCAGGTACTCGAGCCTATCATTCAAAGAGATATGCGCGCTGGTGATGCCACGGGATGGCCTGTTGCCCAGGACTACATCGAAAAGTATCTCCGCGCCGGGATGGCCATTATTGGCGAATGCTCCGAGATCACCGGTCGCCAATGCTTCCAGGAATCAGCTCCCTTCGAAAGCAAACATAAGGGGAGGAAGGTCGACTCGGGAATTAGTTTTATGTCTGTCGAAAGACCTTCAACTAGTAGCAGCGCTGCAAGTCACAACATTAACAACAACAAGCGCTCAGTAAACAAACCTCTTCCGGAGTCTCCGACAGCTCCGAAGCCCAAATCTAGTGGAACCAGACTGGAAAGGATTGCCAAGGAGATCCGCAAGATTAAATCCCGTGCGGACATCGGTGATGCAGCAAAAGAAGAAAAGAAGGCCATGAAAGGTCTTAAGAAAATGAAATCCGGACTTCTCAAAGAGAAGGAGAAGCGCAACTCTGGAGGCGCGGAGAACAATGCCCCTTTCGATCCCGAGGAATTTAAGCAGCGCCGCAAGCAGTGGGAAGCTAACAATCCCGATAAAATGGAACATGCCCGTCGAGTCAGTAATTCATGACTGAATACGATTACAACTGAACACGAGTACTATGAGTCTACGATATGGTCGGCGTTTTGTGGAGTATACCAAAATTTTTTTACCCTTGACTTTCTTTTACTTTCGAACACTCCCTCCATCTTTTCTATATTCCCTTTGGAATTGTATTTTGGTGAGGAGTTGTGAAACTATCTACTACTGTTCGATAACCCCTGCTGCAATGCTCTTGTGGAGACCAAAAATAACAAAAGGCGCTACGGTATTGAGTCGATTGGAGGAAAGATGAATGAGACTCTCACGAGCAAAAAGCTGCTTCGTTCACATGCGTTCTTTGGCTACAGGTGTTCAGTTTTCACTTCCATTGCCATTGTCTACGCTTTCGGGGACTCCCTTCATCTGATTCTTTGAATTCTGGTACATTTTATGAAACTTCTTCTTTCTCCTTTTCTTTTCAGTCTTTGCCTCACGGTCCTTTTTTTCCTGTGTATTTGTTTTTTACCTGTGGTGGAACTAACTGTCACGACCTGAGATGCTTGACATGATATCGAAATGTTCCAACATGTTGTACTTTCAGTAAATTAATTTACTTGATGAGTATCAAATCAATGATTCAATTTCTTACTTTCATATTTATATCGTAGCAGAATGCATTCAAAATGGTGCGAATCGATGTCCTGGAAGAGACTCCTGTTTGCTGCTCAGCCCCTGAGGTTGGAATCCTTGGAAGCTTTATGAGGTGCATTTGCAGTAGGTACCTCGTCAAAAGTTCTCGCATTATATACTAGAGGCTACTTATTTTATCACATATATGCGGTATGGACAAATGTACTTCTTGTACATGGCTGCAGAAACTTTTGCTGGTAGTACTGTAGCTAAGGCTACGGCGAGCAAGGGCACCCAAAGCCGCTCTCCTCCGAAGCCAATTGTATGATATGTGGCAGCACCGCTTGTTAAGCTCCTCAGGTGGTCAAACAATTAAGCCGGCGGGAGATGATTGTGGTTTTCGAATGAACTATTCTTGCAGTGGGCGAATTTATTAAGAGTCTACTATTTCTCTCGTTCGTTTCATTCAATATGCGCTGTTTCCTCGGGTTTAAGAACTAGAACAGAGATAGTGACTTTCCACCCTGTGCTCCGGAAGCACAACTCGAGCTTCGCTCAGGCGATATCTGAGATATATCTCAAGCGAATACATTTTGAATCGCAATGCCATCAAAATACAATTCCTCACTATGGCAATTGGGCCTGTTACTCGGTGCTCTCCTCGTCCCTCAACCGGTTCGCGGAGGGCCCGCAGTCAACGTGGCCTTGAGCGCATCCTTTAGTTCTCCTCCATATCTATTAGAGCTACTGTGAGAAACTCCTTTATTCAGTATCGAAACACGGGACAACCGAAATGATATCTAACATCTCACAGAGAGACTGCCGCCGAAGAAAACTCCACGAGCTACTTTCCCCTCCTCGATCGCATCGCCGATGGAGTCTTCACTGAGTCTCGGACGGACAAGGACCTATATAATCAATTTATCCGTGTACTGCAAGATGAAGGCCATATCCGTGACCCTAATACTTTGTCATCGTTCCAACTCGCGATGTCTCTGCGCTCAACGGCTCCGCGGATACAGGCGCATTATCAATATTATAACACTTCCGTGGAGCAGTCGATGATGGGGGCCCAGGATGCGGTGTGTCAGGTTTGGGCACATTATTCAGGCCATCAGTATTGCTCTCCGAGCTTGGAGCATGCGCAGCAGGGCGTTTCTGGAGACCAGTGCGTGAGTTCGAAAACCGAGTGGTCATAGTGCACAAGATCTAACACTTTCTCCAATTCCCTTCTAGGAATGATCGAGTTCTACCATTTGATCGCGTACTTGGAAGCGGTGACCAGTCACTAGTAGTATATGCCGATGTCGCCTCACCCCTGTTTGGTGAATTTCATAGGGAACTAAGTAAAAGGGCCATGGAAGGAGAGTTTTCATACAAAGTGCGGTATAGACCATCTTCGTCTGATAACGCCGAGCCGCTTTTTGTGAGTGGCTATGGTGTTGAACTTGCTCTGAAACGTACAGACTATATCGTGATTGATGACCGAGTTGCGGAGCAAAGCAGTTCGGACAAGACTTCAAGCTCGGAAAAGGCCGAGTCAACGGCAGCCGCTTCTAATGATCTTCAAGAGGAGTCCCCAGCTGATTTGAAACCGCTATCTGCCTCGGAGGTCAAAATGCTTGGAGTTAACTCTGCTGGCTTTGTCATGGCCAGTGAAAATCCGTTTGATACACTCGTGAACCTGTCTCAGGACTTCCCTCGGCATTCCTCCATTATTGCCAAAACAAATGCTACTGATGGACTGATAGCAGAGATTCAGAAAAACCAGGAGAACAGGCTTCCTGCTGGGCATAACATCATCTGGATCAACGGCGTTCAAATAGATTCCCATAGAGTCAACGCCTTTTCTCTGCTGAATCATTTACGCAATGAGCGAAAGCTGATCAATAGTTTCCGTGATCTCGGCATATCGGCTTCTGATGCTGTAAAAGTACTCTCTCACCCGATCCTTGCTAGTTCTCAAGGCTCGGACAGTGCACCACGATATGATTACAGAGATGAAAAAGAAGGAGGCGGAGTGATTACCTGGCTCAATGATTTAGAGAAGGACAAACGGTATGAGGACTGGCCTCAAAGTATAACTGCGGTATCTAAGTCCCCTGTCACTGATCCCTTTCTTCGCTAATTGGCCCCGGTAGCTTCTACAACGGACATACCCGGGTCAATTCCCCATGGTTCGCCGTGATATTCATAATGTCGTTATTTTTATAGATCTGGCCAGCCGTACGGACTTGGACCTTCTAACAACACAAATCCAAATGTTCATCAAGAGGAGAATACCTGTGAGATTTGGATTTGTCCCCATGCTGAAAAGCCAAGAATCAATACAACAATTCAAAATTTCAGATTATTTATATCAGGCATACGGACTGAAGACACTTTTGACGTACCTCGAGAGTGTAAGTCGCTTCCATTCTTTACCTTGGATTTTACTAATGGAGGCCTCTAGACATTAGAGAAAAGTAATAGTCAGTTACTAGAACCAAACAAAGATAGTTTCGAAGCAGTTATCCACGACCGAACGCCCAAAGACGACCAAAAACCTCTCGATTTCGCAACTATTTTATTGTCCGAGCACCTGGAGTCAACCATTGCAAAAAACAAGGCATATCTCAACAGATTATCCGCCGAAGATTCCGACGTATTCATGCTCGCAAATGGCGCAGTGATACCCCAGGGTGAGAATTGGCTCGAACCACTCACCGGTATACTATTCCAAGATCTACAAGAGATTCAGCAGGCGGTATATACAGGTCTTTATGACGATGAATTTTGGATCCCGGAACACTATCTTGAGAGTGCAGTGCTTACTCGCAACTCGTTGATTACACCAGAAGATTCTAGTACAGTTAAGATCGTTGATCTACATGCAGCTTACAAAGATCAGGCGTCTAAAAGTGATGCTATCCTCCGTATTCCCGCGGCCGATGATTCAAACCTAGAGACCTGGAGCAATATAATGCTGATTGCCGACTTTGACAAGGAAGATGGGATGAAGCAATTGGCATCCATACTTGACTTTCGGCATATTCACCAATCGACCGAGGTTCTTCTAATACATAATTCCGATTCTACCGCCCCTGGTCCAATCTCAGGGCGGTTACATGATCTCATGACGTCTGGCTCGGATGTCGACGTCGCTACTCTCAAATCCATTTTGGAGGCTGGCTCCGGGCCCGTGCATCAACAAGATCCTGATCATCAGTCGATCCGCGAGGGTTTCAACCACCATTCAGCTCTAGCCAAGGAATTTGGTATTGAGCAAGGTACTGTCAATATTATGGTGAATGGAAGATTGGTAGGCCCAATTCCTTCTTCATCACTGTTCGGCGTTCAGGAACTAGATCAGCTTGTGGCATTTGAGCGTCAGAAGCGACTAGACCCAGTTGCAAAAGTTCTTTCAGCTCTTGAATTGGAAGATAATGTTGAAAATCCTTCGACTTTCGCAAGGTTAACTTCACTTATTGCTCGATCTACGAAATCGACAGCACCGGAGGATATTTACAATGAAGGGCCTGTCGTCAGAACTGAAAGCTATACCGATTGGAACAATACACACTCTGGCTTCGTATTACGCGGTTCAGGCGATCCTGTGATCCAGATCGTAGCCGCTATTGATCCCGCCTCGGAAACTGCGCAGCAATATACCCCCATCCTAAAGGTTTTTTCTGAGCTTGAGGGAGTGTCTGTCAAAGTCATTCTAAACCCGAATCAATCGCTCAAAGAATTGCCGATCAAAAGATTTTATAGACAGGTTTTCGAATCAAAGCCATCGTTCAATGATGACGGTTCGTTGCGCAGGCCCGGGGCCTCTTTCACCGGGATACCAAAAGAAGCACTCTTGACTTTGGGAATGCATGTTCCTCCATCCTGGCTGGTTGCGCCAAAGGAGTCAATTTATGATCTGGACAACATCAAACTGAGCTCATTACGCGAAGGTTTAAATGTGGACGCTATCTATGAATTGGAGCACATTTTGATCGAAGGACATTCGAGAGATATGACGCAGAAGAGCCCTCCTAGAGGAGTCCAACTGCTTCTTGGAACGGAAAAGAATCCTCATTTTGTTGATACCCTCATCATGGCAAATTTGGGCTATTTCCAATTCAAAGCTCAGCCCGGATACTGGCAAATCACGCTGAAGCCGGGACCGAGTGAACGAATATTCACACTCGATAGCGTTGGCGGCATGGGTTATGCGCCGAAAATTGGAGATGAAAACAATGAAGTTGCTTTGCTTTCATTCCAAGGTACCACACTTTTCCCTCGATTGTCACGAAAACCCGGTCACGAAGATGACGATGTGCTGGAAACGACTGTCAAACCCGGTTCGGCAACGAACTATCTTGCAAAAGGCCTCAACTTCGCTTCAGGCGTCATTTCTGGTATTACAGGAGCACGACAAGAAAAGCAAGCGGATATCAACATCTTCTCGGTCGCAAGTGGCCATTTGTATGAGAGAATGCTAAACATTATGATGGTTTCTGTGATGCGGCATACCAAACATTCTGTTAAGTTTTGGTTCATCGAGCAGTTTCTGTCACCGTCTTTCAAGTCCTTTGTTCCGCACTTAGCAAAAGAATATGGATTTGAATATGAGATGGTGACGTATAAGTGGCCTCACTGGCTGCGCTCACAAAAGGAAAAGCAACGGGAGATCTGGGGTTACAAGATTCTATTCCTAGATGTGTTGTTCCCGTTATCTCTGGACAAGGTCATTTTCGTTGACGCTGATCAAATCGTTCGTACGGACATGTACGATTTAATCAAGATGGATCTAGAAGGCTCTCCATACGGGTTTACGCCGATGTGTGACTCCCGTACGGAAATGGAAGGCTTCCGTTTTTGGAAACAGGGTTACTGGAAGAAATTCCTTAAAGGTCTTCCTTATCATATTTCCGCGCTGTACGTCGTCGATCTCAACCGTTTCCGTGAGATTGCCGCTGGTGACAGATTGCGAGGACAATACCAATCCTTGTCTGCCGATCCAAACAGTCTCGCCAACTTAGATCAAGATTTACCGAATCATATGCAACATGTAATCCCGATCAAGAGCCTGTCTCAAGAGTGGCTGTGGTGTGAAACGTGGTGTTCTGACGAAGCATTGAAGACTGCAAGGACAATTGATTTGTGCAATAACCCCATGACAAAAGAACCAAAATTGGACCGCGCGAGGAGACAGGTTCCTGAGTGGACGAGGTATGATGACGAGATCGCGAAGCTGGCGAAACGAGTTGCAGATGAGCAACGGGAGATAGAGGACACGACAGATGATGGTGATGGAGAAGAGGCTCCGGAAAGGATGAAAGATGAGCTGTAAGGCATCATTTTGTAGAATATTTATTTACATTCCATTTTGTTCCTGTTAGAATGAGTGCATTTGGCGATTCGCATCAAATCTAGCCCCATGGTCTATCGATTGTTTCTCTGAGGTCTAACTACGGCAACCTCCATGACTAGGTAGATGGTAGGTTAGGAGCCAGGTACCGAAGTTATTGATTAGGCAGCAGACCCCACTCCACTGGCTTCAACCAGGCCGCACCAGGCTTAATGTCTAAGCTACTTAGGCGCCTACCTCTCTAAGATATCCTCCGTCCTCTGCTAAGGAATCTTCTTAACAGGAATCCATGGATGATGAAGTTCGCCTTCCACGTCTTGTGTAAAGAATTGGTGGCCTGAGGCAGGCACATAGCAACCATCTTCGACGACGACCTTACAACAACCCCGCTTCTTACAAACTGGCGGAGAGAAAGCTGGTATATTGCAATACAACTCCCATCCTGATTCTACCATTCTGACTCGCTCGCAGCGAGCTGCTAAAGGATTTGAAATCGATCTATTACAAACAAAGAAATCCGAAGAGTTTATAAGAAAGCTCGATACTTTCCCCTTGCGCCAGTCCAATATGACGGATTCCCCAGGTCACACTCACACCTATGGCCCCGACGTTCGTGTCGTTTGCTCTTCACGAGTCTTCTTCAATGAATGTCTAGGTCCAGCTACTCTCGTCATTTCCCGTACCACTGGGAAAATCATCGATACGCAGGGGCGTGTCATTGCCCAACAAGAGTTTCCGCCAGATGTACCCTATTCGGATTTTTCTCCATATATCATTCTTCCGGGTCTTGTAGATACCCATGTGCATTTAAATGAGCCTGGCCGTACAGAATGGGAAGGGTTCTACACGGGTACGCAGGCTGCAGCATCCGGTGGCGTCACGACTGTGATAGATATGCCACTGAATAGTATTCCGCCAACTACTAGCGTGGAGGCCCTGGAGAAGAAAGCCAGAGCAGCAAGAGACCAGATATGGGTCGATGTGGGTTTCTATGGGGGAGTGATACCATCTAATGTCGGAAAAGGGGAATTGAAGAGCTTGGTTAGAAGTGGAGTTAAAGGGTTCAAAGCATTCCTCATTGACAGTGGAGTATGTTTTGAGTCTTGAGTGAACTCATTAGAGCTGTGAAAGGGACTAACTTTTGGCAGGTTTATGAGTTCCCGGCTATCGATGCCGAAGGTATCAAAGAGGCAATGATGGAACTGGCTGACGAGCCTACAACGCTCATGTTTCACGCAGAAATGATCCCGCCAACTGCTCCTGGCGAAGAAGTAGACGTCCTACCAGTTTCAACTACGTCTCCAACAAAATATTCCAAGTTTCTATCCTCTAGGCCACCATCCTTTGAATCCTCTGCCATTAAGCAAATCATCTCTCTCGCGGAATGTGCCCCGAATTTGCCTCTTCACATTGTACACTTGTCTGCTGCACAAGGAATTCCTCTTCTCCGCGAAGCACGGTCATATAATGTTAAAATTACTGCAGAAACATGCTTTCACTACCTTACCATAGCCGCAGAGGATATCCCGGACAGAGATACGCGGTATAAATGCTGCCCGCCGATCCGAGAGCAAATAAACCAAGAAATCCTTTGGGATGAGTTACTCCACAAGGACGCTAACGGCGTCATTAAAACGGTTGTATCCGATCATTCACCCTGTACGCCGAATCTGAAATTACTTCCGAAGGATATATGTGGTGCTCAGCAGCCCTTAGTCGTACAGGAGGACGAAGCGACAGGTGACTTCCTCAATGCATGGGGAGGAATTTCGTCTGTTGGTCTTGGGCTGCCCATTCTCTGGACAGAGCTTTCACGTCGAAATCCCGGTATGCTGGCAGACGATAAGAAAGGCCGACGAATGCTCAAGCTTGTAGTCGATGTGTGTTGTGTCAATCCTGCAAAGCAAGTTGGTCTGCAACAACGTAAAGGCAGGTTGGCAGTGGGATATGACGCGGATTTTTGCGTGTTTGACGATGTCACTGCATGGACTCTACAACCCGATCATCTGCTTTTCCGGAATAAATGCTCACCTTATCAGGGCAAGAGGCTCCAGGGGATGGTAATAGAGACTTGGTTGAGGGGAGAGTGCATTTTCGTCAGAGACAACGGTTATGGAAGCGGTAGGCCGACGGGTAAATTGTTGCTGGATCAAAGAACTTGCTAAATCAGGCTGCAACGTGATGCGCTTTGCTCTTTTTTATTCGGTAACATATACTGCGTATGTTGGTAAATTTTATGGCCATCCTCGGTTATCCTCAGCAATAGCCGTACTAATTAGCGGCGGAATAGGCCAGCACAGGCTGAAATTCAATCTGCATTCTGCGAAACGTTCCATTTTTCCTTGACCCTTCTCCTTGCTCCCCGGTTTTTACCCCTGCCCCAAACCTCTTCCCTTTTAACTTCTGTAGATATAGCATTACTATTAGCAGTAGGTTTCAGTGGGTCCATTTCGACTGTCGTAATAATCGATCTTTTTTCGGTCTTTTTGCGTTCTTTCGTTTTAGCCAAGTCTACTTTCCGTAAATACGCAGCATATACTGTTACTTCGGCCACTCCCACAACCAGGGCCACAAGTAGAGATATGAATACTCTACTAGGCTGAGACCGTATGGATCCAGGATAATTATGTGTCTCTTCAGGAATCGAGTTTGACACGGAGAGCATCGTCGTAAAAAAATGTGGCGTGCGAAAATTGGTAAGGGCCCAATATGTGGCGAAGCCGGTGAAGAGGATAGATACGAGGACGTTAAGGACTAGAGAAGGAGAGATCGGATCGGAGAAGTCCTCGGTAAGTGAAGAAGATGCTCTTGGGACCGATGGAGTAGAAAATATTGGGGATGGCTGGAGCTTCGAAGTTGAGAGAGACGGACGGTTGAGGTATGCATCGTACTCTCTGGCTTGGGCTTCTGCTAAAAGACGAGCCTTCAAGGCCAGGTATTCAGGGCTCTAAAGCAGACAACAAATTAGAAGTCGTTCTTTCTCCTGTGTGGGCTTTTATACTTACCGGCGCTGGTTTAGGTGGAGGAGGAGGAATGAATATTTTCGTACCACGGAGGAGGGAGTTTAGAGAATAAAGACCCTTACTCCTCGTTTTTGGCGTAGCAAAATCTGTACCTTGTTTCTTATCTTCAATAGGTGTGTGGGTTAAGCTAGAGCTGAGAGAACTGAGCTTCCGAGAGAGAGCAATTAGCTGCTGATGGGAGATCGCGCCGTTGAGGACTGGAGCTGGCAAGGATAGCTCATCTCGGTCAATTGGAGAGAGGCATTCGAGCGCAGAGGAGATCACAGGAGTTATGACCAAAAGAACCATATTAGAAACACACGACTGGTTAGTTCCGGAGGTTCATGTGGTGGGTATAAGTGTTGTTGACTCGAGATCTGTCCGCGGCCTAGAGAATCGCATTTTGTGGTGCCTGAACGTCCCATGAACCTTTTTTGGGCAAGAAGATCTACGGACATCAACTCTCTACATCTTACGGAGTAGACGGTGCCAGAATGACCATTTGAGACAGAATATTTACCATAACCTACTGGATCTTGATTATCAGTTATTTTTAAGAAATTTCTACCATTGCTACAGTGGCATATAACTCCCTAGCTATAGGGGACTAAGGGCGCATCTTGATAACCACCGTCGGTGCTTAAAATCATGAGCATTTGAGCTTCACCCTCTCCGTCCAACACCATGGCAGCAGTAGAAAGGTATGTTTACTACGGATTCTTCCTATAGCTTACAGAGCATCGATTGCGGCTGCGCAGCCAACACACCAACCGGCCACATAGCTAACCACCTAGTTACCTCTCAGAAACCCCGCCAGCTCCTGGGAAACGAACCCACGCGGCATTCCCACCGCCCCTTTTTTCGACAATGTCACCGACTACGTCTCTACCAGAGCTGATGTCGAGCCCACACTCCTCTCGTTTCAGGAAATGATTTCCAAATACCAATTCATGGAGGTCAACACACAGCGGCGGGCCGAGGGCCTGCGGGACAAAATTCCAGACATTGAGAAGACACTAGAAACAGTCAAGTTTCTTAGCGCAAGAACGAAGGTATGCGAAAAGGAAGTCTGAAGGGATAATGAATATGCCTATACCGTCGCTACGGCCCATACCAGTGCTAATATGTGAATCTTCATGACAGCTTGACTCCCCGTCGACTCTTGAAACAGCCTTTGAGCTCAACGATACGCTATATGCCCGTGCCACTGTCACCCCGGAAGACACGCAAGAGGTCTACCTCTGGCTGGGAGCGAATGTCATGCTGGCATATCCGATTGATGAGGCGCTAGCACTATTGACTGAGAAGCTACGAGCTGCCAAAACGAGTTTGTTGAACTGTGAGCAGGATCTGGAGTTTCTACGAGAGCAGGTTACGGTACGTGCATCCGAATTAGAATCTTTTTTTATGTTCGAAATTCCTGTTATCTTGGGTCCCGAAAGCTGACAGGAGAATATGCAGACCCTTGAGGTGGCCACAGCTCGGGTGTATAACTGGGACGTTGTGCAAAAGCGAAAAGAAGGAAAAGAAGAGCCAGAAGTAGGAAGCAAGAAGCCAGAAGAGTGATTTATTGGAGCATTAATGGAGCTTGAATTGGTCTTAGCAGGTATAAAAAGCTGCTCTTTCAATATTAAACGCTGGTTAGGACTAGATGACTAGCCTGCTTAAACGGCTTGAAATGCCGCGAATAAAAAACAATGAAACCCGTCCCATGCCATGCCATTCACCTGCCATTTCTATTATAAAACCTGGACTCGCTTCCCAAACAAACGGAAAGATATGCTGAAATGCTGAGGCAAGGCATGATTAAACCTCACCTGAGACTAGAACCAGCTCGAGGATATCTCCAAACTCGTTGAATCACCCTGGAAAGCACTCGATGAATTCGCTTGCGAAAGCGCAAAATAAAGTGAAACCCATGTAAAAAAATTGGGGGCGCATCAACGCAATAAGTGCGACTCGAGAATGCGAAATCAATATCCCAAAGAGTGATGTGATTACGCATAAAGCAGATTTGCAATTCTGTCCGAAGTGCTCAAAAACCAACGTCGCTCGTATCGTCTATTAATGTAGGACAACCAGAAAAATTCGAAGAAATAGGAAATAAAGAAAAGTAAATCTGTAAATAAATGCGGCACCGCGGGTCGAAAGGAAACAGGAAGGAAAGTTTCTAGGCAGTTGAAAGGTCAATGGGTGAAGCGGCTTGAACCAGCCCAAAAGCTTTTGGACAAGTCCAAGAAAAAATTCGATACAGGGATACGGGCACCGTCCCCGAGTCTGTTTAATCAATAGAAACAAATTCGTTAACATATCATCTCATCTCATCATGAAAAGGGGTGTTTGCGAGGCACAAAAGGCTTCAGTTACCGAGCAACATCTTCTTCACCGTCATCCTCCTCGACGGCCATTGCTGGAAAAGAGCCCGCAGCCATAGCTGCGCTAGCTCTTAAATCAAAACCGCTCTCATGGGCTGCACTGGTTGGTGGAAATCCTTGGTCCGCGGCGTCCGAATGGCCTATCAGTGTCCAAGAGTCTTCGATATTTGCCAATTCTTCTTCCCATTCTATCTGCGCTTCAGAGGGCTCAGGCTCCGGAGGCGGAGTCGTGTCTGCTGAGCGCTTTTCAACAAGGGATTTGGCATACTCAAGATCACGATAAATGGCTTTGATAGCGTTACCTACGCCGTCTTCCTATAGGTACACATTAACACGGAGTCCCAGAGCCCTAGTCATTGAATGGAACAATCTTACCTTACGGATCTTTTCGCCAGTGACTTTCGCTTTCACTATCATCCGGTCGGAGTTTGTTGCTTGCCATATGGCGTTTGTTAAAGTGTTTTTATTTAATTTTCTAATACACACTCCAACTTCAAGGAACTCCACTCTGTTCCCGAAGAAGAACTGGTCTCCAAAAAATGGTTTGATGATGGTCGGGATACCAGCACGGAGGCTTGCCCCTGTGGTGCCAGAACCACCGTGGTGGGCAGCGGCGTCAATTCGAGAAAACAGCCAATCATGGGGTATAGAATTGATCGGGAAAATTTCCGGTGGTAATGGTACTTCAATCTTGGTGCTTGAAGGGGATCCGTGCCTCTCTGACCATCCCTTCGACAGGATACACCGCACGTCGGCTGCCAGCACAGAGTCGATAACTGTTTTTGTCATCGTCAGTGGGTCGCTGACGACAATTGATCCAAAGCCAATATAAATGATCTTTTTGCCGTCATCCCGAGCTTTTTTGATAAAAGCGACCAACTCGTCAGGTGGTGTCCAGTCTTCGCCTTCATCCAGGAACCAATAGCCAGTGACATGGACCCAGTCACCGAAGTCCTTAGCCGGCGGTACAACTGATGGGGAAAAATTATACAGAAAGGGAACATCAGCTTGCCGCATCTTAGCCAAGCTGGTGTCTGGAAGTTTGAGGTACTTATTTCTCCATGCATTGATTTGACCGGCTATCGCAGTCCAAAAGATGCGTTCAAATACCATGTAAGTGGTGGCATTGTAAGTGCCTCCCATATTGCGGACTGGAACAGCAAATGCATGAGGGTACGCACTAGTCTTCGTGAATGGCATTGTAAAGGCGCGCAGATAGGGTATTCGAAGGGCTTCTGCAATGTGAATACCGGCCATGGTGCTAGGCGATTCGATGAGAACCTCGGTCCCTTGACAGCCCTCCCAGGCCGAAACTAGTAGCTCATCAAGCCAACCACGAAACTTCGAAGTCACTTCTCTCAAAAATGCCACCGTGAACATCCCATTTTCAATGCACACCCGCATGAGTTCAGCCGGATCACCCGCAATAGGCGCGAAATCTATACCATGAGATTTGATCCAAGGCTCAAACTCTCGATGGGTTGCAATTTTCGGCTTGTGGCCCTCGGTGATAAACTTCTTGCACAGAGCAATATAGGGCTGCACATCGCCGCGAGATCCGATTGTAAGGCAGGTTACCTGGAGGCTTCCGTCGGGCTTAAAGTCGAGGATAGATGCAGATAGGTCGTCGAAGTTTAGTGGAGATGCTACCCGAGGAGGCGTAGGTGATCGCTGTGGTGAGGAATCTATGTCTTCAATAGAGCCACACGCATCCGAAGCTCCGTCGGAGTTTGGATCGTAGGCGGGGGCATAACCGGTGGGGTAGAAAGTGAGGTCGGTCTCGTCAAGAGGTTCAGGAACCGGCGATGTGGCAGGATCCATCGGTTGTTGATTATCCAAGGTAGGTCCTAGGATACGTGAAAAGATATTGGGATATCTATCCATGCTTCAGGGTCATGGAAAATAAGTAGAAGCCAGCCAGCTAGAGTAGTAGCAGTAGTCGTAGAGACAGTGGACCTGGAGATGGAGGTTAGGAGCAGCGGCAAAGAAACGATCGAAAGTGACAGCTCGTTTGATCTGCGGGATCATTATGACTGTTTGCTGTTTGTTGTTTTCGACATATGCAGGGGAGATGGGCTGCTGGTGCCTATGTGCTGGCGGGCCGAATGATAGGAGCGGGACTGAAGTGGAGAGGGCGAAGCAGCCAAAGAGGTGTCAAAGAGCTGACGGGGGTCCGCAGCGGTGGATCGATTACATAGTGATACGATCTTACACGTATTATCGGCTAGAATCCTGCAAGATAAGGGTAATACGGTTACGAGATCTCACGTGCCATTTAGTGACGACATTCCAGCGACGAATTAGGAAGAGCGCCAAGAAGCTGGAGGCAAGTGGCCTGAGTCAGCAAACGCGTGTCAGGTGATGCTGGGTGCGTTTAATTCGGGTCATCTGGACATTAAGCTTAAGATTCATGGGAGAGCTATGGAGAATAGATGTGTATTTACATACAGAATTGAAAAAGGGAGGGAACTTGGTCTAGAAGAAGAAAAAGAGGAAGAAGAGACTCCAAGTGTCTTAAAACCCATATACCCTGTCGCGGAAACTGAGTATATCCGCAATGATTTCCGTCATATCCACAACCTTCTCTTCATTGAGTCGAGGTCCCACAACCTGAAGGCCAACGGGTGCACCGTGCCAGAAGTCGGCATCATAATCGCTCTGGACAAATCCGTCTCTTTGATTGTTGGGTGTCCAGTCTGAACCTCTCTTTGGATCCAGATTCTTATCTGCGTATGTGACTGGGAATGTGCAGCCAGGGAGATCTATTGACGAAAATGTCAGTCAAAATTCTGATAAGCAATCGTTCAACCTTTTTCATTCATACCCAGTACGTTTGCCCAGGCAGTGAATCCGCCATACACCTTATATGGATCCGTCTGTAGCCGTGCTGCTGCCTGTACTGCCACGGGCGCAATGATGCCGTCAACGCCGGTTTTCTGCCACTGATCTAAACTCTCCTTCTGGAGTTGATTACGGGCAACAATCAATTCTCGGAGCTTTCCTGCGGTAAGTTGAGGGGGATCGCCGCCCGGGAAGAGAAGTTTCAAGACGCCAATTAATGGTTCATCATACGATTTCAAGAGAGGCAACAACGCGTCGGACGCTGTTAGTGAGAAAACCTGGCCTGTGAAGTTTTCCATCCTCTGATTACTGATTGGAACCCTATATACAGACTTTCAGTTAGAAGCCCGAGCCGTTTCTGTATCGTCAAGGGGAAACTTACCAATCGACGACCTGATGTCCGTCATCCCGCAAGGCTTTAGCGGCTATTTTGAGTGCACGTTCCACCGGTGGGTGGCAAGTGATGTAGCCATCGTTGCATGGATAGATGCCGAACTTGAGCTTGCTTCCCCGGGGAACCACCCTCTGTTTCCATGGCATTGGGATCATCTTGGGATCGAAATTCCAAGGACGAGCGCCGACAATGCTTTCCGCAAATAGTCGGACGGCTTTAAGAGAGGTCGCCATGGGTCCGGAGACCGAGAAAATGAGGTCCTGGCCAGGAATGGCAGGCTTATTCAACCACGTAGGGAAGCGACCAAAAGAAGGCTTCAGGCCGTAAAGGTGGGTGAAGGCACTAGGAATACGAACACTGCCGCCGATATCTGTTCCTACTCCCAGAGGAGATCCTCGCATAGCAAGCAATGCACCCTCACCGCCGGAAGAGCCACCTGGGCTGAGTTTCTTGTGAATCGGATTTACCGTCTCACCCCAAACATTGTTGATTGTTTCAGGCATCAACATGCCTGTTGGCACGTTGGTTTTGACATAGAATACTGCACCTAGGTCATGCAGAATATCAACCATTACCGATGTTTGGTTGGTAGGTTGATTTGCAAAAGCGGCGATACCGATTGATGATGGGTGAGGAGGCGTCATGTAAGTATCCTTGAGAGATATTGGCAGCCCATGGAGTGGGCCGACGGGCTGACCCGTTCGAGCAATATGGTCATCCAGAGCCTTTGCTCTTGTAAATGCCTCCTCAAAAAGTACTTCGGTCACACAATTGGTCTTATATTACTAGCATTAGTGATTGAGTTCAATAATATGATAAATGGGTGGATACCAAATTTTGAGCAATGACGGTGGCTTTGCAGAACGCCTTGGTCACCTCCAACGAGGTATACTCCTTATTCTTTAACCTCTTGATCAGGACAGTTGCATCTGTAGTGACGATCTTGTACTCAGCCTTGCTCAACAGACCCGAACTCTCCAGAAATGGTCGAAGATCGTCGCCCAGTGTCTGATCGACGGGAGGCATCGGCATGAAGGCATTCAGCGCGTCATTGCGGCGTTTCTGGGCGATCGCTGCCGCTTGAATCCATTTCGGCTCGGGATCGGCTCTTGATTCGAGGAGCTTGTTGCTGCTACCGCGCACTCCTGCGAAGCACTGCGCCGACTCGGTAAGGAGGAGAAGTGCCAGGAGACACCATACCTTAGTTGCGAACATGATAAGATCCTTTGAATGAAACTTGGCCCACAGGCTCAGGTGGAGAAGTCGAACACTGGCCAAAGACAAAGCTCACCCTGAGACCATGGGAGGCCGACAAATATTTATAAGTCCATGGAAGCAATCCCCGCCCTGTCCTGACTTTCTGGACAGTTCAGGGTCCTGCTAGCTCGCGCTGGCATACAAACTTTAAAAATGGCATTTTTTGAGGCAAAATATGCAGTTTGAGGAGCTTGCAGCGGGTGTTCGTCCCAATCCAGGATTCGGAGGTCTTGTCTCTTATTAGCTCAGGACTGGTTGCATTGTTAGCGGGTCAAGCCGGACGAGGGTGCAGAAGAGCTTCCTCGGTCTTGACCGCTATTATCTTGTCCCGGAAATTTTTCCTACCAACGAAGCCGAAGGAATATGGGTCTCTCCGAGCATGACAGGGCGTGGAGGAGCAATGAGCGTGCATGAAAATGCAGAATCAGTTGGATCCCGAGACCACAAATCGTATTCCTGACTCGCAACAACAACACTCAAAATTGAGAAAACCCTGAATCGAGTGGCATGGTGTGGGGTTCATGCAGAATCAACAAGTTTATTGTTGACTATGCATTTGGAAACAATTTTTTATGCGTCAACCAGACATTGCTCCAAACATGTCTTGGGCATAAGTCGACATAGCGAACATAACTCGTTCGAAGCTCCATATCTCTATGGAACATTCCATGGATGGTCCCTGTAAGCCGCAGCATGGCGGCCAAGCACCGCATGGCATACCCGGTTCCCCGCTCAATCTCATTTCGGCTAATAAAGACTCTTCGGAGTCTCATCTGCAGTGGGCTTCAGCCCCATAAGCCACGAGGCCGCGGAGAAAAAATAATGGCGTTATTCAAGCGCTGAGATTTCGGACTCACACTACCGAACGACTGTTCTGTTAGCGATCGATAGTTTTGTTCTCTTTACGAGGAGGCCAAATAATTAGTTGATGACGCGAGAGTTATTATTATCAATTCCGGCGCGGGAAACCAACAAGAAATTTGAAGCTTTCACCGAGACTTTGGGCTGCCCCTTTTTTTCCCTATGAACAACAGGACCGACACCCATGCTTCATTGCTATTGTTTTGAAGTGTCTGGGATAACGAATTACTCGGGAATCTCCAAGGTTTCGAATCCTTGCAGGACTGATGAGAAGACATGTTTCGCAAAAATGATCGGAGAGCCATGCCGTGTTTATCAATCTATCTATCCTTCCCGCTACAGAGTATGGAGTAGGTCGTTACATACGGAGTAGTTACGGTTAGTTACTTGGCGGTTAACTAGTTAGTTATCCAAGACCCCTCCTTCTCTTCCTCTAACATAAACACGCGGACCGCATGGAGGGTCTGTGGGTTCGGATAACTACTGATGGGTGGAACGATTTTTCAGTTCTGTGACTAGCTCAATTAGTGCATTGTTGGAGCTCTCTTCTCCACCGCACCACTGCCATGATGGGTCTTGTGGGGGGGGAGGGAGGATACGATTCTTCGCTTGCGGGCCGGGCAAGCGGTGCGATCCTAATCGGGGTTTAAGCGCAAGTTGGCTTGCGCTTGTTTGCAGGTATACGAATCTGTTGCGTATTTCTAAAGAAGAATGGTCTGGGCTTGGAACCACCAACCGCTCCAACAGCTTTCTCGAATCTGCTTCGTGGAGTTTAGGCTTATGGGGCGTCACTATGTCGGTGCCACCTCCTTGCGATGTCGTTATGTGCGTTCATCCTTCTGCGGACCTTGCTTCCTCCTGATGGGCTCATCCTACAGTCCTGCGGGGGTACTATTACGGAAGTCTATAACGCCCATGCGGCCAAAACGCGTTTTTAATCGTAATATGAGTGAAAGGCCTTATTGCCACAAGTACAATATTATAGAAACTTAATATGAGCACAGAGTAATTAACCCTTACCCTCCCTAACTAACCCCCCTAACTAACCCCTATCCCCTAACTAACCCTGACCTCCCTAACTACCCTTCCTAACTAATGACTGATAGCTTATTAATTAACAATTAATCCATGATCAATTGCTTAGTAAGCCTCATTATTCAGTAAACAGAGCTCATCTGATCTTGAAGAATTATAATACATTACAGTATTAAAAAAGTCTTAACTCTTGGCATGATCAGCTGAGCTCAACTGATCATCAGTTCATCTGTATCCTGTGTTAATCAGTGCCCGATCAGGACTAGTCTACTATTACATAATATCATGATAATGATGATGTTGACTAACTGGGATGATAATCCGCGACTGGATCATTACTTTTCACTGAGAATGCATGTTCATGTATTTACCTAGAAACAGTCTTCTGGGCACATCATGTGACAACCTGAGATATTCTGATTGGATAAAGAAGAGTTGGCCACTTATAATCAGTGCTTAATAAACCAATTTCAGTCATTGGTGCGTGTTAAGGATTTGCCCATTGTATTACTCATATTAAAAACCCATTTTGGCCGCATGGGCGTTATAGACTTCCGTAATTATTCCCACTTTCTTCCCCGAACGGAAGAAGATCAACCGCACCGCACTGTTCAGAGTACAGAGTCCCACCGAGTCCTCACGAAGTATTGCTTATCACGTGATGCTCCCATACGTCAGAAATATTGGCACCCTAACTGTACCGAAAGATACTTTATCTTCTTACAAATTTTGGTTTAAACAGAAGTACTTTTCGGTAAAAGGTGCCAGTACTTTTCCAAGACCCAGTACTGGAGCACAATACATACTTCGAAACCCTAGGTACCTCCATGATTCCTCATCTGCATTGGAAATTCACAGTTATTTTTCTCTTTCTAACATCCAGAGTACTCCGTATACTCCGTATACTTACTCCGTACATACATTGCTATTAGTTGAGAAGAGATCACTTATCGGGTGCCTCAGGCCGTTCTCCAGCACCCATATTGAATACCCTAATTTGCCCCGATTCAACCACGCTCAAAGCGCTTGTTTTCACTCTGAGAAAACCAAGTTCACCCTAAAAGGCCTTTCTTACGGTCGAGCGATGAATTGAACAACCGATAGTGACATATCCGTCAATAAGTTATTGATTGTACGGATATCCCGCCTGCTGTGCCGTGGGAACGTTGTAGCGAATCTGGACTTGAAGACCTGAATCTTGAGCCTGGAAATGCAACTGTGGTCTACGCCAGAAAGAACTTCTTTGATCAATTCCCTAGTTTTATTCAGTGCTGATTGCGCAGAAATAATCTATCAGATGAGGCTCCTTTTCCGTATCTTTTCAAAGCGCCTCGGTGTGTTGGCTCTGCTACTGCACCGTTGAAAATCTATACCATGGTTTCATCTCCATTCAGCGCAAGACTGATACTACATGATATAACCATGCCGGTATCCGAGCGAAGTGGTTCCATTTTGAGATGTCGAAAAGCTGAGCTGCCAGTGGCATCTTTACAATGAGGATATTGGCTATGATAATTAGTATTCCGATGATTGAAGCCTGCAACTCCGCCTCGCTATTGAATGCGCACCAAATTGGGCCCAGAACGGCACGAAGCGATGCCTCAATCGTCAAGTGCCAGGCGCCAATGCCTCTGCTCATGTTTTCAAAAAATGAAAGACCTATCCATCATAGTGTCTTTTTACTGAGTTCACTGCTCTGTTCAGACCAGTTTGTATGTGCATACAGTACTAACTTCCATGTGAATGTCCTAATGGTGGAACTGTAATGACTGTTATGGATTGCAATGATGCAAGTCTCTCCGGCTCAGACGGCAATTTTCTCATGCGTGATCAATAATAGCGTGGCGAACTGCAGCATCGATCTAGGGCTCGTTGATCTGCTGTTCGATTGACTTCTCCGGAATGCTGGACACTTTTGCCGATAGTAGATCGGTCTTCTCCATATCCAGAAGATCTGTGCACACGAGTCTTCTCGGAAGGCCCGAGCTTCAGGCCTCAAGCTAATCTGTGGAATGCTATCTCAAATCTTGCTGTTAATCACGATTTGCCTTCATGCTGGAGATTTTTGAAACTGTCACCTCGAGTCTTCCCGCTGCGATTAAAATTGCTCGTGTAGGAGAGGGATTGTGGCGCAGAGTCACATGCATATACATTATTTTCTCAATATTGCTCGAGATTCTGACTGCAGCACGAATGAGGATTGGCTGGGGTGGTTTTACTGAATTGGAAGTGTTGTGAAATACGGAGGATTTGCACCCAACAAACGCCATCTTTACGGTAGAGTTTGGCCGATCAGTGATACATCACACAACAGAGAATTGCCTCAAGAACTGCATTGGATATAAATAATCCCTCTGTTGACTCCAGATTGCTGCTCAAAATGTCAGTTCAACTCATACTCACAACCGCACCAACCCGACAATCTACCAGAAATCTTGTGCAAGATGCTCCAAGAGTCTATTGTAGAGACATCCTCCACATTGAATGGAACGACGAAGGTAGACGTTCTTCCCTCCGCGACCATTACCGAGCCTACAAATTTTGAAGATATCCAACAGAAGTATGCTGTGGAACGAAACAAGCGTATCCGCCCAGAAGGAAGATCTCAGTATATTACCCTGAGCACTGCGGACAGCAAGGAGCTTAAGCGCCTCGCAGAAGACCCATGGGATGACTGCTCGACACCGTCGCTAGCACTGGAGGACGGCGCACACTATAGGATCCTTATTGTCGGTGCCGGTTTTGGAGGTCTTCGTTTTGCTGTAGACTTCATCGATACAGGCTTCAAGCCCGAGGATATCGTGATAGCCGATGTGACATCTGGGTTTGGAGGGACCTGGTACTGGAATCGCTTTCCAGGTCTAGCCTGCGATACCGAGAGCTATATATACCTTCCTCTTCTGGAGGAAACTGGATATATTCCAAAGCACAAATACTCATGCGGCCGGGAAATCAGAGAGCATGCAGAACGGATCGCGAAGCACTGGTCGCTTATGGACAGGGCACTCTTTCGGACGCATGTGGACCAATGCACCTGGAATAACGATGAACTCGAATGGATCGTGCAAATGACCCAGCGGTCTCCAGCTGGAGAACCTATTTCTGCCAAAGTTTACGCCGATTTCGTGATACTCGCCCCAGGATATCTTGCTAATCCAAAGGTATCAAAATTTCCAGGCTTGGAAACCTTCGAGGGACAGATGTTCCACGCCTCCCGTTGGAATTATGGTGCTACAGGCGGCTCAGAAGAAGATCCAAGCCTCCACGAACTCCATGATAAGCGAGTTGGCATCATTGGGACTGGCACTACAACCGTCCAAATACTTCCACGACTCGCGAAATGGAGTAAACATGTGCACGTCTTCCAACGTACGCCAGGCTCTGTCGACGTCCGTGGTCAACGCGCTACCGATCCAGATGAATGGACTCAAAAGGTTGCAACTGGCCCGGGCTGGCAATGGGAGCGTAACCGCAACTTCAATTCTTTCATCAATAACACCAAGCCTCCAGCGTCCGTCGACCTTGTCTCTGATAAGTGGACGAGCTTCGGATCTCTTGCCTCTCTCGCTGGCGTACCAACGCTCGTCACTCCAGAATCACTGGCTGAGCACATTGCCGAAATGCACGAAATAGACCTAGTGCGGTCTACCCGTCTTCGCGCTCGCGTCGACGACCTCGTAAAAGATCCGAAAACCGCCGCCTCACTCAAAGCCTGGTATCCAGGCTGGTGCAAACGCCCATGCTTCAGTGACGAGTACCTACAAACATTCAACCTTCCTAATGTCACCCTCGTCGACACAGACGGCAAAGGCGTGCACTCTATCACGCCCAAAGGCGTCACTGTTGTCAATTCCACAACCAGCGCTACTGACAGCGCTGTCACCACCGACAACGCTACCAGCCACTATGACCTCGACATCATAATCTTCGCAACAGGCTACGAAGCCAACTTTGAAAAGAGCCCGGCGACTCGCTCCGCCAATATGCGCATATTAGGCCGCGGTGGGAGAGATATGGACCAGAAATGGTCAGAGGGTTTCCAGACGCTCCATGGAATGATGACCAATGATTTCCCAAATATGTTTTTTGTGGGAACAGGTCAGATCGGATTCTCCCCGAGTTTTCTTATGACTGCGCACGCGGTAGCGAAACATGCAACATTCATTGTCACTGAAGCGCTGAAGAAAGCAGGAGCAAAGGGGAAGGTTGCTGTCGAACCAACTTGTGAGGCTGAACAAGCTTGGGTACAGCGTGTGCTGGCTGGAGCCTTGGCCATGGCACCAGTCGCCGGCTGCACACCTTCGTTTTTCAACGCAGAGGGGGAGAACGATAACGTGGCGCCGGAAGATATGATGAAGGTGATGGCGACGATAGCATGGCCGCTGGGTATGAACAATTATTTGGACGTTCTACAGGAATGGCAAGATACTAAGAACTTCAGCGAACTTTTGGTCAGCGTAGCATAATTCGGGCACAAATATATTAGCAAAGTTATTTTCATTTCAATAAGAATGTTTTCTATACTCGCCGGGTGCTGAAATACCCACAACTGTTTGACCTAAAGCCTCTATCCAATAGACCATGAGGCTGCACAACCCGGAATCAGAGTATTTTGCTAAGTTAACACCGTCAAAAGAGAACCCGGGGATATATTCTGGCATTAAACCATCTCTTCGTACTTCTTGAGTTTTACTTCGAACTCAGATATCCATTCGCTCAAGATGAGTGCGGCTACATTCATTCCAGAAAGAGCACTTGTTTCCATAGTCGCAATAAAATTCTCCATCGCACTCGTGTACCAAAGATTTGGAGCCAGTTTGATATCCTCAAAGGTCACACGAGGATACAAATAGGGATATGCATTCCACTTTTTCTCGTGGACCCAAGAAATCTCATTTGCCGAGAAACCACCAATGCTAGAACCTGACATGTGAAAAGTAGTATTGTGGTCATCATACAATTCCATCTCCGAGATGCTGAAAAGATCCGAGATGAACTGTGTATTAAGCGGTTGCGGCGAGAAAATTTTGTATACGTAGTGTTCTTCACCTGAAGCGCCAGACGAAGCCGGCGGTTTGGCCTTCTTGATGGTACTTATACTCCAAAAACCAGCAGGGCCTACTCCATCTCGGCGCGCACCTAAGTCGAGACCTTCAGGAAGGGTTGTGAGGATAACTTCTGGCACAGCAAATTTGCTGTCTGGAAGTCTGAAAAACCGAGGGGAAAGCTTGTGTGGAGAGGCTACCAGGGTAACGTGAAGTTCAACAAATGGCACGGTATCTGGTAGATAGTCGAGGGGTGGAGTGATGTGAAGGCCCGTAAACTGAAGAGGACTTGCAATAATCACTTGATCAAAGTCGGCATGCGTCGACTTTTGGCCTTCAGATTTATAGGCGATGGTATAGGAGTCGTCATCGTTGCGGTGGATTTCCTGAGCCAGCGTATTAAGCTTTAGGTCGGCTTTGGATACATCGATCATGCCCTGGAATATTTGCCAGTTCCCTCCTTCGACCGTTTTGGCACCATCCGTTGCCATGCACACCATTGTCTCAAGCCCGTGGATCAGGGGAAGATTTTGGCCGTAGTTGACTCTTGTGCTAGCTTGAATGACTTCTCGGGCGAAGACATCAGAAATTTGATGTTCCTTCAAAAACTCCGTTCCTGTAGACCATGTCGATTCAACCAGACCAGTACTCATAGCCACAGCTGACAAGGATTTGAAAGGGAAATATGGCCATTGGTAAAGTTTGAGGAACTTGTCGACGGTAGCCTTCATCACATTCTGTGTTTTCATTGGCGTCCAGCCATACTTCCAAAGTAACTGAAAGACATTCCACCAGCGAAAACTGGTTTCTCGTTGTAAAAAGACAAACTTGCTTCCATCCCATACACCTAAGCTGTGGGTCGACTCTTTCGGGATATCTTGACTCGCGTCCTTGACGTTCAAACCGAATTTCCTAGCAGCCTTGAGAAGATTCTTGTTGGCATTAACAAATATCGAAGCTCCTAACTCGATAGGTTGAGCGGGATCATCAAAGAGATTAACGGTCGTCGACCTTCCACCGACGTAGTCTGACTTTTCGAAAACCGTGATATCCATGGGAATGGAGAAGAAATCCGCATATTTTCGAAGATTATACGCGGCAGACGCTCCTCCGGCTCCGGCTCCTGTTGCGCAAAGCAGTCAACACTCTATTCCACCAAAAGAGAGTCGTATGTTAAGTTATAGATGCCATACCTATGATAGCGATCCGTTTCGGTTGCCCAGTTGGAGGCTGTTTCTGAAGAGGATTCTGCCATTGAGACCAGACTAGTTGCGCATGAGAGACAATCAGAAGATAGAGAAAGACCGTATGAAAAACAACCGAGACGGGAAGACGAGCCATGGCAACGCGGCGATATCGATACAAAGGTGTTAGAGAAACTAGAAATGGCACTCCGAGCAAATTTCAACAGCGCTTAAGCGTTGAGCCACGAAACAGCGAGTTTCCGGACATTGAATACCTAAATGAAGCAGAAAAGAAGCCGATGAAGAAGGCTTTCGACCTCCAGTGGAGGATAAGCAGCGGCGCGGTCGCTTACTTTTGCAGGAGCGCTTGGACTCTTGGATGCTTGGAAAGAGCCGATCTTCAACCGGCAGCCAACGGGAAAGGGAGAAGCCCAACTGTTAGAAGGCGCATGTCTTTGTTTGCTGCGTCTTGTTGGGTGAGAACAAGGATACCAGCCAGGCGATTTCCTTTCTTTCTGCAGACGGTCAGCATCCAGTGAAGCTTCAACTGTGACACAAGCAAAGGATCGAGATGGCGATTGCTATTCGATCGCTCACCCCACATAGTTAACTGGATATCTAAATTAGGAGCTTAGTTATCTCCGACGCGTAGACGGAATCCAGAAGATGACGTTGTGGGCCTAGTTTCTTGAGACCTAGGTAACTAGCCAAGGCCCTGCTCTCATGGATTGTCGTCGAATGGCTGGCATGAGATGCGCTAACTTCAAGCATCGAAGATGACGGAGAGCAATTCCTAAATTTAGCCATACCGGCAACACTTATCACTCGTTAGTTAACCACGTTCATACCGCAATGAAGGAAGCATTTTGAGCATACTAAGTCAAGTACTCCGTAACAGTTGATGGGAGACCGGTTCGGCCTCGGGTGAGCACCATGGTACGCAGCGCCCATGTGATGATTTTTCTCTTTGGAGTCCCATCCCATCCTTTTTCTGGTGGAATTGGATCAGCCGTTTTTGGTGCATCAAGACCGAGTTCTCTGGCAAGGAGCTGCAGAAATAGCAATACCCCTGGTGAGCATAGCCTTGTCTCGATTGTTGGATGAAAAAATTTTACAGGTCGGATCAGAATGGACAAGGTTGCTTCAGTTCAGCCCGGTAGTTTCAAGCCCCTTTTCACCTACTAATTACGTTCACCGTTGCGGTGAATTTTCATATATCAGGTTGATATATAGACTATTACAGATAAAGGCAGCATTTGATGTCATTATAGTATTATTACATTTATTCCTGCAGAAGAGAGTGATGCATAATTTGGTTGAGTATGGACTGTTCTGCACCACATGAACAGCATATCTACCAACGCTTTCACTCTGGATCGTGTCCGAAACCATCGATACCCGACTATCTGAGATATCTTCTACCCGTTTCTAAGATTGAAGATCATGTCACTTCTTCTATGACTTTTGCAGTCCGAACTTTCCTGGCTCTAAGGTGCGATTTCCCCAATATCTCATCTTCCTCCAAACCGGAAAATGCCGGCTTCGTTCAGCAGGAAAGCACAAGTGACTGCTTGCCTTGTGCCCGTTTCCATACCTATTCTCTTCATTTACTCGACTCTTACAAGGTTGACTACCTATGGTTTGGAATGCATCGAATCTCCACACTGTTCTTGTTTCAATGATAAGATTCAATACCTGAAAACCTACGCTGCAAATTTTGAAGCCTTGCAGCTCTCATTGTTCTCCATATAATCGGCCATCATGCTAGACTGGCTTACTGAAAGCTGGACGATCTACATCCTCTTCCTTGCCATAAGTTACTACATTCTCAACTCGCAAGTCGATCGTGCCGCTCGCAAGGCCGATGCCGCCGAATTTCGTGCACGTAAAGCCGAACGCACACTTGAAGACACTTTCTCACAGATACACACAAGCTCCAATGAATGCGTCGAGCTGCGTAAGCGGGTGAGCTATTTGGAAGAAAAGATGGACGAATATGTACGTGTTTTGGAGGCGCTGGCTATACCTATCGCAGCGTTGAATGCGGAGGAAGTAACCGAAAGATTAGCGTTGAGAGCGGCAGCAGCGCAAGGGGGCATCGGTTCAGCAGTTGGCATGGCCAGTCAGGTTGGACTAGCAACATCCGGCGTGCAAAATGGTTCTTCTCCACATGGTCAGCAGCAGCAACCATCACAGAATTATACCGCGAAGATGCCAGATAAGGAGCGGGTGGGAAGAGTTTCCAGTGGTTCGGACCAGTCCATCTCATCGAGCACTATGGAGAAAATAGCCGGTCTGAAGAGCAAACTCGAGTCTGGTAAAGAGTCAGTAATCTCGGCCTTGAACAATTTTCCCAGGAAAAGAAGTCAACGAGGAAGCAAACCAGGGTCAATTTCCAGTTCCTTCTACAGCGTTGTGCCTGGTCGAACATTTGGCCGCCCAGGTAAAGGACAGCGGACGAGAAGCGAAATCGAAGTCCGATAGATAGAAGGCAAAGCAACGCAGCACGATTCCGACTGAAGAATGGCTCTGATATCCTACTAGTCTGAAAGGTATTTTTTCAAGTGTTTGGTAAAAGAGCTTGATGGTTGGATACACGTGTGAGCTGGTTGCTCTCCGGAAACGATGCGAATAGAATAGACGATTGTAGTAGAAAATATCGGGATTGTAAGCATTAGTATCAACCGAAAAATAAAACCAATTGATATTGTTCTCTAATTTCCAAGTAGGCTGAACTAAGGAGAAGGGACTGGATAGTTATCACAATTTGGATAGTATTTTCCCAGCATCCCCGCTCCTTAAAACGATCTCATCCGTGCGGTAGTCCGGGTTGAAAGTCTCCTCGTTGAGCGGGTTATGTCTATGCGCCAGATCAAACAGATTCTCATATACCTTACCATCGTACCTACCAAGAGGGCTACACGACGAGAATTAGTCAACTATCCAATAGTTATCCAATCAAGACGAAAGGCGTAGAGGTCAAGCTTGAACACATACCTATTCAACAAAAAATCCGGAATTTTCCAAGCATCTACAAGACGTACTGCATGTGGTCGAATCTGATCCATTAATCCTTGTACTCGAGATGGCAAGGCATCAAGGTCATCATTCGAGACCGCGCCCGAGCTGGCGAATTCTCGGGCCTCAGCGTCCATAGTGTTGAAGGCGAACAGAAGGAAAAGCTTGTGGAGGACATCACGGGTAGCCGTGTCAAGGAGAACGAGGTCAGGATTTCCACGTTGGAGGGCTTGGTAGAAGTGTAGGACGAGAATGGATTGAGAGTATGCTTTGAACTTGTTAGCATCTGCTTAATATTGTAAGTTGCGGCTTTATGTACCTCGACTAAGTTTATGGAAATCAATGAGTAAGCTATTCCAGGTCTTCTTCTGCACTTCGCGCAGCTTATGTGCTTTGAATGCCTGTCAATGGGTTAGATAATCGATTAGACATAAACGGACTTCGTAACTCACGAGATATGCAGTTCTCCATTCAAAGGCCTCCAGAATATCATTATCGCTCTCAAAGATTCTCAGGTTTAAAGCCTTTGTTTTATTATGCAGATACCGCTTGAGAATATCCTCCGTGCGGGTCGAAGCAGGCAAGTTTGGTGATTTTGATAGAGCGTCTGTTTTTTTGATCAAATACCTAGCAACTTGCTGCGTGATCATCCAATTATCCCCCTCAACCGTTGGTTTGGATAGGTAATCAGCATTCAACTGCACAAGGCCACTGGCCCCAAATCCATGTCCACCCATCGCTCGTCGGCAAGTTTCGATACCGTTTGCTGTCAGATCAGTCGCCAGACTCTTCAGACCAGACGAGGTGCTATGAAGTTCCGCGAGAGTTGCAAAATCTCCTTTTTCTTCAATGATTTTGCGGGTCCGGGAATAAAGATCGTGCATTGCTTTTCCGCTATAATGTAAGGCAAATGCCGTGGCAAGGAGTGGGAAAATACGAATCTGTACAGTCGGATAGTCTAGTACTGACATCTCTAGGCTGGACGGATCATTAGCGTCCTTGTCTCGAAATTGGCGCCGAATTGATAGATATCGTACGGCTACGGTCACCGCACGAGCTAGGACGAGCCTTGCTTGCATTACAATCACAGCTCGCACCTAGATTTGACCTAGTTTTAGTGCTCTATGTTTGATCCGCAATGGAAGGTAGAAGCTCACGTGGGTCAAAGTTCCATAAACGACGGTCGAGTTTTCGGGTTGGGTATATTTGCCAGTATCAGGATCGACACGAGAATACCGAGAGAGCATAGCATTATGGGGGACTCTTTTGGACAATAGGTCATTATTAGTAGGAAATGCTAAATGATAGATAACCGGATTATTTCATACCTGTGGCTATTAAAGAGCATATAGCCGTTGTCCATCGTTGCATACCCATACTTTGGCCCTATATCTCCGACTATAATGCTTTCCGGAGGTTGTCGTGTCTTCAGATCCCGAATTTGTACGATGAAAGGATGCGGACCATGCGACTTATACTTCCTTTCAGCACTAGT
This sequence comes from Nannizziopsis barbatae, assembly GCA_014964245.1. Taxonomy (NCBI): domain Eukaryota; kingdom Fungi; phylum Ascomycota; class Eurotiomycetes; order Onygenales; family Nannizziopsiaceae; genus Nannizziopsis; species Nannizziopsis barbatae. The sequence goes on from JACVYH010000003.1 coordinate 3,249,120, forward strand.
TCCCGATACCGGTAGCAGAAGCTGAGCAACAACTATTGCATGTGTCGCGGTTCGCCCCATCGTGCCGTTCCACCACTTGCTCGCGGTCAGGTAGGGACTATGAAGAATGAACTCTTTCGTCTCCGGGCTCCATTTCGCTTCTAGCTCAATTCCACGGACATTGCTACCGTGACCGAGTTCCGTCTGTGCGTAAGCTCCAATAACCTCCCAGGCTTCAATTTTGGGCATCCAATATGCCTTTTGTTCGTCGCTTCCCTGCTGACTGACAGTCGGACCAAACATGACGCCATGTAAACCATATGGCAAGATATCATCGCAGAGATAGGCTGCAATATCATACTCGTCATCAGTCCAACCAAGGTTTTCTTTGAGTTGACGTATTTTCTTCCCTCGAGCTAGAGCGAGCTTATAGCGATCCGGTCGAGAAAGATTGGCTTGATTCGTCTTTTTGAAAATAGGCTCATTCTGTAGAACTTCAAGAATGCTTTCTTGTCTCTTGAGATATTCCGACGTGAGGAGGTATTCAGCTAACGAATCAATCTGGATGTTCGACCTGTTTCTTTCTTGCCATAAGATGGTCTCGCCATCTGGCGGAGCAGGTTTCAAGGCGGCACTCCAGTCCTGGCCCTTGCCATGATTATGCCTTTTGCCCATAACGCGGTAAAATATCAATTCTTAAGGTATCGGCAACCCTACCTAGGCGCGTGCAAGGCTTCTGGATTGAAATCGACTCAAGAAGAAAATGGTATAAAGAAAGGTCCTGAAGATCACCTTGAGAAGATAGCGACAGCTAGTACACTATCGTGATCAAAGTGAAGCAAAACAAACATATCCATCTTATTCTCCTTGTTGCATTCCGGCAATTAACTACCTAGCCACGGCAGACTCGGCATTTTGGGACAGATCTGCGGGGAGTTCCGGCAAAACGGTGATTCGTACGAATCATGGCGTGTTCTTAGCGGTTCCATACTTCTGGTATGATCAAAGAGTGTATGTAAAAAAAGGAGACCGATCCGTAATTTGGCATGATCAACACAGGTCGACGATGTCCAGAATCCTGACATGTTTGGACAGTGGTGGTTGTGGTTGTGGCCCCGAAATAAAAAAGCAAAGTAAGCAAAGGCCCGAGCCGCGATTCGAACGCGGGACCTCTCGCATGCTTGAACTTCATTGAGTGAAGCTCGGGAAATAAAAGCCCGAAGCGAGAATCATACCAACTAGACCACCCGGGCGGGTAACGCTAGTCGCCCCTGCTCGTTATTGAGTTATGATCCAAACACTCGGATTCATCATCATCCCGTCCTCTTCAACCCCCTCGCTGGCAACTTCCGTCAACAACTCGTCGCGTTATCAAACTAACCAACGCTCCAGGTTCCCGGATATGGCTTTATGATCCCAAGGGTTATATGCGCTAATTATTCAGGCTGCATATTGCCTATCGCCTATTTTTGCAGCATTGGTCGAGTCGCAGCCGCACGGCGTCGTTCCATTGCGTTAAGGCCACCTAGCTGATTCAAAAGCTGTGCAAGATTCATGGCACTGATGAGAATACATGAGACTGAAATCCGAACGCATAAAATTAAAGACCCATTGTTGCGGTTCTGTTGTTTGGATCAAGCCACGCCACTTTCCGGCACTACAAGCTTATGTAGGTTCGACCGAGGGCTTAATATTAGCCTGATTCTTCGGCACTTTGATATTGCCGAAAATGCTCACGGAGGCTATCATATGAACTGATTGTCATGGTGTGATGGCGTGAGTGTGTTTTCATCCCTTCGATCATATCCAGGAATACTCCGTATGTTAGACTGGTGAATTGAGATTATTGAACCACATCCAAGTGTCGAAAGTCCAGGCTCGATTATGGCCTCCAGGAACATTAGCAACCAGCCTAGTGAAACCCCATTATCAGTCTTTCTTTGGGGTGGAAAAGAAAAATTAGAAGCCCGCAAACAGCTTTTGAGAGTCCTTACCAAGAATCCGATTTTCTCGAAGCGTGAAGTGACAGTCCCATCACTTGCCAGAAAAGATGCTTGGGTGAGAGCTGTGCATCAGTCCCGAGAACTGATTGCACTTAAGCAAAAGGAGAAATGGAGCCATGAGCAGTTCAAGCAAGCTGTGGTAATGATGGACTATTTCTTACCCGTGCAGGCACAATTCCGCAGTGCGTACCTAGAGGCCTCGATACCCCCAGCCATATTTCTTGTATTACGGACTTTCTGACATCAATCATTGACTTAGTTTTCTTATCAAATCTAGAGAGCCAGATGAGCGATGAACAAAAGGAAATCTGGGTCCCCAAAGCGGAGAGACTTGAGATATTTGGTTCTTACGCACAAACGGAGTTAGGCCATGGCTCAAATGTCCGCGGTATCGAGACTACCGCGACTTTCGACTATAACACTGATGAATTTATCATAAACTCTCCTACCTTAAGCAGCACGAAGTACTGGATTGGAGCGACGGGTATCTGGGCAACTCACTCCATCGTTGTTGCGCGGCTAATTATTGACGGTAAGAACCTCGGAAACCATCTTTTTCTCGTGCAGATTCGCGACCTTGATACCCAAGAATTACTACCCGGTGTAGAAATCTATGAGCTCGGCCCCAAGGCCTTTCAGGGAATGGTGGGCAATGATAACGCTGCCTTGCAATTCCACCATGTCCGGATTCCCCGGTCGCAGATGCTAGCAAGAAATGCGCAGGTATTGAAGGGCGGAAAGTATGTTCCGGCAAAGAATACGAAACACTCCTACGGATCAATGGTTACAGTTCGTGCGATGATGGCTGAAGGAACTGGATACGAGCTGCTGAAGGCTGTTGCTGTAGCGTTTCATTACACTACCTTTAGAAAGCAATTTTGGAGGCAGGGACAAGCGGAGGAGACAACGGTCTTCGACTATTCAAGTGTCAAATATCGACTCTTGCCACTGCTTGCCCAGGTCTGTACGCGGCATTCGTCATCTCATGTAGTATTACTGACAATTCGGCAATTCAGGGCTCTGCACTGGTGATGGTGGGACAAAAAATCAACCGAGCTTTTGATGAATACAGTAGAAGGGTTTTGGAAACAGGCGATTTTACGCAGCTTGAGGATTTACATCTTCAAACGGTCGGTGCCAAGGTCTACGCCACAGATATCTCCTCTAGAGGTGTTGAAACTTGTCGGATTGCGTGTGGTGGCCATGGCTACAGTGCTTTATCAGGATTCGGCCGTATGTATGCCCATACAGTTAACGCGGTCACTTATGAGGGGGACAACTATGTCATTTCTCAACAAGTACCTCGGGCCATACTTAAACACTACAATGCGTGAGACGCCTTCCGAGACTGGGTACGATCTATATCTAACTTTAGCAGGAAAACTGAGAGCACCGTTCCATGTCTCTCGTATCTAACTTTCCTCCGAGATCCAGGTTCAGCATCTTCACTTGCAGTCGCCTCCGAATCCGACTGGTTCATACCGCAGAATCAACGATGGGTGCTGGAACGACGGTTGGCTCATTTGGTCAAAGCACATATAGACGCAACCAGTAATGGTAAGGATACGAGTTTCACCGTACATGAACTCACAATGGCCCATTGCGACTTCACATACTGGTGTGGCTTTTGGGATGTCGCTCGAGAAGCTGCTGAGTGCGAGTTCTACCCTCAGCTGGAGGCTCTATTACAAGTGGTACATTTCCGGCCTCACGCTCGTTGATTAAATCGTACTAACGACTTAACTCAGTTCTCTCTATTCATTCTCCAAGCCGCTCATAAGGATCTATATGCTCCGCATGCTCTTTCTGAACAGCAACGGAAAGGCCTCGCTACTGCATATGACCAGGCCATTGAAACTCTTGCGGTACAATCTAAAACTATTATCGACGCATACGGCTTCACAGACTTTGAAATGGACAGCGCGCTAGCACGGCCCGATATGAACCCGTATGAAGCCTTGTGGGAAGGGGCAAAACGTAGTGAGATGAATAATATGCGAGAAATTTGGCCCTTGATTGTAGATGCCAGGAAGATCTGGGGAAGGATGGAGGAGAATAAAGCAAAGTTGTAGACTAAGAGACTAGAAATAGGAAACTAACTATGCCCTTTGGGATTATTTATCGAGCCGATGTGATACATCCATTCCCATAAGCTCACGGTATCTGAGCAAGGTATCGGTTATCTCTCGAAAGGGGTTGTAATATAAGGTACCTACGGATTAGGTGACTCGGTGGCTGAGGGGATTAAGTGGCGGATCTTATCTTATCAATCTTATCAGTAACTAAAATATCACGTGCACTGGAATTTCCTCCAAAAATTTTGGCCCGAATTCGAAGGCGCATCCTAGAGCAAACAAGAAAGGGATTGAAAAGGGAAGAAATGGACCCTTATGACAGTGACTCTTCCGGTATAGACGAAGACGGGCAGGAGGGCTATACTACGACGTCCGTCTTGCTTGGATATGCTGCTGACGAAGAGATTGATGATTCTATCAGTCACCTAGGTGGATGGCCGGTATGTTTTCTCGCATGGAAAGCTTTGTTTAGTGATGGGAGCAAAGAAGCCTGGCAAGATCTCGCGCTGCCCTGGTCTCTCTGTTATTTATGCTATTGAATGACTGGTCTATTCACTAATATTATATCAAACAGACATGGCTTGACCCCGCTACCCCGCCTCCGGGTAATTTTTCTAAATGCAAATCGTGCAATGATCCTATGCCATTGCTTTTACAGCTTAATGCCGATCTCCCAGACCATTTTCCCCATGATGAGCGTTGGTTATACATTTTCGGGTGCACGAGAAAGGCGTGTAATCGGAAGCAGGGCAGTATCCGCGCATTACGGGGTGTGAGGAAGAACAAGATAATCAGCAACAAAAAGAAAGAAGAACCCAAAAAGCAGGATGCAAAAGTGAAATCTGAGCCAAAAGCGCCACAGCCAAACCTCGGAGCGTCTTTATTTGGCGTCGAACCCAGCACTTCCGTGAACACAAACCCATTCTCTACATCAAATACGCCAGCAGCGCAAACGAATCCTTTCGCACAGCTGTCTTCGACATCCACCCTTGCAGCTCTTCCTCCACAAAAACCTGCTGAAGAAGAGTCTACTCAACCTGAACCAGATAACCAAACCCTTCCTGAATCATTCGCCGACAAAGTTCGCATCTCGTCTCCTACCACATCTCCCGCACCCCAATCCTCACCTTTCGTCGGTCCCGCGGAGCCATGGCCTCCTCAATCCTCTTTTCAGGCTCCATATACGCAATACTTCCTAGATGCAGAGTACGAAACCATCTCACGCCCTTCAACGCCCAGCATGCCGTCGAACGTACAAATATTAAACATTGAAGAAGAGGGATCTTCTGCTGGTGGAGCAGAGGGCAAAGATACCTTTGAATCCTCCCTGGATAAAAGCTTTCTAAAGTTCTCTACGAGGTTGGGCCATAGCCCGGAGCAGGTTCTCAGGTATGAATTCCGTGGCACGCCCTTGCTCTACTCAACAACCGATGCAGTAGGCAAGCTGCTGTCTCCACCATCATCTGTGGGGTCTTCGCATATCAAGACCTCCGCCAGCGTGGGGAATGGTGCATCCAGCAGGATGCCGCGCTGCGCAGTGTGTGGACGTGAGCGTGTCTTCGAGATACAACTGGTTCCGTATGCCATCACCGTACTAGAAGAGGGGCGCGAAGGAATTGGGATTGGGAAAGACGATGGAGGAATGGAGTGGGGAACGGTGATTGTGGGCGTATGTGCCGGAAATTGTGGTCTGGATAAGGAAGGGGAGGTTGGGTGGAGAGAAGAGTGGGTGGGTGTGCAGTGGGAGGAGAGAGTTGGGAAATAAAAGAAGTATTGGTTCCTTGGACTGAGACACCAAGAATCCGATTTGCAGCTTTCTTAATTCTGGGCTTTACACGAAAGCTTTCGAGCCAAAAAACGAAGCGATATCTTTTAAGCTGTTTCAAAATTTCTTCATTCAAGTGATCAAATAACCGATCTAACCAGCCCAGTACATGGCTCAGATGAGCAGAGAATCTGCTTACTGTGAGGCCGAAGAAAACATCATTATTAAAGAGTAAAAAACATATTCCAGCTTTTTTTCATCACCTAGGTTCATCGACGTAGGCATGAAACCCCGATGCAAACGGCATTTTCGTACTCATGAGAAAATACTGTGTAGAAGCCACGCTCAAAAGACTCAAGCTGGCTGCTCGAAACCCCTGCGTACAACTCTCCCAAACATCTCAATTCCTACTTTTTCGCCCTTAACCTCACCCCTAGCTTCGTTCTCCTTATTCTTCGGCACCTTGACGACAACACCCTTCTCTCCATCAGCTCCACTGCGGTCAACCTCCCATCCGCAAACATCCACGACAAATTTCTCTAGAGCCTCCATTCCTCTCAAATCTAACCATCCCATCAAGGGTTCTGTGCCAATTTCACGGAATGCCTTGCCTACTTCCACCGCGATGCGAATGCGGATCAGCTCCTCGAAGCCCGTGACATCCGCAGTTAGATCGGCGTAAAGGTCGTCCGAGTTAAGGGTGTTCCAAAAAGCGGCATACTGCGCAGACTCTAGAAGTGTGGAGAGATGGGAAAGTTTTTGAACGGCCTCGACGAAGTCGGTAGTCTGCATTGGGAGATTTGTGGCGGTTGGAGCGTTCGAGTAGGGTTGCGTGTACGAAGGGAGGAGCGCTAGGGATAGAGAAAAGGCTGGAGATGGAAAGACGGTGAGAGCTTTGGCGAGGATGTTTGTGGCTGTTTCTGTGTGGAGAAGAGGTGGGTTGAATTGATAACTGTTATCAGATCAGAGGTTAGTCCACAGGAATATTAATTGTAAGCAATGCCAATTTCAATGTATCATAATTGCTTCAGGAAGCATATAAAAAGTCTCCCCATTATCTCCCAAAGAGATCTAAGCTAATAGGAAACGTAATAAAAAGGATGCTCATCATTAAAGACAGAAGTCCACGAGATTAAGGTAACAGCTTCTCAAAAAGACTGGGGAAATGATGAAACTCACAGCTTCAGCAATGCCAGATTGGCATAGCAATCAAAGGTCTGATCTTCGCATTGCTGGGCAACATAGTCCTGGAACACCACTGTCGTCTCTGGGTTATATCTCTCAAGCCCGTTCAGAATCGCATCGATTTGGGGTGGACGAGTCTTGCACTTGTCAAACGCAGCCATATTGTATCAGAAAATTGTAGGTAGTTATCGTATAAGGGTCCGGATTGAATATTGAATTTCAAACAGCGGCGCGGTCAACAAGGCTTCTCGCTTCTTTCTCTGCGACTGAAGCCCACAAAGCGGTCTGGCGATTTCTCGAAAATCTCGGACTCGTAGGAATTTGGCAGGGTATCTTAAGAGACTTATTGAAACGAGCAAACGTTCTTGAGAGTGAAATCTGCGGGGTGCGACCGGTGTGAGAATAATAGCAAGCTGTCGAATTGTCTTTTGATATTCGATTGTTCAGGTTTGTGCTTTCTGTGAGATTTACGAATGGCAAGTTTAGCCGCGTAGAAACCTTAATTTATCTGGCTTAGTCATGGATAATGTATTACATAATCTCTTACATAATCGAAACTTTCTCCTTTTGATACATCGATTTCAAATGATCTGAAGCCTTTGGCGCAAGAAAAATAAGAAAGAACACGGGAGTACGAATGAAACGAGTTGATATTGAAGTTTAGAGGAGAATGTCGTATTCAAATAAGGGATCAAAAGGCAAACGGGAGAAGAGTATGTTTACGGAGTACGAATACAAAACAAGCCAACATGGGATGGAATAAAGATGCAAATGCATGCATAGCATACAGCTTCGAAAAAACACTTCAAGATCGCTACGAAGGGCGGAATAAGCGAAAAGAACACGAAAGCAAAGAACGGGCCGATGTCAAGGAAGGGAATAATGATTTGCAGGTTCCAAGGGCCATTCTACGGCGGAATCTTTACTTCTATCACACAGTCATTAATCCACAGCTCGTTAGATTTTGTTTCCCTCGATGCGCGGCGGGAGCATATTAGAGTTATATCGAGGAAGGTTCACAATTTAAGGATAGTGATTCCCAATCCAGGTCGATCAAAAACTTGGTCAGGAGTGAGAGAAGGCGTTATTCGTTACGCAGGAAGGACGTGTAGGGCGGCAATTGAATTCCCAACCAGATGAATTTGAGAGGTCTACTCTTGATTTACGGGAAGCGGACCGGATCAGCTTGCAGATCAAATTTTTGTTGGATTGCAATGATATCTTAAAAAAAAAAAAAGCAAAAGCAAAAACACACACGCTATTCTATGTTGGAAATGCCCAGATCCGTTGCGCTCAGAAAATTCCGCGATTGCCGCTTGAAAAAAAAAGAGGTCATGGTGGTTTACCAACCCATTAACCTGTCTCGCAGCCCGATATGTGACTGGAGATAAAGGTGGTTGGTTTGTCAAAGGGGGAAAAAGAATCGAATCGAAAGTAAAAGCAATGCATAGTAACCCAGTAATCCAGCGGCGCAGACCCGAAGCCGTAGCGAAGAGAAAATCGTCATGGTCAACAAGACAAGTTAAGATATGGGATGTTACAAGGGGGTATCACTAAAATATGGTACAGAAAGGTGAATTGAGAGAGAAGAGAAAAAAAATGGCGCAGGCTTCATGCAGCATAAGGTCGTCGTTGAGAAATAGGAATTGGTCGAGGCGCTTGAGATAAACGGGGTGACATAGAGGGTTCGCATCGAGGACTGGGTTGGTTCGCGCTCCTGGCGACTTTGGGGCGGACTGCCATCTTAACAACCGGTGGTGGAGCACGTCGTGGTGGGAAATAATCTTCTGGTTCTTCGCAGATCGCCTCTGGATTTAATCGGTTTTCAGGGATACGGCCTCCGCCAAACATGCCTCCTAGTTGCTGGAGTAAGGCCACGAACTGGGCATGAATTTCGGCAAAGACCTTGTCGTTTCCAACTATTTCTGCCAAGTTTCGAGCACGGACTTGTCCCGCACGGCGAGGCTGACCATCAGGATCAATGACGCGGCCAGTGAGGAAGGATGATATCGGGGTATAATTGCGGGTTGAGGCTGTAGTAGTAGTTCTAGCGGAGTTGGCTTCGCGTTGTTTATCCCTTTCTTGCGACCTCTCCGCGGAGGAAACGAGATTGTTCGCGATATGGCTGAACACACGCCAAATTGAAGGACTAGCTCGGAAAGCTCTTCCGGCATCTTTTCCAGCCAGCGCAACCAGGGCATAGCTTCTTCTTTTACCCCGAGCCATAGGATCTGGAAGGCGGAAACAGTAGGCAATAGTATATCCCGAGACTGCGTCGCCGAAGGATAGAGGCCCAGAGGATAAACCGCGCGGTAAAAATTCGCAGCTCAAAGTTCGAATGGAAGCCCGACGAAGTAAAGCATAGTCGGTCGGATTTGGAGGCCCTCGCATTGACAAATACGTAACGATGTGAGTGTGACAGGATGAATCGGAGGAGAACGAAGATCGTCCGGAGGTCGAAGTAGAACGATGCGAGTGAGGATCGTGCGAAGGGTCATCCGTTCCGCGACAGGAGTAGACGATCTCTCTCGATCTAAGCACCGGGCTTCCATTTCTACCCTGACCATTCTCTTTCATAGTTCCCGGAGCACCGGGAGGAAGCTGTTTGCTAATATCCTCTGGAATCGACAGTCTGCAGCTTGCGCAAGTGTCGCCCTGAGCTCCGCCGAAGCAGTTAAACTTCTCGGTGTCGATCTTGGTGTACTGCCCGCTCAAAAACCACGGGTGATCTTCGATTCCAGTCGATGGGATAGGCGCAGAAGCCGACGGAGAAACCAAGGGTTCTAGACGGGTGGTGCTTGTGCAACCCATAGATGAGGACGTTAACGCCCGGTGTTTGGACTGTTTCACACCCTGTCCCAAACCGCGCGGCCCTGAAGAAGGAGATGTGCTGGGATGTGAAGATAATGGGGTGTCGTTCGGAGAAAGATCGCGCGAGTCGAGATCATCGCACTGCGAACAAGATGTAGGGGCGACTTGAGAGCATAGAATGGAGGTGGGACCGTGGACCTCACAGAAGTGAGTAAGTGAGAGCTGTATGATTTCATGGCTGTCAGTCTTCTTCAATTAAAACAATGCGGCAGTAGACAGAACGGTGAAAAGCAGCTTCTAGTGTAAATTCATAAATGAAAGAGTGCTCAAGAAAGGCTGTACAGCTGCATGGAGATGACAGCAACTCTCGGCACAGTCATGAAGCCGCAAGGCTAGACCACTGCGGCAGATGACTTTCTGAGGCCAGGCGGTCTCTTGATCCCATGCACACAAGTAGACGGTACAAACACTTTGATAGATCACAACGAAATATAACGAAATACTTACAATGAAGTCCATGATTCCCAGGTAGATTTCCCAATTGTTCAAACTAGGAAATAAAACTGGGTGAACAATAGCACGAGAGTTGGTTCATGCAGAGCGACATGCTGCTTCCGAATGTAAAGTGACGAATTGATGTGTTTGCTCTACAGCAACGCCACCATGTAGGAAGAAGAGAATCCTGAGGGTGAATTGAAATGAAGAGAAGTAAAAAAATGCAAAGTGAGAATATGTGAAGCTGCAGATAGCAGTAAAGAAGTAATTGACAGCAGCTGAAGGTGGGAGAGCAGCAGCAGCAGCAGTTTATTATTATTATTATTAGTTAGGTGTGGTTTGACCAAAGTTGGCCATAAGCAAAGATGTATAAAAGAAAGCAAAAGGAACAGGTCATGTAATACCAGTCAGGTCTGGAATGACGAGCAGAAGAAGAGTGAAGCGGGAGAGAAGTCGTGGAGGTATAACAAAAGCCCCTCTGATCATAAAATAATATATAGATCGGAAACGGGCTTTGGGCGGGTTGGGAAAGCAAGAACCTTTTTCGTGGGGATACTTCGAGATTATGTACTCCAGGCCACAGGGGGGCGTGGACGCTGGTGGTTACCGGGGGACAGCGGGAGGTACCGCCAGAAGTACCCTGTACCTCCCTGTACTTCCCTCGAGTCTGGGCGGTACCGGAGACAACCCAAACTCACCAAATGCAAAAAATAAAAGTTACAGAAGCAAATAATAATACCTAATAATAATAATTGGAATCAATCAAATACAACTTCGGCGTTCGATTCCTCGTGTTGCTTGCGCCGGATGAACGATGATTAGTCTCCAGACTCCTCCAGGGCTTCAGGGAACCCCCCAAAGACTAATAAAAATCCCGCGATCAAGGACCCAGAAGACACCGAAGATGGAGAATGAGAGGGAATAAGAAAAAGAAACGGTGGGATTATCATGTCTCTCCCGTTCAGCTCTCTCACTCTCAAATTGCTTCCCAGCCCTGGGTTCATAGAGTAATAACAGTCATAACATATGATAATTTCCTCAAGGGAGGGTCTCACAAAACACCTTATCTGTCCCAGAAAAAAAACGAGTTGAAAGAATCCACATTCATGGAAAAAGAGACTTGTCGAAGAGAAAGACGTATGTATGGAGACTCCGTACGTCGTCCTTGGATATGCATCTCTCCAGATATCTGGGCAAGGTCTCCATCATGGATCGATCCTGCATGGACTGGGCTATTTTTGTCCGGGAAGCCAAGGCAAGGAGTAAAATAATCCATATGCATGGAAGCGATGCTGCAACGATACCACTGGATCTGGGAGATTCATCATGTATGATCTTCCGCACATCTTGTCTCATCTGCAGCTAGAAAAGGAAGTTTGTCGTGCATTTCATCGCCCTCATGCGACTCTGGGCATTGGACCGAGTGAAAGGGGACTCATGCCCAATGAATCCAGGAGGCTTGAAATTTCCTTTAGCCAAAACGGCGACTACTGAACGCTGAGGATCACTATAGTCCACATTCCATTGGTTGGGCAGCAATTAAGGCCAGCCTCGGCCGGTGCAAAAAGGTGTGTGATTATCATAGGAATAGTGTTTAAAAGGGCGAAGAAAAAGGCCTTGGGCTGGCCAGGCCAGGGGACTGGGACGCCACTGATGAGGTTATTGGCCCACACTTCCCTGCCGGGCTGAGTCTCTTGTGAATCCGCTAAAGGGGAAATCCCTTTTCGAGTCGTCGAATTGTTTCTTCCCTTTGGCCCGAAGACAGGAGCAGATGCTCCATTGCTCCACTTCGGAGTCGTTCTCATGGAGACTGGCAGGCTGGAGCTCAACCACAGCGGTGGACCCGTCGAGGATTCGGGTTGTGACATCCTGACTTTATAAAGTCAAAGACAGGTTTATAGAATCTAGTTCGCAGTGACAGAAGTGTGTAAAAGTCTTGGGCCTCGGTGCCGTGCCAAAAAGGGAAGCCTATAACGGAGTACTTCCCGCAGGGTACACATACAACTCCGTACATTCACACATAACTACGGAGTATGCGTGTGCATTATCATTTTGTGATAGATCTCTTGTACCAAGTTACTCCCTCATCCGGCGATCGAACAGATAATCAGGTTTTGGTCGCATGTTCCAGATACAGTCGTTACGGAGTAAAGTCGATGAGAATAGTGGCTGCTCGGATGGCCGCATCGACTCTCACCTTCTCGCTGCTAATTGGCCTCTAATCGCTCGTCTTACCCGGAGGCTTGAACATTCTGTGTGACTCTCTCGGCCTTGAAACTCTTGTTGTCGCTCAAATTGACGTCCAGACCTGATATGATGATGCGCATAACTGCGGTGTTCGCGGGTTGACCCTCCTTCCAGCCGAGTATCAATATGTATGAAGGAGGAGGCTTGGATCGTTGATGTGGGAGGCTGCACCCCAGGATCATCCATTCTGCTTCTCTGTCTCTTTTTGTCTACGGTAGTAGATTTTGGTTAATAATGGAAAAAGGCGGCGCATTAACCTTTGAGAGGAAAATGATCCAAAACCCATCTTGAGAAATTTTATTCAACGCCTTGGCTGCAAAGGCACAAAGAATGTCAGCGAGATTGATACAATCATAATTCGCCAGACAAAGACCCGCGAGTCATAATACCAGACTACAAATTCTCGGCTACCACTAGTCTTCAGAAAATGCTTTCACTCTGATGAATGAATACACTTTCATGAAACGAAGGATCATAAAGAGTGAAAAATTTTTCAGGTCATGCTCAAGGCTCCCGACATCTCTTGCAACGCTGCAATTTGAACTCGGTACGGTCCATGGGTGTACGAAGTATGCGAGGAGTACGGAATACATATGTATGTGTGTGTGTTTGTTAAGCTCATACAAACGGTACATATGTATGTACTGTACATACATACGTACGGAGTCTGCGGCTGCAGGATACCCGCTGCATATGCATAGTAGATGCTATTAATCGTTGTGTTTGCCATCGGCCGCGCATTGCCGCGCCATCCGTTTTGATAGGAAGAGACTTTCTCCACAGATACATAACTATGGTGGCCACATGAGAAATCTTTTTTGTCTCGCCTTGACTATGGAGTACAGGCCTGAATCAAAACATCGCGGAGATATGGCGTGGATCTTTCTTTGTATAAACCGCGCACCGATTTTCTCTCTTTTATTATGTGGGCGGCCCCTCCTCCGTGCCTTTCGGCGCAAAATTCCGTCATCCTAGCCTCCTGGGCTTCTCGAAGGCCCATTCAGGAGGGACAGAAGGTGTAACACGGACAGTGGATTCCTGCAGGCCGGGGTCATCCCCATGTGCTGCTCGTGTGCAGAACGGTTTCTTGAGACAAGGATGTCACTGGTAATTAACTTAATAAGTCTGCTAATGAGGTTCGACAAGGTATCACATTCGAGTCAGACAATCTGTGGGATCTGGGACAATTACGATCCTCTTTGCGGAAATGTTAGAGAGTACGATAGGAATAATAGATCTGGTTTCTCTCTTCGATCCTGCAGCTCACGTGAGATTTAGCAGGACTGCACGTCGAAAGAAAAGTCGAGATACATATGTAGTCATGTAGAAATAATAAAACGTCTCGAATGAGCCCAGCGAATCTTTGTGCTAATTTCGGTAATGACCGACTGGAGATGAAACCCAGAAGCTTGCAAATCTTCAAGCAATAGCCATAAAGGGCAGGACAATTCTTTATGAACGACCTGGAATAATTTCATCCAACAACAAAAATGTGCGACTGCACCGTTGCACTCTCGGAGTTTGGCGGACATCCCAGCCATCCCTGTCGCACATGGAAGTCTTCTGGAAGAAACCGGGGCCTGGGTGAAGCCTAACAAGGGGCTTCCTGGACTCTAGCCTTGCAAGTGGTATGTGTGAACAGAGACCTCGCTGTGACCCTTGACGAGGGAGGAAAAGTAACTTAATAACTCTCACAGCCCACACCACTTGCAGATTTCGCACGTTAGCCCTTCGTACCACCCATCAGGGTTCGACATTTGTACGACAACTGGCCGGTTTCAAAATGAAATCCGGATGTTGGGGTCGTTTTGGCATCTCAAAGGACGCCATTTCTAATTTGCGAGAAGCGATGCTGACGCAGGGTCTTCGGTTACTCTTTTTGACCTCAGTTGCTGTTGGCCCGCCAAAAAGGGGCTGGTGGTGGCCTTTCTCGAAATTCTGACTCTTCTTTGATCTTTCTAGGCTGATTATAGGGAGGCTAGGCTAGTTAACTAACTACGGAGGAAAGTTAACTAGCAATGATCAAACGCCATCTCGCGTGGCATCGGAAGACTCTGAAACATGGCGTCCGTCGATCTGGATCGTATTTCAAGCGTAGGCTGAATGCTTGTGAAGTGAGCAGTGCCATTCATCTTGTTGGCTGAGAGCGAAAATACTATTCGGACTTTGCAAAGGAGTTCATGCCAACGGCGGGTTCCTCGGAACGAATGTTTCTGTAAGGTCCGCGCCGCCTGGTGGGCCCGTTATGGCAATATCGGTGTGACCTTCTGCCGCAATGCCGTGGTTACCATGCGCTAATAAGTACACGGAAGACGGAGTAATATGGTTGACCTTCAGATACCAGCACTAGAAATCCAGCAGTTCATAAAAGGAACAATAGGGAAACAAGCTCCGAGTCTGGAGCACGCTACGATGACCTATGGAGCTGCGCTCATTCTTCTGGCCCATGTGGAAAATAGCGTCAACAGGCAAGATATCGAGGCCCACTCCGAGCCAACCTCGGTCGCTGGCTCTTTAAAGACCCACGCTCACGGTCAAATCGATCAATCAGAACTGTTTCTTTGCAAATTGGGTCATTCTCCCAGAATCCAGAGAAACAAGAATTTTGGTACTCCTTACGGTCGTACCCCGTACTCCGTAACCAAGCTGAAGCTCATCGATTTGACGGCAATGAATGATGACACCGAATGTCATCTTTCCATCACTGGATCCCACTTTCCACATTCCCCTGACTCCTTGAGGATTCTCTGAGTCTTTTACACCAGTTAAGAGAGACAATTGCCGATCACGCTCCATAAATTGTGTCAATAAAATATCCCACCCCAAAGACAAGGAAGCCAGCCAACCTTAAAGACCCGACCGACAAAACGGCCAGTGGGCCACACTACAGTTTGCCTATTAGGGCGCGCGCGTGAGCAATATAATTTGCAGCCTCACCGAATCACAGGCTGATCAATTGAATAAAATAATTGGAAGCCCATGGTTTGACCCATAGTAGCCAGGATCGGAATTCACCCGAGGAATATCCTACGATCTTCGGAGTACGCTGGATATCTACTCGTGGAAAGCCCATAGAGTGAAATAAACACATGCGGCAGGATGAGGTTCATCAGGCCCGCTTCCTTACGGCTGGAATTCTGGAAATCTTGCTCAATGCTCTGAAACCTCATAGATTTCAAAGGCCATGGATGGGAATTCTAATCTTGCTTAAAGAGCAGACAAAAACTGCCTCATCTGGAGTGTGAGCACTAAACTTCAAGCTCTTCTGGACGGTCTAGGGAAATGTCGGGAACTTAAAAACCGGGCTTTGCAAGTCAAAGCACATTCCCTTGTGGGGAATGGGTTCAAGAATAGAGCTGGACTGGGAATAGGTACTCTCAAAGTACCAGGTACTTCATAGAGAAGTTAGGTCATCTTTCTCTTAGAATCATCTGAGACCTAAAAGACCAAAATTGATGCCCATGGGCAATTCGAAAGCAAGTCTGCACTGGTGCTGCCTAACATAAAAGAGATTATTTGTAAGTATCAAGTGCAAACCTTACCTTGTCCGCGAGCTCTTTGAGCGCTCGCCGTTGGGATGCCCCTCCCCCGCACAACAACAATGACTGCACTGCCAGCCTCATCCCACTGGGAGGCTCAAAGCCGTCCAGCGCATCACCACCACAATGCTGCTCATTGGCACAATCCTTGTCACAGCATGACACCTCTGATCCTGGCCCCAAGAATCGTTTCGCAAATGAAATTTCGAGAGTCCCGAGCGAGGAGTCATCGATCCATCGTGACTTGTCATTCCGCTTCACCGCTCTTTGCCCCATCTTCCAATCGTCAAGGCCGCAAAGCAAACGCGCATCCATCACTCTCTGATGCCCTCTCTCTATTTGCTAGTATTGATTTCCAAAGGGTGTGCTCGTTTTTATACCCTAGTGAGCACCATCATGCAAAAACAAATTGTCTTGATGACGACGGAGGCATGCAAGGAAACGGAATGATATGCACCAATCCGGCTATGTCCGTCTTGCCGTGGATGGTTGTTTTTAGCACAGCATGCATCTACCGATGTCAAAGGGTTACACCACTGCAGGCCTGCTGCGGGCTTTGTTGACTACCCGGCATAAGAAATCTCCCAAAGGCCGACCTAACAGTATCAGTACCTCTGATCCTTGACAATGAACAATCAAATTACCTTGGTTGTTCTCAAATTGAAAGTGAAATTTCTAGTATGGGCGAAGAGCTTTGAGTCATTATCACCGTCCTGTAAGCTGTCTAATACATAGCCGGCTTTCATCTTTCCCAGTAGGAACTCAAGCCTCTCGGGCGCTGGCCTCGCTGTCTACAAAAGTCTCAAAGACACCAAGACAACCACAGAAAAGCTTCTTTGGTCCTCTTCATGGCAAGCATCTCTAACAGGATGCTGCCGGCCCCATTTTTTCTCTTCGATCGCCTTTACACCACCAAAGTTGCACGCATGAGCGTAATATATATTGGTCTGGTTTCGACCCGAAAAATATAATCGTGCAACGGGTTTCCCGTTCTCTAAGCCCGTCATGGACTTCGGACTTGTTTATTTTGTGAAACGCCCTGGGCCTCACATGGTCGAGCCGCAGCCAAGCTACATGTATATATCCCCGCTGGCGCGCCAGCATTCGAGAGTAAACTGGAGATATGAGTTGGAAGGTTGGATTGATTGGGATTATCGCAGCTGGCTAGAAGGCACGTTTACTCAAGAAATACTGTGCGCATATGTTCTTCAATTGACGGATCAGTAGGCTAGGGGCCTACAACTAGAATACACAAAGATACAGACAACGAGTTAATGAGGACTTATATATTTGAACATCATAGAAATCCCTTCGAATAACTCTGTGTGGAGTATATACATGGGTATGAAGGTGGGCTTGTGAGCTGTCACCAGTGCCACGTCTTCCATTCACGCCTGTACACCCCTCCATCATCAACATATTATGTGTGTATATACTCCGTACACATATATCATTCCAGTGTCAGCTCCGTACGGAGTAGAGCATACATCTTCACTGGAGTATATCAATACCCAACCGATAAGCCATGTGCGACACTAAAATCATATCAAAAGCAAGGACGAATGATTGCATGCTCAGTTGAGTGGATAAAAATAAACCAAGTTAGCCGTAGAGAATTCCATTCTCTCACTTGTTGGCCGCCCGCTTCGTTGGGCGCAGAAAATAGCGTCATGCCATCGGCGTTACTCGTACATCTATTCGCGGAGCCGAGAATTCGCCTTGCGGGTGGTTCAACTGACCTGGGAGATGATATCCCGCTCACATGTGGGACAGCAGAAACCGTCGGGCATATCTTCCTACTCTCTTTGCCGGATCGAACGAAAGTTCAGGGCGGAACACTTTACTCGGCGTACAAAAGTTTCGCGTTCCGATCCCTCTGCTTGTACGGAGTAAAAACGAGCCCTTCATAGAACTTGGATCTCGTAACTTTTCGCAAGCCGAAGGCGCAAACTCGGGGAGTATGTTCGTTTTTCATCTGGGATATACGCAGCAGTCATCGTACGAAGCGTTTAACTTTATGCGCCTCTTTCGGAAAGGCGTTCCTTTCTTTTCTTTTGTTTCCTTGCCCGTTCCCCGGGATCCCGCGTGCTCGTGCGAAACCGGAAACATGGGTGGAATGCCGGGAGGCTGCAGCGGCGGGCCAGTAAATTCAAAAGTCCAGCGAGCAAGGAGGTGAGAGAAAAAGAAAATAAATCAACTAGTGATTCAAGAAGCGGTTTTCAAGAACTTGAAGTTGGAGTGGGAAAAAAAGAAATACACCCCGTCTCATGGGGGGCGGGAGTGGGTGGCAGCTAAGTGAAGCTAATTTTGGGGATGAGATCCCAAGAGTTTAGGGGCTCTGGGGACTTGGCTCTGGCTGGCGACTCGTGGAGGTATGGATGGATTCGATTTGCAGAGTCACAACATATTCATGCATTTAAAGTAGGATGCATATCGGGTAGTCGTTCCGTTTTCATTTCTGCAGGGCTTCCTGTGGCAATCGGTCCTTCGAGAATGGAGCTCGTGTCGTCATACATGATAGCTCGGATCTGACCTCCTTTCTTTGGAGCGACGGTGTAGAGCGGCATTTCGAGAAGATAAGAACGGATTTCAGACAAAAACTTGCAATATGTCAGATGTCGTAAGGAAGCGAACCTCAAAGCGGGATATTTTACTCTTCTGGTGTTGCCCCTTTTCCCAAAGCCGAGTCCATCGCCCTACGTGGACGAAAGCTCGCCCTCACCATCCGCTTCCTCGTCCTCTACTCTCTTAGTCACTTTCCATAATTTTTTACTGCGGCGGCCTATCTTTTCATCTGGGCCAACAGCGTGCATCCATGGCACATCTTTCGTAGTCCTCTTTAACTGTTCCGCCAATCTCATACTCGTCTCCTGATACTGTCGTTGCGCCTCCGCGCCCCCTTTCATAGTTGCTTTAAGCCTTCGATGGCGGCGTTGTGCTGCTCGGACAGCAAAATACTCCTCACTCAGCGCCCAGTTAGGATTATCTAGGCATCCTCGGACCAAAATGATGCGATGGCCAAGATCTAAAGCGCCACGGAGAGATTTCAATGGCATAGGGGTGACAAGCTGGATTGTTTGTGAATCCGTGTTTATAGAACGGATCAGCGCGACACCGAGCGCATATGACGAGGCTGGATCGAGATGAGAGCAAGTCCCATCGCCGATGAATAGATAGGGTAGGTTTGATTTGGCTGTGCGTGTGATTAGAGGGTGATCTGGAGGCGACGAACCGGCTTCTGTCATTTCTGTTTCTTGGTCCGAATCGCAATGATTTGCCGTGTTTTCGTTATTTTGGCCGGATGCTCCCGTCACAGCGGAGGACGCGTGGGCCTGTCGCTGGAGAGAGTCTAGATCTTGGAGGGCAACGATGCCGACAATAGAGCCATCAAGGAGGTCGTCGAGGTGGTCTGAATCGTGCCGGAAGCCGGGGACCATGATCCCGAATATGCCTTGGGTTTCACCAGAATAGCTGGCACTCATGCTGCGGTGCTGCTGCAGCGGCAAATCGGACCAAAACGGCACGGTGACTTCATTTTGAAGCATGTGGAAGTATGAAAGCATTTGCATAGACCGTAACTGTGGGCCCGATCTTGTTGTATATTCTGTAGGTTGAGAAGGGAGGCAGGTAACGGGTACTCCGATTTCGTTTGCAGCCGCTTGAAGTGGTACTATCACTTCCTCGGGACCTTGCACACTCATGTAAACTACATTTGATAGGTCCAGAGTTTTGATTAACCACGTAGCAATCTCCAAACCCTGACCGAAGACCCATCCGGGGTAGTTAATTATCAGAGGACATCGAGGATGACTTTGTAGAAGAATTCGGTAGCGGCGTAATAGGTCCATCACACATCGAATGTAATGATCTGGGTCGTCCTTTGGAGATGCGGCTCCAATATATTGCGATCTCACGATGCGCCCATCATCGGGGCATATTAAAGCAGGGTGCGAAAACGACGGGCCAAGGACTGGTCTTCGAAGATGTGCTAGATAAACTTGTCCTGGCGTCGAAAACTCAGGCTGGCCTGGATCGAGATCTAGATACGCGACTCCGTCACTTGGAAGTTGATGATTTGCTTGTAATTGACTCGGACTAAGCAAGTGATTGAGAAGATACTTGTTGAACGTTGATTTCCCGGATCCCTTCGGGCCGCAGGTCATCACACGGAGGTTGGCGCCAAGGTTAGAAAGGGTTTGAATAGCGATGCTCCATTCTTTACCTAAGTGAAGGGGTCGAAGGTGTCGTTTCAACGGATCTTCTGATGAGTGATGCAGCTAAATTCCGTCAGCTACCATTATTTCAGGTTTTAAAGGCAGCTTCTTACTATAGAAAATGATCTTCTGGATTTTGTTGTTAGCCATTTGCGCTTAGGACCTTGCTTGCCACTCCATATACGTCGATAGAGGTCAGAGATACGCCGAAGACGAGGCAGGCCATTGCGGAATGAAGAAAGTTCAATCTCCGCATAGCCTTTAGGGCCGGACACGGCTTTTATTACCGGTAATGAGTGTGTAGAAGGGGCGTATATCTTATAAACCTGAGGCGAGGAAGGTAACTTGGCACCGAGCACGCCCACAACCCCTCGTTTGACCCAAAGGCTGTACTGGCCGAGAACGGTGATGATCTTTTCATCTTTTAGCAGCGGCACAGGTGGCTCTTAACTAAAGCATAACGTACCGATTTCACTTTCAAACGCAAGCAAACAGAATTTTTGGTATTGTACACAATGTCCTTTTTTGCTAAGTATCCCCTGGATAGGCGAAAGTCTTCGGGTATCTCGTTAGAATCGATTTCGTCCTCACTAGCTTGCCATGAGCATGATATAAAAGGATCTTGAATAGACAAAGTTTCACCTTCTCTCACTATCACTAGAAGCACTATCGTCTCCAGAACTTTCTTGTGATTTCGCGTTCTCCGGCGTATCAAGTTGGGCCGTGCTGCGCTCAGAAGGGACTGGAATAACGACCTCGACCCTGCTATACCTTACAGTTTCCTTCCGCGAGTCTTCAGGAGGGGATGACTTTCGCTTTTTTAGGGGAGGTTCTGCCTCCGATACATGTAACGAGCGGGAAGCTGGAAGCGGTGCGGGCTCGACTCTGCCTTGTTGTGCTTTTCTCCGGGCCGCTACTGCGCTGACCGCTGTTCATTGTAGATCAGCTTCCAAAGCCTTGTCATCTTTGCAGAATTGTAGATACTTACCGGTTTCCGGCTGTGCCTTTGCTTTCCGCTTCATTCTCAAGCCAATCGAGCAGTGAGGATGTTGTTGTTATCTCCAGGAAAGCACGGAGTGGGTTGTGAGTTGTGACATTGAATTTCCAGCTCGCGCGGGGTGGTCCGTGCACAAGCTGCCAAAAATTCGAAAACTTTCAATCTACCGAATATTTTCGACCGATTCTACAACTCTGGAGAGCGGAGACCCAATTCATCTTGAAAATCGGTACTATTACTCACTCATTACAATCACTACAGGAGCATATATCCCATTGCTACAATTGATACATTAGTTTCCGCTATATAAGAACGATGAAGCCACAATTAAGCAAGGAAACGGTCAGTGACGATTCAAGCGCAAGCGAATCCGAATCCGAAGAATCGACCTCCTCCGGAACGAATACTTCGAGCTCAAATTCCAAGCCTAAAAAAAAATTGGAAGCGACATCAACATCTTCAGGGTCTTCGAGCGACTCGGAAAGCTCGGAGTCGGATTCGGATGCGGAAGAGACATCAAAGAATGAGGGGAAAACGAGGAAGAGAGTCACAATCGCTGATGAGTGAGGATTTTGCGCTTTTATTTTCAATTTTATTGCTAAATGCTGCGTAGCCACCTAGCCGAGTTTATACCCGCGAAACCGTTCCGGCCACCGCAAGGGTTCCAACCAGTATCGGATTCAAATTCACAGTCCTCCGCGCTTCAAGACGCATTCTCAGATCTCACGAATAAAAGCATATGGCACATCACCGCACCCGCTACTGTCTCCCTGTCATCGATCAAAAAACTTGCGCTGGACGCAGCTACAAATGGACAAACCATTCTTACACAAAAAGGCACGGACTATTGTATTCGGGAAGATAAGATAGGGTGCGAAAAAATGAAACGGATAATTATCCCAGAAAAACGTGGAAACAAGTATCGTACCCACAATTCGACTATCGCCCGAACGTTCCAACTTGAGCAGGTTGCTGGTCTTCCCAGTAAGGACGCACAATCACACATACCAAAATCGAGGTCTCTGCCTACTCAGCCAGAAGGTTTACGAATGAGATATAGGCCGTTTGGTTCCTCTACAGTACCAGCAGCAGAAGAGGATAATGGGATGGAGTCCACCTTTCAGGTCCCGCGGGGAGAGAATCTAGAACGGGAATTGAAAAAGAAGAAGAAGAGAAAGCATACAGACACTGATCTTCCAGCACCCATCAAAGAGGAGCCTCTACCCGTGCAGGAGGTATCACCGCGTAAAAAGTCCAAAAAAGCACATGCGCATGAAGACAAACATCGTGGACGGGACGTAACATCGCCTGAGGAAACTACGTCAAAACGAGGCCGACCAGAGGGGATAGCTGAACAACCAGCTGGTAAAAAGCACAGAGAAGAAACCAGTGTGGAACGCAGGGCTCGGAAGGAGGAAAAGAAACGAAGAAAATCAGAGAAAAGTCAGGCATAAAATACTTAGGGGACTACGGCATTTACTCTGCATCTACTCCGTATGGATCTGCATATTTGTATGTTCATACATCTAGCGAAGCGTTTTCGTGCTTTTGAAAAGCGTAGATTACATACCACACAGCTCTATCTGCATCTTCAATAGAAACATTGGCAAGTCCAGAATAGCAATAGGCGAAAATTCGCGCTTCTTGCAGCTCTTTGATATCAATCTATAGGTACCTTGATATAACCCGGTTAACTAGGTAATCACGCCAAGAGCCTAGTATTGTTGGGAATTTTCTCTGTTGGCGGGGAACGAAGTTTTTTTGTCGAAAATCTCTCTCCTCACAGAGTTCCAAATTTCAAATCACATCTTCTTTTTGGTGTGAGCAACTTATTCAAGACCATCATTTCCAATCATCATTCTGTTGTTATATCACAATTGAATACCAGCTGCTGGAGTATCTAGCTAGTGACCATGTCTACCTACGCTCTATCGCCGTCCCACAAGGACGTGAGTACCTTGCCCCTCCTAGTTAACCAGGCTGGGCCTCAAATTTCTAACGATTATTATGATAGCAACTCGAGACTTCTCTCGTGGATAGCGACCCAGAGGTTGCTGAGATTATGGTACGATTATTCCATCTCATATAGCAGGGAATCATTGGTTTACATTGCAATTTTTGTGCACTGTGTACTGAGTCACGCGACAGAAAAAAGAGATTCAACGCCAGCGAGAGTCCATCGTCCTCATTGCTTCCGAGAATGTTACCTCTCGTGCCGTCTTTGATGCCTTAGGCTCGCCTATGTCCAACAAGTACTCCGAGGGTTATCCCGGAGCTCGTTACTATGGTGGTAACCAGCATATCGACGAAATTGAAACTCTGTGTCAGCAGAGAGCACTCAAGGCCTTCAACCTCGACCCGGCCAAATGGGGCGTGAATGTGCAATGCTTGAGTGGAAGCCCTGCAAATTTGCAGGTCTACCAGGCTCTCATGAGGCCTCACGATAGGCTTATGGGTTTGGACTTGCCTCATGGTGGCCACTTGAGCCACGGATACCAAACTCCTCAGAAGAAGTATGTTCCTCAGCCAAGCTTAGACCGGGTGCCTATGCTAACTATACTTCCAAGGATCTCTGCTGTCTCCACGTACTTCGAAACCTTCCCATACAGAGTCAACCTTGAGACCGGCATTATTGACTACGATAC
Organism: Nannizziopsis barbatae; assembly: GCA_014964245.1. Classification (NCBI taxonomy): domain Eukaryota; kingdom Fungi; phylum Ascomycota; class Eurotiomycetes; order Onygenales; family Nannizziopsiaceae; genus Nannizziopsis; species Nannizziopsis barbatae. The sequence continues at coordinate 3,273,075 of JACVYH010000003.1, forward strand.
CCTTGAAGCAAATGCTCAGATGTACCGACCAAAATGCCTTGTTGCCGGTACTTCTGCGTACTGCCGTCTCATTGACTATGCCCGCATGCGCAAAATCGCCGACTCTGTCAACGCCTACTTGATCGTTGATATGGCCCACATTTCCGGATTGATCGCTGCTGGCGTTATCCCATCTCCATTCGATCACGCTGATGTCGTCACAACCACCACTCACAAGTCCCTACGTGGACCTAGAGGAGCCATGATTTTCTTCAGAAAGGGCGTTCGAAACGTGGACAAGACCGGAAAGGAGATCATGTACGACTTGGAAAACCCCATTAACTTCTCTGTTTTCCCCGGCCACCAGGGTGGTCCCCACAACCACACCATCACCGCTTTGGCTGTTGCTCTTAAGCAAGCCGCCACTCCAGAATTCAGACAATACCAGGAGCTTGTTATCAAGAACGCCAAGGCTGTCGAGGTCGAGCTCAAGCGCCTTGGCCATAAGCTCGTTGCCGATGGTACCGACAGCCACATGGTCCTCTTGGACCTCAGGCCAAAGGGCCTTGACGGTGCTCGTGTCGAGGCTGTTCTCGAGGCTATCAATATTGCATGCAACAAGAACTCTATTCCCGGAGATAAGTCCGCTTTGACTCCATGCGGTATCAGAATTGGCGCACCAGCTATGAGCAGCCGCGGAATGGGCGAGGATGATTTCAAGCGTATCGCCGGTTATATTGATCGCACAATCACCCTTTGCAAGGAAATCCAGGCTAGCCTTCCCAAAGAGGCCAACAAGCTCAAGGACTTCAAGGCCAAGGTGGCGAGCGGCACTGTAACGGAGATCAGCGACCTCAAGAAAGAAATCAGTGCATGGGCCAGCTCTTTCCCACTCCCAGTCTAAACTGGTAGTACCGCCTAATATGGTTCACTTGTTCTCAGAGAAATGCTTCGGCTAAAGTTTGTTTTGCTATCTTTTTCGGTTTTTCCTTACAAAATGGGTAGAGGGTCTTCAACGTCGTTTACGATTATGGCATGAGCGCATGATAATGGATTTTCAACAAATAATCCATGGGTACTGGGTGGCAATTATAATGTTCTTCTGTTTATTTAGTTATTCTTTTGGTCCGTAGCTCTGGACAAAATGCTCCACGGTGATTCAATTTGCTGTGGCCAAATACAATATATCATCCTAATTGCAGTTTCTCAGTGCGCCAGATGGTTTCTGCTGTCACCCTGGTAGACCAATGAGTATTTCCTGTATCAATTCTTGGATAGATAGTGCGTGCAATCAAAATTTGCTGCGTCCTTGATAAATTCGGTCATGTTCCATTCGTGGAACCACTACTCCTCTTCCCAAAATCCTGGATGATTCCTTTCAAGCGCGCAATTCTTCGTTCGAGGAACTCAAGTTCTTCCTCTTGTTCGCCGACTGAACGTTGAATATCTGGTAGCTCCTCAACTGCACTTCTCGCCTTTTGAATTCGAATCTTCACCGCGCTCACTCCTGTTGCAAGTGCACGCGAGTCTAGAGAATGTATCGCCGTCGTATCACCGCTGGAAGTAGCCAGAAGCGCAGACTCGTTTGGAACACTGGCTATATCTGTATTCGCGGCCGCAGCTTGCTGGGCGTAAGGTGGTGTGGAAAGCAGGCGGATAAGGAGGGTGTGGAGAGGCGGGAGGATGTCAAAGGTCTGCGGAGATGGATACGAATTTTCGATGGTCGTCTCTGGAGGTGCCGGGTCTTGAGGAGCGCCGGGCGTATTCATGCGAGTAGCATTGACTGGTGTTTTATGAGCATCGGACGGCCCTGTCGGTGAGGGCCCTGTAGACATTTTCGATAGGTAGAAGACCGACAGGCGTCGGGAATGGTCAAGAGATGAATTGGGCACTCATCGCGAAAAGAAAACAAAGAGAAAAGAATATTGAGCCGGTAACGGCCTTCGCTCAGTCCATCAAGCTCTCACCGCAACATATATGAGCTTTTCCGGAGTACTGGATCGTGTATTGGAAAGTCAACGGGTGCTCCCGGCCAGACAAAACCGTGACGTCTTCAACGAGTTAACTAACTAGTCAGCGGATCGGAAAAGCTGCTTATCAGCCCCTCCCCCACCGGAAATTATCGTTCCGTCATTGTTAACGTGAACGCAGCCAATGCGATATTTTCTCAATTTTATTCACTACGTCTTTTAGATAGAAGCATTGGATCTAGTATTGTTCAGTATTATCACTATTTGAACCGGTTCTGCTTTCACAACGAGTCATAATGACCAAAGTCGATCACAAGGTTGCTTTGAGTAAGTGTTTTTCTCCTAACATCGTCCGATGTCTTCGTTTTCAATTGACAATTCCAAGTCGTCATCGATGGCTGGGGCATTCCCGGTCCCGATTCCCCTCCGGAGGGCGATGCTATCGCTGCTGCCGAAACCCCAGTGATGTCCTCGTTCGCCGAGCCACAAAGCAAAACCGCGGAGGGATACACCGAGCTTGATGCCTCCTCCCTAGCCGTCGGATTGCCCGAGGGTTTAATGGGAAACAGTGAAGTGGGACATTTAAATATCGGTGCAGGTCGTGTTGTGTGGCAGGATGTTGTTCGCATTGACCAAACGCTCAGAAAGGGAGAGCTCAACAAGGTTGAGGCCATCGTCAAGTCTTTCCAGCGAGCGAAGGATGGAAACGGCCGGCTCCATCTCCTTGGTTTGATCTCCGATGGCGGTGTTCACTCTCATATCAACCATCTCTTTGGTCTTCTCCAAGTTGCGAAGGAGATGGAGATTCCAAAAGTCTTTATTCATTTCTTTGGTGACGGTAGAGACACGGACCCAAAGAGCGGTGCTAAATATATGCAACAGCTCTTGGATAAAATGAAGGAGCTCGGTATTGGTGAGCTGGCCACCGTGGTAGGCCGGTACTTTGTTATGGACCGCGATAAGAGATGGGATCGTGTTGAGGTCGGTATGAAAGGGATCGTTTTAGGAGACGGGGAAACTAGCGACGATCCCGTCAAAACAATCAAAGAGAGATATGAAAAAGGCGAGACTGACGAATTCTTGAAACCAATCATCGTTGGAGGCAATGACCGAAGAGTGAAAGGTAAAAAATCTTCTTCAAAAGTCCCAATATGATGCAGCGCTAACACGAGTTCCAAGATGACGATACGCTCTTCTTCTTCAATTATCGTTCGGATCGTGTTCGAGAAATCACCCAACTTCTCGGCGATTATGACCGCTCCCCGAAACCAGACTTCCCGTATCCTAAGAACATCGATATCACGACCATGACACGATACAAGACGGATTACCCTTTCCCCATTGCATTTCCGCCTCAGCACATGGGTAATGTTCTCGCCGAATGGCTTGGTACCAAGGGTCTAACACAGTGTCATATCGCCGAGACTGAGAAATATGCCCACGTAACATTTTTCTTCAACGGTGGGGTCGAAAAGCAATTCCAAGGAGAAGACCGAGAATTGATACCATCACCAAAAGTTGCAACGTATGATCTGGATCCAAAAATGAGCGCTGGCCCTGTCGGCGATAGGATGGCGGAAAGAATCGCAGATAAGAAGTATGACCTAGTAATGAATAACTTCGCTCCACCTGACATGGTCGGTCACACTGGTGTGTATGAAGCAGCTATTCAGGGAGTTGCCGCAACGGACAAGGCTATCGGGCGAGTTTTTGAGGCCTGCAAGGCAAATGGATACATTCTCTTCATCACTGCTGATCATGGGTGAGTCGTTAACGCATCTCCTGGAAGAAGAGCGCAAGTACTGATTCCTTTTTTAGAAACGCCGAGGAGATGAAAAATTCCGACGGCTCGCCTAAAACTTCTCACACCACTAACAAAGTTCCCTTTGTAATGGCGAACGCCCCCGAAGGATGGAGTTTGAAAGAAAAGGACGGGATTTTGGGAGATGTCGCACCCACCGTCCTTGATGCGATGGGTATTGAACAGCCAAAAGAGATGACCGGACACAGCTTGTTGGTTCGTAAATAGACGAAACGCCTGCGTTAGATCTTGAACTCGACGTAGAAAGCCTAGATTTGTTAGTATGGAATGCTTTTAATGTACCCATAGGAAATGCTGGAAAAAGATGTAGTAAAATAGGACCGGTGGTGGATAAATCAATGCTTTTGCTATGGATTGATCATTGCGTTTACTAGATACGAGTATCCTGCCTCGGAACACACTCGTTGCGTCCCAGGCGAAGGGAAAAAGAGCCATGGACAACAGTATACGCGGCACCGCTTAAAGGGCTAGTGGCCGTTTATGCTCAATGGAAACGCTCGAGCCATTAGGCGTCAATTCATGGTAGGTCGCTTCCAAAGATATATGAATGTATTATCGCGAGCGGGCCATAGTTTCCGGTCCGAAGAGAGGTGGTTGATATCCGTCTCATCATGTCACGCGGAGGACCCTGTAGGTTGTTGTTGCACTTGGCTTTGAAGTTGTATGATCTAAGTCAATTCACCAGCAATTAGCATATTTTCGCAAGAGATGGAGTTCCCTTTGGGCGCACCTCTCCCTTTTTCTTTTCGCTCCTCTCTTGTATGCCGGAAATTTGTTCTTCGATTCGTTTTCTGTGCCATGCGACGGCCGTTAGTTATCCGCGCTAACAATTCAATTCTAGGCAGTGCAGACATACATCTCTTTCCCAATGAAGTCTAAGCGCCCATCCACAGCCATTACTGCATCAGATTTCTCTTGTTTCAATAGAACGGGCCCGATGAGTTTGTAGATATTCGCATCGTCGTCAAGGGACGCGAACTCCTGCCTCAACATTTAGTAACCTATCCTTGATCTCCGAGGTCATAGAAGCGAAGTACTTTTTGCACACTTTTGTTTTCTTGCTGTTGAGCTTCAAGCTTCTCTCGGCCGTCGATAACTTCCACGAGTTCTAATGAGGGGTCGACGGTCAGTCTGGACCGTAGATGAGTGCAATAGAATACGTCGAGTTAGCTTGCCGTACTTACCGGTCTGGAGCTTCTGATATTCGTCAGTAAGGGCCTGAAGGGCTTTTTGCGCATCTGCCATGGTATTATAAAGAGCTACTGGCACTGCCAATAGGTTTTCGAGTCTGTGAGAGGTTTCTGGGGATTCGGAGGCTGATGATATGAGCACCCTGGGGAAAATTAACTAGGGAAATAGGGTTGAAACTTGCAGCAGAGCAACCACGCTAGCGGGGTGACATCCACCGCATCTTGACATCCATGTTTCGACCGACGCCTGTCAACAACACAGCTGTATTCGATCATATAAAACACTCACTCAACTAATAACGCTTCTTCGATTTCTAAATCCTGTGCTTCGAGACGCTCTGCTTAATATTCCGAACCTTTGTTTCGCATTTTTCCGTTCGATCGACCATTCATTTACCATTTCCCGAACGTCGAAACCTTCTGCCTACGATTTCCACGAACTGAGCCTTTCACCGAGCTTCTCTTCCGAGTAGTGGATTAAAATCACATTTCCTCATAATGAGTAACACCGATTTCCTCGGCCGTGCCATTGACACGGTGAGGAAAGCCATCGAACATGATAATGCGGGAGAATACGAAAAAGCCTACCAGACATACTATTCGGCCCTTGAGCTCTTTATGCTTGCGCTGAAATGGGAAAAAAATCCCAAATCAAAGGAGATGATTCGCGCAAAGACTGGAGAGTATATGGAAAGAGCAGAGAAACTGAAAAACCATTTGGCGGGTGGTGACAAGAAAAAACCGAGTGCGATGAGCGCGGATGGCAAAGTTGCTAATGGCACTGGAAAAGGGTAAGTAATCGGTCATTTGATTAAACTACAGTGTTAGACCGACAAAGGTTGCTGATGACCCCGTTATTTTAGGAAGGACGATGAAGATGAAACAGACGTTAAGAAGCTGCGGGGTGCCCTTGCCGGAGCCATCTTATCAGAGAAGCCGAATGTGAAGTGGGACGACGTAGCAGGGTTAGAGGCAGCAAAAGAAGCCCTGAAAGAAGCCGTGGTGCTTCCAATAAAATTTCCGAACTTATTCACTGGCAAGCGTCAGCCGTGGAAGGGAATATTGCTCTACGGTCCTCCGGGAACCGGCAAGTCATACCTAGCAAAAGCCGTTGCGACAGAAGCAAATAGCACGTTTTTTAGTCTCAGCAGCAGTGACCTAGTTTCGAAATGGGTTGGCGAAAGTGAAAGGTAATACTCCGATATCAAAAGGTCTAGGCGGCTTTGGAGCTGACACCAATGCAACTCAGATTAGTGAAGCAGCTATTCAATATGGCAAGAGAAAACAAGCCTGCCATCATCTTTATCGATGAGATCGATTCGTTATGTGGCTCTCGCGGAGAAACTGATTCAGAAGCCTCTCGTCGTATCAAAACGGAACTACTCGTCCAAATGGATGGTGTCGGCAACGATACAAGAGGTGTACTGATTCTTGGTGCTACCAACGTTCCATGGCAATTAGATATGGCTATTCGACGAAGATTCCAACGCAGAGTACATATTAGTCTACCTGATGTAGCCGCACGAATGAAGATGTTCATGCTACACGTAGGCTCTACGCCCTGCGAAATGTCACAAGCGGATTATCGAACATTGGCCGAAATGACGGAGGGATACTCTGGTAGTGACATCAGTATCGCAGTGCAAGACGCCTTAATGCAGCCTGTGAGGAAAATCCAATCAGCTACACATTATAAAAAGGTTCGCACGATCTACGTTTTTTTTGATGGCACTCATTTTACTAATATTATGAAAAGGTTCTTGTTGGAGATGAAGAGAAGCTTACACCGTGCTCACCCGGAGACAGGGGAGCCATTGAAATGTCTTGGGTCGATGTTGACGGCGAGAAACTGCTTGAACCTTCGCTTGTGCTTCGAGACTTCGTAAAAGCTGTTAAGTCTTCAAGACCCACGGTTAGCGATGAAGATCTAGAAAAGAACGACGAATGGACGAAAAAGTTTGGAAGCGAAGGCGCATGATATCCGTTGTTCACTCAAAGAATCTGCTTGTGATACGCCGTCAGGCCCATGAACCTACCTAATTCTTCCTGGGCAGTTTACTCTTACTCATTGGGAGAGCCTGACGGTCGCTGTTTGGTGCATATGATTCAAAGGATATCTTGACAAAGGGTTTAAATCTCGTTTACCTTTTCGCTCAAGTACTTGTTTAGCTTTGGACTTTGCAAATTCTTCTTGTTATGATAATGAAGATTTTGATGAGCGTTTTGTCCCTTATGAAGGAGTCGATCGGTTTCAACAATGAATAAATCTTTAAGGCATTCCTGCACGAAACCCTCCGGTCAACAAGTTCCATGAATTGCTATCAGTCGCTAAACATCAATCCGCTAAATCAACCCAAGCTTCCTAATGCCTGACGAACCAAACCCTCCAAAACACTCCAATATATCCTAAGTAAGTCAAAACAACGATCGATGTGCATAAAATCTCCAACGGTTCAGCATCAACCGTTCGCAGGCACAGCCGCTTTCATGGCATGCTCCCTGCGTTTTAGGAGCGCCATTTTGGCCTTTCGTAGACTTTCACCAACCAGCTTCGCCTTTTTCCATTCGGACGCCATCTTTTGCATACGGATCGCCGCCATTACTGCAAAAGCGGTGCTCCTAAGTTTTCTCCTACTGCAAAGTCTAGACGACTCTGCAAGACCTGGTTCAACGCCCATTTCCGCGATCATCCGAAGGTCCATTTTGTTGCTGCACAAGTATTAGAGAACGATCACCACGAGGATTCTAGGGAAAGAGATAACGTACCAAGCAACTCTGACACGCTCACCGAGCTCCATGATACCCTTGCTCCAGGCTAGATCCTTTCTAAATTTCTCTTCCCTCAATAACCTGGCTCGAAGCCATATAATTTCTTTGCCCAGGCCGCGTAGCTCTTTCTCATGCCGCCCTTTGTGCTCTGCATGGCCCATCATGTCATCTAATGCTATTTCATACTTATCTTGCAGCATGAGGAGCTGCTCTTTGGACGCATCAGCTTGCTTCCGTGACAAGGAACGCTCGTCACGAACGCGACGGAGATGATTACGCAGTTCGTTAACCCGTGCGTCGCGTTCAGCCAATTTCACTGAGAGGTTTTCCGCCTCCAGAGTCGCAGATTGAAGCAATTCATGAAGATCCTTTCGTTCTTCTCCCATCATAACATGGCGTTGAAGCTCATTGGTTTTGGTTCGCATATCTTTCATCTTTCTATGAGCCTCAACGACTTGACTCCGAAGTTTCCGGTTCTCCTCTAAGAATTTAGACACCGGTGATATTCCCGCAGGCACGGCTGATTCAAGCTGCTGGGTCTGGAGCTCATGATTCTCTGTCTCGAGGTCGGAAATACGTGTTTTAAGCTGACGTACAGACGATTTGAGATCTACTTCTCGTTGGAGTGCTGCTCTTTCTTTCTTCCGTGACTCATCTAAATGATAGCGTAAGATAGAGGAATCCGACGTGGCGGGAGCTGCTTCGATTTCTGGCGTTTTGTGTTCCTCTAGAACAGCTTCGAGGTCCCGGACACGCTTCTCTAGCCTCTCTGCTTTCCCTTTTGAAGTTGCCAGCTCTCGATCTCTCTTCTCGGTAGTAATAAAGAGTTTATCTTGTAATTGGTCAATTTCCGCACATAGCCTGTTTTCTTCGGCTGCAGCCCTTTCAATCTCGGTTTCAAGCTCATTTCTCAACGTCGTTTGCGCCTCGACCAAGGCTTCTTTCTCGTCCTTTACCCGACCGAGCTCGCTTTCTAGGCGGAGTCTGGATTTCCTAAGATCAAGCTTTTCTTGATCTAGTCGATACGTTTCATCAGCTTGATTGTGGTTGCGGTCAATCTGACTCTTCAAATCGTCTCGGTCTGCCTTGATCTCCAGAATCGCTGTTCTTAGATCGTTTACTTCCGTTTCAGACTGTACCAATTGCTCACGCAGACTCTGCTTCTCACGAATAGATGCCTTGAGCTGTTTCTCCGTTTCGGAAAAGTTGTTCTTGCGTTTGTCGTTGCCCATCTGCTGTTCTTGCTCTAGGGTTGCTTTAAGGACAATTGCCTCATCCTCCAAATTTTGCAACTTCTCCTTCATGGCCTCTTTTTCTCTCTTGACAAGTCTAAGTTCTTCTTTGAGGGAGAGTAATTCTGCTCTTTGACTTTCGACTAACTGTCGTCGTGACGATATGTCTTCGTTGAGCTCCTTGACTTGACGATTAAGAAGATCTTTTTCTTGCATATGTTGGCGCTTTTCACCCTCAACAATATCATGCAACTTCTTCTCCTTGCTAGAGAGAGACGTTTCGGATTGCTGCAGTTTTTCAACGGTGCGTTTGTACCCACTAGCATGCTGTTCCGCCTGGTGCTTCTGCAGCTCCAGTGTCCGCTTGATACTTTCCCATTTGTCTCGGTCAACATTGTACTGAGCCTCATTGTCTTCAAGCTTTCGCTGAAGTGATTCAATATCGTCATGCAACTGATCCAACTCATCTCTATGTCGAAGTCTTGCATCCTCCATGGTTTCAAAAGAACGCTGCTTCTCATCGGAAATTTGCTGTTCCAGGTCCGATATAACATTACGAGCTCTCTCCAGATCATTCTGAAGCCCCTGTGACTCACTCGTCAATGCATCATGCCGAGTCTGAAGAACAGTTTTCGCATCTCCTCTGGCTCGAAGTTCGTCTTCTATATCCTCCAGCTTCGATGAAATGGAATTCAGCTCTCTTCTAGCTATGTCTCGTTCGTGCTCGGCTAATTCGACTTTGTCCTCGAGTTTGTTCTTCTCGAAAAGAAACTGCTGCTGAATATCATGGACCCGCTGGCTCAGTTCTCGTTCAGACTCCCCCTTCCTTTCAAGTTTTGCTTCGCAATCGGCAAGCTGATGTTGTAGAGTTGTTACCTGGTTTTCTAGTCCGTTGGCTTTCTCTTCTAGCTGGCGGTTGAGTCCTTTGCTATGGAAGGATTTATTGGCCAATTCCTCTTGAATTTCATTCAAGTCATTGATGGCTCGTTCCTTTTCGTCACTCGCTCTTTTGCACGCGGCCGTCGCAGTCTGCGACTCGCTCGTCAGTTGCTCGATGCTTTCCTTCAGATCACGGACTTGGCTTTTAGCACGAGCTAGTTCAGATTCTAGATCCGTAAGAGAACCGTGTTTTTCGTGCTCTTTCTCTCTGAGATCTTCAATTTCCTCTCCCTTCTGATCTAGAAGTCGATCTTTTTCTCTAAGTTCGTATTCTAGATCCGTAATTTGGTCCCGCAGGCCTTGCAGCTCATCTGATCCCTTGCTCTGCGCTCCCTTAAGTTCCCCGTGCAGCTCCTCTATCTCTGCCTTTTTAGAGCTGAGTTCTTCTTTCATCCAGTCTAACTCTTTCTTTAATGTGCCATCTGCTCGGTTTTGTTTCCACTTCTCCTGGAATTCCTCAAGCTGTCTCTGACACGCCTCGGCTTTTCGTTCCGCCTGATATAAGTTCTTCTTACAGCGATGCAAATCCCGCTCCATTGCTTTGCTAGTGACCTTGAGCTCGATATTCTCGTCTATAGCGGTTCGGTTCAGATCCGGTCCTAGTTTTGACAGGCGGTCCTGGAGAAAATGGACTTTTAATTTGAGGTCGAAGTTTTCCTTTTTAATTTCGTCGATAACCTATGAATAGTCAGGGACTGCCAGTTTACTATTCGAGAATCGCGTGGTACCTTTTCTTGTTCTCTCAATGTCATCACGTTTTCATTGGCAATGACATCTCTTCCTCCAGTCCTTCCCGATAATAGAGGTAAAGGGGTACTTTGAGGGCTGCTATTTACGACTTGTGGAATTGGTGTCGGATCTTCCTCCTCGATCGAATTCAACGAGCCATCTTCGTAAAGTTCACTGGCATCTATTTTTGGCAAGCCTGGGGTGTTCGGATCTCTATAGTCATCTCGTAGATATGCCGGCGTCGATAAGCTACCTTTCCCAGTATTCCGTAACAAGTTGCTCTTGGAGACACTTTTCATAAGGGGAGTAAATTCTCCCTTCGGTATGGCGGAGGCGGGAAGGTTTCGTCGGCTTTTCGACGACCGTGGGGCGGCTCCAACTCGAGGTGTTCGTAGAGAAAAGTCCGCACTTTTCCGATTCCGTTTGCTTCTAGTCGTATTGAGCAGCTGCCTATCTTCGGAAGGCGATTGAAAGGACTTTTCGACCGAGTCCAATATCGAAAGGTTATGCCGCGTTGTGCTTCGGAGACCATTCGTGAGGTAAGTTGCATTCCCGGCATCCGTGCGCGGCGTTTCAATATAGTTATATGCCATTATCAAAGCTGATCAGATATAAATAAATACCATTAGGTCAAAAACCATACTCATTCTTCGAAAGTGATGGGCGCGCCCGAAATTGAACCACATCTCCCCAACCGTCATCCATCTGATGGAGACGCGCATTTGCATCGGTTTGTTTATTTCTAACCTAATTAGGACTAGCGTAAACGGTCCTCTTCGGAAGATCATTTTACCGCGATGAGGTCACTAACTGATTACATAATATAACTTTTTCGACCTTCCAGACGCGGCTCATTTTCGAAGCTCGACATCAGGCTTGGAGGGAAAAAATTGAGTATCGAAAAACAAAGAATGAAAAGAAATTGGGAGCCATGGCACCTATGTCGGAAGAAGATATAGAATGGTTCAAGTCGACATTTCATCCAATTCCAAAACCAGAACTACCTGAAGACTGCATTGAATACTCGATCTATCGCATTCCTAAAAATAGCGCAGAGGAAGCCGCGGATGAAGCTGTGGCTTCTCGTGCTGCCTTGACCAAGGTCCAGAAGTTGGCTTCAGAATTGGTCAAGCAATACTTAAAAGATTACATATGGCAGCGTGACAGTTTTAAGCTAGAGCTGACAAAAGAGGACGGTAAGCAGGTCAACCTTCGATTACCCAAGAGCTAGGATTACAAACCAATCCTAAGCAATGATCGAAAGCACTGCTAATGCGTAATTGCTTTGATAGGAGTAAGCTTACTCCGCGGGCGCTCTGTGTTCGGCGATTCAATTGAAGACGAGTGGGTCATCGTATATATTCTACGAGAGTTGACCCGGCAGATTGATGACATCTGGGTGAAGGTGACGGACAGTGATGGAGAGTTTCTTCTTGTAGAAGCTGCCGCCACTTTGCCGGCTTGGCTGGAGCCCGATGTCGCGAATAACCGGGTCTGGATACATAATGGAGAACTCGTTATAATTAAACCCAAGTCTGCGGACAAGGTAATCGAAAAGTTGAGTTTTCGAGATACCAAGAAAATCATTACCACAGAGTCCAACAGACTTATGCGTTCGACATCCATTGAAGAAGAAGCATTCTATCGCCTACGGAACTATCCGGATCAGATTTCGAAAAATATGCATTCATCTTTTGTCACTGTTCCTCGAGTTATTGCGTATTTGTTGCATTTGAAACCGGCGTACATATCACCCGCCGTTGAAGCCTTTTACCTCCGAGACCCAATCTCGCTAAAAGTTCTGCACTCCAAGGAGCAGAGTGTCCTACGTTTTGAGCCGAAGGACCTCGTCACGGTGAGTGCCAAATTTACGAAAGTCGGCTTTGCACAACTTAAAAGCCAAGACTTTGATGCCCCCAAACATTGGAGAGAAACATTCTCGTCTGAATCTGGATCCAAAGAATATAATGGCGCTGAAATGGGAATGAAGTTAACCTGTGGCTTTGAAATGCTACTCTTCGACCCCCAAAACGAAGACAAGGCGGTAGTCAGGGAAATAAAGCTAGTGTTAGACGATATTGCCACCGGTGATGAACAATTGCCCACAGATGAAGATATTGATAGAAATTGGGACAAAACGGAAGATGACGAATCCTGGCTGGACATTAACTTCGAGGATTTAGAGAGAGAACTCAAAGGTGGCAAAGAAAAGGGTGTCAAACCTAAAACTGGAGCCGATTTTGGAGACAAATCAGCTCAAGAAAACTTACAGCGGATCGTTGCTCAGTTCGAAGACTTTTTAAACGACGACACTGCCGGTTTTGAAGGTGCCGACTTTTTTAATGAATCAGACGATAGTGAAGTGGATGACCAGGACGATGATTTAAGCAGTGACGGTGAGGATAAAGAGGCCTCCTTTGATGAAGAGCAATTTTCAAAGATGATGCGAGAGATGATGGGATTACCTTCTTCGACAACTGAGAATCCCGTCAAAAGCCAGGGACTGGCAAGGATCGAAGAATTGGAATCGGATTCTGAGGAATACCCTAAGCGTCCTGTTGGATCAAGCCCGGAAATGGCGAAACAACCCAAACCAGGAGCAAAAGCGTCTGACTTTACTGACCTAAATCGAGCTTTGAGAGAAGAACTACAGCATAAACGGCAAGGTCTGAAAGGAGATGAACTTGACTTTTCTGAGGAAGAAAAGCAAGAAGATGAAAACAGCGAAGCCGCCGAGCTAAAAGAGATCGAAGAGCTCTCCAGGCAAATGGAAGCCGAATTAAAGAAAGCCGGGGTACTAGACCCTAATGGGGCTATCAGAGAAGAAGAGTCTCAGCGCAGAAACAGGACTTTGAAGGGCAAGGCCCCAATCCGGGATATCAATGATGCTGATGAAAGCGACGAAGAGGAGTACGATGACTCCAATGTTGACATCAATTTAGCCAAAAATCTTCTCGAAAGCCTACGCAGCCAAGGCGGTGCAGCAGGGCCAGGAAGCAATTTACTCGGATTGATGGGCGCTAAGATTCCTAAAGACGACCGTGGATGAAGAAAATCTGACCATGGTTATCATAAAATAATATATGTCGTGATAGCGAAACGAATTTAGTAAAAGTACATTCACAAAACTTCCCAAAGATTTCGTCTTCCCTGCCGCCGAAAGTAGCCAAAACGCGTGCTTCCACAGAAATCAAGACCAGTCGACTTCCTAACCTCGTTTCGACATGCCGGAGGATCTCGACGTGTATTCCTCCATTCAATACTCTAAGTTGCGATGACCGCTGCGCTGTCGAATGGAATGATCTCTTTGTTGTTATTGGTCATGACAGGCTGGGTATCTCCCCCTTTCAAGATAGAACTCTTAGCAAATACAAAATCACAAGTGTTTAATCACACATACGCTTGCGGGTAACAGGCTTCGCCAGAGCGGTGGCAGCCAGGAGAGATACAATGGCGAAAATGAACTTCATCGCGACGGGAGTGTGGTCGATACTGTCTTGGTGGTTCTGAATAACGAGCAGGATGGGCGATTTGCGAAGGGACACAGAAGAGTCGACCGGCGACAAGGATTGACCGGAATAGCAAAACAAAATCTAGGGAAAAGAATTGAAAAGAATGCTAATGTGTATAGAAAAGGAGCGGTTCAAGAAGAAGATATCGCAATGTGGGTATATGAAAAGGAAAGAAAAGCACGAAAAGGGGCTAAATTGGCCTTAAATCGTCCCCATGGACATTTAAGTAGGATATCTCAGTGACCAGGACTTCGAATATGATGACGCCGCCCTCCTGAAAGCCGGATTTGGACATTTCGAACTTGGACCAAGACCCGATTTGTAGCAGTTTTGTAGCAGCATCGCCAGAAATGGATAGGAATGGAAATTTTTCAATGCATTCCCCGGCAAGTCAAATCCCACGGCTGAATGTCGAGGTTGACCACGTCTCGCATTTCAGCCAGTGTTCCATAACCACGCGAGATGGTTAGTTTCGCGGACGTAAGCATGGTCGAGCCTGGATTTCGGATGTATTGGGTCTGTGAGGTTATGGAGCCAAGGAGAGGTTCTGAGACGAAAGCAGTTTGAGGCGGTGTAAATTCTCTTCTCCGGCACCACGCAAGTCACAGAGTTCGGAGAATTTGGCGACACAGAGCTGTTCGTGTCGGAAATTTACCCACTCTCATTATGTTGCGCATTGATCTGGGTGATAATGCTGTATGAAGTTCGTGGGCTCATCATTGAGGAGTGGCCGTCGGAATGCGGGAAAAGCTCGGATCCCTTGGCCTTCTCAGGGGCAAAGTTCCATACAAAGGGGTACAATCATAGTAATCTTATTTCTTCCACAGCGCTTTCTCTGCCTTGACACAAGATCACTGCTAGAAGAATCCGCTATTCGGCACAAAACTTCCTCTTGCTTCGAAGCGGTAGAGGCTGGGTCTGGGCTGGTTTCTCATCCATTTCTACCCATCTGTGGCGTGCCTAATTTAGAGCTCTCCTAGATCCGCCGCGATGTTTCAAGACGATGTTTCGGCTTCGTCAACAGGGAAATTTTAGCCTTTGCTCCAGAACAAATAACTAAGCAACCAGAACGATGATTGCTCTTGCATCTGTTATTCGTAAAGCGACTTCGTGCCTTCGTAAATACTGGGTTCGATGTGAATTTTTTACGATTTGGGTGTATTTGACGGGTATAACCCTTATCAAGCTCACACCAAGCACATACGGTCATAGGAAGTGGAAAACAGGGCTTCCCGTCCGCTCAGCCGTACTTAAGCCACTTGCCGACTGGCTAGTAGTTGGGTGGGTGACCACCAGCGAATCCCAGTTACTGTATGTTTTTTTATGTTTTTTTTCAATATTCATTTTTCCTAACTTATCTGACTATGCAAACAATGATAAGAGCTTTGCATATGTTCAAAAGTAACAGAAAGACACCTCTAGGCCTTCAACAACAGCCTACCTTGAACCCTCAACCAGAATACCGTACCGACGAACGTTCCCGATATACGAAAGGGATATATAACCCAATCTCACCCCACCTAAATCAGCTTCCACTTCCTCCACTCAAACAACAATGATCCCTTATTGATATCGATCATTTTGGGCTCATTTTGGCAATGCATTGGCGTGATGTTCCCCAACCCTCTTCCCCGGCCTGCTCCTTCCAGGCCTTGCACAACTAAATCCGACGACTCGCTGCTCGACTGTAACTAATTGAGAATCCAGATGCCTTCCCATTCGGCCTAATCCGCGTCCACCTGGCCATTGGGCCTGGGTCGGAGACTGGCAGGAAGAAGAGAAGTAGTGTAATAAAAGGTCATAACTCTCCACCTATCCAGGGGTGTTGCATGTATAGAATTGAATTATTTAAGAGTTTTCGTTTCTTAAGAAATTTAGCGT
This sequence comes from Nannizziopsis barbatae, assembly GCA_014964245.1. Classification (NCBI taxonomy): domain Eukaryota; kingdom Fungi; phylum Ascomycota; class Eurotiomycetes; order Onygenales; family Nannizziopsiaceae; genus Nannizziopsis; species Nannizziopsis barbatae. Next base: position 3,289,098 of record JACVYH010000003.1, read on the forward strand.
CCATATCAGTATAAATTCCCTTTGAAACTCGTTGCGTTGCAGATGCCGTTAGGGCTTCCTATTTAGGCAGGTTCAAGTTCGCTCGGCTCGCAATTACATTTATCCCCGCGTCAGAGCAAACAAGTCAAACAGACCGGTCTAGAGTACGCCAACCCAAACCTTCCCTTCCTTGGAAGGCAGCTGAGATTATGTAATTCGTGCACGTCCCTCGGTCTCTTCCCGCGTCATCTTCAAAGTCCCCGTTCGTTTCCCCCTCTTTTATCATGTTGCCTGCCGGGACAAACAACGGATTGGGCGATACTTAACCGCCTTTTTCGGGAGGGCCAGCAAACTCCTTACCTTTTCTCACGCCTTGCAACCTAGCTCAATCAATACTCCTTTGTTGACTACGCCAAAGTCTGAAGTTGTTTCCGTGCGAGAAGTGCCGTGGCCCTCCCCGCCTTCCCAGCGGCTTTGAGACCTTCATATCTGATACCACTTAGCCTAAAGTACCTGCTTTGCTGCTACTAGCTCCATGGCTTTGACAGCGCATTGCTTTTACTGTTTTGAAACCCTTTCCGCTTCGTTCAAAGGCATAGAACCCCCCAGCCTTACAGCGGTAGAGCAGTTGTGGGAAGAACATGAAGCTTTTAAGAAGCTTTCTTCTGAGAGTAACGAAGCTCTGACTGCTACTGAGTATGAAGAGTGGGATGGATTCCCAGATAACCCCGGGGAGCAACCAAAAAACAAAGACGACAGCATCGATCCAGACTCATCGAGCAGAAACTCGAAAGCCGATCAAACGGACAGCGTAACCCGACCTGGGCCACTGAAACTCCCCAGCATTTCTCGTTTAAAGGTTGTATCACCCACTGGGTCCTCCCATGCGTCCACACCATCTGCGCTTTCCACCATGTCTTCGCGCTCGACCTTGACCACTGCTACTTCAATGACTTCCCAGAGCACCCAAAGCCGAAGCTATAGTAGCTGCAGCAACGTTAACGCAGAATATCCTCTCTTTGTGACCTGGAATGTCATTGGGAGAGACGGCCAGAAACATCTTCGTGGATGCATTGGGACTTTTGACCCACAGCCTTTGCCATCAGGGCTTAAGTCCTTCGCAATCTCATCGTACGTTCCCCAAAACCTTTTCAGAATCTCAGTAATTGACTAACGGGAAAATTAGTGCCTTCGGAGATTCTCGGTTCTCGCCGATCACAGTCTCACTTCTCCCCTCCCTATCGTGCTCCCTAACTCTCCTCTCATCCTTCGAAACCTGCGCGCATGCCTTGGATTGGGACTTAGGTACCCACGGCATTCGAATCTCATTTACACATCGTGGCAGGCGGCATGGTGCCACATACTTACCCGACGTCGCAGTTGAGCAAGGTTGGACTAAAGAAGAAACTTTAGAAAGTCTAATGCGAAAAGCAGGATGGAATGGTTCCTCGGTTTATGGGGGCGTTACCCGTAGATTTAGAAAAAGCAGCGCAAGCCGTGAGCAAGACGATAAAAATCCTTGGGAAGAGGTCGCGGATTTTAAGACCGTTAGGTACCAGGGCCTTAAATCGAATGCCACCTATAGCGAGTGGCGGGAATGGCGGAAATGGGTTGAATCGTCCCAGGAACGTCAGGAAATGATGGGATGAACTCATTTTGGTACCATATGTTGAATCTAATCGATACCTGTGGAGTTACTTATAATGGATTGCCGTCTAGATGTTTAGATGTCTGAAGGCCCCGAATATTCAGAATCCATTGACACTCATTAGACAATTCAAATCTCCCTGTCCCATACCGTAATATCAACGAGAGGAGGAGCTTGATTCGATATCAAAGAAAGAAAGAAAAAAACCATTGACCGTAGTCTATACCGGATGACTAGCCAATAGTGAAGAGAAGATAACCCAAAAGAAAATATACCCGCAAATATGCTTTCATCGCCTCCTGGACGTAGTTTGGCTCCACAACCCGGTCACAACCTCTTTCACTCTCCTCTCTTGATCCCGAATCTGATCATCTGTCTGGCCTCTAGCATTGCCTCGACTATCAACTTCCATTCTTCCTGCACGGTCCTCGTCTTGCATAACCGTGTCACCAACCACCTTTTCTGGCTTAGGATCCACACTCATTGCGCCTTCCATCATCAACCCACCTCCCTCACGCAATTTATTTATAGCGCGCACCGTATCAATCGCCTTATGCAAAGTTCGTCGGGCATTGAAATTTTTCTTAACCACCGGCAAGAGATCTTCACCCGTTCCGTGGCGAGTAGCGAGATTTGGATCGGATGGATCTGCTGGTGGGCTAATCCATGGGTGCTGAAGGGCTTCATGCGCGGTGATACGTGCAAGCGGATCAATGGTGAGACATCGTTTGATGAACTCACGAGCACTTTGGGAAACATTACGCCAGTATTCAATAGGAGTGAAAGAATAGTCTGCGTCTAGGATAGCCTGCATTTCTTCCAAATTGGACTCTCGGTCGAAGGGGGTATAGCCGCAGAGAAGGAAATAGGTTATGACACCGATAGCCCATATGTCACTGTTTCGGATGCCGATTATTAGCATAGTTCCATTGACATTGGATGAGAAGATCATTCATACACTGGCTTCCCATGGCCGGATTTTCTGAATATTTCTGGGGCCATATAACCTGGTGTACCGCAAGTAGTTGTTAAAACATGGAACTGTTCCTCGTCCATGATTCTCGATAATCCGAAATCCGCGATCAACAGGTCCGCATTGTCTTCCGGCGTACGAAATAAGAGGTTCTCGGGCTTTAAGTCTCGGTGCACGATTCCATGGTCGTGTAGGTAGGCGACCGCAGAGAGAGTAGCGCGGATCAGATCAGCAGCATCGGATTCGTAGTAGCTTCCTTTGCGGCAGATACGATCAAACAGTTCTCCTCCGAGGGCGAGATCGGTGACAAGATATACTGCGAGATCATAAGCGTTGGTACTGGGAAAACACGAAATGACAAGTTTGCCATACAGTTATTCATGGTCTCAAAATAATCCACCAAAGTCAGTATATTCCTATGGCCCATCGAAACCTTTCTCAGCACCGCAATCTCATTTCGAACCTAATAGAGCCCCATCCGTCAGCATCTAGTTTGAGAGCAGAGGTCGACAGAGCAAGCTTGGTCATACCATATGCTCTCTGCCCACCATCAACCTCTTGTTGATGACCTTCGCAGCATAGTACCGGCCGGTATCAATGTGAACGCACTCTTTCACGACAGAATAGGAGCCGGCTCCAAGGGTTTTTCCTGTCCTGTATCGGCAAGGCTGGACCTGCGGTCGTGGGGTATTTGTCGCTTGCGCAGCCATGGGTGCGATACGATGTTTGAGATCGACTTTCGAGAAAGAGTATTAGGTAGTTACTGGTCTGAGATAGGTTCAGTGGCTTCGAAGCCGCTGGAGGCAAAGGAACTGCAACAGTTAGCTTTAGAGTTCTCAGTTAAGGGGGAAAGGGGCCGAGGATCGAGATTTCCTTTCAGCGGAGGGGCGGACAGAGGTGTTTGTGCTTAACTGACCGAATCGATATCCGATTTGCGGATGTTTGTTATAATGGATGAAGCACCAGCATGTATGTGTATTTTATTGTGATTCCGGCTGCTAAGCCTGAGGGGATGAGGTGCTCTTGGAAACGTTCATGCAACGCCGTCGGAGTCGGAGAATCATGGAGCTCCACCCCGCACCGCACCCAAAGGCTTTTTGAACAGTCGACTACATGTACGAATCTACCAGAAGGAAATAAAAAGCAGAAATGACAGCTCGAAAGATGAAGATTATGTTCAATTATGACTACTTATATTTCCGATTCTATGCAGTCTCAACTAGAAAAGTTGGATAGGAAAAAGAGAGCCAAAAAGACGATGATATTCCTCCAAACGCCTTAACAGTGCAGAAGTCCCGTTTAACACCCGGCATAAAATCAATGCATCACATCCGGTCTAGAATGCTATTCGTCGAAATCATAAGCATTTTCATCCCATAAAACCCAGCAACGCTCTTATAAACCCTCAACTTCTTTTCTATCGCACGTCTATCGAGGACGGATGTCCAATTGCCACCGCAATGGCAATGCTCCATGAACGGATTGGACATGAGATCGCCACATTTTTCACATTTCAAGTCTTGTGCTTGCCATTCCATGACCATTCCCTGGGTGTCGGCGACTAACTTCTCTTCCAATGCCAAGCGGTTGTACTCGGTATTGCAGTAGGGGCAACACCATGGCTTGTTTGCAGCGGAAGTCCCATCATCTGGTAGGAGGTCGGAGTCCCGGCAAAGATCCAAATCGCGGGTCATCGTACAGTGATTGCATATCACCTGCGGTATCTTCAGGCTAGCACTTGGATTTTCGAATTTGCCCGCATCACTGAACTCTTTAATATCAAATAAAGCGAGCAATTCTCGACGAAGGATTCGGACCTCCAAGGATGTGTATTTGGACAATCCGAAAACGTGCATGAGATACTTGACAAGTTCTAAGGTCGGGTTTCGTTCCCTCTTGGAGTCATGCCAATACGCGCCGGGAAGCCTAGGGAACTCGTAGTCCGAGGCTAACTCAGGGTGAAGCATCTCATCGCGTTGACGCCGAATGAGCCCTATAATCTGACGTTTTAAAGCTTTGGAGATGGGTTCGGCAAGAATATGGGTCACGTCGACCCCTTCTGTTTCCGTCAAAGATATAAATTGAATTTGCGTTGGCCTGCTCTCGTCTGGATCTACCGTTTTGTTGGACCTTTTATGGCCGTGCATGACGTCGAGATATTCGATAACCCAATCATTAAAGATCGGCTGCAAAGGCTTTGGGAGAAACCCAGCCATCTGCCAATGCATGATCGTTTCGAGTTCCTGGCTGCTGGACTCAACAACTTCACTGCATGCTTTGCCTCCGTAATTAAACTCATCATACCACAGCATATATTCCCAATATTCCTTAATCTCAAGGTCCAAAAAATTGAAAAGCGGTTTGGCTTTGATCGATTTCAGTATATATTGGCTGTATGCATAAGCATTTCCGACCTCCATCTTCGTGGTTTGTAGCAACAATCGGTTCGGGCTAGCAAAGATGACATTGGAGCCAACACGTCTGAAATCACCTATGAGTTGTTGTAGGGCCTTTCTTGACCACATTTGCACGTATTGATCAAGAGCGCGATCGTAAAGATTACAATCCGGGCTTCGGACCCATCGAATAAGGTGCTGCACCATAACATCTGCCATAACCTTGCCTTGACATGCTTCTGCCCACCAGGATTTCACCATGTCCCGTAAGACAATTGTAGCCGCAGCAGAAAAGGCGGTATCTGAGTACAAAACTCCACTACCATCTGATATTCCATCACCACCCGGGGCTGAAGGGTTAAGTAATACCGATTCGCTTCCTTCGAGCTCGTTGATGAGGGACGAGGTGAGGATTGTATTGATTGCTAGGTTGCGTACATCGAGGTCAATGCAAACGGACGAATAGGCCCCAGCATTGTTGATATTGGGCATGTCCACTTTATGCATCAGCTTATTCAAATCGTCCATCTCGTAACCTGCGTGATCAGGAAGTGGGGAAGGAGACCACCACAAAACGACATTGTTCTGCTGTAATCGTCTTGCATATGCAATATCTATCAGAAATTTTGGGTCCTCTTTTTCGAGATTACAAAGCGGAATATCTCCATATCTCGCAAATTCAATCAAGTGGCTGATCCACGAGTCAAGTGCCAGATAATGCATGACGATTTGCTTGGCCACGAAAGACTGCCAACCAAGAGGAGGTAGTTCATTGTCCGATGGATCAGATTTTAAGCAGAGGACTGGGGAGTCTTTTAATGCTGCAACAGTATGGAGTAGTTCTTCTTTCTGCGTCGATTGCACCACGGTAATCATTGGGTAAGAACTCTCATTGCGAAACTTCCTCAAGAGGTCGTTTATCTCGAGGTGAGCCTTGCGTTTTGTCGTCACCTGTTTCATGTTAAAATGCAAGGAAGTCTGATATTCAAAAACCTGTTGCCAATTCTCGAGATCGTTTTCTTCGAGACGTCGGCGCAAAGCCTCGAGATAAATCTTATCAACATTTGGAAAGCCCTGTACATCTCGATGCTTCGAAAATGTAATAACGTGGGCTTCTTCCCTCTGTGTTGAAAACAGGGAGAAGATTTCTCGGTCTCCAGAGATGATATGGTAAAGGAAGGCGAACTCAAACTCACTGTCTGCCAAGTATGTTTGTGTGGATGGTGCTCGAAGTAGGGTAGGCAAATCAAACCCTTCCTCCAAGCCTTTCCCCAGGACGCCGCGTTGTTTCTCATCAAATGTGCATTGTGTACCGAGCTTGAGAACAGCGCGAATATTTAAAGGTACTTTGGACTCATACACGCCTTCGACACTTGGGTGGTCTAAGAGATCTGAGAGTGTCCTCGCATCTTTCACATACGTATATTCAGGCATAGTCAACTGGAATAGGTGTACGGAGGGATGACCATTCGGTAAGGTGTGGTTCACTTTCTGCACCTTGCATTCTGGGATATCGACATCTGGAAGACGATCATTTTTAAAGTTAATGAAAAGTTGGCGTGGAATCTTGACAGCAATGGCATGGATCTTTCGATCAATCAATACAAACATTCGTATTTCTCCTGGAATGTCTGTTGGTCTGCACTGCAAAATCTGCCAAGTGGTAACAAAGGTCAACTCTGCCTGGTTTCTGAAGAAATTGCTGAGAGCATCCGTAGCGACATTGGTTCGTTCGCCAAACAGCTTTCGGCGTCGAAGTCGTGCATGCTTTTGGATTTTCCACTTTTGCTTCTGGTATTTAAGCCAACCTTCATAATCCCCGGTAATGGACGGCATAATAGGAGGTAAGCTAGCAAAGGGATCCGTGGGCTGTGTACTCTCCGGGGCCTTCCTCTTCTGTGAGGCTTGTATAGCGATGCGTGATTTTGTTTTCTGGGTGGAAAGGGCATCTTCAATGTCCATAGTTGCTGGTAGACGGTGGTCTAATATGTTTGCAGAAACACTGGCTAGCGGGTTTTTCTCAAAGATATCCGTCACCTTTTTTTGTTTAAATCTATCGTTCTTTATGTTTATGCGCCTTTGAAGCCAGTCAGGGTGAGGAACCCTTGGGACTGGGTTTCGAACTTTTTGGAGCGCTGCCGGTATTGTGATCAATTTCTGGATGACTGAGCCCAGCCGCTCAAGATAGTACTCCCAGTCGATTATGGTACGCGGATCCATATCTTTAGGGTCCTCTTTTAACCATTTTCGCAAAAAGAAGCGCTTAACATTTGGCTCGGCAGAAAAAATGGCCACGGGAATTGCTCGTTCGGTAACAGAAGAGTTTTTCGGAGCCGCGGAGATGATATATTTGCAATTCAGGCCCTTGTCCTTGACCATTTGGTCGCCTAAAAACTCCGCTAATCGCCTGGCCGTCGTTATTGACGTGGATTTCTGGGAACCATATTCCTCCAGCGTTTTTGTCATACTTCGATTTTCACAAATCAGGTCAATAAGCTCTTCGTCTGCTAGAGTAGAGCCATGAAGATGGAGCACGTCAAGCCATCGATTTGCAACCTCGGCAACTGCGCCATAAGTTTCTTGCAAAGTTGTTCCTTCAAGGAAAAACTTGAATATTTGGGTCTGAAATATCTTGATCAGCTTCAATTCTCCTCGTCGTTTGACTTCAAAACCCTTAAGTTCCGCCAGGGATCCATCGTGGTTGAAAACGGCGTATCTTTTCTTCAAGTTTTTATCTTCTTCTTTAGATGTCGGAAGTATCATGGCTTTATATGGACCGTCGACCTCGAAAAAGATGGAATTGTCGCTATGAGTTTCATATCGAAATGTCTGAGGGTCAACAAGGGTTTGATATTGGTGATTAGTGAATCGGCCATGTACCAGATGGTTAAGCATGACACACGGGTATGATATTGCCATCTTCTTTCCATTTTTCAAAGTGAACGCAAAATTCTCCGGAAAGGTAGCTGGTAGCATGCACCAGATACCATCAGTATCCAATTCCAAGGGTCTCCCTATTCTCTCCACTAGCTCTCTAGCCATTTGGATAATATGGGCCCCTGTAAGACAAGTGACTCCAGCCATCTCCATAGAATACCAGCGTGAGCCTTTGCGCATAACGTAACCGTAAAAACTGTTCAAAATGACTTTATGAGCAAGTTGAAGAGAATCAAAAAGAACAACCATCTTTTTTGCATCGTCGATTTCGGTAGCCGTGCCACCAGAGCCTTTAAGGGAATCAACTTTTCCCTTCCATACCTTTTGTTTACCTTTGAAATCATAGCGGCGGTCACGAAAATTGCGGACGGTATCCACGTAGAATGGATTTTCTCTTTGACAGATGATAGCTTCGCGTAAAATAGTCTTGCTGTCGTGGATTTTGTGGTAGATCTTCTTAGAATACTCTTGTAATCGAGATCTGATGATCTTGGCTTGTTCGGCCTCCCCTAAATCATCGAAGCTGCGGTAGGAACCGTCTCGCTTGGTCCCTGGAAATCTTTCATTTGTGACCGCCCGTCGAATCATATTGTATTCGTCTCGTTTAGCGGGAAGAAACTCTCCTCTCCACGACCAGGGAAGGCGTCTATCACAGGTCTTCCCGGGACGGTTGAAATCACAAACCGCACAGTCAGACTCCTGAATCATTGAGTCCGGTTGCAAACGATTGGTAGTCATAATATTGGGATACATCGATGCCACATCCAAATGGTAGATCGACGGTCGTTCGTGCCTATGGGGGGTATTTTTCAGTGCCGTGAGCTTTTCAGCTATTTGCGCCTTGACTTCATCATAATTAGTGACGTCGTCAAGGGATTTCTTCTCTTCCACAGTAATACTGAAAATTAGAGCTGCATCAAGATCACACAGTAGTTCGTCGATGGCAGTAGTGTCTATTGAAAAATTGACGGGAATGTCACTGCGGAAAACCCCTGCTTCAATACTTTCAACGTGCCCACCAACATACGTTTCCGACTCTAGGAGATGGCCATCCCAGAAAGCCTCAATGGGCTCTTTATGTTTGTTGGGCAGAATTATGTTCTTTTCATAGGCTTGGACCATAAGAAGCATTTCACAAAGCGTACCCGTCCCCTTGCGTAGAACGTCATCGGGACCAAGGGGCAGAATTGTACAAAGCGAGAAAATAAAGGGGTGAACATATTTCATGTACAAATAATAGGTCGCAACGGCATCGGAAACGGAGTATTCTGCCAGCGTTTGTGGGCGCTCGCTGGCATATCTTAACATAACTTCCGGGTCAAGTTCGTCAGGATCATAACCAAGCTTTGCCACGGTCACAGCCTTTAGACCCCTGCTCCCTTGAGGTAGGTAACTGTCTCGGTTTACCCAGGCGAAACAATCCATATGAACGCAGTAGTCACTTTGATAGATATCTTCGCTGTTTTTCCGGAACCCAATTTCCCTATACATGTCGATCCCTTGAACACTTGCACGAGCTTCGACGAACGGCCAATCGAAAAAATCACCGTTATAAGTTGCGATAACGGTTGGCTTTGAATCTTTAACATGCTGAAAGAAACGCTCAAGAACACTTTTTTCATCTGGTTCATTAAATATGATAAAGGGACCTTCGTATTCGGGTCTAGGGGTATATTCAAAATCGCTTATATCCTCAGAAACGATTTCCCTGTTCGTGATGAGATATCCGCGCCCATCAATCATGTATGATATCATCATTATTTGATCGATGACTGGATCAGGAAATTTCAGCGGCAGTTTCGTAGTTTCGATATCGAATGCAAGGACAACGGGATCTGCTCGCTGTAGACGCTCCTCTATACATGTTAAAGAGATAACACCATGAGTAGCATCTACTGTATACCACTTCCCGATTCTAATGTCTAAAAAAGTCAGCGCGCGCAACGACTTTAACGGGTGATAGTACAAACCTTTGTCAATCGAAACCCGTACATGATATGGAACATCGTATTCTCGAATATCAACAATATGGTCGCTAGGTTCACGGAATCCATTTCTTGATTTGTCGTCCAAATCATCTTCGAATTCGAAACCAGCGGTTGCGCTATACAAATATCAGCAATGACTACCGAGCAGCTTCGAGATAATGATACCAACCTAGCTATCTCAGCGTAAGTATCCATAGCATTTACGTTTTTCTTATTTTTCTCCGCAATTGGTAGGAGGACTTTTCGGACCGCAAGTAAATCGTTCACGTTCACAAAATTCAGCTGCAAAAATCGTCTCTTGTTCCCGAGAAGATGATTTGGCATCTGCAGGTCTTCTTTTTCGAGCTGCTTGATACCTCTGACTAGACCCTCGAATTTTCTCCTACACCATTCTTCCACCTCCACTTCATGTCCTCGTTTCGTTGCGAGGATGAAATATGGCTCGTATTCCACCGTAGCTTTGAAACTGCCACCGTCGTCTTCTAAAAAATAAAATTCTACTCCAGCTCGCCCTCCGGGTGTTTTTGAATCCTCAACCGTCGTACTGTGCATATTGCAGAGCCATCCTATCCTTTTCTTCCCCGATTCAAAACGCGGGAACCCCATCGACTCATCGATGCTGTTCGCCAGCCGTAACGCTTGGAATTTTTCATCTTGGGAGGTAGCTTCGCTGGACCGAAGTGCCGAGAATTCGATGGTCTTCGCTCGCTTCGGTTTAAAGGTCGCTGCGCTGGATCTAAATTTCGTCCCATATTTACTGGGTCGTCGCGACATGTCGGCCGTCAATTATAATTTGAATAAGACAATTTAAGCCAGATAAACTAAAGATAATCCATCGGAGCATAACGTATTTTGCCCGAAATGGTAGGCGTGGGACACTGACAATATCAACTGCAATTGCTCGCTTGATTGACTGACGAAGTTCTGTACGCGTTTCGCGTTCTTCCAACCAGCGCGTTTTAATTAGCTGCGCGGGACAAACCTTAAAAGGTTCCTCGCTTCGGAGAAACAATCCCCTTTTGGTTAGCATATCGGGATTACGGATCAATAAATATCCGCGGTAACTTTACTCGTGATCCGAAATCAGGCGTGACGAAGGTCGAGTTGAAGATTTCTAGGTATCTTCTGGAGAGCAGCTTTGATCAGATCACAATGGCAGATGACTCCCGGGACCCAGGCCTTTCGGTCCCGGATGGAAGCTCAGACCCGAACCTGAAAAAGCCAAAGCATGAATTTCCCAAATCCCAGGTTGGAAAGCTTTGGGATGCCTTTGGCAACCCGGAGGAGCCTGTCAATCTAATACCCGGCGGAACGTACAATTCGGCTGGAGGGAAACCGAAGGAAGTAACCTTTTTGGATACCGTGAAGTCATTATCTACAAGCGATTTCATATCTTTTTACAAAGCACCATGTGCGCGCGAATCGCTCTTGGTTGGAATTGGCACCGGGTTCGGAATTGGGAGCTTGCGTTTTGTGCTAGGAGGTGCGTTGATATTCCGGCTAGATTGGTCCAAACCAGGTCAAACTGATATCACAGTATAGGTATTAGAGCTCTCGGCGTTGCTAGTAACTGGGCCGTGGGATCGTTTGCGGTGGCTTCGATAATAACACATCAACTTTGCCAAAGGCAACGCGTGAAGGAAATCGACGGAATGAAGGAAGCTGTACGATTGATGGGAGAATTAAAGATTAAAAAGCAACAGGAGCACGCAGAGGCTAAAAAGAGGCAAGAGGAAGCTCGGTTGGCGGAAGAAGAGCGGAAACGCAAAAGCTGGACGAACCTCTCGAATTATAAATTTTGGTAGCATTTCTGGATTTGGAAAAGGAGTTTTGGAGTTCGGAAAGAGAGACGAACGATAATAAGTATCTCACGTCGCGCTGTGCTATGTGAATCGACCGGAGGAATGTATGAAATAATATACCCAGCTCCATGAAAAACTAATTTTCATTCGGTCGTGTCATGCTTCGAATTTCACCCTTTTACGGTTCCTGCTGTTTGGAGAATCCTGGCACTCGGGTTCCTCAATAAATCCATCTCTCCTTTCGCGCCGCTTATCCCGTTCTTCGCGTGATTCTCGTGATTTCCACTCGGCAATCTGTTTCTTCCTTCGCTGGATGCGGTCCCAAGCTATAGCAGCGGTGGGCTTGAAACCAACTCCATCTAAACCGTATCCATCATCATTCGGATCTGTAGGATCATAGCATGTAATTTCGGACTCGTGCCAGGTAAAAGGGTTTTCTTCAGGTTGTGTAGTCAAGGGAGGCGATTTGCCGCGTGATGGCATATTTGGAGAACTCGAGAATTGCCTCGAGGGGGATTTGGGAGGGCTGTTTTCGCTGGATATTGATTTTGATAGCCGCTTTTTAGAGCTTCTAGGTGGTGTCTCCGTAGATAAGGGCCTTTTGCCCTTCTTCAGCTTCCGGCTCGGTGACGTTTCCCCTTCATGGTGGCCATCGATCTCGACAGGTTGGGGTGGGTGATCTTCTGGAGGATCTCCGGGCCGAGTAGTTTCGTGAATGTCAAGGCTTCGTAGTCGGCCCGTAACTGCGACTTGAGGGCTGCTTCTCCCGGGGCTCATTACATCTGGTGATCGGGCGTCAGTCACGCTCATTACTGACCGAGAGGGGCTGGACCGCGTGGAATCAGATCTAAGGTCGGGGTGATCAACGTCGTCACGTTTGCGCTTTGGAGACCTGTGCCATTCCAGGATCTTCCTTTCCATTTCTTTGTATCCGGGGCGTTTAGATATGCTTCGGTGAGAGACGGTTGCGCGGGGAATATAAATCTTACGGTTATGGTTTGCCTGCTTCTCAAGGCTCCGCTGGGATCAAGAGGCCTCGCTGCCTATAGATAGCTCTTGGGCGTCGATTGGTGACGACAGCTTTCGCTTGGCTGCTGCTAGTGAGATGTATGGAGAAAGAAGGATAAGTAATATGTAGAACTGAGCTATGCGGTTCTTTGGCGTTCTGTGATGTGAAGGTTATCTCGATGCTTGTGGATTGTCGAATGCACGCCACCGAATCGCGAGACCGCCAGGTCACCTTGGTAACAAAATTCAATATGAAGAGGGCAATATGTAGTTAATGTAAATTGTCACATGAGTTCTCCGATTCTTATATTGAAGATAGCAGAGCTAGACTTTAAAGTAAATTGGCGATCAAAAACCTCCCAACTCCAGAATAAATTACACAGACAAAACGCCGTCATCTCAGGCTGGTGATATTCAAGACTTATGCTTCTTTTTTGTGACACCCACTTCACTGTCTCTCTTTCTCTTCTTCTTCGGCGTGTCTGCATCCGCCTCATCGGATCGCGGCTTCTTCTCCTTCTTCTCTGACTTATCTTTTTTCTCCTTTTTATCCTTCTTCTCTTTTTTTTCTTTCTTCTCCTTCTTTTCCTTCTTCTCCTTCTTGGTCTTCTCGCCGTTCACAACAGCTGCATCCTCCATTTCAACATCCTCATCGTCCTCGCCGTTGACTTCCAAATCGGCTAAGAGCGAATCCATCGCATTTTTCTAGAATTCGAAGGAAAAAGGTTAAAACTTCATCAGTTTAAGGCCGAGAGAGAATGCTTACCATTGCTACTTCATTCTTTGTTGGGGGTGTCCCGGAGGCATAGAACTCGAGGCGATCTTCAACCTGTTGCCGCAAGACATCTCCAAACTTTGTAGAAGGGGTCTCAGAGAAATTGTCTATTCTCGAAGCAATCGAGCATTTGTTTGCAAGAAATCGGGAAATTCTCCCCTTGTTTTTTGGCCCTGCCCGACCAATGAAGGAAGAGTGATACAAGAGTCCATATTTGGGGGTGTTTCCTTTGGTCTTGAGGGCTCTGAATAGTGCCTTTTCGGCACCAAGGATCTGAACGGTAGAGGCTGGATATTTCGACAGGTTCGTTAAGCTCCCAGCATGGGAGATCAATCGCGCGCCGACAATTTCGCCAATCAAAGCAGCCAAATTCGGAGCAACCACGCTCATTTTAGAAACCAGGTATGCATGAAGAGTCTTGCGATAATTGGCAAGACTGACAACTCTTTCCGCAAACGAAACAACATTCTCCATGTCCGCTTCAGAAATATCTTGGCCCATACTATGTTTAGCAGCGTCGATTATGCTTCGGGCGATCCCTTCATCGTCATCCACAATGGCGGCAATGTCGTGCAATTTATCTTCAGTAAGATCCTTTTTATTGCGAATCAATAGCGCCAAGCGAGCATAACGTTGATTATCAGAAGCAATCTTAACAAGTTCCGGAAAATGCCAGGAGTACCATTCCCGAACTCTCATTGAGAATGTGTTGATAGCTTTATCCAATTGGTCAAGGATCGCAATCGCTTGTATGATATGGTTGTCGTCTCGCTGAACCGAGAACTTGACTTTCGCTCTAGAGTATGCATGGCCGAGACCAAGTTGCGCTGTATTCAAATCGCCTTCGCGTAGCTGCTTAAGTAACTTAGCGGCGTGAAATCGAATACCTCGAAGCATGTCTTGGACGATCTCGCTCGTATCACCGGTCTCACATTCGACGAAAGGAAATGCTGCTTTGATGCTTCCCGCAAGCGCCTTATCAGAAAGCCCTAGAACAACCTTCTTTTTCTTGTTTGGCTTCGGCAAGTTTAGATCGAGGAAGGAAACGAGCGTTTCGGATGCGACACCTTCAGAAATGTCATTGATCTCACCCAGAGCTTGCCTATTGTTTCTGCGGGATTGTGAGTAAATTGTGCAATGATATCCATATTTGGGGACTGTTGACATACTCAAATGGCAAGAAACTAACAAGATCGACCATTTTACCGAACTTGGCGAGGTCCTGCATGGAATCCTGAACCTCTTTCAAACGATTTCCCACAGTGTCTGGTTGGTGTGTGACTTTGAAGATGGAGTAGCCCATAGGGCCTTCAAACAATAGAAAGTCGGCCATAGTTATGAGAGCTCGAACACGCGAGCAGCGGGCGGTGAGAATTGTGTAGGTGTGAGCTGGTGAAATGAAGTCCTGAAATCCTCATCACAAACGTCCTGTGTGGAAAACCAGAAACTTTTTTGGTTCAACAAATTGCGACTAGCGCGAACTCATCAGCCACATGTGTGGCGGTGCAGGCAGCTCAAGCCGCTTGCTTATATAATCACCTTTTTCTCCAAACGGGGAATTCAAGAATAGTTACAGGTTACGATCAAAGTGGTCAGAGAATGGATGCAGATGGTCATTCTCAAGACCATGCCTAGCTATAAATATTAGACAAACTTGGTCATGTTTGAAGATTAAAATGCAACCGGCAGACGGAGTAATCACCTGCTTCGATATTCGTCGGGGCACGTGGATTTCTGACTAATCAAAATCCGAATCACGTGACTATATACAGAGCTTAATTATCCCACACTTTTCAAGCTTGGGTATGGATGTTTAGCAACATAGGAGACGCTCGGTTTATCTCCTTCTCAATCATTTTGGCAAGACATTATCAACCTCGCCTTATACTAAAATGTCTGCCACGCAGCTTCTTAACCCAAAAGCGGAGTCGAGGGTAAGCTTTGCGCATCCTTTAATTTGCTCGCATTCCTTGACTGACAATCTCACAGCGCAGAGGTGAAGCTCTTCGGGTAAATATCAGCGCGGGAGAGGGCCTTCAAGATGTTTTAAAATCCAACCTTGGCCCCTCTGGGACCATTAAAATGTGCGTCTATCTCATACCTAGTTTCATACATCTTGGGCTAACAACCGAACAATAGGCTTGTCGACGGCGCTGGCGGGGTATGATTCGAAATTTTGGCTATGCTCGATAAGCATTCGCTCACAGTTCTTTCGGCTAGATAAAACTCACCAAGGATGGGAATGTTCTGCTACGCGAAATGGTTGGTGTAAATTCATGAGTTCCTATAAACGAAATACTAACTCTAGCTTAGCAAATCCAAAACCCGACCGCAGTACGGCTTGATATAACCCTTTTCAGCGCGACGAAAAACTGACATTATACTTTACAAAGGTCATGATAGCAAGAGCAGCTACGGCACAAGATGATATTACCGGTGATGGCACCACATCGGTGGTCCTGCTTGTCGGCGAGCTTCTCAAACAAGCAGACCGGTACATTTCGGAAGGGCTCCATCCACGCGTAATAACTGATGGATACGAAATTGCTAAGAATGAAACATTAAAAGTAATCTCACCCAATCTCAAGCTAGGAAATGGCTCTAACATTCTGTCATTATAGTTCTTGGACTCTTTTAAACTTAACCGCGATATCGACAGGGAACTCTTACTCTCCGTTGCCCGAACCTCCCTTTCGACGAAACTTAATAAATCCTTAGCTGAACATTTGACTCCATCAATTGTCGATGCAGTGCTTGCAATTTACCGTGCCCCTGAGAAACCCGACCTACATATGGTCGAGATCATGAAAATGCAACATCGCACAGCTTCCGACACCCAACTCATCCGTGGCCTCGCCCTGGACCATGGCGCAAGGCATCCTGATATGCCGAAACGTGTTGAGAATGCTTTTATCCTTACACTTAATGTCAGCCTAGAATACGAGAAATCCGAAATCAATTCCGGATTCTTCTATTCCACCGCGGAACAAAGAGACAAGCTTGTTGAGAGTGAGCGGAGATTTGTGGATGCAAAACTGAAAAAGATCGTTGAGCTAAAGAAGGAGGTTTGCGGCAATGACCCAAAGAAAGGGTTTGTCGTCATCAATCAAAAGGGTATTGACCCACTAAGTCTGGACGTTCTGGTCAAACATGGAATCCTTGCTTTGCGACGGGCGAAGCGGCGAAATATGGAGCGATTACAGCTGGTCTGTGGAGGCACGGCTCAGAACAGTGTCGACGATCTCACTCCAGATGTCCTTGGTTGGGCTGGGCTTGTGTATGAGCACCAGCTCGGCGAGGAAAAATACACATTTGTCGAGGAGGTCAAAGATCCCAAATCGGTCACATTGTTAATTAAAGGACCAAATCAGCACACCATTGCTCAAGTTACCGATGCCGTTCGTGACGGTCTTCGGTCCGTTTATAACACAATAGTCGACAAATCCGTGGTTCCGGGAGCCGGCGCTTTTCAAGTCGCATGTGCAGCTCATCTTTCCTCTGAGGCATTCAGAAAATCGCTCAAGGGCAAGTCGAAATGGGGCGTTGCCGCTTTTGCTGATGCTCTCCTCATCATTCCCAAAACTCTGGCTTCCAATTCAGGCCATGATATCCAAGAGTCCCTTGCCGCTTTGCAGCATGAGCACGCTGATGGCAACGCGGCTGGTCTTGATTTGGCAAGTGGCGAGCCAATGGACCCCGTTCAAGAGGGTGTATTCGATTCATATAGGGTTTTGCGAAACTGCATTGCATCCAGTGCTGGTATTGCATCAAATCTATTACTTTGCGACGAGCTTTTGAAAGCCAGGCACATGGGCAGACAGGGTGGTCCGGCAGGTATGGACGAGTAGCGCGGCTACAAATGAAAAAGGAAGTGCATATCTAGTCGTAATGGAATATTAGACGACCACAGATTGAATAGATATCCAAAACATTGATCGACGGTTATTCTATGCGGTCCAAGAGTATGTTTACAGTAAAGCCGAGCCTTGGAAAATCCCGGTCATAGATTCCTAGTTCCCGATGTACCATATATACACAATTCAAAGTATGGTAGAAGTGTCTCGAAAACACCGGTAACAGCCTTTCTTTTATACAGGGTATCATGGAAAAAACAAAAGCATTGCCTCTCTTTCATCACTTTAAACGCCTTCCTATGCAATGTGTCCCGTTAGTCACCCAACTCCTAACCTCATTCTGCATCAGATCGTTCCGAGACATCTTTATGCGCCCATTTCCCGAGAAACGCCTCTTCCTTCACTGGATCCTCCAAAGGGATGCCACGTTGCTTTACGAACTCGAGAACGCTGGATTTCTTGATGATTGCCAAGCTATCTTCCTCGACTTCTATGTTTCCAGGTAATGGAGACTTTTTTCGTGGCTTCTTTAGTTTCTGCTCGGTCGCTATTCCCATAGCTTTGATAGCAGTGACAACATCTTCCGACAACATGCCCGTTGCTTTTCCAATTTCCTCGACCGTCATCTCTTCACGCGTAATAGCTTTTCGTTTTTTCTTTTTCGCGCGTACTCCATTCGTAGCAGCCCCAATACCAGGAACATTGCCAAGAAAATACCTCGCAATGCGTTCCTCCCAAAATCTGATGTAGCTTCGCTCCCCCATATCACTTAATGGTCGTTCGGGACCCCCAATGGTTCCGCCTCTGTTCTCATACTCCCAGGTACTAAGTCTGTAGCTAATTCCCATGAGAAACTTGCCTAGTTGTCTGTGTTGGTATGGCGGAAAAATAAGTATACAAGCAAGATTGTTTGCATCCCAAGACATTTTTTCCTTAGAAAAAAACCCTAGGATGCGATGAGGTGTTGGGTTGTCGGCATCAATGTACACCAAAAGATAGAATAGAAAACCGGAGACGTCGAAACACACAGATTTCTGCTCAAGAAACAATTTTGCAAAAAGCGACAGGTTCTGGGCAAATAGCTTATCGGCCTCTCCATCGACCTCCCACACCGAGTAGCCATCATCATCGTAAATTCGGGTGCCTGGAGGGCTAGACCGCTGTGGACAGACCCGAACGTGCCCGACGTACGCGTTCTTGTCACACGTATACCGGAAACACCAGCTGCAGACGTATAGGGTGTCCGTGTCCTGGCTTACGAGCTCCGCTGGATACAAGGGGTCGTACCAGGTATCGAAGAGAAGGTTTCCGAAGACGACCTGCTTTATTTTATAACTGATGGCAAGCGATTTCTGGGCGCGTCGTGAAGAGATCGGAGGCATTATACAAAGCGTGTATGAAGGCGAATCTAAATTATTGAAATGAGTCAGCAGATATTGACGAAGATCCCACCAGGCAACGAGGAATTACACGACGAATTGGAGTAGCACTACGTACTGAGGGAGCTAGAATCCCCGCCTCACTTCGGTCGGCACAGTCTTCTCTTACAACGGTGGAGCATCTCATTGGAGCTGAGAGAAGAAAGCTAGACGGGAAAAGGCCAATTGACCGCTCAATGCGGCATGTTGGCGAGTTAATCGGGAGCGACGGTGGCTATGGTGACTTGGGTGCGGAGAGCTGGAGGTGCTCGGAAGCTGCTTTGTGAGCCGTTTTGTTTGCAGCGTTTTCTTTGGGCGAAGTCGGCGGTCACGAGACGAACTTAAGGTTTTCGCATAAGGTTCGATGAAATCTGGGGCTAGCTAAAAAGGGACTAGTGGATATAATTGCGGCACTCTGGGTCTCTTCGTGCCGCCGTAGTTAATGACCCGATGACGTAATATACCATCACCCAACGAAACGGCTGGCGACCACCCAACAACCTCAAGTCTCGCCTTCAACATCAATCCGGACCGCTTCAAGGGCCTCCGTAGAAAATCAATCTTGTTGCCTATGTGTCTGACAACGCAAGTCAAGTCAACAGCATTATCCGGGTTGATCTCGCTAACTGCAGGGGTAATTTATCACTAACCTCAACTCTGCAGTCCAATCATTCCTCACATTCGCAACTTTGCCACTAACCCCTAGAAGGCTGTTAGGCTGCCACTTTCCTGGCTCTTTTCCCTATATTTGTTTGTTCCCTCGACGGGTCTCCAAAGGCCAGGATAGAAGAAAACTTCGTGTTACGCTTTCAAAGGAATTCTCTTTACGTCGTGCAGCTCTTGATTGCCCAATATGTTGAAGCCCTTTACCATCGCCAACCTCTTTGTTGAGAATGCTCGTCTCACGGAGCAATCTAATACCCATTTTATTCCCGCGCGTAATCATCACTGTCTTGTGAAAGTGTCTGCAGAGGAATATGATGCAGCCATATTAGAGTGTCCTGATGCGAAACTGCAATACGCCGATGATGACGGTGAGACTATTACGGTGAGTCAAATTTTATCAATATCGATGAACAGTTCATCTAATCCGCATTCTAGATTGGGTCTTCCCTTGAGCTCATACAGCGCTTGGACGAACCGTTCGAACCGCGAGATCCGAAAACGGGCCGCATCTACAAATTCACACCAGACAACTCACTGCATCAGTTTAGCATCAACAGAACACCCTCCGCTATAAAAATATGGGAGGCGTTTGAAGCGAGGCGCTTACGCCCAGACATTTGTACGGACAAAAAGGCTGATGGAATCCATATTTGGGACCATATACCTGGTTTCTCCCCTCACGATATCCTAGAAGGCGTTCATGGCTCTTTCTTTGAGGCGGATCTCATACTCAACTCCCCATCAGGTGATAATCCAGAGCCTAGCCCAGGAAACTCCGTCTTACAAGAATCTAAACAAGTGGTCGGCCCTACCTCGCCCGCCGGGAGTATTGCCACAGCTTCCCAGAAAAATGCCTCCCAAGATCCAGGGTCTGCTCCACCTCCGCTCTGTCGAACCCTAAGTGTCGGCAGTGATTCTGAGGCCCCTAAACTTACTGAAGGGGGTTTGACCGAAAGAGAGCCCAGAAGCCAAGAATCTCCAATCGATGAGAAACAGCAGTCCTTTTTTGAAGCCTTCGAAATTGAGCTATTAAAGATTGTGGATCAAGATGCGCAGCCCGCGAGTGTTCTTAAAACGGAAGCCTGTGCACCCGCAGCGGATGAATCAAAGCCTTCGCCATCAACGACAGAGCAGGGGCCTGATACAAGCTCAATTCCGAAAGCCGCTGAGCTCATTGCCCAGTCTCTGCAAAGCGTTTTGAGCTCCTTGAACAATACTCTTTCGCAGTTAGGAATGCAAATTCCGGAGATTGAGAAACGATTGATTGAAGCACAGAACCAAACACAGCCAGATAATGTTGAAGCTGTGATTCAGGAAGGGATCAATAGTGTAAGAAACCAGGTTCAACGTATCACCAAGACTGTGCTAGAAGCTACCCATTCGACACGAGACGCTATCGGCCATCGCAGACACGCAGAGCTTCTAAACAGGGCTCAATCTGAATTTACAGAGATGGGAAAGTTGCTGTTTGTTGCCCTAGGGTCCAAAGCATCTACTCTCGGTATTACTAGAGAACCACTCCAGATTCCACTTTTCACTCAAGATGAAGACGGTGAAAAAGGAACTCAAACAAGCGGAACCTCTACCAATTGCCCTACAGCAGGCCAGCCTTTGACTGTGCGTCCGGCCACATCTCCCAAAACTCTTTTCATCGGTAATCTTAACCCTATCACCACCGAAGAATCCATTCAAAACTATCTCATGGATCGAGGATTCTTGGGAGATGTTAAACTACCCAAAGATGCCGTTTCAAGGGAAAACCTCGGCTTTGGGTATATTAGTTTTCCCTCGGATCATGCGGCTACTGGCGCGTTAAATGCTCTTAAGGAGTCGTTGATCAACGGTCACAAAACCAATGTCGAGTATAGCCAAGGAATTCCTGCTGAAGACATTGGAGAACCAAGTTCAGAAGGGGCGCCTCCTCCTCCGCCCCCGAAATTTGTGAACACTCACAAAAGTCAGCCTCACTGTGTGCACTCCCGAAGAAAAGGTGTTAATAAGACCGCGTTGGACTTACGACGGAGAAGATCGCTTGCAAGCCAGATCTCGAACAATAACCAGATTGCACATGGGCCTAACGGTCGCCTCGAACGCTCTCTGACTGATATACGACCCGCACACCTTCCATCGCATCATCGTGTAACTTGGTGTGATGGCCCAGTCCTTCCCAACCCGTCCTTTTTGCAGGGTCCTAGCCTCCTCGACGCCCAAGATCCAGACGGTGATTTTTCTGCACGCTATCCGCCACTGTCTACTATTCTTGGCCGTCCATTATCCCCTGCGCCTGTCAGACAAGCTGAAACTCAAGATGATCACTACCCTATTCGAGCTGCCACTCCCGATCTCCCTAGGCTAACATCGAACTCCTTCACGCCATCGTTACCGCTGAGTACCGCTGCTTCCGCTGTGAATCCATCTCATCTACCTTCTACCAGCCAAATTGAAACACCAGGGGCTTGGCCCGGAGCTCCAACCAGCGAATTACGTCCTTTACCTCTTCCTTGCCCTTACGGTGCCCCTACCTTATCAGACTTGACACAGACTCCCCTCCCCGTACCGGATACATCCAGTGCCAGAGAAGAAGCGGATAGCTATCAATCCTATGCTCCCGGACCACCGGTACCTTATCCTGGTCTGGGGCCTTTGTACTCTCCCCCTGGCACTTTCCCTCTAGAGCCACAAAGGCTCACCAGCTCGCCTACCGCCCCACACACTTCAACTGACAGTCCTCTCAGTCCAGACCAATTTCCTTCTATTCGGGCCTGCGTAGATCATCTAGTAGCGCTTGGCTATGTTGGATATCCAAGTGGAAACATTGGAGGACTTTCAAGGCTTTGGGTTTACGCTGAAGCAGCGGAGGGAAACCTGAATGATGCTATCGAAATGATTGAGGAAGAAAGAAAGGTTTATGAACAGCATTTAAGACAGTACTAGCGAGCTACTGTTTCACAACTAATATATCTACCAGTTTCGATTCATGGCTGGAGCTGGGCCTATCTATACGTGACCAGTATCTTTCATAGTTTGGTCCAGTTGTCTTGATCTAGCCCGAAATATCCAGCAGACAGCCACACCATCTCTTCTTTTGAATAGTTTTCTGTTTAAACTATATGTATGTATATATAGTCGTTCCCATGGAAGCATATTGCACGGATTTTGGTTTGGGTATATACCTACTCCGTACCTCTCCGCTTAAGCAAAGCGGTAATTATATTCAATGTTCTCTATGATGTTACTTCATCGTGCGCCGGCATGACTTACATTTTTTGTTCCAGTAATTAGAACTAGTAACAAGAACAACAGCTGCATCAAAAGCTGTTCTCCAGATAAGTAGATTGGGTAATAGGGGTTAGGGGCTACCCAGTCACGTGATAGCATGAAACCTTGAATTTCTTGGAAAAACGGAGGGTGTTTGCACGGATCCTGACAAACGTGCCAAGAAGCTCCTGGCTAAAAACAATCCGCAAAAAATACCGAAACCAAGCTGAATCTGTCAAAGATTATGCCCCGACGATTGTTCAGAGATGCAAGCATGGAGACGTTGTTTGTCGACTTCCGCATTGAGACTCAACGCCCAGAACGCTAGCCCTCTTGTGCTACGATGCGCCCAGCTCTTCGACGCTTCCAAATCGTCTGCGAATGGTAGCGCATCGTTGGACCATCGAGAGGTGCTGGTTCGAGGATTGATACGATCGGTTCGCAAACAGAAAAAATGGGCATTTGCGGAAATATCGGACGGGTCGAGCATTGATACGCTGCAAGCCATTTTATCTCCAGACCAAGCTGCGACGTAAGGAAAGCCAGATGGGATGAACCCAGCCCAGTTATCCTGAAATTAACACTTTCAATTCAGGTTAACAACTGGAACAGCTGTTGAGATTTCAGGTGTTTGGACTCCATCTCCTGGTAGAAGCCAAACTCATGAATTGAAGGTGACCGATGTGAAAATCACCGGGTCAGCCGATCCTCAGGTATGTTTTCCGTTTTCTGTGCTGCGTTACCTCCCATATCTTTATCTGCCTATTCTCTCTTCTCGCTCCCTAGGAAGACTTGCTAAATAGCCGTCATCATTATAGACATATCCAATCCAAAAGAAATATCATACTCCGGACTTTCTCCGCACAATTCCGCACTTGCGATTACGCACTCCTTTCAATTCTCTCCTTTCACGTTTTCGATCCGAATGCATCTACCATGTCACAGACATTTTCCATTCACATTTCGAGTACGGTTTTGTCCAAGTCCAGCCTCCCTTGATCACGTCTTCGGACTGCGAGGGTGCAGGAGAAGTATTTAAACTTGCTTCGCGTGAAGTAGCTCCAGAAGTCGAAAGCGAAGAATTCTTCCGGTCGCCAAGATATCTCACTGTTTCCTCGCAACTTCATTTAGAGGCGTATGCGGCGGAATTAGGGAGTGTATGGGCCCTTTCACCCACTTTTCGTGCCGAAAAAAGCGACACACCGCGTCATCTAAGCGAATTCTACATGCTCGAAGCGGAAATTAATTTCATGCATAGCCTGGATACCCTAACAGGTTTTGTAGAGTCGCTGATCCGGAAACTGACTGAAAGGCTATACCACACCTCTGTAACACAGGAGCTTCTTTCCGCAAGAAGAACAGGACAACCTGGTGCGATGGAGCTTAGCTCCACACTTTCTGAACGATGGACGAACCTATTACGCCCTTCTCCATGGCCAAGAATTACATATACCGAAGCCATCAAGCTTCTACAAGATGCAGAGAAGAAAGTGAAGTTTGAATTCCCACCGTCATGGCAGGACGGTATCCAGCTAGAGCACGAGAAGTATCTCGTTTCTTTGCTAGGAAATGGCGGACCAATATTCATTACCCATTATCCAAAAGTGGTGAAGCCATTTTATATGGCTCCTTCAGACATGCAGACGGTTTCTGATGTAGCTGATAAGACCGTTGCATGTTTCGATCTTATTTTGCCAGAGATCTGTGAGGTTGTTGGCGGATCTTTACGTGAACACAGGCTCGAGCATTTAATCGAGAATATGCGTGACCATGGCTTACTTAAGGTCCTCTCTCCTGAAGACACTCCAGCTGCAGGTGAAGCGACATACCCCTATTTGCAGTCAAATGAAAGCTTGGGTTCTCTTCAGTGGTATGTCGATCTACGACGATGGGGCAGTGCGCCGCATGGAGGATTTGGCATTGGCTTTGATAGGTTTCTAGGCTACTTAGCCGGTGTCTCAAGCATCCGGGATGTTGTTCCCTTCCCGAGATATTTCAATCGAGCTGACTGCTGAGCCGAAACTGTCTCCACACAATAGTTGGGACCATTGTGGGCTTGATAGATTCTACATGGTTTATATCATGATGTAACACCATACATTATCAATATGTCTGTTTTCAATAAACCTATTACTTCTTTTGTGAGCCGAGATTTATGATATTCTCCCGGTATTTCTCCCGGAATGTTTTAGAACCACAAACATTGTCAACGGTTATAGAACCGTGAGCCCTCCGAAATGTTGCTCTATGTAAAATAGAAGCTTTTGGAGACACTGGCCGTCTTCCTAGCCGTCTTCGGTCTTGAAATTGAAGTTAGCTCTACCCACGCAGCACATACTCACGTCCGAAAAGAGTGTGGAAGAATCCATAAGTCACAGCCAAAGCCCGAATGTCCCGGAACCTTTCTGCTAGCCGCCCGCCCCAGGATCCTTGCGTCTTTCTTTCCACTTCAAGATTCCCTGTTGCTTTTTCATAGAGAGAGGGGAGGTTATCGGCATGGTATTTCTTCTGGAGAGAATAATACTGTTCCCGAGGATAAATCGCCCAGAACTCGTCTTCGGTGTAGTAGTTTTCGGAATAGAGGACCTTATATCCCAATAACTCACTGGTCTTATGCTCCAAATTACGATTCGCTTGAACAAATTCCTTTCGTTGTTTACAAAAAGGGGTATAAACACCAATATCCAGGAGCATATCACGATGGTCAGCATAGTTAGTCCAGAAACCCCACGAGGGAGTCTCCTTAAGAGACACCGGGCAAAACCACAGTGGATAGCAGCATAAAGAGCCATCTATGTAGTCAACCATCTCCTGTGCTCGCTCAAATGGCACAGCAACATCTTGGATAATATGCCGTCTCACAAGCCCACTCTTGTGTAGAGCATGATAAAGGTTCCCAGATCGCATCCACCAGTCGAATAGCCATCGGGTAAACCCATTAATAGGCAACAAGGGCACGGCCGCTAAAGCCATGTCACCAGCCCAGAATGCCCCGCGGTCGTAGCGAAAGAGATATTCTCGAAGCGGGATAGTTTCTAGTGTTCGCTGGGAACTATTGTCTTGAATAACGTTCTGAGCATGATGGTGAAACCATGGATCTTTCGCATTGGAGAAGGTTTGAACTGGATATTCGCCCGAGGGAATATCCGTCATCCGGCCGATGCAAATGACTCCCTGGTCTTTTCGGTACATAAGGCCGTCCATAAAATCATTTGAGGGGTCGGCAATCGCGGCATTGAAGGCCTGGACCATCGCACCCATGTCCTTCACAGGACAGTACTCAAGCGTCACATAAGGCTTTGCTTCGATCAGCCGAACTTCTAAGAGAGTGACAATGCCGAGTGTTCCAAGAGATGATGAGGCACCATATAATAGGTCAGAGTTCTCTGTACTCGAAGCATGAAGAATGCTGCCGTCGCCCAGGATGATCTCGATTTTCATGACACTCGCTTCAAAGAGACCGTATTTGAAACTGCTACTTTCGCCCGAGGACCCCGAGAACCCGCCGCCAACGGTGATATTGGGGAATTCCATCACCACCGTGGGTATCAACCCATGTTGCAAAGTATGTTCAACCAGCTCGGCCATACTTACGCCGGCTTCAACGACAGCTACCTTACGGTCCGTATCGACATTTAGAACATTGGAAAGGCCACAGATATCTATGGTATTCTCCTTGCGATGCCCGCTGGGCCTGGTAGTTGATGTCGTACCATGATATATCCGAAAGGGCAGCTTTAATTCATGAAATTCTTTCACTTGCGCCGCGATCAGAGACACGGTCTCATTATGCTTCTCCATCGCCTTTCGACGGTGTCGCTCGTCACAACCCTGTGGAGTGCCTAGGATTCTGAGTTAAAAATTCGGGGTTCTCTTGAGCTCCGACAGTTTAAAATGATTGTTATAATCAAAGACATGGGGAAATCCCCGCATTTTCTGAGTTGTCATTGTCTTCCAGGACTTCACCCTGTAGTCCCAATTGGTCATCGCCTGTCGTACGAAAACCGTCGCACAAGCTTGGCTCAACAATGTTTAGATTCTTAAAACGTTTCATGGTTTTAGGTATGTAAGCTGTGAAGCTCTCATTTAAGTAGCACTAAGCTGATGGGTGACTCGCCTCTGGCAATGTGGTCGCCAGATACCCTGAGTGCTCGGCAGGGTTGAGGGGTTCTTAATACTCATCGTACCTAAGAAGTGGGAACAGCAATATGAACTGGGATAGAGAGGAGGGCAGTTGTGATCATCGAGACTTAATAAAACAGATGATCGACTTCGCAGCCAAAGCTGGCTTTTCCAATATCCGAAATCAGGTTGAAGACTGTTGGTTTCTTTAAGTTATATGTTGCATGGATGACGGATCAAAAGAGGAGAAGTGGAGAAGGCGGGAAGTTTCTGAATGCGAATACGAAGTCTGTCATCCTTCGGCTTCGATCTTCCAGAAGCAATTAAGAAACTTGTGCAACTAACCACACCCTTAGCTTCAAGAGCTCTTGCTAGTTGAGTGGTATTATTCCTTATGATTGCATCGTGCCTAAAAGGACCCTTCGATCTAGCATCCAAATGCAGCGATATACTTTAGAGCCGCAGAGGGCCAGACGGGACCTGCAAGCATCTCGACAAGGCACCCTGGTTCACCTTCTAAGTCCGGGGTCCCTATCGAGGTAGTATTCCAAAGTCGTGCCAATCTGTTCTCGGCGCTTGAAGTCGGAAATACATGCTCCGGATGATTTCTTCTGCCCTGAGAACGGTTCCTCACCATGCATGCGTTGTCAGGGATTGCTGATGCAGGACCAAAATGAACGGCCTGATCGACTGGGACCACCGCTGATTGAAAAATCTTAGCCACGGAACGCTACAAACTCCACTTATAAAAGGGCATTTCCGGCGATGATCGTGTTGAGATCTTTGGTCCCTCTCCTAGGCGGGCGATCTCTTTTTGCCTTCGTGGTAAACAACGACGCAAACAGGCATGCAGCTTCTCAGAGCCCCTAGCCGCCACTTGGCGTTCCTGGCGGTTGTTTTAGCCAGTGCTTTGCTGGCTGAACCCGCTGCAGCGGTCCCAAATCGTGCTCGTGATATCAATGCCGATAGAGATGGCAATAGTGACCCCTTTGCTATCCTCGATCCCCAGAACTGGGTCAATCCAGACAACATGACCTGGGCGGATTTCAAAACTCCTCCTGGGACCACTTGGGCCGACCCATCTCGAAAAGGATCTATCCGTAACTTCAACATCGCGCTCGTTGCTGTCGACTACAAAGACAAAGGTTTCACCATAACCCAGGCGCCTCACTCAGACATTTTCGGCAATCCGCAACCCAGCGGTGCGAACATTAAACGTGAGGACGTGACATCTTTCTATCACGATTTCCTCAACAAGCCCGGTAAACTCAATCTTGGGCATACCCTTCATGAGTATTGGATGGGGGACTCAAACGGCAGATATGGAGTCGACCTTACCGCATTCGGTGTCTACCAAATGCCACAGAAATCCTGGCAATATGGTGTCGGTAATAGCATGAACCCAAATGCATGCCCTGTCCTAGGTGCATGCAACCTCGAAATTCGGAACGATGCTCTTGGTGCATGGCGCAAGGACGTTGGGAATGAAAAGGCCGACAGTTTTGAACTTGTTTTTATCCTTTCTGCTGGCCAGGACGAGTCAGCTACATGGCAAGAATTTGGTGAAATGAAATTCCTGACTCCACAGGATGTCCCAGATTCATTCGGGCCACCAAAGGATGGAAATGGCAACCATACGAATTATGCTCGCACCCGATATGTTCCATGGACTTCATGGGCCTCAGCCTCCACCATCTGGCCAAACGCTGATGGAAAGTCTTCCACTCAAGCTGAAAGCTCTGGTATGGGAACATTTGCTCATGAGCTCAGTCATTTGCTCAACATCGGTGACAACTACAATAACCCTTATGGAACACCACTGCGTCGATCTTACACCGGACCATGGTCTATGATGTCGCGTGGCTCTTTCAATGGACCTGGGGGCCCACACAGCCGCTGGCAAATTCCTCCTACAATGGGTAGCTCTATGGGATCACTCCATACTCTACGTGACAAAATCAAGCTCGGATTAGTCGACCTACCAAATATTCTTCGAGTATCCCGAGAGGCATTGGCAAAATCTGGTACCGTTGTTGCACGTGTGACAGCACGTTCAATTCTCCCGGGCAAGGGCGATCTGCTTGGTCTTCGTATTATCATGGACAAGGATAGGTCACCGAAATGTGACATCCGTACCGACCCGTTCTGTGACGGAGGTGGATATAATAACTATGATCTCGAGGTTATTGACCGCTTGGGTGCGGACTCATTCTGCCCGGATTCTGGAGTTATGATTAGCAAGACGAAATCTGAAGAATTTGGAGACTATCAGTGGACGATAGACGCAAACCCACAGGACATCAAGATTGTTGATTTCATCCGTCCAAACGGCGTTCCGGCGATGATCACTATTGGCGATTACCGTCAATTGCTTGATGCATTGTTCCACGCTGGTACACGCTCGGGCAGCGAATTCGAATTTGTCGACAAAGCGAATAGCCTCCATTTCTATATACTTGATATTCACCGTGATCAGAAGAAGATTCTTTCGTACACTCTTGCAGTCCGCTCGACTGATCGCGGTGACCCACACAAGCGTGGTGTTCGCATCTCTGATGGTGAAGTCTCAACCGGACGTGGAAACTCTCCAACTCACAAGGGCGTCACTTGCACATTCAACCTCCGAAATACCGGCTCTTACTCTGCGGCAGGTGGTAAGCAAAAGCATCCGCAGGATATCTCTGCGTTCTTAAAGTCGGACGTCTACCGCTTGAAAGCCGCCGTCAAAGGTAACGGCTGGAAGGTTGAATTGCCTAATGCGTTCGCCACCGCTGAGTTTGGAAAATCTACGGCAGTCAAGGCAGCTGTGCTCGCTGACTCTTCTGCATCGGTGGGCGCTGTGGTGACGTTAACAGCCACCTCGGAGTCAGACCCGAAGGTCTCTGCCACAGGCACCTGTATCTTGACTAAGATTATCAACTGAGGAGAGGGTTGCAATAGCAATCTCAGACCTCTATCCCTATGAAATGAGATATCGGAATTAATTAGTGCAATTGCATTGAAAAATCCAACTATCACCGTCTAGAAACAAGTTGTGCCTTGATAGCTGTAGTCCCTGAAAACTTCCAATCTGTTTAACGAATGTTGGAAAGTCCAGAGAGATGTACATACATACAACCAACCGGCAGTCTTACGGCTGGTTATAGAGTAACCTATTGATTTAGTAGCACAGTAGGAATTGGGCGATGTGGACTCCTAATTAGCTACTTGGCATGATGTACTGAGTATCAGGCTTTGAAGAACCCACCAGCGATGGTCAACGACAAGCTCCCTGTACTCCGTAGCCATATCAAAGTTGTCTGAATCTGGGATAACATTGGACGAGTGAGGACAGATAATATCCTATCCTTTCATATCCATCGAATGGTTTCACGGCTACAAGATTGATCAATCAGAAAATCTATCCGCCAGCATATGTAAGTACATACATACAAGGAATCTATTAGTGGTGTAAGACTCTAGGACTGGTTAGATTTCCGACCAGTACCAAAATATGTGTAGTGAGACGTTCTCGATATCATTATGCAGATAGGTTTCATTGGCACTCTACGAGTGAGAAAAACCTGTTCTTTGTATTTATGAAACGGAGTAATTGTAGTGATCTGCCAACTTTTCGAGCAATCTAACCAGTACATTAAATGATCCTCGAAGGATACAGGCCGTCGACTTGGCAAGGTTTTACCCTTTTAGTTTTCCAAATGACAAAGGTATTCAAAACGCGACAAGATTTTCCAAGAGTATTGAAGTATGGGTCAAGTACGCACCCATCCAAGCATGAAACATGCCATGTGTTTTTTTGGCAAGAGAAAATGCTTTGTAAAAAGCGAGTACTCCATAGTGGACGATGATGCCTATATACATATCATTCCTTGGACATTCGAAAAACAGGGTGCTGTCATTATTGCGGTGTCCACGAGTGGGTTCCAACGTGGGCGTAGTTTTCTCATCAGTACTCCGTGGGCTTGCGCCACATCTTGGCTTGAAGGCCACGCTTTTTAAACAACGTTCCGACTCAAGCTTGTCGGGTTCTTTTGAAGGTCGATTTTGCTCTCGTCCGAGATCCATGTTAAGCCTTTTGTTTGCCAAGTTATCTGTCCATGTGAGGAGCAAGGTCTTAGGTCATAAGGTCTCGGGTGATGGTTTATTCTTGAAATTTTTTTTCAAGCGTCTACTCCGTACAGGTCGGATATCCCCAGGTTTCTCAGTGCGCAAAGATTTCGAGATCCGATCCCCTTGCAAAAATGTTTCGTTACACATGTTCAGATGGCAACAGGCTTCCAGACCCAAACAGAAGGGACGCAAAACCCAAACCTTATAAATAACCTTAATGCGTTCCCGCTCCAATCATGCAGGGATTCGATCCAAGCCGCTTGGCGATAATCCACCCATGGACTTGGCTACGAAGCATCTCTGGCGGGGAGCCCCACACAGAAAAGAAGCATAAAACTGACCCACCATTGCCAAGTCCTGTTCAAGAATGGGTCCTGGAATCGTGCTGTAATTGGCTACTTTGACCGCAATGCTAAAAACTGTTCTGCTGCAGCGGAGGTTCCTGTGGGATCCTCTCTGTGGGCATGATCCCGCAATCGATGTATCAGACGGCGTGGAAAGACGCAAATTTACGGAGTCCGGATTCCATGTCCATTTCAGTATTTACAAGAGGGGTCCTGTGCCCCCGTGCGACTCGGAACGTACTGCGTGTGCACACCTGTCCTCCGCATTCAGGACAACTTTCCCGGTAATTTCAGATTCAGCAACCTGATAAAATTTTTAAATAAATCCTGAGCCTAATAATTATTGCGAAACGAATTCTTACATTCAAGCCACACTTGGTACGAATCTCGCGAGAAACCAACAAGAGAGAATTTCAAAGCCGAAAGCTTACGGCGGCATGTCATCATCAGCCAAGTCCACTCGCTCGATTGGCGCCAAGCCCCAACACAGACCACAGCCAAGTTGATAAGCTTGGCATCTTGGCTCTCTTGGTTGTACGACGTGCCACAGCATCGCCGATCGGGCCAAGGCTGGACTTCCTGAGCTTTGACTGAGGAATCAATAATAATCATATAGCCTCGAACTCCTTTTGGTCAAAACGAAAGGCTCTTTGGGGGCGCACCATAAGACCATCTCTTGGGGTAATTGCGCTGCAAGGTTTCCGTTGAACGACATAGAGTTACGCCACAGGCAAACGCTTGCCCATGAGTGAAAGTCACGCCAAGGCGATAGGCGAAGCGAGTTTTTGGATGAGAACCTAAAAATGCCTCAGCACGGCATATAATACGGTCACAAGGAAAGACACTTTAAGATGGGAGTGATGATATCAAATTGACGAAAGTATGGAGCGTGGAGCATCGAGTAGTTTGGATTGAAGATTTCTCCAAAAGTATGTCTAAGTACTACGAGCACGGAGTAGTCTACTTGGTTTTTTATGCCAAGGACTTAACAAACGGTCTGATTCGAGCAATTCAAACTGCTAAAAAGCAATTTGCATTCTTCATCTCACAACGGCCAAGTCTCCGAAAGCTTGTCAAAGCCACACCACTTTTGTTTTTGTCTGGAGAACCCCGTATGTATGTATGTATGTACTCCGTACTCCGTTCTGTACCTACATATAGTAGTGTAGATGGAACTGCGAGTCTCACCATGCCGCGCCTATCTTGTCTGCCTTTGGTGGAGAGATATGTGATTGGAATCGCAATTTTGAGAGGCTTTTCCTTACGAGATACTGAGGATCGTAACAACCTGTCAGCTGAAGGGCAAAACCAGCCACAACACATGGAAGAACCAACAATTTCATATTTGTTACTGTATCAGCATTCTTGCGAGAATAATAAGTTTTTATCTCTTTTCTAACTGTCTCGGAAAGGTGAAGCATGTTGTCTTCGAAGATCACATTCTGGAACGCCGCATGACTCACGTTCATGACCAATTTCGGTTATTTGACGAAAGACTGACAAATACGAGTCATTGAGACCTGAGGAGAAGACTAGAAAACTTCCAACGGCCCCGTTTTGGCTAGTGCTCGCGAGCCTCTTTTTGAATGTTACTCTACGGAGTAGTTACTCTGTACCGCGTAATATAATATTATAACAGACCCTCCTCCTCTTTGGTGGACTCTCGATATGTGTGTGTTACTCGGTGGCTCTTCGGAGTAATAAAGTGAGGAATCTGCGACATATTTCAAGGTTATCACAGATGTTTAGATTGAGAAACTCCGGACCAGGCTTGGCGAGGAGCATACGAGCACTTGAATCTTCACCCTCATGATCAGAGGAATCAAGTGGTTCTCGATTCTTGGATCTGATCTCACTAGATCGAAAGCGAATTCGACGGCAAAACAAAGATGCTTGGCGGGCTTTTTCTTCGCAGACGAAAGAGTGGACGTGCTCCATAACTTCATGGATGGAAACTATAAGAAGACAGTTTCACAAAGGAAGGGGTATGGTTTCCATACTTGAGAAACCAGGATCCTCCGATATCACCTATTCCCAGTGCATACCTTGGAGTATATGGAGTACTCCATAGAGAGAGAGAGAGATGGAAAGGAAATCCAGGCTCTTTTGGACTGCCAAGAGTTCGGATCAAGACAAGCCAAGTTGCTGGTCTGCTATTTAAATGCGACGTCGAGAAGCCACACGGTCATCTAACCCAACTTAAAATAGGAGCCTTAATTTCAGAAGCACACTCAAGTCATCCGCGATTCAGTCGCAGGAACACCAGTGATCGCTGGTCGTTTTGGAGCAGCCTAATAAACAGATAGATTTATTGGCATAACAAGTTCCTATTGGTACTTGTGTTGAGAAAGTGTTGCTGGAGCTGGCCTGAGAAAGGGTGGGACGTGTCGGCGTTGCGTATCGCCAAAACCCAGGCGTGGGACAATGAAGAAGGAGGATTGGCACCACAAGCCTTGACTGAAACGCTTTGCTACAGAGTAGTTGTGGCCGGTTTTTTGGGCGCTGTTGGTTTCCAATTAAAAGTAGCAGCAACAAGGAGGGGACTCCGAAAAGAAGATCTCTGAGAATGCGGAGACTCCGGCAGGCTGTCTATCACCGCCTTTGTGTTACAGTAGCCTCTTTCTCCTTCCTCTTCTGAGATGCCCAACAACTTTTCGAGGGATCGAGGGGACCTCAGCTGAAGGATGTAATGCGGTGCGAGGGATTGGCGGATTGGCGGCTTGGGGGAGGGGGCGCCTTGTGTGTTCCTTTCCCCGAGAAATCATTTAAACTACCCTGCCATTACATAATAAACATTGGTGCCAAGTCTAGTTTAGGTTTTTTAGGTTTTTAGGTTTCCAGTTTGGCGCTTCCAAAGAAGCCGAGGGACGAAAAGCCTCCCCTGATAAAGTTCCGTGGCTGTGGGTCGCGGGTGTCAAGCGGTAATAAATGGTTTGGCCTCGCAAGCTTGACCTCATTTGTTGAAAACGTGGAGACTTTTCGCTCCAGCCTCTAATTCACTCCGACTCACGAGTCACAACGAAGACTCTCTCTGGCTTTGTGCGGGAATCGGGCTATTGCTTGGCTGTTCTAAGCATCAAAGGCCTCTCCACAATAAGGGTCCAACATGACAGTGGGTATATACTAGGATAGGACATGGAGATGACAGAATCCCGCGGAAATATCAGACAACCCGATGCGACGCCATCGTCATAATTAGGAAATCAATTAGTTCCAAAGGTACGGAGTACGGAGTACGGAGTACGGAGCTGTACGAGAATGTGAAATTGAGAGGCCTGCACCCTGAGAATTTGGATGCCTAGCTAATTAGTCGAGCAGAGAATAAGATAAGCTTAAGCTTTATCAATTGTGGAGAGTCGAAGCGAGCGAATGAAGGAAAGAGACATTGCCGCCACGCCTAATTCGGGCAACGGATGACAGCTCGTTAATAATAATAAGCTGAGCCTGAATAACGAAGTGCCTCACCGGGGCTAC
The DNA here is from genome assembly GCA_014964245.1 of Nannizziopsis barbatae. NCBI lineage: Eukaryota > Fungi > Ascomycota > Eurotiomycetes > Onygenales > Nannizziopsiaceae > Nannizziopsis > Nannizziopsis barbatae. Next base: position 3,323,850 of record JACVYH010000003.1, read on the forward strand.
TTCATTATTAATAAAGAAACAGGCAGGCTGCACACGTACGGAGTAAAGACGTGTCCATTAACTCCGTATCTCGGGCTCAGCGTCGAGTGGATCTGGGCAACATGAGGTTTTTTTTGTCCTTTTTTCTTTTTTCTTTCTTTTTTTTTAAGAAACCCATTTGTAGATTTTAGGTTCAGCACTCCCGTGCATGATGGGCGTACTTCGGAGTCGCCTATTCGATTAAGTATACGGAGTAGATTATTCAGTCCGTCAATCCCACCGAAGGCTGGAGGAAGAAGGATGAAAACCTCAAGCATACAGTTCAGCCCATGAATCCATATACACAACTTTTATCCTCACAGCCTATTCCGTACATACAGCCTACAGGCTCAAAGCCGAGAAACCGTACCGGCGATGGAGTCAAGAGCGGAGCCCTCCGTAATCAACCATAACAAGAATAATGTTGAGAATAATTATTAATGAACCGACATTGCACAAGACGCAAGCATTGGCCCTTGTCGCTCCGCTCAGGAACGCTTATTTCGTCTGGGGTGCCGCTCCTTCCGCTCATCTCACGAGGTGAAAGCTTGTCTTCCGGCCAAGAGTCGGAACAGCGACTGCTCTCGGTGTTAGGAGTATTTTATTTAAAGAGGATTCAGAATTGCGAGCGAGGATGTGATTGCCTCCAGCCTTGGCGCGGTCTAAGCACGAGTCTTTTTTCGGGCGTCCAAGCCGATGTTGTGCTGGTATTCCCTAAAGTTTCAACTGTCAGTACGGAAGGCAAATTGGATACCAGGGAACGCCTCATAGCCTTCTTGTAGGATGCCTCATTCTGGCTGCTCGAATGCTCAGAAAAGGGGCATTATTCTGTGATGGTGTCCCTCAGCTCTTCAATATTTCATAGTGATATCATGATCTTGTCCGACTGCAACAAGCGGATAGCATCGATATCTTACCCGGTGGATCAGGCCCCATCATTTAGTTAGTTACTAGCGCAATACGCGTGGTGAGAAGGACGCATCGAAGCTTAATATATGGGCTCTGTCCTCCGTAATAAGTTACTTGGTATTCAGGTAGTTGACTATGCCTACCTCACGTGGCATGGCATTCCCGCTGACCCAAAAGAAGCGTAACAAACTCCTTATCTCTTAAATCTTCTTCCTCCACGTCTTCAATCCCTCAACTCTCACTTGCACTGTTTTCGTGCTCCGTACTTCGCGTGCGCCTCGTCTCTCTCTTTGTTGCATAACACCTCTCGCCATTGATTTGGAGGACTTGGAAGCTTACAATCTCTCTGATCACTTTTCGCATACTCTATTACTCGGATCTAGGCCTCGACCACGCGATATCATTGAACTTACCCGCCCTGATCTAAGATTGAACAAGTCTAACAAAGAATTTCAAATCGCATACATAATTGGTGAGCTCAGAAATCCTGAAATAAAGCTGGCATACTCTCTGCATGCATGCCTCCTCCTTCCCTCCTTAGTCTTGCGATAGTATGCAGTTGGCCTCTCATCTTACTATGGGAATCCAGTACTTATATTTACAAGGATCACACTTGCTGCATGTTATTGAAAACTTTCTCAGCGTTCTTAATATCCTTCTCAGTTCTAGCAAAGCTGACAGCTTTTATTTAGCATAGTACTCACGATCTTGACTCGCCTCAGATTCAGTGGATGAGCTTCTTTGCTGTGTGGGTTGATTAGAACCCACTTACAATTATTGGAAAAATGGAAACATACCATGGTCATGTCCGCACTCCGGCTGACGCGATAATATTATTTGAAGCGTGTCGACTTGGTCTTTTGCCACGAGTACAGAGAAGGCTTTCTGAAAAGGAACGGCAATCTATCAAGTCTGGGTCCGTCTTTGTCTGGGATGAAAGGGAAGCTGGTATGAGGCGATGGACAGACGGGAAATCATGGAGCGCTAGCAGGGTGTCTGGAAGCTTTTTGACATACAGAGAAATGGAAGGCAAACGAGGAGGCCATTCGTCATCAAGAAGTGCAAAGACTCCAGAGAGTAATCGAGGTAGCGATGAGGATCTCGGTGACGGAGGTGAAGAAGGCCCTGATGGGTATCGTTACAAACCAGACGGTCTCATGAAGCAGTCATTCAGTATTACGACTTCTACTGGCCAACATTTGCACCTCATCAGTTACTATGCGAGGTCACATTCCAACGCTGCCGGTCTAAATCAGCCATCAACCGACCCAGCTTTGCGACAAATTCGACCACAAAAAGGCCTTTATCCTGAGTCAAGTGTCAATGACCAGACCAATCTGCCAGCCGTAACCCGTGGGCCCATGGCTGGTGCTCCTTTAGCCGTTCCTCCTCCAATGGCTTACGGTCGCCCGCATCCTCATCCATATGCTGCCGCACCATACGCCTGGGCCTCACCTCCATTGATTGGCGCCCCACACGTTTCTCTATACATCCCCAACTATCTGCCGCCATTGGGCGCCAACGGACATTACCCGTACGGCCATCCAGCATATCCTCATCCACCCCCTGGCTATCCTTCCCCGTACGATCGCATAATTCACCCAGCTGAACATAGCGCAATGGCACATCATCTACATGCTAGCGGTGCTCCAATACCTGCGCACGGAGTTCCATACTATGCGCAAGGTCATTCACCAATTATCCGTCATGACTCCATGAGTGCTCATCCCCAGACCGCTCACCCAGTCACGCCGCCAGCCGAAACAGACGCTCGCTTTGGACCTCCTAGAATGGACCACATACATGACCAGAGAAACGGTCCTCAAATGGTCCCATCTCCTTTGAAAGCCCCAGATACAGGATCCCCCGCCAATGGTCTCCACAACCATTCGCAACCAGTTTCTGCCGCCAATGTCGTACCGAGCATCAATGCACTCGTGAACACCGTTCAAGTCCCAGCAACGGGTCCTCCACCTCCCTCTGAACCAACCAAGGTTTCAGTACCGCTCAAGGGCTTTGGCACGCCCCCTAAAATTGTCAATCTACAGGTTTCGTCCGTTGATGGGCCAAAGGACATTCCGAGTGATAAACTCGGCTTTGGGGAAGATATGAGAGCTTTACGGCAGCTAGATAGGGTTTTTTCGGCATGAAAGCCACTCTCGTATTATGACGATAAAAACGCCGGCCTCGATACCATAGTCTTCCACAGAGGAGAGCATTTTCTACTTCATTTTCTTGTGTATACCCTTATGTTACCATGTTTGAGTTCCTCTTTATTGATGTTCTTTTTCTTGCATGGCATCTCCTTTCCTTCAATTTCCCATGGGTCTATTATTGTCATGCATTTTAGTGGGACGGTCGTCATGTGCACGTTAGGCGCGGTCATAGGAAGAGGGTCAAAAATGGCATCGGATGTTTTTATTCATGGTCTACTACCCTCGGAGTTTCGAGTCTTTTAAAAACCTGTTTTTACTTTCTGTGAAGGTGAATTTGTTTGTGTATACTACACCTTGATTCAATATGCAAGAATGAGCACTTACTAGTTACCGAGGCTCGAAAGAGATCAAAGAGGACGGGGTATCAACGACACCGTATATACAGTCGGCGCAGCTGAGGTTGAACGGCGTCTTCGTGTACTATAATCTTACTCGAGATATATTGAAAACCTGTACCTACACTATTCTTCGTTACGGACAATTTGTAAACTATCATCTCAACCAAGCTTTTTCTATTTCAATCATTACCGTGAACTCAGTGCCCGCGCGGCCCTCGAGAGCCAATGGGTAAGACCTGGCCGAGCGTTCCATTACCTATTGGTCTGGGCTTATTGAATCAAGAGTTCCAAGGCAACAGATCTGCAATTGGAATGGAAGGCAAACGCAAATTGCGTCTGTGTGGGGGTTTCTTGGCTCCAGAATAAGGTATGCCACCACGCCCTTGACTCTATTTGCCTTCGAAGATCACTCCAACGTCGTACACATATCATAGCACAGTACTCCGTACGCTAAATCAAAGACTAGGATTCCTTCAGGGGCATGGCGATCCCTCAGTAAAATGCTTGTCTGAGCTTGAGAACAGGGAAAATTTATGGAGCCAAGGAGAGTGGGTTAGGCCAAGATCCTGCCCACCGATACTCTGCCACGGATATGGCCTGAACGAATCACTACTCACTTTCACTCCTTAGTCCTGAGGTGGAGGATCAGGAATTAAGGAGTCCCCATTTTGTCATTTTGGAAAGTGGTTTTGTGGCAGCAATCTCCTTACCTCAAAAATGAGTCAAGTATGGAGTAATATTACTTTTTTAAGACAGCCAAACAAATACCCGCACCATGACGAACCACGACGTTCACACGGCATGTGACAGTCTAAATTATGCATAAACAGCAAAGAAAAGGTCTTAAAAGTCTAAACTCACTGACCGACCCCGACTTCATGCAGCCATGTTGATCACCCCAAAAAACCTTCGATTTTGGACTAGAAAGGTCCTCAAGGGCCCCTAGTTCCCTGGTCCCTGCAGGTATTACAGAACGGATAGGCACACTTCGGGACTGACGGCATGGTATTTCGACGGCTCAAGGTTTTAACTTATTGCTTTTCTTGGTTTAGAAACAACTTTATATACTCAAAAAATCTTGAAACCTCAAAAAACCTTGGTTTTTCCAATTGACGCCCAACAATTATTATTAAGAGAACGATCCGCGGGTGCCGATACGGAGGCTGAATAGCATATAAGGAGGTCACGAAGACGGCGCCCATCTTTTTGGCGATCGGCTGTTGTTGAACTCAATCGTTTCGGGCGCTGGGACACCTGGAGATAACGAGCTTCCAATTAACGCGAGATTTTTCCTCGGACATTTCGTCCTCTAGGCCGGATTGAAATCTAGAACGAAGCCAACATCTGCTTCCCCCTCCAATGCGGGATGATTACCAGTAGAAGTCCTGGGGTACGCTTGTTGTCCGAGAAAAAGCCGCCCAGGTATGTCTATAAAACCGAATATGTGCGAAATAACGAAAATAAATGTGCAAGAGAAAATTCAACATCAGTACAAATGCAGACGGAGTAAATTCCGTAATATTTCAAGCGCTGGACGGATGATGCTATGTCTCAACCCGGGAACTCCAATCACCAAAATGACAAAAACAGGGCTTGGTCGTTCATACGGTCATCATTCCAGTGGAGTGAAGGAGTGATCAGTGATCAATATCCAACATGCTTCTCACTTTTTGCGCCCTTGCTTGAGAAGTAAGGGTTGATCCCGAAAATGCTGTGCTCTGACTGTTCGCACGGCTTGGAATAGGTCTCGTCTCGGGAGTCGGAATGTTACCGCCGTGTGCAGGTGCAGGTTTTGTTCTCTCTTCTTCGCCGTCCTCGATCACAAATCGGTCTCTCCGCGGCCACTCAACTTCAGGCCCCGCGGAAGACGGTTGGGAGGGATCTTCGTCTCTATACTTAGTAGGATCGAGGACACCCATCTCAACCATTTTTTGTAGATTTTTCTTAGTTGCGTTTCCACCGCCTACCTCTGCAACAAGAGTCCTTAGCGCGTCATCGTCCTCTAACCCGGCGCTGCTCGGGATATAGTCGGATCTTGAACGTTGCCAAGAATGCGGTTTCCGATTCTTCCGGTCAATGCCTAGGTCCTCATCGGCAGCTCGTCCACGTTCTGCGCGTTGACGTATTAGTTCCCTATCCTCATTAACATCAAAATAGCCAAAAATATTGAGTACTATGAGAATGAGGAGAATAGGGGTGTATCCGAGTCCGTAAAGCCAACCAGGATTGCCATTGATCTTCATAGGAGACACAGTCCACTGGAAACTCGACGCAATGCCGAAAGCAGTCCGAACGGCCGCAAGAAGAATCGCCATGACGAATTTCATCGGAGTGACGGCAAAATAGAAAGCGATGCTCCTTCGACCTTGGGGGCGGTGCTTGTATCTGTACAGGCTATGGCCGAGGCTGTAGCAGATAATGAATAAGCAGACCGCTGCAAGAATACTTGCAGATTTAAAACGTCCATCAGTAGCAGTGGGCTTTGCTAAATCCTCCTGTTGGTCAAGGCTGCGCTGTTTCTGTATATTTGTCCATGATCTTGGGATGGTCAAGAAGAAATTTAGGAAGCCAAAGAGGTAGAATAATAGCGGCAAGTAGAATTCTTGCTTTTCCCGATTTGTATGAGCAGAAAAGGCGAAACTATCCCGGTCATGGATCTGACGTTCCTGCCACGAACCCCTGGGCGCCGTTAGTATCAAAAGCGACATTGAGACCATTTTTGTGATCGAGACTCACCAGTTTCTCACGCCTTCCCAAATCGCAGCGAGCGCGGCTGGGAACATCATGTAAAAAAAGAAGCTCTGCAGTATTATTGCTATGCCTGGCAGATAATCCCGATCAACATCGATGCTCATCAAGCAGCTAATCATCCCGCAGGCTCCCACGAAACACATCCAATACCACTGCCATCTCCGTCCAACCAAGCTCCACCTTTTATCCAAGGGTAGGTACCTTGCACCATGTTTCCGAAGGTTGGCCAGCGTGAACAATAGTGTAAGGCCGAACATTGTCGCAAAGGCAATTCCGATTGAACCGCGAGCTTCGATGCCGTCAATCGGGGTGTAGCAAGAAGTACCATTAATCCAAGTTCCATTCGAAAGCATCAGAGGCTTGTATTTCTGGAATGTAAGCCAACAATTAGATCCGTTCGATAGGGTCCCATTGGAGTATAGTGTGTAGTTGAAATGAGTCAAGGCAGTTCGGTTGAAATGGATCCCATTGATGACGGTATCTGTTGCATTGTCCCCATTACTGGGAAACTGCAGCAGTTCCCTCATCTGTAGCAGAGGCATGATCGGTAACGTGAGATGGACGCGTGTAAATTCGAGCTCGACGTGAGACTGGTGCCTACGATGGGTATCTGTTACGCCTTGGAGAATGAGTTAGGCTAGAGAAAGACTAGCAGGATATGTCAGCAACAGGTAGCTCGCGGGAGAACCATGCTAGCGTAACTCCTGCGACAGATAGGACCGGTTGGACGAGAGATGGTTGAATTTCTTCTGAATAGCGATGGGGTGAGGTGAAAATTGGCGTGACGGACGAAAGGCGGCTCATTCGGCATCGACGTCACTGGGTCGGTTCCAACTTCCCGACAAATATTGCCGGCTCGCCTAAAATTGCATATGTAAGTTACTACTCTTTTTATGCCTCGCTGCACGTGAAATCACGCCAGTCTCCAGATTGAACCACATTCTACGGTACGGGTACAGTCTACGGAGTATCAAATCATATACCGACTTTTGCACTGTCATAACACCAAATCTACTTGACATTCGCCTTTCACAGCTAAAAGTGCATCCAGGTTTAATCGCCACCGAACGCCACTTATTACTCGGTCCGCCATATCTCGCAACTTAAGGTTCTCAAACCGCGCAGCTTGTCTCGGGCACGCAAAGCATCGGCAGCGCAAGTATTGTTGAACCAACCTATTTTAATATTATCCATGAAGAACAAAACCGGTTCTTCCTCTATTTTCGCTGTGAACCTGATGCTGGTGAGCCCTCTCCAGTCCAGGCTGAACGCAATTGGGGTCAAGTTGCAGTCCTTAGACCCTGGGCAGGCAGGTATACTGAACGTAGCTCTGTCCGTTACTAGTTCAGTTTGATACCTTTTGACATACCTGCGTGCCATTGCTGTGACTATACAGGTGGAGTTAACCTTCTCGCTAGCACATCCGATATATGCCGAGGTGATATTGAACCAGAAGGCATCGTTGTTCATCCGTGGTCCGGATCCGAAATCCCCGGTCGCCATATTCGCTTGAGGAACAAGCATTGCAATATGCGGTTCTGATATCGGAAGCAACTTTTTTTCGTGGGAAGGCCCGTACGACCAGCCTTCTGAGAAAAAAAGATGATGATAAGGCCCAAATATCGGAGGATACTGGGCAGTATCATTTCTTTGAGGGCTGAATCTCGGCAAATCATCAAACTACACAGTCGAGAGTTAACGAACAACACTCCCATATGGAAAGAATGAGATCTATTTGAAGCCATACATCTAAAGTCAATTCCTCCGGCTCCCCACAGCTCTTTGATTCTCCCCAGCGGGAGGCAGTGGAAAGCGGTAAGGGAACTACTGTCCGAGTCGCTACGATAGTAGTTGAATGTAATGTGGATAGGTTAGCGGCCCTCGTCGGCTGTGGATACACTGTTACCGTTACTACAACAGGTGTCGCCGCTGAGCTGGTCCTACATTTGACATGACTAGTAATCAGCCTGATGTACTAGTAGTTTTTGAGCCAGGCCAAAGAAACATGACCCGTCATCACGCGAGTCCCAAGATACAAGCCATATGACGGAGTATCGGGGACATTTGGGCAAGGTTGATTCAAGTGTCTTGAGATGTTGGAGACTTACTCGTTTGTTTGGCCAAACCCTAGAACCACTGGCACCGATACAAGCAGAAGAGCTGCTCGAAAAATGTGTCGAGTCTTCATTGTTATGAACCAAAAATCCTCGGTGAACAAATGTTCAATATCTCAATGCCTTCTGCAACCTTGCACACAAGAATGAATACAAGACAGCCGCACGTTCGAAAGAGCCGGCCGGATCTTCCAAGGGAAACAGAATACATATTTAATATGTATTCGGCCATCAGATCGAAGTAGAGCGAGCTTACACTCTCGGGCATTTTCTCTTTTCTCCATGGACTCTACATATCTGTTTCATCTGCTGTATGTATGTTCGTCTTCGCTTCCAACGGTGTGATTTTCTGTCTTCAAGGACCAATTTCCAGCAGTAAAATATTTGGCGATGACACTCTTTGTATCATGTATGTGCATGCATACGTGCTGCCCGTGCAATAAACAATTAACGGACCGAGATTCGATATTGAGTCCCGATATCTAGGTGGAAACTACTGCGTGTCGGCAAACTTCTGAAACGGACGTCAAAGACACCAAAAACTCATGACCTGCGAATGCATGTGAACGATTTACGTCGTGCAGGAACAAAGCGAATCGGAGTTGCTTGCATTCATGACCGAATGCGGTATGGAGGCATAACATACATGAGATCATAGTATTCCTCAAAAAAACACCACAGTCTATCCAAACCATCTTGAGCCTTTGCATCCACGCCTTTAATAAGAGGATGCCAAAATCTTTAGTCTCCACTTCGTATGGAGTAGTTCCTCCGTACTGTTAGCCCTTTGAAAAATTCAACCAGTACGGTTTAATAAATGAAACTTTTTCGTAAGGTTATCTCCGTGATTCAAAACCCCGGAGTGTAACTAACTATCGATCCGCGATGGACTATGGAAGTGAAATTACGCCACGCATGAGGAACATTCTTTGGTGGTACCATTATTAGTGTCCATCTAGGCCCAACATGTCTAAAAGCGAAAACAGAGGCTTGCTTCTGGAGTGCCAAAGCCTTAAAAGGTTCTTTTACAAGCCTTCTAACAATCGTTCTCACTATTCCACAAGAACTTAAGTCGGGAGTAAGCCGTAGGCCGAACCCTTTTACTCCGTACTCAAAATGCTATCATTGTCACCCGAATGCTCACTCGTCAGTGGGATAGGTGGAAGCGAAATACGGAGTGATAAGATTCGATTCCACGTACGGAGTAGGGGAACCCTTGATTCCTTCTGAGGTTATTCTAGCGATAATGACTTGTTTCGAAACTGTTGGTGTTAGTATTCGCGTTGGTATGCAAAACAGAAGTCAAATTTCTTATTAGAATCTTTTTTGCATACATATTATGTATGTACTCCATATGTCCTGATCAAATGATAATGATAAGACATATAGAGAAGCCAGACGTGATATGATGCTACACACATCCTGGCCTAACAACAACAGTTCCTGGCATCAGACAGAGGTCCCACACACCAAGTAAACATATACATATATTGTATAAGCAACTGGTGTACTCCGTATCACCAATAATATCCGAGAAAACAAGGTCCGGCTCCTTTGTCCTTTTGGAGTCCTTTTTTAAAAGAAATAACTGCAGAGCAACTCTTCAAACCGCTGGATAAGCATTTTCAGCACCAGCAAGCAACACCGTATCGGAATGATAGGACTTAGTTCTCTCAAAAAAGCGAAAGGTCAGGCGGCGAACAAATCTCTCGATCCTAAGTGACTAGCTGACAACATGGAAAAGCTTGGCCTGGCGGAGGATGTCGCACGAGACGAGCCAGACAATACCGGAAGCTCGAGAACCAAACCTTTTCTTCCACTTAATGGATCTGTCGCCGAAGACGATCAAAGCTCTGAGAGCAGCTTTTGGGGGCTGCAGCTGATCATATACACCGCAACAATTCAGTTTAGGTGATTAAAAAGTCCATCTCCATTTCATCGATAATTTTTTCCCAGTCCCAGCTTTTACTTGGGCAGGCATCCATGATCTCCCATACCCTTTCGACAATACGTAATGCAGGTTTGATATTACGTAGACTGGAATATGCTTGGAGATGGCCGAACCCTTTCCGGATTCGGTCTCTTTGATGATTTTCAAAAGCGGAGCATCCTAGGAGGAATAATGGCATCAATAATATGCTGTAGGCCCCCGCATTCAGAGGCAACTGGTCAAGGAAAAGAAGGCCGTCATCCACAACTTGAGAAATTTTCTCATGTGGCCTGGAGGGCTGAATGGTGCGATACAGATAGACCCAGGTTGACTGCCGGTATAATTGAGCCGCATAGTAATTTTGGTCTTGCGGAGGGTACGAAGGCTCCCACGCCCGAATCCAGGAGTCGATGACAACTGCCTCGCCGAGGGTCTCATAGTCTACCGCAGGGTCGACTCCGTCATTCATGCGCTGTCGGATCTTATCTCTAATTACAGTAATCTCAGAAATATAGAGAAATAAGCCATCGAATATGCCTAAAAGAGCACCGGCTTGGGCGTGGGGGACGAAGTCAGGCAGTCGCAGATCACCAGTGAGGCAAATGGGGCGGCGATCGAGGGTAGTCAGCGAATTCGAAACGGCGTGATATTGGAAGAATTCGATGATGAACTGCCTGAACTTCTCATTTTTTGGCCGTTGCGTTACTAGGAGATACCTGGCGGCATCTAAATGAGACCTGTACTCTCCTTTTGTTTCTCCTTCGCAGATAGTGTGAAGACAGAGGGCAATTGTAGACGCAATCATTGGATCTTCGATTAGGATTTCTGTCGTCGTGTTGTCGGCCGTCTGCGTAGCGATGGTGTTTCTCAGATCAGAGATAGCGCGATGGAAGTGGTAATGCTTCCGTTCTTTGAACCGCGGGTCAGGATTTCTTGAGGAGAGATGAGATCCAGCGAGACACATCAGTGAATGCATTAAGCCTATGTGCTGCGTCGCCATCGGTAGAAGAATTTCCTTGAAGGGGTTGGAATCATCGTTGACTAATGTAAGCACACGACTAAAATCATAGACAAAATGATCCAAAAATCGTCGATCGACTTCTGTTTCGATTCCATCTATGAGTAGCGGAAGGCGCCGAGTGACCAGAGCCACGGAACCGCGACGCGCGGCTATATCACAGCGTTAGTTAACAGTATTGAGGATATATATGGGTATACTTACCTTCTGCTTGTTTCTGTTTGCCACTCTTCCATATTTCTTTCACAGGATAACCCTCACAAACCACCGAGTTCTTTTGGCAGTTCAAACAGCAGGGTTTTGTTTCATCGCACTTCTTCTTTCTCCGCCGGCAAGTAATGCAGCCCGTTTTTGTCCTTCCTTTAGTGATTTTCGCCTGGCTTGGTTCGGGAAGTGGATGCTTCCGAGGCCTACCACGTTTTCTCGGTCCACTAGCCGATGTTGACAAGCAATCTTGTTTTATATCAGGCATGTCCGAAACATGATCCTGATCGACCTCCTCCAATTTACCCGAATCAATGGCCGAAGCCTCTTCGTCGTCGACCTCCTCAACTTTCGGGACGACTTCTTCGGGGCTGTGAGAGGATACCATTCGAAAACCGAACGTCACAGAGGGGTTTGAGGGCGAAGTTGTCATATAGGCCTGGGCGGAGAAACTTTTCCGGAGATGACGACGCTGATGCTGAGCTTTGATGTTATTCGGAGGCGGTTCAGAGAGGCGATATCCGGTTTCTCCGGTTTCTTCGTTGCGAGCGATGCTCAAACGAGAGAAGCTCTCGAAGGTACAGGGAGTGGAGGGCGAATCGAGAGTCGGGGAGGGAGAAGCTGTCAGCTCCGAGTGCTTTGGATCAAGATGATCCCTGTCGGAATCGTGTCTCTCAACTACATCTTCATCGAGTAGATTTCTGTCGAGGCTCGGAGGGCGTTGGCGACTCGAGGCTCTGGGGAACAACATGAGCTCGTTGGTACTGAAAACCGGCCGTCCTGGACATTGGAGAGCAGTATCAATCTTAAAACACCAGCTTCACGGATCACACCATAACCTTTTTAAAGTTTCTCAGACGGCTGAGGCCAGCGGAGGTGGTCTATTTAAATAGTAAGTTCGAGATTTCTTGCCGTCGAGGTGCGACGAGGGGACGGACAAGGGTTTCTGGGCCAGCAGGCCAATGAAGGACACGTCCCCTCTTTTCACTCGGGCCCTTGTCAATCTGACCTCGCGTCTATCGAACTAGTTGAAGCCTGGTAAGTCCCAAGCGGGCTGAAATGAGAGAACTATAACCAACTTCGAGAAGATCGTCAAATGATTCCTTGTCGGGACCCAGAGCTTGCAAGCTGCCAACCCCTTAACCTGAACAGACGTCAAAGCCACGCAGATAATGATCCGTGATGCAAGTTCATGCTATCCACCTTATGATTTTTTCCTGTTAACTAATATTTACGGAGTACAAAGTTTCTATTCCGGAACCGCATAGTTATTTAATAAAATGGAGCGCGTGGTGTACAACAGCCCAGTTCCATGTCCTGAGGCAGGACGATTAACGAGTGAATTGGATTGATATCTGAGAAGCGAGGAGGAGGTACAAGGCAACTAACCATGGCACCAGCCTTTCCCGTACAATACAAATAAGCTTAAAAAGGAACGGTACACAAGGACAGCAGACTTTGGCTGTCTCGTCACTGAGGCCAACAGAACGGCTAAATAATGCGAATCCCGAATGTCGCCGCATTCGAACAAATGGTCCCTAAATTCTGGAAGGACTAGGGCAAAGATCCAGATCTCCGTTACCCGGTTCGTTCTGTGATCGATTAGCAATTGGTCGGATAAGAACAGCTTAGGCCGTTCAGTTCAACATTTGTCCACGAGAGCTCTCAACAAAACGGGCCTTAACGCCATACACCCTAGTTCCCGAGTTCTCCGTATGACGAATAGACTCGGTTAGAAGCATATCTTTGTCCTTCCGAAGGACGTTTCGTTGCATGACCAGCGGGATCTTAGTTTGAACCAACCCAGTTTTGGTTTCGAGTAGAGCGCGAGACCAGAAATGACTGTGCTCACGGGTGCAATGCGGCTTGTCAGGGGCAAGAGCAAGTCAGAAATTGAATGAAGCGATGGATGGCTCTTGGGCAAATGCGATGCGCCTCTCAACCAAGAATTGGGCATCACTTCATTTCATTCCTGCCGGAGCTTGACGCACGCGCCTTTCCATACCTCGGGAGACATAGATACTCGTAGCAGTTAAGGACATGGAGTGAGAACGGGGCAGGCGATTATTTTCCCGATGTGTAAAAAGCGAGAGCCAAGCTGGGCCGTCACTTTCTCACATTTGGCAAAAGTGCACATGCCGCATGCTGTGAGCCCGATCTCTGTGTATCCTTGTTTCGCAGGGGAAATAATACCGGAATGGCACGGGGCATCGGCCTCTAAGTATGGCTGGCTGTCTATCCCGGAAACCAGTATTTCCAACTTCGCAATCTTTTTTCAATCATTAATGGGCTCATGCAGACTTGGACCTGAAATGCACATTGTATCGATGCTCGCTCGCTCACAAGACGACCACAATCCAGAGACTGGAGTCCACAACAACAGTCGGGTAAGGATCTGCCACACCAAGTCGAAAGAGATGGATCAAAAATGCACAAGTGAGCCTGAGAGGCAAATGCAGATCCCTGCGCCCGGGCCCATTCGCCTGCGAACGAGGCCCAACAGTGTCAATTTGTCTGGCGTTTTGACCTCCACTTGCTGCAGGATATCATCCATTCACATCCAGACAGAGTAGCCACAAGCGATGCCTCCCGTGGTTCTCCAATGCGAAACCCCGCCCTCGGGAAGCCGCAGATTACGAATCACAAAGCCAGAGGTAGCGAGATTTTCACCGGACCACACCACCTCCAATACTGGCCGTAAAGCTTCACATTCTTCGAGCAAGCACTCGCAAACCTGGGAACCGGGTGCTTCCCAGAATCACTTCTTATATGTACGGAGTATGGCGCCATTTACTTTGTGAAGCCGGGGCGGAGACTAGATCTCCGCTCTTACCCGCGGCCCGCATTCCCCGAGACAAGGATAGGCCTCCTTGGCCGCCTTGTCAATTTCTGTTACAACAGCTTTGATGAACTTTAGAAAATTTTTTACCAAGAGTCACTGATCAGCCTTCTTAAAACCAAGAGCACTTGGGTCCCACAGATGATACCCAGAGTACAAAATTGATATGTATGCCGGTGTTTCGCCTGTTTGGTATAGAAGTCATTACTCATGAGCAGCGACTTCTGGTCTCCAGTCCGAGCACGCTCGAGAAGTTAACGATAACGGGAGGATATTGGTTCTCAAGGTTGTCGATGACTTGCATACGAAAGAAAGCAACCCCACTGTTGCTCTATTATAGACGCGCGTCTTTTAGGAATCAATAAGACCAACTTGTTTCAATACCAAGCGCACCTCAGGCAAGATAACAGCCCTGGGAACAATATCAACCTAATACCATACATACATATTTCATGATCAGAAAACCGTGATCGATTTCTTTGTTTGAAGCGGGAGCCAGGCTAAGCCCAAGCGGGCCCCTGGATGAAATTGAGGTTTCGCAAACTTGCCTGACTTTGCGATCCTGTGCTCCGTACATTTCCGAGTTAGACAACAAAATGCCGCGGAAAAGCTGTTTTAAACCGCACGCGCATCAGAGAACAGAGATATGCTTTGCACCTGATACCTTTTTTTCGAAAGTAACTCCCCAATAATGCCACTTCTGTGCTTCCACGGCTCAGGCGGTGTATGCACTAGCAAGTTAGTCAATCCCATCTCTACCTTGCTTCGGGAAGCAGGACAGGGACAGTTGCAAAATAATGGTTTGCTGACTTTGTGCCGTTGATGACAGCAAAATCATCACGGGACCGGTGAATGATCCTGGTCGCTGACACGGTATTTGTAATTCTCCTATCCTTGCCTAGAGCGGTGCTTCCTCCTACTAGAGTTTCACCTCTGACTGACAGGGCACGGTTACGAACCTGGGATTGTCACCGGAGGATCGATTACCTGCATCAAGGGAAATTGATGTCGGTCCAGATGGCGATTGATCTTCGATGCCCAGTCTTAACAAATCGCCCAATATGCTCGATTTTGATTGATCGCCAACAATCCTGAAAGAGGCTTGCTTCAATACTCGGTAGATCGGATATGCAGCTAGTCGATTCTAGACAATGATAGAGGGTTAATTTCGCACTCCTGGTATGGCTAATCTTTAAAGCCGAGATTTGGTATATTGTGGTATTATAATGGTCAATTTCGATTTCGGTTTTCAGGAATCAAGCTAGCCACTTTCCACAGCAGCTCGAATTTCGCGCATACACAATAATAGAATCAAAAGCCTAGATCGACCTGGGTGGTATCGCTTGGCTAAAATTGCGTTCTTGTAAAAACACCGGTGGATATACCACTGTAGGAGAAAAATCGGTTCGGTTGTCCATTTGCTCACAGGGAGTCAATATGTTTAAGTCATGAATACCTTACAACCGGTATCTCCTATTTGTTCTTCATGGTAGCTTTCCGGGCTTAAACAGTGATACCTTGCGGCTTGGTGAAGCCAGACATCTCTCTGAGCCTCGACACTATCCAAAATTGCTCGATCATGAGCATCTCGAGAGAAACAAGAAGGCGAAGGAGGAGCGGGAACCTTGGGAATGGAATGGTGGACGAGGAGAGCCCAAAGGCATTTGTCAGTTTTGAGACGTCTGTCGGAACTGTATAGGTCAAGGAAATCCTCATGATGTCTCTTGCGTTCATGATGTGGTGTCGTTTACAGCGGAAAGACCGTAGTATATTCCACAGTTGAGGATTTTAGAACATCCGACTTTTATCGTGATCCTCACAATTCTGCTGGAAGGAAGCTTCCATAGCGGAGAATTAGTATGACTCAGCAACGGTTGCGCAACTGTTGAGCAACTGTATCCTGACCCTGAAACGTTTCCCAGCCGAAATGATATCTATACTGTAGCTAGGAATGAAATGTTTCTTCATATATTCATATATTCTAATTAAAATGGATCAGATTTTTCAGAAATGAATCAGATTTTTCAGAAATGTGAATGAATATGTTGCTAATCTTATATAACATTACTTAATTTCTATATACATTACTACAACTACTAGGTGGGTGAATCTAGTGGGTGAATTCCTAGTTAACTAGTGGGCGAATTCATAAGCTCTAGTAGCCAAATGAGCAATCCAAAAGCTCTAGTAACCAAAGATCTAGTGGCCAAAGGTCTAATAGCCAAAGGTCTAGTAGCCAAAATGCTCTAGTAGCCAAAGATCTAGTATCCAGAGAATGGAGAAGAGAAGATGAGGATTCCTAAGAATACCTGGCAGTTAGTAAAAGTTCCTACTCAATCTAGTAGATGGGGGTGAATGAAAAAGAGGATATGCATCTTAATTTTTTAATATGTATCTAAAAATATATACTAATCCTCTAGATAAATGTGTATTCTATAGAAATCTGATTATCTGAATTACATATAGCCTCTCATTCACATATATAAGAGAAATATGGTTGAGCAACTGTTGCCTGAATTTGGCAATGATTGAGCAACTGTTAATATGACTCAGCAACAGTGGATCAACTGTTTCTCCGAGGATATGGTGGATCAACTGTTTCTCCGCTATGGTCGGCCTTCCTCGGAATGGAACTTTTTATTTCCGGTGATCAGAACTCTCCCCGATGAACAGAACCGCAATTGCGCTTCGTGTCATTCATTTCTCCAAGGTCTGGGCAACAACAACACCGTGAATTGATACCCGGAGCCGGGATATTTTGTACTAGAGTGGATGAACTGGAATCATCAAATATGGTTGACGAATCCTTGTAATCTGCTCAAGGGACCAAACTCGAGGGTCACATCGAGCTAACCTCAAGCTCCTCTCGGCTTCAACACATCCCTGCTTGACTAGGTAGGCCTCTTAAGTAGGCTTTTGCGGGATGCCTCTTTCGTCCAATGGATAAACTTCCGTTTTCGGGGTAAACGAGTTGTATCCGTATCCACCTCGCTTCGAGACTGACAAGACAAACCACGCCGGAGTACGGAGTAGTTTGAGCATATCCGAGATACGATGTACGGAATACGAATTACGAGCTGGTCTAACCGGTGATACTAGCTATGAATCTTTCGATGACCTGGAATTGAGATTGAATTCCTCATTATCTGCAACATGGTTCATATACCAGATTGAAACTGTTTGAGAATGGGGTCTCAAGGGAATGCTCGTGCTGTGGTGGATGAAGAAGCCGTCATTGGTGTCGATGACACTGGCTGGGCGGAGAAACATGGCAACACAACTCACCTTTCTCTACGGAGGGTTCAGCCCGTCGATGTGTGCGTGAGGGACCTTGTTGTGCACGTCGATACGATTCCACCGATATGGCAAAGCTCTCCGTCTGTCCTCTGGGCACGAATTCAGGGAACCACGACCGGAGACCCTTTAAAGACTATTCTCGATGGAATTACTGCGGCTATGCCGAGCGGGAGCCTGACAGCCGTCATCGGAAGCAGCGGGTCTGGTAAATCAAGCTTGCTGAACGTCATGGCTAGCCGAATGAATACCAGCCGCATGAAAATATCAGGCTCAGTCACGTTCAATGGGCATGAACGCTTAAACAACATTCGAAGCGCATATGTTATGCAACAAGATGTCTTAATCCCGACCTTGAGTGTGCGAGAAACTCTCAAGTACTCATCCGAATTGAGACTTCCTCCCCCAACCACATCCGAAGAAAGGGCAGATGCTGTAGAAAAAGTGATTCTAGAGCTGGGGTTGAAGGAGTGTGCTGATACAAGAATTGGTACTACGACACATAAAGGATGTAGCGGTGGTGAGAAGAGACGTACCAGCATTGGTGTCCAATTGTTAAGTAATCCTTCGGTCCTGTTCTGTGACGAACCAACGACAGGTATTTACTTCTCAATATCGGACCTTAGCAGCAATACTTGTTACCACTATGTTGGTGCTGACAATTCTGCTTCTAGGCTTAGATGCGACGAGTGCATATCAAGTCGTGAGGACCTTGAAAAGACTAGCACAGGATGGACGGACTGTCATTGCTTCTATACACGCTCCTCGCTCCGAAATCTGGGGACTTTTCGATCAAGTCATCCTTCTCTCGCGGGGCTCAGTGCTCTTTAGCGGACCAACCGAGAATGCTCTAGACCATTTTGAAAAATGTGGACATCCAATACCTCCTTTTGTAAACCCAGCGGAGTTTTTAATCGATCTCGCCGCATATGACAGTCGGTCCGAAGAAGCCGAGGTCACTTCTCGCGCTCGAGTTGACAAGCTGAGAACAGAGTGGCGAGAAGTCTGTCGGTCTCACAGTTGGAGCAAGGTCGATAATGGAGGCAAAAGTCCTGCATTGGAATCTTCCGATAAGTCATTTAGGGCTGAACACAGCGTTGGCTTCATTCAACAGTTCTTCGTGCTCACCGCACGCACGACTACAATGACCATCCGCGACCCCATGGGCATCACCGCTAGTCTTTTTGAGGCTGTTGGCATGGCTATTATGAACGGATGGGTATTCCTACACTTAGATCGCAGCTTGGCTGGGATAAGGTCTCGGCAGGGTAGTTTATACACTGCAAGCAGCTTGAATGGGTATCTCGTTTTGCTCTACGAAACTTTCCGACTGACTACCGATATTCAGCTGTTTGATCGTGAAAGAAATGAGGGTGTTGTGGGTGTCCCGGCCTTTTTGTTGAGTCGACGAGCCGCCCGGCTGTTCCTTGAGGATTTACCTGTCCCGTTTCTATTCTCGACGATATTTTATTTTATGGTTGGCTACCGGCCTGAAGCTCCGGAATTCTTCATCTTCTTGGTGCTTAATATTCTAACTCAGTATCTCGCAGTGACATTCGCATCCGTTTGTGTGGGCCTTTCTAGGAACTTTCCAGGAGCAAGCCTTATAGGAAACCTGTCTTACACGTTGCAAACCATGGCCTGTGGCTATTTCGTCCAATCGCAGCAAATTCCTGTCTATGTACGCTGGATGAAATGGATTACCTATACCTTCTACACCTTTGGGGCCCTCTGTGCGAACGAGTTTATTGGTCCCCGTGGGCCTCCGGAAGGGCAGTTCTATGATTGCCCATTTTCGGATGACCCCAGTAATCCATATTGTAAAGAATATTCTGGCCTCTTTATTTTGCAAAGTTTAGGGCTGCCTTCGAATTGGATCTGGAGGCCCATGGTCGTCTTAGTTGGATTTATTATCTTCTTTTTCTTGAGTTCTTATCTGATACTACAGTTCAAGAAGGTGGATATAGATATTGCCCAGTCACGAACTTCTCAGGGCGACCTTTCGGCCGGCAAAGAAAAATTTGCAATTCGGCCGCCGGAAGAGGCGCGCCGCGTTTTCATCAAACTCGATAATTATGCCCTGGAAATAAAAAAAAGGTCTTTCGGTAGGCATGGTTTTGGGCATCGCCGATTACGAATTCTAAATCCCATTTCTGCAAACTTTCGTCCCGGCCAGTTGAATGTCATCATGGGCCCCTCCGGAAGTGGCAAAACCTCCTTACTGTGCTCGATTGCACAAAGAATGTATGGCTCTATCGGAACAAAATACTGTGTGAGCGGCCAAATGTTGTATAACGGATCAGTACCATCCGAGAAGGCAATCCGAGCGGTTACTTCTTTTGTCACCCAGGACGATGATGCCTTAATGCCGTCGCTCACAGTGAGGGAATCTCTTAGGTTTGCGGCGGGTTTGAGACTACCTTCTTGGATGTCAAAAGAAGAGAAAAATCAACGGGCTGAGGATATCCTTCTAAAAATGGGCCTGAAAGACTGCGCTGATAATCTGATTGGAAGTGACTTGATCAAGGGTATCAGCGGTGGCGAAAAGAGGAGAGTCACCATTGCCATACAGATTTTGACAGATCCCAAGGTCTTGTTACTAGATGAGCCTACCTCTGGGCTAGATGCATTTACGGCTACATCCATTATTGATGTACTGAATGGACTAGCTGCCGAAGGCCGGACGCTGATCTTAACGATCCATCAGTCGAGGTCCGATATCTTTCATCATTTTTCTAATATCCTGCTGCTAGCTCGTGGTGGGCAACTAGTATATTCTGGAAAAGGATCCGAAATGCTTCCTCATTTTGAACGGCTGGGTTACTCTTGTCCAGAGGATACCAATCCTGCGGATTTTGTCCTAGATCTGATCACGATAGACCTACAAGAGAAAGAGCAAGAAGCAGCTAGCCGTGAGAGAGTTGGGCATCTAATAACTGCCTGGAAACATGGGCTACCAGAGCTCAGTCGTGAGCCCTCGGCCATATCGACTCCGGCTGAATTAGGGAGCCTGAAAAAGAAAATGAACCCATTCCATCTTATGTTTCCACTAGTCCTTCGGCGCTCAGCTATAAACCTGAGAAGACAGCCCCACCTCCTTGTTGCCCGATCGATGCAAGTTATTGGCATCGCTATTATTTTAGCCCTTTTTTTCGCACCATTGAAAGATAATTATGAGTCCGTGCAATCAAGAATGGGCTTTATTCAGCAGCTCGTCGCTATGTATTTTGTTGGTATGGGCCCAATTTTAATCGAGCAGGAATGAGAGTGTTAACGAAAGTTACAGGATTACTCCAATGCATAGCGGTTTATCCCAGCGAAAGGGATGTCTTCTATCGTGAAGAAACTGACAACTGCTATTCCGTAGAAGCGTTTATGCTCCAATATACACTTTTAGAGGTCCCCTTCGAAATAATCTCTTCGTTACTCTTTGGTGTCGCAGCTGCTTTCGCCATCCGCCTCGAGAATAGCGCAAAAATGTTCATGATACTAACGTTCAACTGTTTCTGCATTGTGAGCTGCGGCGAGTCACTTGGGATTATGTTCTGCACTCTTTTTTCGCACACCGGGTTCTCTGTCAATGTGACCTCCGTCGTACTCTCAATATCCACTGTGCTAGGGGGTATTATGAGCCTGAACGTCCCCACCGTCCTTCAGGCGTTCAACCATCTTTCTCCCATTAAGTATGCCGTATCTAACTTGGCGCCGTACTCCATGAAAGGCCGGATCTTTACATGCAGAGACGATCAGCGGCTTCCTACCGGCCGATGTCCAATCGAGACAGGCGAACAAGTTTTGATGCTATACAACCAGTTTGACAAGAACCCCGCTATTAATGTGATGGCGCTTGGAATAGTGGCCATCGGTTATCGAATCGTGGCCTATCTTCTCCTTAAGGCGACGCGAAGCCATGACGTGTGGGGGAATATTCGGATCCATCTTTCAGGATGGCTGTCCAAGGGCGCGAAAGCGAGCCGGAGCTGAGTTGGTGAACGGCACTGACGGCAAAGTGATTCCAGGGTATTAGGTTCTAGACAACATGCAAGTTGTGACAAATTGTTGTATTCTAGTTTTCATTCTAGGCCTTCATCTGCCTCCACATATCCAAGGAGGCGGTTGACATGAACGCCAAGTTCTCCTCCAAAATGACTGGGGCTTCGAGAATTTCCCGGGAGCTCGCCAAGTTATTAGATAATCAATCATGTGACCTTTATATCCACCAATAGTGATATTCGGCCACTCGAGAAAATGCGGGGCCGCCCCACTTTTAAACGTGGCGCCCCACCAACCCGCTACGACTAACCTTATTCTGACTTGGTCAATGGTTGACACGAGAAAACTTTTACTACAGATGATGTCAAGAGAGGAAAAATTCTTCAGTAAGAAGGCGAATTGCCATTTTCTGGTATCAGAAATTCTATATACAGTAAAAAAAAGAAAATCTCGCTTTTTTATCCATCCGATTCCTTTGAATACGCCTAAAGCCAAAGAAATCCCAGGTTTCCTGAAGTAGACCCACCGTCCAAAGCGATGGTACGAAAAAAAGTAAGGTCGTAAAGTGAATGTGTTCGTAAAAAAAAAGAATGTCACGGAGCCAGCTGGGACATCTTGGAATGTATTGTCGTCATGATGTGTTTGTGCTCTTAAGCCTCTGGGCGAGCATGGGGATGGCGGGGAATGTAGCTCTTGTTCATGAGCTTAGCACCCTTCTTGCCTCCGCAAAGAGTAACATGGAGGTCAGTGCTGACGGGGCAGCCCTTGGTAGCATGGTCATCATCAGGCTTGTTGTAAGCATCGGTGCATTTGGATACGCCAGCCTCACACTCGATCTTGGGGCAGCTGGAGTCGGAAGGAACGATGCTGACACCGCCGTTCTCGAGGGGATAGCCATCAATGTTGGAAAGATCATAGAAGATTTGGTCACCAGTCTTGGTGTATTCGATCTGGGAGATATCTTTGTGGTCCTTGTCAAGGGAGAGCTTGATGGAAATACCACCGCCGTTACTGTTCTCGCGGTATTCCTCGGTGTATGTTCCTCCAGTTTCAAGTTGTTTCATCTCGGCATCGGCGGAACCAGCAATTGACCAAAGATTGAGGGTATCTCCGCATTGATTTTGGATGGAGACAGATCCCGCAAGAGCGGTTGAGGCGAAGAGAGCAGCGACAAAGGTGGACAAAGTCATGGTGGAATGCATTTTCAAAAGTTTTTTTTGTACTTGTAAAGACTGAAAGTCGTTGAAGTAGAAGATTGATCCGTAAGGAACGTAAGAAAAGGAGAGTCAAAAGAAAGTAGTAAAAGACAGTAAAGAGTGTGTCTTTGATATTATCCTTGAATGAATGAAGGACTGTGTTGATGATGATCAGAAACAATTTTCAGCAGGGGGTTGAGGGGGTATTTATAGATAAATCCCTCTCCGCAATCTGGAAGCATCTCGGGCGCGATGTGGCAGGCACAACGCAAATTTTTGTGGCGTCTCATGGCAAAGACCAATCGGGAGGCATTTTTTGTCTAGCCACTCCGAATCGGTAAAATATCGCACCTGGCAGACCGCGGAAACAAAGCCAGGAACAGCTAGAGTAACCGTTTTCGTGAAGCTCGGCACCGAGTTCATCCTTCTAGAATTCTCGATGTGGAACCGTTAACCAGCCAATCGTTCAGGAACGCCTCAGGGACGCCTCCATTTCCATAGGCGCCCTGAAGACGCTAGCATAAAAATGGCAATCGTAGCCAAACTTTCGGGCTCTTCATGGACCAGGGACTGGTACGTGGCGGCATTGACAGGCCAGCTCATTGGTTGGGAGGGTGGGTTCCTGAGCCCAAAAAAAATCCGGCGTTCAAAGCCCGTAGAAAAACCCTACCCAAGATAGACCCCGAAGTTCCAAATCTCGGTCCGAGTGGGGAAAATTAGCGAGAAAGCACCGATCCCTCGGGATTGCTTGGGAGCTGGGAATCCACCGCAAACAGCGTGAGGGAATTCAGACCTTAGGTAAAAATCGTGCCACTCCATTGTTTTTGAAGAAATTTGCGTCCCGAGTCCCTGGACTAACACTTCGGTCTAGGGACGCCATTGTGGCGCTATGGTTGTTTGCGACAGGTAACTCCTTTCAGAAGGCAAGTCTAGTATGGCGGTTCTACGGTTGCGGGGTTCTGCTGGATTGATCACCAGATGTTCAGGGTGATATGGTCTGTGCTGCCGCGCCGTGTGGAAGGCGGCACTGGCTGGACTTTCACGGCCCCAATGTCCCGCTTCTGGCGCATCACCGCCCTCCGGTCCAGAAGGATCCGTCTTGGTATGGGATAGCGGAGTCAAAGAGGGGTCTTGAAGTCTAGACTCGTATAGAATCAGGATATCATATCCATAGTGTTGGAAAAGGGGATAAGGGGATGTCGAGGTGCGGCTTACATAATATCAAAGGGCAGGGGTGGCTGAAAGCGGAAGGCGGCAGTATAGCAGGTGACTGTGGCAAATGGCTATAAGATACCGCGGCCCTCCTCTTAGCGTTGAGCTCTTTTGCGAGAGAAGACCGACCGCGTTCTAGAACATTCAAATGCTTATGTCATCATTCTCGCCGCCGGGGAAATCGACTTTCTCACTGGATAATGGCGAGGGAAAAGACTCGGACGACAATGAGCCTGGTACGCCATCCAGAAGGATTTGAATTTACACAACTTAACAGGGCTGACGCGGCAAACAAGAGGTACAGAGTTTATAGAAAATCAACTCCAAGCTAAAATATCACCAGTATGGGGGCCGTAAGCCAGCGAGGCTCGTTAGAGTACTTTCCATCCCGCCAGTTCCGTTGTCGTCCTTTTTCCGGTGCCCACCCAGCTCAAGTTGGATGGTTCGATGCAGGTGGACTAGCCAGTCCACGTAGTTCTGGGCCTCGTTATTCCTGTCATCAACCAGTAATCGAGCAAACTCGTATTCAGCTCCATCTAGACCCTGCCTTGCAAGTTGTAATGTAACAGCCTTCGATCCGCGAACCGCTGCTAGATACTGAATGAGATTTCGAACCTGGGCATTCAAGTGGGACTCCAGGATCGGGAGAGAGGAGGTGTTGGGATCCAATGACTGTAGGGTTGTCTTATCAGGCCCAAATAGGTCTTCTAGCAAGTTGGGCGAAACATGTGCATGAATCCAGAGAAGGCAAACCTGGCCATTGTCGACAAGATAAGCACCACCATCCTCGATTTGCGAGAAGGTCGCACGTATGCATGGTGGGACTTGAAGTTGACCCTCACTGTTGGCAAACCCATCCTCCGGTTTCATATTATGGATGGGTAGGATACGCGGGTAAAGGTAGAGAGAAAGTTCTCTACAGCCGAATGATCTGAGCATTCTCAGATCGTGAACCCGTCGGTCGGACGGCTCATGACCCCCTATTTGTTTTTCTGGTTAGTAAGATAGTCCAGGACCGTTATCCATGCAACGTTAATCAAAGCATGGCCAGGAGAATGCACCCACCCTTGAATGGTCGTGACTTGATTAAGCTCAAAATATACATTGGAAATTCCTTCATATGTTCTGGCAGGACTAGTTGGCCTGGTGGTTGCGATGTAGAGAAATTTTTTCGATAACTCGCCAATATATCTACTGCTTTTTCAGTTAAGGAATTGCGAATGTCTTTCAAGGATTTTTCAGGCATCTTCGAAGCAGCTATAATCAGTTTGTTAGCAAGCAGTACAATAGAAGTGAAAACTGTGATATATATACCCTCTTTACTTAGGATTCCAACAATAGCATCCTGGTCGAGTAATTGCATTGTGTCATTTCCGTTTTCAGTAACCGCCGCAACAATATTGATACACCGCACTCGTCGTTCACCTCCCGCTGTGGTATAAAGCAGAGCAGCTTGAAAGTGTGCGTCAAGTTTAAAATCCAATTTTCCATCATGGCTGAAAGTGACACCAAATGCCTTATCGGCATCAACAGCTCCGACTAAAAGATCGGAACCAAACGTATGCTGTAAGAAGTTGCCATGATAGGCAGAGACCTGAAGGCCATTGGAACATCTCACTTTGAGTAGGGCCTGATAACCAGTCTCTCGTCTTAAAGAATGGGAGAGCTCTTTTGATAATTTTGGTACATCACGAGGAGACTGGAAGTTGGGGTAGAAGAACACTTCTCCACCTGATATGGCAGAGGCATGGCCTATAGATTATTAGAATGAGGCTCTAATTCTAGCGGCATAGCGCGAAAATAGAAAACTTACCAATAGTTGCAATGTCCATATACTTGCCGCCGCCAGCGGCAATAAAGAAATCAACACCAACACCGCATTCTGCCATTTTTGTTCCAACTCTCTTCCAGCCAGGATGTTCTGTGGTGAAGAGTTTCTTTTCATAATCTGTACCTTGGCCCTTTCCATCCTCTCTCATGAAGAGATGACCAGGGCCCCACGTTGGCAAGCTAGCCAAAGAGCAGATAATTTTGCCCCCCGTGGCTTCTAAAGCTGAGAATGCAGCATTAATCGCGGGAAGAAGCGCAGGTTCCGGATTTTTGATTTCAGAGAAGAGTTTAGGAATTTGGGTCAAAAGGGAGCAGATAATGTCTCTGCTTATCATCAGTGATTTTCAAAAATACATAGACTGGAGCGAAGCCTTACTTTGATTCAATTGGGTCGACGAATAATCCATCACTAAGTGGAACAAAAGGATCCTCCAAGTCAGGCATCACTATCATCTGAGCTTGTTGCAGAGAAGCCTAAGCAGTCGGGTTAGTCTCAACCAGGAGAATCAATAAAGGGAGCATACGCTGAGATTGTAGAAATGCATTTCTTTGTCGTATGTCATGATGCCAACTTTTGCGCCTGCGGGCAGCTTCGCGATTTCCTCACCGTCCCCTTCGGCCTTTTCTTCAGCACCTCCATACAGTGCCGCCATTATGCCATCGCAGCAAGCTTCTAAAAGTCCTCCATTTACCGCTTCTTGGGATGTATCGAGCACGAACAACCACCGTAAGCCAACTGGTTCCTTATTCCAGTACTCCTTTGGAACCATGAACTCTACCGTCCCGAACATTAACTCGGGTCGATGGAGTCTATCAACACGGATTCCGGAGGGGTCGAGCGGCGAGAAATATTCCGAACCAACATCGTTGGGGAAAGTACACATATTGCAAACGACCTTATTTCCTCCGGCCTTAAATATCATAAAGGGGTTTATGTATGTTCGACACCTACGGCACCGTGGAGGGCCAGCATCGCCAAAATCCAAAACTGGAACGGTCTGTTCTCCGGGGTCTAATGGCGCTAGCGGCTGTAGGATCATCCCAAGAGGAAGGGAGATAGTATTGAGTAGATCGGCGGTGGATGGAATGCAGTTAAGAGTAAGCCGCGCAAACTTCGGAGATGAATTCCCTTGGTCGTGAGCAACGAATGGGATGACGGCCGGAGGAGGGCGGTGTCGTTCCATTGTAGGATAAACATGGTTAAGGTAATATTGGGCAGGAATATCACGCGATGCTGGGACGCTTGGTAAATTTGCTGGGTCAACTTTCCCATGCGTCGATACAGACCCTTCGCCAGTTCCATTAAGCGGCTGAGCCATTGGATGCCTTTGAGTAGGTGTCATCGGTGACACAGGCTGCGGCGGCTGGTTGACGCCCGTGTCTAAATATTGAGAAGGATTCTGCATCTGCCCCTGGGGCATGCCGCTGAATGGTTGTGAAGAGCCGGTGGGGAGTATTTCGTGATGCGCATGTCTGTGTTTCTTTTTATGACCACGTATGCTACCGCCCATATCACCCGTCATTGCCAATCCTCCCATTTGCGCTGTTAAGCCCTCCATTCCTCCACTTTGAGGTTGCGTTTGCGTCGGCACCGGATATTGATGACCGGCGGGGGGAGGTTGTGCGGGAACGCCGCCATACTGACCTGGAGGTGGAACTGCACCGCCAGGAGGATATTGAGGGTTTTGCTGAGCAATTGGAGGGTTAAATTGAGGTGCAGCTGGGTCTGTTCGGAGATGCGGGTTGTTTTGGTCTTCTTCGCCCTGACCCAGGGCATGGTACATGGACCAGTCAGCCATAACGTTTCATCCAAAATCTAAACGCAATCACAAAAGAACCAGTAGTAGGCGTTGTCACCATAAACAGTTTCCAGTAGAATGCTTCCTAAACAGCGCAGAGCACCCCCGAGACCTTCAATGTTAATTGTCGCTGTGTCCCTTTCAATGCCAGCTTCGAATTTCTTGAAACTGACCACCTTTCCCGGATATCGGGATAGCGTTTTTCCTTACAATCATCGATCTAGTCACGTGTCACAACTTGTCCGCATTATCATTATTCCGTACTCTGTCCTTGCCTGCTTAGTCACTCACCAGGTACCAAGGTCCTTAGTCAGCGCCTAGGTATTCGGAAAAACTGTAACCCCAGTCCGGCTGAGTAATGGCCAAGATTGGTGGCCTTGGCAGTCCATCATTCAGTGTGCCAAGAACTCTCGCTTCTGTTGTTATGATTTGAGGCACAATAAGGTTCATCCTTAACTACGACTAATAAGAAAGAGAGCTCCTTTCAATATTGCTGGCATCCCATCATACATACAATCATGTTTTCGCGATTCAGCGCGCTACTCAACCCTCCGAAGATTCCCTCCGTGCTCCTTGTTATTGGACGGTCTGGTGACACTATCCGCGGTCTTCATCCGATCGCTGAAGGCGGCACCATCGAATGTTCAGCTTCTCTGTACACGCCTCTCCTTCTGTGGAGCCAAAGAGGAGACCTGTCAGCTGATCGGTACGGTCACACTTCACGTTGGGGCTGGAGAAACCGACCTTACTTTCATCGATGACATTCAGGATTCGGTTCTGTGCCGTTTAGCATAAGGTCAATGATCTCGATGGGATTGTCGCTTGCTAGAAATAATGCAGATCTCTTTTCTTTCAAAAGCCATCTGCCCGTCCTCATCATCGGGGAGGTGTCTGTATTTTTGCATCATCTCGCGATGAACAGGCGTCTAGACCATAAAGTTGGAGTGTTGGGCTAGCGACATCGACTTCAGGGCTGATATCGATCTCCCGCTTTGTTGGCATCCTAAAGCTAGCGCGCATCTCCTGGCCACAATACAGAGATAGTGAATATCGGATATGAGCCAATCGTAACATAGGCCTCATACTCTGAGAGGTATCTAAGAATATCACACGTACTGCACTGTGCATGTCACGGAGCTAGATGGTATGTTGGCCCCAACGTTGCCTGTTTATGCAACTACAGATGACATTTTAACAGAAGATCTATGGCTTCAATTCGGTAACGGAACTGTAAGATGATTGACGAAGAGAGACCAAGAGAGCAAAGCTTCTACTCAAAGTCGAAATAGAACACGTACGAGGTAGGATTGATCCTCAGACACCGGACTAGACACGCTTAGTCGGAAATCCTGTTCAATTCGGCTTGACATCTTCACTCGGGACGAAGTTTGTCGCGCGACGGATAGAGGAGGCTTCTGTCATATTTCTTTCCTTTTCTCTTCATAATCAGCAGATTAGTGAGATGCCACTCTACAAGAAGAAGATGAAGAAGGCTTCCTACAATTTTGAAACGCTCAGGTTCGTTTAAGGCCTCGGACTATCTTACACTCTTCTGCTCAATTGGCCACAAAATGGAGGTAATTGGCGTGAGAAAGCAGTGAAACATTATTGGGCGAAAGTAATCACCATAGATGCGAGATTTCGCACATTATTGTTCAGCCCGCATACGCCGCCTGGTCCGGTGACAACAACTATTCTAATCGCGGCCGGCAACTTCCTTGAAGCCAAGTCTTATCGGTTCCAGCACCCCGGGTTTATGATTTTGTTCTGAGAACAACCGAAAATTAGCGGATGAACTTCATTTTTCCCGATAGCGAATCGTGAATGGCAATTTCATGGTTATCAGACGAATACCTGTCTCAACGTCGGCATCAACAGCCCAGAATGGCATTACAAGCCTATTGAATTGCCAGCTTTCTCTGACTGCCTTATGTTTGGACTCTTGATGAATGAAGTTCTTGTGTTCCACGGTTGGCCAGCTTCTAAATTCCGGAGTCCGGAATGGGCGTTCGCGGGCGGCCCGTTGAAACTGTAACGAACTAACCCTCGGCCCATCATCCTTGTCAACGTCTGTTGTTAAGAATAACAGGCATGCCGGCCCCGATTGAGAATAAAACCCACGTGGCGACGATAAAGCCGCCGATATGTTCATAAAAATCTGCAAGCGGAACCTTTGCAGAACTAACGAGGATGCCTCTTGGCTGCTACTAAGACAAAACGCAGCCTCTAATTTTGATTAATCACACGGGATCCATCCCTCCAAAGTCACCCTCGATAGGGATGGATTCCCAATTAAAATCTGGGAGACAGAATGACTCTGACCGCCATTCAACTCTCGGTTTTATTCCGGAGTAACAAAACCCAGCTCGGGCGAGTTCTTCAATTGGCTGGCAAATTTGTTGATCAAACACGAATATGACGCAGGATGATGGTATAAACCAGCCAGACCTTCGGGGAGACAAATGGCTTGATGAATAGCCCGGCAAGCTTACTGCTTACTTTGTAATTCTTGCCTTCAACAGTTCCTTCAGCATTCCATGTTGATGCATGCTAAACGAGTTAAACGTACTCCGTACGGAGTAATCATTTGCGCCTTTGAAACATGCGTCATGACGAAATGTTTGTTCCTTATTAGGGCCTCCCACAGAAGCGGCGCAACCTTTTCCGAAAATACCAAGCTTGAGACGGATCACATTTTCCGAGACGCTAAAAAAGCAATTTAACTACAGAGTGCTCCGTATTTCGCAGTCCATACGCTCGACCATTGTTCTATCATGAGTATGCTGAGCACCGTTAATTAAAGATTTTGTCCTGTATGTTTCTTATCACGGCTCAGGAAAAATATTACTTGGTGCCATTACTCAAGGAAAGATGAGGCCGGTTGCCGCCAACTGACTCATAAAGAAAAATCATAACCACTAGCTCCCGACTGCCAATCACTCCAGCTTCTTCCAATTAGAACCCGGGGCTCCAGGGGCCTGTCATCTTGAACCGGCCTAGCGACAAAGGCCGACCCTGACCCTTGCTAGCCCGTGCAGTGCTCTGCAAGGGATGGCATCAGGTTCACCAACTCCCATTTTGTGGAACACGAAAGAAACAAATCTTGAGCCAAGTCTTCGAGCACTTGTTAACTTGTGCTCCACCTGATGAATTTAAGGTAAATGTCCCGGATTCCTTGTGGCTAAATTTTGGGTGGTCACCGCCAAACTCCCAGCAAGAAGGCTGTCTGAATCTTGGGGTTCTTGGTAGGTATGTATGCATGGAGTAGTTACATATATTGCTCAAGATTCAGCGCCTTCAAAAATGCAAACATTCCTCTACTTCCGTTTGTTTCCTCTTTTCCCCCTCGCACATCTCCCCTCACGGCCCACAGCCTATACAAAACCTTCATTGATGCATTACTTTGTGACTTAACCATGGGTACGAAGCTAACGTCTCAGGAACCTTCCAAGTCTGTTCCTAAAGCTGAGGAGGCAAGTGCTGCGTCAAGGAGTGAACGTCAAGCTATCAATCCGGCAATGGCGACCATTCGCGACGACGACGAGCGTCTGCTCGCCAGAATTGGCTACAAGCAAGTGGGTGTCCAGTGTTTCCTCCTCCGAAGTTTTAAACTAATAGCTTTCCAGGAAATGAGGCGCGAATTCTCGAAATGGTCTACTGTTTCTTATGCGATATCTATTCTTGGAGTTCTAGGTTCAGTCCCAGCAACTTTCGGGCCACCGTTATCCGTTGGAGGGCCTGCAACCGCAGTATGGTGTTGGTTCATAGGGTCAATCATGGCAATGTGCATCGCCAGTTCTGTTGCGGAACTCGTATCGGCCTATCCGACGGCTGGCGGAATGTATTTTGTGACCAAACATGTAGTGCCTGAAGATCAAGTTCCCATATTTTCATGGATCCAAGGCTGGTGTAACCTCTTGGGGCAGACCGCGGGGGTCTCTAGCGTTGCATATACCGTAAGTCAAATGCTATTAGCTTGCGCAAGCATGAACTCGACTTTAGACAAGGAAGGAAACTATTCTTATTCACCGTGAGTGCCGTTTTTCTCTTTCTCCACAATCCAGAGATTTGAATAGAGCAGTATGTGTATCAGGTACCGAGTCATTCAGCTTGACTGATATACAAATAGGACGGCACTACAAACCGTGCTCTTGGCCATATGTCTCCTTTGTATTATGGGAGTTATTTGCTCCTTGACGACCAAAAGTTTACACAGGATAATATTGTGGTTTGCACCTATCAATAGTATGTTGGGCGAAGTTTATTACAAGACACTTTGCTGATGCTTGATTTAGTTCTTGCATCCATCGGAATCTGTATCGCTCTTCTGATTCTAACACCGAACAAACAGCCGGCGATCTGGGTATTCACGCATGTCACCGATGGATCTGGATGGCAGTCAAAAGGGTTTTCATTTCTTTTGGGTTTCGTATCTGTGGCCTGGACGATGACCGATTATGATGGAACCACACAGTACGTTTCATATTCTAATCTTGAATCTGTGTCATGGTGTTGAGATAATTGACGAGATGTCTGCCAGTATGTCAGAGGAAACCCATGATGCCGCCATTCGAGGGCCAGTCGCTATCCAAACTGCAGTCTTGGTGTCTGGAGTCTTCGGTTGGATGTTGACGATCACGATGTGTTTTTGTTTGACAGATCTCGATGCCATTTTGAAGTCCCCAACGGGTCTCCCGGCTGCGCAGATATTCCTCAATGCTGGAGGCCGAACGGGTGGCACGATCATGTTTTCATTCACAATTCTTGTGCAGTTTTTCACTGGCTGCTCTGCAATGCTTGCAGACACTAGGATGGCCTACGCCTTCGCGCGTGACGACGCCCTTCCCTTCTCAAAGTGAGATCAAGACCCAAATTTGCTTGTCCTACTATATAGCGCTGACATCTTCCAGGTTCTTTGCTCGAGTGAACCAATATACGCTGACGCCGGTCAATGCCGTATGGTTCGTAGTTCTATTTAGTATCTGTCTGAATCTGATTGCAATTGGATCTACCGAAACTGTGACCGCAATATTTAACATCACCGCTCCAGCTCTTGATCTGTCTTACATTGGAGTCATTCTTGCACACCAGCTGTACAAGAATAAAGTTCGCTTTATCGAAGGGCCATTCACACTCGGTAAATGGGGTACACCTATCAACATCATCGCCATTATCTGGGTCCTGTTTATCAGTGTGGTGCTTTTCTTCCCACCACACAAACCGGTTACTCCACAGAACATGTACGTCCAAAGAATGTTATCTCACTGTATATTGCTAATCAACTCTTTAGGAACTATGCAATTTGCG
Source organism: Nannizziopsis barbatae (assembly GCA_014964245.1). Taxonomy (NCBI): domain Eukaryota; kingdom Fungi; phylum Ascomycota; class Eurotiomycetes; order Onygenales; family Nannizziopsiaceae; genus Nannizziopsis; species Nannizziopsis barbatae. The sequence continues at coordinate 3,356,818 of JACVYH010000003.1, forward strand.
TGGCTGCATTTATTGCCCTATTCGCAATGTCATGGTGGTGGCTCTCAGCTCGAAGGTATGCGTGCAGTCGTCTATACGTAACCTGAGCAAATACTAACAAGATTTTGGCTAAAGGAAATACACCGGCCCTCGCACGAAAGATCTTCTTGAGGAGGTCGCAACTGAGGATATTGATCCTGTTGCATATCATGAGAGCTTTGAGGCATGAAAACAAAAGTACTAGACGTACATAGATTTTACCGCTTCTTCGACATTTCACTTGATATCTATTAATATGGAAAGGCATTTATTGTTAATGAGACATGATCTCAATTCTAGTCGACTTCTACCGTATTGGGATGCGAGCTGAATTGGGGCTTTTCAGCATATCATCCTCCCTTTTTGACTTCCTTTAATAACTGGTCAATGTTTCCAGGCTCGAATACACATTTAAAGATATTAATATCAGATATCGAATTATGGATACTATTTTAATGATACAATAAAACAAATTCAAAGCATAAATTGCTTCCAACATTCATTCCCCTATCCCTATATCCTCGATAAATTTTTCTCCAGATCAATCGATAATTCTCAATCATGCGGCAATCGGCCAATATGATTAGTAAATGATAGCGACGGTCAGCCATACGGGTCGAGCTACTGTTCCACGCTCAACGCCCCATCCGACTTTCGACAGCGTTTGCTTGACTTTTTCCTTCATTGCGTCGCTTTTTCCTTTGTCCCCGAGCCAAAATTCGGAGGCTTTTAACCACACGCCCCCTCCGGTCTCTATGCTTTCGATGATGCCACGGCTGGCCACTTTCTGACCCGCCGGTCCCTCTTCTGGGGCTACTTGTTTGATGAGCTCAGCGATTGATAGATTGACAGGGGCCAGGAATGACCGCCAAGTGAAAGTCTGCCCCGGGCGGTCCCATGGCGCGAAATTGTTTGTGATGATGTGAAAGACCGTATGATCTCTTGGGAAAATGTACCCCTGGCCCGATGGCAGGGTGAGCGGATTCTCGGTTGTCGGAATGCTAGAGCCAGGAGGAAGCGGTGAGGGAAATAGTCCAGGTGGTGGAGCAGTAGGAGGTGGAGGGGGTGGGGGAGGTGGTGGTGGAGGAGGCGCAAAGAACGGAGCGGGAGCCGCAACCGCGCGGTAAGGTGGTGGTGTTACACCTGGCGGTTCTTGCCACGGCTGCCATCCTGAAAAGGGGCCAATATCTGGTCGCGGAACGACGGGGATAGGGATAGGAATTACTTGGGGTGTTGCAGGGGGTGGTGGAGACAACGGCGCGCCGTGTTGATACCCCGTTGCGGCGACCATGTGTGGCGGCATTGCCCCAAAAGGAGGTTCACCGTTCATGGTGAAATAGCGCATGTCTGCCATCGTGGTTTATTATGTAGAGGGATACTGCGTCAGCTGGACACGGTCAGGAGAGCGAAGGTTGTTGTTTGGTAAAAGAGTTGATATGCTTGACACGATCGAGACGTTGTAATAAGAAACGTAGGTGGAGAAAGAGAAAGGCCTGGACCGGCTATTTATAGCAAGGAGATACACAAATGCAAGCAGTGAAGTTTTCAAAGCGTCTTCCATAAAGGTGACTACGCTGCAAGAAACGGTACCATTCATGGTGCCCCTGTGAAGTGTTGTAGGCATCACAACAACACATTTTCAGAACCGATGCTTTGTTGGGGGCACAAAACAAGAGTAATAATGGATTTTTGAGATGGCAAACACCATTAACTCATAAGGGCATGGCTGACATTCATTTGCCACAGGTATAATTCTTTCATACCACTGCAAGGCAAAGCAAAGTGATTTAGCCCCTAGCAACAACGGCGAGGCAATCATAGATCTTCCGCTTCACTGCTAAGAAAGTGGCTTCATTTCGTTTTGATGCTTGCGAAGTTAGCGACGTTTGCGTTGGACCTTCAACCTCAATTCTCCCAGCACCGGACTTCCGGACAACAACAAACCCATCAATAAGTAAAACGCCCTCTCCTCGGAATTCCGCAGCATGTCCTGAGGTCTGCATGAGCTTTCGGAGGTCGGCCAACCGCAGGTCGCCAACATGGATCGGTTTGGATAAGGACATCGTGGCTGCGGAAAGATTGGGAGGCAGGACATCAAGCTGAGGAAAGACATCTTTCTTTACAAGAGCTTCGTTGGCTCGGCTCTCTACCACATTTGTAGTCCGATCTTCAACACCCTTCTGTGTTATAAGCTTCTTCTTTGAAGGTTCTTCCGCCTGCTCCTCTTCTACCGGCGCTTGAGGCCCTTGAAGTCGCGCAGTTAGGGCCACAACACCCAGAGACCGAACGTTCTGCCATTTCAAACGTCGAACCAGTGCGCGACTAAGTTTGACCATCCACGCATTCGTATCAACACTAGCATCCACGGCATGTCCCAGTGCTGGTGTGAATATATCCACACTAAATTTCGCTTTCGAACCATCGACGCCAGTGTTTGCAGCCAGCAAACTTCGGCATTCGCCGGCGAGTGAGTTAGTCTCTTCCTCCGTTCCACCTATCAGAATCAATTTGCGCGGCTGGATGAGTGGAATCAACATTTCCAGGCTACGTTTGTCATGCAAGCCGGTAAAATCGATGTAGGCGATACGGGCATTCATGTTGACAGTAGAATGGACTAGGGAGGCCTTTGTTGGTCCGGAAACGTCCTGGTCTTCATTTTCATCAGAGGATGAATCGGAATCCTCCGCACCATTCAAGTCCAGGCTGCCAGACAACGACGTGTCGATTTGGTTTTTACTAGAAACCTGCATTTGTTGTTTTTTGCTTGAGCCGAGCTTTTCGTTGGCATTAGCCTCGCCCCATTTCCGTTTCTGCCCTGGAGCTGCTTGTATTCGACCATCTGGACCTCTCTGTACCTGCATCTGCGCCTCTTCGCGTTCTTCCGCTCTCAAGTACTCCTCCGGCCGGATAAACTCCCCGTATTGGTCGCGTCGCTTTTTTGGAGCTACATAAGGAAACATACGCTCTCTCCCCTTCTTCCCTCGAACATCATAATCGTACACGTTGCGTCGTCGAAGCAATATATTCACGCCCAAATCGGCATCGGTTAAGGCCAATTTGCTTCGATTAGCGTGAGCTAAGGTTGTTGAGAAATTCAGCACTTTGCCTTGCTGCTCGGATTCAGAGTCTTCAGAAGAAGATGAGCTAGAAGCATCATCCAGCACATCCGGAGCATTTTCGAGATCCGTTGCCCCTCGTACTTGAGCAGTATTCTGAATCTGGCGTTGCGTAGCTAAGTATTGCTGGTATATCGGTAATTCGCTTGGATCCAAAGGAGCTTTTTGGACATCCACAAACGCCAACTCCCTTCCACCACTATGAACCTGTTCCAGAATCTCTCCATCAGCTGCCTTTTCTAACGCCACCCCATCTTTTCGCTCTCCGTACCACGTCCAAATGGTACGGCCCAGACCATTCTGGGTTTCCTCGGAATTTTCTGGCGGGCTCGGGTTGGCAAAGGACTCCGTGAGGATCACCAAGTTCTCTGGACTCTCAGCTATGTGTCGTAATGCTTCTTTACTAAAACCCCAATCCAGGGTTGTATCGGAAGCAAGAATAACCTTAGGACCTTCGGATTTGAGAATATTTTCGAACTTTGTTTTGTGTTCAATTATTTTCAGGTGTTGGAAAGTGAAAGGGCCAAGCCCTTTTTGTGCAGAAGTCCCTTTTCTATCTGAAGTTTGACCTGTTGCTGCCTTTGGCTGTTGTCCAGCAGAGGATTTTCCACCGGCCAGGGTGTCACCACCATCACCACCTTCGAACTCGCGGACTATACTTTCATCCATCCACTCTAACATACTGCGGGCAAGCCGCATCGTTCCGTGAACCCTTTTTCCAGCAAGATACAGCGCAGCATGCTTGAGTGGGTTATCACCCTCAGAGTTGCTCGCTGCCTCACGCCACGCATGTTCTAAAACATATGCTAGCTCCAAAACTCGTGCACTCGTATCAGTAGGTAATAACACTGTCCCATTTTTAACAAGGCAGCTTCGAATCATATCTAGCAATAGATCATCGCGCTTTTTTCTCCCGCCAGTAAGGGCAAACTTGTCACCACCCTTTGAACTGCACACCAGAGCCGTCGGTTTCCGCAGCTGTTCAATAACTTCTGTTCGACTAGCGCCTGAGCTTCCAAACCAGGCCGCTCCGGCAATTACATTCTCCCTAGCCTGGTTCCAATCTACGGCGTAGACGATAGACTCCATTCCATGTTGAATATGCCATATTGTACCACCTACGGTGTGACCGGCATTATATGCAGTAACTGTAAGGCCATTGAGGGAGGGAGATGAAGGGGACGGTATAGGTTGGTGTGGCTGTGAGTATTTGAGAGGGTGAATACGTGAAAAGTGGTGTGCGATGTCTTCCGAGGTAGGCGGGGGCAATAAAATTCGACCAACGCCATTAGAAACTGATGACGTGCGCCTGGTCAAAGTGTCAATCGGTACCGGTGGGTTCTTTGTACCCGCAGATTCGATTCCATTGGGCTCGTGTGATATCGACGAATTCGTAGGGAGAAATGTAGGCGCCAAAGGGGCACAACTATAGAGGTCTTGAAGTAGAGTTCTGCCGAAGGAAATGACTGGGTATGTGGCATATACGGGGATTTGCGTGAACAGAGGAAAGGTTTTGCAGCAATATACAAAGGCGCCGATGTGAGAAGGCGTCGCGTGTGTTAACAGGATCAGCGAGACGGTAGGAATATGCCTATTTTATAGTGAGTAAATTAGCTTCCGAGCTGAATCATATGAATTGAGATCCCATTCGTCTTAGAAAACAAGCACAGATCACAGAACCAAGGCATACTTCTCCAGTTCTTTGAGCGCAGATGTGTCAAAAGTTTCATCCCAGCCGACATCAATCAGGATCTTAACGCCTCCATCGAGTTCCAGGATCGACTGGGAGGCCTTAGACTGTGAATATTGGGCCCCGAGCAAAGGGGTAAAGGTGAACATGTTGAGATTCCAATATTCTTATCGGCGTGATTATGGAACAAAAAATTTAGAGCTGCGACTTGCACCACGCGCCGGAAAAGGTGCTAGGACTTGCGAATGAAATAGAAAGCATTGGAGGAGAATCATAGAGTCACCAAGCCCGAGTAAGACAGCATACCAAACCAGCTAGAGGAAGTGAAGAATGGGCCTCTTCATTACGTCCAGCGGTCAATACTTCAACGCTGGTGAATTGTCCCTATCAAAGAGCCGCCAAAGCTTCGGAAGTGAATCAATTAAGCTTCTCGGATATTTGTTCTTCAGCTCCGAAGATAAAATCTTATTTGTCATCAGGAAAAGGTCATGTGACCTCCTGATCTTATCTTATCTTTAAAAGATCTCCTGCATGCTCCTTAGGTACTTGCGAAACAACCGCAATTCAATTCAATACGGAGTATCTAATTCGTAATATGGACGAATAACCATTTGCTAATAAGCTAAGAATATGGATTGTACAAATTGAATGATAAGGGGGAAACACAACTAATTTCCATACTCTCTACTTCTTTTTTCCACCCTTCTTAGGGGCTGGTTTGGCAACTTTGGTCGCCTTGGTGGTGCCCTTTGCGGTCCTTTTCGCTGGGGCCTTAGCTGCGCCCTTAGCTGGGGCTTTAGCTTTCCCTTTACCTTTCCCTTTAGTAGCCTTTGGGGCAGGGGCCACTTCCTCTTCCTCCGCAGCAGGAGCCTCCGGAGCTTCGGCAGCGGCAACGGCGGCGGCGGCGGCTTCTGCCATCTTTCTGGCCATTGCACGGGTGACTCTTGTTGTTGCTGGCACAGCTGGCGCAGCTCTTGCCAGTGCTTGGCCCTCAGCTGAAGCTTGATTCTGTGCAGCCGGGACTCTTTTAACACCCACGTTCGCGGTGTTTCCAGTTGCATTGCCGTCTATCTCCGGCGCCGGCGCCGGCGCCTGCGCTGGTGCCTGCGATTCTGCGATAGGCGAAGATACAGGCTCAACCTTGATATTCGTTTGAGATGCCTGCGATTCTGCTCTTCCATCCTTTTGAGGCGCCTGCGATTCTGCCGTAGGTGAGGATACAGGTTCAGATTTAGCCACTACCGATCTCGCAGGAGATGTTGGGGAAGCCTCTCTCGGGGGCGGCGGCGGCGGCGGCGGCGTTGCGGGCTGTGGCGCCAGTCTTGGATTTCTACGACCTGGCGGTGGGCCAGGTCTAGTTCTAGCCCTTCGTCGAGGAGCGCCGCGAGCAGCCTCAGTTGGTTGCAATGTGCCAGTCACTGTAGTACTTGGTAAAGTGGCCGAATCAACGGAAGTCTGCTGGGGTCTCTGTGTAGCGGGAACTCTTTGGGCATTCGAACGACCGCGTGGTGGGCCTATTCTAATCCTAGGTCCTCTCCGTGGAGCCCCGCGGACTGCAGGCGCACCTGACGCTTCGGTGACTGGAACATGTATGGCTGGTGGCGACATCTGCTGCGCAGACGTAGGAGATACATAATATCCATCTGGTCCTTCAATGGAGGGGATTGGCGTGTCACGACTTTGATAAGAAGCTTGAACAGGATGAATCGGCGAGGAGGGTGATCTTCTGGTTACGGGGGTCGGTGTTGACTGGAGCTGGACATTTCGTCTGAAAGGTCTTGTGAGGCCAGGAAATGGCAGTAGGTTTACTGGCGTAGATAATCTCCGGATACTAGGCTGCCTGATTCTCTTTCCGGCCCATGTTCTCATTCGTCTGAAATTATGGACCCTTGGGAAAGCCTCGAGTAATGTCCTTCTACCGATCCGTTGGAGACCAGGGGTTGGTGACAAGCGAGATCGTCCTGGTCTGGGAGGTTCTTGGCGACCACAATAGAAGTCAGAATTGCCTTCCTCTTGAGATTGCGACTCTTCAGGCCCTGGTAAATGACCGACTCCAGTAGCTGGGGCCTGAGAGGGCTGAGAGGGCAAGGGGTTCCGCTGTTGCTGTCGAGGATCAGCTGGAGAGCTTTCTGGAGCCTCTAGACGGATAGTCGATGGAGTGGATATGACTCTTTCTGCGGCCGCAGCCAAGGCCGCAAGGTTTTGTGCTTCTATCTGCTGAGTTCGGCGAGACCATTCGGAGGCATCGATGCCTACAGTGAGCAAGGTTAGCAAAGAATTACTTTAAAACATGCCGCAACAGCCAAATTTCCATTTCGAAGGAGGCAGTGTGGTGTTGAAACGATTTCAAAAAAAGGACAATTCAACTTACCCGCTCTATTCTCTTGATCTGAGCTTACCTCACGCTCAGTTAAAGGACTAACTGGGGGACGTTGCAAGCTTTCGGCGTCACTTGGTCCTCTGTCATGCCCGCTTGCCTCCCTATCACGTACTGACTCAATAGGAGAGAAACTTGGACTTGTTCGCAGGGGCTCCTCGGGCTCGTAGGGCTCGTAATTAATCACAACATTGGCTCCAGGCCCTGTATACGCTCCTGAAGCGCGAGCGATACGTTGAATATTGTCGAATAATTCCGGGTTATGAATAGGCGGGCCAGCTTGAGGGTCAGTCACTGGCATCTCAAGGTGATAATTCGCACGGTGACGCTTTGAGTCGCTTGAAGAACTGGACTCGGAAGAATCGTCATACTCGTCGTAGTCGTCGTCGTCGAAATCATCGCTTCCGCGCTTTGTGCCCCTATGACTTCCTTGGGAGCTCGAATCGGCGCCTGCGCCATCGCTTTCCTGATCCGGATCAGGAACAAGTTGGTAAAAACGACCGATGTTCGCCATTGCGAACGGTCTTTGCTGATTGCTTCGTTAAGACGAGATTTTTAGTGATGTGTAGACTGCAACGAGAGGTATCGTAAAAAGTTGAGAAGATTTGAAAAACTCGATGATCAACGATATAAAGCAGACTGATCGCAATATCAGAACCAGGAGTTGACTCAGATATGAAAGTAGTTGTCTTTGGGAAGGAAGGAGCACCGGTCTCCATCGCAAGAGAAAACCATCCCGGGTATAAAAGCAACATTGCGAAAGAAAGGGCTTGGTGACAAAAGAGTAGTTGTGTTATTCCTCAATTATCTCTTCAATAGGGGTCAGCAGTACATAGTGTGGTGATAACAAATGAGAAAACCATTGATGGGATGAATAACACAAAATGGCAATGGCAGCCTAGCCATTGTCATCCAATAGCAATGTCATGGAGAGCCATGTGAATATCCCCTCCTCAACACCATTGTGAAGAAAGCCTATGTCAACACAATGGTGATGTTCTTGAAAGGGTCAGGACAAAAGTAATTGTCAAGTCTTCATTGGTTCCTTTGATATCACAATGCAGAGGCTCAATAAGACCTCAAGGGTAATTAGGGTCTTCCCGAGCACATTTCATGCCGCCAATCATTATTGATAGCTGACTTAAGACGTCTTTATCAAGGAACACCACTGAGGCTCAGAGAAGGAAGCCTGGCCACAAAAGGAAAAGCCACAAGCAAGTGGCATCAAAAATAAATAATGACCATCGACATTGTGGTATGTATCAAATCCAAAGCGCAAGTCCACTGCGGATCGTTCGGCCAACCAAGTAGGTAACTACCACGTAGTTCCCAGTTCATTAAAGAGTACTCGATAAAGTCCCCAAAATCTTCCCTTGTCTCCAAATACGACCAAACCCCGAAACTCTCGCCAACCCAACCAGCTCCAGCATACTTATATATATCCAGCCTATAAATCCCCCATCAAGCCCTCAAATAAAATCCTCATTGATCAACAAAACACGAAGATGGTGTGGAGTAGTTTTGCAAGAAGGAACAGGACGGGAAAGGGTCGACGTGGTCAGTCACGAGACACACACTCTCTCTCCACTCGAAACCTTCGCGGCGGTTCTCTCCAATCAGCGCCACACCCGTCCCGCGGAACGCCGGGCGGAAGTTTTGCCGCGCCGCACGAGCCGCGTAAGGGGTTTCGGGTGGGGGACCTGACGTAGTGACGCCCGAGAGGTTAAGGGCAAAAAAAAAGAAGGCAACCTTCCGCATTCCTTCCCCTGATCACCGGATTCGCATGACTTGTCAGGGCTTGGACAAGGCTGCATTATGACAAGGGAGAGAGTGTCTTGGCTAGAGTGTGATTTTTGTACATACATACATACAGGTACAGGTACATAGATACAAGTGAGTATTACTTTTAAAGGAGACTGACGCCCCCACCTATATGATAAGAGGATGATCTACTTTCCCTAGGAAAACATTGTAAGGCTATATATCACATCCTCCTCTCAATACCTAAACAATGTGTGACTGTGTGCGTGCGTGTGTCTGTATATAGGTGCGGCCGTGACTCATTCATAACATCATCAACAGGATCTTACCAGTTGGACAAAAAACCGAACCAAAAAATGAGAAAAAGAAAACGAAGCGAATCCAACGTAAAGAATAAAAGGGAAAAAAAAGGATGAAAAAGGAACAATACTAATTGACACATGATTTGAGAAGAAGAAGAAAAGAACAGATATAAGAATAGCAAAAGAAAACAAAGTACAAGAAAAAGGAAAAAAAAAAACATGTAGTAAGAAAACAAAACCAGAAGTGAAGAGAATCAAAATGAGCCGCGGCCTCTTTGCCCCCTCTCTTCTCCTTTTGCAAGTCATATATTCCTGTTCACAAGCCCATATTGTCACAAAAAAAAGAAAAGAAAAAAAAGGGAAACAAAAAGAGACACACCGGACATAAAGGTCCCGAACACCGACATCAAATCAGAAACTCATCGAAGAAGAAAAAAAAAAAACCAAAAGAAGAAAGAGGCTGCTGAGGCCGTCTGTTCCGGCGGATTGACAATAAGTAGGTAGAGGAAAAAAATATGAGAAAGGTCCAACCTTGTCAAAACTTCGTGCCGAATCCACACCCTTACCCTTATAAAAGTAACCTCTAAGGGCCACAGAAAGAGAAAATGAGAAAAGTGAAAACAGTGCGCCTGAACAGGGTTCCTCCAAAATGCTATATCCCTTCACATAATTTGTCCACCTTAAAAAAAAAGGACTCCATTCTAGGTAACTAGGGGACCATCCAGAAATCGAAAACAAAGCTTAAGAGTATTCGTAATCATAACAGGAAAAGGAAAGGGGGCAGCGTGGCATTTTGAAGCTGCCTTAATGATGGATTTTAGAGAGAGTCGTATATGTTTCGTGAGAGAGAGAAGGAGGTGCTAAGAGCGAGATCCAGCAGCGCGAATTAGTATTTCATAGTTGCCAGTCCATATTCGCTTTGAATATGTGGAACGAGTGTCGGTGTGAAATCGTGAAACGATCCGATTCAGGAACACGGGAAATTTAAAGACTGTATTATACCGACTCATTATGGCTTTCGTGAGTAGCGACGGCAACCAGTGCTTCGAGTCGTCCCAATCTGTTATCACTGGCTGGTGCTGCATGGGTTTGTGGTGACTAGAATACGAGTGTCAATTTCTAGAACATAATGACGGCATATATATCTCCCTCCTAAGAAGGGATGTGGGTGTAACTTACACTTTGCGAAGGAGTTACATCACCATTAGTCTGAACAATACCTTCCCTATAATCCACACTCGCTTGCGGCGTAGGTAGACCAGTCGTATCCAGCGCAGGGAGAGGAAGTTGCTGCTGTGCAGCAGTCCCTTTCGCAGTCACTGGCGGGGCATTATACCAAGCATGCCTCTTCAGATGGTCCCACGATTCCGAGCCCGTTCCATTTTGATTCTGGGAAGAAGAAGAAAAAGGAGCAGGTTCTGGGTTGGTCGTACCGATTTGCTGGTTCCATTGCCCGGACTCGGCTTGCGAGGTTGTGCCACCGATGTCGAGATTGTTTAGACCCCGGTGGAGAGACATGTCTAGAGAGGCGTATGCTCTGCGGTGGCCTGGACCTGAGATGGGGGGACGGGGTCGGGATGTAGGTGCCTGGAGGTTGAAAGTTGATGGGAAAGGTGGTGGCGGGGCTGACTGGTCTTGTTGTCCAGGGGTGTCAACTAACATGGGGGAAGGCTCGCGCCGTGGAGGAGCAGTAGGATTTTCTCGAATCTTATCAAAGCTAGAAAATGGAGGAAGAGTACGAATCGGAGGACTTGCAGCTTGGATATCGGGTAGCATCCCGGACTGAGGCGGTGGCGGTTCAACGGGTGAAGGAAACCAAGAGCCACCTGATGGCGGCCGGGCGAGATTTGAACTTGGATGCCATGTTCTTCGGCGCCAATCAGGATCGGACGACGGCACACCTTGGGGAGTAAGCGGTGTTTGAGGTCCAGTTTGACCCATAGGACTGTCGGGGTATGGACCGCTTGCCGGAGCGATCTGCCTCAAAGTTGGAGGATATGAGTTTGCATGTGCGATATCAAAAGGCCTGGTGCCAGACGGAACAGACAACCGTCTGTTATGCGGACTTTCACCCCAATAGCTTGATGCCGAAGCGGGCGATTGGAAGAATGGACTATAGTCGTACGTGGCGGAGGAAGGTGTGAAAGGAATACCACCGGGTGATTGCACAGGGTACGCATGCATCTGCTGCGGCGGAGTCCTAGGCGGTGAACCGGCGGTCTCTAATGACAATCTAGCCCTAGCAGCGCCATCTCCGGCCATCATTAACGGTGGCGGTCGGCGCAGATCTCTAGTGTGACCGAGATTTGAGACACTAGAAGCAATGCTGGATGTTGATAGGTTTCGGCTATGGCCGCGTGTATGACCGCTTTGGCTGCCAACAGTTCCGGCACGAGCGCGACCTGGTTGGCGTACTCGCTCTGTCCGTATTTGGCGCTGGAATCGAGTGCCGGTGGCAGCAAGAGAGTCGCCGGGGATGTCTTCGTTAACGTGGACGGTCTGTGCATGTTGTCGAAGATTGTCCAGGCGGGAGAAACGGCGGGAGCAGTGGCATTGGAATGGTCGTTCACCTGTATGTTTTCTATAGATTCAAGCATTAGACTTCAAATTTGAAGAGAGTAGAGTAGTAAAGCTGTGTTTATGGTCCAACATACCTAATATGCCGAGCAAGATGCTCACTCCTCGTAAAGCTCAAATTACAAGGCGGATACTCCGTACAAAAGAACCGTTGACCCTTCTTCTTCTTCGTCGGAGGCGCAGCTTCCAAATGGTCATGCTCATGGTCACTCCCGTAATGTTCAGCATCCGATTCATGAACAGGCATATCCTCCGGTGCCGATGACTGCGCCGACGAGCCCTCTCTGCTTCCATTCTCCTTTGGCCAACCATGTTCCATTGTACTTCCGTTGGTCGCGGGACGTTTATTACCCTCACCATTCAGCGCGGGCGGACTTCGGGGTTGCGGTTGCGGCTGGATCTGGTCTGACCGATCGCGGGTGTTATTGAGGATGACGGGCGGCCTCTCCATGGCCGGAATATAGCCGGTCTGGAAATCGACGGGGATATCCGCTCTAGCAGGACGAGCGTGGGCGTGATTATTGACGGGGAGAAAGGTTGTCATGGCCTGCTGCTACTGCGGGGATTTCTCGGTTTCGTTAAATATGGGAAATCACAGGGTGGATTTGGTTAATAAGGTATTATTCCAATCTTCCGGCCACGAGGAACGGGGCGAGGAGGAAGAAGGGAAAGGCAGGCGAAAGCGAAGAGAAAAAGCAAGTAAACGTTCGGAAGTAGGAACGGGCAAGCGACATGAAACTTCCAAGTGCGTTCCTGGGCCCTGGCCTGGTAAACTTGTAGGAAACGTCCCCACTATGAACGCAGGCAGGGTGTTGCTTAAAATAAATCCGATTCCGGGCACGGCGTGCAGTAGGTAACCCCCCAGATATATTAAATGCAACTCCCGTGAGGACCGCTTGGGACCGGAATTCTCAACGTCTTATGTAAGTGAGGAGACGGCGTTCGGAGCGTCGATTATATCTATTCCTCAAGAAAAAAGAGAAGATGTTCAGCCGGAGGGTTTCTTTCTTATAACATAACGACCATGCAGATCTTCGGACGAAACGGCTTACCCGAGGAGGAAAGACAAGACAAGAAGAACACATGCACACCTGGACAGTGGACACGCACAGAACACTGCGCCAAGGTGTAGATTAAAATGAAGCTGGAGATAGATGATGATGATGATGAGAGAAATATATAATAAGTATGCGCTTGTAAGTCAAAGCGTGCGTTTCAAATTGCGGGGTTCGCCTCGTCTCTTTTTATAAAATAATAAATAATCAAGAGAGAGAGCACTGTCAGGAAATAGGCGGAGGACGATCCGAACCAGGGGCGTGGGTAGGATTCAGATAACTATTAGATCATCGGGATGCGCATCATCTCCAATCAAGCTGCAGAATGATGGGACAAGCGGGTGGCCCCTGTTCGAAGGAGGACGATCTTCGAGGCTGAAGAGGAGTAAGAATCAAGAAAAAACGGGGTTGCAGGGGAATGAAGTAAGAAGTAAGAAGAAGAAGAGCGGGAGGAGGAGGAGTAAAAGGAAGATAGAAGAAGAGAAGAAGAAGGAGAAGGACGCAGGATCCGAGTCTGTCTCTAAAGACGAGCGAAGTGTCTGTGAGGGGCTGTTTTGGAGATTGTGAGATGGATGGGAATTTATTAAGGCTGTTAGACAGTCCGATTTGGTCTCCCGACACAAACACGCAAAAAAGGTGCCAGGGGTGGTTGGAATTCAGGGGGGTTGCTTTTTTAGTGGGTTGAGTTGAACGCGAGCTTTTTAGTAGGAAACAAGAAGAACGGAGGATGCGGGCTGCCGATTGTTATGTTTCAGGTGGTCTCTTCTCTTACCCCAGCAACAGGTGAGGATACAAGGATGTAGAGAGTAAGAAGGAGGGGAGACAGTGGCAATAGGAGTGTAAGCGTGAGAAAGGAATAATGAGACTGAGAAATGTAGGAAGTAGAAAGGGAATATCAGGAGGATGAAGAATGGTAGATATATTCGGCAAGATCGGACGGGAGACAGCTTGGTGGGGCAGAGTATAGATAGAGAGGAGGAAACCAGCGGAGATAGGAGACGAAGAAGAACAATACCTAGGAAGAAGAAGAAGAAGATGTCCGAAGAGTAAAGAGTAGAGAGTAGAGAGTAGAGAGTAGAGTAACTAGAGAGGGGTGAAGTTCGGAGCAAAGACGGCGAGCTGAAACCCGCGGACGGTTGTTGTTGTTAAAAAATGATGCAGTTTTAACCTAGTTAACGAAACAAACACCGCGGAAAAAGACTTGGGTTTCCGAGTCTCTGCGCAGTGAATGAGTGTCTGGTCTGTTTCTCTCTGCTACGATCGGAACAGGAGCAAAGGGACGGCGGCGGGAGTTCTGGAGTTTCGAACGGACGGAGAAGCCGGTGGCCAGAAGGCTCTTTATTTTTCCCTTTAATTCAGGGTCCCTCTCTTTGACTCTCTTGAGAGTCTCTTCTGGCTGTTGGATGGAGTCTTGACTCTCGACGTTGTGGGACCTGCGGATGGATCCCCTTTTTCGCTTCTTGCTCGGCGGCAAGCGGGATTGTTATTATCGGTTTTTATGATTCTCGGGGTGTTCCTTGAAGAAGGGAAGAAGAAGAATCCACAAATAAGAAAGAAAATACAGTAAACCAACAGGCTGGAGTGGTTGTGGTCCTGTTATGATGAATTTTCTCCGCACGCATGCAAGGAAGCGGATACAAGACAGGTACGGGCACGTCTGGAGTCTGCAGCAACTGCACCCTGCGGAACGGGGGGTTTTTTCTTTTCTTTATTCTTATTACTTTTGGTTTTCTTTTTGTGTTTTTGCTGACTTTGCTTTTCGGGCCTTGACGAGTGAGATCCCGCATACGAGGGTGGGTTTAGTGTGTGATCCCTGTGACTGGTTGGTCCCTTGATGATATGGTGGACGACGGGAAGGAAATGAGGAGTAATAAGAAAGGGAAAAAGAAGAGGAGGAAGTAAGGTTGGCGGAGGAGAGAGAAGATGATACAAAGAGGAAAAAGAAAGAGAAGAAGGATAAAAGAGGAACAAAAAAGACCAAGAAAGCAAGATGTATGTAAGGGCGAAAAAAAGGTGGAGGAGAGAGTTACAGTTATACGAGGTTCAGGTTCTGTTCAGCCGCCGCGAGGAGTTCAGGATGCAAGGAGAAAAAGAAGGGAAGAGAGAGGGACACGGCCAAAGAAAGGCACGCGATTCTAGACCGTCCTTTTTTTTCCTTTTCTTTAAATTCAGGGAGAGAGAAAAACGTTGGTATGGACGTTGCATTCTCTCAAAATACTCCTATAGTTAGTTACTCCTACTCTGCCCTGTCCTGCTGCTCATCAACCATCATCCATCCCACGGGGCGGGGGAACCAAAGTTGAACGCACCCAAAAGCAAGTGTGTTTCCGTGGCAAAAGCCCAGCCGGCGGATGATTTTCGACAAGCTCGAATAGTTACATGAAATAGAGCTTCTACGGAGAGAAAATATACTTAATTTTCCATCATCAGGCCCAGATCCCAATTTTACACTTACACACTCTGTTTTCTGAATGAATGCAAAAAAAGGGCCAAGAGGGTTGGGTTGAGTTGTGTATGGAACCATGGTTGGGCCAGAGGCACCGTCGAAACTTCGTTCACTAGTTAGTTGTTAGCTGGAGGTCTCTCTGCCTCGTTCTGGACAATGGCTGGTGCGATGCTACTGGGTAATTGGGCATCCGGAGGCGAAAAGGGCTACAAGCAAAAGAGATAATGAAGAAAACTATGGCTGCTTCGTACTGATACTTGAGTCCGCTGTTCAAGACTACAACCCGTTGATAGACTTATAAGTTACAGTTCAGGATCCACGGAGTACATCACAGATAAGTTATCCATGCAGTCTCCAATCTAGAGCCGCTGCCCATCTCCATCTCCATCTATCCCTCGATGACGACAACGACAACGATATCCATCTCCATAATCCGGCCGTTCATCAAACAGCTTTCTTGCAGGCCCCATTTCACTGCTAGTTACCTATTCAGGGGTTAACTTATTCTCACAGTTAACTAGCCAAAGCAAAAACCTATTACTTCTTCAGGCAAAGAGTGGATCTCGTCCCATTCCAACTCGGGGTTCTTTTTTTATGCTTCAAAAATGGCCCAAGGGACCAGACGGGCACCCACCAATTGGCACCACGCGAGCGAAGCCCGCGAGTGGGAAGATAGATGCAGTTTTGATCCGTCATCATGACACAGTTCAAAAAAGAAAAGAAAAAAGTAATCAGGAAGAAAATTTACCCCTCCATCTAACTAGTTAGTTAGTTATCTGGTGTATGTACGGAGTATTTTCTTTTCTTTGTCCCTCCTCTCTTGCGTGGGGCGACTGGGACACGGTGGAGGTGGAACATACAGTACAGAGTATGGTCCCCTTTTTGTCGCCATTATTGAAAAAACTATTGAAGCGAAAAAAAAGAAAAAGGAAAATCGAATAATCAAAGAAGGAAGAATGTCAGACGGACAGCAATGCCAGATTGTTTGTGTAGCCCTTCTCAATACTTATCCATGGATTTGAAGCTGCAACGTGTTGTCTATCGCCTGTGCTCATCATCATCATCATCATCCACACTCGATAGATGGATGCATCGAAGAACGAGGGACACACTGCATTGTTCCTGGGATGACACCTGTCGCCGGTTCGAACTATACATCCATCCATACACTAAAAAAGCTCCGGGAGTACGGAACTCACATGTATGGAGAGTATATACGGAGTACTCCAGAAAGTATCTTCGTTCGCCCGAACAAACCCACCTTTCCCACGGTTGCTATTAAAGTGTGTCCTCGTGTATGGATGTGTGCTGCAACCAGGCCCAGGTACCGTTACGTGCAGGGCCTGGAGGAGTCCCTGAGAATCTTCTCCCCCTCCATGTGTGGAAGTTGGGTTCTAGACAACTCGATGGACGAACTGAGTTCACGGATCTCTCTCTCTATTTGCGGCGTTGATCAGCATAACTAAGATCCTCTTCTCTCGTCCATCTCAATCGATGTACATACAGTACTCTCTTTCTTTCCCCTCCATACTCGGGCTGTACAGTAAACTCAGACTTCTTGCTCCGTTACATCATCGATGGAGAACAATAAAAAAAAACGCCCCTCGGGCCTCTCTCGTTCCATGGGTCGGCGTTGGTCTGTGTGCTCCCCGCCGTCACTAGTTAAGTACCTACCCAGTGTTTAGTTAAACCATCGGTCGACCGCCCGCCGGCCGTCAACGAGGAGAATTAGGTACCTGAACAAAGGAACCCGCCCTGCCTTGCCTTACGGAGTACCTACCTACCGACTTGACTTCCTTGCCATGCGGTTCCCGTACACCCTTTCTTTCCTTTTGGTCTTTTTGGTTTCTTTCTTTCTTTTTCTTTTTTTTTTTACTGGCGTGGCTCAAGGAATTATGTATCGGAGAAATGTAGTGCAAGTGGCCCTTTTGGATCTCGTTGGTTTGCGATCTCGACTAATCGACGCCTCAGGACCAGAGATTTTTTGAAAACATGAAAATTTGTTCTGAACTTTACCCGAAATAACTACCGACGATAGAGTATATCGACTACTGAAGTGTTCTGCGGAGTGTACTAGTAGGTACGTACCTAGTCCATAGTCGGAGGACTCCGTACGGAGTACCGACTTTCATAGGGCTCTTGGTCGGTTTCTCTTAAGGTTCGTCATAAGCTCCAGTTCATGCAAGTCATAGATACCTAGTTAGTGAGATCGCTTGAACCCCCACCTCGTCAAACTGTGTAAAAAAGGGAACAGTAATCAATAATAAATCCAAGAGCTTTTGTGGAAAATAGTACCTTGGGTGAATCGTGGCGACGGTAGGTACATACAAACTCCGTACAAAATTTGGCTCAATGTTCAGAGCGATGATGGATGATAGTTCGCATTCGGCCAAATTCATCGTGAATGACAACATCGATCTTTGATCATTATTACCAGAACCGCACAAAGGCCGCACGAACCAACTCAAAAAGCCTCGCCGAGGATCCCCCTTTCTTTTACTTCCAAAACGTCGCCCCTGCATCAGCTACGTTTAGAGCTAACGCAGCTTGCATTGACCGGATACCGTCCCTCGGTTGACACAACCTGTATACTTTCATCGCCACCCAGATAACACAGGCCCGCCAACCAATCCCGAAGCCCCAAAAAATTCTTAGAGCTGTAAATTGTAATGCCGAAGCAAGGTACTGGCTCCCCAGACTTGCTCCTGAACCACCAGAGCTAGCTCTCGAAAAAAGAGAGCTCCTCCGTATTCATGAAGCTACTTTTGTGTGGCTGAGGCACATGAAAGATGCGGTTATCCAAGGTTTACCTACCTACCCTGACAAGGTTTGTCTGGTCCGAATGTATGCAACTCTGCCACTTTTGCAAGATGTTAAAGACGCTTCTTGCTGCTCTAGACCCTTAACCAGTGTTAATGGCAGCGAATCATAATAGATGTGTTCGACCCTCGGGCTCCCACTTGTCCGAGATCTAGGTCCAAGGGTCTGATTCGCCTCGTAGCAGTGCTGGTTCCTGGTTATGTGCGAAGTATCTGGATGGAGGCTCTGCTTAAACAACGCGTGTGTACTTGTACTGTACATACATCCTCCGACCGACAAGGATTGATTCATGTGAGATGATACTCCTCGGTTTCAATTCCGTCGTCCGATCGTACTGTAGGTGTATGGCAAAATACGGTGTTCAGTTAATCCGAGCCCGGATATTCGGTATCGCACGGCAACCAAATCGGAAGCATCCGTAGTCGGAATTCGCCATGGGAGATTCCACATCCTCAGCGACGAGGCCGGTGTAGATAGGACCATCAATGGGGTTTAGGACCGCGTAAGCATCTCGAGTTCTACTAAGAGGAGATCTTGAGTGCAAAAATATCGCTAGATATAAGCCGATAAATCTCCGAGACCAGAACTTGCATCGCGGCCTTCCCGACTCGGCCGGAATATCGGGACTAATACCCGAGCCGCGCCTGCATAACTTGATCGACGTGAAGTCCATCAATAAAACCGTTGGATTTCCTGTCAGGGAAATAGAACCACGGATATGATGAAGCGTTCGCAAGCGCCCGGGAGCACTGACATCCGTGTGTTTCAGAACCTTGATCCTTGGCTGATGCAAATTTTTGCGATTGCCCAGGATGGGGTCTGGACTCTGCAGTATTGTTATGCCTAGTGAACACGCCGAGTTAAAGCCGACGGACACCGTTGGCGATAATATATTCAAAAGAGACCCGTTCGGGATTGATATCGGAGCACGGAAATAAAGAAAAATTGAGAAACATTGAAACTCCGCGGGCGACGTACTCAACCATCAATTTTCGGGACTCGCCGATCAAAAAAGATGCATTGGAACACACTCCGTGTGTCTCATCCCAATTCCATTCCCCAATTCCTCCTCGGGCTTTGGTATGTTCGCCATGATCAGAAATTTGATACCTCTTTTTTGGCCAGCACGGAGATTATCCGGTCAAAGACTCCGTGAGATGGCCCTTGATCTGATTTCGGCAATGCCCTGCCGAGTCGTGGCATCAGGGACGCGTTCAAAGAATCAGTCTTTGAAATGTGACATATGTGAAGAGCCCTGCAGGGGACTGACAGTGCCAGAGATATTACCTTGATATCTACGGGCACACAAATCATGCATAGCTCGGACTGTTAACAGAAAGGACTTTCTCTTTTGTGTCGAATTGTCAAACACGAAAGCAGGAACGCAAGCTCTGCAAAATTTCATGCTTAGTCATCAATCGAGAATGCCAAGCCCTCCACTATCCTCGACAGGTCAGGTGCAAGCTTGTGCTCATCAATCATCATCAGGAGTCATACCTTGAGAATGAATAACAGCAGAGAAAGAAATACTCCCTGGACTCAAACAAGACGTGGCTGGCTAAGCTCCATTGTCATCCCTCCAGGTTGCCTCCATGCGCAATGACACAGTTTTGACATATTTTGAGCCCTACCATTCGATACGGAGGTCCCCGCCCAGCCTGTGGTGGTGGCCTGGTCAAATCGCTTCCCCTGCTTCTTCATTGGCTTCAGCCCTTCGTTTTTGCTTTTGATGCATGCGACTTCGCCTTTTTCAGGGCAATCCTTGGAGAAAAGGTTGCGTCATTGAAGTGCCCCTCCTTTTCGCAGGCTCCTTGGAATGGATGGATGCTGCTCGGGGTAACTTATAAGTACGAGTCGATACTACAGAGTGGTTACTTACTCCGTATACCTTTGTGATATATCCCCATAGTTTTGATTATCTTGTGTATTTTGCCTTTTGAAATTAAGAAAGATATATATACCCCCCAAAATGTCGTTCGAAACCGAAGCTCTTACTTTCAGTCTGGAGGACCCTTTGCCTGTCCAAACTCGGGTGCTTTCTTTGCTTCGTGATTATATCCAGCCAAATTCTACCAAATCTCTTGAAGAAACCGCTCAAAGCTTGGATGATCTTCATCCCGATAAACGGACGGACGATGGAAATACAAGAGAATCGGCGGATGATTTTGTCTATGCGTTTTGGGAGCCGGTCCATCTCCTCGCACAGCGAATCCCGCATGATCATCCGGCAATGGATATGCTAGTC
Organism: Nannizziopsis barbatae; assembly: GCA_014964245.1. NCBI lineage: Eukaryota > Fungi > Ascomycota > Eurotiomycetes > Onygenales > Nannizziopsiaceae > Nannizziopsis > Nannizziopsis barbatae. The sequence goes on from JACVYH010000003.1 coordinate 3,377,225, forward strand.
CAGGTCTTAATGAAACTGCGAGACCTTCCTCCTAGACAAGTCAATGTTGGAGGTTGGGGTGATTTTAAACTATGGACTGATTTACCCCTGCTTGGGGAGACTTATACGACATTTTATGATGTTTGTTCTCCCTCTTCTCTTTATCAATGTTTTATTCGTCTTTCTATTCTTGCTGTGCTATTATCACCAGAGGGATGATGGTGGAATTACACTGGCCTTTCATCAACCATCTCGTCTCTTGGAATTTCGGCCCTCATGTCTAACTTTTATTTAACAGAAAATCCGCGCCGAAGACAACGCCTTCACCAAGGAACTCAACTTCGTTAGTTTCGGTGCTCGGCTCATGGCAAACGCTATCCCCTTGGATCGCTTCTGCATCTACTCGATCTCCACTGCCCTGGAAGGCCACTATGATCCGACTACTAAAGGTAGCAACCGAGCTATCGTAACCGACCCAGCCCAGATTCCGGATGTGGATCACAAAGTTGCTTTGATGGCAGAGTGGTTCCGACACGCAGGCCACGCATTTTATCAAAAGGGTCCCGTGGAGGGAGGTAGTATTTGCGGTCCGCTGATGAAAGGGCCCGGTAAGAATGAGTTTAGCAACGAGAGATGGAGGTTTTGGAAGCAGAGATTGCTTGAGCTTGTGGAATGTGATAGTTTGAAAGAGGATACAAGAGCTCTCGCGAAAGATACGATTACGACGATGGACAAGGTTGAGGCTGGGAGATAGGTGGTGGAGGTGTGAACGTTCGTTTCTATTTCTTTTGCCGAAAATAGGATATCAAATAATGGGCCCTTTTCAGAAGCAACACCCTAAATATTCATACATACATCGCTCCGTGTAACGCTTATGCTAGAAATGATGGCTCTTGCTAATAGTCGCTGATGAGTCTCTTATATTCCCTTCCACCATCCAATCTACTTGCAAAGATGCGGATTCCCTGTATTATCCGGATTGGCCTTCATCCCAATTCCACACATATTGTAATACTGATCGTAATATACCCGAAGTCGTCCCGGATTCACACCCTTCTCCCCCTTTGGATATTCGGTCTCCTGACCTCTAATAATGGGAAACTCGTAGATATCATGGCCCGCTTTATTGCACGGTTTGGCGAGCTGCAGTCCACCCATGTTATAGAATCGTGTTGGGTAACCTGATTTTCCGGCCGTTATTCCAGCGCTGCGGGCTGATTGAAGGGCCCTGTCGCCGGAGACAGTTGCGAATAGCGTGCCATCGTTTTTCGGGCCTTCGCGGCATTGGTATTCCTATACAGTGTGCAAGGTTGGTCTTACTGCTCGTAGATATTTGGAGAGAGTGAGGAAGCTGTCTATGTACTCCGTACTGCGTACCTTGTCAAGGATGAAGAGGTCTGTGCTTGAGTCACTGGGTTCTGCTGAAATAATGACTTGAGTATCCAATGCTATAGCCGAAACATAGAACAAGAAGGTATACACGAGTAGTTTCAACATGGCTGTAGTTCGAATCCGAATCACTTTGGTTTCAAAGCAATGAGTGTGTGCTCCTTAACTCGAACAGTGCGAGTAAGGGAGACACATGGCCGACATTTATGTTGTCCATTATTGCACCTCTGGCTCCAGTATGGGCCTTGTTGCGCATTTGCGATTCTTCAAGGCTTTGAAGAATGGCTTGCGCCGTTGCACGGACACTCTGCATGTCACGCTCTGTCCACTATTGAAAGTAGGCAAAGGTCTTGCAGGAAGAAGCGAATCAAAGCAGATTTCTCGGGAAGTTCTCCTCTTGCAGAACTCGCTGGTGGAAGTTTGACCTTCTGATTAGGCGAAATACGAGCTGGATAGTGACATTTCGATTCAGGCCAGAGCTGAAGTCTGCCAAAATCGAGAAACAAAAAGAAATATGAAAGAAGCAACCGGAGTAAAAGTATCAGCTAGGAGTGAAATGAGCTTCCCTCAACAATTTCTATTGCGGTATCATCAATGAATCGTTTTAAAGCAACCTATTATTGGTTAGTGGGTGGTAAATGTACACGTGTCCGGGTGAATGACCTCGTAATATGCAATCATACAGTCCAAAGCATCAATAGAAGGGTAGCCCTTCATGTCTGGTTCAGTACCTTCAGCAAGTAAGCCTGGTAAACGGTGTAAATCCTTTCGACTGCCTAGGGAAACTGATATGTGAAGATCGGAAACATTGGAAAATTCCTTTATAATTGTAGAATATTTATTCTTCTGGCGGTCATTTTGAATTTTTTGGTAGGTTTCCAGAAAGTAACAATTGTAGGTAATTGGGTGCCCCTTCCGGTGTGGGTTCAGGAGTTTCACTGGTCTTATCCCGTAGATTATCAAGTAGCTGCTTTAAAGCAGGCTCAAAGATGATCCGAAACAAGGCTTTGGCGGTTTGACTATCCGCAATATGGACAATCACAAGGTGTAGAAACTCTTTCGCTGCTTTCCAAACCTCCATCACGTGGCCACGTGTGATTCTCTCGGAGCAGATTGCTCGAAAAATAGGTCCTTCACAATCATCGAATTAAAAATTCCTGGTAGCTCTCTGCCCTTGGATTTCTTCAAGAGAGATTCTATGTGGTCAAGGAATGCCTCACGCGTGATTCTAACTTGGTATTCAGCCAGGTGGCTTATATTTTCGTTCTCTGAGATATGGCGGTAGTGACCATGCCGACTCATTGAATCGGCAAAGTCTTGGTTGAGGTTTTGCACGACCGCACGCATGCGTTTTGGATATAAAAGACCTTTATAAATCTCCATACCTGTTCAATATACCCCTTTGATACCAGGCTTTGCTAATCAAAGAAGTCTGATCTCAATATACTGCCCTAAAAGTTTACAGCAAGAGCACAAATGACTGCTGGGTATGAAACTTGGAACTCTGTGTTACATCTTTCGATCGCTAGTTCGTTTGTTCATAGTATCTATGATTCTCATGCAAACAAAAGGACATTGTGTTTACTTGGAACATTTATGGTTCGGTTAAGAATATCGATGACACCTTTGGAAATACCGAGGAGTAAGTTTCTAGTCAGCTCCGATGGAACCAAATGCTTTGCTAATTGGCTTTGTATTATAGGTTTATCAATTGGCGTGTTGCGTTGATGGAGTCGGCCATTCGCGATCTAAAAATGGAAGAGGCCACTGAAGTCATTGACTACAACGGCGAAGACCCGTATCAAATGATTCAAGTCCACGATTACCAGAATGTCAGCTTTCTCCGCATGAATCCCAACATCCGCAATGCATCTCGCGAAACAATTGAAGTTTTCAGCACCGCGTACCCGGAGCTCTTGAAAGAGAAGTTCTTTATCAACGTCCCACTCGTCATGGGATGGGTATTCACTGCTCTTAAGGTATTCCTCAGCAAGAATACCCTTCGCAAATTCCACCCCATCACAAATGGTGCCAATCTGGCTCGTGAGTTCAGTGGGTTCGGCGAGAAAATTCCAGCTGCATATGGCGGCAAGGGGCCTGCCTTGGCAGAGACTGGTCGACAAGTCACCCTTCAGGATGAGGTTAGCCCAAGCCCAGGGACTGACACCAACAGCAAAGAAATCAATACACCTGCTGGGAAAACCGAAGTAGATGCCGAGCCCTCTACTGCGGCACCCGCTACAACTGCCACTCCGGTTGCTGTTGAAAAGATCGCCGATGCAGCTGCCGATACTCCTGCCGACGCTCGTCCTAATTAATCCATTCCCCACTACACTAAAAGATTCGCTTGATACCATTATTTGAAATGTTTAATGTTGCATGGCGTTTGAGTCCCCATCCGGTATGGTTTATCCTACTGGCCATTATCTACATATGAGCGTGATTCAACAGCCGGCATCCTTGTTTCCTCTCCGCTTTCCACGAAGTTCTGGTCCTTGCAATAATGTATGTACTTTTATGCTTCAAAAATCCAAATCAGTTAGAAAGACCTTTCCACTTTGTGCACTAAAGACAGACTGTGACTATCAAAATCGTTGCTTCATGGCTAGTTTCACCTTCCGTAGCCAAACACACCAAAACTCCAGTTGTCGATAGCGATCAATTCCGCAATTTATGATGAGTCATCGTAGTCGGATTGGATAAATGAGAATCCTAGAACTAACTAGTCCCAATGCGGTCTTTTCCAGAGCCAAAACCTTGCAAACATTCAATATCAGCTTCCAGAGCGAACCAGTATCAACTAAGTTACCTCCGGTCAATCTTGTTTAGAGACATAAAATATCCCATTTGAACAAATAACCCTAATCTCTCAGATTTGATATTGAAACTCCGGATCGAAACGCATTCGTTTGGGCTCTGAAAACCCCTGTCCTGTTGGGCAAGATTTATCCAAGCCTATAGGATCGTCCCTAAGGAGATTTTCTGCCTGAATAATGGCCCTACTGTTCATCTGAGGGCTCACCCGGGCCCAAAGAGACCATGGGGCCTCTTTGATTTATTAACATACAATGGAAAGGTCAAACCGAAGGCCCTCAAACCCGCGACATATCAGCGTGAGAGCTCACCACCAATGTAATTGGAGATTGTCAGGCTAATCTGTTCCCCTGCTGTCTGTATACAGCTGCCAACGGAGCTTCTATCAGACCGAACACCTTCCATAGGGTGGATACTGTTGGAATTTTATTTCCAATCCTACAGCCAAGATGTCTTTGAAGCTGAATAACTTACTCCTTACCCGCGCCACGCTACCCAGTATTGGGTAGCGTGGCGCGGGTACTTCATTTTGTTGGATTCGCCAATAATACTACAGGGTACAGGGGACTCATCCTACGCCTTGCCACTCCGTACGGAGTACCTGATAAAGCACGAAGGGCAGTGGTAATACCACTAGGCCAAAAAGGCGGGACCCGCCACTGATCCCTTCAGGATCAGAGACAAGAGGTGTGGACTCCTGATCTTGGCATTCCATCAGTACCGAGGTAGCTCCTGTTGAGCTAGGCAGTTAGGGCCTGCCTGGTGAATATAATAATAGGTAAACTTCTGTATACCTCTCCAGAGTTCACGATGGAGCACTGGAGGCTTGAGGTCTTGGCAAAATTGTAAACGGAGTCAAATGAAGGTATGAGATTTTGTCAAGGCGCTAACTACCTACTCTTGGTTAAAGATCAGCAAAAACGCGCTAAATCAGCCACAAAGGTCCAATCCCGTATACAGAGGGTGGCCGCTCCCAAATGTTATTAAGCGGTACTTTCCAATAGGTGAGCGCAGCCGTGATTGGCTCGACGCGAGCCTTGGCATTTTGACGTTTGTATCCTCCCACAGAAATTTATGTGTGGTGGTACTTTAGGGCACCCGTTAAATTACATTTGGGAGCGGCCACCCTCTGTACATACAGGTGACCCACAGTGCTGTATACAAAGATTTCACCGGGCGAACCCCCCAAATCCGTATACGGCAGCTGTCTAAAGACTATTCACCGGGCACGCCCTTAGCTTCCCGCTCTTGTGCTCGTATCTCGCTAGTTGGCGGGCCTGAACCCTATTTCAGCCCTGAAAGTCCATTTCCGACCAAGCGATCCGAAGCAAATTTCCCATCTTTGCAGTTGCTTTGGTCTGGAGACAACATCTTCTGCCTCGACATTCTCACCCTACACGAAATATCCTGACTAACTCCAACAACTCCCAACCTGATTGTTTGCCTATATAACTACCTTTGATATCATATCTGAGCAATAAAATCATCATGGGTCCAACATTAGCCACCTAGCCAGCTTGGCCCAGGAGAAAAGACTGAATCCTGTGGTTCATGCACAACTTGTCTCAGTGTTAGCGTGTGTTCTCCTTCCCTTTTTGGTCCAAAGGCAGGCGACGCCCAGCCAATTCGAGAATCAACAAATTGCTTGTGGACTCCCCAGTGTGGGCTGACCAGAATGTAACTCCAGCCGGAGTTCTCATCACTGCAACACTCCTCGAGTCCACGAGGATGGGTTCGTATGGCTTGGGATACCTAGAGCTCAGCTATATATAAAGAGGGCATTCATCCCTATCTGGACCTTTCGTTTTATTTATTCCATCTACTCCATTCATTCCCCTGCGAAACAAACTATCTACTGGATTACAAAGATGTTGCTTTCTTCCCTACTTTTTTATTCTGTACTTTTCGCTCCAGCGGTATTTGCTGCCTCCGTCCCAGCAGGCGAAGGTGCTGTAGCCATCGACACCCTCCAAAAACGATCAACAGACACCATTACCGGAGCTCTCGTGGCTCGCAATGATGACGAAAGGTGCTCGCCCACGTATGAAGCGTACAGTCCAAACAGGCGTTCATGGTGGAAGTACACCTTTTGTGTTTTGAAGCCAAAAGATGGAGGGAGACCTCCGTTAGAGGCACGCGTGGAAGGGCAATACTGGTCAGGCGTCTGGCATTATTTTTGGGCAAAGATAAATTCACAAATTTCAGTAAAGGTTACTGCCGACGTACAAGAACACCCTCCTGTTTTCTCGAAACCAACAATTATGAAATCAGGCAATGTGGTCCTCCCAGGGCGCAAGCCTTTGTCTGAGAAGCTCAAAGGAGATCACGAGTACGAGATCACGTTTGTGGGGACGAATGGCAAGGATGCTTTAATGGAGGACAGTCAATATAACAAAGAGGAAAGAATCAAACACAAATTTAGACTTGATGTCCCGTGGTAGCTAACTGTAAGTTCAACCAACGCCCTGCAATCATCTCAAGAGCGAACCAAGCTGATTTTTAAGGCCTGGCAATTGCTATGAAGGGCTTTAGAGAAGAAAGACGAGCTTCATGGTTATCTTTGGGCATTATTTGTATTCTAGTTACATTGATATCTACTGGGGTCTTTTTGTGAATTTGTTGTAGCTATCAAATGCAAATAGAGTTTGGTTGAGAAACCTTTGTGCTAAAAAAGTTGAGATGACTTGTCAATAAGGAAATACAACACTACCTTGAAGAATACAAGCAAGTGCTTATTAAGCACACAACACGCTAACTGACTGTCATTATATTTGTATGTTTTTCTTATAGAATAGTTATTATTTCATAGATTATAGATTATGTTATAGTCTTCTTTGCATTGTACCTCAATGATCTCATTTCCACTCAGTAACTGATATGACTTCACGATCTGCATTTATATCCGACTCCAGAGTCCAACATCAAGAATAATTAATTTTACCAGGATTAAATGCTGAATTCCTTGATAAACTGGTGATTTCTCACTTTTGAGATAATTATAGAATAATCACTGAATTACTACTTCCCTAATAGGAGATATAGTCAATTAAATCTGACAAGACCCCTGCGATGGAAATAGTGGGACTCCCGGGCTGGAATCAACCCCCGAACCAAAGAAGGCTTTTAAATAATGGAGAATGTTGACGCTGTTTTCTTCCCTATTGGGGAACTTCTACCTATGCGGGAAGTTAGCATTCATGCTCCTACATTGAGGAGTATCGTCAACCATGTTGGACAAGACCAATACGCAGTCAACGAGGGGTTCGAAGAAGGGCCAAATCATTGTTGATCGTCACACCGATAAGTTAAGGAAGTAAAACTAAATGCAAACGACTAAGCTGTAAATAAAGCAGTTTGTTGAAAGAGAAGTCTCTTAGCGTCCGCTAAGCGAAGAACATGTGGCTAGAAAGCCGTCCCTGAAAGTCAAGTTATCTCTCTGAAATCGGGAATTCCGATGCATATTGACTGTCGACTGTCGGTTGATCTGTATTCTGACCAGAAAAGCAACTACGGAGTTCTCCGTACTCGAGTCTATCTTGCTTGGACAGATATTACTCCCAGTCCTCTATCCAGCCTTTTTTTTTTTTTTTTGATTCACCGTTGGGTGCCCAGGATCAGACATATCCTGTGGTCGAGATATCACTCTCGAGAGTCTCAACAAGTACTGTATGTACATACTACACGTACCGACAGTCTTGTCTTAGGAAGTCTCGTTGGTGACCGGTAGAGTGTTTGGTGCGGTTTAAGAGAGATACCAAGTTTTCCAGGGATATCATCAAGACATTCTTGCTGGTTTAATGATGTAGCGGTACCTGCTTTGGGACCAGGTACTTTGCATCGGCCGGATTATGCGGGACGGTCTGAAGAAGACAAGGCATGCTTTCATGACCTGCTCCAGGACTCTGGGACTCCAAATGTTCCAAAGCTGTTCGCTTTTCAGTCAATCCTCGGGGATACCTAATTTTGGTTTTTGAGAATGAAACCGGAACCTGTCCCTGTGGAGCAAGTGAAGCGACGGTCAGCTATACCAGCTCTCGGCGAACAAGTCAACTCTAACACAGATCACTTGTCTACTCCGTATGGAGTACTAAAAAGGCAGTGACTGCCATTCGGCTCCCGAAGTCTAGCCCGGAATGTCTTCACTAGGTACGGAGTACTTCATAGGAGGCAAAAGGAATGGTTCGGTCAATCATAGGGGCGAACTCCTATCAGGCTACCACAGGCCAGTGCCCCTGTGGCGGAACTATCGACCGGTAGCAAGTGGCGAATAAAAAACAAATATACAAACTCGACTGTGGAAAGCAGGGGAATGGCCCATCCGGCCACCATCTATTGGTGCCAGCGATGTCAGGTCATCGAGTCAAAAGGTTCTTTCGCCCACTGATAGCCACGGCCCACCAGGTGAACGTGGATACACAAACATGGCCTTCTCGAAGGTATGAAAGGTATACTCCGTACACAAGCTGCTTGGGTGTCAAGAGAAAGGCCTGAATGATTTGGCACTACGGAGTAAGAACGCGAGGTTACCAAAGAAAGATTTGAATAAACTCGAAAATATTGGGAGTTAACTCCAAAGTTCTCCGTAATCTCAGTACATATGACACCCGTAACACCACTGTGGAGTACTCCATAGATAAGGGCCAGAGATTCAACGCTAGACATACTCCGTACTCCCCTTCGCACTCGCGGAGAGAGAAACGAAAAGTAAAACCCACACCGGCGCGTAACGCGGACACAATGAACATTCGAAAAAGCCAGGCCAGATTATGGCACTCGAAAGAATCTCATCTCCCAAGTAGGCTGACTACTGAGCTGACCATAACAGCAGCTTCACGCTCCCAATTCCCAACGACAATAGTATCCGTTGGGCGTGCATTACCTCGGTTTGTTCCACTAGGTAACCGTGAGCCTCGCAAAACACATGCTCGAATGTCCTCGCGGAGTCGCTCCCTATTGGCCCTCAAAGCACGCGCCGAAGCTCCACCTCGAGACAAAAATTCTTGAACACGGGGTGACAAAGCGGACGCCAGCGAGCGCCAAAAGTACGAAGGCAGAGAAGGGGTGTCTAGAGCTCGAAGCAAACTCAAAAGGAGAGTAGATTTCGCCCGAGCAGGACCGGCGTGCGATTCCTCTGCACCATTCTCGTTGGAGGTATATGTTAAAAATGGATGAGCCGGAAGTTTGGTGTTGTCCAAGAGTGACTCAAGTGCTACAACATGCTGACATCGCGTTGAGACTTCGAGGAGCGCACGGTCTAGTGACGGAAGCATCGACAAGCCCCGTTCAAGAGCAGCCAATGATGCCGACAAAGCCGTATGAATGAAGCCTTTTAACGTCGCTAGCAGAAGCTCTGGGTTGAAGGATGACTCTGGAATGTTGTCCTGCGAAGTTGGGGATAGTAGATATAGCGCGGTGATTGCAGAAACGGTTCGCGCTCTTGTCTCCTCCTGTTGAGCGTAGGTTGTACCTCCGGAACTTTGGCCTCTCGAGCCATCAATGTCTGACGAAAAAGCAGTCAAAGAAAACTTGTTGACAATTTGCTGCGCCCTAGCTTTGATACTATTCTCCGCTGGCGTAATCAGGTCGTTTTTGAGCGTTCGGGTGACCATGACACGGTCAAGGCCGAAACCTTCTTCGCCATCGGCGGAAGCCATATACATTCGTCGAAGCATCAGTAGCGTATGAGACGCTCTTACCAGAGCCCTGTGATCCTCCCTCAGTGGGGTGGTTCCCCCACCACCGCCTCCCCCTCCAGCTCTCGCATCTACGGTTCGGGAGCTCAGTTCCAAAAGCTGTCCTTCCAATTGTCTGCCTAACATCAGGCATCTTCCGACCGCCCTCGCCAGCCTCACTGTAGCCCAAGACCTCTCAGCAGCACCTCTCACCTCTTCAGCGTGCTCCCATTTTCTGACAACGTTCTTCTCTAATCTTTCATACCCTTCCTGTAGAACGGAAACCTGCGCTTCAACGGCTTGCAATACCCGCTGTCCAGCATCATTCTGATCGCGGCTATGCGTCAACAGTGGAAGGGCATTTTTGGTAGTTAGACTATGAATATGGGTATCAATTTCTTGAATATCGAAGAGAACTCGTGACAGAGGGGTGGAGAGATCGAGTGGCGTGTCGGACGCATTGTTCGTGCTGGTGACTAGGTTGTTGGCGAAGGAAGTAGGAGAAAACGACGAGTCAAGGAAGGTCTCGTAGTCAATGTAGGATGGTTCCGACTCTGACATGTTTGCAGCTTTGGGGCGCGCTCCCGATGGCCAAGGGAATGAACCGCTTGACCTGCTCTCTACTTGCCGCGATGGCGAAGGTGATCAAGTTTTAGCCAAGATCCTGAGTCCATGGCGGCGACAAGAATGACGAGAGCTAGGAATGGGCAGAAATAGGGGGCAGGGAATGCGCTGTATCTTACCTGAATACAATGTCTTCAAGCAAGTACGGCTTCCACTTGTCGGTGTGGAGGTAGTGCACCGTGTGGGCGGGGTATGGAGTTCTGTGAACTAGAATCGAGGATGCTACAGATAGAGCCAGGCACTGGATGGTAGGTAAGAGTGCTAGCTTTGTCCTAATGGCCGATGCCGTCGAGCGATTTTGCGCATGAAGCCTTGCGGAGTTGAACGAGGTGAGAAAGGTGGTTTGAACTCCGCTCAATGGGATCTCCACCAAAGCTCCAACGGGGGCGAGGGAGATGAATCACGTGGTAACATGGGGTGATGAAGTCATCGATCCATGTGTCATTCGCCATTGTTGGGATGGGAAAAGTATGTGATTACCATGGGCGATTGTACGGATTAGCTATGGAATTAATAGTATTTAATAAAGTAAGCTTCAATTCCAGTCTTATAGTCCCGCGTAATCTGGACGATAGCTGACAGCTGTAATGTAGGTACAGGAATTCTATAATCCGTACACTGCAAGTTTCCCGAAGGAACAGTCGACCAGAGTCCAACATTTAGGGAGCCGGATATTGATTACGGGGAGTAGTTACCTTGGGGAGTATTCTATGGATTCCACGGTAACCGATGATTATAGAACTGTAGTTTCAAGAAGCTGGATATGACTTTGTTCACAGAGAAATGTAACCTGACTATCGAAGTTACCAGAGATACCCTGTGACTTCCCATGGAATCTTCCCCGAACTCCAAACTCCTCTACAGTGCAAGTTAAGGGTATATGAACGAGAAAGATGGTGCAACCCCTGGTATTGCAAAAAAGCCTATCCGGGCTCATCTGTGTTCTCTTTCACTGGTACCATCTCATACTCACCACCCCCGTCCCGATTTCTTCCTCGGCCCCTGCCTCGAGATATTCCTGCTTCCACATCATCTTCTTCTGTGGATGGTTGGCCGGTGTTTCTTTGATTCGATGCGGAACCGCCGAAAGATATTGGCCGGAGCTCCCGGTATTGGCACGCCCACATGCCCACAACTATCATCATCGAGGCGCTGGCCGCCTGTACACCCCACCACAGCGCATTGGAGGGAATTTCATGACTATATAGAGATGTAATGACGAGGTGTATGAAGTGTATCGTAAGCGCGAAATCCGGAACGAGTTTCGAGCGAGAGACAAGGAGAAGGATAAAGATCATGCTGTATTACCAAAGGTCAGTTTTTTGTAAGGGATTATTCGCATCATAGATCAAAGACGCACCCAAAAAAGCTGTTCATAAGCCAAACAAAGCTCAGCGTCCATCCGATCGTGGTATCGCCCCTCAAACTCCGCCAGCTCAAAATTAAATCGGGAGAAAACGCGGTGCCAGCTACCAGAGCCGCAAACAGAATCAACAACGTCGCGCAGGCATAGTATGCGGTTTGTAAAAGTAGGATCTTCTTGACGATATGAAGCGGCGGAAGGTCTTTCAGAGCACCGGCTCTCCGGAGTTTACGCTGACGAGTTTGCATGGAATGGGAGGTAGGATTCGTGTCAACATGCAATGACGGCCGAAAATATAGTTATGAAGGAACTCATTTCTCTCTCCCTATGATAAAGGAGCAGAAGAGGAGCTGAATTAGCGGGTATGTATCAAGTCCTCGGTCGGGTCCGACCTTTTTGATTGTCATTCAAGCAACTTGTAACGATCGACTCGTGAACCAAAAGTTGCTGGCTGATGTCCACGTGACTGGCAACCTTACGGCAACTTTCTTCGTACTCCCGCGGCAGCTTCTATGGACTATCGTCGACCGAATTGTCATTCATTACAAACGTTATACCCAATTCCACCGAAATTCATATTCATAGCACAATGGGGTGGTTCTCCAGCTCCTCGACAAAGCCAGAAAAGGCCTCCGACGGCGGCAAGATTGCGCCCGATCGATCATCCCGAGATAAATGCTATAAAGCCCGAGACGCTTTCTTCAGCTGTCTAGATCGCAACAAAATTATCGACGGCATAAAGAAGGATAAGGAGGCCCGCTCGAATTGCCCGCAGGAAGTTCTGGAGTTTGAAAGTGCTTGCTCGGCGACCTGGGTATGTTGACCCCTTCCAATGCTATATCCTGTTGAGTCTATAAGTAATGGCAGCTAATTGGCATACGTGCGCTCTGTAGGTCAAATATTTCAAAGAGAAACGAGTAATGGAATACCGACGAGATCTATCTATCGAACGAATAAAACAAGACGAAGCCGCCGAGAAGAAATAGAAATGTGTAAAGAATTGATGTCTTTTGGATTATGTTTGTTATAGAAATGGCGCTGGTTTGGATTGTATATTATGGGCTGTGAAAATTGTTTCAAATGTGAACTGGATCTCTTCTCCAACATAGGGACAGGCGGGCAATGAAAGTCTGCTAAGTTCACTTGCTGATTTATCTGCATTCATAGACAACTCCTTGCCCCTTTATTTTGTCCCAACCTAAGCTCACTACTACATTTGGTCAAATGGTTCTGAAAAACCAGTTTTGAGAAGACTGAATATTGGAATATGCCAGAAAGGCAGTGTGCTTGGACATAACCTATTACCCTACATAGGTTCTGCTAACTTAGTGTCCTACCTTCATTGTCTCAGTTTCGCTAATTGCTCCATGATGTATTGGGCCTGGGCCGGGTCCCCATGGGGTAATTGCCCCTGCGAGAGGAGATTGGCTAGGTTATTATTGGGAGGAGGCGGCGCGGGCTGCCCAAATGACTGGAAATTCACCGGGTTTTGGCTCATTGGTAAAGTTGGTGCTACAGGAGGATTTTGCCGTGGAATATTGCTAAGAAGGTTGGCAATATTGGCGGGCCCCGGATTACTGGGAGGATATGGCTGTTGGTTTAATGGGTTAGGGTTTTGCTGCAATGCACCGAGAAGCGACTGAAGGGCCGGCCCGTCGAGGGTTGATATGAGATTGGAGATGTTAGGTGGAGGATTCTGTGGAGGGGCCTGTGGAGGAGCAGGTGGCTGAATTCCTAGGCCCGAAGGTTGGAAGGGTTGTGGGGGATTACCGATAGGGATATTGCGTGCATGCAATGCCACCTCGGCAGCCATCGATGGCTCGAGTCCCGAATATTCTAATAAATATCAGATTTGATGAACAGGAGGCAGGAATAGGGGTATTGAAGGGACGTACCATTGAAGCGAACATTATCTGCACCGCCTCCGCGGTCAAAGACTTGTAACGGCACTTTCCCAGAATGTTGGTTGGACCTCGTCAATTTGACAATTGCGAGGACACCTTCCACTATCTGGCGACGAATTACGGCCTGGAGGCTTATACGAGGACTTATTATTAGGACATCTGTTCGTAATCCTCTATTTTGAAAAGCCGTCTCGACGTGATGGACAAATGCACTTTACATAATGGATTAGTTAAGTTTACATATGGTGAGGAGGAAACTTACTTATCGACGTTTTCGAGAACAATAAATTGGACATCAGGTACGTGCCTCGGTGCTCGTCTTGGAATGGGAAGCTCTGCGTCGCTATCAAAACTGTTCGCTCTTGGACCATTTCGAAAACGGTCATTGGGGCTGAATGGCGACCTTGAGCGGCGTCTGTTGCGACCCTGTCTTTCGATGCTGCGATCTCGTACGCGATAATCATCTCGAGGAGGCCCGCGTACCGGGGACCTCGTGGGCCGGTAAATATCACGATTACGATCTTTTTTGCCCCCAAAGGAGGGTTTCTTTTCGTGAACATGTCTATCGAACCTGCCGTTCTCCATCCTGCCACCGCGCCCGGAATCTCTGTTTCTTGCTATTTCGGGAGTTCTCTGTCTCTTAGATCCGCCCGATTTCGAGGATTCGGGATGCCGAGAGGAACGTTGGGGCTTTGAGATTTCCAGATCTAACTCGTCAGTAGGCAAGCTTCTATTAGGAAATTCAAGACTTACGGATCTTCCTGCCACGGATAAAACCATCTTGCTCTGCATTTAGCGCATCGCGACATGATGTCGCATCCATGAACTGAACGAATCCATAGGCAGGTTTGATTGATATCTGGGCAAGCTTTCCATATTTATGGAAAAGGTGGAAAAGATCACGCTTGGTGACCCTTTCGCTAGGAAGATTGCCTAGGCGAGGTTAATCTGCTACTTCCAGCAAAGCTAACAATTTTACATACCAACAAACAGACGCGAACCGGGAGCAAAGCGATCCCATACGCCTTCGGTGACATATATCCGCTCATCGTGAAGAAATTCATCGTACTTTTTCTGTATTTCTGGGCCCCAAGGTGCTTCGTCCTCTTGGCCTTCTTGAAATTTCACTGTACGATTATCGGGTGTTTCATTTGGTTGGCCTGCTGCCTGTGAATTGGTTACTCCTTCAGGTAATAGTACAGTGGGAGGATTGGAATCTTGCAAGGGTGTGGGCAACGTAGGTGACCCAGCAAGGGAGTTTGGCATAGCTGGGCCACCCGATGAAGTTGAATGCGAGGTTTCCCATGAATGTAGGTTACTTTGAGGGTGATTGATCGTGGAACTTTGAGCATGCTGATTTTGAAAAGGACGAGTATCGTCGGTGGCAGAGGAAATATCAGTGCTGATGACGGTTTGGTTTGGAAGTGGCGGTCGCTGAGGAAGGTTATGAGGAGCAGATGATGGAGACTCTGCATTTAAAACGTCGGAATTTGGAAAAGTAGCTGACTGCGGTGGATTGACGATGGTATCGGTAGTTGATTGAGCAGTGGAAGCTGGTGGGCATATATTATCGAGAAGCGATTGAAAGTTGATACCACCGTCCGGTTCTTGGGATATGGTTTGGCCATATGAAGAATCCCGATTTTCTCGCAAAGGCTCGGGGTTTGTTATGATAATTGGTTCGGCTGGGTTAAAGGGTGGATCAGGCTCGGTTCGAGATGCACCGGAAGACCCTGCATGATTGATAGGACCCGGGGTTGATACTGCGCCCGCGGGAGCTTCTTGGGTGTGGACGACTGGAGATGATGTTTGGCTGGCTTGGAGAAGGGCTTGAAGAGCAGAGATATTGGTTTCGTTTGTTATTTCTTGGGTCCCTGCCGGGTCCAAAGCGGATCTGCTACCTGCGCCTGTGTTTTCCTCTGGAACTCTGCCTGCAGCATTTTCTTCATCATTTTTCTCGCCCATCATCGAATAGATACGCGTATATTGTTCCATCAAATGGGGAGTGATTCCTGTTCTTGAAGAATCCAGCTCTGCTTCGGGGGACAGTTGCGGAGCTTTGTGTGTGGACGTGTCGTTGAAGATGGGGTTCATTTGATTCTCTAATACTGGGATGGTGGATGGCTCTGGATAATGAAGTGGACGGGGACTCTCAGGAGTCAAGGTCTTTCCTCGAAAATGGAACACATCATCGGGAGCGTCTGAGGCCATGTTGGATGGGTGTGTAGAGGCTTTGCGCCTTGCACAATCACGGTTTTGTTTGACTGTGATGTGAAGTGGGCTGCCGTTGTTGGAGTTGCGAAGAAAGGAAATTGTCTGGTGGCCAGAAGCTTCGAGCGCAAAACCTTAAGCCCCACAGACATTAAGGTTTATGCTGACTAAGAAAGGAGCTCCGACCTTGATGCAGGCGTCACAAACAAAGAAGCCCATTGATGAGACGACAATAACGATCAAGGCAAGAAAGGAGCAGAAGCGCAGGTGAGTACACTCGACAGTGTTTCTGCCTGCCATGTCAGCATGGCAACGCCGTCTATGTGTGGGATGGCGTAGCTTGGTTTATGTGCCCACTCGGCATATCTCGTGCTCCTATCAAAGCACCTCTGGGCAGAGTGCAGATGAGCTGCAAGCAGCTCGATCATGGCTTAGCAAGATTTCATCTATGACGATTCCTAGAGATATTTGCGACATCTCCTTTAGCAGATCAAGCGGACCGGGAGGACAAAATGTGAACAAGTAAGTGGCACGACTCTTGCTCTCGAACATATGTGAGTTAAAACTAAACTGCTCTAAGAGTGAATTCAAAAGTGACCATCAAAGTACCCCTGTCCGCCCTTTTGCCTTTAGTACCCACGATTCTCCATCATGAAATCCGCGCTTCCCGTTACTTCGCCGGTAGGACGGATACCCTAGTGATTCATTCGGACGAAACTAGAAAACAATCTCAAAACCTCGAACTTTGTTTTGATAAGCTTCGAAGCCTCCTGGCAGACGCTGGCAAGACCGCTATTCCAGGTGAAACATCAATGGAACAAAAGAAACGGGTGAAAGAGCTGTGTGTGCATCTGTCAAATTGTCCGATAAAGTGCTGACAAAGGGATCTATAGACAAAAGAGAGACAACGAAGCTAGAATACGGACGAAAAAGATGCATAGCAGCAAAAAGAGTAGCCGTAGGAACAAAGGATATGGTGATTGACGCTCTTTGCTATTGTTAGGGTAAGAGTATTACCATACAGGAAACACAAGCTACATAAAGAACCCGGCCGACGGGTATTCAGAGCTCTGAAACTAGTTGCTTTTGAATAAACTACAACGACGTTTATTTTCTAGGGAAAAAGCGGCTATGTGAGCAATTTAATTCTGCCGTCAACCTTTCGCAGTTGCCGTCCGTTCAGCCTGGTTCAGGGTCGCCTTCATGACCTGGTGAAGCGCTGGATCGAGATCCTCAGTCGCAATTAATGGCCCTAGCCACTCAATGATTTCCTTAGATAACTCCGGCGTCGCTTGGCTTCCGGCACAAGATTTGAGCCTGCCCAGGGACTCTGCAAAACTGCGAGGGAAGTGTGGGGATGTCGGCTTTATTCCATGAACTGGGAGTTTGATGTAGCAGATTTGGGCCTGGGCGCTTGTGGGACTAGACGCCATGATTTGCTCTACGACGTGGTTTAACACCCGTTTCAAGCATGGCATATCTTCAAATTCGGCGAATGCGTCGTAAAATTTGCGGCCAAGTTGGTCGTCGTGGCTGAAGTGTTGCATCGCTGCGTCGAAAACAGCTATTGGGATGGCACCCGAGAGGGCAGGCGTGGAATTAAGCGTCTCAAGCGCAACCTGATCAGCCTCGTCTTTCTCTAGCGTTGGATTGACATCTTCGCTTGTCAACTGCGGAGCGGCTGTTTCTGTATCAATTTCCTCTTGCGGTTTTTCCTCGCTATTTCCTGTGTCCAGACCAAGTATCTTTTGTCGTGCAGCTATTCGAGCAATGTAAATCATCTCCAACTTCGCATACTGTATCCATAGAAAATTTGAGCTCCTGCAAAATCGTAATCCACGTTGCATATAAGCACGGGCCTGGGTCATATCCCCGTGCTCCTCCAAAGCATACCGAGCAGCGCAGATCCATAGTTCAACTTCGGTTGGGTGGAGGCGCAGCGCGTTAGTAAAGACTTGGGAAAGTTTTTTGTGTGCGCGCTGTTTACGGGTGTATTCAATATATTGCATCCATAAGCCGATATCGCCGTGGAACCTCCGAGTTGCCCGATCTAATATAAAGAATATTCTCCTCTGCCCGGTGTGACTAGGTCCTCTTATACCTAACCGCTTTATTCGCTTTCGTCGCAGGGCGTCTAGGTTCATTTCATACTCGGCGTATCGGGCAAAATCAGCAGGCGAGGCACCTCTTCCATTGATCTTGTGTTCGAAGTCGGACCGTTTCTTCATTATCGATGAGATTTCATCCTAAACCAGACAATATGGGTAAGCGCATTCCTTCGATTTGACAAGGACTCGGGGTGACCACATACGCTGGAAAATATTTTCCTCTTCTCATATTCTTTGAGCTCTGGGATTGATTGTTCAAGGTAAAAACGCGCTTTATCTGTTGCGGCCGACATGGTTGACCTGTTTCGTCATCGACTTTTTTTTGCAGTTCTGATTATTTTTTGATAGCTTCAATAAACGGTTCCCGACGGTTTTGCGGACTTGCCCCGGATAAACTATTGTTCCCAGATAAGCTTCGGCGCCGGCCGAGGATTCCCCTTATACGGACCAAACTATCGTTTTTCTCCTTTCGCTCCGCAGGGGACGAATTGTCAGATTCCTTCAGAGCAATCTGGGGGCTAGAGATTCGTCGTTCAAGCTCTTTTCTCTCTTTCTTGACACTCATTTTCATCGCAGATAGTTGGTTGATGGGGTTGTAATATTTTGTCTGTTTCTTACGCGTTCGAATTCATTCCTTTCTCTTAATTATTTGCAGCCATGGCGCCGAAATTCAGAGATGGGGATACCGTGGTCTCTGTAAGCCTACCTTTCCATCTCAATGCTGGAAAACGTTCATCGTCTGACATACATATATAGATTAATGGGAAATGGATTTCATGGGCGCATACGGTTGTGGCTTATGCTGCTTTCATCGGCGCGTTAATTGTCGGAATGGCCCTACACTTCAATAAAATTGTACAGAACGAATATTACGGATATCCAGAGGAATGGTTCCCATCGGTCTCGGCCACAATTGGTGATCGCTACCCGGAGCGATCCGTCTTCCAAGTCTTTATCGCAATCACCTCCGGTCCCCGATTTGCGCTCGTTTTCTTGTGGTACATTCTTACCTCACGGCCGAACTCCTCACTTCCCAAAATAGTTGCTGCCACTGGAATTTTTAGGACATTAACATGTGGAGGCTGGACGTACGTGACTTCCACTGATGATCATGACTGGCATGATATTTTCATGATTTCATACCTTGTTGCTACTCTACCTTGGACTTTGGGCTGCGTTGCGCTGAGCCCGAATAATCCCAAGGCACTGAAGTATCGAAAGATCTTCGCCGGTCTCTTTTTCGGAACTCTTGTTCCTCTTATATATTATTTCATCCAGCACAAGGTTCATAAAATCCCTGGAGGTACGTATTGCGAGCAATTTTTACCTATGGCACTGAGCTAATCTATGTCAATAGCATACACGAAGTATGCCTTCTTTGAGTGGTCGCTTATCCTGTTTGATGTCGGATTTGATGCCGTTACTGCTCTGGATTTCGAAGGATTTGAGCTTGTTATAAAAGATATCAAGGGTGTTAGCAGAGGGTATGTTAAGCGGCTTCCACTATAGCCCAAATGTACTGTCGCTTCGATCACTCCAGTAGTGGAGCCTAGTTCTAAATAAATGGACAGATCAGCCAAAACAGCTAGAGATGCTGTTATTGAAAAAGAGTACGCAATATTCTGGTTCCAGACATCATAATCGTCGCTAATTAAATGTATAGAAAAGACGCCACAGTCCGACATTCCCTTGGACAAGGGTTCCTCTTCTCTGAGGTCCTTGATGCTGCGGCAGACGTATACAATGGGGTAAGAAATTTTGAAACTATCTTTTTTCTGCCAATGCTGATTGAATTATCAGTTTGTATTCTGGTCTATTTTAACCTCCCTTGGAGTGTTAGTGTGGTGTAAGTTAGCGTCTTCGCCCGTTCACTAGCCGCGGATTCTCATTCTCGAGCAGTCTTTCCTTTGTGGAATATGGGAATATCAGGCTTTGAAGCTTTTGTTATGACTACCATATCGCCATTCTTTCTCGCAATTCCATCACTACGATCATTTGCGACTAAAAATACTCGCACTCTTCATTTATTAACCCTCAGTGGTCTTCTCGCGTACCTCGTCCGAGTTCCTGCGCTTCGGCTTTGCGTCATCGGATTCGCCGTCTCTATGGGCTGTTTAGCTTGGACAGCCACGTGGTACACGGAACGGTCTCAACCGGCCCGCCTTGAAGCACGGATCATCGCATGGACCATCGGTTTGCTTGCATCCAGTGTTGCGAAGTATTCATATCGTACTAATAATCCAATCTGGCCCATTCTTCACCCTGGCAATGGCGGGTGGAACAAAACCGCATTTGTCCTCGCGGTGCTCTCCGTCTTGCGGGCAACTCGACGCAAAAACACAGCGGGTGATTACTTACCGTCAAATGGAAGGAAAGGTCCTTCGCTGCTTGCTGCCTTTGGCTTGGGCGGTCTTTTCTTCGGCATGCACTCGCTCCTATCAGACTCAAGTACGATGATATCTTGGGTGTGGGAAGGTTATCCGATAAGGGGCCCAATCGCTGTCCCACATGGCTCCTTGACGGTCCTTGCGATGGGCGTCGGAATCATGCTCGGCTTGTCAAAACCAAATTTTGCTGGGAGCTGGACTGCGTTCGGCTTAGGCTCAATCGGCGCCGCCTTTTTAACATGCTATTCTCATTGGACAGGCTTCTACGGTGCTCTCCTTTTGTCCATCTACCTCATGGCGGTGGCTCCAGTCCTCATCCGCTCAGCATTGAAACATTCACCTGCACTGACTTTCGGTCTCGGGTTTCTCATCTACAATTTCATGGTATTATTCCATGTCTGGGTTGTCGCATACGCTTTCGTCCCTGGAGGCCCACTTGTCCGAGAACATACCGACTGGGTCATGACTGTTACGATGTTGTTGATCGGTGCTGGAGTCTTCTCTGCTGCTGTTTCAACGCCTTCGGCATCAAAGAATAAAAAAGCGGCTTCGGGGAACAAAAAGCTTCGAACTTATTATTACTATATTATCGCAGTCCTGCAAGTTGCTTCAATCGCAATTGCTTACCTTCGCTTCCCTACAAACGACTATACTCCTTATCATAAGGACGAGAAGGTGCTTACTGCTGGTATCTGGACCGTTCACTTTTCACTTGACAACGCGATGTGGTCCTCGGAGAAACGCATGCGCGATCTCATCAAGGAGATGGAATTAGATGTTATTGGATTGCTCGAGTCCGACTTACAAAGAATTATTATGGGCAACAGAGACACGACTCAGTATCTCGCCGAAGACCTTGGTATGTATGTCGATTACGGCCCAGGTCCCAACAAGCATACATGGGGATGTGCTCTGCTATCCAAATTCCCTATCCTCAACTCGACCCATCATCTACTTCCATCGCCAGTTGGTGAGCTTGCACCCGCCATTCACGCAACTCTCGACATGTACGGAGAGCATGTGGACGTTGTAGTCTTCCACTCCGGACAAGAAGAGGACCCCGAGGACCGACGGCTTCAAACTGAGTACCTCTCTAAGCTGATGGGTTCATCGTCGCGGCCGATGATATTGCTGAGCTATCTCGTCACCAAGCCATTGGAAGGCAATTACAACACGTATGTTAGCGATATCAGCGGTATGAAGGACATTGACCCAACCGACTGGGACCGATGGTGCGAATATATCCTGTATAAGAATATCCGAAAGGTTGGGTATGCGAGAGTGAGCCGTGACAGCATCACAGACACCGAGCTACAGGTAAGTTGTTCTCTTCAATCTATTTATTTAGAAATGCTAATATCATTGTAGGTCGGGAAATTTGTTATCGGCCAGCCAGAAGGAACTGGTGAGCTTGTTACTGAAGATCAGGTACCAGTCGGAAGGCGATTCCCATCACTGTTCCGCAATGAAGGCGTTCGTGGTCATCGGTATCATGTTTTCGACGAGCCTCGATATTATAACTAAATGTTTGCGCTGTTTTTGAATGGCGATATCTTTGAATGCATGGAGCTGTAAGATCAACATCATTTTCTATAATAGAATCCAATAGTGCGATTTCTAGTGTCCACATCTGATTGTCCATCCTTTCCAAAATCTCCTTCCATGCGATTTCCCTCAATAAGTGAACCACCCATTACGAATGCCAAGGCCCACATCACGTGTCGATCCCAGAGTTGGAAGTCACGGTGGCTCCCGCATAACGTCATAGGCCAAGTCCCTGCTGTGTTAAGTCACTCTATGCAGTGTTCCAGCCACCGCTGGCAGGCCTTTTGCTAGCTAGTTGATGGCAATCCTGGTCCAATCTTCCCCTCAGTTTAGCATATAAGTACCTGTCACGATTCCATCTCTCCCGGAGGCAACGCACAATTTTCTTCAAATCACTCACCCCATCATTATTCCCTCCACATCATCCAAAAGCTCTTTCCTCTTTATCTATATACATTGACACCATGGCGGCTAAATCGCGGATGCCTATGTGGATAGGCCTGGCTGTTGCAGGTGCGGGTGGCTATTATCTCTACTCGGCCGGCGGTGATCCGAAGAGGGCCACAAGGAAGTTCGAAGGTAAGCACTTTGATGGAAATGACCCTTCAATTGACTCTTGACAAAAGCTAACTGAATCTACTCAAGACGACGCGTCGAAAGCTAAGCAAAAGATCAGAGGCGAAGTCGGCGACGCTGAGAGAGCCGGATCCAAGGCCGGAGCTCGGATTGACGAAGGTGTAAGTATTGCCGCAGCATAGCCTATTTTTACGCTTCTTTATTGTTTAAAACCTTCATTCAACTTGCTGACTTCAATGGCACATAGATTGAGAATGCTCGCGACTCCGCGAAACGCTTGGACCAGCGCGCCAGCGATTATGCTCGTGATAAGGTCAATGAGTTTGACAAAGCTCGACAAGACGCTGCTAGGGACATGCACCAGAAGGTCGACAGCTTAGAGCGTGATGTTGAGAAGAAAGCCGAGGATGCCAAGAATGGCATCTCCTCGTGGTTTGGCAGTGGAAAGAAATAAGAGACCCTGAGCTAGGATGGAAACTGGACTGCTCATGGCCCTCCTTACCTATATCCTGTACTATTGACCACTTTCACTGTGGTCCATTGCACAAAAACTAATGCTTGATATCCGTCTTCGCCAACATCTCGATGAGAAAATGTGTTACGTTGATGCTATTATTTTCTAAATGCGTTCGACAATTCCAATTTTGTAAATTGAGTTGGTACGAGGAAGCTACGTCTTAGCAATGCAATCCATATTGAACTTCAACCCATTATCTCCTATTTGACTCCCAGCCGGATGCTGTTCCAAATACAAAGAAGCGAGTGAGTACTTACCAGAGAATAGAATCGATCGGAAGCATCTGTAGTAATTATTCGAGTTTCTTTCAATGATAGCATGCTTGTATTCCACAAAATCCAAAATCCTGTCAATATTCTCACTGTCAAAAGAGAGAGCTGCCTGTATCAGGGAACTGCAGGAATGATAGCTCGGTCACCAGTTCCACAACAACTTGAGCACACCACATCCAAAAATCGGAATTGCACGGAAATCGGATATATGCGGATAATTATTTCTCCGTACGTGGATGATCGGACCGGGGTCACCCGATTGGCTAAAGTCATCGTCACTTTACGCGCGACGCGAAAAGTCGCGTATCCCAAATTCAATTCAAAGGTCGCGATGAAAGCGGCTCTGAATGCGGAGCAATCGCTCCGCAAGACAACTTTGATAGAAGCACAAAGACACACCATATATATTCCTTTACTCGTTTTACCTCTTTTACAACGCTTCCTTACTTCCGTATCTCATCCCAATATCTATTAAAAAACTTATCGAACCGTTTCGAGGGAGGAAGCTACCATGGCTCGGAGAGTAACGCGCAGTCGCGCCGCGAAGGCTTCACAAACCCTCCTTCCACCGTCACAGATAAAGCAAGCGGGCATCAAGGGATTTGCGAGGTCCGCAAAGGCAGGAGTTGGAGCAGGAGCGCCCTTAGGCAAAGACCTCGACTCGTCTTTGAAGAGGAAACTACAACATACGGACATCGAAGAAATCGCTGCGGAGAAGCAAGCCGGGAAGCAGCGAAAAATCCTCAAATCCAGCGAATCGAAAGCAAATATCATTGTTGAAAACAATGCCTCTATTTCTATTCAGGATGCAACGCCAATCAAACTCATTACCTCAGACCCTGAGCCGAGCAAATCGCCGGTTGAAATCGATCCACCAGAGAGTACCGATACTGAGGACGAGGCACAATCTCTCAGCTCCCATCGTCCATCATCATACTATACGCTCATTTCGCTTTATTCCTCCTTTCTACGCGCCTTATCTCTGCATTTTGTATACAATGGACCTTCGGCTCCGGCAGATCTCCGGGAATTCCTCCCCAACATGGAGCGGGTATGGAGAAAGCGCAAGGTCGTTACTGAAGATATTCAGAAATTATTATATGTGCATAATATCGGGGTCAAATCCGGGCAAAGCCGAGTCTCTATACGCATGAGAGTTATTGATTATGGAAGTCGGCTTTTACTTGAAGGAGTCCAGACGGAAGAGCCTGGGGACCTTACTCATACGGTCCTCAAAGACGATGAGACGAAAGCTCGGTTTGAAACGAACTTGGAGCACATTTGGCTTGAAAAAAGTGCCGTGGAGCCGAAGTTTGACTGTATGAATGATATGCCCCGGGAACCGATCTACAAAGTGCCAAGAGCCTTCCTATCGGCTAAGCCAAAGCAATCGCAGGTAAAATTTGCAATAGCCAAGTTAAAAGCACCAGAAAAAGCTGTCAAACCGGCGGAGAAACCGACCCTGCCGAAGTCAGGTACCGCTGAACGACGCAATAGTTTACTAGACAGAATCAAACAAAAGGCTCTTCGCCAGTCTACTCTAGCGCCACCATTGCCTAAGGAGGCGCTGGTTCGACGAGCAGCTGTGGATCGTATTCCGGATATTGTTAACGTGCTACTCTTACTAGCACCAGCAACTTCTACAGGCCTGGACATGTCACCGTCTCACACCAAAAAAGCATACAAAATGGATACTATCATTCAAAATATTCGAGACTCGATGCGAAATCCGGTTTCTAAGGAAGAAATTCAAGCCTGTTTGGATATTTTAGCCCGCCATGAAGTTTCAGGGGGCTGGGTGACGATTGTGAACGTGAATGGCATGAAATCAACGGTTTTAAGGCCAGCAAATAAAATATCTCCACAGGATATCAAGAAAAGAGTGGACGAGTTGAAGCTGTGAAAATGTACAATAATAGGTTACGGGCATGATTGGCGTTTTGAGCACTGTTTTGGATAGCCGGGAAAAAGGTGTATGGGAGCGATGGCATTTTGCATTCAACCTTCCCTAAGAGCGAGTCACTATACTGGATATTAGCGTGCTTATATGTTAGTCTTACTGTATGAATCAATTTGTCTACTGTCTTGACCATCTATTCAACTGAATAGCGTGAATTCCTCATAGTGCAAGTGGTCTCTCAGGGAAGATATCCGAGCTCAACGCTAATTCACGTGACCAATTTACGCGTCGCGTCCTCCAGATCCTAGGAGCTCAAACTTCAAGATAAGGGTTATCAAGTGACTGCAAAGGCCAGGATCAAGTCTGAGGTGTAAAAATGTCGAGACCGGAGCTTAAGGTAAGATAGTTGTCCATTGCGTCCTAAAGAATACCGTATTTACCTACCTCCTTAGGTTGATGACGAAGTTGGTTTCATTCGATTCTTCCGCACCTTACCATCAAAAGATGATTCGTCAACGATTCGAGTCTTCGACCGCGGTGACTGGTATACGGCACATGGTACTGATGCAGAATATATTGCTCAAGCCGTATACAAAACTACATCCGTTCTACGGACCCTGGGGCGGAGCGACTCCAATGGATTGCCATCAGTCACGATGACTGTGACCGTCTTCCGCAATTTCCTCCGTGAAGCTCTCTTCCGGCTGAGCAAGAGAATAGAGATATGGGCATCTCAAGGAGGCAAAAACTCCTGGAAGATGATTAAGCAGGCGAGCCCGGGAAATCTTCAAGACGTGGAGGAAGAATTAGGATCTGCAGGCGGGATGATGGATACATCGCCAATCATTCTTGCAGTCAAAATCTCTGCAAAGGCTGCTGAAGCGAGACATGTTGGAGTATGCTTTGCGGATGCAAGTGTACGAGAACTGGGAGTCAGCGAATTCGATGATAATGACCTCTATTCTAATTTCGAATCACTGATAATCCAGCTCGGTGTTAAAGAGTGCTTGATTGTGGCAGAGGGGCAGAAAAAGGACGTTGAGCTTGGAAAGATCAGATCAATTGCAGATAGCTGTGGTGTTGCCATTACAAGCCGCCCAGCATCGGATTTTGGGACTCGGGATATCGACCAGGACCTATCTAGGTTGCTTAAAGATGAGAATGCCGCCGGAACTTTGCCTCAAACAGACCTTAAACTGGCAATGGGAGCTTCCGCGGCGCTGATTAAGTACATTGGTGCAATGTCAGACCCTTCTAACTTCGGACAATATCGGCTGTACCAGCATGATCTATCCCAATATATGAAGCTGGATTCTGCTGCTCTCAGAGCACTGAACCTGATGCCAGGCCCGCGCGATGGTGTGAAAACTATGAGTTTATATGGGTTGTTGAACTGCTGCAAAACCCCTGTTGGTGGCAGACTTCTAGCCCAGTGGCTTAAGCAACCCCTAATGAACCATGAAGAGATCCAAAAGCGACAACAACTGGTCGAAGTTTTTCTATCTGACACACGACTACGACAAACAATGCAGGAAGATCACTTAAGGTCCATTCCTGACCTTTATCGACTGGCCAAAAAATTTCAACGAGGCGCTGCGAATCTGGAAGACGTCGTCAGAGTTTACCAAGCCATTATACGCTTGCCGGGATTTATCTCTACCCTCGAAGCAGTCATGGATGAGCAGTATCAGATACCGTTAGAAGAAGCATATACCTCCAAACTTCGCAATTTGTCGAATAGCTTTGGGAAACTGGCTGAGATGGTGGAAACGACAGTCGATCTAGAGGCCCTGGATCGACATGAATTCATTATCAAACCTGAGTTTGATGAAAGTTTACGAATAATCAAAAAGAAACTCGACAAGCTGAGGCATGATATGAATGTGGAGCATCGATCTGTGGGACGTGATTTGAATCAGGAAATTGAAAAGAAACTTTTTCTGGAGAATCACCGAGTCCATGGATGGTGCTTTCGATTGACCCGAAATGTATGTGTCCAAGAAATAATATTATTTGATCAACACTAACAAGTTCGAAGGAAGCGGGATGCATACGAAATAAAAGAGAATATATGGAGTGCTCAACGCAGAAAAACGGCGTTTACTTCACAACATCCACTATGCAATCACTACGGCGAGAACATGATCAACTATCGCAGAACTACAACCGGACCCAAGGCGGTTTAGTAAATGAAGTTGTCAACGTTGCTGCATCATACTGTCCTCTACTAGAGCAATTGGCTGGCGTACTTGCACATCTTGACGTGATTGTTAGCTTTGCTCATGTTTCGGTCCACGCTCCTACGCCATATGTTCGGCCAACAATTCATCCTCGCGGAACTGGCAATACCATTCTCAAAGAAGCTCGTCATCCGTGTATGGAAATGCAAGACGATATTTCTTTTATCACCAATGACGTTTCCCTCATTCGAAACGAATCCTCCTTCCTGATTATCACTGGCCCCAATATGGGTGGGAAGTCCACTTATATACGCCAAATTGGTGTAATAGCACTCATGGCACAAACTGGCTGCTTTGTACCATGCACCGAAGCCGAACTCACCATATTCGATTGCATTCTAGCCCGTGTGGGCGCGAGTGATTCACAACTCAAAGGCGTCTCCACATTCATGGCCGAGATGCTGGAGACTGCTAATATTCTAAAAACCGCAACATCGGAGTCATTGATTATCATTGACGAACTTGGCCGTGGGACAAGCACCTATGATGGATTTGGACTCGCTTGGGCCATTTCCGAGCATATTATCACAGAAATTCGATGCTTCGCGCTTTTCGCGACACATTTCCATGAGCTTACGGCCTTGGAAGAGCGACACCCCAAATCAGTCAAGAATCTTCATGTGGTTGCTTTCATCGGAGATGGGTCGCAGAATCCAGAAGACGCCGCTGGCAAAAAGAAAAGAGAAGTCACCTTACTATATCGAGTAGAGCCAGGTGTCTGTGATCAATCTTTTGGCATCCATGTGGCGGAACTCGTTCGCTTTCCGGCAAAGGTTGTCAATATGGCCCGCCAGAAAGCCGAAGAGCTTGAAGATTTTACAACATCGACAGCCGAGAAAGAAGAGGGTGCAATGGATATCGACAACCATACAACGGAAGAAATCGCAGAAGGAAGCGCGCTTGTTAAAGCCATGCTTCTCAAGTGGAAATCCCAGGTCGAAGCGCCCGGAAACGAGAATATGACAGTAGAAGAAAAGAGACAGTTGATGAAAGATCTGGTAGAGGCTGATGATCAGCTAAAAGCGAACAAAGTCTTCCAAGGGATCAAGGCACTCTAAGGGGCGGTTTTTGATAGGTAGAGCGGAGTAAAGCGTTTCATTTGGGAGAATTTACTTGTAGAAATACCACGGACGCTGGAAATTTTTATTCTTGTTTAGTTTCTGTCAATCAGCATGTACAGAATAATGTGAATCCAAATTTTCCTATTTCTTCTTGCTAAATGTGTACGGGCAGATACATTTTCAGTTCACCCGTTGGTACCTAATTGGAAGGTTGTGTGGACGTTGAGCTGCCCCCTGTCAGGATGCTTTTTTTGCAGCTCGCCATTCCGCTGGGTGCTCGCGACAACTCAAACTGTCAACGTCGGAGTTGAACGAGCAGGTTCCTTTGTCCGCGACCATTTCCCAGGGAAATGCCGTTGAATATTACTCAATAACTTGCTTTGAGTCGCCTCTTGGGCTTATGCGCTCTCCTCACCCTTGATTCATGCACCCTTTCTCTGTCTTCGCGTTCAGCATCTTCGTAGCTGGTTACATCACTGCAAGGTGGGATCTTGTCACCAGGCTCTACGAATTAGCTATATTTGCTTGGGATCACGGTGTTGTGGTGAGCTCTAGCTTTTCTCCAGCTTTTGATCTCTGATCTGATCTAACAATTGGTTGTTGAGCACTAGGCCCGCGCATCGAAAGCTTTCCTCACCCTTTCGGTTTTCTACTTCCTCCTTGTTATACCGATCAACGCAATCGTCTCCCAGGAACTCAAGTGGGTTCGTAGACCTCCTCTAATATGGACAGTCCGCAGTCTGATTTATTGCTGCGATAGCATCCCCGATCAGTGAGCCACGGTATCTCCGCCCGGGAGCAGCTCCGGCGGCGCGGTTCATTTTAAACGGGGCAATAATGACACAATGGTTATGAGTGATGGGTTGCTACGCGTATTTTGGCCATATGAGCTCACTAAATCTACGGCTCCCGGCGTTCTAGTGGGCTGGAGAAACTCCGAATTTGATCTCTTCGTCGTCTCTGTTTTGGAACATGTTGAGGTACGTTTGACCAGCCCGGTATAGGCAGTCACAATAGCTAAAGCGCTTGATGAATTAGGTGCGAAATGTCGATAATGCGCTACGGACGGGTATCTTGTACCGCAATAGTCCCCACCCGATCACCCGTCTCTTCAACCTTTGCGGAAGAACCGCAATTCATGTGCTCGGTTCTACGAATGCGGCTGAGGTTCCAACGGCCTTCACTCCCTCGCATCTCTATGTGACGACTAAACATCCGTCTAAAATACCGCGAATATACTGCCCGCCGGAAACGAAACTCTCTATACAGGTGATATTGTTCCACTGGCCTCACCCCACAAGAATGCAGTATATGTCTCCATATCCCATGTGTCTCGTTCTTAGTGATAAACGAGCGACAGTAGACACAGCTAGTGGCGATCCCAATGATGTTGATGTGGTCGAAGAAGCAGCTAGAGCCCGATCCGCAAAGCTCGTTAAAAAGCTCCGGTTTCATACCGTTGTCAAGCACCTTCCTACCCCGAAGGAACAGTCACTCTCGGCTGTTATAAACCAGATCAATTGTGCTTTTGAAGTGGATCGACTTCTTCAGAAAAATGTCGGATTGATCGGCACTAGGCCTAAACGAAGTTTAAGTGTCGGTGAAAGGGTGGTGGAATCAGCCTCAACTGTGTGGGATTTGCTCGTTTTAGGAGTAACCTACGCCTTCACCGTTTGGATCTACCCAATCATCAAACAAGGACTTATTACTGCTGTAATAGTGCACCGTGTCATAGCCGAGATCGTCTTGACGATATTAGAGTGGCGCGCTCGCCCTGACGCAGCCGCATTAAAAGACATATCCGCTACCGCACAGCAGATCGACATCCGACTTCAACAGTTCTGCTATTGGCCAATTCAATACCTAACCTTGCGCAAGCGGAAGAATAATTGGGAGAGTATCACGCACAGTCATCCCGACTACATCAGATTCTACAACAGCCTCTGGCTGGTGGCGAATGATGTGATCATCGGAATTGCGCTCGGTTCATATCTCATAGATAATGCTGACTGGGTCGCAACCCAGATGAATATGGTGCTCAGCGGCTCGACAGTGGCAGGTCTGCAGCAAACGATATCATGGCTAATGGACTGGCCTGCAGGTTTTAAACTCAACAATGAGCTAGCAGCATTTCTAGGAGACCTATTTCTGTGGGTCATTGAACATTGGGCTGGTAAGTAATTTTTCCAAATTCCACACGACCAAGCTCATAATCGTTTTGCACAGGTGCCTTGGGAAGTTTGCAACCATTCTTTCGCCATGTAATATACATGGTCGGCTGCTCCGCATTTGCAGGAGCCAGTATGGCTCTTGCGATGTTCTCCGATCTCCTTTCGCTTTTTACAATACACATCTACTCCTTCTATACCGCTTCTGCCCGCATATTTCACTGGCAACTCACTATCATTACATCTCTTTTTCACCTTTTCCGTGGGCGGAAACGAAACGTACTACGCAATCGAATAGACTCATGCGACTATGAATTAGACCAGCTACTTCTCGGCACAATTTTGTTCACGTTGTTATTTTTCTTGCTTCCTACAGTACTTGTGTTCTATCTCACGTTTGCATCCGCCCGGATGGCTATAATCACGCTAAAGGCTACGCTGGACACATGCCTTGCTGTGTTGAATCATTTCCCTTTATTCGCGCTCATGCTACGGATGAAGGATTCGCGACGTTTGCCTGGTAAGTGGATCGTTTTAAAGAAGCCGTCTCTATTTCTCTTAACACGCATTAGGTGGAATCAAATTCGAGCTCCGCGAGCCAGAAACTTCGACCATCGAAGACGATCGACCTACTGCACCGACTTCCTACATCAACCTTCAAGTTAGTATTCTTTATTGAATCCCGTTATCAGCTTGAACATCGACTAACTTCAAACAGCCCGTCCCACTTCCTCTTCGCTCTATGTTTGAGCAATACTTCCAGCTTGGCCATCGTCTTCGAAAACATTATCTTTCCCCGCGCGTTATTCTTTGTCTGGTAACCGGTCGATTTGTGCCTCCTATCCATCGTCGAAACATGTATAGCCTGCAATACAGTATGCTACCGGCTCGGAGGGTGGGAATTAGTGAGGTATGGACGCGATTAACGGAAAAGAAAGCGACCACCCGAAAGAATGTTGAGACGCTAAGCGGAGCAAAGAACTTTAGAGGGATCCCTCGGGTCCCCGTCGGGTTTACTGGGTCGGAAAGGAGGAGGTATAGGGGATAATAATTTTATTTTCGAGGATGAAACGGCTGGTAGATAAAATACAATGCACTGAATCTAATCGTAAGATAACTCTGCTATCAAAAGCCACCTTTTGACTCTTTCGTCGTGGACATCGGTTGGACCACTGAGGTATTCCTGTATCTGTTGGGCAAAGTCGCTCGACGAAACGAAGGCGCTCCATTGCTGAAAAGACGGGTATGGGTGTTCATGAAATCCTAGTCATTACCGCCTAGCTGTGTAGACCTTTATTCCTTCAAAACTGCCAACTCGGTCTGGTGGCGTTTGAACTTGTCTGTAAAGTACTCCGTAGGTGAGTATCGGATGTGCTGACGGTACCAACATACTTGTTGAAAATTAAATGGTATGAAATTGTGGCCCTTCTCACAGTTGGTGGGCTAATGATGGTACTGGTATTCATACCAATGAGAGCCCCACGTTCATTGTTCCAGCGAATTCGGCTCGCAGCCCATGCGCGGGCAGTCTCAAGGGATTGGCCAAAATAGGCCCTAGCAGCGTAGAGCCTCTCTCTCTCTCTAAGAGAGCCATTGTCACTGCTTGCCCTGGGAGGGCCATCCTAGGTCCACCTCCCCGGAGTGGATTGAGGCCTCCGCCTCCTCACCACTCTCTGGCTCTTGCCAATCATTCAAGCTCGATAGCCGATACCAAAGAGTCTGTCAATCTCCTCGATGTGGTACCTCTCCTCTCGTGGACCCTAGGCGTCCGGTGGGCCCATGCGAGAGGGTGGTGCGATGTATCTTTTCATGATGCAGGCCTTCCCTGCGGTTCATAGGCATCCAGGGCACATTCTAAGTGCCGGTGGCACGTACTTTGCCATGATGGCGGCCTTCCCTGTGGTTCTGTTTTGTGAAATGAATTAGTGTGTGATTGCTGGGTTCTCTCGTAAAAATGGGAGCCCAGGAACCAGGGCTCATCTCAAATTCACATGAGAAGGTCCCAGCTGAAGAGGAAGAAAGAGAAAGAAAAGAATAGGAGGGGGATGGAGGAGGCAGAACAGTGCAGACCGTGGTGCACTGGAAAGGGCAAACAGCCAGAATCCCTAACCAGTGCAGCACGGCGGAGGCACTACAGCAGCGGACTGCTGCAGGAGTCCGCACTGACCAACGCGGCAGATTGAGGGGAAGGGGATATAAAACCCCCATCAACCCTGCAACCTTTCTGTTCTCACACACTCCATATTCTTAACTTCTTTCTTCCTCTCCACCACACACTCACAAACAAACCACCCACAACAACTTTGATCTCAGCGCCTCCACTCGCTGAGACACAAATTTCTCTTGACCAAACACCAAACCGCCACCACCACCAACAATGGCCCCAAAGAGCGGACGCTACTCTGAGGAGGAGGACATCTTCATCGCTGCCATCAAACTAGGCACCGATCTCAGCTGGAAAAAGATCGAAGAGGTCCACAAGTCCATCTTTCCAACACCACGCGCCGCCAGAAGCCTCGAGTCCCATTTCAACAGGGACCTCAAGATGGTCCTCGATGTCGAAAAGGAAAAACGGCAAGTCACCGACATCATCGACGATTATCGTCACTATGGAAAGGTGACATATCCCGAGGACCAGGCTATTATCGACAAGGCACTGGAGTTCCTGAAGCTGGTTAACAAAAGCGAGCGTCTATGGTAGCCAGGGTAAGGCTATTCCACTCCCCATCCCTCCTCGCGCCAGAGAGAATCTTGTCTTCATGTGGGGGCAGAAACGATCCAAAAAAAAACTCTAAACAACAGTCAGTATGATCGAGGCTAATATGTTGATTACAATACATACAGGATCGCTTTGACAGGAGCTCGTCATTCTCCTTGTTGATCTTGCGCGCGTCCTCAAGCATGGTATCGATGCCGCGATCTTTCAGCGTTTTCTATTTCGAATGTCAGCTGGCTGAGGCTATCCAGAAACAACATGAGGTGATCCTTACCGAAAGACACTTTTTATACTCCTCGAAAACCTTCTCGCAATCGTTGCTGGTGGCATTGCCTCGGAGGAACTCTATATCATAGTCAGCCTCTTGGATCAATTTCGGTGGAAGATCGAGATCACCCACTTTCGCTGTACCATTTGAGAAAGCAGGAGTCATAACGCCTTGATGTTCGTCAGCTTCTTGATATGCATATGAAGACGGTGGAATAGCAGCTGAGCTTACTCTTTGAGTTCGTTGCATTCGGGAGCAAGAGAGGCAGACATGGTGTGGGCTTTGAGAGTGCTCTTGAGAAAGAAGATTGAGAAGTTGCAGTTTGATGGGTAGAGAACGAAGTATTTATGTCTTTCTGAACCTGAGAATTCCACGCTAGAGCTTAGCGAGTTCAATATTCACGGATGTTTTCATGCAAAAGATGCTCAGCAGTGACGATTTGATGTTGGTTTAGAGTTAGGGCGCTAACGCCTTTGGGTTTAGGTTGCCGGCGGTTTCCTGTTGGTTCATGTTTTTTTGCTTCCTCGTCACTGAATTTATTTTGGGTGCTTTTCACGAACTCCTATTCTCAACTGCTTTAACATAGCTTGTGGTAACTTGTTCAGCTTCACAAGAGCTGCTCGTCATTTGCACATAATCAATGGAAGTTTCCTCAGACCTCACTCCTTTCCAGGAGGCGCTGACTGCCGCCCTTGTCAAAACTACCAAGTCTTCTTCGCAGCTTTTAGCGGAGGATATCGCGTTTCAACGGTCAATCAACCCAACGCTTTCCAACTCACTCGACGAGCAAAGTGACCGTTTCCTTAACCTAACAAACTCCCTTCTTCAATTGGCTACTTCCAGCTCCGACCTCAATCCACCGTCACTCGAAGATGAAGACGACCTGGAGGAGAATTGGAGGTCCGTAGTCGACGTGATTGACGAGCTCTTGGAGAAGGCCGACGCGTGTCTAGATGAATTTACCGGCATCATTAAGAAGCTGAATCCTTCACAAGAAGATCGAGGTCAAGACTCGAGCAGGCGAACTTTTGGAACTCGATTTCCTCATGTTTATGACCGTGCGTCTCGTAAACTCCCGAAGCCGCAGCTCCTATTTGAAAATCGCCCAAACAACCATGATTCCTCCCCGTTTCAACCGATACTCCAATCTAAACCCCATGCAATTGTTCCCTTATCCCAGTCGCTCGGCCGGCAGGATGACGAGGATGATATGACACCGTAAGCTCATTGCCTCCAAAAATAAGGCTCCAGGAAAACTAACATAGCGATTGTCTAGATACGGTCATCCCTATGCCCATGAAATTAAGAATTACCAGTTCCCTCCGACAACGTACAACAAAGCCGAACCCGAGATGTATACTCCCTTCGAATCGACGACCGCCACGTTTGTGAACACTTTGGAAGGCGTTAGGGAGATGCTCAACGAACTAAAATCCGCCAAAGAAATCGCTGTTGATCTTGAGCATAACGATACTCATTCTTATATTGGTCTTGTGTGTCTGATGCAAATTAGCACTCGCGAAAAAGATTGGATCGTGGACACTTTACAACCTTGGAGACAGCAGCTACAGATGCTGAACGAAGTTTTTGCGGATCCTGGAATATTGAAAGTTTTACACGGTTCCTCAATGGACATCATCTGGCTCCAACGGGATCTGGGATTGTATGTTGTTGGGCTTTTTGATACTTTTCACGCTGCTTCAGCCTTGCACTTTCCCAAGAAAAGCTTGAAATTCTTGCTGGAAAAGTTCGTGAACTTTAAGGCGGATAAGAAGTATCAAATGGCAGACTGGCGTGTTCGGCCATTGCTCCCCGAGATGTTCGATTATGCACGATCGGATACACACTACCTGCTCTATATATACGACCATTTACGAAATGAGCTTCTTCAGATGTCCACACCGGAAGAGAATCTGATGGATTACGTTCTAGATAAATCTAAGGGCGAGGCTCTACAGCAGTATCAACGCCCTGTATATGACGCGGAGACTGGCAAAGGCCCCGGAGGCTGGTATGACGCGTTGTCTCGGACTCCAGGCTTTTTGGGCCGTGAACAATTATCTGTCTTCAGGGCAGTTCATCAATGGCGCGATCAGACTGCGAGAACAGACGATGAGGGTGTCCAGTCAGTTCTCCCAAATCGAGCACTTCTGGCAGTCTCGGAAACTATGCCATCTGCCCTACAAATACTACTAAACATTACGAATCCTGTTTCGCCGTCGGTGAAGAAACGTGCCTCCGAGCTCCTCAAGGTAATTCAGAAGGCGAAAGCTGAAGGATCAAATGGTCCCGAATTATATGAGATCCTTAAATCAGGCGCGGAGAAAAGTCGTGATGTTTCAATTATTGAAAAGTCCCCGCCGAGCGAGGAGGAGCAGGTCCCGCTTGTAACCGAAGAATTGCCAAAAACCTCTGTCAGGTCACTCAATTCCCAGTTTTGGGGCCAGACGCTATTGCCCACAGAGACATGTAATTCATCCGTGCACGCCCCACTCGCCGCAGCGGATACTCTAGCTCTATCCTTACCATTACCTTCATGTCCAATGGACGTGACGGACGAACCTATCACCGCAGACCCGGAAAACAACCCCCCGATCGCAACTCCAGCAGCAGCAACACCATCAAAAACGGAAGACCAATCCCCGACCAATCAAATCTTCACCGTCAAACAATTCGGCGCGCCACCGAAACGAAAAGCCGCTCATGCTCTCG
Source organism: Nannizziopsis barbatae (assembly GCA_014964245.1). Taxonomy (NCBI): domain Eukaryota; kingdom Fungi; phylum Ascomycota; class Eurotiomycetes; order Onygenales; family Nannizziopsiaceae; genus Nannizziopsis; species Nannizziopsis barbatae. The sequence continues at coordinate 3,413,651 of JACVYH010000003.1, forward strand.
ATGAAAATTCGCCTCCAGAATCGTCACCTGGTCAAGATATACTTCAACCTAATTCGTCCACTACTACTACTGCTAGCGGAGGAGGAGGATCCATCAAAGTCAAGAAACAAAAGAAACCGAAACCGAACCCGGAAATCGCCCCCACCCCATTCGACTATGCAAATGCGGAATCACTACTACAAACGCAGAAACCCGCTAGTGCTAGTGCTGGTACTGGTACTGGTAAAGCGCAATTCAATCCTTATGAAAATGCGCTGGATGCGCCGCATGCTTTGAGAAAACCGAAAAAGGTGTTGGATGGAGGGAGGTCGTTGACGTTTAGGAAGTGATTTGATTGGAGTGGTTCGGTTTTCAATGATTCAGGGCAGGGCAGGGTAATAGTTTGCCTTTTTTTTCTCCCCTGGGATTGGATGGGTTGGAATGGGGATGGGGATGGAAAATTTTTGCGATGAGATCGATTTGCATGGGGAGAGCAGGGAGAGGAAGAGAGATGGATTTGCATATTGTAAAGGAGTTTATTAGGACATATGGAGATTATTTTTTTCTCCACGTACGGAGTATAGTTAGTAGTATAATGTATGTAGATGCATTTTGTATCTTTTGGGCTTGCTTGCTTCAATTCCTAGTATTATCCCTTATTCAAAAAGCCTGTAACTAGTAACAACATCCATCATCCATCAAAAACACATGTGAGCAAATACTGAATTTCAATACTCCCATTCTCTCATTTCCGCCCCCTTTTTTTTATTTGTTATCATATTGAAATTCCTGTACCTCCTTACCTTACCCTACCTAACTATCCCCAACATGGATATTTCCAAACCAGCCAGCCAGTCAGCCCATCCTTGCTCCTCTCTCCATCCTTATCCTTATCCATGCACATCTAAATGCCAAAATAGCCCGAAAACCAATTTTGCGATGGAGAGCACAAGGGAATTTGGAATATTAATAATTCGCTGGACAGGAACGACGGATGGATGGACGGGTGGACGGGGGTAGTGGATGCACAGCCTAACGGCCCCGCATCGCGTTCCTTTTTCCTTTTCTTTTGTTTTTTGGCTGGATGCATGCATGCATGCATGTCAGTGATAGTTGGGATTCGGGCCGGTGATGATGGATGGATGATGGATGGATGAGGGTCTGGATGGCAATCTGATGATGATGATGATGATTGTTTTTTAGGTTTGGCTGGTTTGGTTTTCCCTTTTGCGTAGTTAAGTAACTCGTGATGGAGGGTAGGTATGGATAAGGGTGTGGTTTGGAAGCGAGAAAGCCTCTTCGCTCGGAGATAGGCGATCAGCTACGGAGTTACGTATGGAGTTGATAGCCTTTGGTGATGGAGGAGGAGGAGATGGTATGGAGGAGTATTTTTAGTGACAAGTACCCACGGTTCGAAGTAGCTGACAACCTGTAGAAGTGCGATGCTGTGGTGAGTCAATCCCAACTGATTGAACTCACTACGGTAGTTACTAGTTAACTAGTCCAAAAAACCCCTGAGCGTCATCAATATCAACCCATCCCCTGTTAAGGGTCCAATTCAAGGATAAGGGTACTTTGATGCTCTCAATTCCTCCCTTAATCAATCTCACCCTTACAGTACTTATGCAGGTACGGGTACCAGCCCGGCGTTGTCTGTGCATGGATCAAGGGCTTGAAAGGAAATGGGCGGGTGATCCGCACTTGCATGGGTTCAGGTTCCAGGGCCTAGTCGGGAGAAGTTGGGGGGCTTACGAACTATTGGAATTGGGTTGGAGTCTCTTTTTTCGGGGAGAGAGGGGTACTGATTGGTATCCCGGATGAGATACCGTATACGGAGTACGGATGATGACTACTCCGGAGTGAGGCGGCGGCGAAAAGCGGTGAATGATGAGGCGATACGATAGTAGTATTGATACTCCGTGGAGGAGGAGGAGAAACAGGGTGATTAGAGAGATGGATAGACGTGTTGCCGTTTCGTGGAGACTACGCGTGTCCCTTCGCTTTGAGTGATGAGTGCCCATGCATCAAAGACAGTGCGTCGAAACAAAAGTCGTAGACAGAACGTTAGAGATCAGCAGGTATGGCGCAACAAATGTCAACAAGAAGGGCCCGCACGCAATTTTTGAATTAACTAACGGCAAGACGGGAAAATGCGCGGCGGAAACTCCGGTAATGCCCCAAATTCTCCCCAAAAAAAACCTGATCTGATATCACATCTTTGGTCTTGAGTTGGAGATGATCGTCACGTATACTTCTCCGTGGTTCCTTGGTGATCCAATGACGGGAGAGAGTATATGTTATGAGCCTTGGAAAGTTGGTTTGGAACGGAGTTATTCAAATTTGGGGAGTTGTGATTACATCCAGGGAGCGTTTGGAGCGCTTAGCACCAAGTCTCCCGTCAGCCCGTGTGTTCCAAACGCCTATGACGATGGTTTCTCACATGCAAAGTTTTGAATCACGAAATTAGTCAAGGCTCAAGACTCAAGACTTGAGAAAGGACAGGGGATGTTCCTGAGAACGCGCGTTCCCGCTGCTGCTCTGATCGGGAGGTGGTCGGTGTGTTCATCCTTTTAGTGTGTTAGTATGTTCCAAAGGGAGACGTTTTGGCCGTTGAGAGCTGACGAAGTCGTGGTGTGGAGTGGTGGATTGAGCTCAATTGAGGTTGCCTGATATCAAGTACTAACTACTAACTACTAATGACAATGTGACATGCCTAAAGAGGAAAGCAGTTAGATCTGCTCTTCGGCGAGTGGACCGGCATTGGTCGCCGGGTGTTAGACCGAGAGACCTCATGTTCATCACCACAGCAGTACTCCGTACCATACCTCTCATCAGAGCGGAGAAAGACGGCAAAGGGAGCGGATGCATTAAATTCCATGAAGGCTGCCGCTTGTTTCAAACCGGAGGCACAAGCAAGAGCGTGTAGGCTCGAACTTAGTTACTTGAAAACCACCGGCTTGACTTGGCGCTGTTCAGTGTTGGACGAATTCCGTATTGGCGAGGGGAGTGGTAGTTGAATGTTGCTTTTTTTTTTTTCGCAGCCACCGGATGGATGAACGGATGGATGGATGGATGGAATGTCGTGTCGGAGTTGCAGTCTGGGATTTTGTTCATCTTCCCGAAGGAGCTGTTGTCGAAGGCGCAATGAAGCCTTCAAGTGATTCCTTTCCACATTGCGATTCAATTTTGGGTTTCCTTTTTCCTTTTCCTTTCTTTTTTTTTCCTTTTGAATTTGGGTTCTCGCATCCATGATCCACCGCAGCAGCAGCTCAGGGGGTGGCAATCACTGATCTTTTAGCGTGTTGGTGGGTTTGGGTTACTCCGCAATGATTATGGAGACTCGAGAGAGTGCATCATCATCATCAAGAAGAAGAAGTTCGTTATCTTTCATCTTGAATTTTTGGCATTTGGGAGAATATTTCCACTTTTTTTTTCTTAACCTTTTTCCTTATTTGCTTTTTTGCCCTGGCTCACGGGCCACGGGAAGCCAGCAGCCAGTTTTCTGTCATGTGTTTGGTGCTGTTTCTGTTCCTGTTGGATGTCTTTGATTCTTTGCAGATTCCGTCACTTCGCTTCCATACTTACGGAGTATCTGTCATCTCGATGGATGGTCGTACAAAAGGTGTAATTGGCATGAGCAAATGGACTGGACGCAGAGAGCACACCAACAGCCCCTGACCGTGTAATATTCAACGGGAGAGCTCACCTCTCTCTGTCAAAGATACAGAGTACTCCATAATGACCTATAAGATAGTCAACTGCCGACTGCAAGGCCTGCCCTGCTGCAGCTCATCAGCTGTCATCCAATATAATCCACACAAAGCCAATGTATGATAGAGTTGGATGTGGACCGTGCTGGGTCTCCAGTCTCCAGCGCGAAGATCCAACCGTTCGTTCGTTCGTGAGAAGGAAAAGAAGAGAGCAGCTCATAATTTGGACATTCCTGGGCTCAATTGAAATCCCATCTGACCCGACCTCAAGCGATGGATGACTGTAGTATTAAAAGAGGATCAAGACTGAAAAAAGAGACTCTTCGGGATTAAATTGAGTGGCCATTCTCTATATTCTGTAACTGCACTAAAGCCCGTTTATTAGTTAGTTTGTTACCCCTGAGACGACCTCAGAGTCGATGAACCGCAAGTCCGTGAATTTGCAGACTCCAGTCTTTCTTTTCTCTGAGTCCGTGCTTTATTTTTTATTTTTTCTTTCTTTCTTTTTAGTGCAATCCTTTTCTTCGTGATCGAAAATTCTCTCATCCGCCCTTCCTCCGAGCGTGTCTCGTCTCGTCTCTGGCGATTCTGTGGTTTACGAGGCTGGAGAAGAACCAAAGAATTATTCCAAATTCCCCTCTTTTTCTCTTGTCTTTGTTTCCTTTTCCTTAAATACATACTACTAAAAAAAGGCCCGTGAATTATTGTCTTAATTTCTTCTTCTTCTGCTTCTTCATCTTCTTTTTTTCTTGTCCTGATTCCCTCTTCCTTGTGTTGTCTCCACCGGCTTGTCTTCTCGTCTGATAATTTTCTATCGCCATTCCAATTCAACCTCCCCTGCCTTTTTCTATACTTCATAACTTCACGCATGCCTTTGACGACCTCTATATAATTAATTCTTTCTCTTAATCGCCTATTAGCTTCACTCTGGTTAAGCACTACTCTCACACAACAAGAGCATTGTTTCATCGCCGGCAATCTCCATCCCCATCTTCATCTTCCTCCACCTCAACCCTCACCCTCACCGTCTCCCTCACGAGTCACAACCTCAACCTGCACCCTCAACGCGGCCCTCTCCCTGCCAGCACCGACCGGAACCCACTCCCTCTTTTCCCCGGTCCTTAATCCCTGGTCTGATCTCCTTGTCTCGGCTTGATATCCCACCCTCTTGGCAATCTACCCATCCATTCTTTCTTTCCCTCACTCACTCTCAACCCCTGGTCCTGCATTTATTACTGTTGCTATTGTTGTTTTGTTGTTTTGTTGATTTGCGCGAACGGGAGAGAGACGAAGATAGAGACTCGGCCCTTTTTTTTGTCGCTCACTCGCTAGCTGAAGAACGGAACGCGCAAAACGTACACACACACGGGAACCAAAGGGGGTCCAGGAACCTCGAAGTTTACCCGTTTGATTATTTCCGCCCGACCCTTTGTGGCTGCTTCCGCTTTTTCTTCTCTTTGAATTACGCCGCTGAAGTGTAGTGTGTGTGTCGAAGCACCCCGCATGTCAAAGGCCGCCGACGTTGTGTGACCGAATTCGCCGGACGGACGTCGTCGATGGTATGTCCATTCTCACTTCACCGCAGCACGCAACACCCGGACTCACCCAGCTCCTCAACCGCTGGCTCCTCGCTTCTCATGACCTTGTGGCTGAAAATGCTAACACTCACTCCTTCATAGGGCTCTTCATTCTAACCGTCGTTAATAACCTACTCTTCACCTCTCTGTCGTTCGTTACAAGCTTTCATTCCTTTTCGCGATAGCCTCTCCGTATCACACGCTCATCGCACTCTCTCCCTCTTAACCACAACAGACCCTTCCCTCAGACTATGTCAGTCGCAACAATGCTACAACCGGCCTCGCGGGCGTCGAGGGCCTCAACCTCCTCCTCCTCTTCCTTCCAACCTATGTCTCGCCAGAATACCATATCCTCACAAGATGCTCGCTCCATGCGACAATCGAAGCGCATGTCCGTCACGGCACTGTATGTGTCCATGTCGGCGAAAGATAAGGATCTTGAGATTTCAGATGAATTGGCAAAAGGTGTGTGTGTGTGGAGGCGGTCAAGTTCTTGAAGTGTTGTTGGATGAATAGCTAATGTCGGTGATGGTATCTAGCCCAAAAAGCGTTACGAGAGCTCAAGTTAAGGATCTCATCTCAGTCAAAGAAGAATTTCGTGTTGGAGAAGGATGTTCGGTATTTGGATTCGAGAATTGCGCTTTTGATTCAGAATCGCATGGCGTTAGAAGAGGTATACCTAGCCTACACCCTTACATTGGCCATGGCCCGTACTAACCGTTGTCGCGCAGCAAAACGAAGTCGCTAGCCACCTCGATGATTCGACCGAAATCCAAGAGGGTGTCTTCCCGAACGATGATAAGACTCAGAAATATGGCAATCTCCTATTCCTCCTACAAACCGAACCCCGCCACATCGCACACCTATGTAGGCTCGTTTCCATGGCAGAAATCGACTCTCTGCTACAGACGGTCATGTTTACCCTATACGGTAACCAATACGAAAGCCGCGAAGAGCATCTACTACTCACCATGTTCCAATCCGTCCTCACATACCAGTTCGACAATACCCCAGAATACTCCTCCCTTTTACGACAAAACACACCCGTATCACGCATGATGACAACATATACCCGAAGAGGTCCAGGACAAGCATACTTGAAGCAGGTCCTCGCCGAACAGATCAATTCGCTTATTGAATTGAAAGACGTAGACCTCGAAATCAACCCGCTCAAGGTTTACGAAACGATGGTGACTCAGATTGAACAAAACACAGGTTCTCTCCCTGATTATCTACCAAAGTCCGTCACCGCAGAAGTGGCAGCTGCAAACGAACAGGTGCAGGCGATCATCGGCCCACGACTGAAAATGCTCAGCGACATTGCTAATGCGTTCCTCGGCACGATCATCGAAGGTCTTGAGGAAACGCCCTATGGTATCCGATGGATTTGCAAACAGATCAGAAGTCTTTCAAGGCGGAAATACCCGGATGCGCAAGACCATACGATTTGTACCCTGATCGGTGGATTCTTTTTCTTGCGATTTATCAACCCGGCCATCGTCACCCCACGATCGTACATGCTCATTGATGGAACACCTGCTGAGAAACCCCGCCGTACCTTGACGCTTATCGCGAAGATGTTGCAGAATATCGCAAACAAGCCATCATATGCGAAGGAGCCCTACATGGCTAAATTGCAACCGTTTATACACCAGAACAAGGAGAGAGTTAATAGATTCCTACTGGACCTCTGCGAAGTACAGGATTTCTATGAAAGTCTAGAAATGGATAATTACGTCGCTCTTACGAAACGCGATCTCGAGCTTCAGATCACTTTGAATGAAGTTTACGCTACACACTCCCTTCTCGAGAAGCACAACGCTGCTCTAACCGCTGACCAAAACTCCCATCTTAACCTTCTGCTTCAAGAACTCGGCCCAGCACCAGCCCAGTTACCGCGCAAGGAGAATCGTGCTATTAATCTCCCATTATTTAGTAAGTGGGAGACACCGATTGACGACTTAACAGCAGCTTTGGATATCACGCAGGAAGAAATCTATTTCATGGAAGCGAAGTCGACTTTTGTCCAGATTCTACGTTCATTACCACCGAATTCGACCGTGACTCGTCGACCGCTGAGGCTAGATCGTATCGCGGAAGCTGCTGCGACGTTGAAGAATGACGCGGTGATGGTTCGAAAGGGGATTCGGACGATGGAGTTATTAAGCTCGCTCCAAGAACTCGGTGTGATCGATAAATCCGATGATTTCAGCCTCTTACGAAACGAAGTCGAGCAAGAACTCGTCCATTTAGGCTCGCTGAAGGAAAGAGTCCTCGAAGAGACGAAGAAATTGGACGAAGTATACCGAACGATACGCGACCATAATACATATCTGGTCGGCCAGTTGGAGACGTATAAGTCGTATCTGCATAATGTGAGAAGTCAATCGGAAGGAAAGCAGAGAAAACAGCAGAAACATCAAGAGCTGGGACCGTATAAGTTCACGCATCAGCAGTTGGAGAAAGAAGGCGTGATTCGAAAGAGTAATGTACCGGAGAATCGAAGGGCGAATATTTATTTCAATTTTAAGAGTCCGTTGCCGGGGACTTTTGTGATTAGTTTGCATTACAAGGGTGAGTATTGGCCTTGTTTCTCTCTAATTTTTTATATACTAACATGCAATTACCAGGACGCGCTCGCGGTCTCTTGGAATTGGACCTGAAACTTGATGATCTCCTAGAAATGCAGAAAGATAACCAGGAAGATCTGGATCTGGAATATGTCCAGTTCAATGTTTCGAGGGTACTTGCTCTTTTGAATAAACGGTTTGCAAGAAAGAAAGGCTGGTAAAAACAGATGACGGCCTGGCTGACAAATCCTTACCTTATGCTCCAGGATGATGTGGATTTGAAAAAGAGACGGAGGCACCTGGAAAGTGCGTGTACGTTTGAAGAGAGTGGTTGAAGTCTCGCTTCTGCTTGTTCCATGGAGTTTTGATTTTTTTTTCTCAATTACCCTATTTTGTTTTAGCATACCCCCTTTGGTTTTTTTTTTTTTTTCCCGTTTTGAATTGTTGCTTTTCATGTCCATGTGTACTCCAATTCCGACGTTTCCCGATTGGTCATTTTTCACGTCTTGTTCTTTTATGCCCTGCTAGGTCCGCTGTCTCCCCTTGTACTGTACTAATCCGACACGATGTATTTCTCCCCGGGACTTTGCGGGCAGAGAACGGGAGAAAATCTCTAATAATGTTGTAATTCCCCCCGCTGACTTGTTTTGTTGCTGCTGCTGATGCTGGTTTGTTTCTGTTGTTTATGGCTATGACTATGGTGTTTTCTCTGTTTTCCGCGGGTAGGGAATAAGGAAAGAAACCCGTGGTTTTTCTGCTTTTGTATTATTCCGTTTTGCAACTTGCTTGATTTGAAGACCTTTTGAGGAGAGATGATGGGATTGACTCGATGCTTGTTTCTTTTTTTTGTTCTTTTCTACTAATACCTGCATTTTATATGGCAACTGGTTTTTTTGGTGACATTTTTTCCTCTCTTCTTTTTCCCTTTTCTGCGTTAACTTGCATGTTTTATACCAATTTTGTGCTTTTATTCTACTTACCTCATTTCTTACCATTGCGACACCGCAGAGATATACCATATCCTGATAGATAATATACAAATCCATACCCGTTGCCAATCATTCATAATATACTCCATGATCAGCATTCCCATCATTGCCATTGTAAGTTAGTAGCAAGATCGCGACCAAGCTCAGGGGTAATCCCAGCAATTGCATAAATGGTGTCCTTTATTGAATTTCTTTGCCCCTCATCCCGTCATTCGTGCCCCCCAAACCGGCAAATCGTCACCCTGCATCCAAAACCTGCAGATACAAAAAGAGACATACGGAGCACATACATAAGAACAAGACCATCTGGCAATCCTGGCAACAAAACATTTGTTTTAGGACACACTGATTAAGATCCATCTTATTTATTATATTGAATCAGCTCCTTCCTCGTTTTACCAATCCAGAAATCCTTTCGGCTTCGCTGTAATCTCCTCTGCCTATCTCTGTTGTCGGTGTGTGTCTCTAGTTCGAACTCCCTAATAAACTAGGTACTGTACTCCATAGTTAGTTACAAGTAACGCCGCGCCAGCCAACTCATTAGTGACTCCACGCGTTGCTCCATATTGCTGTGACAAAGTGACAAAATCCAGACCCACGTTGACAGGGGCCGACAAGGAAAAGGATTTCGAAGGAGAGAAAAAAAAAAAAAGTATATAAATCAAGTCAGATATAAACACATCTCCGGCAAAACTTCATAGTATCTTTTGTGCCGGTTAGCGGGGCGCCCAGCCTCAATTTTTGCTCGAGACAATCGCACTAGTGCAGGAAAATGATACTCCGTCTTGGGTTAAGAACCTGCTGGATAAGAATCCTAGGCTAACTATGTATTTCAAACGAAATCGGAGCAAAGACATCAAACTAATCCACCGCGCGACATTCGCTTTCTAAATCTTATACCTATATCAACACCGACAACATCATCCATCTCACACAGGGTGTGTGCTGAGAAATATTTGCAGAAGACAGTAGCGATAGCATGATTCGGCCCCTTTCAATGACACAGGTCTAGACTTGAGTATTACTGCTTTCTCGCCCGCTTCAGGGTCTGCTGAGTGAATGATGTATTGGGTGTAACTTCCGCAGAGTTCGCGAAACTCACTTGGCTATCCCCGTCGACGAAGGATGGGGCATTAGATTGGGAGTCCCCAGGGTCCGATATGTCAAAATTTATCCCCAGAGGTATTTCGTCAATAGCCGAGAGAATAGCTTTCAGGTGTTTTGGGGCCCATTCCTTATATATGTTCGTTGTAAACCTGTACGCCGTCCACTTTTCTTTGCCATCTAAGGCGGTAAAATCAAAAGTATGTATCGGATGGCGATAATATTCAGTCTTCTCTCCCTTAATAATCGCATAATGGCCGTATATTCTCACTGTTCTGTGGTCATGCGAGATTGAAAAGGCTAAGATCTCTCGATTAACCTCTTCTTCACGCTTTACAAGCCTGAACAGTTCAACGGTGCCCTGCACAGCAAGAGTCATGCTGTGTGCATTCTGTCGATCGGCGACGTCAAGCGCAGCAGTACCCTTCACCTCACAGGTTAGGAAGGGGAAGTACATGTAGTAGGTAGCCAGAAAGAAGGAGCTGTAGGAGTCCGGGTCGTAGCCAAGGAATGGCTCGAACTTCTTCAGCTGGTCATCGGTGAATGCAGATCGGCCGAAACCGACCGCATAATCAGGCTGCGGGCGTGGTCCACAGAAGGGAATAGAGGAGCCCCACGGCTCATTGACGCTTTCAGCCAGATGTCTCAGATCTTCGGCCCCGTCAACCTCAAGAGATTCTGCCGAAGGGACAATCAATCGACCTATATCCTGTATAACCCTTGCCTCATTTTTCCCCTGTAGCCGTTGACAAAATTCCTCAAAGGTATTATCTCGGAATAATGTGTTCTCAGGAGTAGGCTGTTCATTCTCCAGCAAATTTTTGCAAATATTCTTACTCTTATCTGTTATTCCTAGCTCTGACTTGCGCATATAGCTACCTCGAGTGGCGAGGAGGGTTTCATAGGTCGCTCTTCTGTACTTGGCACTCTTTCCTTCCCTTGATTCTTGCCCGGGTGTATTCGTGCTCGTAGCAAGGCTTGAATTTGAGTCTTTGCGGCGAAGAGACATTGATGACTTCTTTCTTGCAAGGAGTCCGCTCATAGTTTCAGGCTGTCCAGGCTGTGCTTTGAAATAGTTCTTCGGCCAGTGCCCGCTGACGCACCAATACCCAATCAGGTCGGCCTTGCTCAAGTCGCTTATATTAACTCGCTCTTCTGCGGAAGGGATTTCAACAGGTTTCAACGTGAGAAGTCGGGGCCGCTTAACAGATAGGTATGTTTGATCTTCGCAGTGTCGTTTACGGTTGGGTCCGGTTTTCTGTTCTCGAGTGTAGTTGGAGCCGGCAGGACAGCTCTGACATACATTAGTCAAATCAAAACAAAGACATCTAATCGAAAAGGGGATACCTACAGCTGCAAGGGTGTTTTTACGGCTTAATCGCAGGCTCTTGCGACGAGATTTTGGCTTTTGCTCCTCCTTTTCCTGTTCTTCCCTTCTTGTCTGCTTGGTTTGTCTCCCTAGAATAGGTTAGCCGGGAAGTGCAGCAGAGATCTTGAATCATACCAATGTTTTCTGGCGACGGGCGCTTTCTAGCTATCGGTGCTTCACACTTAGATCTGTGCATGCTAGGTACCATTTGATGGCGAACCATTGTAGCGACTGGAAAACAGAAGGGACTGCTGTCTTTATATTGCAATGCGAAAAGAACAAGTGAACGAAGTGATGCAATGATGCAAGCACAGCTGAGCCTCCAAGATCTCTTGGTATGCCACGTGGTAGGTTGGTCCTGGGTAAAGATGCAATGCAACACACGTCCCAATTCTCACTGACGCATTGATGCCTAATAATGATGCTAAGGGATTCATTGAGCGAATTCAAGCATGACTGCGGCATCAATGGAAGGTGGCCGATATTGGGCTGCAGAAATGGATTGGCTAACGGGACGGCCCGTAAACGCGGTGTGTCTGCACTGTGACGACCGTTGTCGAAGACAGTCGGAGATGCTGTCCCCGTTGTTACATGGAATACCAAGACAGTCTGGCGGATGGCATGTCGGGCACTAGTGACGGATTTTTCATTCGGCCCCAAGAATGGCGAGCCAATTTCACTAATGCCCAAGCAAAATACTTCCTCAGCTCGGAATAATTGCGCCAGAGGCGGGATCAGTGTTGCTTGTTGTTCAATCTTCTTGAGACTTTTTGACGTTAGGAGAAGGAGAATGACTTGAAGATTAATACTCCGTACAAGGCATTCAATGCCCCCGGTTTTAGTTCAACTTGATCACGAGACAAAATCTCTTCGGGGAGGAGGGTGGGAATGAAACTTTGCCAAATCCCCTCCACTTTTTGGCATTGAATCTGGTGCCGTGGTCTGGTTCTTAAACTTCTAATCTGGGTGCGCCAAGGTGTACTGGCAAATGAAATGGCCAAGTTGGCACGGAACCCGCATAGTTAACGATGATGGCAGCCAACGCGTTGGCCTGAAGCTCATGCTGAAGTGTGACTATTGCAGAGCTGAGTTATCACGTGATTATCAAGAGCAGACCTCTGATTCGCAGTGTAATGATCTTAGAAGGCCGAATTGGTTCCCAAGGCGTTGTTCATCTGCAACAAAATTCTTCTAGATAACTAGATTATGATACTACTGCAAGCCGGAATGTCTCTCTTCAATCTTGCCAACAAACCTTGCATGGAACTTGTTCATAGACCGAGCGTAGTGCAATGGTCGAGATGGGGGTGGATGGCACGAAGGCATATAAGGAGCCAAAAATCCCTCTGAAATCTTCAAGCAATGAACGAGTCAATTCCTTGAATGTGAACATTGCAAGAAATCTTTAAATAGTGTATCTTGTTGCTGATATTATTGCATACTAACCTATCATGATGCGTGGAGTAATAAATCCTAACAGGAAGGATCCTGCCACCTCATCTTTAACACAGATGCTTCTGTTCACTTCAACTAATAAAAATCCTTTACGGAGTACATGAGATGATATGAGGTCAAGTAGAAGAATTAGTTGTTGTTAATCTATAGGAAATACCTACCTAAACGTGAGTTCGCCTGACAACCCAAAGTACCGTTCCCTCCCTCTGTGTGTGTCTCCCCCGCAGGCAGATACTTTCCCTGTTGGCAGTGACGCTCATTCCGCCCGCCCAAGAAACCCCGTCGTTTCTTCCGTTGGCTGCAAAAACTCTCGCAAGCTCGTTTTATTTTTTTTCTCAGCTCAACTTAACCAGCACCGTCTTGCGTTTAAAAATAAAACAAAAAACTTACAAAGTACAGTTTCACTTCCGAATTCCTCTCACTCGTCACTCCGATTCATTTTTCCCTCTTCCTTCTCCCATTGCTTTGTCTACCGTCTCCTTATCAAACCCTTCACCATGTCCAACACGCCTCCTACCCAACCCACCAACCCGCTCAAGCTGGACCCCAAATACGATGATTACGACTTCCCCACGACTGCACCGAACCCGCAGCCCGGTCACCCCGGTCACACGACTCCCGAACAAGATGCACAGGTCGCGCAACTGCGCATGATGCTGGAGGCGTTGGGCTATACGCAGCGATTGGACACGTTGACGCTGTTGAGATTTTTGCGGGCGAGGAAGTTCAATGTTGAGCAGGCTAAGGCGATGTGAGTGTCCCCAATCTATATCTAAATTTTACCTCTTTGGATGCCGAGATATTCTTATTTTGTCGTTCGGGTCTGTGAGGTTTGTTTTTTGCGGGGGTTTTTGATCTGATTGTTTTGATGTGGACAGGTTCATCGCGTCTGAGGAATGGAGAAAGGAATTTGGCACAGATTCGCTTGTCACGGATTTCCATTATACGGAGAAAGAGCAGATGTTTCAGTATTATCCTCAGTTCTACCACAAGACTGATAAGGTGCGTGAACCTCTTCTCTCTCTCTTTCTGAACAACAACATACTAGATACTAATACTGATCCCAACTTCCTTGCTACAGGATGGAAGACCAGTCTACATCGAACAATTCGGCAAAATCGACCTCACAGCCATGTACAAGATCACCACCAGTGAGCGCATGTTGAAAAACCTGGTCTGCGAGTACGAGAAACTTGCCGATCCACGCTTGCCCGCCTGCGCTCGAAAATCCGGCCACCTCCTCGAGACCTGCTGCACCGTCATGGACATGAAGGGCGTCGGTCTTTCCAACGCCACCTCCGTCTTCGGCTACATCAAACAAGCCTCCGCCATCTCGCAAAACTACTATCCCGAGCGTCTGGGCAAGTTGTACATCATCAACGCACCCTGGGGTTTCAGCACGGTGTTCAGTGTCGTCAAGGGATTCTTGGATCCGGTAACTGTCAAGAAAATCCATGTCCTGGGTTCTGGTTATGAGACGGAGTTGCTGGCACAGGTTCCCGCAGAGAATTTGCCAAAGCAGTTCGGTGGCAAGTGTGAATGTCCTGGTGGTTGCCATTCGAGTGATATGGGCCCGTGGCGTGAGGAGGAGTGGGCTCGGCCTGCAAAATGGGAGAAGAAAGAAGAGAAGCCGGTGGTGGCTGATCAGGAGAAAGATGTCGCTGCTGCTGCTCCGGCTCCAGCTGCGCCCGCCGCTCCTGCCGAGGCCGCTACAGCAGCACCGTAGAAAGATCTTGATTATCCATTGTTTTGCCATGAGGGAGTTTTCTCCTTAACTCTACGTGGAAGTGTTTCGAGCGTCAGATGCGATTTGATGGAGAACCCTAACCGATACAGAAAAAAAAAAAATACGAAAGAGGGGAATGGAACTGCATTTGAACATAGACAGATTTCTTCTTCCCTTTTGACGATTTCTGTTTTGCATGATTTAAGGGTGCAGTCTGTGGACTTGGGTGTCAGAGGTAGCTGTGGTGAATGATAGGAGTTGTAGCCGGAGCAGTGAAAAATCATATCAAAATGCATTATTCGTGACATGTGTATTGTTTTTATTGCAAGAAAAAGTAATCGGGGTATCTATATACTCTGTATAAAAAGGCCAGTAAAGATCTGATGACTTCGTAAGCCATCGATCCGTAGAGTCTGATATCTGGCGACCCATTCCTGAACTCCATACGACTCCCAGTTCCCAGACAGCCCATCCTAAATCCCTCATCTTGTATTTGAAATTCAGCAACCTCACATCTTCTCAACAACCTCCGCAGCTTGTCGTGCTCTCTCCACTTTGCCCACTGTCGCAGCCAAACCTTTACTCCTTCCACCCTCCGATTCTTCATCATCACTTTCCTCCTTACCCAATGTCGCCTCACCCTGAAGCCGTACTAACGTCCTTAATCCATCAGCATATACATCGCCAATCTCTCCATCCCGCCACCTGTCCCGTTCCCGCTCAGTGCCGAATGGAATATCCAGAATCCACTCCGGCCGTGACTCCCGAATCCGCGCCCAATCTAGCCCGGATTTATTCTTCGACGATTCCTCCTCCCCCTCGTCTTTGCGTATTAACGTCTCAATATCAACCATCTCACCATCCCCAAACTCCTTCTCATCCTCCTCCATCACACTCTTCAACATCTCCGCATAATTCCTCGCAGCTTTCACCGGCGCATCTCTACGCATTTGCGCCACTGTCGTCGTCAAAGATTCCAACTGCGCATACAAACTCGTCACACGCGCCGCGAGCTTGGAATCGAAAGGCTCGTATTCGACTTGTTCGCGCGTGGACAGGAAGTCTGAGAGTTGGAGATTGGCAGAGCCCGTGGAATCAATCCCGTTGACGCTTATTGAGGGAATCGCGGTGGTGAATGTTTTGGTTATGAAGTCGTCGACGAGTTCGCGGACGCGTGCTTTCATCGGATCGTCAGAGTCATTGTTAGCGGAGGGAGGGAAGTGGAGGTCTAGTTTCTCGTGGGAGAGATTGAGGGTGTTTGTGTAGAGGTAGGCGAGGTCGCCGGTGGATTTGAGGTCGACTTTGCGGTGGTGAGGGGCTTCCATTGTTTTTGAGTGGAGTTTTATTGGAGGTAAAGGTAGGGTTAGTACGGCATGGCACAATGGACAATTATCAAAATTTCAGGAGAATTCCGTATGTATTGATTGATTGACTCTTGCGGGAAGCGCGAGAAACACGCGAGTTGAGGGATGTCCAGATTAGGATTAGCGGCCGTGTGGGGCTTAAAGGAGCATTGCTTATGTCATCATGCGTCATTCAAGGAAAGCTGGAAGCTCCTTTCTAGCCTTCAACCTGCCTTGTTGGCTGTTGCTGATCGTCGGTTTTAAAATAGGCAAAAACCCGTCAATTGCGGCAGTGCCAATCACCCTGACATACTCTTGTTTTTGGAACCGAATACATTATGCAAAGCTGGATCAAATCGACCGGCGCGATCTATTCGTCATGACCCTCAAAACCTTGGTCGATTCTCGAACTACTAGAAGACGCAGTTCTCTAAGAACCTCAAAACAATGACAGACGCCTCGAGTATAACCCTTCTAGACAATACGCTCCCCGAGATTGAACCCGAACCTGAATCTCCCGAGTCATCACAAGATCCTTCGCTCGGTAGCGGACACCCGAAGTCCTTAACCAAACGATTCACGCGAACCTCCGTTAGAGAAAATCTCGCCCGGCGAAAGTATGCAAAATGGCAGAAAGATCGATATGACGACCAGGGAGAGGCGCGTAGCAGAGAAAACTCCGTGTCAAGACACCCTTCTTTACATCGAGAACGAGCATTTTCGCTCGGAAAGTCTAGCATCGGAACCGAGAGATCCGAGACGGAGGGTCCGGAAGTAGAGGTCAATGAAGGTGAATCTCAGAGCGAGATTGAAGTACTCTATGAGAATCAGCGAGGATATTTCTTCTTTGGAATGCCATACTTCTCGGCGAATTCTTTGCTTAACCTAGATCCGGCTGCTTGGGTCACGAAGAATTTGGAGGTGAGCCCTGTGGACATTACAAACGCCCAGCCGCCGGATCCAAGCTGGGAATGGGCGTGGCAGACTTGGTATATTGATATGTCCTACGATGTGGATGAAGAGGGATGGCAGTACTCGTTTTCCTTCGCGTCAAAGTTTGCATGGCACGGTACTCATCCCTGGTTCCATTCATTTGTACGTCGGAGACGTTGGCTGCGGAAGCGGGTGAAGAAGGGCGTGCAGAAGAGGCAAAAGATTACGACGGATGACCGAGGTCAGGCATACTCCACAATGGACGATTTCCTTGCTGCACGGACTGCTTCACGCAGCCTTAAGCCTGCATCTATCGGCGCAGATGCTCCGAGCACTTTGACTACGATTCGACATGAAGAGGAGGACGTCATTTCTCCGGATGAGATCACGAACCCTATCGTTTTGATGCGGGCTCTTAAGAAACCCACTTTAGACAGAGAAAAGATAGAGGTCGTGAAATCTTTTGTGCACTTGGGAGGTGAAGAATTGATTTTCTTGGAAGAAAAGGTGAGTAATTGCCAAAATCGAAGCTGTATTATGGTCTAATCGCGTGTTGCAGATCCCGGAAATCATGTCCATGCTTGTTTTTCATACTTCGAAACGGCAACTAGTCGAGCTCCTTGTTGATGAGATTAGTAAGATACCGGAAGATACCAAGGATGACGCTGAAGGACGTCGAAGAGCCCATCTTTTTCGAGCAGTTGAAGCTATACGAGACCATTATCGGGGCCTGGAGTTTTGGGGAGATGTCGACGCTAGCATTAGGTCGGTCAAAGGAAAGGAACCTATCGGTGTTTCACAGCCTTAGATATACCCATTTTGTCTTTGTAAAAACGAATTAGACCTGCATTTTTGCATTCCTTCGTAAATCTTTACCAAACCCAATACTCGTAGACATCCCCTGATGCTCTTCGTGTTCTGATTGGCTGAGTGCGGCTGAATATGCTTACATAATCGTACAGCTGGGGAAGGTTCGAAGTATTTTTTTGGCTTCATGAGCCAGTTCTCATCATTCATCCGCATATCTATTCTAGTTGCCCTCAATGCTACCAGGCAGTCGTTACTGCCTACGGTCCAGAGCAGCAACATCATCCGTCTCTGATACCATCAATTCCACCAATGAGCCTTTGCTTTTTCTGTATCCGCGATTCTTTTCATCCCAATTCGACAAGATTTTGATATCACGCACCCAGATTAGAAGTTTAAGAACCAGACCACGGCACCAGATTCAATGCCAAAATAGGACAAGGCGGCGAAACCGCTGCTTGACGACAAGGTTATATTCTCAACCTGCAGCCGATCACGACTATGCCAAACCCAATTTCACCATACGATTCTCGGACGAGGTACTCGCAAAGGCGGCCAACCGTCAATCGAATTCCAAGAAGGATGTCACTGCCGACGAACCTGACCTCGAATCGATTTCGATCTCGATCTCGCCAGATCTTGATAGAAGCCTTGATTCTACAGTGGACATAGAGGCTCCGCAATCAACGACCGAGTTGTCGTCCTCCCCGAGAGAAGAAGAATCAGGAGGGAAACCAACCAGAATAGAAACGAGCGGCGAACTGGAATCACACCTACAGGATGACTCCGAACCAGTTTCAAGGGAACCGGATTTCGGTCAAGAACCCCTATCCGCAGCGGACCTGGAGCTTCAGCTGCCGACTATCGAACCGCCCTCCCCGAATGAGATAAAGTCGAAAGTACGATTCGTCAAAAGTAAGAGGAAGATCCAACCATTGCCTCATCTAAAGATTGGTTTTGCTGGTGCTGAACCTACATTTGATTCGAGTCAAAGCTCATGGGATTTGGTCAAAGACCTCGATTTTACAACGGATCAGCCAGTTCGACCATCTGCGACCAAAGAGCCAACCTTCGAGGAAATAATAGAATCGATGGTGCAAGGAACCATTCATGAGACAAGGTATAGACGGGAGCAAGATCTACAAAACGATTCTGTTGGTAGTGAACCTGCCTTCGAATCGGATTCAAGCGGGCTAGGTTCTGAGCGGGACTTCGCCGCTACCGAGGATCAGGAGCTACACTTTCCCGAGAAAGACAATGGCTGGAGTACTATCATCCAGCTCATAAGACGCACCCACAGGCATGTGGAATTTGATAGAGAATTTGTTTGGCTTACTACGGATACCATGAAAGTACTTGCAAAGAACTTGAAGACCAGACCGGAGATATCTAAAGACGAAGTAGAAATACAAAAGGTTGTTGAAGTTCCTGAGGCCTTTGTTGTCAAACTACTTGGCGATGACGGGGAAAATGCATGGTATATACATGTTGGGAGCGGTTGCCGAGCCCAGTTGCTTGGACGAGGCAGGAAAGACGGACCTTTACGCAAAATCATATTGGGAGGCTCAAAACATGCCATTGAACTAGCAGAAAAGTCTCTGAAAGATGACTTGGAAAACTTCAAATCCCCTTCACTTCCCCCCTTCCACCATTTTTCTGCGGATGGTAATAGTCCTCTCCTTCGCTCTGTCTGGTCGGTACGGAAGTTTCGATCGGGCTACGAAGGCGACCTTGAACGGGCTTTGCGACTTTCTCGTGTCTGGGTTAACACTGCTGGATCTAAGCAGAGCCCGACTTCTTCGCGGGTTGAAGATCTCCCGAGGCCGCCTGAGTGGACGTTAGCGAGCTTCGCAAATTATGTAGAGCATGTTACTGCATTTCGGCAGACCAGGGCTCCTCAGAAAATTATCTATCATGACGGAACTATACATGAGGAGAGCGTCAGGGATATATTGGTTGACCTTTTCCACAATCCCGAATCTTCAAAATACGTTACAACTCGAGCGCTGAGGCTCGCAATCTCGTTTCTTCATCACCACCGATTTTATGTTGAGATTAAGGCTTTGTTCCCAATTATTGAGGAATTGAGGAGCCCTGGAATGTTCGAGGCAATGCTGCGCGCTGCTTCGTCTAATTATAACATGAGACTCTTCCGGTACCTGCTAGGAAGAATTGATGCAGTTGGCATTCAAGTCGGTGAAAACGCTTTGGTGTCATTCTTGCAGACAATTAGATCGGATCTTCTGCGGGTGCATTTCCTGATACAGATTACTCGCAGAGGACTTCTGAATGATCCCAAGGCCATCAACATGGCTCTCAATTCTACAATCGGGTACCAATTCCGCTCGCATCTAAGGAGGGGGAAATGCGTCACCAGTTTTATCGAAAAGATGAATAAAGATTACGGAAAACATTGGGTCTCAACTTCATCCATCAATAAAATGATTCTGGAGACTACTGTCGCGCGTGATGTTGCCGCCCGTAACGAGATTCTTAGCTTTTGCTTTAAGAGAGACGTTAAACTTAACATACACACTTTGAACAACGCGCTCATTCTTTATATTGAGTCAAAACAGATCATGAGTGGCCTTTACTTCTTCCAGAAATTTACCAGGAGGTACGCGTCAAAACCGAATGGAGTCACCTGGCAGCTCCTCTGGTACTTGGCCTGTCGTCGGAAAACTTATAATCTTTGTCGTGTGGTGTGGACGTACGCTTGTCTGGCAGGAGGAGCCTCTCACCCGCTGAAGTACACGTTGCTCAGGTTCTTATGCGTTCCCTGGGATCCTAACGGAACTTTAACTGCAGGACTTCGTTGGAGAATGAGTATTGGAAGGTTTATGGTGGGTATTCTCTCCAAGCCGCCAACACCCACTGAAGCTGGCGACCTTACGGTTGAAGGAACATATCCCGATGATCCTACGATGGCGACTCTAGATCATTTCTTTATTGATTCGAAGAATCGACCGCGACAGAAATGGTGGCTTGATGCAGCGTGGAAGCTCATTACCCACGACGTGAAGTCATCAAAGGCTTATGAACCCGTAGTTCCTTTAAGCGATATACTCATACGAGCCCTTTACCGAGATACTTTCTGGCAGCGATCGAGCGACGTGGGGGCGTTTTTTACGCATGCCATTCCGTGTCCCGTCATCAAGAAAGGAGAGAAGATAGATAAAGAGACAGAAGAAGCGGTCCAGGCTGTATATACACGGTCACCGATTGAGAAATCGTTCGTTCATCTTGATACACCGCCTGGTTTCTAGGGCACCCGTCGCTTCTGAGCCCTTCGAGGTCGGTCGGTATCCGTTTTGTTTCGTCCCGTGACCAAGAGTCCTCGACATATGATCGGTTGGCTGGTCAAACAGAAGGTTACAGCTTGTGGTCATTATAGATGTCTTTCCGGTTCAGTGTTTGTTACACTGCAGTCTTTGTTGAGAATCTGAAAACTCCGGCCATGTTGGCGGGGTTTATTTTCCGAAATGTTTCCGCATTTGTACTATAATTGGGTTGTATAATATACAGATGGATAGTTGACCAAAACCCTTTCCATAATCTCCAGAGTATGGTCTTTTTTAGCTCTTCTGACTTACTTCCACTTTCCAGTAGAAGGGAATTTTTGGTGACTATATTGTAATCCAACGCTTCTGATGCCCTCTTTTGGCCCAGCATTTCCAAGTCTCCGCTCGTTTCTCGTCTAACGTTGGCCTAATAACACGAATCGGCGCCTATGAGAGTACCACATCATTCTGCAATCAAATTATATGTCTTGCAGGGTGCTCTCCATCTTCGTGCAGAGGAAGTCCATCATCACCCTCTCCCTGTGCCGATTCCGGATGTTCGCAGCCGTAGGCTTGAAGCATTCCGACTCCCTCTTTCAGGTATAGCACCAATCGGAAAGCCGAATTTCCGTTCAGGTAGTACCGATGTAGTTGTTTGCTTCGGAGAAAGCCTAGCCGTTCGTAAAGCTTCATTGCGGGGGTGTTTGTTGTTTCGGTTTCAAGAACAATCTGTATGATGTAGAGAGGGAACAGGTAAGAAAGGGCGCCGATTTTCCTAATAACACTAAACTAAGAAAGACTTATGGAAAGGCACCTACTTCGTCTGCATCTCGCTCAATCATGGCATCTATGGCCATACAAACGAGTTTTGTTGCGACGCCTTTTCCTCTGTATCTTTCTTGCACAGCAAGCATTGCTATGTAGCCTCTTGATGGCCCGCCTCGGTGCCGTTCGAGCTTGCATATTACTGCTCCGGCAAGTTTACCATCTTGATCCATCGCCTATTGGTTTCCGCCGGAGCTGTTAGCTATGATGTACTCCTTCAAAATTATATGTCCATAGCTTCCAGGCCAGTGATAGGACCAACCATGTAGCAAAGATCGCCCCATTGGTAAAGGAAGTATCGGTAGACGTAGATACTATAAGGTTCCGATAGATCCTTTGAGATCAGCTGGCGCATCGCGGCGACATATTCGTTCTCCTTAGCGCTATCATACTGAATATAATCGAATTTCGGGCGGATTGCTTCGGTGGTGGAGGAGGGTGACGGGTCAGCCATTGCTCGTCATAGGTTAAGGGTGCAAAGAGCTCATCTAAATCATACTCTGTTAGTAACGAGCACAATCTTCATAGTCGGTAATTGTTATTCGGTAATCAGCAAGTCCATCATGGCCGAAAGAAGTGGGTGTCTGAGGTCCGACTAGATAGGTACAGTAAGGTAATTGAACTCAACTGAAAGATGGCAAAGCGGAAATTGATAGGGCCGAAATATAGAGATTGATTTCCTTCTCCCCCACGAAAGGAATCCGTAGTAGTTAATAAATATCGGCTACTGATCTCTTTTTCTACGTTCTAATCAAGTCATAGACTCGAGATGTAATTGATCACGTCTTCAGCTTTCTTGAGAATTTCAGGAAGAATCCATTTTGGTCATTACTTCAGACCAATAGGTAGGTAAATGAAACTTGTTGAATAAGGTCTCACTGCTTATTGCGGAGCACAGAGCAGACAAGAAATAATTTGTAGGGACACTTCGATCTATGTTGGAAGCGCTTCACGGAGGAGGCGGCTCAAGCTGGATCATGTGACTTTACCTGTTCATTTGCCCTGTTTGCATCTTTTCGGTTTTGCACTATTCCTTTTGTGTGCTAATGAAACCTTAAATCTACCGTCCCATCTGTGGACCTTGAAGTACGGGCTTGGCTGTCACGTGTAGTCACGTGCGATTACGTGGAGGGGTGACCGTTCATCCAAGTGGTCCCGGAGCTCCATCCTTGATCCGTCCCGTTCGGCCCACGGATTTTGGAACCTTCGAAAGGAATATGGAAGAGCTCCAGTTCCAACGTTCATCCTCCTCTGTTCAATCCTCACCGACTCTCCATCCTTATTGCTCCTGGCACTCGCTCCTGCATGCACAATTCGAAGAATTGTTTCCATAACTAACTTAATGACCCAGGCCTTCGGCCAATCAGAGCTCCAAGCTTCGGGAGAGCTGGAGACATCCATTATTGATCCATCCTCACGGAGTACGTTGGGAACAAGTTTATCCCTCCCATGCCGGCCCCATCTACTCTCGATATATCACGCTAACCTGATAAACACGGTTAGAAACTCAGGATAGAACCGTGGACTGCTTCCTGCTTCTACCTAGAGTGACGACCAAACAAGTGCTGCATTTCCAGTGGGACTCGGCAATATCTCATTGGTAGCCAGTGCCATAATATGGCGGATAATATCAAGACCAAGGATTACTGCGCCCTGAGTAACAACTCCGCCCGAGCGCATTTGAGCATTTAGCAGTACATTCCAATAAAAAACTTTATTGGGCATACAATGTAAGGATATCAAGAAAGCCAGACTGAGATTTCTTTGACGGTATGACCCCGCTCCAGATACCCGAATGCTCGTTCGCAAGGTAGTGAGCCAAGGTTCCAGCCCTACTCTGTAGCGACGGGTAAAATCCTGCGATGAGGTCTTGAACATCCTTTGCGGATGGCACTACATGCGGAAGGTAGATTTTCAGGCAGAATATGCCGGACCTCGAGGGACTTCCAAGTACTTCATTGGTGCTCTTCCTAGCTCCCTATACTCCATAGGATTGCCAGTCTATGGAAGCCACCGTCTAGGCTTTTAGGAATGGATCCTTTGATTGAAAGCCGGTCTACTTGCCCTCTACGTTCCTCAAGAATAACTGCAACTGATTTCTGACATTGTGGAAATGAGTCAACTAAACGTACTGCGCCCTGTCGCTGGGATGTAGCCGCTTGTTGGTGGCTTGCAGGACTTGTTCTGGCTAATCTATCGCATCGCAGGTATCAACATATTATTGGGAATGCATATTTTACTCACTCAAGATGGGGGAGAACTCACTCTGACTTCGGTATTCCTTCGAGTGCTATGGGTCGCATGATTACTCCTTCCTGCGCCAAACACGCAGAGCGCAGGATCATGCCACCTGGCAACTAGAGTACAACTGCCCAGCTACTCACCATGATTGACAAATATAAATATCACGATGAGCCCCCTTTGCCGTACAATAATATCAACAAAGAAACACTTTCTAGACTCACTGTTGAAGTCACTACCTATCATCCTTTACCATGCAGCTCAACAATCTTTTACTTGGCTTTATGGCCGCCTCTGTTGTGTCCGCCTTTACCTGGGGCCCTCCCTCATTTAACGACATCAAAGAAGGAGTTGAGAAGCTTGAATCCGACGTGAATGTTATCGATGAAAACATATCTGAACAGGGTGTGACCAGCGAAGTATGTAAAGCCGGCTCTCAAACAGCTTGTGAAGTAGCTTTAGCGGCCGTCCCAGCATAGCTAATATAACATGATAGAGATTGATTGAAGGCCTTCGACAATACGATGACGAGACCCAGAGATTCTTTAACAAGGTGTCGGTTCCCGAGCCGGGTCAATTCACAGCAGAAGAGAAAACAACACTCTGCACCTATGAAAAAAAGGTAATAGAATGAACTTTGGGAATAGTGTTCTATTCAGGCTAATACAGAGCTAATGTGCGCATATAACAGTACTTCGACTCACTCAACCGGGTTCTTAAGAAGTTGGCCGCCCATGGCCCGACTCTCAAATCTGTGGCACATGGAAAGGAAATCTCTGACTTTATCAACCCGTGGGGAGGTTTCGATGCAGTACGTTTTATTCCAAACGCATATCAAATCATTATTTATTAATCAATCTTTGCACGACATTTAGGCTGCATTGGGAGATGCTGCAAAGCAAACCGATTGTGAGGGTATCTATCCTACTGCCATTGATTATGAGTGGCGTCTAGCGGGTGAGGCGTGGAAGCAATAGGCTTGGCTCATATGATTTTTTCAAGACCGTCCCCTCATTCTATTTATGACATTATTGCATCAGTTATGGAACTATGTATGTCAAGTTACGGTTTGGCGAATCTACTGCTTAGCAACAACTAAGCTCTATGATCAGTGAACTATAGTGTATTGATGCAACGGGTATATGTTGGGAGAGTGATGTATACATTCTAGATCTTCGCTATTTTACTCGATCCCCTTAATGGTGATACAATCCAGTCCTTCTGAAGTTCTTATTGTAGTAATCGAACTAGTGTATGAGCAGCAGGTGGGGTTAATAGACGTTATAAAAGCAGCAAGTCAAATGGGTCCAATCTGGGCACATCCATTGACTTTTGGCGTCACTCCGTACTTCGTGCTACCCCATACCAAAATTACCCCACAACTACTTCCGTCTTTACCCTACTCTGTATGCTAGGCGCCTATTTAAATCCCGAGAGCTTCCTCGGCAAACTTGAAATCATCATTAGATCCAATTGTTTGCTACATCAATTCAATTCTAACCTCCGTCGACATTACACACGAAATCGGCGCAGGAATGGCTACGATGGATACAATGAAGGCCGTGGTTTTCAAGGGCCCATACAAAGTAGAGCTAGAGGACCGGCCTATACCTAAAATTCAAGATCCAAAAGATATCATTGTCAAAGTCTCATATACGGCGCTTTGTGGCAGGTACGTCGGATCGATAGCTCAAACATTTGTCTTCTATCTAGTTCTCTATATGTTTCCACCTCGATGAGCTCGGAGGCTGAATTCTATTAGCGAGCTCCATGTCTTCCGAGGCCATCAACCGTCCGGTACAGGATTCATTATGGGCCATGAACTCACCGGCATTGTCACAGAGGTAGCGAGTGATGTCAAAACTGTCAAGGCAGGAGACAAAATTGTTAGCCCATTTACATCTTCCTGGTAGGCGAAGATCCGGTTAAGATAACAAAGATGGAGCGGACCTAATACGAGTAATCGGAGCAGCGGGGAGTGCTTCTATTGTGAGCGAGAGTTTTCTTCACGCTGCGAAAAGAGTCAATTGCTTGGGTCAGTGGGCTTAGATGGTGGGCAGGCGGAATATGTGCGTGAAACCCGGTTTTGATTCAAATCTCGTGTGACTGATATACCTTACCAGGTCCGCATGCCGAATGCCGATGGAACGGTGATGAAGGCTCCAGAAGGAATCAATGATCACGCATTGGTGCTGATGGCTGATATATTCCCCACTGGATATTTTGCAGCTAGCAACGGTTTCAAAGAGTTCAGTAAGGAGCGGATCTCCGAATTGACCGTGGTTTTAATTGGATGCGGCCCAGTGGGACTCTGTGCTCTTATAAATGCAGAGGAATACAAGCCAAAGCACCTCCTTGCAGTTGACTCGGTTCCTTCAAGACTTGACCTGGCCAAGTCCCTCGGTGCTGAACCTTGGAATTACCAGACCGACAAGGACGGCTTGTATAAGCGAGTGAAAGAGTTGACAGATGGACGCGGGGCAGATGTTGTGATTGAGGTTGTCGGGCTGAGTCCGGCATTGAAAATGGGATTTGAATTGCTGCGGCCATGGGGAACGATCAGCAGCGTTGGCGTCCACAACGGAGAGGTAAAAGAATCCCGGAAATCGAATTGCTTGGTTCAACGTTAATACTGAAATCGGTAGATCCCGTGGACCGGAAACCAAGCATATGGAAAGAATCTGAAGATCCAGATGGGTAGATGCCCAGTCAGGTCTATCTTTCCTCAAGCCCTAGATATGCTTCAGAAGAAGCAGCATTTACTTGGGTAAGATCTCCAGCAAAATGCCTACCAGGCTGGCTACTAACACTCTCCAAATAGATTCATGGCAGATAAAATCATGCCATTGAGTCAAGCAGTTGAAGGCTATGATATCTTTGATAAGATGCTTGTGCAAAAGGTCATTTTCGATGCCACGAAATAGCGGAGAGTGGAGTGTATCTGGGCAGGGGAGTCAATTTGGAGTGATGATGGAATCTCGTAAATTTGCAGTGCCATGCTCGTCAATGCAATCAAAGGGTTGATCCTGCTGATCATGATGATGTTTTTGTTATGATTGTGATGAGAGTCAATTGATGGGCGGAGAGGCAAGACGTAATATAATACAGTAAAATACAGGATTTATTAGTCATCAGTCACATGGCTCTATCTTTGTAGCTGATGATTGGCTCAATTGAGTTGGAGCGTTGTCAGAGTGGGTCACTAGCGCTCAACTAGCCAATAATCGCCGACTCGGGAGCTTTGGTCAGCCAGGTTGACTGGTACTGTACGGTAACTGACCCCAGCGCTGCCTTCCACACACAAAAAAAACAGGCAACAAGCCAGACGAACAAGCAGAAAGTTGAAAGAGAGATCCCAAAAGACCCTCAACTTCTTTCTCTCTTTCTCTCTTTCACTCAACTCGCCATCCCACCTCCTCCCTTCACCTTCACCCTCTTCCGACTCCTCCTCTCTTCCTTCACCACCATCTATCCTTCCCTCTCTCTCCTCTTCATCTTCATCTCCCTCTTCCACTTCTTTCTCCACCTTTTGCCATTCTCCTCCATCACCACAAATCTCGACCCAAAACCTCCCGCTCGTCCGCCTTCTTATTCACCGACTCCTCCACACTCGATATCCACATTTCTTTTTCTCATAACAGTCGCCTTTTCCCACTCTCTCCATCGCCTATTGACGCTCGTCATCAATTGTCAACGTCTGCCTCGAAATGTCTGCAAGCGAACAGCAACAGGCCCCAAGTACATCTGGCCAGGATGAGGGTACTACTGAGCCCTACAACCCTCCAAACACAAACGAACAAGGCGAAGAAGTTGCACCCAAGACCGAAGAAGAATATGCCCAATCCTTGTTGACGCTCCGTGCCATCGTTCAATCTAAAGAAGCTGGAGTTATCATTGGCAAAGAGGGATATCATGTTGCCTTTATCCGAAGCGAGACTGGCGTCAAAGCTGGTGTTAGCAAGTCTGTACAAGGCGTGGAAGACCGTGTATTGACTGTCACGGGTCCGCTTCAAGGTGCTGCCAAGGCTTACAGCATGGTTGCAAAGAGCTTGATCGAAGGTGCGCCTCAGATGGGAATGGGTGGAGTTGTGCTAAACAATGGAATCTATCGTAAGCATTTCCTTTCTTTCATTTTTCGCCTTTATTATTTCAAATACTTGGGACGTTCGCAGCTTATTGGAATTCTTTCACATAGCTCTTCGCCTTCTCATCTCTCATAACCAAATGGGAACAATCATTGGCCGAAAGGGTTCTAAGATCAAGTACATTCAAGATGCCTCGGGAGTTCGCATGGTCGCTCAGAAAGAAATGCTCGCCCAATCAACCGAGCGGATTATTGAGGTACAAGGCACACCAGAAGGCATCGAAAAGGCTGTCTGGGAAATTGGCAAGTGCCTCATCGATGACTGGCAACGCGGAACCGGAACTGTCTTATACAACCCCGCTGTTCGGGCCCAAGTTGGCCGTGGTGGTTCGGCCAGTTTCTCTGGACCAAATCCTAGTGGTTACGGCGGCCGCTCCTACAATCGCACTGGCAATGGCGCCGATTTTAGCGATGATCGTGGCGGCTCTACTCGGCGTCACAATTCTAATGATGGCCCAAACCGTGGAATTCCTCTCGTCACCAAAGACGGCGAAAAAGTTGAGACTCAAAATATTAGCATTCCCTCTGACATGGTAGGATGCATCATTGGGCTCGGTGGAAGTAAGATTAGGGAAATTCGACGGATTTCCGGCGCACGAATTTCGATCGCGAAAGTTCCCAACGAAGAGACCGGTGAACGTATGTTTACTATCATGGGTAGTGCCCAGGCCAACGAAAAAGCTCTTTATCTTCTATACGAGAACCTCGAGGCTGAAAAGATGCGCCGTAGCCAAGAGCCACAAGAGTGAAATTCAGTCTTCCCACGTCCAATTGGGACCTGAATCATCCAAGTTTGCAAATAGCCATAACATGGGCGTTGGTGCTGATGTTCATGAGCCAACATATGAGATGAAATCACGTCCACATAATTCTTACAACAAGTGATTTCTCAGGTCGTGTGATGTGTGCGCGCACTATTTACCATACTGCTAAACCTTCCATGTGCTGCGTTGCCATCTCATATTGTTAATGATGTTTCGTTAGCAACATCGGCACGGGTATCTCTTAGGGCTGGCTCGCCTCAACACTACTTTCTCTCCCGCTCCTCTATGAACCCTGCGAACCAATGCCTCCACGCTCCTTCTTCAGTCTCTCTTACCAAATCACATCTCTTACCTTGTCTGCCTCAAAAGCCTTCCTCTCCACTTTCCAGGGCACTTTGTTCATGCCTTTGTTCCCAACAGTTATCAACTGCGATCGTGTCATTATCCCATTATCCTGTTTTCCTCAATTCTTACTCACACGTCGTCTTACTGCCTCACGCTTCTACAAGTACCAGACATTCCTTTCCCTGCAGACATTAACACGCTTCATGTCCCTCCACGTGAGCATCTTATCCGGCTAATGAAATCCGGCTTAACAGATGCACAGTGGAAGCTGCTTGCAAACATAATTATTGAGCTTCAAATTGCCCCCAGCTCAACCTCTCTTATTTCTCTGGCCGTCACACATAGTATTCTAACTCAAGCATTTAAATAGCTACAAGAATGGAAAAGGTCAGCCTCAGGGCTTTTCTTCATCAATGTTCTTTTGCAATTTCATTTCAGATGGCTATCTAAACGCATAGGTAATTATACTTATTCCCAACAACGCTGTCAAAGAAAGATAAAGGTCAAAGCATCAAAAATTTATGCACTCGATCTTATGTCCCAAATAGAGACATTAATTGGCCAAACCAGCCACCGATACAACGAAGAATAAGGGTCAACAAGAAGGTTCGTAAACACTAGGTAGAGATATTCTTCGGCTTCTGGGAATCTAACCCAAGTAAATCATCTATCATTCATCGGCAGTGAAATATATAGGCTTAGGAGAAACCATTACAGCGTCAAAAGCCGATACGACGCCAGATCCAATTTGGTAACAGAAGGCAATGGTTCAAAATAGAAGATCCGGCACCGACGCATCCCAATCCAAGTCATCGAGCCAGCTTAGAAACTTTTCACTGTTGAATTGATCGTCAATCCCAATTCCGATATCTGGCGGTTCCGCCGGATATACGAAGGGAGGCAGGTCGGTGTTAGGTTGGAGTAAAGAACTCTCCGCTGGCCGATCCATGACCCGAGTTTCACCGCCATCACTGAGAAGAGCGGAGATAGAAGTAGCCGGAAGGAGCATATCGGGTTTGTTCCCCGCTTCGCCTACCATATTCATGGAATCAGATAATTGGTGATTTGGGTATAAGTGTGAAGGTACTTGTTGCTGAGATGTTTGTGATTGTCCTGGCTGGCTGGAAGAGGCGGAGGAAGGTTGGTAGTTGAGCGTGTCGTCGAGGAGCTTGCTGAGTACTTTGGTAATTCCGAGGCAAGCGCGGGTAGTTGGTGAAGGAGGTAGTGTGGCTGTTTCGAACCAGGAGATGAGCATGCCGAGGTCACGGATCACTTGAGAGCGTGGAGGTGTGCCTGGCGGCCACGGTTGAGCACAGAGGGTCGATTGGTAGAGTTCGGAGGCGAGAACGCCAGATGCAGGGATGCCGTAGAAAAGGAACTGTTGGGCATGTGAGCAAAGTTGAAAATGTGAAGTAGGGGAAAGAGAGGGAAGAGGGATTAAAAATCTTACGATCCAAGAAAAGCTTTCCAGTTTTGCGGTGTGTTCTGGAGCTTTGAGGAGATGAAGAACGGCAGAGAGGAGTTGCATCGAGGTATTGAGAAGGGAAGAAGATTCCACGTTATGTTGACAGAGTATGCGTTGGATTTGGAATAAACTGTGGTTATATTCCAGGTAAAGCACAAGCAAAGCGAGGGCGGAAATGGGCTCCAGAACTTTCCAGCAGTCAATGTCATAGCGGAATTCCGCGGGAATGGAGGCCCAAAGTTCCTGGCATTCCTGATAGGTTTTCCTGGCGAATGATTGTTAAAGGTTTGAAACCAGACTGATTAGAAGAGGAAAGAACGTACAAGAGGATTTCAATAAAATTCTCAGGCTTTCGTCCCAGCGAGATCTCCAGGATTTTCTCTCTTTGAATGGACATTATATATCGAAGCCGCATAAGACTTGCTGGGCGAATTCGCCCTCCCGGTAATTTTTCCGAACTCCAACCATCGGGGTCGAGCCTTGAAATAGCTTCATTTAAGGCGTCTCCGGAAAGCATCAGGCTTGCGTCGTCTAGATCCAGCGGAAGAGCGATATCGCAGTAATGCAGATGAATTCTTGGCGGTCTTCCGAGGAAAGTTGCAAGGTTCTTATCCGAACGGTAAGCTGCAGTAAAAATCCTCCTGCGTGTTTGAGAAAGAAAAAAGGGGATCTCTGCGCCAGGAGGTTGGTTGCGATGGTATCCCATTGCAAACATATCCGATGTTAATTGTCCAACGCCCCTGTAGACGAGATGACCTGACACAATGTTAGTACACTTGGGGTACGGTTCGGAGATTGAGGATCTATCATACTTGTCTCATCGAGAATCATAGATGCTAGCACGCAATGGTTGTACTCAAGCCATATCATAAGATCATTGATTTTTTCGTGCGGCCGACAAATTTCCAAAGCATCGTTACTCGCAGCCACCATTTGAGCGGCGAAGGATTGTTTAGTCAGAACGCTGTCGTCCGCGAAGCGGATGGTGGGGTCTTCACTATTACCCAGAATTCCGCTGACTACACTCAGGCCAGCCAGAGTGAAGATGACTCCAATAAATTCCCACCTAAGGTTGTCGCCAGTAAAAGATTGGTAGAACTCCTCCGCCGTTGTCATTGCTGATACTTGGAATGGTTTCGCCGTGTTTTGGCTGATCTTTCGATAGACATTCTTCTGTTTGAGACTAGCTATGTCTTCATTTTCAAGATGTTTTCGAGCGTTGTGAATCGCGCTGAGAACTATAGGTGCAGGGAGTATAGCAAATAGCCCACTTTCGAAGTACTTGGCAATCAGACTTTCATAGAGCTTGAAAGAAGTAACGAGCTTAAAGAGCTGGGACTGCAGCGATAGATGTCTGTTCTGCCAGCGAACAAGTTCTGGTGGCAAGGGTTGGATATCAAACATAGATAGATTGGGCACGGATTCATGAAAGACGGACAGAAAACTGGTGGAGCCTAGATAAGCATTCTGGGTGGTAGATGGGCCTAGGTCAAGATTGGAATTTGGCGGAGAGCGAAGAGAAGTTCCTGTTGAGTCTCTGCGCGCTAGGTGAGCGGGAGATCCAGTTGTCCGTGGGGTGGACTTTTTGCGCTTCGTCGGTCGTTCTTGTGCTTCCTCACCACTCTCAGGCACCGACTTTGATCGTTGCTTGGTCAATGGCGCTGGGTGATAGTAGCACTAACCGGCGGTTAGTCTCCGACATGTAGCATGAAAATGAGAGCACCTGCCTTGGAAACAATGCCACGAGTTTGACATCTTTTACATATCGGAGTGGTGTGGTCGCATTTGACCTTGGAGATGCGACAGGGCTCGCACGAATGCGGCTTCCCGTTGCGACGAAGCATCAATGCGGCGGCTGCGGATGTAGCTCCAGTGTTTGTCTCAGATGTTCAGAGTTGATTGATGGATTTCTGTGTATCGGATGATATACCGTAGTGAAATTTTTCACCATTCTTCCCAAGTCATGGCCCGAGTTTCTGCCTGCCCTGGAGACCCGCTGGTGAGTTGAAACTTGAGCTCGTGTTCAATTGAAAGTTTGGAAGCCAACGAGCCAGAGGATGATCGTGGAGCGAAACTAACTCGAGACTAGAACCAAAAAGCCCCAGATCCTTGGACTAGTGTGGGTTCAGGGATTTCGGGAGCCTCGATTTTCTGATATGAATTCGAAGGGTCCTGTCGAACCGAGCCTCATGGGAAGACGTTTTGCAATTCAATATTAAACAATAAGAGCAAGCCTCCTCCTGTAGCTGTCTCTTTATACTTACTATAAACAGGGATGTAGTCAGGGAAGGGCGTTATATCGGGGCATCAAATAAGGAAAGGTCAGGTGCTGCTTATCAATCGTCGAACACGTGCAGAATCTAAATGTAGTGGCTTGGCGGAACCGACCAATCAAATAACTTGGAAGCCAAGGGCTGGGGTTCCGTTCTTCCTCCTCCGTTACTTCTTGGACATCCAGACCATCAAACCTGATTGATGCTTTTTCCCTCGTTAATAAATATAACCTGTGATCCGTATAGACATACAATCTCGAATATCACTAAGTACACATAGAATTATGACTAGTTATCTGCCTAACTGTCATTTAGCAGTTCCGGAGCACGCAATCGTTTGACACGAAACGGCACGCCATCCGGACTCTGGACTTCAAAATTCACGAGAACCTCATACTTTGGGATACCCGTCATTGCTGCCAGCGGCGGCAACACAAATCGTTCCAACAATGAAGAGCAGTAATCACTACCGGTCCATTCATCCTTCATAAACGAAATTCGAATATCTCGAAGTCGCGGTAACTGTGTAAAAAACTGCACAGCCTCCTCCCACGTGTGCTCATCAAACAGCTCCTCCAGTCCATCACAATATAGGGAGCAAGTGATTGAAAACCGGACATCTATCCAGATGGACCGTATTCTATCCAGCCGCGGGGCCGGGATACCGACAAACATTCCTCTCGTATCCATTGGACTGAACGCTTTGAAAACAGTGTTTGAATAGAACACATCGATAGCTTCGGTGTAACTGGGTTACTCAGATTGTCAGCTTGCCTCTAGACATTGGAGAACGTCAACTCACATTTGCCTGCATGTTTGCAACAATGCCATGGGTGCCGCATCTACCCATTGTATGCGCTGCTGTACGGGCCTTGGTTTCGTTTGATCATGGTGGTGATGGCCTCCTCCATGCCAGTCCACAGTTCTGATAGTAGAGGACCGTTTAACCGGCTTGCCACCGAAAACGAATGCGTATATCAACCTTCGTATTTCCAGCGGCAGGTTGCAAAATATCGATTCGGTTTGTGGGGAGCATCTTTGTTGCGGGTGGTGCTGCTTCCGCTTATATATCGGTAGGGGCTTGGTATCAGGCAAAGGCAGTGTCAAGGGGTGTCTCAGCTTCCGCCCTTTGACTACTCTCTTCTTCCAACGTCGAGAGCAATCCTTAAATACTCCATAAAATGAAAGGTAGTATAAGGCATTTTTGACAGATGGCTGCATTTTTGGGGTGATGCACACCCCGCCTGCGCATCCTCCGAAAAGCGCTGATATTTATTGCCTCTCTTGCAAAGGAGGGGGCAACGACGCGTCGAGGTCACGTGCCAAGCCAACGCAATCCACGCCGCGATCTCTATCGCCATCCGGGCTGAGCACTTTCTCCATTCTCCACAAACCGGTATCACAGGAAAACGGGGTCTTGCTTGATCTGCTACACATGCTGCCCTATGATCCGTGCTCTTGACCTGCATGCATCCGCTACCTAGTTATTGGCTATCACTGCATTGGCGCGTCCTCGATATATCTGTGGCATTAACATCCTTGCACCCTTGCAGCACTGAACATCGCACGGTCCTACGGTCCTGGACAAGAGGATTATCCTGATGTCGACAACTGCCGTGATACATCAATTTTTACCATGGCTTTTGAGTGAGCACAAGACGTGATTTTAAAGGTTCGATACGAATCATAAATGACCATTGCTAGCAGTTGATCACCCAAAAGATTATGCTGCTTTCTGTGAGTAGTTGATCAGAATACCATGAATGGCATATATTGAATGGGTAGATGCTATAGCAAAGCCATACAGAACTAGGGATCCTTCTCCGCCCCATCAGCACTCTTGATCTTTTCGAAAATCTCGGCAAAGACCTGGGCATTTTCCGCACCGCCAACCTCATACATTCCTTGGATTGTGAAATTCGGTACTCCCGATATCGACGACCTTTGAGCCTCTGTTACCTCTCGGTCTACTTCGGGCCCTCCCCGATCACTTTCTAGCCAGTCCCTGACTTCGGTTTCATCAAGTCCCGCAGCTACTGCAGCGTTCATCAAAGTGTCATGTGAAGTGATATCCCCCTCTTTCTCAAAATAAGCAGCGAATAGCTCCTCGACCACCCGGGTTTGGACGATTTCTCCTTTCGTTTTGCCTAATTGGATGAGCCGGTGAGAATCTCTCGTATTACCGGTCCGTCCTCCGAACTTGAAGTCGATACCCTCTTCTTGTCCCACTTGTGTAAGCCGTGCTTGCATCATGCGTGTCCGTTCGGGTCCGAAGCGTTGGCGATAAAATTCCTGCTTGTCAATCCCGGTCTTGGGAGCATTCGGGTTAAGGTAGAAAGGCAGCCAAGAAATCGAGAAAGTGTCGCTCGATTTTGGATGGGCTGCTTGGTATAATTTTATACCATTTTCAAGCCTCTTCTTGCCCACATAGCACCACTACTTGTTGAGACTTATCAGTACGTATACAACATATGTGCAAATGGTGGGTGACTTATGTACCGGGCAAACCGTGTCAGATACGATTTTAATGGTAAAGTTGGTCATCGCGCAATGTTCAATAGGAGCTTGCTATTCCTCCGGTCTCCAGGACCATGGAGATATAATCCCAGGATCTATGGGTTATGGCATGTTCGTTTCACTAAATAAAGCCCACCGGCATTCTTCCGCATTGGGGAAGGTTGATTACCAATCCGGCCATTCAACCCCACGCACCGTTCGGATGACGTATTTGTCATCTAAACCTTCCCGTCTCTCACAATCGTTCGGAAGTTTACCATTCGACACTAGCATCCGCAACCTGTTGGCGAAGTGAGGTGTACAGGCAACGGAATCCAGGTGCTACAAAGAAACTGGTCATATCAAACTGTGCTATACTATGTGAGACTTGATCTCAATTGAAGGAACTCTTTTGCCTGTGCTACCCCAAAGAGCTCTCGGACATCTTGATTTGATAAAGCTGGAGCATAAAGGAGAGCGTTGATTTGAGGGACTCCATTTCTTCCATTATGACTTCGATTTCTTTCTTTGTTTCCCCCCAGCTCACCAACTTCAGTAATCGACCTAGCGAGCTGCCACTCTTGCTTTCAAATTTGATTAGCAGCCGCTCGACACGGCCGATGGCCTCCCCACTATCCTTGAGAGTTTCCCAACACAGTTCCTGTAGCTCTCCTGTTGGCATTGAGGTGCGAACGATCTCAGCGGCGGCCTTGAGAAGCCCGGAGTACTGCATTAGTCGTTTAGAGAGGACTTCTAACTGGCGAGGCGCGTCCTTCGCTTCGCGGAACATCATCGACAGTTTGACAGATAGTTGAGCAGTCAAGGCGACCGTTTGAACAAGGGAGGCCGCCATTGTCAGAGGATCAAGGGCAATGCCAGGCGAGAAAGACCAGTCTTTCTTGTTGGATTTTCGCCCTTGTTTGCCTTGCTGACCGTTTGCTTGCGGTGCTGCTGATTCTGAGGGCTCCCCAGAACTCTTGGTCGTCAACATTAGCTGCTTATTGGGCTTATCGGGTTTATCTTCGGAAGACCCGTTTAGAAGAAGTTTTCCGGGAGGACGCTTGCTTTCGTGAATTTCGGCCTTCTCATTTTCCGATAGCCCTTCCAAGTTTAGCGACGTTAAGTATTCATCAATGTCAGCAATCAGATTGCGAGGCTCTTCCACGTCCGCTTTAGTATCACCATTCAGAATATATTTTGCCGCAGAAGACAATTGAATATCTGGTTGGAGGGCAGGACGTTTATCGGCTTGGCCTGTTGAAGCATACTCTGGAGGAAGAGTCTGAAAATCAACATCGCTAGGGAGTGTAAATACCCTGCCGTAAGTCTGCTCCAAGAATCCCGGTTTTGTGGCAAGCCTTTCGTACACAAGATCGACTAGATGATTCGATGTGCGCAGAAGAACATCTTGGTCAGGGTGGTTGGTGCTAAACGCATTCGGCTGAAGTAAGCCTTGTCGATAGGCAGAACCTGTGGGCCGTTGCACCAAACTGGTCCCCTGATGGTTTCCTAGGATTGATCTTAACCGTCAGCCTCAAAACGCTCTTTTGCTGGAGCGAAGGAAACTTACAGGATGCTGGTCTGTATCACAATTTTGACGATATCAAGTTGGGCGGTAAGACTCTGCCTAAATTTATTGAGATCTTCCGCGGCCGTAAACGCCCACTGAATCTTTCTCGGTGCGCTTAGAACCGCGCCACGGGTTGATGTTTCGCCCATAGATTTCTCATAGCGCTCGATGTTCTTTTGAAAATCTTCAACAAACCCTTGGACGTTCGTAGAGTAAACAGCTAGCTTGCTGCGAAAGGAGTCCGGCAAATTCGACAGGTCCAAGCTTTGGATTTCGTTCATAACAGAGAGGAAGGCTTGACATTGCTGTTCCGCCAGCTGGTACTCCGCTTTGGAGCCCCCTTCTTCCTTCAGAGATGAGATGACCTTCGCAGCAAAGCTCGAGAAAAAGACGACATCGCTAGAAGATACTCCGAAACTCATCTTTTGAGTGAATAAATCGGTCTGTATGAAACCGTCCAGACTTTTGACGGTGTTTAAAGGAATGAGGGCAGTCCAGCAAGGCTCACGCTACTTCCAAAGCCGCCGAAGTTATTCGCACCGCCCCCAATTGTCCCGCCATTGAAAACCAGGCTGCTTTGTGAAAATTATCAGTGATTCTTTAAGTGGCAATTTCTCAATGGCCGCCAGGGTCAGAAATGGAAAGCTTGGCCATGTTGACACTGTAAGTTGGATGATCCAAAAGGGCAATGAGGTATGGAGTACTCCGTACTCCGTATGTCTGATTGATTCAATGATATCGTTCTGGTCCAGGTTTGGCAGGGAGAAAGTTAGGGAGCCTGCCCCTGATTAGTTAATTAGTTAGTTAGTTAGTTAATTAACTTTTTAAGAACACGGGAATCCAAAACTTAACTATTGGTGCCACTTGGTCCATAAGTCGAGCCCTTTTTAACCAACTACATGAGTAGTCATCCATATCATGAGTATGTACTCCGTAAGCTGCGCGGAATAGGATACTTCCAGTCTGACTGTTTCTACTAGGTACCCAGTATAAGCATGCAAGAACGGGTCACTTGATTTACTCAAGTGTAGGGAGAAAAACGCGAAGGGAAAGCACTTTTGGCCCCCTTTACGACCAGTAGTTGCGGTACTACCCAGCTGCCATGGAGTTTGACTGCTGTACCCGCGCTCACCAGCGGGTTTTGATGGAGGATTGGGCCAAGAAGTTTGACAGCTCTCTTCTTGAAATCGGCGAAATGGCCGGAAAGTACCGCCAAAATCCTCGATGTGTTTTAGTTTCAAAGCATTGTGGTTCTTTTAATTTTTGTGTTCGATTGCATTGGGACGATGATGGGCCAGATTGGCTCATACGCTTTCAAATACCCGGGAAAACAGTATTTGCAGATGAAAAGCTTCGCAGCGAAGTTGCAGTGATGAATCTTGTTCGCCAGAATACCTCAATTCCACTCCCGGAGGTGATCACCTACGGTACAGCAGCTGACAACCCAACGGGGCTAGGCCCTTTCATGATCATGACCTGGCTTGAAGGGACAAAAATGAAAGACTTGCTGGAAATAAAAGTTCAGGCGCCCAATGGCCCTGAGGAAGCGTTATTAAACCCAGAAATCGATCCCAATACCCTAAGAGCTTTTTACGGCGAGTTTGCTAGGATACTTCTTCAGCTATGGGCTCTTGAGTTTGACAAGATTGGCTCATTTGATTCTTGTTCTGATTCCAATTCATGGGAAGTCAACAACCGCCCAGTCACGCTCGGTATGAATGAGTTGGTGAGGTATGGTGGGATACCCGAGGAGGACCTGATGTGCGGAACGTTTGGGTCTTCGCTTGACTATATTTTTCACCTTTGCGAAACTCGTGAGTTGCATCTTAGGAAGCAGCGCAACAGTGTCTATGATTCTCGAGACTGTCGGGCAAAATATACATGTTGCCGCCTGCTTAAATCAATCATTCCGTTTTTCACCTGCAAACATGATATCAATGGGCCATTCAAGCTATTTTGCGATGATTTAGGGCCCGGCAATGTTTTAGTCGACCCAATAACAAAAAAGATTACCGGTGTCATTGACTGGGAGTCTTGTTATGCCGCCCCTGCGCAGTTCTCAGCATCACCACCACCATGGCTTTTGCTGAAGCCCATTAGCCATTGGGTAGAAGACGAAGGATTGCAGGCATTTTTAGATGCCTATATCCCAAAATTCAATGTTTTTTTGCAGACGCTACAAGAGCATGAGGCAAAGCAGCCAATTAGAAGTGATTCTGATACATTGTCCAAACGCATGCAGAATTCATTGGAAAATAGGGCAGTCTGGTTTAATATCGCCATCCGAAATAGCTGGAGTACTGATAATCTTTATTGGAACGTGCTTGATAATTATGTTTATGGGACAGCCTCACAGACGGAAGAGATCGCGCTAACAACAGGTGAAGCCCAATTTCATGATCACCGGGAGTCTTTCGTGCGATCCAAGATCCAAGATCTTCAACAATACAATCGTGAGACCGGTATAGACCTACATGTTGAGTATCAATATGAAGAAGAGGATGAACAACCCGACCACTGGGTTTACTCAAAGTCACAGGTAAGCAGGCCCGCCCGGTATCTTGGACTGGCTTTCTGATTTCCCTAGCAAATCAAAAGCGGATCGCGGCCCGCAGCATTTGGATCCCGTTGGTGGTGTAAAGGCACTGGTAAAATAGCTATATCTATACTTTTTGCAGCTACTTTAGCAGTACTTTGCATGCGCGGGCGGTCAAATCGTCCTTGATTGCACCCGAAGCTCAGACTCTTTTTGCCTTGTGTTGAGCAATATCCATTTGACTACCAAAAAGCTAGGATCATCTGAAGTTGTCATCCCTGAATGAAAAGTACAGTCTCGAAATATATTTAGATGGTCTTGCTCTTGCAATTTCAGCTGTAGAGTAGTGTTTCCCTGGTGAACAAGCTTGTGATGAGGAATACAGAGATGGAACAGATGACTGGGCGAATCTGCTGCTAAATGTTCTTTTACAATCCCGCTGTTATAAGGAGGGGCATCCATCATCATTGTTTAACTAGGGTTCAGGAGAGCTGAGCTCACATTGGCTCGGATCAGTTGGGCATAAACCGCCCGGTAAGCTTTCGGCGCTTTGCAGTTGCTCCGTCACGGCAAGATGACCTCAAAGGCTGGTTCTCCGAAGTCTCGACTCCATTCTTGGAGAAAGTGGAACGTGGGGTTACGCTGATACCCAGGCTACTTAACTCAATCGTCAACACCCCTCGGCCAGCATGTTTGAACTGGGCAACAGTCATTCGTTTCCGTTGAAACATTGGGATTGGCTTACTGCATAGAAATGGCTCGGATACTGTTAACAGGTAGGTATTCTCTGGCGACCGATCTGAGAGTCGGACGGAATGGCTAACCATACGTTGCACAGGTGGAAGCGGCTTTATTGCCGCTCATGTCTTAGAAACCCTCCTCGACCGCGGCCATTCAGTCGTAACAACAGTCAGATCCGAAGAAAAGGGCCGGAGAATCCTGGAAGCACATCCTGGTGTTCCTAAAGAGAAGCTGGACTTCGTGATTGTTCCCGACATAGCCAAGCTAGATGGTGCGCTTACCCATTGGAATATACACACTTGCTAAGCTGAAATTTGTCGATTTGGTCATAGCATTCGACAGGGCCGTGGTTTCGGATCCGCCGTTCGAGATTGTGATTCATACTGCCAGTCCATTCCACTTCCGGGTCACCCAGGCGCGGGAGCTCATTGAACCCGGTCAGCACACTTTCATCCTGAACAAGAAGAACCTACGCTGATAGGCATTGTAGCTGTCAATGGCACCGTTGGCATTCTTCGGACAATTAAGAAATCTGCCCCGACAGTAGAAAGAGTAGTCATTACGTCCTCGTTTGCTGCAATCGTTGATTCCACCAAACCGACTACCTATGTCTACTCCGACGTGAGTATCTTTCCAAGTGAATATGAGTTTGCATGCTAACTATACCCGCAAAGGATGACTGGAATCCGATGACTGAAGAGCAGGCTGCTGGAAGTGGTTTCCTGGCTTATCGCGCAAGCAAGAAGTTCGCCGTATGTCATATCCCTATCCTCTTTCTTTCTCTATAATACGCCTAACTGGATATCTAGGAGAAAGCAGCGTGGGAC
The DNA here is from genome assembly GCA_014964245.1 of Nannizziopsis barbatae. Lineage (NCBI taxonomy): Eukaryota > Fungi > Ascomycota > Eurotiomycetes > Onygenales > Nannizziopsiaceae > Nannizziopsis > Nannizziopsis barbatae. The sequence goes on from JACVYH010000003.1 coordinate 3,454,721, forward strand.
TTCATGGAGCAGGAGAAGCCAAACTTCACGCTTGCAACAGTATGTTGGAACCATCTTATTTTTCTGATTAAGCGCTAATATAAATGGTAACTAGTGTAATCCACCACTTGTTCTTGGCCCTGTGGTTCATTACCTGAGCTCCTTGGAGGCAATCAACACCTCTAACGAGCGTATTCGAGATTTCATAACCGGAGCGGCCAAGGAGAAGTGTCCAGCAACGAATAGCCCTCTCTGGGTTGACGTCCGAGACATTGCCCTTGCCCATGCTTTGGCAGCAGAGAAGCCAGAAGCGGCGAATCAGCGATTCTTCATCGTTGCTGGCCAGTTTTGCAACAAAGAAATGGTCGAAGTTATTGCGGCTGAGTTCCCGGAGCTACGAGACAGGTTACCTCAAGGAGAGGCCTTGAAACCTGGAGATGTTCCCCCGGAAGGCATATATGGTTTCAATAATCGAAAGTCCCGGGAGATTCTGGGCTTGACGTATAGGTCTTTCAAAGAGTCCGTGAGGGATACGGTCAAGAGCCTTCAGCCTTTAGTTGACTAGAAAGGCTTACTATTGTGAAGTCTCGTTCAAAGGGATTTGTTGATTGGGTTGTCTTTCGATCGTATATACGTACATGTGATTTCAAGGAAAAATGTGACTATAGAGAATTGACATGCATAAATAGCACAAGCTCATGAAGGTACGAGGTATCAAGGCGAACACTTGGCATTTCGCGAAGGAAGAGATCGCAGGACCCAACTTGCACAAAAGAAACTATGACTGCAACCATATTATCGTTGTAATCTCAAACCTACTATCCAATACTCAATGTTTTCTAGCCCGTCTAAGTATCCTCCTTTGCATTATGCCGAGTTCGAAGTTCGGAACAACGATTTTGTTCAAGGTTGCCTCATCGGAGACAACTACCCCAATGCGAATGGGAGCCCAACAGGTCCACTCTGCCCACCAAATCCCTAAAACATTATGAATTTCGATTGGGGGGAGCGTCAAAGATAGGCTGCTTGGAGATGGAGGTTGCCACTGGCCATCCACTTCGAACTGATTCAGAATTAGTGCCATGCTAGGTAATGTGGCTGGTATAGGTACCTGAAGAAAAAGCTGGCAGAAGCTCCCCTTGTAATTAAAGGGGATAAACCGTACAGCCTGCGGAGGACTTGGAAATTCGATTTCGACCTCGCCATCTCTCTTGTCACCAAGTTTCGTGTTGACTTCGAATCGGCCGGGTCCGCTCTCGTCATTGAAACTAAACTTGATGTTTCTCATATCGGCAAATGAAGCATAAGTGGCTTCCGCGAAATATGCATCTGGGATACCATTTATTAACTCATCTCTAATCCTACTGTGCATTGTAGGGATTGCGAAGCTAACGTAACTCCCTTGTGGCGGAGCCCGCCGGGTTTTAAAGTATGGTACTGCCGCTGACGCGCTGTGAGGTGTAATTGCACGACACTTTAAAGACTGTCATTTTAAGTCAGCATATTAAGCAGTAGCTTTATGAGAAATGGTTTTACTTACATCTCGAAATAATCTTAGTATCGTAGGCTTGCAGGCAGTATCGGTCAAGTGGGTGATAGAGATAGAGGTACAAAAGGGATAGGCGCTGTGACCAAAAATCCAATCTGGCCCGTTCTGAGTTTTGCGAAATGCTATATCTATCACCCCCACTGCATCGGATTTGACTGCCAGATATTTGCTGTTGTTTATCCCATATACCTGACGACACTTTGATTCCTCAAGGGTGTTTCGCATTTGTCCTGGGAAACAAGGCTTTGGTGTAGTGATGTTTCCGATATAAGTCTTGCCGCCGATATCAACAAGATGAATATCAACTATGTCATCTTTGACTTTGAGAAGCGTCTTTGAAAATCTATGTTCAGGGAACTCGTAGCTGGTAGTTTTTGGAATTTGCGAGGCTGTTTCCATGATGAATAGTAACCTTCCAATGTCGTACTTATAGATGCTGTATAGAATCTCGATCGGTAATCGATCGAGTCGCTGTCCGACAGTGCATTCCTTGTCTTCCACCGTATTTGACGGCGGCACAAAAGCACCAGAGGTGTCCAGGTTTTTCATAAAAGGCCTTACTAATGATGCGCTTTCAGAGGGGGCAGGAAAGGTCGGTTCGATAAGATCAATTAAGGTGCGGATCTGACGGTAAGAGAGCCCCTTAACCTTTCCAAAACACCCTTGGTGTATAAGAAGAGCCCTCCCCCGGCTCTCACCTATATCAGATATTTCCAAGTTTGGGAATGTTTTCCCTGCTTGATAATATGAGCACCAGTGCGGGCCTATCTTGGCTACAAGTAACCCATGTCCTTCGTCGTGGGCGCGAGGGAAGAAGATGAGAAAAGAGTGTATATCAAGCAAGTTGACATCGAACTGGCAAAATGGACAGGCGCGAGTGATAGTCAACTCCATTCTGTCTTATGGAATGGTGATCAGAGCGCTGAATGAATGATGGTGTTCAATATCGAAATGAGGAGATAAGGGAGAAGGAATAGCTGGAGTGGCAGTGAGTTGCAGCTTCTGGACTGTGGCCGAGCAAGTATAAATATGCTCGAGAAGACAAAAAGATGGCGCGCGGCAAACAAGACAAGGAAAACATAATGAGAGTTTGGCGAGTTCAAAGTCCTTTTGGCAACGAATGTCTCCGGAGCGCTTAGAGAGTCACTCAAGTCTCAAAACCAGCAAGTAGGGAGCGAATTGAGAAGCAAATGAGCAGCAGTGAGGTTGTCACATAGATTCATTCGGCTCTGTTCTGCCGAGCGTGTAAGAGAATCTGTTGGTTCAGACCCAAATCCGTTGCGCGCCTCCTGTCCAACAGAACATGGAAAATTCGCATTGTGGCGGATGATCACAACCGTTTTCCTTTAGAGTGGGAGAAAGCTGTTCTTGTGAAATTTGAGAACTGACAATCGTATGAAACATTTGCCTGCTAAGATGGGGATAATTTTGCTAAGCAAAGTGTCAGCGCAAAATTTAGCCAACAGTAAAGCTACATTTCTGGAGCCTCAGAGCCGCGAGTCATAAACAGTTTGGCGCACACTGGAACAAATCCAGCCGGCGTCAATACTGCACCCAAACTTGCCGCCCAAAAATACCCATGCCTTCCCTTTCACGGGGAGGAGAGGATGAAACTGATTCCAGTCGAGACGCGGAGTCAATTATATGACTTAAGGGAATAACTTTGCGACCGCTCTTGTTTTCAGATTCATCTTGTGTCTGAATAACATGACAGAATCACACGCTTGACTGTCCAGGGCAAAAATAATGAGCCAGTATCATTTGTAGGGGACATCTCGGTTAAATTCAGGCCCCAGTGTCCAGCACATGCACAGGGAGAGCTCAGCTCCAGATGCATCAAGAAAACCATCAATAAATGGCGTTTTTAGGGTTCTTGCGCTCTCACATTTCTCCATCCAATATTATGCATCGGGAAATTGGCGGTTCTCATCAATCTTGGCAAATCCCAAGGTGGGCATGTCGACTATTTGTTCGTTGGCTCGGGGAACGACGGGATGATCCGCAGCACTAATGGCAAAAGCTTCGGGTGATGGATCAACTCTGAAAAGGGGATGGTCCTCACTCTTGCATGCAGTTTTCGGAGGTGCCAATTCACACCTCCAGCTGCTGACGTCCGATTTTCTCTCTTCAGGCAGCATCACAATAATGCAGACATGATTTGGGCCAAATTTCGTCAGCATTTTGTTCCCTTTTTGCCTGAAAATCCTGACCAATTGGCGATATTTCGACAGGACTTTCCTAGCTGAGTTTTGCCCGGTAGACGATCAGTGATTAATATGGGTATCTCAAAACCCCGGACCCCTGATTCGTTGAGATGAGTTGGATTTCCTTTCTTTTTTCGTTCCCTGAAAGTTGATCCCTTCGAAGCTCTGAGCACAATAATAGACTTTTATCAAGCACGCGTAACTATGCAGCCACCGCTCCCAAGTATCGCGACTCAGATTTGCTTTTCTCGGGGTTCTGAAAGGAGAGTAAAGGGCAAAAGTCATGGACACGGGTCCGCACTATTTGTTATTATCCCGTATGATACTCCGTGCACTCACATTATTGATGGTGGCATGCGAATAGGCGAACCTCATGGGCACACAGGCAACTGTTGGCCATGTTACTTTCTCCCGCTCGCGTGCGTGGAGTTAGAGAGCTCCGTGCCTGTACCCACCCCTCCAACAATCTGACCGCTTGAAGAATCTGGGTCTTCAGGGGAGAGTTACTATTTTGAGGGGCGACAGCACATCTGGTCCCAGAAGAGGGGATTGCATTGCTGCGTGAATCGCATTAACTATTGATGATGGCAGACCCCTGCCACAGGAAGGTTCTCTCGGCGGGAATTCCGTTGATTGTTTTTTCAATAATAATTCTAATCATCCCTGGTCGGGCTTCCAACGCTTTCCGAATTTGGGGAATGGAGCGGGGAACGGTTGATACCCGCGTTTTTGAGCACAATTCTATTGAAACGTATCAAGTACCGCAGACTCCGCACCCCGTATTCTTTTCTGATTCGGCAGGCCGTGAACAAGCTTAAAAAAAATCAGCAGCTTTTCGGAAGCTTTGAACATCGATAGTCCTTCGCTCTGGGATTTGGGTCAGGGAGCGAGCCTCAGGCTGGGACTAACTATCCCAAGGGGAATCTTGGCAGAATGCATCAGAATCCGTGCTCTTGCGGGATCAGACCGGTTACTGGACAGCTTCTCTTCACAGTCACAATCACAGGGAGTACAATGTCCTCCATGCACACATGTCCTCCCGGTAGCCACACTTCGCTTTGCGGCAGCCCAAATCCATTTATAGGTTGAACAGCAATAGCAAAAGATACAACCAATACCCAGTCCGGGCTAGGCCAGCTTTCAACCTGCATAGAGCCAATCATCGAGATCCAGACCAACAAAGGCCAACAGATCAGCGGGCTTTAGGCGGCTCCACAGCATGCCACAGCGCAGGTTAACCTTCTCCGTTAGCACAACTTTTGTTTTTTGTGCTGACACAACGGTCTCTGACTCTCAGTCTCGTGTTCGCCGAGACGGAAGCGGGTAAACGACTTCCATATTACTCTGCGCAGCAACAAAAGGCGATCCAGACCCAAACCCAAACAAAGCACGGAGTAACCATCTGGAAGCTTTTAAAAGCGGCCAATTCCCCTTTCAAAAACTCCCGTCTTCTCGAGGGCTTGTGCGCATGTATATGTATGCATGCACCGTGCCATGCGCTCATCTGTCACTCGTTTTATGGTTTCAGAGTTCTTTGCTTGTTGCTGCTAGTGTCTTTACCAGCTGAGTCGTTCGTTCAAAGCTCTAAACATTCATTGATATCCCTACATGAACTCGTCATTCGCGTATTGTTACAATTATGGAGGCCAGAGCATAGAGTGGAAGTACCCTGGCATACTTTCTCCTCGCCAATATGGGAGACCAGTTCTCACTTTCCACGCGAGGTGGAGGGGAGAGGATAGGCCGTCCGGACCGTGACCCAGATGGTCTAGTCCTCGAGGCTTGGTCTCAAGGGTTCATGGTAGGAACTCTGGTTTTTATGGCAGCAATCACTGTGGCGAATATGCGGCGCCGTGTTCTTCTTCACAAACTTATTCTGGCGGAGGTAAGAATTGATCATCACTGGGCCGATCTCGTTAGGACATCGAGACTACCATGAGGGCAAAGACTGACAGCTTATGAACCTCAAAACAGTTGATCTTAGGTATCGGCCACGGAACTTTTATTTTTGCTCATGAGCCTGTGTATGGTTGGTATCTCTCATGTACCGCGATTGGCTTGAATATGTCTTGGAGCTTGCACAATGTCATTGCCTGGATGAAAAACAGGCCATTTATGAGTCGGAGGGTGTCCGCAATTTATATCGGAACCATAATTTTGGCTCAGCCGTATTGGATACTCGAAATATATGCGAATTTTGCCTATTTCAACAACATTAATAAACTATTCCTCAAGACCCGCCCATGGGAGCCTCTGTTTCGGTAAGAGTAAATTCCGATCTTTTTGGATCAAGAAATGCTGACGGTAACGCAGAGATCCTTGGTGGATTTATACAACGTGTAATTTGTTCTGGGTCATCAAATCCCAGTACGACTTCGGTGCCGTGGAACTGCTACGAAATGGGCCCCGATTCGGAGTCATGCTAGTTGCCATGTGCATTTCCGTAGTTTTTATTATCCTCGACACGCTGAGTGTACTTCACGTATTGAAGGGCGCACTGCCGACTGGGATTAATCCGTTTTGGAAGGTAAAATCTGTCCCAACCTAGCTTCTAACTGGGTGGATATGCTGATATTTTCATGACAGTTATCGTTTGTTTTCAAATGTCTCTGTGATGCAGTAGTTCTCGATGACTTCAAGACGGCACTAGATCGTCTCCGCGATTATTGGATGGCGAAGAACGGGGTGGACGAAGAGGAGGGTTCGAAAAGGAACTCTAGTGCTCAGGCCCCAACCACTCCGACAAGCAGGTCGCGATTCTGGCGGAACTCTGCTGGAATCATCGAGCCGCTCGATTTGAAGCGGCACCAACAAAAGATAGAAGATATGAATTGTGGAAGCTCGAGCCTGAGCAACGAGAATCAGGTTACGCCGTTTGGACATGTGTGAACGAACGCGAGTTTTGAGTCATCACTCCGGGCAGCTGCGTATGTATGAATTATTGGATGTATGTATATAGTATTGATAGCTAATCTGGGCGATGAGAAATTGAAAAAAAGGATTAATTCTGAGTATCATGAAGGAGTGACATTCCTTTTTAAAGGCTCCTATCTATTGAGACGATGGACGTCATGCTTAGCTACAAAGTTTATCCGATCCGATTCTCCGTCCATCAACATCAACAGGAGAGCGTTTTGATATTCAATCTCGTTAAAGCGCTGCCGTTAATATTATTCAAACCGAAACACAGGTCAAGGGCTTTGTCAATTTCGAAGAAGTAGCCCTGTTTTTCTGCGAAAGAGTTAGAGATGTTTATGATCTAGAATAGAGCCCGACACTTACTAGGCTCCAAAGCTTGCAAGCTAGACGAGCTTGCGGAGGGTGGCCCAGTTCTCGGAGATACCAGCGGGTCCGTAGATGGACTCCTCCTTTGAAGACAGAGGAGTGAACACGAATCGGACGTATTTGGTGTCGCGGAAGGCATAGACATCGACCTCATTGTTGCGCATGGAGTTTGGCATGAAGGCGTCGACGGTACGGAAACCAGCCTCGCGGAGAACTTTCCAGTTCTGGGTGATTTCCGTTGGGCGGACGATGAGTTCCTCTTTGGTGGTTCCAGGATTGTATTTCACGAGAACGTACTGTTGGCCGCTGAAGATGTAGGCTGTTTCCTCGTACCCCTCACTGGTGGACGGGATGGGGATGACGGCGTCAACTCGGTTGAATCCAGCTTCGCGAAGAGATGGCCATCCTTCGCTAATTGGTCTTGGGCCGACAATCTTGGTCTCCTCCTTGCTTCCTGGAACAAAGGAAAAGCGAATGTAGCGGTCGCCGCTGAAAACGTAGACCTTCTCGGGGCTCTGGACGCTTGGGAGAACGGCATCGATGGTCTCGAAGCCTGCCTCGCGAATATTCTTCCACTCTCTCTCGATTTCGGCGGGGCCGAAGACCAGGCGCTCCTCAGAGGTGCCGGGCTTCCACCACATGCGGAGATAGTTCTGGTCCTTGAAGAAGTATCCCTCGCCTTCCTTGCCGGGAGTGCGGAAGCAGGTGTCGATGCTGACAGACATGGTGGGCAGTGGCTTTCAACTGAATGGTTTTAAGGGAATTGTGCTTTTGCTGTGATCGTTGCTGGTATCAGAGCTGTGCTGAACTTCAAATGAGAAGCGGGGGATTGCACCTCTTTATATTTTCATCTACACTCTCCTATGCCAGCAAGTTCGGCCGCTAGACGGCAAATTGATATCATGCTCGAACACACATTGGACTTTGACAAACCTGCTCGTAAGGAGGATCGAGTACCATCCTCCGAGAATTCCGAGAGGTTGATCGATCTCCAGTCACAAGTGGAACAGGAGTCCTCGACGACTCTATTTTCAACTCCGCCATGAGCCAGTGTCTTCCGAACGTTCCAAGAGGTAGACCAGGTTCATTACAAGCCGTAACGCCTGTCGACGACCGCTATGGCGTCAAGATAGAATTTCTCAGCAATGGTCAAAAGCCAGTTTGCCCTGTGTATCCTGACACCACCTTCCTAGTTCAAATACACAAGCAAGCATTCCGGAACCCAAAAGAGGAGACACGAAGGACACCTTCTGGAAGAAGTTTAGTTCTATGCTCACGTCGGCGGGGTTTATATTTGAAAATGGGCTGCACCCCGCATTAGCACTGCTGCACCACACCAGACTCCATAGCTATGTTTTGCGGTTCATTTGCGGTCTCGGTTATATCCTTCCCGCCTCGACTTCATATTATTAGCCGACCCTCCCGGTCAAAGCATATATCTGGCTGGTGTCCCACCTATCTACCCAGCCGTCTAAACTACCCTCAGAGTTTGTATGGGCATACGCACATACATCAAGGAGGATCAGAATTGAGTTTGATACGGACTTTGGATCCGACTACCTTGCGGACCTCTCAATCCTCGAGAAAGGCCGTTTACCGTTCCACATATAGCTTTGTCTGGGTATCAATGCAGGAGGCTCTCATCCATGTCTCTCAAAAACTATCAATCCGCATGAACCGCCATCCATCGGATATCACTTGCTGTTTGCGGGAGATTTTTGATTTGCGCGCAACCATTGGGAACACGTCCGAGCCACGGACAGCCATGCAAACGCTCCCATACTGATTTCATGCCTTTGTGACATTCCTGAGTACTATCACGATGATTACGACGCTCCTGCCGTGAATCCGTCTCAATTCCTGGTTTTCTGAGACCTCGGACCATGCCGGGCAAAATCGTTAGCCTCTTGCAAGCTCCCAGAGTCCGAGAGATCCGGATATTCATTTAAAAAGACATTTGGCAATGGCCATACACCATCCGTTCAAACCGGTTCTCAAGTTTACGCGGCCTGACCCTGATGCCCTCCAATATTCGCTGTGCGAGTCAAGGAAAACCAAATCTTGCACCAAGTCTGAGTTCGAATTGATGCCCATCCCGTCCATATGATGCTAATAACCGGTTTAAGGCATCAAAAGTCCACCTATAGAAGTATCAGTCGTTATCACATGCTGGACTACTCTCGGTTGAAGTTCGGTGTTCTTGAAGCACGTAGACACTGGGTTGATTCCTTGAAATCCGGCTGGTTTATACGTTACAACAGTTTTCCTCCGGGATGCACAGACTCAAAAGACGCCAATGGGAAATGGATGGCCATAGGAAGCTTTCCGCGGGAAGCAGCGATATCCTGAAAATCAGACAAGAGGTGAAGATATTGGCTGTTCGGCTCGATGGCTTCTGGCATCACGGCTTCTGTCTCAAGACCTCGTCCTCAACCCGCGCCGATCCCGCGGTCCAAAACGTGTATCCAGTCAATGTGGCCTCTCAAGTATTCTTCTGGATTCAAAATCTCAAGACCTGCTTAGAAATACCCAATATGAGACTAGTTTCTAGGCTTTTTTCACCGCCGGAACAGAAGACATGAGGAAATTCCGCTTTAGTTCATATGTGTGAATCGGATCTTACTGAGACGTGCCAGTGAACAACGATGTCTGAAGACCTTCTCCAAGCTTCATTCCACCTTTGAATGCAGTCTTGTCTTCGACCGATTCATGGCTTGGAAATTTTGAGGTCCACTCCGCGCCCTAGAATCTGTGTTAATACCAGCTTCTGCCTCAGGTCTGCCGTATCGTATCGAGCCCGACGGTGGCAACGATATTCAAATAGCAATCGTCTCTTATCCTATCGCTGGCGTTGCGCAGTGCAATGGCAGTTTGATATCGAAGTGGTCACTTTGCTGCCGCTTTGCCGCCTCAGTCATCCGCTGGATATCATTCCTCTCGGTCGAACTCGATACCGTGCCGCGCTCAAGTCACGTAGAGACGCATGAATGAACGTACAATATAAAGAGAAGGGCAAGTATTTCGAAGGCATCAGTCCGCTTTTGCCCATCAACCTTGGCTAATTTTAAGCCGCACGGACCAAAGAGCAACGGCCTGACTGATGACCATTGACAGGTCCGGGCAGGATGAATATCCAAACATAAAAAAAGGTAGTCCCACAATGTAATACTACCTTCAAATTTCTTCACCACAATCAATAATACAAAGACTCAGGGCATCCATGATATATTTTCTGATTGTAATTGGAATTTGCATGCGGGATTTATTTCCGAGACTGTTGTAAAATTTTGCAAGTATTCACACAGAGAAAGTGACACTAAAATCCTTCGCAGGACTGTCCTGGTCAAAGAAGCAGCATCAATCACATTCCAGGAACAAAAGCAAAATCAAAAGCAGAGTTGTCACAAAGCAAGTAAGTTCTTAGTTATATGAGATTGGTATTAAGGGATGAAAGACCAGGCTCCCCCTCTCTCGGTCTCCCAATCATAGCCAGCCACACGCTGCATGGAGTTTGGTCTGATCTTCCCTTGCGATCTCTAGTAACTTTAGCCCCAAAACAACCCGCGCGTCTGAAGTTCGATTCCACCGTTTGCGAGTTGGGCTTGTGTTAATTAATTAGATCTGTGCTCCAGGGTTTGAGAAACCGGCTGGCAGACTTTTTCTTTCTTCATGCTTACCCCTGAAGCTGGTGGAGGCCGGTTTATGTCGTTGAAACTGCATCTTTGTCCTACCCGGAATGCGCGCTTGATCATCAACCACCGCCGATTAGATCACTTCCGTCATGCGCCTTGATGCAGCTTCATCGTCTTCCACGGTGACTGCCTTGGCCTCTATTCCACGAACCGACCGGTCATGCTATCGCAGTCGCAGCAAGACTGACCCAATGGTCAGAGACTCAGCGAACCCTCCCTCGAGAACTCGTCGCCCTGGCGATATCGTATCTCCCAAACACAAACCTTCCGGCTCTCTTCAATTCAGCGGCGCCTCTGCGCTTAGTTCTGACAGCTTCTCCAATCCAGCCCTCGCCGGCTTTTCGCCTCGAAAACTTGCCGTGCTCAAATCGGGTTCCCGCTCCGGCACCTCGTCTTCCATCCCTACGCTACTCCTGCAGACACCCCGGACCGCTCGTGATTTAGACCTGCAATCCCAGTCGTCCACAGTTCAATTCAGCTCTCCCTTTTCGCCCAACACACTACCCAGCGCGGCATCTTCCACCGTTTCTCCCTCCGAAAGTGTTTATCCGCCTTCTACAATCGATTCTCGACCTTCATACCAGAAACGCGCTCCAGCGTCTCGGAGTAGTTTGGGAATTGAAACTTCAACCGGGCCGCCTCCTGCACTCAGCACACAGCGAACTCTTTCGTACGAACGTCATTCCTTTTCAAACTTGGATTATTCGAATAGACCACGATCTTTTGGCCAGTCGGATGGGCGAGATTCTGAATCCAATCCTAGGACACCTACCGCTACTGATGTAGGGATGAGGGGAGACCTACCTACCTCCATTTTGAAAAGATCGTCATTGCCGACGCGGAGTCTATATTCATCACACCAAAAGGACAGTCGCAGCTCGGCGGTGTCGCGGACTACTGGCTATCCTGAGGATGAAGAGGAGGAGGAATTGACGGCGACAATTGACATCAATGCCGACGTGAGTAGCAGGGAGTCAGATGACAGCAGGCAGAAAGGTGAAGATGTTTTTCTAAACATTGCCAAGTCTGCACCGAATCGACGAAGTCTCGCGAGGTCAGAAAGACAGGTGAGTTGACCTTTTGGCTATTTTATTGTCTTGTAATTGACGGATTTGCATCTCAGTCGAAGCTCGGTCCTGATATAGCTCCGCGATTACGGACAAACGAAGACACGCCGTCTCCCGAACGATTACATGAACCTTCGGATATGTCTCCTTTAGGCAACCCTGGGAAAGGGATCCTGCGATATTCAGAATCAAACCATTTAGACGAACCGGGCCGATCAAAATATCTTGGATCGACCTCCCGAACCACGGTTGGAATACCACGAGGCAGATTCGGACGCACAAATCATGAACTATCACCCGAATCACCTCAAATCAGCGAAAGACGTGGGTCCAATCAGGACGCAGTTCAACCTCGCGCCTATCGGCAATCGAACCGGACCCATCGTGCCATGTCTACATCCGATGGTACAGATCGGCCCAAGCTCGAAGCCGAACGATCGCGATTCGACGGCACTGAATCTACAATGTCCACCAACGCTCCATCTACTGTTTGGGACGAATTGGATGATTTGAAATCAAGGATTCGGAAATTGGAATTGACTGGAAAGTTGCCCGCGTCTTCGGCAGCGGCGATGTCGTCGTTCTCCGGAGAAAGACCGCGGACGGCCACTACCACTGTTACTACTCTTTCATCGTCGCCGAAACATGGACGAAAACCAAGTGCATCTCCGGGTAATGGTGATACCTCGGTCGTTGATGCGCAAATCGTTGCTTTACTTCGTACAGGACTGGCCAAGGCAAAGAGAAATTTAAGTCCTGATATCTATTCTACACTGGAAACCACTGCGAACGATGCTTTAACTCTCGCATCGGCGTTCGGTCCGAAGACCCAGCAATTTGATAGCAGCATGTCTGTTATCAGCGCTACTACAGGCACGGACCGACGGTTTAAGCGAAAGATTGATAACATGTGTCGCAGTCTGACTGAGCTGTGCATCGCTCTGGCTGACGACCAATTGACTGCGTTGTCCAACAATCGCCCTAGAAGCAGAGATACAAGCTCTCATGTTGCGCAACTGAATGGCATCGAGACCTCGCCAAGGACTGCCGCGAATTATCGGCGCAGCGTGAGCCATGAACCTGAAGATCCTGGGCGCCAAAGTAGCTCTTTCAGCCGGTCTCTAGCGAGCAGTCGCACGGAGGGTGGACGCCGGTCGAGCATCTATAATCTTGCATCTAGCACATCTACAGTGCGAAGTAGTACCCAGCAAGGCTCTGAATCCCAAGCTACGATCAAACCCTCGACACCGGTTAGTCGGATTGGGCGGTCGGCAACTACGAATTTACATTCTAGTAGGAGACAAGAGGAGGAAGACATGCTAGATCGATCTTCCAGTGTTACCCGGCCTATCTCTCGAGTCCTCACGGACGTCGTCGCCGATTCAAACCCCCGAACATCTTTCTTAGCCCGCTCATCTCGCGAATTCAGTCCGAAACAACCCTCTTTTCACGAGGAACCACTGCATCATCAACCACCACCACCGCCACAGCAACAACACCATAACCAACTCCAAACCCCCCAAGGCACAACCTCAACCCGAAACACAAACAACACTCACCAACCAAACCAATCCAACATCCCCCTCCGCCGCAGCTATCTCTCCACAGGCTCCCACCTCTCCACAACAACCCATCTAAACGTCCAACCCGGCTACCGCCGCTACGGCACATCCGTCATCAACAACACCCCCACCACGAGCAGCGGAACAAACAATAACGAGCGTAGAGCCACCCTACCAACAGATGGGGAAACAGCTAGTTCGCCATTAACAGCCTCCACCACACCGGGAAATAGAACTGCATCGCATTTTAGTAGTATGCAGCAACTCAGACCCCGAACGAATAGTTTTGGAAGGAGACGGTTGAGTTTACGACGGACTAAGGAGACTGGCGGCGGTGGCGGTGATTGAGCCCAATGCGCTAAGGAGTATATACGTGCGTGCGTGCGTGGGGTTTCCACCTGGTTTTGTTTCGAAGGCCCGCTCTGGCTCTGGCTTTTGTTTTTGGTGCGTGGAAGGTTTTATGTGAAGCTTCATGAACGCGAAACGGGAACTTCTGGAGATCTGGAGGGGTAGATCGCCGCGGAGAAACGGAGCAAAAAAAAAAGGGAGGAGGAAAGAGGGGAAGGGAGGAGATGTTTCGGGATGATCCGTTTCGCGGGCAAACTATGGGTATTGGTATGACGTTTACGTTTTACGCTTTGGAATCTGGAATTGGATTGGGATGTCGAGAGGGATTGATTGATTGATGTCCTCTTGTCTTGGGAATGGGATGGGATGAATTGGATGGACTATTCTTATGAAAGATGTTCCTCCTTGAAACGAAATGAATTTACGTGACGGCTCTTTTGGCTTCCAAGTCCTCTCCTCCCTCCCGACTTACTCTTGGTGGAGGAGGGATATGAGAAAGGGAAGATGAAGAAGAAAAATGTCCTGGCTTCGAATGATTATTTACGAATGAACTGGAGCATTCACATGTGTGTCTTTGGTTGCTTTCTCTTTTGATATCTTGTCTTGTTTTGTTCTGCTGCTTTCTTGATTTTAGCGAGCTTTGGGATGGAGTTTTCTTTTTGTTTTGCTTCATAATGTGTGTTTCATTATCTATTCCTCTTTCTCTCCTTTTTTCACCATTGTTTTTGATTCGAAGACATTCTATTATTGCATCATTGCATGAAGGCCTTTTCTCTTTTCTTCTGCTTTAGGGTCTCTTGAAAGCATACTGCATTGTTGTTCCTTTCTAATTGATATGCATTTTGGACACTTTGTTGGTCCGTTTTCTACCGATTGTTATTTTTGGACTCTTCACTCCATTCTCCTCTTGTCATCTTTCTTTGTTAGCATGGGTTGGAGTTTAAAGACAAGGATTTCGGAAAAAGAACCTTCAATGAAATCATAGATTCTGAAAAGTGATTCCACCTTGTTGTACTCCGTAGAGTTCCTGTATGTTTCTACACTAATTATGAAAAAGGCATCGTCATACCGGTGAGAGCTTCTTCTCCATAGCAACGGATGTTTGATGTCAAGCTGACTTTTTCCAGGGAAACGAAACTCAGGGATAGTTATCTACTCCGTAGTTTCGAACTGTATATGTTGGGCCTTGAATAGCCGTGGAGTAACTGTATGTATACGTGGACCTGGAAGTACGTTTTCTGTCAATTGCCGTTAAGGTTCCGCAGGGGAACCAACATTAAATATATCGGCCATCACATGTGTTCTCCAAACAAACATGCGGGTTTTGGGTTACGGAGTAGATCCTTCAATGTACCGGCGGTGTGTTGTCGAAGTGCGGAAGTAGCTTGATCTTTTGATAGTGGTGGGATTCGTTGTGGTGTGGCTTGTGGTGATTCGAGTGATGCCACTTTAAGACCAGGGTGTATAGATCACGATGGCGCGTATTTTGTGCCTTTTAAACGGATTAGCCGTTGCAACTATACTCCGTACTGTATGCTAAAATACTGTTTTCCGAATGGAGCAAACGGGCAAGGACCGCAGCCTCCAGAAGCGAAGGATCAAGAAAGTTGAATATCTTATGTAACGAGAGCATGCTAAGGTGGCGCGTATGTGGAGCAGAGTAGGGTATCTAGGATGCAACTTGTTGGGGAGGTCGAAGTCATGAATCATGAGGGTGCGGCGGTGCGCTTAAGGGCATGCCACTGTGCCGTTCATCTGGGGTAACTACTCCGTGGGAGAGTGTTTGTTTTGCAGGATACGACGGCGGTGGATACAGCGCTTTGGCAGTCATGACGCGTGTCTTGTTGTACAGTATGTATGTACGTACAGTACGGAGGAGAGCTCCGTTGTTTTATGAATGCTCGGTAGTCCACATAAAGTGGAAACAAGGCTAAGAAGTACGGAGTAGTACTCCATACATAGGTAGGGAGTACGGAGTTGTCAAGCTGGTCTGTTCGTCGGAGTGTTTCAGACGGCAAAACATGCGGCAGACAGAGTAAACATGGGATATTTGCGAGGATGATACTCCGTAGACCCTCGGGAAGCGACATGTGTTTGTTATTTACTCCGTGCAGGTGGTATTTAGTAGTAAATCCAACAAGGTTGAATTCAGAAACAGGAGAACGAAATCCAACGAGAGTTTAAGGGAGGAGGAGGATTGGCAGGCAGAAGCGCAGAAGCGCAGAAGCACAAGCAGAAAAAGAATATTCTGGAGTGAAGGCAGGTGCCGGGCGTGCAGGGTTGAACCGTGTTGGCAAGTTCCAAGGGAGCTTCACCGTCGGGATTTTTATGATTAGGGGCAGTAGTGGATCAGGGGAGCTTTGCTTGCAGACTGGCAGTCTGTGTGAGCTGGAGACGGAAGGTCTTGTCAACGTCATGGGCAGAGGAGAAGCTGGAGAGATGGGACACAGCAGCTTCCCAGTTTTGAACATTTGTTGGAGTGATACGGAGTACATAAAAAGGAGTGATGATCATGATGATTTGATATTCTTGAGGAATGTCGAATAATTGCGTGCGGGATGATCAGGTCCAGTATGTATTATTCGTTGATGACAGACAGTGTGGTGGGAGTCATGTGCGTCGAAGAATGGTGATAGTGTGTTTCAAGTTTTTCCCGCCACCGTCCAGGAGGTCGCTGGAGATTGAGAGAGTGATGATTTGCTGAAACATTAGTGCAGGGATGGGGTGGAGATCAGAAAGGATGCTATTTTTATCGTGGGTGAGTGAGAACGGAGAAGTGAGATCGCGGAGGACGGGACATTATTATTTGCGAGACAGCAACACGCACGACACAAGAGAGAAGACGGGATAGATCATTTGTCTTGTGTCAGTTATTAAAGAGTGGACAGTAGGAAGGCACTCTGATGGTGATCTTCCTGTCAGGTGCAAGAAGGAAGTTTTCCAGAAGAGCTGCTGAGTCAGGATTAGTACGCGTATTGGGCGATACCACGGGACGGTAAAATACAAACCGAGATTTCTATTTTTGGATGCAGCCCCACAGGGCCATCGCGGCTGCTGATTGGACAAGAGAGTGGGTCAGGCAGGGGAGGAAACTCAGGAAACTCAAGAAAAGGGAAAGAGCGTCCAAGCGCAGGTGGAGCAGGCACTGGATGCCGGCCGCTGATTGGACACCGCTCCCCTGCTCGTATTGGGAAACAGACACACAAGTCGCTCTTTCCTCTCTGTCTTCTCTTTTTTTCTCGTCTCTTTTCCCGATCGTTCCTTCTATTTTCGCACTTCTAACCAAACAAACAACCTGAAGAAGAAGGACCTGAGGAATAATAGAGTACCTAATCAGTCCACAGGCATTCTTCTTTGGGTCAGGAAC
This sequence comes from Nannizziopsis barbatae, assembly GCA_014964245.1. Taxonomy (NCBI): domain Eukaryota; kingdom Fungi; phylum Ascomycota; class Eurotiomycetes; order Onygenales; family Nannizziopsiaceae; genus Nannizziopsis; species Nannizziopsis barbatae. The sequence continues at coordinate 3,471,774 of JACVYH010000003.1, forward strand.
ACGTCCATCGATCCATCGGTCCATTATTTCCTTATCCTCCCGTTCCTGTTCTTATCCTCTGCTTGTCGTCTTGTCTGCTTCTTTTTTTGCCTTTCACCCCACACTTCCCTTTAATACACCCCCATTACACCCCATTACACGGTACACGCCCTGACACTCCAATACACTCAATACACCCAGAACACCCCGGTTCCTCATTCTCACCTGCATTTCTCTTCACCATCTCGCTTCTCTTCTCTTCTTACTGTCCTCTTCCTCTCTTTCTCTCATTCTTTCTCTCTCGCCGTCCATCTCAAGTCCACCCGCCATCCTCTCATCCTCATCTCCCTATTTCCTTCTCTTCCTCATCCTCTTCCTCTTCATTTCCGTTCTCTCTGCATCACATCTAACAGAGTACCGCTGATCTCGCGACTTCATCCACTCACCCGCTACTCCAACTGTCATTCCTTACCTACTTCCAAACCACTATCATTATTATTACTATTATCATGACCACAGCTTCCAGTCTGGCTTCCTGAGGATCATCACCGCCCTTTTAAACCCCTTCCCTTCCTTTGACACACACTCCTACTTACTATTCCACTCCTTAATCACTCCTTAAACCACCTCCCTTCTCGCCTTCGTTTCGCTCCGGTTTCATCTTTCTACTCTTATTCGTCATTCCCCGGTGGAACGACTACCTACTCAGAGATACCCAGCCTTTTTCTTTTCTTCATGCGCGTCTGATTCACTTCTCGCCGGATCTCTCCCGCATCCCGCTTCAGCTGCGACCAAACCGTCTCCCTGGTCTCCTACAGCAACGACAATACGGCCTCAGACAAAACACCACTGTACGTTGCATCCTTCTCTCTGTGACTTTGCTCCTCTGCTCCTGGAGTTAATTCCCGTTAGCCTTTGCGTCCTTCTCTTTCAATGTCATTCTCTCACTTCATCTTTGTATCTCCGTGTATCTGTTCACTCACTCTTACCTTCTTCCTCCACCATCTCTCTCTAGCGTTGATGTTGCGTTGTTGACCTTATCTGCTCTGTCTTTGTGCTTTGCTTGCTTGCCTTGCTTTATGTTTTCAACATGGCTAATCTCAATAATAAAAGACCACTCTCTCCTGCCACACGCCTGGCCTTCCCTCCCTCCGCCAAACATCGTCCGAGAATAGTCCCGGCTCCCCCATCACCAGCTTTGGGAGACTCCCAGCCCTCACCTTTCTTGCTCGCCTCCTTCATGTCGGCTTACTCCGTCAAGTCCGGCTATAGAGATGGGGGTTGGCCAGACTCCGCGTTGGAAAACCGCACAATTGCTGCTAGGACTTCGATGATAATGGCTTCTCCTGATAATAACAACACCAAACAATCTTCAAATTTAATCAACACTATTCCCGCCGCCCTCTCGCGAAAGTTTGGCTTCGAGCGGATCCAGGCAACAACACCTCAATTTGAAGACTCCGCGGTTCCGTCGCCTTTGCTGTCGCGCGAAAGCACGTCCACAGCGTCTGACTCAACGGACTCTTCACCCACGACAACTACATCTACCTTCGATTCGCCAATCATCGTCGAATCGTCTCCGGACTCGTCACCCGAGTCTCCGTCATGCTTCATCACTCTACCTTCTCCTAAATCGCATATGGATAATCAACCCCCGCTCAGTCAACCACCGTTTCTGCACCCCATGTTTCCGCCAGCTCCCTCTCCACCCACAGAGCCCTCCAACCGGCGCGCAAAGAATCTCAAAAATCTCTCGTTACGTCTGCCAGATTCCGCCTTCAATTCTCCACTAGCTACGGCTCCCATCGGTGATTCTGCGCGCCATGTCTCAGAACCTTCTTCTCCGGTACGATCACAGTCTCGCGGCTCGCGGCGACGGCCTCCTAATTTGACCATCCAGACTCCTGGTTTTCAGCGCCCATGCTCGTCAAACGGAACGCGAGCGGTTCCTGCGACACCTAGTATCAAGCATACTCTCCGGCATATCGAGTCCTCTCCATCTCTTAATTCTATTCTTTCGCCGACTCATACCACTTCTTCCTTTCCCGCGCCTCTTGCATCAAATCAATTTCAACTACGAACCTGGAGCGATATTGAATTGCGAAACGGCCTGATGTCGTCAAATCAAAATAACTTTAATTCTAATGAGCCACTAATCGAGTTTAAAGAGGAAGACGACTGCCCGATTTCCCGCGAGTCGAGGAAAGGCAGCGAAAGAGGATACCCGGATGGACCGATACGGATATACGATTCTGGACTGTACTTGTATCTGGAGCCGAGTCGCGAGGAAGCGTCGAAATTCGATGTCGTTTTTAATGTTGCTAAGGAGGTTAATAATCCGTTTAAAGCGGACAGTCCCAAGCCGGATACTGTCATGTCTGTTTGGAAGGCTACACTCGCCCAGTCTAATGCCGCGCTACAACAGGAGAACCCCGCGACTGCGTGCTCGGAGATGTCGTTTAAATCTGCTTTCGAGACTTTACCGTGCGACAGTCCTACAACGCCCAAGGCTGATCCACATGAACCGGAGTATATCCATGTTCCGTGGGACCACAACTCGGAAATTCTCGATGACTTGTTTCCTCTCTGTGATATTATAGATGATCGCATTTCAAAAGGCAAAAAGGTCTTAATACACTGTCAACTGGGTGTGAGTCGGTCGGCGTCCTTGGTTATCGCATATGGGCTATACAAAAACCCTCATCTGGATTTTAATACCGTCTACGGCAGAGTCAAAGAGAGAAGTTGCTGGGTTGGACCCAACATGAGCCTGATCTATCAACTAACCGATTTTCGCACGAAAATTCGCGGTGGAACTATTGCGAGATCACCTATTATTGGTGAGGATAGAAACGCGCGAAGCCCGGCAACGGACATAATGAGAGAAATCAGTGCAGCGCAAGATTCACCGCCGGTCAATAAAAAACCCGCCTTGAACCCATCGAAACTTTTCTCCCAAATTAACCCGTTTCACGCTAACAACTCGAACAATCGTGTACGGCGGCACGTCATCCCTCGTCCCCTACCATTGCGCGAAAAATTTCATACGTTCCATACGCTCCGCGAATCGCCTCGGCAAGAAATATTTCCTCACCGAACGCAAGCGCCCGCTTTCCAAATGGATCTGGTAATGCAAGAGGCGCCAGGCCCATCTTTCTTTTCGCCCAAGGCGACGGAGTTCGTGGCACCATTCTTACGGACTACCGCTGGTGATCTCGCTCAGCAGAAGCCCTCCCTCTCCTCCTCTATTCAGTCTCCAGGCCTTGTCCGCAGACCTAGCAAAGGTGATCCTCGATCACCGCAGAAACGAGTTGATCCGATTATCATGAGAAGCATTGACGAATTTCTTTAACATTGGAACGTTTTATCCCATTCCTCTTTCTTTTCTTCATGCATACCTACCTACCTTACTTCTTATTCTCTCTTCGAGTTTTGTTGTCACCGACTCGCTAGATTTTTGTTTTGTCGAAGAACAAGAAATGATGCCCGTATTATCCCTTTTTTTCTATTTTGATTGAACCTACCCAGGGGCACAGAGAGAAACAGCGAAAATTCTTTGACTCGGTTCGAATTTTGTGGCGTTGATGGATACTTTTTTCACTACTATGGAGCATGTGTATGGAGAAAGCGGACCTTTGGTTCCTTTTTGATTTCACTTTTTTTTCTCTTTCCCCCTTCCATTTATTCATCCGACTCTTCTTGTTCTCCGCTTGAAGAGTATTTTTTTTATTTACGGCCAAAGCGGGCTTTGTTGCTGTTTTTTTCTATTTTCTTCCAACTTCCCTTTTCTTTTCTGCGGTTCTCGGACATATGCTGAAAAACGGATGGTATCCATGTCCTTCTGGAGGATGAGGAGGAGGGATCCATGCACTGCTATGTGTGTTGTTTCGGATTCCATCCTCCGGCTTTTTGATGGGCGAGCGAGGTTCATGAAAAAATTAATCTATTTCTCTTTCTGAGATCAGATTCCCTTTTTGACTCTTGCGCTTGCTCCTGGTTACCGTTATAAAGTCCATGCATTTGGTGCACTTGGGGCTACCTAGACATTCCCATTCCTGAGGATGAGGATCAGCTTTTTCTTGGGCGTGGATTGTTTTTGGACAGCAGGAAAGAAAGAGAAAAAGAAAGAGGGAGTGAGAGAGGAAGAGGGAGATGGAGAGAGAAAGTCGAGATCTTGAAAATTTTTACATGATGTGACTGACAGACAGTCTGAAGAAAATTGGGATGTGTATGTGTGTGGACTGGTCTTCATGTAAATGTAATAATAGTTCTTTTTTTTTTTCTCTATTATATGGGAATTTTCCTTTTCATCCTCTTTTTTTATTCTCCTCGCTATTTCAGAGCTTGTTTGCATTTGTGTAGGCTTGCTCTCGTGTTTTTTGTTGGGTCCTGATGATGGGACGGCTTCCAACTTTTCCTGGGAAGTTTGAAGGGTTGGGGATCGGGAGGGAAAGGGGAAGAAGGGTAGAAATTAATTTAGATAGAGAAATGCAAATTTAAACAGGAAATATCATTTTACTTACTTGGATGAGTCCTGTTCGATATCCTCGTACTCTGTACTCCGTATACGAGTCCTCAATGTCCAGTGTCGCTCGTCTAAGCTTAGCTGAGTTTCGGGGCTTAAGCTTAACTGTAGCTCCCGATCTCTTGGGTAACTAGTGAGTGAGCCAGTGCCTGGGCGGCGCGCCCCTTAAGCTAGTTACCCCTCAACAACCACCGAAGTGCTTTTGCTAAACACACACAACGCAGCTGGTTTTCCAAGTTCCCATTTCTACTACAATGTCATCGACGGACCCAGAGCAAACGAAAACCGAACAACATCCGGTACATTTGGATCCAAGTGAACTGGGTACTAAGGAGTAGTAAGTACATGCTTTACGTCAATCTATGATGTTCTAGCTGCGGGAGGGAGGCTCATTTTCTCTCGTGGTTGACCCCGCAATTGAACCGAACCGCTTCTATGGCTGGATACCGGTTCAGTCAATGGGGCTGTATTTTGCTTTTTATGGTTTTGTTAAGGGTTTGTGATGCTAATTCTGTTTGGATCGATGGTAGTTGGGAATCATACTATGAACGTTCATTGAATTGTCTTTCGTCGAAACGTCGTCGGGGCGTCGGCGGGGTTGATAAGCATAATGGTAATGCGGAAGAGGGCTTAGACGACAACGACGACGATAACGATAGTGACGAGGAGGATGCCGATGACGATGATGACCCCGGCACATCCTGGTTCAGCGAACACAATGCTCCCCAAAAAGTCCTCCAATTCCTCACTTCCCCCTCATTCCCTCTCGCGCCGTGTAATACCCTCGAGTCCACCACGGCGACGGGTGCGCAACAGCCGGATATACTAGATCTAGGCACGGGTAATGGGAGTATGCTTGTTTCATTGAGAGAGGAAGGTGGGTGGATGGGTAAGATGGTTGGAGTTGATTATTCGGAGAGAAGTGTGGAGTTGGCGAGGGTTTTGGCTGGGGAGAGGTTTCAGGATGGGAATGCAGATGGGGATTTGAGATTTGAGGTTTGGGATGTTTTTGAAGGGAAGGATACGGTTGAGAAGCAAGATTGGTTTCCGAGTGAGAAGGGTGGGTTTGATGTTGTTCTTGATAAGGGCACTTTTGATGCGGTGTCGTTGTGTGGAGAGGAGGTTGGTGGTGATGGTGATGGTGATGGTGATGGGGAGGTGATTGATGGGAAGAGGGTGAGGAGGAGGGTTTGTGAGATGTATCCTGGCATTGTTAGGAGGTTGGTGAGGAGAGGTGGGTTTGTGGTGGTGACGAGTTGTAATTGGACCGAGGAGGAGTTGATAAGGTGGTTTACGAGTGATGCTGATGGAGATGGGAATGATGGTTTGGAGGTTTGGGAGCGGATTGAGTATCCCAAGTTTAGATTTGGAGGGATGGAAGGACAGGGTGTGTGTACGGTCTGTTTTCAGAGGAGGGCAGGTAAATGAGCGGTTTTGAGGTATGGGTTCATTCAATATATCCTGCTTTCGCGCACGACGCTGACTATTCCAGACTGATAGCATACCATCGATCGTATACAAAAATCATCCACCACCAGCTCTAAGCAGCGCCACAACACACCATCTCGCTCGATTCTCCGGCCCTTCTCCTTCTCTCACCGGCATCCACGGTCTCGTCACTTCACCCATCTCACTCGTCGCATTGACATCCCTCTCATAAATATCCTCAACAATCATACCCATCGATGTGGCTGTCTCAAAGAACGAAGCCACAATCTCGCGTCCGGTATGAAAGCCGCCAACTACCCAGGCTAAACCACCACCTTCATACCGGTCGTCCTTTTTGCATGACGGCGCTAAAAACCATAGGAGCGATCGCACTAGGTTTTCATGCTGGTCTTGCATCCATAGACAATCGGCGCAGATTATGCGTGTGAAAGTGTGTTTGTGCTCCGCGGCAAAACTGAGTGTCGTGTGATCCTTGTCATCGGGGCTATTATTCGAGAAAACACCCCATTCATGTGGATGAACGGATACCCGTTTTCGAATGCTGTCCGAAGATATATTCTGCGCAATGCATGCTTTGACGGAGCCTTTCAATGCGGCGGAGTCTGGATGGTCGGTTATTGTTACGCTGTCGGCTCCGGCGAGAGCAGCGATGATAGACGGAAGTGCGGCTCCTGTGATCAAAAATAAGGTTGTTGTTGGATGAGCTGGACCTTTGATATGTTGAAATCAAAAGCAATGCACAATAGAAGCATGGATATCTGACAGCTCTAATCGAGAGGCCCAGAGTACTGTAAAGGCTAGATATTTATCCATATGTATATAGATTAGACTGGGAGACCGTGTTAAACGCGACTCAGCCAGAGAAATCTTTATAAATATAGATACATATCCCCAAATATAACAAAGGGAAATATTCGAAAGATTGACAAGAAAATAAAACTTAACCCATCTCAAAAGCACTTACCAGCTCCAACCTCCAATACCTTCTGCCCACTCGCGCTCCACGATCTCACAACCGCATCTGCATCCAGATCCGCGCCCTCCATTCTTAATCTCTCCGCCTCCTCAATCCTCTCCGCAATAACCAGCGCGCCTCCCCATAAATAATGCGCAAAAAGCTTCCGACTAGCCTCAGCATCTCTTTCTAAACCCGTCGTTACCCCACCATCTTCCTTTTCATCTCCCCACTCCTCCCTACTATTATCCGAATAGTCCGGAACAATGACACGGATCTGGCCGAATAGCAGCGAAGCGTAGACAAGATTCTGTCCGGGAGATCCAAGGCAGGATGGGGCTTCGTCTGGAAAGAGGTGTGGGAGAAACGAGGAGAGGAGGTCTTCGGCGGAGGAGCTTGGTGATGGAGGGGTGATGCTGGTGGAGGGGTTGGATGATGCTGGTGGCGCGGGGTGGGGGTGGAATGCCTGGATACGTGAAGGAAGCATTAAGAGAATTTATTCAGTAAAGAAGAGGAGGGATAAGCATATTAAGGGTTAGATGACTTGCTTCTCCTTATGTGGGATTTTTCGTGAGCTCTCTCGAGCACTGGAGGTGTTGGACGAGGTGGGAGCTGTCACGGGTTTAAGTTGTTCCTGGATCCGAAGCGGGCCGACCCTTCCCGATTCCAGATGTGTCAACCAAATTCTGTTCTTCAGCTTGCAATTGCTGGCAAGATTTGTCAAAGATTCCAATGATGATTGATATTGCAAGTATCATCGATACCCAGATTGCTTGAAATCCATCTTTCATTCTCAAATTCTCAATCGGATAGCAATCGCCCTCTAGAGCTAGACATGGGCTACCTACTTCAAAGCTGTTTTCGGGACATCCGCCAATTTGCCGACTCTTGCGCGTATACGGAAATTTATCCCGTATTTGAATGTTCGTTCTCTGATCGGCAACCCAATTCAGGATTTGGAATATCCTTCTAGAACAATATCAATAAAATGAGAGATTCGTTTTCCAAAAGCAGTCGTTGCATAACGCGATACCGAGTCAGGGCTCCACTAAATCGGTCAGTGGCAGATGACACTGATCGAATTTTATGGACAGTTTTCAATTCATTCTGGAAGAGTGGACAAGGGGAAATTTTTCAAATCCACGTGTGGGGTGACGCGCCACGTTATCTAATACAGTACTCTGTACTCCGTAGTAGTAGTGGTACTACTATCGTCCCCGTGAGTTCTTCAAATTTTTCAACAAAAGTACTCCGTACTCCGTACACATGGCGAATCCGTGAGGAATCGTGTGGATTTTTCGAGAACGTGGTGGGTTGACAGGATGGATCTATGGATAACTCATGAAAAAGAGTGGCCCACATCTGATCCACCCGTGGTTGATCAAGAAGGCAAAGATTATTTTGTTTAGGGCGCGGGATATGATTGCCGATAGCGCTGTATGTGGAGTAACTTGTGATATTTGTCTTCTTTTGATATTTCTGAAAAGGTATGCGTGCAGCGCCCAAAAATTGGGAGTATGTGCTAGATGCAAGGAATCATTATCATTATTGGCATGTGGCAAGGGCAGAGAGTCTAGAAAATTGGAGTACAATCCTGTTCACGGGCTTAAGAGTTTCAAGATCCTGTGTCGGGGTCTTGACTCTTGAAAATGTGAACATGCCACCGGTGTTGTTATCTTTCCTGAGTGGCGTCAAGCATTGGCAAGCTTGGAAACGGCTTTTGTGCCATTTGCTGATCACTCGGGGTTCGATCTACGGAGAACTCCGTGAGAGCTGGCAAGTTAGTTATATAATCGTCTCATGTGGGAGAGCATGGACTGATTTTCTTCCCGCTCTCTTGATCATCAATAATTCAATGATCATAACGATATTTGTCACATCACTTGCCCGCCCTATCCACTCTGTTATCAAGACGTTTCTCAACAGTGTCACATTCCCCTTTTCAAACCGCTTCTTTTGCTCCCCTGTACACTCCGTACCATGCACCAAAAAAAAAAAACTCGGATGTCCGTCCCCCTCCCCCTTCGTCCAGTTTAAAAGCCCTTTCGCTTCGGTACTCCATCACCCCATATCATTCGCCAAAAGTGAATGCGCCACGTGGGAGGATTGCATACGGAGTGGTGCTCCGTAATATGTAGAAGCATGAGGCTAAATGAGCTAGAGACTCAGAAAAGCCTGAGCTTCACCGAGACCGAAACTCACTAACCGCTGCAGTAGTAAGTTAGTAAGTTAGGAACCATGCAAGCTCTGCAGCTTGCTGGCCTCGGTGCCAGTTGGTTCGAAATATTGATTCCACTGTATGGAACCATACCTGCAGCTCGGAAGAGCATGAAAAGTGCTTGGCCCTTTTCCTCGGTATGTCCGTAGTCCATGTTTATATTCGTTCCCTTATTTTTTCTCAAGGTCTGGAGGGTTCGAACAAGCGCCGTAAAAAAAAAAAAAACAAAAAACCCCTCAAGTCCCCAGTCATGAACCCTTTTTTGCGTGATCTGTCATGAGCACATGGATGTCACAATAAGTGGATTCGGTTGACCCCCCGTCCCACACCCGAACGACAGTTCGTCGTTCAAAAAAAGAGGCAGACACCGGGGATCGAATCATATCAAACGCCGTTGGAAATATGTGGAATATAACAGGGCACACCCATGGCCCGGAAGAACTCGTAACGGGGACATGGGGTTTTGCTTTGAATCCCTGCCCAATAACTAACTACATATTATAGTTTAGTGGTTTGCGGGAACAAGCCATGCCGAGCGGGAAAAAAAACAGGGGTTGGTTTGAAACTTGATAGAAAACGGTTCTCTCCGACGGACGGTTATGAGAAGGAATGAAAAGAAAGGAAATTAGCTGTGATTTCATACATACATATGAGCGTAGAAAGCGGCTTATGTATGTATGTATGTCATGTAAGTATTTTTGAATTCAGGAAAGAGTTCGAACCGAACAATTTCCGATGTGGAGACCAGAAAGGAGGGCCAGTGAGACACGTTGGAGTCTTGGTTACCAACATTCTCAAGCGGTTAGGCGGAATCCTATAGGGGTTTTCTGTACCAAATGGACCATGGTAGACGCAATGTTGGATAAACTACTCCGTAGACGGGGTAAATACGAATTCGAGACGTTCAAAAAGAAGGAAAAAAAACTTGGATAATGAACGGCGTTCACTAGGGACGGACCGCTGCCTTTCTTCTCGGGGGGCTGTTATACCGTATCCCAACCGGGTATTTGACACGCCACCCTTCGCTGTGTGCTTATTATTTGGGCCACTATCGAATCCAGTATTACCAAACAACTTACGTAGGGTGGGCACGGATGATTAGGATGCATAGGCTAGAGCGAATGACCCCCTGGGAAAAAAAAATGGGAATCCTTCAGAGGAAGGGAACGGCAGAATGGCCCCGCGAGGGGGTTAGCTGTGGGGGAAGGGGTTGTTCTCTTATATTCCGCCAGGAGCCCCGTTCTTTTCCTTCGTCTTCGGAAACGGTTTTTTGGTTTTGGTGCGAATTTTTGTTGGCATAATAGAATAACCACGGCGCCCGCATCATAACAATACCAGCAACAATGGCGAGCACAGAGGCTGCACCGGCGCTTCCTGATTATGTGTTGGATTGTGATGCGGTATTGAAGGACCAGGTCGCTTGGCGATATGGACGGGCGCCGGATTATTCGAAAACCAGGCGTATCTATCAAGAAGGTATGGAAGTCAGCGTCTAGTCACATTCTCAGTATGTCACCTTTGCTAATTTCAAATCGTCTAGGCAAGACCATGAACCATGAACCCGGCAGTCTCCCATTCCTCGTCGAGAACCTTGTAAAGAACTGGGAAATCGAAGCCTCGTTTAAGACCAAGATGGACGACTGGCGCACGGTAGACGTCAGCTGCTATAACTTCTCACTGAACGGAGGACCCAAGTCAGACGGCAACCACATGCTCCGAGTAGGCACTTATAACGCGCTCATCCCATCGAACCAGTATTATGACCCGGACAAGCTTGATTTCTCAACGAGCCACAAGGCGTTTAAGAGGATGATGCCGGCGTTTGCGTGGGAGGTGTTGGCGGTGTATAGTGGGCCACCGAAGGTGGTGTTTAAATGGCGGCATTGGGGAGTCATGGCGAATGATTATGTTGGAATGAATGAGTAAGAACCCATGTCTTTTCTTTCTATGTTTTGACATACTTGATCAGCATCAGTCCGGAATCAACAGGAGACTTAGCTGACACGCGCGCGCGAATTTCTAGCAAGGGCGAAAAAGTGCGAGTCAAAGCGCACGGCGGCACGATCGATATCCAGGGAATGATTGTAGCGAAAGTGAACGACAAACTGCAGATTCAAGACCTGGAGGTGTGGATGGACCCGATGGATATGTTCCGACAGATCGCGAAGAATGGGGATGCGGTGATCACGCCGAGAGAAGATGGGGATGAGAGCCCGAGTGAATCGTCTGGATGTCCGATGGCGCATTGATTGTGGCTGTCTGTGTGTCTGGATGTATGTACGGAACGGGAGTACGAGAATATGATGAAAGGGATGGATGGATAGGGATAAAAAAGAGTATGATATTGTGAGAATAAATATACCTATAAAAAGGCATGTGTTTCTCTCATCTTTGGACAATTTATACTTTATATTTTGCGAGTTCTTCTTTGGAGCTGTATATCATTCCAATCCGCATCAGCTCGCAGGCGTGGGGAGGACCACACTCAGCCAGGCGGCCCACGCTTCGTGGATGGATGGTTTTGCTTGGGAATTCTTGCGATCGACACCAACAAAAGGTGGTGGAAGCTCTCCCTTGTTCTTGTTTCTTCTTTCTGTTCTTGGTCTTGTTCTGGTTGTTGCTGTTATGGTTCTTTTTTTTCCCATGATCGTACACCAGCAACAGGCTGGTGGTGGGACAGTGGGTGGTGGACTGCCGAGTGGCAAAGAGTCGCTGGCTGGAAGAACGCGCCGAGAGTGAGGAGACGATGGTTTGTGTGCAAGGAAGAAGAAGAGGAGAAGAGAGGAAGAGAAGGACACTTGATGGAGAGAGAGAAGGAGGAGGAAGAGCTGCTGCTGCTGCTGCTGCCGCTGCCAGTGGGATGGAGCTCTCATTCCTCAATTCCTGCGTTCTTCGCTTCTTTCTTTCTTTCTTTCTTTCTTTTCTTTCTTCTGCTGCTTCTTTTCTCTTGACCCTGAGGCTATTGCCACCCCCTTCAGCTGTGGCTTCTGGCGTTACTGCCACTCACTCTTGCTTTTGCTTTTGCTTTTGTTTCTCCTCGTTTTGTCTCCAATTTTGTGCTCCTGTTTATATCTTTTATTTTTGTCTACTGATTTTATACTCCGTATCAAGAAGGGCACTCAAAATAGTAGCAATCTTCCTCCTCTGACCCGAGAGTTGCTTCCAGTCTCCGTGATCGACAATCATCTCCTGTGCATCTTCTGCTTCTCCTGGAATAGCCGCCTCAGGAATCCTCCGTATTAACTCACTAACCAGAGAGCCAAAAATAGGACTCCACAGACAAGAGTCGAGACTCTTTTGATCCTCTCCAGCGATAGTCAGATCATCATCATCACTCACAAAAATAAAATAAACAACATTTCATTACGGATTATTATCATTATTATTATTATTTTCGGCTTTCGGGAGCTTCAACCGGTTTATCAGATGGGAAGCCCACAGACCTCCTCACGCCCAAAAAAAAAAAAAAGAAATAGATAGTAACTCCTCAACTCGGCTGCTAATTAAAGCAATAGTTCTTCTTGCTTTGGAGTTTAGTTAGAATGCTTTGCAGCCGAATGATCGCTTCCCGCCAACTATTTTTTTGCTTCTTCGTCTGTTTCTGATTTGCTTTTTCTTTGCTGCTTCTTCTGCTTCTTCTGGTTCTTCTGGCTGTTCTTCACCAAAACACGGCGTATTCGCACATCCCCCGCTGTCTTAACCCCACGCCTTCCCTCGCCAACTCCGTCTTTCTCTCTCTCGTTCTTCTTCTTCTTTCGCTCTTCTTTTTTTTTTTTTTTGTTGTTTCTCCAAATCAATTTACGGCTTCATTCTTTCAATTTAATTCAACTCCCGTCTCTTTCTCTACTTCTTCGACTCTTTCTTCTCCGGAAGTAAATTAATCAAAATTATATAAAAAAAAAAGAATTCCATACACCGACTTGTTATTCTCGCCCGCCTCCTCTTTTCGTCTGAACAATAAAATAACAGCCTCGACTTTCCTTCCTCCTTCACTTCAATTCTCTCTTCACAACCACCACCACCACCACCACCACTCCTCCTCTTGTCTCTCCGCTACGCTTTGACATGTCGATTCGTCCCTCGCTCGTCCTACCCTTCACCACCAATCCGTATACTTTTTGACTTCTAGAGAGTTCGAAGCTCGACTGTTGATCCTTCCCATCACCTCCGTCCTTGTCCTCCTCCTTGCACTCACTTTCCATCTCCGACTTTCCAACCCCGTCCGCCGTCTTTCCACTTCACTTCACTTCACAACTGCCCACCACGGAATCCTGAACGCCAAAGAGCATCTTTGATCTACAACAGCAATGGCTTCCTATAAGGTGTGTCCTTCCTCTTCTCCATTACTCGTCTCGTGTTGTCTGGCCTCCATTCGTTCTCATACTCACCCGGCTTTCTCCTCACTTACCAGGAAGCGTCAAATGTCCGGCCCTTCGCTACCAATCCTCACCCGCGTCCGTCCTCCGGCCGTCTACATTCACACTCAATCTCGCTCGGCGCCATAAACACTAACCATCGCGTCACCCGGCGGAAGAGTATGACTTCCAACGCCGCAAATGCAGCTGCCGTGGCTGCTGCCATCGGCGAAGCCGCCCCTTCTCCAAATCTCCCGCCGACCTCCTTTCACCGCCGCGGTCTCAGTGCGCGTCGAGTCGGTCTAGAGTCTACCTCCATGGGCTCGGCCTCGGCGTTCGGTTCCTACCTCGCCCAGCAGAGGAAACACTCGCCGAATTCTCTGGGGAGTAATAGTAATAATAGTAGTCATAATAATCAGAGTGGAGAGGAAACGTCGTCGACAAGTCGGCCCATCAGCACAAAAAACCGTAATCGCCGGGCGAGTGAAGGCTCGCATCTCATGAGAAGCGAAGGAAAGAGATCGTTGACGGAACTGAAATGTGATCGGTGCGGGAAGGGCTATAAGCATAGCAGCTGCTTAACAAAGCATATGTGCGTATGCCCAGTCCCCTCTGCACTTTTATTGCCTTCTTGTTATCCCCTTCAGCCACCAATTATTCCGTGAACACGTATTGCGGGTGTCGTCGTCGACTGCTCCATGCATTTCGAGCCCGCCATATAGTTTCCCGGATACTTCCTGACTCCGTATCCCTTCAACAATCACTGTCAGAACCTGGTTTGTTGACTTCTCTGGATAGGTGGGAACATGACCCGGCATGGGCGTATACCTCCAAGTTACTCATCTCCAAACATCAACAAGTGCAACTTCTCGAAGCTGCCACCGTCCTCGTAACCATGAACCAAGAGCCATCGGACACTGCCACCTCCGGTGATTCCGATCGATCATCCACATCTCCCACTGCCTCAGGCATCTCAGAGATGCGGGACGAGCTCAGCTCAACCGAAACCACACCGCCGCCAGCAGGCGAAGAATCTGTCACGAAATTGGATGATCATCGCTATGGCTCGTCGTCGTTCTCTCGCTCGTTCCAATCTGTGCCTTCGAGTTCATTTGCAGATAGTGCACCGTCGTATTCGCCCACTAGATCCCATTTCCGCCAGTCGAGCACTGACACTCGACCATCGACCGCTGATACCGGAGGAGTTTTGGATGACGATGAGGCTGGATTGGCCGCGGCCATCGAGTTATGCAATTTTGGCACCCCTAGAACAAGACCGACCGTCCTAACATCCGATATTCCTCCCGTACCTCCATTGCCAGCGCACTATCTAAGCCAGAGCATGAGCAGCAGCACTCAAATCGGTGGCAACTCACAAAACACCGCTCGAAGCTTCGATGTTCGAAGCACGCTTTCCAAAGACTCTTCATCCACGCCAACCATGTATAATCCGTTCCTTGTCAATCCTTCTTATAAGATCTCCGATGAACGAGACGTCAAAATGCCCGATGTGAAAACGATTCAGGAGGAAGACGACGATGATTTCGATCGAGGATCGGCGGTTCCAATGGACGAGGACGATGATGGTGTCTTTGGAAAGATGGAGGAGTAGAAATTCAAGATCGAACAAAAGAACATAAGCAAATGGTTTTTCTTTTCTTTTCTTTTCTCTTTTCCCATATATACGGCCGCAGTAATTCAGAACGTCTATCCCTTTTCTTTTCTCTTGTTTTGTATCTTCCAGTTTTTATTTCTTCTTTTATTTCTCTCCTTTCCCTCATGTGCCCGCTTCCCACACAAACACACATATACTCTCTCTCTCTCATTCTAGTGTTTTATACTCTTTTCTCATTCCTTGATTTTTTCCTTGTTCAACAACTTGATCAACATCGACCGACAAACCTCTGACGACATCATCATCATCATCCCCGGCCCCGAACCGAAAACGGTTTCATGATGTGGTTGGGTAACTAGAGAGAGATTATCCGCTGATCGACATTCTCGAAACAATTCGCGCCGGTTCGTTTCGACGCGGGGAACGGGGACTCGGGAAGGGTGTTTTTCTCCTGTGAACTTGGAAATTTTTCGTGATGAACGGGGTAATTGTTATACGAAAAAATATTCTTTCTCCTTCCCCACAGATTGTACGCAGCGATGAGCGAAGTGATGATGTTTCCCACTTGTCATGATCATCATAAACACGGGTGATGAAATTCTTTCTTTTCTTTCTTTTTCGCCCTCCCTCTCTCTCTCTCTCGATCTCCCGATCTCTTACCTAGTTACCCATCCCTAGGCAAAAGGTGCTGCTGGTGTCTCCCGCCTTTTTGCTCGTAATGCCGACAATGCATTGAAGCCCTCCTTTTCCCATCTCTCTCTCACCCTGTCTCTCTGTGTGTCTTTTGCAGGAATATTATAATGTTTTTTCCATCTCTCCTGTTTTTTCTTTCGTGCCGTCAATGCTGGTCTTCTTTTTTTCCTTAGGAAGTGGGCTTTCTTAAAAACCTGCCAATCATGCGGTGTACAATCTATATATATACACATTTTTTTCTCTCTCTCTCCCTCTCCAGGTCTTCCTCTTTTTTTTTTTACACTTTTCTAAATATTTGCGGCTTTTTTTTTTCGCCAATTATCATTCTCGTTCGGGAGTGGTTGAATCCCCCATGGATACTTAGTGTTTACTTTATTGTGTATGTGTAATATTTTATTTTCTCGAAAAGGGATTCGTTCGTGAGAATGAAAGAATGAACAAAAAAATTAAAACGCCATCGAGGTATGAGTTTCGATTTACTTCACCGAAAACAGTAATCCGGAAGTGTCAATTGAGCAATTGAGAACGCCCAAAATGACTAAGCTGCAGGTTAATTGGATATTTTGAGTCCTTCTCTGTGCGGAGAATTGAAGATGGACTTTTGTTTTCGAACTGGATGACTTGAATAATTCTCCTGTATATACATACCTATGGAGTAATGCGATGGTTTTCAATAGCCGGGAATTGTCATCTCATTGATGTGTCTCGTGTTCCCGACCTTTTTTTCCCGCATACTTCAGTATCTGGCATTACAACCCTGTCTACCTTGCCATCCGTTAACAGTCAGAAACCCTGGAGGTGGACAGTCAGACTTCGAAAAAATATTCAAGAATCGTCTCAATTCTCGGCTACCATCTGCTTGTTGAATGAATGGGCCCTTTTTTTGCTAGGATGCTGCGAGCAAACCAAATGCATACCCTAACTATATGAGCCCGATTTGCCGTCCACGACCAACGCTCTTTACTTGTCTGTTTGGCATCAACATCGAGTAAGTGCTGTGTGTCACGGACAAGAATCACAGCTCGCTTAAGTAGTATGGATGCTCGGCTCATTTATCAAATAAGACAGCCTTCTGGTGGCTCATCTCTGGAAGGGAAGCTGTGTTCGTCTGACGGACCTCTAATAAAGCGTGGTCTCCGCAAGAGATCAGATACGAGGTGGTTTCGAAATAAACGGAGGGGGCCGAAAGTATTCCGAAGACTGCCTACTCAGGTAGGTTTCAATGCCACGAGTCTGAGGATCCCCTGTGCGTGTCCTTGTTGTGGTTCTAGGGAGTTCAACATCTGGGAGGTTTGATGGTTTCCCGAGAGTTGAATCGAATTATTACAAACTTCCGGAGTATGTTTAATAGAGATAGCAGCTTCGGTCGAGCCAACCTCAACAGGGACCCATAATTAGCTCTGTCGAGAAGAACGGCCTTCCATCTGGTCGAAGCATGCAGCCTAAGACATGCAGCGCGGGGTATAAGAGCAAACGATGCAGGGGAACCCAAACCGTTTCCCAAGTGCTCTGGCCACGAATATATATCCCCTCTTCCTGGGCTGCTGAATAAATATTAAAATGTTTATTGTCGTTTAACACCATCTCGCGGCATTGCATTTTACCAGCAACTTTTACACCGAATCCACCTGAAAGTTATAGCGGGATATCCCAGCACCCAAAAAGCACCTCTCTCGACTCTTTACACTATTTTCACTTAACAGGATCAAATTCCTCCGTTGCATTGCTCAGTACTCATCGGAATCTGCACTGTTTCTGTCAAGAAATCGAATTCACCGCAAGATGTGCCACAAAGAAGACCCCACTACTCCGTACTTATACATGGAAATGCGGCCATCGAATGCCGGAGTTCCCCCACGTTCAAATTCACCCATGCGGTGAGGCCCGGGAGAGAGGTTCGCATTGCACGGAGCTGACGCCCCACGTCCAAAGGCTCTAGTCGCGGTCATGCCTCAAGAAATGTTTGCCCAAGCTGCCGGAATAAGAAAGTGCCACCGAAACCCAAGGATGACGGTAGCGCCGGCGCTGGCGGATCAATCTCCTCAAGTAATTCAGGCGCAATCGCGGTTGGTGCCTGAATTTGTAGGTAAATCCTCAAAATCAGGTTGCTTTTTTTGCATTTATGGAGGTTAATATCAGGCCCGAGGCAGTGACACACCGGTCCCTCCTGAATAAGATATCCTGACTGTGTGGGAGGCCAACTAATCCATTGAACTCCGTAGTTTACGATTGAAACAGTCATTTTGATCACTTCAGTCCTTGGAGGTTTTGATTTTTAAGGAAGAGGACGAGTAACTGCACTGACGGAAAATAAGAATCTGGGGGCTATCCCTCACATTATTTGTGTTTTTCAAATTATTTGGCTACTGTAACTACTCCATAGTTATACATAGCTGGACAGTTCAAACCATTTTTCAAAAACTTCCTGATTACCTAGATACTTTGACTGAACTTGTTCACTGCCCCTGTCCATGTTTCAATCAAGCCTTGTTGAGGCTAGCAGTCACCTGATCATTTTTTTACCCCTTTCTGAACATCTGTCGAAGACTTGCATCCTCAAAACAAACAACTTTCTGAATGAGGTTTACAGACATTTCAGCATTGCAACTATAGAAGCTTCTGTATTATCCATTTGACCTTCTCTTCTACTATATATTATTTTCACTGTCTATAATATCCTTATTTTTAACTCGCCCATGTCAGAAGTAATTATATCGCCTTCTCGCCCCGACCGCATTGCAATCGGCAGCACTGGAGAGATATGTGAAATAAGCGAATCACGCGTTATCAAACATCCGAGATCCTATCCCGGTGGAACAGCATATAACGAGCTGCGTCTGACTTTGATGGATACTGAACGACGCATCTATGAACGTCTCGGATACCACGAGGGAATTCTTCCCTACTTCGGGTCTTGTGCTGCTGGAGCGATTGAATTGGCGTATGCAAAGCAGGGAGACCTCGAGACGTATATAAAAACATGCTCTCCACCACCCAAAGCACTACGAAGAGCATGGATTCGAATATTGATGAGAGCCTTCCATCATATCTACTCTCGCAGGGTTCTTCACCAAGATGTTAAAGTGGATAACATCCTTATCGATTATGATTCTCCGAAAGTAGCTGATTTTGCCAACGGTTCCATATTTCCCCTTGATGCAGATATGGCCACAATTTGTGCGCAAGATCCGCTGTCTCGAGTTGATATCATGGGAATTGGCAGTGTTATCTATTCGATAGCTGCATGGAATGTATACACCTTTGACTATTTTGAAGAAGAACGCTGGCCCTGGCCAGATGAGGTACCAAATACCGATGGTATCGATTATCAAGAGATCATCGAAAAATGCTGGAGGAACGAGTATGACAATATTCAATTGTTATTTGACGATTTCCAGTCAAAAGATCACGAAATGCCTCGGGCAGAGTTCATGATGTGGTTTTGCATAGTTCCATCGCTTATGTTCGTCTCAGGATATTGTTTGAGCGTGGGTGCTTGTGGTAGCGGGTTTCGTGTTTTTTAGCCAGAGTCGGGATGGATATTGCGGTCTTACACTATTCATTTTTTAAGAGAGTTTGTGATCTTGCTTGCGGTTTTTTTGAGCGAGATTTGGGCCCTTGTGTGTTACGAGATAGTATATGATTCGTTGAAAAGCTGTCTGGATTTGTTCTGTCCTTATATTCAACGGTGTGTAGGCACCGCGGCGGACGATGCGGCTAGCTTGCCGACATTAACTACATGATGAGATCAATTCGTAGACGAAGTGGCTCGAAAGAGAATTGTCAAAGTTTACAAAAGTGGTCAGAGTCGTTAAGGTAGGGTGGACTTCACAAAGCTGTCATGTCAAAACGACAAGCGCAAAATCTTCAAATTTCCCAATAGGGTAACACGAATTAAGTACTGTACATCAACAACAACGAATGTGCTCTTCGGCATTAAAAACTCCTCCTGTCATCATCTTTCGATCTCCAATGAACCTGCCTATAGGCTAGGTACTTCAAAACTTCATCGTCAAACTCCTCCTTGTATCTTCCTTATGAAATTGCCCACCGGCATCGACATCTTCGTTCTTCCAAATCACCACAAAAATCACCCGTAGGCTTCAACAAATTGCTTCTTCACTTCATCATCAAACACCTCCATGTATTCTCCTCAAATTGCCCACCGGCATCAACATCTTCATTCTTCCAAGTCACCACAAAAATCGCCCGCAGGCCTCTCCCAAGTCCCCAACCACCACAATCCAACTGTGCCCTAGGCATTTTCACCACCGAAAGTCGCCCGTAGGCCTTCCTCAAATTCTTCACCACTTTATCCGTAGACGTTTTTCACCATCGATGATTGCCCATAGGCCTCTCTCAAATGTTCGACCGCTCCAACTCGATTTGTTCAAAGGAATTTTCACCACCAGAATTCGCCCGTAGGCCTTCAACACGTTTTGATTCTTCACTCGCCCGTCGGCGTCTCTCGGATTTTCAACAGCTTCAACTCGGCTTTGTGCGCAGGAATTTTCATCACCAAACTTGCCCAATGGCCTTTGTAATTGTCATCAGCACCAACTTCGCCGGTTATGACAAGGTATCATTCTTCTGAACAACGACCACAAAAGCCCGCCCGTAGGCTATTGTGGACCGCTCAACATCTTGTCTGTAGGTATTTCTCGAGTCTCGAGTCGTCAATGTCTTTCCGCTCTTGTAAAATCGCCCGCAGGCCTTCTCAAATCGTCAAGTCTTCTTCAACCGCCGGGTATGTCTGTAGGTATTTGGTTTTTATCGCCGGCCTTGGTCTCGGTCTGGTAAATGTTCTTTCTGATTGTGGTGACCAACCACCGACCAACGACAAACAACTCACCTGAACTGCATCAAAGAACCTCGGGCACTGTGATATCCCTTATGATCCATCTGGCCTTAAAACCATTCTCACAGGATGTAATCCACACTTCCTCACACCAAGAAACATGCTTGGGCATCTCCGCAGCCAAGAGCGAGTTTCCTATCCCCAAGCAGAAGAGACCAGGAAAGAACAAAGCAGCTCCAAGGACAAGACGGCGAACGAAGCTGGTTACAAAGAAAAGAGCCTCTCTTAAACCCGGTCAAGAATGCCCATTGACTCGATCGACACCACCCCATCACCCGGAATATTGGAATTACAACAGATGCAGCCAGGTAGAGGGAGAATAGACCGAAGTCCATTCTCACCAATCATACCTGTCATTCTCTGAAAACCATACCCCGAAATGACAGAGTTAAGCGAAGACGTCGTCTCCGGAACAGACTCAACCACGGTTGTCCAAGAGGATTCTCCTTGGCCAGTTCGAAACGCTTCGCTCATCCCCTTTACTAACTTTGAACTCTCCAGAAGGTCTCTTCGTTTCGAAGAATCGGAAACTCGAAGGGGGAGAATACTTACACATGTTTCAGGGGAAGACAGTGTTGTGAGACAGGAATTCGGTGCCTACCAGATTGGAGAACAGGGGAAGAAGAAGAGAGGTCAAAACCGAAACACACCGTACAGGCAAAACTCTGCAGCCAAATTGACTGGAGGACAGGCTAGTGGGCTACAGCCTAGCTCGCCTGTCCCTCGGCTTGACGAATTACTTCGTCTTGCCGGGCAAAAAGCGCCGCCTTTGCTCTGCGTTGGCGCGTCTTTTTCGACGGTCGGTTTGCCCGTCGCTTCTTCTTGGAGCCGGAATCAGCATCGCCAGCCTCCTTATCGGATTCGGCGAGCTGCTCCTGCTCCGGCCCTTGAGGTTCCTTGACCTCCTCCGTCTCCTCTTTAGTTTCCGGACTGGATTCCGGCACGTCCTCCGCTTGAGGTTCGGTAGAGTCAGTGAGCAAAAGCATCACTGGCTCTTCTTGGGTTGTCGCTGCTGCGACACTTTGCTCTTGCTCGGACGTTACCGAGAGGAGCTCTTGGGCCCGCAGTACCCTCATCATTCCGAGGCGTTGGACCTCGTTGAAAACAGAGGAGGTGGATAAAACCGCCTCCTGCTGCTCTCCCGGTTGGTCCTTGGCCTCTTCCTTCTGATTCGACGTTGGAAGAGCCCCTCGCACAAGAGGGCGGTTGCCAGTGTACAGGACGAGTTCCCAACCCTTCACGGAGACCTTGGCTTCTGTATTGACAGGACCCTCAACTTCGGCCGGAGCCTCCATTTCAGGACTGTCAAGCTTGACAGGGGCCTCAGGTGCAGGCTTGTCAAGCTTGACAGGATTGTCAGCCAAGCGTGCCGGTTTCCTGGACCGGGCACAGAAGTGGATAAAGAGAAGGCCGCAGCTCAGGGAGCTGAGCACGGTTAAAACAGCAGTAACAACGGCCTCCTCCCTCGTCAATCGCTCGCTAGAGGCCAGTCAGATCAATCACTCAAGAAAGGCGAGGTAAGATATGTATATCAAGGGTCTTACGAGGCTTTGCTCTGCGGAGAGCTTCTTCTCTTGCTCGCTGTCGGCACGGGGATGATGCGCGTCGGCACGGGCACCGAACGCGTTGGCGGCACAAAAGGCCCTTTGATCCCCCCGTTGTTGTAAAATTCGACCAGCCGAGCCAACTCTGCAGCGTCGTACGATTCCGTCCCCGTTGGCCGGCTACACGGTCCTCCTTTGAGGAGCCAGCCGGCCAACGAGGCGGTCTCGATCATGCCGCCAAACACCAGCGAGGCCTTCGTAGACCTTGCCACTCGCCCCACGAACGAGTTCTGCGGCCCAATATCTGTGAATGGCACCGGGAAAAAGGTACCCCAAAGGGTAAAAACGGAGGCAAAGAAAAGGTAAGTTGTTGGGAGCATTGTGATTGAGGTAAGAGGTGTTTGTAAATAGATATGAGAGTTTT
Source organism: Nannizziopsis barbatae (assembly GCA_014964245.1). Taxonomy (NCBI): domain Eukaryota; kingdom Fungi; phylum Ascomycota; class Eurotiomycetes; order Onygenales; family Nannizziopsiaceae; genus Nannizziopsis; species Nannizziopsis barbatae. Next base: position 3,494,389 of record JACVYH010000003.1, read on the forward strand.
GTAAGGTTGTGGTGAGAGATATGTAGAGGAAGAGTGTGAAAGAGTGGGTGAAAAAGAAGGAAGAAAGAGAAAGAAAGAGAGGAAGAGATTGTGGGAAAGAGATTTATATAGTGGGAGAGAAGCGAGGTCACGGGGGACAGCACGTGGAGGGGGGAGAAGGTGCTGGAAAGGGAAAGTGAGGGCAAAAGATGTCCTGTTGCTGGAGAAACTGGTGAATGGAAGGTCGCAGAAGACGGGAAGTTCCCTTTCGAGCAGCCAGACACAAACAGCACAAACACCAGGCGGGGCAGCGAGCCGGAGACCGGGAGAGGGTTGGAAGGTTCCGTTTGAAGAGACAGGGCGGACCCCGGGTATCTTTGGCCGAGTAGGAGTGAATGGAAAGGAATTGATATGAAAATCATATACACTTGAATTTTAGCATAATACCAGCGCTTTTATGTATCTTAACCCAGCATGATTAACAGCTGTAGACCATGCTCCTGAACGCCCATACATAGCTGTCGTCAACATGCAGTAGAACCAAACCTTGGGATATAAAAAGAGAAAATGTAGAAGAGGCACACACTCGCAACGCCCTAAGATATTCAATCGAGATCCATTTCCTCGTGAGTACCGCCGTCCACCAACAGCTTGGTCTTCTTCTTCTGCCGCAACTGTTCCTTTCCAACAACGTGGCTGGCATTTTTGTTCTTTTGTTCTTCCAGCGATACGCCCTTCTCCAGCATCTGCAGCTCTTTCCGAATAAGATGCTCCCCCTCGGCGACCACTCTGCGGTTCTCTGCTCTCTTCCTGTCTCGAGCAATCTTGCCCGCCAGTCTTCTCTTCGTAAACACACGCTCTCTTCTCTGTCTGATCTCCTCCACACGTTCCATAGCCTTGACTGTGGCCGCAACAAGGGTTCGGTCGTACTTGACGGGGATGTTTCGCTTTTTGGAGAATTGGGATAGGAGTAAGGAGGAGTCGACAATCATCTCTTTGCCGCGGAGTGCTCGGTGAGTCTTGGTCCACTTCAGCTTACGCGGTTGACGCTTCATCTTGAAATTTTTGTGGCATTTTGATCGGCAGAAGCGGAATTGGCGGGCATCGTTGCGGACAAATGTGATGCCCTTGGACGGATAGACCGGCCGGGAACAGAGATGGCACGTTTCAACCCTGGAGTATCTGTTAAATCTGGGCTCATTTCTAATGTATGCCATCAATAAGGAGTACCCTACCTCATGTTTGGTTATTTTGATTGTTCCCTGCTTCAATAAGTAATAAGTTCAAGCTGTTTTATAAAAAATTTGGTGATGTGAGGTTGAAGTGGAAACTGAACGCTAAACCATTTTCGTGCTTAGCGCCATTTTTGCCTCCGTCCAGGAACCCAAAAGAAAAGAAAATGGATGCATTTTGCCATCATGATTTTTTGTTCTACATCTTCACTAATTCATATCTTAGAGGAGTAGATAATTTGCGGTCACTCATTGTCGAAATTTTCAACTGCAAGACCACACTATCCTAATAGTCACCATGACTTCAGTTATTGCCGTGGGCATTGGCGTTGCCGCAGCCGCCTTCTTTGTATGATCTCTACGGTCACCTTTTGATTAATCAAGACTAATAAAATTTCTTCCCAGGGCCGTGCTGGTTTGGTCGCTTTCCGACGTTACAGAGGAGGTGTCAACTCGATGGGAAAGGCGTTTTATAAAGGCGGCTTTGAGCCCCGCATGAATCGCCGAGAGGCATCTTTGATATTAGGCCTTTCGTACGTACCGCCGCCTTACCTTGGAGTGCCTATTTTCTTCCGCCTTCTCGCGATAATTTTATCATACTAACAAGAATCTCCGATATATAGTGAACGCACACTTACCAAAGATAAAGTCCGCGGGAATCACCGAAAATTGATGCTCCTAAACCATCCTGACCGTGGCGGAAGTCCATATTTGGCGACGAAAATCAATGAAGCGAAGGAGCTGCTGGAAAAATCGAGCTGAAAAGAAAGATTTACCTCTGAGATATGAGAAGAACTGAATGCTCCCGGGTAGTCTTCATTTTTAAAACAAGATCGCGATGCGGCTTTTGTACAGTGAAATTTCGATTGGTTTCTGCATAGCATGGCGTTGGCGGGTGCTATAGTTAAGAGCGGATTACTACGGTTTGGATTTTATGGAAAGCATTCGCGAAATACTCCCCTCTACTTTATTGAATACCGCGATCAGAAGACGGCGATGATGAAATCGTTTTTGATATACCGATTTTACAAATTTCAGAATCAGACTATACATTTTAAAACGAAGATACAGTGTTGACTCTATTGGAATTACGAATTGGCTCGTCTCACTGCCGATGGCAAGACATCTAAATGAACTTGCTAGACGGATTGCCCAGGTGCCCGATAGAAAATTCGCTAGCAGGTCACTACAAGAACATGAATCAACAAATCCGCTAGGTTTCTCGATCTACGGAGACAGCGAAGAGTGGAACTAGCATGGTCTTGGCATGATTTCAGGTTCTGAAAGAACCGTTAGCACGTATGAAGTCCATTACACTCTCGTCGTCACTAGAAGGATGTACCGAAGAAGTACGCTCCTACAGGCACCTTTTATCTAAATTTCCAATAAGCCCTACGATGCATGGCAACTGATCATCCTGTGCGATAAAATCCTGATATGTTGATATCTAAGACTAAGCAGAAAACTTATCAACTCCTCGGCTGAAATCTGAAAAATCTTCGGTGGGTCGCTTTTCGTCCACTTTGGCACGCCGCGCGGCGATAATCCATATGCGTAATTGAATCAGGGAAAATACGTGTCCAAGATTGATGGTTATTATAATCCGGGGCAAATGCAAGATAGGGCTGAGGGGCTCTGTGGCGACTACATACGAAATTCCCTTTTGATGAAAGCCATAAATCCCTAGGAATCAAGTAGATATCACATTCAACAGTTTATATATATTTGTTTGATCATCCAACATTCATTAATTTTCACTTTCACAGACCCCGCTGGATAGCCAAAATATTAAAAGCAAGGAGAAGTGGAGAAGAAAACGTCGAGTCATGCCGTAGGATCTACCATCGTTCAGGTCTTTTGTTCAATCAACTAAGCCTCCTTGGGTTCACCGTGAGACTTGCATGAAAGGCTTCGAATTTACCGCATAGCATCCATGCCTCCCTGTAACGAGGCCTCGAGGTCATTTGGTTGGCCAGTGCTTGGAACCGTCTCTTGAGGCCGAGGTTCGTCCTGTTTCCAGGCCCCGGCATTCTCGTCGGGAATGGGGACTGCTTGCTGGACTGTGGGCTGCTGGCCAGCGTTGCCAACCTGCATATGTGGCTGTCGGACGTGGGCACGGAACCTCATGACTTCATCCAAAATCATTTTTCGCATATCATGGACATCATCGACGACTTCGAAATGGAAATCGAATGTTGTTTTGCAGGTCGGCTCGTCGGAAGCGTCATGCCAGATTTGTAGATATGGATGTTCGAGGGCCTCTTCGACTGAAATGCGAGAAGATGGGTCGAACGCCAACATGAGGTCGAGAAGATCTAGGGCTTCCTGGTTTGCGTTCGGGAATAGCCTTTGAAACGGAACTTTTTGCATGGGTGGTAGATTACGAACGTACTCTTGGGCACGGGGAGATCCGATGCGGCAAAGAGTCTCTTCACTTGGAGTTCCGAGGTAATGAAGGATTTGATTCAGTTGATCCACATAATCACGTCCCTTGAAGAAGGGTCGTCCTCCGAGCAACTCCGCGAGAATGCAGCCGACGGACCAGACGTCAACTGAAGATCTATTAGCCAAATTCAGGTGATGATGAAGAAGAGTGACGTACTAGCTTTGGTATAACTCGGGAAGCTCAACATGATTTCTGGAGCACGATACCATCTTGTAGCAACATACTCAGTCATATAACCCGCATTCTCGTCTGGGTCAATAGAGAAACCACGAGCAAGACCAAAATCGCAGATTTTGAGCTCGCAGTCGGCATTGACTAGAAGATTGCCTGGTTTCAAGTCACGATGTAAAACATTGGCAGAATGGATATATTTGAGACCACAAAGGATTTGATAGATGAAGGATTGGAAATGAGCATCAGTCAAGGGCTGGCCGGATCGGATGATGGCAGCGAGATCGCATTCCATAAGTTCTATAATAGTGTCAGTATAGTTTTCAACGCTGCAGATATGTGGAAGCCTAACCCTCGTACAAGTAGACCTCGTTGAAATGGTCGGGCCTGGGAATGTCCATGTCATAGAGACAGGTGATCTTCAGTATACGTTAGTTGTGTAGACTTCAAACGTAATGGTAATGCGTCAACATACATTCCGGTGACCGCGGAAGTGCTGCAAGAGCTTGATCTCTCTCAAAGCTCGTTTGGCAAGGATCTTCTTACTGAAGACATTGGTGACCTTTTTGATAGCGACACCTTCACCGGTTTGGACGTTCGAAGCGGCACTATTCGGGTAATAATAGTCAGAATTTATTCTGGACAGAAAATCAATAGATCCCGTAGGCAATGTTGTTGGCAAGCAGTGTGGACGTCGTTTCATCAGGTAGGCTTCGGGCCGCAGACGCTCGTACCAGAACTACCCCGCCAAACAAGTGTAGATAGAAAATAACCACCAACATACCATACTATGCCGTATGCGCCTTGGCCAACTTCTTTCGTGACATTGTACCGCTCATCGACGATGAAATCCTGGTTGAACACCTTGAACACCTTGCGTCCCTGAAGATCTGACATTGTTGCAGAGGTAAATCACATGTAACTACTGAAGGCCGTTTGAATGTCAGCGTCTAGTCGTCAGGATTTTTGAGAGAGGATCACTTACCTTTGCACGGTTTAGAATCAGAAGTGCCAAAGACTAATAACCAAAGATTGAATAGGTATGGTCCAGAAAGGCGACTATTCGATATGAGAACGAGCTAAACGATGGTAAGAGAGGAGCCAAAACGAGAGTAACGGTCGTACACTTTTCGATGAACAGGGCACGATAGGGGAATCCCGACAGTAAAATCGAATATCGTACTGTTTTTCAACTGAAAGGCCAGCGAGTGGAAAATTTCGAAGAAACAAGACGGCGGTTAGTAGGTATCTTGCTCTTCGGAAATCAAAAAACGAAAGGGGGGTAAAAGCGTTAAGGATCGGACTGGGAGGAGGGATCGTTTGCTTGGTTCAAGTGGGCGTCAAAGTTGCTGCGGGTCACAGCCAATGGAGCCCTAAGAAGAACTAGCGTGAGTCAATGCAGAAAAAAGCAGCAAATTGGATAACAGAATCGCAGATCAACAACGTCCCAAGGGTTGTGGATGGGGTCTCAGAAATTGGACGATTCTTGCTATCAGCTGGCTGAATTTTGAGCGAGGGGCTGTTGACAGGGAGTCTGTTTGGCTTGCTGATCACCAACAGTAATAAAAAATGCAATAATTTCAGCGTGTAACACGGCTGATTATCCTGGTTGGAGGATTGCTGTGAAGTATCTTTCCATTTGCACCTTTTTGCTGAGGAATTTTGTGATATTGGTTGCGTAAAACGGGCTGTTTGCGGAGTTGACTGCTTTTCTGCAGGACTCTTTTGAATTTCCTGGTCAATTCATCTGCATGAAGCACGAATGGTTGATCAATTTCTGAACAGGGCACATTGCTTTTTCTTTCTCAAGGCGAAACTGCTGGGATGAAAGTTTCGAATGCGGCTCTTCCGGGCTGAGCGAGCCTGAGACAGCAATGCAAGCTTGCTCATGTGCACTTTGCAACAGGCAAAATTATACGGAGCATATCAGAAAAAGATTTCTTGGAATTTTTGTATTAATCAAGCTGTCTTACTGGAAATTGCAACCACACAGCTGCCGGGTACTGCGAATTGAACCGGGAAAATCGAGTTATCAGGAGAATCATCCCTCCGCGAAAACCTTTCCACGCCTGTCTAAAAGATTGCTACTGTGCAACTGAAGTTTCATTAGCACAGAAACCTCGTCATCACAATCGTCATCGGCCACTACGAAAGAGCTTGATTTTTTGGGATACGGAGTACTCCGTACTGCTATCGAGTTCGAGACTCTCACCGTTTGTCCTTCGAAGGACGAGGATCCCTACACCTCGGCTGGAAGGAATATCCCTGTTTCTCAACGCTCTATGGGATGCCTGGCGGTCAAGCTGAATTTCACAAAAAATCTTCGAGCCTTCTCGAAAACTCTTATTTGACGAAGTTCAGGCTTGAGTTGACCAACATGATTAGGTTGGCACCGCTTGGTCGTCCATGCTACTTCACATTTCTGATTTCTCGAAAGCGCTTGACGTGACTCTCGCAGCGCACTAAATTTCTACTTATATACTCAGGGGCAGGGTATTTCTTCGGCATTCTGCGATGGATTGGATCGCACTGTCTCGATTGGTTAGGATTGTATAATGGTTAAGCACCAGGTCTCATGTTTGTTTGAACGGGATGCCTTATCCTAGCTTTGATGTGGGTGGGTGAAATCTTCGCCTCTAGTATAATGACCAAATCCAACGGTATCAGGGAGTTAGGCCCAAGGAATGATTGCTTTGTGGCTAGAATCGAATTAATTGGATCATGCCACAATTTGGAATTGGCGAAGGACTTGTATGTCCAAATCGTTCAGGGCTAATTCTTAGCACTTTAGGAATGACCTCTTATAGCCGCATCTCATGAGGGTTCTTTGGGCCTGATGCGACCATTTGATGCCCATCCCTGTGCAGATCAAAGTCTTCTGCACTGAAGGTACCAACTCGATGCTGATGGTGAAAATGATAAGTTGACAAATCAGATGTGCAATCAATAGCTTTGAAATCGGACCAGCCTGGCCCGTCGGGGAGAGCGGACAAACCATCAGATGTTTGATGAAGACAATTTTTCAATTCAATCGCATACTATCCCGCTAAGTCGATGCTTTCTTTCTCCAAATCAGGGAGCTTTGCGCTAAACGTACGGAGTACTGTATGTACTGGCGGTGTACTCCGTAACAGGTAGTCATGGTCTCTTATTTCACAGGGGCTGTTTTATTTGCTGATCTGGTCATGTGACCGCGCGACTTCTCAAAAATATCTTGAGAAGACTCCTGGTTCGTAGTCGGCGCGTTGCCAATTACTCCATAAGGCTCAGCAGGATGCTAGGTGTGAGCATACGCACTACATATTTGCAAAGGTTTTCGTTATCTCGTTGTATGGAGCGCTTAAGAGGCAGGGCAAGGGAAAATTTCGAGTGTGCCCTGAATAAAGAATTTCCACTGACGATAGATCTGATACCTCACTTCGTGGTGGCCTATAGGTATATCACATTGCGTTTCTATCGGGAGAGACACCGTGAGATCTATAGTGGGATTATGACATTTACTACGAAATATACGTAGTAGAAACCCTAAAGAGTTATAGGATCTAGAATTAAGACCCTTGCTAATAGTCAGCTGCCATTGGACAATTTAGATTAATAGACAATTGATCCATGTTCGACCGAGCTTCAGTTGTGTGAGTGAATCGGGGAACCCGAAAAGCGATTTTTGCTAATGCTCACAGGGCCGGCAAGGCGACTCCGTCGCCCCGCATATCGCTTCCACCGCTAAATACGGTCTGGCCGTCTTCGACATGACATCTGATAACTTGGCCTCTTCCAAACATGTGCCTATCAAATCCTTCCAGAATTTTGATTGAATGGCCAAGTTTTCTGAGTCCTTCGGCCACAGACTCGGGTATCCCTTCTTCCAAATATACTGTTCGATCAATTTTGGCCACGGAATCTGGGTGACCAGCGCCGATACAGAAGCGAGGCGCATCAAGAGCAGACTGCGGAGTTCCTTGAAATGCAAGCATGTTCAGAAGAACCTGGACGTGACCCTGGGGTTGCATAAAGCCTCCCATCACACCATAAACGGTGTGTAACGAGTGATCTTGTGGGTTGGTGACCATCGCAGGGATGATAGTATGATATGGTCGCTTGCGCGGGGCAATCACATTAGGGTGGCCTGCCATCAGGGAGAAGTTTGAACCCCGGCATTGAAGGGGAAAACCACAGCCCTTTGGAACGATGGAGGTCCCGAAGCCCCCATAGAGGCTGTTGATAAATGAGATACCGTTCCCTTCTTTATCAGTCACTGCAAAATATACGGTGTCACAGTGATTATGCGCCGGACTACCGTGGTCGAGGATGTCTGTTGCTTTCTTCGGATCAAACAGTTTTGCGCGCTCGGCTAGATATGCTGGGGAGATAAGCTCCTGGGATGGCACCCGCTCGACATCGGGGTCCGTCACCCACCACGACGCATCAGCGAAAGCAATCCGTAGACTCTCGATCACAGCATGGAGGTACTCTACCGAATTGTGCTGCTCCGGTGAAAAACGCGGGATTTTCCCTGTGCGGGATAGCTCTTTCATGATCCCGAGTGCCATCAAAGCAACGATGCCTTGGCCGTTTGGAGGATGTTCCCAGACTTCGACCTCGCCCCCGCCTTCGCGTTTGAGGCCAAAGTCGCTTGGATTGATCTTGAGTGAAATTGGGTCGACCTCTTGGCTACCACATTCTTCATGGTATTTGAGGTCGTCAAGACTCAGGTAGCCTCCCAAGTCATTCACAACTTTGACAATCTCGTTGGCAATTCTACCTCTATAGAATCCTGCCTTGCCCTCTTTCGCTAGAGTTCGAAACGTCTGGCCAATAGCCGGGTTCTTTACGATCTCGCCCGGCAAGGGATACCGAACGCCATCTTCTGCTTGTGGATCGGCTTTGAGTATCTCTCTGAAATTTGGTGAGGCTTTGCGGATGGCTCCCTCACACGATTCCCACTGTTCCGTCCTGTTAGCGCGACGGTTTCATTCCCAAGCCCAAATGTATATTGTCTTTACTTACGAAGGTTGAGGCAAGCTCAGAAACCGGAAATCCATTCTCTGCTAGCTCAATGGCAGGCATCAGGATCTGCTCGAGAGTTACTCGACCACTGCCAAACTTCTCGACTGTATCCACCCATCCCGCGGCCGCACCAGGTGTCGTCACAGCGTGGACATTCTGCATAGGAATGCCACCCACTTCTCCTGGTGCGAGGCCTAGGTCCGCGCGAATTTTGTCAAGGGTCAAATTCCCCGCAGCGCGGCCCGAGCCATTCAAAGCAGAGACCTTCTTAGTTTTTGCATTATAGAACAGGCAAAACATATCACCGCCGATACCAGTCGAGCTAGGCTCCGTGACATTCAATGCCGCAGCTGGCGCCAAATTAGTGACCTCAACAGATTGGTATAAAATGGATATCAAAACTAACTAACAGCCACTGCCGCATCCTGGATCCAATGTTAGAGTATGATAGTATTTGGAGCTCCTTTACTTACCGCAGCATTTCCACCTTGATCTAGAATGCGTTGTCCTGCAGCCGCAGCCAAGGATTGGGTACAAGCCACCATACCAGTCGTGCTATGCACAACGCTTCTTCTGCTAGGAAATGCGCAGAATTGGGGCGCCGGCCCTGAATATATATCTCGGCATGTCAATCCCATGTTGGGCGATATGATCTAGTAAAACGTGCAGGAGACTGAGCGACACAATTGTCGAAGTTGGAGGAATTTTTTTGCACTTATAAGCAACTGCCCGAACGAATCAATAGTGCGGGATTAATCGTATAACAGTTGATGGACACCATGAAGCAAACAGCTGCCCAAACCCCCCTCCTCACGGTTATGATTGCAACCAGTCTTGATCCCCTCATTGCGGTTTTCGGAGATGTTCCATGCGGGCCAGCAATACAGCTCCGGTACAGATGTAAATTACAAATATTACACTCAAGCCATATATGGACTAGTGCGTCACGGGACTCCTCTTCCGAATTGGCCCAGAAGGCTTGGCGCGGGTCTCGTGATGCTCGGCGTGCCAAGCCCTTATCTGGCCGCAATCTTCAGTCCAGTGACTCCACTTCTTCCTTTCATCGGAGGGCTTCATCAACCCCCGCGTCACGCAATGCACAATGTTACAGTTCTGTAACTCCGTTCAGTCACCGTCGGTTACTTCTCAAGCAGAAGCATTAATTTTCACCGCATTCTTCAAAATACAATGATGGCTTAGACCTGCCCTTCTTCTCAACTCCTCTCCGCTCTCAATCTTTCTTTTGTTTACTCCGTATCCCTTTCTTTGATCCGGCATATTTTGGTTCGCGGGAACTATGGTGTTCTTCGTAGACCTTGCTCAGGATGATGCCCTGGCCGCTTTATCTCCCCAGGGCGGTGTAGAAGAAGCAAAACACTTTCTTTCTACTGATGCCGTAGCGCTCAAGTCCCCGGCAAGCCTCACACTGCCCCCTGTCACGATGTCGACCGCGTATGTCGCTGAAAGTGGGACAGAAGATGAGGATTCGGAGGCAAGGAGCTCTTCTGAAGAATTTGATCCAGATTCTGTCTTCTGGAAATTTTCTCGGGCTCTGAGTTGTTACCCGTATGCCAATGCGCAATCTTGCTTTTTTGGAAACTTGAATTGTTCTACAGCAGATATTAACCCGATCCTTGCAGTGTAGTGAAACAGATCGCTGGCTATGTGGATTTGAACACTTTGCATGCCTTGTCCAGGACGTGTCATTTGTTCCGGGAGATACTACTAGTCTCTCGGAATCACCTGATGAAGGAAACATTGCGTTGTCGATTTGAACTGTTTGGAGCTGCAGAGCTGACTGTGGACCCGTCTCGCAATGGATGGGCGGTTATGCCGGCAAAACATGGCTGCTGTGCGAGGGATATGGTTGCTGAGTGCTACAGGTGCTGCACTATTGTTTGCAGGGTATCTAGGATCGAGCCTAAACAGATTACCGGGTGAATATACTGATGCTTTCTAGAATTGCACGATGAAACCTCCTAGCAGTACAACTTTGAAATATCGCCTGCGTCGACTGTGCTATACCTGTTTGTCAGCACCTTTGGCCGCCCATTTCGACTCTACCCCGTCGACATGTCAAGACAGTCGTATTCACTATCCTACATCTATTGCTTTTAAGCAATCTCCCTGCACATGTAACGGCGAAGTCTGGCTTTGTCGCCCTTGCGGACAGATATTACATAGCGATGATACAGCATATAGACGTGTGTTTACGTGGCGTACTCGTTACAGCACATATTTGGGCGGTGGCCTCGGTGCTGGTATCGGAGATACTTGTCATGGCGTACAATGCGGCCGGAAAGACAAGTGCCTTGCGGCGGAAGAAATAGAAGTCGAAATAGATTGCGAGGTTGACGACTGGGTTGCGGAGCATGCAGAATATGCAGATCAGCTGAACGAGGAGCACGTCGATTGTCACCACCCTGATGGCGAAGGCCCGGGTTATCTTAGACAGGAAATCATGGGAGTTGGCGGTGTGGTCAAGCACAAAGTAAAGAAGAGAAGAAAGATCGGTGCGGGTGTCGATGAGCTAGAAGAGGAGCGTGAATCTTCAAAGTATTTGATTCGAGAGAGCTCAGGAGAAGTTAGGAGCTGGTGTGGATGGTGTTTTCGAGTGGTGCCTAGTAAGCATGAATCGAGCTGAAAGCCTTAAATTGCTTCAGCGGTGGCTTGGTTTTGTCTCTGGTGTACGGAGTACGGTGGGCTGAGATGGTTCCTGTTAATGTCATCATCGACAATATGGACCTCGATTGCCCGTTTCGTCCAATTCGTTGATAGAAATGGTGTGACACCACATCATCCATTTGCAAAAATGGATTACGAATACCCCATGAATGAGAAAATCATCTCTCTACCTCTAAAATACAGTTTCAGTAGTAAAGCCCGATTGCAAATATGTTCTACGTGCATCTTCCACCGATTTCCTTTCGCAGGTGTGTCCGGCGCAGCACACGCAATTGAAATATTCCTGTCCTTCAATTTAAACCCCTCAAGCAAGGTAAGCCCTTTTTTCCCTTCTAAACCAGACCAAGAAAGCCATCGAATCAATACCCGACAAATGTCACCTGCCCCATTGGGCGAACCATTCCAGAAGTTCTACAAAGCACCGTTGATAGACTCATCAAATAGCATCGTATTCCGCGGCACCACGGGCGCTTTTCCCGCGTGCCGACGTTTGTCGATCGATTCTGACGGGCACGCGGACATCGGACCTCCTTCTCGCTGCTCCGGATCGCACAAAATTTTACGGGGTCCATGTGGCTTCGTATCCGGCCCTGCTTTGTGCTCCCTCCAGCTTCTTCAACCCAGGTCCGCCTGACATGGATCCTGCTTGTTTCCATTGCAAAAGATTGCGCGAAATCCTTCTCTGACGATCTGTGTTCCCCTTTGCGAATGTGTGAAACAGGCGCGATCATTGCTGGTTTGAGAAATTGGTCCGATTGAGCTTATTGGGCTAATTGCTTGTGGTGGTACAGTACACCATCGAACATGATGCTGGGATGATGGATTGTTGGAGGAATACGGCGCGTTAGTTCCTGGAAGGCAACCCTGCATCCTTCGAATGATGTCAAGTATACGCTTTTACATCTACGAATCGCCTTTCAAGCCCTGAGGGAACGTGAAGACATCTTTGTTCTCGATGCTGCTTTTCCTCGCTGAAATCCAGGCCGGGGAAATACACACAATACCATAATTGCCTAGGTGTGAACAGCATGGGATGCATTCCACTGAATGTGCTGCATACTATATACAATGCAAGGCACCCGAATCGTATCTTCTTCGCATTTGTATGTAACTGTGCGGTACTCCGAAACTACCTTCGAAAAAGCTCCAGTTGGAATGTATATGCTTCTTAGACATTCCAATTCCGCTGCCACGGGCTCAATTGTCCCTGCATCAGATAAAACTCATTTGGCAGATAGGGTGTTTAAAAACACAAGGCTCCGGGAACAACATGCACCTGAACGAGTCATTCTGCGGTGGTCAAAGGTTCACAGTCATATGCTGTGCAACCCGGATGATTTGGGAATGGTTTGGAGTACTTGCTTTTGGCAATGCCAGTTTGAGGCTGAAAGGGGCATTGAAAGCGCATACGAGGCTGTTTGCTAGAAAAATGTCCAGATGCCTGGCGGATCTTGATCAATTAGCCTGCTTTAAAGATTGATGCGGGGCTGTGGGATTGAGATGCAAAGTTTTCGTGGTTAAGTGACGTTGCTAAGTTATTAAATGCAAGTTCAATCGATAATGTCGAAACATTATGAGAGTTAATAATAACATATTCAACATTAGGGGGTGTCATCTACATAATGCCTCTCTATACAAGCTTGACAGTGAGACTGTTGAAGTCCGCTGATTAGACGTAATTATGTTGGATTAGCTGCTTCATTAGAGGGCAAAAGGCATCAAGTAAAGCACAAGGGTTTCAGTATGACAGTATAATTTCTAAGCATTGAATAATCATATCACAAACAAATCATTTTGATATATCGTAACTTCGTCCCTATATGGTTCCCGAGTCGTGAGTAGAGCTTGCTGAAGCTCTGCGGCCAATGGGTGGTACATGTAGGCGCTATGTCGAGCGCTATATTCAATACATTAGTACATAAATAATCATTTCTCAAGAGCAGCTATACCTACATCGACAAATTTAATAAAGTCGCTTCTTGAGGAAGACAACCTGAGAAACTGGCTTGCCGTCCTCGCCAAGTATTGGGGCAGACGCCTGGCACTCGTAGTTGAAGCACCCTTGTGCGAATTTCCTGGCGTCTTCGCAGTGCGATTGGAGGTAGAGACGTAGGTCTGTGCCGCACAACTCTCGGGTCTCTTCGCCGGCACATTTGAGTTGTCTTCTAACCTGGCAAATGCCATGCACGTGGCTAATGAAGGTCCGGTATTCAAAGCGACATGCGTAACCGGCAGGGCAGTCCGCGTGATAAACCTTGGTAATGACTTCAGTGCTGACTTCCGTGCTGACTTCCGTGCTGGATTCCCCAATCTCGCCTGATAACGCAAGACAAAAGCCTGGACCCCTGAGAACAAGTTGCGCTTTGATATACCAACTTTCTGAGGTAACCGCGACACGGGCCGATGAAATAGAGGCTTCCATAGGAATATCTTCATGCCCATCATTATATTTGTATGGGCCAGGGGTGGAAATCGTCTCGACCCAAGAGTCATAATTGCCTTGTAAAACTCCCTCCTCGACCTTCTCGCCATTCTGGCACAGGCAGTTGTCGCCTAGCAAGCAGTCGGGAGCTAGGGGCTGGGGCAGGGTTTTGAACCAAGGATTCGGGCCCGAGATTTCGACCTTCGCTGGAAGCTGTTCCTTCAATAGTTTGACAACTTTTCGAGGATCTGGCTTTTCCCCTCTTTTCTTAAGACCTGAATTATCTGCGAGTTTATCCAACGTAGGCGACTCGCCCAACAGCTCCTCCTCTTCTCCCTGTTCTGCTCGAATGGCGTTGATATGAGGTTCCGCTGGAAGGGCAGCAATTCGCCCGATGCAAGCAGCGAGAAGCAAAAGAGGAGTGGTAATCATGTTTGCGGTAGGGCGTATGGGAAAGCCTAGAAAAGGGAAATATGAAGGAGGATCAAAAAAATAAAGGTCTAATGGATTGTTGCTCTTGATATGGTGCTCTGGTTGATCTGAAAAATGAGATAGCACTGGGAGGTATTGAGCTCCCTTTTATATCTTCAAGTCTCATTATAGAATCAAGAGCTATACGCCCTAGCAGGATGCTGATTTTGAGCATGTGAATCTCCGGAGAACATTCTTTCAAGCTAAGAAAGCTCTATTGGATATGCCAATTCCTTACCCGCTGAAGTGTCGTTGCTCCAAGAAGTCCGGTACCAGGATAGGGCGTTCGGAGATTCTGGAGAGGAGAAAACAAAAGATGAAAGTGGCCAATGGGGCCGTAAAGAATCCGACTGGAGTGATATGACGCGGTTAAGAGGATACCAATCCTACGAAAGACTCTGCCCGAGCGTCAAGATCTCCAATCCTGGCCGAACCCATTTTTGGCTTAGAAAATTGGGTAAGACTCTTCCACTTTGCCAAAAATAGCCATGAGAAGAACATTTGAGGCTGTGTGATGGGTATCTGAAGCTCGCTTTCTGGTGCTGTGAGAAAAGCACTGAAGCAAGAGGTCTCCCAAAGCGCTTCAGTAAGATCTGAAGTCTCCTGACCAAGCGATAGGGAGCCGCAGAGCAAAATGCAGGTGGAAGGTTACCTACAGTACTAGGTCAAAAGTATTGGCACCATGTACCGAAAAGTACCTTTGTCATCACCAAATCTTGTGAGTAAATAAAGTATATCCTTGTATAGGGTGCCAATATTATTGACGAGGTACTGTAGTATGTACGAAGTGACTCGCTTAGTCATGAGATCCGGAAGCACCGGATAGCCGCCGGAGAAGTCATTGCTGTTGGGACCTTGTGGGCCAGTTTGCTCTGTTTGTTCTGGAGCCTTCATCCTTGTCTTGGCATCGCCCTGGCTGGCCCATCAGCCCCAACAGTTTTCTCCATACTCCGCAAAGGCTTTCCAGAACAAGAACCTTTGATGGATAACTGACTGCAGAATCCTGTTTTTAATATTGATGCAATGCTTTGATTCTTGCTTTTGCTACTTGGTCATCACCTATTACCTGACTCAGAGTGAAAAGTGTGGAAAGGCGAAGGGCGATCAATGGTAGAAGCAATGCTAGGGTAACTAGTACAGATCCCCGCTCTTAGCACTCTTGTTGATAATTGCCTCATGCAGCTATACAGGTTGATCTGCGCCAAATTCCAACGGGAAATCTTTGACTCTGGTCTCATTCTGGGCTGACAGGATTCTCATGCTCAACAATCATACCACTCATGAGCTGGCAGTGGCACTAGAGGCTGGCGGCCTAGTTATTCCTATTTCCTAAATTCCTAGCCTTATGGGTGGCCCGAAGGAACCGCACGGATCCTACGGAGCAGACTAGGGAACTTTCGATTCCAGTATCTTAAGATTCCAACGCCCTTCTGTTTTTGTCCAAACTCATTCTTCACTCCAAGAGGGAATAGCTGAGAATGCCCAAGATCCCAAGCCGATAGATGCGCATACCAACACTTGTTTGCGTTGCCACTGTTGGCTTCGGCCCCAGGCTTGCGTGATCGACTCTGTTATGTTTTCCGACTTTCAACTTTCATATATCTTGCATATCCAACAATGCAGCTGGATAGATCCTGGGTAGAAGAACAATAATAGAGTGAATTATCTTGCTCTCTAGTTCCTCAAATCCTTGTATCGATTGATCGGAATGAACCGGGCATTGTTTGTTGCTTGGAACGATATCCCTGCCTACTTCATTCTTCGGAAGAGCGTCGAGAGAAGGTAGCTGGTTTATTCCTACTCCCACAAGATCCTTTTCCGTTGGCTGATACCCTGTAGGCTGTCTATGAGCTGTTGTCCAGCTCAACATCAAAATGTCAACGTACGGGTTTGCGTCAAAAGAAAGAAGGTTTCTACGACGCTAGTAACCAACTCACCGTAATTACGTGAAATCATGTGATCTTTCAGCCATATGAGCATTACATACGGGTAATAACTTACTAGCATTCCTGATGCTTTCGCATCCATCCTGCATTCCATCCATTCCACAATCCTACGAACCTGTCCAGGCTAGCGGCCCGACAGAATGGAAAAAAAACCTCTGAATATGCATGGATGATCACAGAGAGAAGACTTTCCAGCCCACCAAATAGACCTCATTTTCAATCGTCATCAGAAGAAAACATGCACTGCAAATCCTCCTCAACCAGCCTATGAAGCTCCAGGAACCAGGCACGCTGCGGATCCAAACATCGACTCTGTCAACGCGTTCGTCTTGTTTGTTTGTTTTCTGAACAGTGAAGGGCCCATACCGCCACCGGCTCAAGAACCTTTCGTTGGGTTGCGGACTTGGAGTCGGTAGAAATTCGGAATTTGCCAAAAACAGCATACTCACTTGAAAGAAGCTTTTTACCTCTGGAGAAATTTCCGGTAATCCAAGTAATCCAAGCACTCCAAGCACTTAGCTAGAGTCATAACAAGAAACGCAAACCTTTCCGAATGGCGAAAAAAAGGGCAGAAGCGTCTTCAGATGTCATAAAATAGGAACAAGAGGCTTAGTCGAGGTTTCTCTCCGTCCATTCACTTTCGTATGGAGTAATAATATCCAGCCGGGGATTTAACAGAACTTGGTCTGAATCCTTGCAAGCGCTGAGGGCGAGAGCGCGGTCGAGACCATATCAGCCCATTTGTTTCTGGGTGGCTCCGAGTAAGAAAGAGTCGTCGCGTCCACTACTTAACCTGGAACCAGCTTATCCCAAGGGTTAAGTTGATTAACACACCAGTAACATGAGGACAATTGATTCCAGGTGCCTCTTTTTGCCTGTTCGTAACCAACAGTTTGGCGATGGATGCTCAGCCCATTTGTTGTTGCTGATAAATGACTTGGTATGGACAAGGGTTGGTGGGGTTAAGGTGGGATGGCAAACAAGTTGAAAAGAGGGGTTAATTATTAGGATACCGGAAACACGATTATCTGATGAAGGCGGTTGTCTCAGGAAGTCAGGCGTCGTCGTTTCCGCTGTTGCCGCAGTATTTTGGCTTCTCGTTCAAGGGCTCGTTCCTAGGGAAGGAGACTTAATTAGTTAACTCCTTTTTTTGCTTTTTGAGTTCACGCGGATGGATGTTTGAGGTTAAGCGGGCGCGAAGGAGATAAGTTGCTAAATTTAGAAACACTTATGCACTTGAATAATTAGCCTGGCGATTGTTTGGGAATTACCAAGATGGTTAAGTGGTTGAGTTATTTTTCTTTTGTATTTTCTTTTCTTTTTTCGACTTTTCTGTCCGCCTGCATTGCCGACCAATAAACGGTGTCGCGCTGAGGTGTTGTGCATTGTAGGACAAAAAGGAAGGGATTCAAGCATGATGACATGGATTGCTGCTCTTCCCTCTCTTTCACACTTCTTGAGAGATTTCTTTTTAGCTGCAGATGGTGCAGAGGATCAAATGTTTGGATAGCGGTTGAGTTTCAGCGGCCCGGAACGAGAAGTTTCGACGGAGATTTCCTCAATTTCGAGAAAGTTAAACAGCAATGGCATTGAGTAACTATGAAAGAGATACGGAGTAACTAGTTTCTTCTCTACAAGGAACTATTACTACCTGCCTGAGCCGGACGCTCGCATCTGCATTGTTCTGAACGCGGCCGATGCGCCATATTCCCAAAGACGGGAAAGGAACTCGCCTGCTGCCGTCTTTGTGGTGATGCGAGCGAAATGAGTACCGAGAATGAATCCTTCCGATACTCGAAATTGTCTAGTTGACTGAGTAGTAGAGAAACCCTGCCGTGGCAGTGATGCTCAGCAGACCAATCGCCGAGTCATCGTGACAGCACAGGTACTTCTGATTGGGAGCTGGGTATACAGTACTTCCCGTGTTCTGTCCCTCGCCAAAGAATCCTAAGTACTAGTTTTTGGGGACGAATTTCTTCAAACGGGCCAAAAATCTCCGTAGTCAAATCTTCTTGCGTAGTAGTATTGTTATTATTATCGATTTTTGATTCTTGATTTCTGATTCGTGCCGGAAGAGGCACTTGGGAATTTGAGGCTATGTCAATTGTAAAGAACCATGAACGAGCTTCTTGTTTGCTTCGTGTTTTGCGGACTGGAACCAGCCACAACCGTCGAGACACCCCCTCCCTCCGTAACCGGTCAACCACGTTGAAACAAGCCCACTTGATTCGTGGGTTCCTGGGAGAGTCTGCGAGCTTTGCAGCTGGTTCTCCACGTTAGATACGAGTTCTTGTGTGTTTGAAAAGTAGGCCGAGTGGCACGAGACTCGAAGCGGAGGCATGTATGTTCTGTTAGGCCCGGAGTATCAATTGTACTCCGAGAGACTGGAAATTTCAGTGGAGAAATCGATGAATGACGATGACGATGACGATTTATTCAAACCCCTGCATGTATCGCAAGCCCGAAAATTGAGTGAAATAAGCTTGGGGAATCCTTTAGTGCCATAGGTTAATTAACTTGCATGTTTCATGAACCTGCAGCAAATAAAAAAGAGAGAGAGAGAGAGAGGAACTAGTAGATCAGCAGATCGGAAGATCGGAGGACGGCATTTAGGAGACGCGCGAGATGGACCGCCCATCATCAGGGTGCTGATCGGCTGGGAGCACAGAGCAAGTGAAGAGCAGGTCCACAAAGGCAAAAAAGCAAAGGCATGAATCAAGCGTTGGCCCTTGGATGGGATTGGCTCAGCAGGGTCAAAAAGGCAAGAAAATTGCGGGTGATCGACGAACTGCTGTGCTGCGAGCAAGAGTTTTCTCGTCAGGGCCCTCAAACTTCAAGCCTTTTCCCAATTTTCTTGTGCATTATTATTGCTGAAATGTTGGGTCTGTGTAGCCAAAAAGAAAAAAGTGGAGTTTGTGACCGCATCAAGTTTCAGATACATTGGATGAGAGGTGACGGCAGTGTGAGAAGTAAAAGAAGATTGGGTGGAGAGAAAAAGAAAACAAGGGTTTTACAGAGTCATGCAGTGTGGAATTAGAATAATGGCTGTTGACGGGACGGAGAGGAGGGCAGGACAAACCAGTGGTTCTGGTTGACTGGAAATCTGCTGGTCGCGATCACTTGCATGAAATTCCACGGCGAGGGAGTGTGTCCGGTTGGCTGCAGGAATGGCTGGTTGGCGGGGGAAAGGAATTGTTGAAAGAGCGAGTGAGCGTGAGGAAGAAGCTATTTTTAGGAAAGCCACGCCGGAACTAGTCCTAATTGGGAAAAACGTGGATTCTATTTTGGCTCGTCACGGAACCTTAAATTGTGCCCTGATTCGGGGAAGGAGCTTGGCACGAGGTGTTTCCGCATTTAGACCGGAACCAGCCAATGTTTAATTTTGTGTTTAATTTTGTTTTTTGGTTGCTGGCGCTTAGAAACAACAGCACCAAAGTGACTGTCAAACACGCGCGAAACACCGCGTCGTACACTTCTGGTTCCGGTACCTGGTTGCTTCTTGATCGAAGGTCGATGGAAGATTCCCTTCAGTGTAGCCTCGACTGCCATTCCTTCTCTGTGCGACAGGTTTTGTTTTGCTTTCATACTCTTTTTTCTTGAGTCTTGATACTTTCTGAAGGCTTGGTACACACGGTCCGTCACCCCACAAACCGAACCGACCCGCCGAGTTGCCCGTCTTGGTTGACTCGGTCGGTCAATTGTCACCCACTATAGACTACGGGATGAGAATGCGGAGTAGTTACAGAGTAGAAACAGTAGAAACCATAGAGACAGAAACTATTCGTGCTCTCCTGGCCAGTCTTTCGCTCAGCCACTTGAGAAAGTATTATTTTTAACAAGTAAACGGGCCTGCGGATGGTCTCTTTAGTCGAGCTGTGTATGGAGGTAATAATAACAACAATAACACTACTACGGGAGAGAGGGGGGTACGAGAAGGCAAGGGATAGGTCTCCGCCGGCAATGTCAAAATAAACACCGCTTTTTTGGTCAATTAATCCACGTTCAACGGCGAAGCAAAGCAAAAAAACATCAATGTGGGACGAGCTGCGAGGGAACCACAGACCAGGGCAGCAACAGAGTAGACTGGAGTTCCCCTGACAAAAAAGCCACTCAGCCTCCGGGGCCTGCGGCTAAACTGGGGTGTCGAGGGATCGACATGGGTTTGAGGGTTTCGTTGCTTTTTCTGTTTCCTCCTTTGCTCTGCGTGTTTTTGCTTCTGGACTAAACGTTCTATTTTTGCACCCTGCAGCTCCCGCCTGCATCGCGAGCTTATTTGCCTGTGACGGCGCGGAGGGGAGGTTCCAAAGGTATCTAAATAATAATTTCTAATAAATGCTCAGGCTTCATTTATATCTAGATATCATCCCTCGTTTCAAACAGCTTCTGCTCTGTTAATATTCAGACTAAATCAATATTTCAAACATCCTTCTATGGCTTGCTATCCCCTACTTACAGCTTTGCCTTGACTATTTTCTCTCTTGTTTCTTTTCCTTTTTATTTTCCTTTCCTATCTACTTAAACACCACTCGCTATTACTATACTACACTGCTTCCCATCCCTCCTTCACTCTCTTTCATGAAATAATGGCAACCACACAGGCCAGCCACGGTTGGGATAGATCGATCGTTCAGTGCACAATGTCGAGCGCTCCTATGCTCAACTTCCAGCTCGCTTCCTCCATGCCCGCCTACACCACTCCATCCTTGTCGCTCACTCAAGCGTGGGATGCGCCACGCACCACCGGCCCTCAACCACCTCAACTCCGATCTATTCCAGAAGACATGGCTTCGCTACAACGGCAAAAAGAGCTTCTAGAGGCCGCGGTTCCAGTCACACTCACTCCTGCAACTCGCAGAGTAAGCAAGGCGAAGAAGGGAAAGCGGGTACATCTTTGCTTGTTTCCCGGCTGCAATAAGGTGAGTGGAAGAAAGCAAGGAGACGTAAAAGGGAGATCGAAAAAAGCAAAAACTCCCATTGCTTTGTCGCGTGGAACAACAACTGACCGCTTCTTTCTTTCGCAGGTTTTCACCAGAAATGAACACAGAATGTACGAATTCCCAGTCCTTCTGATTTTGAGGAGAGAAAAGAAAAGGAAAGACTCGAAAGCTGACACACTCAACAGCCGGCACGAATTGAGCCACAAACCACAGACGGAGTTCCGATGCCCAATTACTGGCTGCGGGAAGGGATTCTACCGAAATGATCTGCTCACTCGACACCTGGAGAAACAGTGAGTCCTCAAGAACAATACTCTATGTGCGCAGGTCTTGGAATTGACTGTGGATCTTTTTCTCTTTCTCTGTAGTGGTGCTGAAGGGCGAAGTCTGATCAAAGCGTCTCCCGCCCGCCGCCGCAAGAACAGCCGGGCCTCCACTCTTTCCGACCGACCCACCTCCCGGCCAACGCCCATCTTGGAGCCACAGCGCCAGCAACAACACCACCACCACCAACAGCAACAGCAGCTGACTCCCATCCCTCAATCACTTCCATCCTCAGCTCCTGAAATCGTCACCACCTCGGTTGACTCCCTCGCGCTCCCTCCGGCTTCAATCTCGCATTCCTACGGAGGTGATTTCGCCCCTACTTGGGGCCAGCCCGGAAAGTCTCTTCAGAAATCCCTTTCAGGACCCCACACGCCGTATACCCATGTGGATGACATTCCGTTCTCCTCTCCCGGAAGCTCTCGATCGTCCGCCACCGGCAGCCCGTTTCCCATGTCCTCGCAATTCCCGGTCACCGATCAATTCCCGGACCCCATTTTCACCCACCACCTCACTACCTCCCCAACCCTCATGAGCACCTATCCGGCATGGACTCCCCTCGAGGCCGTCACCACGCAGCCAGCGCAGATGCTGCCCGCCACCTCCTTCGCAGAAAGCATGCCCCAGACAGTAGGTGAACCTTCCCTTATCTGTTGCCCACCCCGCCGGAAGGTTATTGACGGTCTTCCTCCAGCCGTACCAGTTCCCCTCTCCGACTTGGATGGAAACGAATGGTTTGCTCTACGACGAGAGCTTACTAGCGCCCCCGGAGTCGTTTCCGGTAATGACGGAATGGCAGTAATTGATTTGGTCAAGTGGCAGGATTGCTTTGAGTGTTACTGGCAGTACTTTCATCCCTTGTTCCCTATTGTGCATCGTCCGTCCTTTTCGAATCCGAGTCCCTTGATGGCCGGCGCTATGGTGGCCATTGGTTCGCAGTATGATCAGAGGCCGCATTCGAAGGAGTATTCTCTGGCTTTGCTCGAGGCTTGCCAGAAGATCTTGTCGCAGGTGCGCTCTTTTTCTTCGTGCTTCACACATTGACCCAACGCTGACCCAATTTTTTTTTAGCGAGGCGCCATTACCAGTCGCTCACGAATAGCCGATATCCAAGCGGTGTTTCTTCTCGAGGTGTTGTCCAAGTACCGATCGCGAACAGCGGATGTCAAGACTTCTCACCGTCTGAGAAGCTTGTATGGCAGTGTAAGCTTGCCGATCGCCTATCCTGCTGAGCTACATCTAACACCTGCCAGTTTATTCAAGATGGCCATTGGGCATCTCAGAATCCGCTCGCGGTATTTCAAAGCCTACCTTCGAACCCAAAGCCCGCCGATCTCAGCCAAGCGCACAAGTCCTGGGTCGAGCACGAAACGCGACGACGAGTCCTACAAGCCGCTTTCATCCTCGAGGTTCAACAGTCGCTACTGTTCCAGCAACCACTGGCTACTTTCCTTCAGTCTACTCTCGATCCAGCGATGAGAGAATATCGCATTTCGCCAAAAGTGGATCTTCCATTCCCTTGCAGCTCTAAGCTATGGGAAAGCAGCGATATTACCCAGTGGGCTAAAAACGCAAAGGAGTATGAAGCGATGGTTTCTTCCATGGCTCGGGAACGGATTCTTAAGGCGCCCAATGGAGCCGCGCACAACCTCGATCCGTTCCAAGCGAGTCTGATTTTCAGCCAGACATTGCCAAATACCGACGACTTGGAAAACAAAATGCAAGCCTTTGTCGATAAGGTAGCCCGCGGAGCCTCTGGTGACAGCACCGACAGTGGTCCCTCTTCCTCCATCTGCTTCATGTACCATGCACTCCTGGCAGCCAAACATGCGCCTCTTCGAGCACTCCTGACCGTCAGCGGAGAAACTTGGCTTTTCAATCGCAAAGTTTCCGAGACTGAGTTCCAAACGGCCAACGAACAGGTTCGGAAGTGGGTTTCCAACACTACTGAATTGAAAAAGGCATTTTGGCACGCAATGCATGTCCTTCAATGCGCAACTGGCAGCAAAAGTGCCTCCAGTGTTCCGAGAACTCCACCTCAGGGCCATCTTAGCCTGGACAACATACAATTCCTATCGCCATCACAACCTGGACAATTCCTCTCTCGCGACTCAACTCCGACTCCGGAGCTCGTTGCGAATCCCAAAACCTCATTCATGCCTCCTAGCACAGCGACAGTTCCACAACTTCCCACCGGCCCTCTCACTATGCTCCAGTCAAACTGGGTGCTCTACTTCTGCACCTTAATTTGCTGGACATACGAGAATCGCACCTCGCCCACTCGCGGAGCTCCAGCCACACATTTCTCGCCCATCACACCCGTTTCTCCCAACACCTCCCCAATCTCTGTACACCAGTATACCTCAAACTTCCTCAACTCGCCTTCCTCCTCCACCCTCCAAAATTTCCTCGACACGACTACCACGCCCACTCTACCTTCCAATCAAAGTCATGATTTAACGGCAGTCCTTGAACATATTTACTTTCTTATTCTTAGCAATGCATCTGGACACTGGGGCGGCGGCGGTCTTTTGAATGAAGCAGAGCGTGTTTTATTGCGATTGATTGAACAAAATCAGCGACGGCATTTTCAGCATTTTCAACGGCAAAGACAACAGCAGCAGCATACGGCTCAGGTTCAGATTCAGCAGCATAACCCGGCATGGGAGTTTGGATATTGATATTCTTCTTGGAAAAAATTCTTTTCCTTTTCTTTTCACTTATTGTTCAGCATTGTGGATCGGAGTTCCTTTGATGTTTCTTGTGGGAACTGTGCATGGGATAGAGATATTGGGATTTTCTTACCAGATGATTTTTCTTGCATTTTACTTTTCTTCTTCTCATGATTGCATGGATTGACTGGTCATTTGGGATTAATTCTGCGAGGTGCATACAAGAGAGCGACTATAGACTTCTTGCTTTTTTGGGTGTTGGATCTGCATTTTACCCTTCTACATTGTGATATTAGTTTTCTTACTTGTTTCTTTTTTATGACTACCCTTTTTTGACATGTACCTGATATGAGTTCATTGATTTAATGTGTTATGCATACATAGCGAAGCATGGTTTTCAATTTCCTCTTCTTGTTTCATCTTTTGGTTTCTCTGCATCTTGATTCGGCTGTGTTGCATTTGAACTTGGCAAAAGGATATGTAGATATAGAGATAAAATAGCAAAAGGCTTAGAGTATTCAAAATATGTTCTTCGATATATACAACTGTGCAATTTTAAGCAATGAATCCAACGAGTCCTGGTGACTCTTTTCCACCGTATTGAACCGAGAGATGTGAACAAAAAGAGATAGATGCCAATTGAAGCCGGAAGTAAAGAAAAATGGGAATAGTTTGCATCGCTTACATGCAAACTCGGGAGTATTTAAAACTCAGGAGCCGGATTTACAATCGGCTCTTCTCAGAAAGGTCGACCTGCTGGTCCCATTCTCTATTTGAACTGATCCTCCGTCACTCCTTTACCCATCGCACTGGTACTGCTAACACCTCCAGTAACCATCTTCAACAACTCATCCACATAATTCGCTCCACTCCACTTCTGATGCGTCACCACATCCACACCATTCTCCATCTCCGGCTCCTGCACCAACTCGCCATACGCACGCATTCCATGCTTCGCATACGCGCGAGAGAACTGGTCGGAGATCAACGCCGTCGTATGCAGACCCGCCAATGTGATGAATTGCCAGCAGTATCCGAGAGCACCGAGACGGGAGATGTATGTTTCTTGCTCGTCGCGTGGCATTGCGGTCTTCCAGTTGAATGATGGGGAGAGATTGTATGCGAGTTTTTGTTCGGGCCAGACGGCATGCACACCGTCGGCGAATTCCTTGGCTTGTGCGTAGTCGGGAAGTTTGCTTTCCATCCAGATTAGGTCGGCGAAGGGAGCGAAGGCAATGGCACGGTTGACGGCGCATTGGCAACCGCCTTGGTACCGGTAGTAACCTTCGCGTGTGCGTGGTGTGTCCCAGTTCCAGTAGATATCGGTGCCGAGGATCTTCTTGGCGATGGCGCGGGCTTCGTTGTTGCTCTTGCCCTTGATGTCGCTAAGGAAGGTTTTGATGGTGCTCTCCTTGTTGGCTGTGGAGCTGGCGTTGATTTTGTCGATGACGGCGTCTTGGAAGCGCTTGAGGCCGGCTTTCGCTGTCCAGTCGTCTTCGATAGCTTGGAGCTCGGCGCCATTCTTGCCCTGGCTTTCGGCGACGACCATAACATCATTTAGGGGAGTGAGATCTGGGTTTGTGCATCCGACGACGAAAGCGTGGTCGCGGTGGTCAATTGTGGATGTGATGAGTGTAGCGGCTTCGGAGTCGGTTCTGGCGATTGCAAGAAGGTCGGTTCCTGTCCAATGTTAGTTTCCATTCGTTATACAAGCCATCAGTTATGACATACCCATTATATCGGCCTGCGCACGGATAGCAACCAGTCGATTGATATGTTCGCTAATTGGCACCAAAACCTTTCCGGCCATGTGGCCACATTTTTTCGTGCCGGGTGCTTGATCTTCGATATGAATACCGGCGGCTCCGCGCTCAATGAAGAGCTTGGTGAGCTTCATCACAGCAGTCAAACCGCCATGACCAGTATCAGCATCTGCGATGATTGGAGCGAGGTAATCGATGTTTGGAAGGGAAGCGCGTTGTGATTTAGGGGCACGGAGTCTCTCTTCACGTTGCTTTCGGTCGTGGAAAAGCTGGGCCATCCATAGTTGATTGACCTTGTTTGGGACGGTGTTCTATAACAGTTCTGTCAGCGGAATTCCTAATGACCATAATCTTCTCGGCACAATTCGGCTCACCATTGGGTAATCGGCTAAATCTGGAGATGGCTCGTCCGTGGAGGAGGCGGTAGAAGAACTTTGCCAGCCGGAAACGTAAATGGTGTCGAGATACTTGACCATTTGCGTGATCATAGTTGGCTCCAAGCAGCCATATGTGAAACTCGCGGTTTTTGTCTAATTTCAGTCAGAATAAAACGGCGTCTGCGCTACAAGGAGAAAATGAACCAACCTTGAACTTCCCTTCCACGAGGTTCCAAAGTTTTTTGCTTTGGACATTAGAGGGATAATCAATCGTCAAGTTTCCTCGCTTTGCAACAATCTGCTCGGCTGTGAATGGACGTTTCGTGTACCGCCATCTTGAATCTTTCCACCACTGTTTGACAGCTTCGACCTGCTCCCGGTACTGTTGATCTTCTTGCTCAACTGACAACGGCATTTTGACGAAATGATAACCAAGAAAGATATTTGCTGGCGAAATTCTAGAGTGAACCACTCGGCACTTTTTGTATTTCTATATTGCCGGACAGGGATCTTTAGCGACGTCACTGAGGGAGAGAATACCCAATTAAATCTCCGAACAGTGATACGACTGTGAACGAATGTTCAGGAGGTAAAAGAAAGAAAGAAAATGTAATTCGGAGATCCAACGAGAGTTCTCGAGGCAGTTATACATTCATATACATGGAACCAATCCGTGAGTCAAAGTCGACATCGACAATCATGCGCCTATCGGAGACTTGCCCCGAGGCAAAAAGGTACTTTAAGTTGGCATAACTCTAACTGAAGGCCCCATTCTCAAAGGCATTAGAGAAGCAAAAGGATCGCGCAGCGGCCAGCATCCGAGCTGGGGCCCCGGATATTAGAGCATCATTGGGGGAAGAGGGTCCGGAAAGGGTCCAGAATCGTTCACTCTGCGCAAATCAGGCGGCCCGCCGTGAACGTAACACAATTGCTGAAGTGGCACGCAAGTATAAGTCGCGTGCAGGCCGAATCTGAAAGGCCCGAGTTTTGCGCCGGAGGATCGCAGGTACTGTGGCTCTGAATTTGGCGAATCCTCGGTTCAGTGGATCAAGGGCGAACCTATGGCCAAGGAGTCCAGAACAAGCGCCGTGATCCTGTAAACTTCGGGAAATGAAGACTGTATGGTTATAATAATCAGGGGCGCTTACTACGCGGGTGAGCTTCCTGGTAGACCATAAATGCTCTTGACAAGTGTCGGTATAGAATCGCGACAAGCGCTCTTTGTTGGAGTTGATGTCGATGTTCAAAACCGTGATGTCAAGCCGGCGAAATCACCGAGCTTTAAGGTTTGCGGGCAACGCCGCCTCCTGATTCGTTACCGTAAATGAAATACACGGAAACGATCCGACAGCAGTGCAAACAGTGCAAATTCATGTGAACTCGGCCTTTTCACATGACATCAATATCACTTTTGCGTTTGGCATCGGATTTTTATCTGAGCATCGGTTTGTCGCGGAGTCTGGCCGAGCTGAGAGCACTTGCTCTCTGATGAATGTTGTGCTTTTAATGTTAGGTGGAGCCTCGGCTTGCTCACCATAGGAGGGCAACGCCTCTGTCCTGTTGAACGCGCATGAATAGCCCGAAGCATTTCCGGAGAGCAGTTTCGACCAACAGCATGCTGAGACGGAAGGCGGAGGAATTTAATTCCACATTTGCCTCCCAAGATTCCAGGTACCTAACATTTGTCTAGTTTGCTTCGTTTGCTCTTTCCTATTAAGAGAGGCAAATGAGCAGGACTTGTGGCAGACATATGGATGAGGCGGATGCGGAATGCGGAGGAAATATCATTCTATATGCTATGTAGATCGCCAACTTGAACGCGAATGCATCAATGGCCATGGAAATGCAACATGCTGGAAGACAGCAAGCCCCTCTAAAATGCGTTTCGATGCAAGATTGCAACCGTCAATCTTCTCTAGTTTCTATCACCCTGTTCATATCATCCCTTCGTTACAAAACCTGCAATTCCGTGGCCTTGCGGAACGTGTCATATGGAGTACATGCTCCAAGAGCTCGTCGCATATGAGCATTTAGGAATTGTAGACCGTAAACAAAACTGGCATTAACCCAACCAAAACTGGAAACTCATGGTTAGCAAAGTAACAGAAGGAATGGTATTCAAATGGCTCACGTACCCCTCTCTAGAAACGCCTTTGAAATCGCTACCCTGATTGCCGTATTCCGCATCCACGCGATGCGGATCAATAGGCCGGGTAACATCATACTTCTCCACAACTGCGCCATTGAAATCCACGAACGCCTTGGTAATCATGTATAACCATTTATATGCCAGTTGCTGGGCTTCTTCCTCGTAGCCGTACCGCAGCAGACCTTTCCACGCCAACATTTGCTGCGGCGCCCAGCCGTAAGGATAATCCCACTGGCGATTCGGACGGTCCAGACCAACAACCCCACGAGACTCCTCTGTTCCTGATACAAGACCACCATATGCTTGGAAATGTGGCAGAGCTTTATGCACAAGACTTGAGGCTTGCTTAGGTGTAGCTACCCCGGCCCACATGGCCCAAAAGGTGGTTGCGCTTTCGTAATTGGTCATCTCTTTTTTGACTGTGTCATAATCAAAATACATCCCTCGCTCTTCATTCCACATGTACTTGTCGATAAGTGCCTTTCTGCGTTTTGCTCGGCGGTCCCAAAGGGCTGAACTTTCAAATTCCTTGTCTTGGTTGCCTTTGGTGCGGAATTCAGGAGGTATATGCAACTTGTCCTTGAAGTAATCGCGAATAGTGCGAGAGATATCAACCTCGTACTTATAAAGTAGACAATTCAAGTCCACGGTAGCTAGGTTAGCACAAACTTTCTCAAGACGATACGAGGTGTCATGTCCAGACTCTCGAACAGCTCGATCATGTAAGAAGTATTCATCCAGCTCGGGAACTTTGATCTCTCCGCTGTCATATGCCTGGACAAAATCCTCGAATGACATGCCGTGCTCTTCTGCATAGGGAGTAAGGAGGTGAAAGAAATGCGTTGGCTCTGTCTCTGGAGGGACGCCGACTCCGGATGGGCGATACCTTGACAATCCGGTTATAGGGTCAAGCCTTGGTTCAGCCATCCAAACGCTGTAATACTCTTTAATAGCAGAGAGCATGGCTTCTCGAAGGAACTCAAGGGAGTCGGGTTCTGGAGCGATCTTCTCATAGACTCTCAACGCCATATCGGTGAGAAAGGGGGGCTGGGAGCGACAGAGGTAGTACGAGCGGTTGGCATTGAGTATTTTCCCGTAGTGCTTGATACAAAAGCAGAAATTCGTCACCATACCCTTCGCCAAATCTACTCGGTTAGAGATTATGAGCCCTAAGGATTCCATATAACTATCCCAGCCGTAGAGCTCATTAAATCGACCACCAGGAACCACAAATGGAACACCTTTCAGTGTTTTCTCCCCAGTGTGTTGATTGGTATACTCCTCCATTGCTAATGCCAAAAGACCTGGCTTTGAGTTGAGGTCTCGGACATATTCAGGTGTCATTTGATCTTCTGGGGGAAGAAGTTGAACGTCCAAGCGCAGCTCTGGACGGGATTTTGCAATGTTCTGGTAGTATTCGTATTGGTCGGGCGCACCCTGTGGTACGTATACTCTAGGCCGCGGGTCGTCAGTCCAATCCTTCGGATCTCTTGCTACAACATCAATGTTGGAGCCATCAATTCGTCGAGTCAATGATTTCCAGAAGGAGTTTGTGATCAAACGGGAGAGACGTGTGACAGGATTCTCGTTGAGACGTTGCTCATCAAGCTCAATGTGTTTCCGACCGTAGTCCTTTGCAATGGTCAATTCTTGGAGGAGGTTCGATAGAATATATGTGCCTCGCAGATCGAATCTATTAAAGCCGGAGGACGCTGCGGTACCAACTGATAGGACCTAGTAAAGGAAATTGATTAGATCTTGCTCCAAACAGCATTGGTGTTCGGTATATGTACTGGCGTACCTTCGGTCCCTCATCCTCAATCGTAATCTGGAAATTTCTGTCGGTGTCTTCCCTCTCTAATAGTGTTTCTAAAGTGGCATCGACATCTATGAGAAACTTTCGGTGATGTGATAATTCATCTAAAGTACGAAAATCCGTTAGCCTCTATCTTTAACACGTAGTATTTCAGAGGACAGGGCCAATGCCTCACCATGGCTGGATCTTCTCCCAATGAACGAGCTAAGATCACTCATCAAATCAAACCTTTTCAGGCTCTAAGGGAAAAAAAAGGTCCGTAAGCTATAATGGTCCCAAAGTGACCTCTCGAGCAAGGTACCTTTTCGGAGGTATACTTACGGATGACTGTGCTCGTTGATGTGCCCTAGCATGTCTTCCAACGGCCCGGTCAGTTCCGCCATAGTAGATATCGGGATCTGAGAACGGATCGATGGTATCGGAGCCTGTTCTGGAGTGTCGTGATGCCCCATACGACGAGGTCATGATAGAAAGAAAATAGATAGCAGGTTGTATGTATCTGAGTTGTTTGGTGGCGGGCCGTAAGGGAGCTGTTTGAAACTACTACGTATAAAATATCATCCGGAAGTCTTCGCTTGAGTCAAAAAGTCCCTCGTAACTCTTGGAACCCATTTGCTGCAAGGTTTCAGTGAACCTGGACGAAACCAGTTGAGACTGCAAGTATCGAGTACAGTTGGTTGCAGTATTAACTTTATCATGACATCAATCTTTTTGCAACTCCACAATTAGTTAGGGCTCACGTGCCATGTTTGACATGTTTGCTTTTCTCTCTGTTTAAGGTTTTTCCGCCTCATCTGATCCACACTTTCCATCAGACGACAGTGGGTACCTGGTGCCTAAAGAGTATGTAGTGATTGAATTTCTGCCTGCTGTTCTAGATAAGTCATGGTCTGGAATTGAAAGAGCTTCTTTGAGACTCAGATGACTAGCTACCTGGGTAGGAAGCCGAATATCAAGTCTGTTGACCTCCGGTCCCAAGAGGCCAACTCCCGCAACCTCACTAACAACATGCACATCCATTTAGAATATCAACACATCATGGGGCTGGAGGAAGAGATGGAACTGTGAGTGTACTCCGGAGAGTCATGGACATCTAATTGATAACTTCTTCACAGGTAAATATCAGCCGTGCTTTCTTTTTGCAATACATTCAAACTTAAGAAAATACCTACATCTTGAGATTTAAGAATACATATATATTTTTCATGCTCGCATTCGGGCTGTTCCAGCAAGCAAATGATCTCAGCACCCGACACAGTGCCACTCAATCATCCTGCTTCATTTAAGCAGGTCATAATTGATGTTCTCTACCACTTTCAGACGAGGGACAGCTTCGTGCTCTCGTCATAACCTCCTCCAAACAACCAGCAGATACTATTCTATGCAGGCTTGTCAAGGTTGGTAGCGCAACAAATTCCGCTGCTTGGTGCCAGCATTGACTTGCTCCGGAATGTTCTTAGCAGGTACGAAACACTATGATCTTTTCAATTACACCTCGGGCCGATTTTTATACAATGAGAAACTTCGTCTGAATGAACGACATGTGGAATTCAACGTCGCAGCACTCAAAGGTATGATTGAAAATGACGTTCAGCATGGAGAAATCAAAGATCTTATCAAGATCGGTGAGGGTGGTTTCAACCGCATTCTAATGGCGATTATGGAAGATGGTTTCCATGCTATCGTCAAGATTCCTTATAAAATGTTGGCGCCCAAAGTGTATGCAACAGCCAGTGAGGTCGCAACGCTTGCTTTTCTCCAAAGAAAGGGGATCCCTGTCCCTAAAGTTCTCGGCTGGTCATCAACAGCTGAAAACCCTGTCGGCATTGAATACATAATCATGGAACATGCTCCCGGTATTGGCGCTGATACCCAATGGTTCAACACGACGAAATACCAGAAACATGCCTTAGTAACTAGCATTGTGGATATTGAGACCAAGCTTTTTGCCATTCCGTTTCGATCAATTGGTAGCATATATTTTAAGAATGATTTACCCATGCATTTGCAAACTAGGCTTTATGCTCCTAGTACCTCAGATACGGACAATGACTCAGAGACCTTTTGCATTGGGCCTACAGCTGATTACATGTTTTGGTATGGGAAACGCTCCGAGCTTGAGATAGATCGCGGGCCGTGTAAGGATATCTTGGTTGAAACGAAGAATGGTGGGCTAATACTATGTAGGGGAAGATCCGGCGAGCTATTTGGCCGCGATTGCAAACAAAGAGATTGAATGGATCAAACGCTTCGGCAAACCACTCGAATGCGATTTCCCACACAATACTGTTTTCCCAGGGATACAGTCACCCGGTGACTATCTCAAACTTCTGGAGAAATATCTCGCGCTTATACCATACCTCCTCCCAAAAACCCTCTTGAGCCCTTAAACAAACTGACACTACGCCATCCTGGTATGTCCACGCGCTCCCATGCTTTTCTAGTCACCTACGCTAATACAAACAAGATCTCACGCCAAGTAATGTTTTCATTTGCCCCGAAACTCACCAAGTCAAATGCCTCATTGACTGGCAACATACGACAATTGCTCATTTGCTTCTTACAGCTGGCTATCCAAAATTATTCGAAAGTCCCGATTCGGAAACCCCTGAAGGGCTGGCACCACCAGAGTTACCGGATGGTTATGATAAGATGGACCCCGAGACAAAGGCTCAAGCAAAGGAGCTGATCCGACGACAAACTATTTTATTTGTATCGAGTTTTCAATGGAGGCTTGAATAAGGTCCATCTCACTGCTCTACAGGATCCACTACTGCTGCTGCGCCAATTCCTCGTTGATGCAGCTGGCCGTCAATGGTCAGGGAACCTAATGACACTGCGCGCGGCTCTGATGCGTACCTCCCAGGCTTGGGAATATCTCCCTGGAAATGCTGGCGACTCGCCATGCCCAATTAAATTTTCCGATGCCGAAATACAAAAGCAAACTGAGGATGACCCAATGTGGTGTAATCTCAATACTCTCGTCAACCATTGGCGTGATGAACTCGGCGGCCTTTCAGAGGAAGGGTGGATACGAACTCAAGCATATGATACTGCTCTCCACAAAAACAAAGCACTGATCGCGGAGTTTTCAAAGGACGGTAGCGAGGACGAGCTGGAGAAAATTAAGCGTGGCTGGCCGTTCCAAGATCGCGAAGAATTTTTCTGACGATAAAGAACTGGGCGGGTTTCCCTTATGTTTTTATTCCTTATTTTTGGAGTGTGGTTAGAGGCCTAATTTAATAGATTTTCCGGTGCAATATAACTATACATATTTAATTTGGAGTATGTTAAGAAACACTGTTCTTTCTTGGGTAGCTATCCTCTAAAACTATAAACGCAATAGTCCACGTCCAGAATTCTTGTGATCGCACAGCCAAAATGGTGGCCGTTGTTACGGGTTACCTGCAACCCAGAAATCTGCTAGGCAGAGAAACACGGAGTATGGTCCGCATACTGCAGAGACAACGTAAATGGTAAATTTAGGTATCATTCTTTAGAGTTTTGCGGCGATAGCACTACCTCCATCCACAGTTATCGTCGCGCCGTTAATATATGCTCCAGCACGGCTGCTCAGAAAGAGGCAAGCTCCGGCAACATCCTCCGGGGTACCAATGCGGTGGAGTGGAATACCGGCCTCAATTGAATCCTTGAACTTCTGGAGCGTGGCCGCCATCATTTTACTCTCAAATGGCCCGCAAGCAAGGGTGTTAGATCTAAAACCGGTCAGCAACTCATCAAGAATTATTCTTGAATAAAAGTAGGTTGTGAAACTAACGTGATATTTTTATGCCCCAGATGGAAAGCAAGTACTCGGCTAAGATGATGCAAACCTGCCTTGCTCGAGCTGTATGCGAATGTTTCTAGTGCCGGGACCCGAAGGCCATCGATGCTTCCAATATTGATAATTCTGGCCGGGTCCAAGTCTTGCGCTGCCATTTCCATCAATGGTGTGAAAAGCTGGGTGACTGTGAAGACGCGCTGAAGGTTGAGTGTCAGGACGCGAGTCCATGCGGAGGAAGGGTACTCCTCATAGGGAGCACCCCAATTCGAACCGGCGTTATTGACTAAAACATGAAGCTCTTTCTAGAAGTCAGCAGGATATTTTTCCGGGACCAAGGATAACAATATTAACTGACTATCTTCCTTCTTCGAGAACTCCTCGAATAACTTCTTGCAATCCTCTTCTTTGTAGAAATCGGCACGGATGGCGTAAGCTTTGCCTTTGCCCAGAGCATTTAGCTCTTCACAAGCCTTCTCGCACGCTTTGAGATCACGGGCAGTAATATAGACAGTGGCGCCGTTAGCGACGTAGCCCTCGGAGATCATGCGGCCAATGCCTTTGGCTCCGCCGGTGACGAGCACGACTTTGCCCTGATTGGAAGTTAGCAACTGCTGGTGTACCGGAAACCGGGGAACGGGTTGAAGTGCTGACCTTTACGTTGAAAAGAGAGGCTGCATCCATGATTGTAGGGATCCTAATATAACTTATCAGAATATCGAAGATTCAATTGAGTAGGTAGAAATAAAATCTTTCGGATGTTCTTTGTATTATATCCCCAGACGGCATCTGCGAAGCTCAGCAGCCGAGGCTAAGGCGACATAAGGTTTTAGCTAGTTGTGCCAAGATATTCTGAATAAGCGTATTTTCAGCCCCTCGGCTTATCTAATCAATCTAGCTCCTCAAACCTTGCATGGATACTTTTCAGGAACTGGATCGAACTTGTTATTGTCGGTGACTTGATCACGAATTTCGTTCCAGTCCACCCCTAGGACTCAACCTCTCACGCCACAATGGAGGAGCTGCAGGCGAAACATCGAAAGGAGCAACGTGAACTACAGTCCCGCATCACCCAGAAGAAAAAATCTGCAACAAAACGGTCGCGTAAAGGCGTTAACGACGAGTGTGAGAGATGGCAGCGGGAACTCTTGGACCGTCAACAGGCCGAGATAGCAGAATCAAATGGTGATGTAGGACCTCCTACGGAAGATTTGGATAATTTACACGTGGACGACAACGATCCGACAACTAATAAAGACGCGGGGGCCACGATCGCAGACGTGCCTCCATCTTTACAGGATGGGACGGAATCACCCGCAGTTCTATTGGAAACACGCACCGCCAAAAAGCCGAATCGTCAAAAGGCTCGTCTTGCTCGTCGCGCCGCCGAACGCGAAGCCGAAGCAGATGCCGCAGCCGCCGAGGCCGCTAACCAAGTTGACCACAGAGGCAACGAGAAGGAGGCTATGCAAGCTGTGTTTACACGCCTGGGTCTTAAAGAGCGTGATATTGCACCAGATGGACATTGTCTATATGCCGCTGTTGCAGCACAATTACCCGAGAATTGCTCGGAAAAAGGGGACAACACAAGCGGAAGCGTCAAAATACCTTCGAAGAACACAGGCTATAGGGGCGTGAGGGAGACCGCGGGAAAATTCATTCTATCCAATGGCGATGACTTTGCGCCCTTTATCGAGGAGCCATTAGAACAGTACGTGAAAAAAATCATGTTCACCGCAGAGTGGGGTGGGCAGCTAGAACTACAAGCCATCGCAAGGGCGTACGGTGTGGAAATCAGAGTAATACAAGGAGACGGACGGATTGAAAAGTTTGAGCCCGGCGATGATAAGAGCAAGGATAACAGCACGATTTGGTTGGCATACTACCGCCATTCTTACGGGTTGGGAGAGCATTACAATGCATTGACTCCGAAAGCATGAGCAGATCCTTGTTTATAGGATACATACAACCGGCCCCAACCGGAAGTTCCGCCGAAGGAAAGAATCAGGATGTGGCACACATATTCCTCATGACTCGCACCACGGCATCACGGGCAAAACCAGGAGAATTTCTTGATTAATTTTGCCTATATCAGACTACGTAACATTGCAACACCTAGTTCCTGCGTCGCCAGATTGCGACCCAGTCCAAAACCTTTCCGTCAGCGTCACAGCCAACTTGATGAGTTTTCTCCGGCTGCCAGTGAGCAACACGCTCAAGTCCGTTCTTGCTAGGTTCCTTTAGGGGATTGGACTTCACGTGGCCATTGTCGTCGTAGTCAACGTCCTCACCTGGATGGCTGAGATGTTCCATATACATCGCGGGGGTGGATGCAAAAGGCGGTCCGCGAGCTGAAGGATCCTTGGACGTCGGGAACTCAAGACAGATGAGGTTTCCTAAAGGGGATGGCGCAAGCAGCTGCGAATGACGAAGCGCCCATTGTGGTCTCATCGACGGATTTAGAGCGCAAAAGAACTGCAACACACACGTCTTGTTAGCATCGTTCTTTTCCAAAGATATATCGAGAGTTGCCTCAATCTACAATGTTAGATTTAGACCACGAGCTACGTTTTGACTTACCGTGTAATCATAGACCAGATCAAATCTCTCTAGTTCCAATCCAGCTGCCTTCAACCAATCATCACTGAAGAAATCTCCTTGGAGAAATGTAACATCTCCCTTTCCAATCTTCTCATCTCTAGCTTTCGTATCCGTATGTTTTTCCTTCTCTTTCAGGCAGGCTTCCAGAGCGGTCTTGCTGTACTCCAAGCCGTATGCGTCATATCCAAATTCTGCTAATAGAAACACATCCACTCCCTTCCCACATCCAGGTACAAGTGCTTTCTTTCGGCGCTCAGCCTCCCCTTCAGTTCCGCCTAGAATAGGAGAACCTAGAAAACCACGTTTTTGGAGCAGGGTTTCTTCGAGAGCCGGGCTGTATGTGCCGCGATCCCATGGAGTATAGGATTCCTGCCAAAGGTCTTCCCAAACATCGGTTGGGTTGCGGCCTTTAAGGTCACTGAAGCGTTCGGCGAGGCTGAGCTTGTTTTGATCAGACATTCTAAAAAGTTCTAGAAACTGTCAGCAAGGTCGTATACAGGTACACCAGAGGCCCAATGACGCCTTGGGCTGTCAGGAGCCCCGGTATTAGGTAAAAAGTTGCGAATAAACTTGACGCATCCTGTTTAAACAGGGCCAACAAGGTTGACGCCCTTCTATATCAGACGGAGTAGAAATAACGAAAACGGAATAGACAGCTTACCAGGTTCGAGAAAGGTTTTCTAGTCGGTATAACCCAACAATTCAATTGCAAAGAGCTTATGCCAGAATCTCTGGGTAACAGTCGTTATATTAAGTCATTCCATGTACTGAATAGTCGTAAGTCTGCTCCATGATCTCCAGTTATATTTAGTCGCGCGAAGAGCGCAACCATATTCGAAAGTGCCCCTCGTCCGAACCTTCCGGGTCCTCCAGAGTTTCTCATACAGTAGGTTGCACGTGAGCATCAGTTGGGGCGAAGGATTTCGCCGCAACGGAAATCATATCCGTGGCAGCCTGAAGCAAGATATATACTCAACCGCTTTTAAGGAGTAGGTACCTACTATGCAAGATATCTAATCCTAGCAGTCCATTAAAATGTCAACTGGGGATCGACATTCATTTGCACACGAGCATAGGCACCTCGAACAAATAAAATTCCGATTAACTATATCGGCCCTCGGCAGGATTCCCGGCAATTACATAATCCATATAATCGTTTCCAACGGAAATTCGGCACGTCACATTGAGTGGCGGCATACCGCCAAAACCTGCCGAACTACCATGCATGAGCTTTTATAGGGTATTTGCTTTTGGTAAATGCGGGTAGAAATAGGGTCTGGTGTCTCACGGATATGAGAGCAAGAGAAGAAAACGTGAAGATCGCCTGCTGAAATGGCAAAAGACAGTGTTGTTGGACTATCAAAGGATACCATGTATCCCGCGCCTAGGGGCCATGGCGATGCTTGATTAGGTTCCCTCAAGTTACCTTAATAACTCAAACGGGTTCCAGGGTTTGAAGGTAGTAACTAACAGTGAGCCGTGGCAGAATTGCCGATAGGCCTCGGAGTGTGCGGCACGCCTGCTTGTCGTTATGCCCGTCGAAGCATGGATACATCAATGTTGCGTGTCGAACACGTCTTTCAGTATCCACAGACACGAAGTTCTAGAGAATGAAGGGTTGTTGAAAATCGAATCGCGGTGCGGGAGGCCGAATCACGATACAAAGATAGATTTTTGTCATCCTGTGCCAATGGCCGCGAACATGGAACAAAACCAGAAATCACCGGAAACTATGTGGAGCGACCGGCACCTGGATCCAAGGCCCTCAACTAGAGAAATTCTAACAAATCTTGGCCGTGCTCCCTGGTCCTAGAACATATTTAGACAATTCTGTTCTTGCTCTGCTTCGTTTTTCAATTTGTGTTGCTGTTATTTCTCCGTTTGGAACAACAAGTGTTGTCAGAGGCTTCTCTCGAGCTCAAATGAATTCCTCGACCCTGAAAGGAACTTTCCAGAAATATTTGCCATGAGTAGCGAATCAAAAATTCACTCAATCTTTGCATGTTGTGTTGTATCATCCTGTCGACCATATTTCTTATATATGCAACCCAATAGAGAGCTATTACACTCTGCCGAATAACCAGCTTTACCAACCGGTTGCATGATGGTAACTGGAAGGAAAAGTTGGATTTTGTCTTTTTGTTAATAATCTCTCGTCATGAGTGAACCTGAAAAGACGGCTATCAGCCGTTCCATATCGAATTTAGACGGAGAGAAAAACGCAGAGATATCCCCCGAAGAAGTCCTCAGCAAGGAAGCATCGCAAGATGTTGTGGCTGCAGACGATAGGAACAGCGCCAATTCGTCAGTCCACACGACCTTATCACATCCGGACACTAGTTTTGAAGAGCTGGAACTTGGCCGGGTTACAACCACAAGCACCATAAACCCTCCTCCTGTCTCGGTGCCACTGGGTCAACGCCGTGGGCTATTAGCACAACTGGCAATTATACCGGAAGTCGAACAACCAAAGCACTATGCTCGAAAAACAAAGTGGTTCATCACATTCGTTATTGGGGTTGCGGCCATGGCTGCACCTATGGGAAGTGCAATTTTTTTCCGTTCGTAGACCCCGCCCATTACCCAGGATACAAAGCATGTAACTGACTTGACCTTTTTTGAAATTCAGCTGCTCTTGGACAAGTAGCCGAAAGCCTTCATGCCTCACCAACAATTACCAACTTGTCCGTCGCGTTGTATATGTTGAGCATGGCAATTTTCCCTCTCTGGTGGTCTTCTTTTAGCGAGAGACTAGGTCGTCGAACGATATACCTGTTTTCTTTTGCATTATTCGTTCTTTGGAGCGCCTTATCCGCCATTTCTAAATCCATCAGCATGCTTATTGTGATGCGCATGTTAGGCGGTGGTGC
The DNA here is from genome assembly GCA_014964245.1 of Nannizziopsis barbatae. Lineage (NCBI taxonomy): Eukaryota > Fungi > Ascomycota > Eurotiomycetes > Onygenales > Nannizziopsiaceae > Nannizziopsis > Nannizziopsis barbatae. The sequence goes on from JACVYH010000003.1 coordinate 3,534,038, forward strand.
TTCCGCGTCTGTTCAAGCAGTAGGAGCAGGAACAATTGCAGACTTGTGGGAAGTGAAGGAGAGAGGACGTGCAATGGGTATCTTCTATCTTGGCCCGCTGTGCGGTCCTTTATTAGCTCCAATCATTGGTGGAATTTTGGCCGAAGAATGGGGTTGGCGCAGTACGCAATGGTTCCTTGTCATCTATGGCTCAGTGACATTTATGCTCCTGTTGTTTTGCCTACCGGAAACGTTGGTTCGGCCAAAGAAATCGCGTCCCGAGCCGGAAGCTCAAGGACATGAGGCGCACCGTTCACTCAGCCGAGTTTCTTCACGTCAAGTGGTTCAAGCGACAGCCAGATGGCTCAAGGTTGCGAGAATAGTGCTCATTGATCCTCTCAAGGTCTTGCTCTACCTCCGATTCCCTCCCGTGCTCCTGACCGTGTACTACGGAAGTATCGCGTTTGGATCTCTCTTTCTCCTCAATATCAGTGTTCAGTACACTTTCAGCAGATCGCCGTACAATTTCTCGACACTGATTGTTGGTTTGTTGTACATTCCAAATTCTATTGGATATCTCGTTTCTAGCTTTCTTGGTGGACGATGGATGGATAGAATCATGCTCAGAGAAGCCAGGAAGGCTAACAGGGTAGATGAACGCGGAAAGCTGATATATCGTCCTGAAGACCGTATGCGGGAGAACGCATGGCTGGGTGCCCTGTTATATCCAATAGCCCTGATCATGTATGGTTGGACTGCAGAGAAAAAGGTGTATTGGGCGGTACCTGTAGGTGACTCCTGAAAAAGGCTCGTGATCCAGCTGTGAATCAAAATATCACTGACCTGCAAGCATAGGTTCTAACGAATTTTTTCTTTGGTGTCGGATCCATGCTTGTTTTCAGCATGTCCACAACCATGCTCACTGAGTTTATGCCGAAAAGATCATCATCTGGAGTTGCTGTAAACAACTTTGCACGGAATATTTTTTCCTGTGTGGGGAGTATTGTTGCAGCTCCTATCATTCATGGTATTGGTAATGGCTGGTTATTCACCATTGTTGGGCTGGTTGCGATCGCAAGCAGCAGCGTGATTTGGGCGATGAAGAAATATGGTCCTAAATGGAGAGCGTCGATGGATGCTAAGCTGGGCTGAGTACCTACTGTACGGCTGGAAACCAACCAGCAGCCTTCAGAATTGAACCAGGCGACCTATCTCATATCCGGATTTTTGGTTATTGGGTCCGTGCTGGCCCCTTTTTTGGATACCTGGATGGTTAGAGATGTGTTGCTGTTGCACTTCCTTCTAGAATTCAATTGTCACTCTGGAGCGCGGTCTCCGACTTGAATCGCGTGAGTGCTATTAAATATCCCATGACCCCTGTCAAGGAGCTTTCAATAGCTCCAAAGAAGCTTGCGTGGATTGGAGGTTTGAATTTCAGCGAAAAGAGCTTGGCTCGTATTGGAAATTGATCTGTTTTGAAGCAAAAGTTGGAAGAGACGAAACCGTTGGGCCGTTAATCTCGGGAGTCAATTTTGGTTTCTGCAGACCGACTGCTGTGACCTCAGCCTCTGGTGACCATCAATTGTGCTCCATATCGAGGAAAGAGAAGATAGATTTCAAAATAGCAAAGATTTCAAAAAAGCTCAGTAGTTTGGGAAGCATATGCCGAGACTTTGGTGTGAATTCGTTACTCTGGCATTCAAAGCAATCAAGCATGACATTACCTAATTAGTGACCTTCCATTTGCGTAACGATACGGAGTACAGGCGTTTAACAAACATCATCATCTACCCCTGGATGTGAAAACCATACTCTTTCTCATTTATCACAGGAGTGAATATTTCTCGGCTTTCTCTCGGGTTCTGTAATCTACAATTCTATAGCTGCTACTTCGTATTTCTCAAGTAAACAGCTTTCTCGCGCAACATCTTAGCTAGCTGTGAAGTACGGAGTACGGAGTGCTCCGTATCATAAGGCTAAACTCCACATTAAATGAAGGCTCTGTTTAGGATAAACCACCAGCTCAAGCATTGACGTCAAGTTCTGCCAATTGAAGATCCCCTGAGTGCCAGCGAAAGATTGCTTCATTTGACATTCCTCCCGGATTGTGGATCGGATCAGTATGATAGTGCTGGCTTGCCATTGATTTTAATTTCGGCTCTAACCAGATGAAAGGCATGGAATAGGGGCATCCGGGCTGAAGAATACCCCTCCCCTGTCGTACAGTTCAGTTCCGAATGTGAGAAACATTATCGACCGACGGTAGGACGGGACTTCATATCTCCTCTCAAGCCAGCTGATCGATATAGATAGTCATGGGCCCTTTTCCTAAAGTATGGAACATCTCTTTTATGAAAGCTGCTCGATTGCATTGTAGCTCCTTGGGGTTAGTTACTTACTCACTGGGTTCTTGTATCACTAGCCACTTATTCCGTATGACAACCCGAGGAAGGGAGCCAGGGCAGACAACCAGAGGATAAGCAAGCCCACAACATACCGGGCTTCAAGCGCTAGCTTATTATCAATTAAGAGATCCAGGAGAGGTGCCGAAATCACCGTGAATAATTTTGTCGTAAGGATCGTTATGGTTCCTGAGCGCCTTGTAGAAGCCCGGTTATATAAGGACGAAATAATCAATAATACTCCGTGGTTACGGAGTACCTTGTCCGGTCTTCCGTTAGTTAGTTTAGTTAGTTACCAGGAGCTGGAACTTTGGCTGAATTTTAGTCCATTCGTTAGCAGTCAGCCCCCTGCGAGATTCGTAAGGGATGGTTAATGGTTAATAAGAACTCGGCTATTTCGCTTGTCTGGGAAGTGAAGGAGCCAACAAATGTAATTTGAGACCTTAAAGCCGAAAACGAAATGACCATTTGGCATTTGGTACTCCGTAGAAATCAGGAGCCGCGTGAGCGTTGGAAATATGGAATGCTGGGAGGAGCCTTTGTTCTGCTATCGAAAGCGTCGTATTCAGTAGTTATGTTGTACGGCCGCACAGACTGAGCACCTGAGCGAGCACCACGAGGTCGTTTTTGCTCCAAGTCGAGCCGTGCCACAAGAGGCGGAGGGGCGAGCAGATGACAGGTCGATAGGACCACTAGCCTGTAGGGAGTAGTTTGTGAAGCCTTAAAGGTAACTACTCCAGGTTTGATACTGGGGTTTCGGAATGTCGACCGAAACGGCTGCAAAGCCCGAGCAAGAGGCGGAGGCGTACGGAGTAGTTATGTACCTGACTCGTTGATTCTCGCCTCTTCGCGGGATAGCGCGCAACCGTTCCGGACGGAGAAGGATTTCTGTCAGTTGGAACTTCTCCACATGAGACTCTGAGAGAGTGGCTCGGAGCTAGGAAAATCCTTTTCGGTCCAACGTAGAAAAGGGCCAAGCGTTCTAGACTGCGACTTTGTTATGCACAGAATTCACTCCAATTTGGCCGCTAAAACTTCACGGGGAGGCGAACGCGCCGGGAGGTTCCATCGACAAGCTGAAAAGCACCAATATTGCTCAAAAGTCCTCCGGCCCCGGCTCCTCTTTTTTTCCCTTCCCTTTCTCCATGTCTGGGGCGGTTCCTTTTTCCCACCTTTGGCATTTGCTATCTATCCAAGATTCCCAGTTTTTCGCTCGTTTTTCCCTGTCGCGGCTCCTTTGAAGTGCTTGTTTTTCTATTATTTGGTGGCAGTTCTAAACGTCCGGGAGGAGTGAAGGCTGGGGCATGAAGTTACCGACTGATATATCAGGATCCTTCGAAGACGGCGCGAATGCGTGTCCCAATCGCCCTTCAGCTGGCCCTTTTGGTGCTTCTCCCATCGCTGTTGGGTCTAGCTGTAATATCAGTTGCGACCGTAAGGACATTCCTACTCATCAGCAATTTTATCAGTCTACAGAAAGATCGGGCTAACTTTCTCTCCCTACTCGTTGTCTCTAGTGGATAAACAATTATAGATTCGTGGTGGGAGTAAAGTGCGTCTTCTATCTTCTATTCTTTTATCATTACAAGTTGATTCAACCCATTGTTCCTGGGAGGATTAAGCATCCGAGCGAATATTTACCTGACTTTCTACCCACCACAGGAACCAAAGTATATCTTTGACCGCATCTCTCAAGGCAAACCAGATCGCTTCCGACCTCGAACTTGTCCAATCTTCCTGCAAGACTGTCGTCACCCGCATCCTTATTCAAACTGCCCTTCGGCGCTTTTATCTTGGCAATAACACCGATGCAAACTGGGTCTCAGCGATAACCGATGTTCAGTCCGCTTTAGGTAGCGGTGTCTACACTACTCTATATCAGGCCATCATCTTTTCCAAAGATGGCACCGGAGATCCCAATGGCGTGCTTAATGTTACCGGTAGCGATATTCAGCCGGTTACACTACCATACACCCACCCAAATGGAACGTCTGTGATGCTAGGAGAAGTTGGATCCGGCTATCCGCCGATGCTTTACCCCAATTTGACCTATCACACTCGTGTCCAAGATGGCCAGGATGGCATGAAACAGAACGTCACCACGGTCAACGCATTCCCGGACATGCAACTCGGCTTATCATCAAGCTTGCTTTTAGGTCCACTGATCATTAACGCGAGTTTCGCACTAGTCTCCGTTACGTTGCCTATTATCAACAATACCTCCGCATCCGATATTCTAGGCTTCATGACGTGAGTTTTAAACCATATTCTAGAGCTCCTCTCCTTACTTATATCTATATAGTGTGGTAGCTAGTGCCGAAAGACTAGAAAGAGTGCTTGAATCGAGAGAAGGACTTGATCGCACTGGTCTCACCTTGCTGCTAGGCCCTGCGAGCATCCAAAATCGATTCCCGAACGGTGTTCGACCCGCAACCGCAACTACCGACGCTGAAAACCCCGATCGCCTTGGGGATGTGAAAGTAAAATACATCTTCCCACCTGAGACAATCGAAAGACTCCCTAACCGACACCATCGTTCCGCGAATGACCCACCTTTCCCGCTCAGCGAATATCCCGCCGTCCCCGACGCTTTGTCGCGACGTACTAAGATCACGAACAATGCAAGTAGCACGTTGAAAACGACGAACGAAGAAGGCGCTTGGGTGGCTGTCGGTATTGCGCGTGCGCAGAGCACTCTGGTAGACTGGGTCGTGATTGTGGAACAGAATCACTCCGAAGCATGGGCGCCAGTGGTCCATCTACGAAACATCATATTGGCCTGTGTTTTCGGAGTTGCAGGCTTTATCATTCTCGTGGTTCCACCTTTAGCACACTGGAGTGTCGCTCCCATCCGACGATTGAGGGAGGCGACAATGAAAACGATTGACCCGACTGGTGGCGCGGGATATCACCATGGTTCACAAGAACGCTTTGAGCATTGCCATATAGATAAGAAGGGAGGCATCGTGGCACGATTAAAGCACATCTATTTCGGTAGCTTTGGAGGTTCGGACCAGGACAATGTTGAAACCGGACGGCAGAAGAATTTTCGGGTGCCTGGCAAGGTTCGGGAAAAGAAGCGCTGGATCACCGACGAGATGAGCGAGCTTACGAGCACTTACAACGAGATGTCCGATGAATTGATGATCCAGTACACCAAACTCGAAGATAGGGTCCAAGAGCGAACGAGGGAACTGGAGATCAGCAAAAAGGCCGCAGAAGCTGCTAACGAAAGCAAGACCCTTTTTATCGCCAACATCTCCCACGAGCTCAAAACACCATTGAACGGTATCTTAGGCATGTGCGCGGTCTGCATGGGTGAGGATGATTTAGAAAGAGTCAAGAAATCCCTCCGCATCGTTTATAAATCCGGCGAGCTGCTTTTGCATCTGTTGAACGACCTACTTACATTCAGCAAAAATGAAATCGACAAAGTCATCCAGTTAGACGAGAAGGAGTTTCGTTTGTCCGATATTCGATCACAGATTGCATCCGTTTTCCAGAAACAGATCCAGGAAAAGAATATCGATTTTGGGATTCAATTCATTGGGCCATCAAGTCCTCCGCTCGACCCTGAGCAAATCAACGAAAAGCAAGTTCCGCTTCAGCCAGCGATGGGACCTCCTGGGACTGGAAAAATGATTGACATGGTTCTCTGGGGAGATCAGCATAGGATTCTTCAGATCCTGATCAATCTTGTTAGCAACAGCCTGAAATTTACTCCGGATGGCGGCAGAGTGGAACTGCGCATCAAATGCCTTGGTGAGGTTGACATGTCGTTGGAGCACGCGCCGAAGCCGTCCTTCGACTCCAGAACTCGACGAAGGTCCAAAACGCCGTCGGCGGCCGGGTCGAAACTCGAAACAGAAAAAGACCAGATTCCAAAATCGGCAATATACCAGGATCTGGGATCAACGTCGCCACCGCTCAACGCCAAAAGCCTTAACTTCGAGTTCCAGGTGGAAGACACTGGACCGGGTATTCCGGCGCATTTGCAGCAACGAGTATTTGAACCGTTTATGCAGGGCGATCCCGGCTTGAGCAAAAAACATGGTGGAACAGGTTTGGGTTTAAGTATATGTTCCCAACTTTCGCAGCTGATGAATGGAACCATCAAACTGCATAGTATTGAAGGTGTTGGTACGACTTTTACGTTTAGCCTTCCTTTGAAATTTGTCAAAGAAGCGACTCCCAGCACAAGGAGTATGAGTATTACGTCCATTGTGCCTAGTGTACGGTCTTCGATTTCGAAAGTTGCTTCGCAGAGTAGCACGTCACTTCATTTTGAGCAGGACCTGGAGCCGCGACTGGTTGGGTTGAGCCAACCTTTCTTCGCGGCGGCACCAGCAACACCAGCTTCGAAAAGTGACCCGCAGACTCCGATTGAGCCGGAAACGGATGGCAAGGTTCGAGTGTTGGTTGCAGAGGACAACGCCGTAAATCAGGAGGTTGTACTTCGGTAAGTTCTTGACTACTGACTTTTCGCGAAGGGTAACGATTTTCTAATTCGGGTCATAGAATGTTGAAACTCGAAGATGTGTACGACGTAACCATCGCGAAGGACGGACAGGAAGCGTATGATGTCGTGAAGGCCAATATGGAGGAAGGCAAAGCTTTCAACCTCATTCTTATGGACATTCAAGTAAGTTTACCCAGCTTTTGCGCTATAAACAGACCCCCGGTATTGATCATTTCCGACAGATGCCAAATCTAGATGGCCTTCAATCGACACGTATGATCCGGCAAATGGGATACTCAGCACCGATCGTTGCCCTCAGCGCGTTCTCAGAAGAAAGCAACATAAAAGACTGTATGGATTCGGGCATGGACATGTTTCTCAGCAAACCGCTCCGAAGACCAGCTTTGAAACAGGTGCTAAACAGCTTCTCGACAATTCAAGAAGAGCCTGAAGCTGAACGGTAAATGGAAAAGGGAACTTTAATTAATACCTTGCGGCGGAGTTTAGGGGTTAACTTGCAACAGCTTTTCTTGCTGGGGGATTTGTGGACATCTTTCAAGGTCAAAAATGGAGGAATCTTTCCCTTTTTTTCTTCTTCTTTTCTCTCAAACACTTGCATATCTGCATATACCCTTTCTTTTCACTGTACATATACTTATTCAAAGAACCTCGCAAAAACCAGAGCTAATAACAGATAGCCATTTCTACCTTTTCTCCACGTATCCAGCAGATCATAACCCGATTTTTGGATTCGAAGCAGCTTACAAGTAGGGGAACTGGAAAATGCTACGTGCTGGGCGGGATTGAAATAAACTTGAGGGTGGTTCATGGGATATTTAGCCACATACTTGTATCTTGACTGGTCGCCGATAAGAGACGACATTGTGTTTTGGCATGGTGTTTTGGTTGACTTGACTATTCGATAACATGGGGATAGGAGCAAGATATGCACGAACACCTCAACATTAAAGACAGCTGTAAAAATGGCACTGGCTACTTAAAAAGCCCAACGCGGAAAACAAGAACACCCCGTTCATGATCATACAAGTGTCTCCACCTATGTAAATGCTCACACGCTCATGCTGTAAAAAGAACTGCGCTCACTGTAATGACAACAAACTCATGAATAATCAAAATCGCAATTTAAAGAGTGCCGAAATCTCAGAAATGGAAAAATGGTAGAATTGGATCCTCGACTTTCTTTGAGCACCTAAGCTGCCGCCATGACAGCTTTAATATTCTCTCGGAGTTTCTCTCGAAGTTTTATAGCCAGAGGAACATCAGCAGGACGAGAGGCACGCCTCTCTCGTCGTCTCTCTCTTTCGTCGTCGTAAGTATAACTTTCCTTTGAAGCCGCTTTTGGCCGTGATTCTCCATCAGGACGTGATCGATGGCGACGTTCCCGATGTTCCCTATGTTCGCGGTGTTCCCGGTGCTCTCTGCTTTCCTTAACGTCTCTAGTCTCGCGGCTCTCACGATGTTCACGATGCTCACGGTGTTCGCGATGCGCACCTGAAGCTTCAGCCATCGAGTCCCTTCGTCGACGCCTTTCTTCTTCAGGCCGGGAACTCTTTTCATGATGATGGTGGCGATGTTTTCGATGACCACCATTACTATGGGAGTGCGAACGGCTCGACGAGTCGGAGTGACGTGCTGGTGACCTGGATGAGCTTGGCCCTTCCCGATTCACTCTGAGCATTGGACCTGAAGTGTCAGACTCACCAGTGGTCATACGCTTAAGGAACGCAACCGGCTTTGCCGCCAGAGAAGATAGGCTGTTCTGGCTTGAACTTTCCTTGCTTCGAGGTGGGGAGTCTCGTCGGCTCTCGCGTTGTCGGGGTGCAGAGCGTTCTGATTCTTCGGCATGTTTCCTCCGTCTTCTCCGTCGCTGAGCGTCCTCATCCTCAGCATAAGTCTTGGATCGATGAACTTTTACAATTGCCCCTTCCTCTTGCACCTGAGGATATCTTTCACTCTTTCGCCGTCGAAGGTGATGGCGCTCTTCTTCGGATCCCTTCGAGCGATGTCGTTCGTCTTCGCGTACCGAGTGTCGTCTCCTTCGTCTACGCTTTGATGCTTCCGCCGCTTCATCTCCAGCAACACCTCCAACGGCAGCACCTGTCGAGGGCTCTGCAGGAGGCTCTTCCGAGGCTGGATGTTCATCTGGAGCGGGATCAGCTGGGCCGGGTTCTTCGCTTGGGGGTTCTTCAATGGGTGCCTCTTTGGCTACTACTCCTTCCGATGGGGCTTCCGCGGCAGCTGGGTCCTCGATAGGCGGGCTGTCGGCTGGAACCGCTTCAATTGCAGGTTCCTCAGCGGGAACCGTGTCAGTCGCGGCTGTTTCTTCAGTTTGCACATCTTCCGGCGGTCCGTCGGCGGATGGTTCTTCAGCAGGCGTTTCCCCGACAGGCGGATCTTCAGCTGGTGCATTTTCAACTGGTGGTTCTTCAGCCGCAGCCTCCTCAGATGGCGGCTCTTCAGGACTAGGCACTTCTGCAGGAGCGGCTTCGACGGGCTCCTCTGCTGGAGCTGTCTCGGTTTGCCCTTCTTCTGTCGTAGGCTCGGCGACTTCAGGGGCTGGTGGCTCCTCAGCAGACACTGCTTCCTCAACGGGCTGTTCAGCAGGAGCCTCTTCAGCAGGAGCCTCTTCAGCAGGAGCCTCTTCAGCAGGAGTTTCCTCGAAAGCAACCTCTTCAGCAGGAGCATCCTCAGGTGTTTCTGGTGCCTCAGCTTCTTGAACGGGGGCAGGCTCTTCTGGCGCGGAATCCTGAGCCTGTTCCTCGCTCGCTGGGGTGTCAGAAGGCTCAGGGGTAGATTCCTCTGGTGTGCTCTGTTCTGGTGGAGCTTCTGTTGCTTCAGGAGCATCTGGAGCTGGCGTCTCCTCCTCACTGGCGGGACTTGGATCATCGACAGCCACCTCCTCTTCCACAGGCGCGGCTTCAGCGAGAGCATCATCGGCAGGAGTATCCTCCGATTTTTGCTCCTCTGGCGGGGTATCCACTTCTTCGGGCTCCTCTGGCGTTGAATTTTCGTTAGATGCTGCTTCTCCGACTGGTTCCGATTCCTCAGGAGGGGTCTGCTCTTCAATTTTCTCCGTATTGTCCTCCGCAGGTTCTGGTACCTCCGCTTCTGCAGGATCTGAAATTTCTGGCTCTTCTACAGCTGTCTCACCCTTCGGACTTTCCGACTCTTCTGTCGCTGGCGCCTGATCTTCTGTAAGCTCGAGTGCAGCTTCGGGCTGTGGCTCTTCAGTTGACGCATTTTCCTCGACTGGCGCCGTTTCTGGGGCCTCCGGAACTTCCGCATCCCAATCGTCCGGTACTTCCTCGGCAATATCATCAGCAGCAGGCTCATCTCCACCAACGGCGCCTGATTCTTCAGCTGGAGGGTCAGACGAGGCTGGTTCTGGAGCCTCCTCATTCGGTTTATCCTCGCTTTCAGGTACTGTTCCTTCATCTACAATGGGCGCTTCCGCAGAGTCGGCAGGCGCTTCAGCGGCAGTGTCCGTTAATGGCTCTGCGCCACCAGTTTCCCAATCATCTTCTGGCTTAGGATCTGCTTCCACCTCCCAATCGTCGTTTATTGCGTCTTTCTTATCAAAATCATAATCCTCCATATCTGCCTCGGCCATTTCGGCCTCTTTTTCCGCGTCCACTTGATCAATTGCAGCTGCAGGATCGACATCAGGAAAACCTCCTTCTTCTTAAGTCAGTTAATAATGTGCGGCAGCAGTTTATGATAGGCAAACTTACCGTCGTTCTCTCCCTCTGTAGGGTCTTTTGGAGCATCTTGGGTTTCAGGCACCACTTCAGCCTCTTCACCCACTTCCGCGCTTCCCTCGCCAGCCGATGGCTCGGCATCTGCAGGGGGTTCCGATTGTTCTTCAGTGGCGGAAGGAGGATCGGCGGCGGGTTCTGACGGCGGCTCTTCTGGACATTGCTGTTCGGGTTCAGCATCGGTTATCGCGGGTGCTTCGGCGCTTTCGATTGGCGAGTCTGCTGGTGGAGTATCATCGGCCGTTTCAGTTTCAGAGGCGGGTGTATCAGAAGTTGTGGGCTCGCTAGTTGCTTCGGTAGAGCTCGGATCTGAAGGTGCACGTTAACATATGGGAAAAACGGTTGGAAACAGAAGAACAATGGGCGAGTCCTACATACCGGGTGGCGGGTCCGTACTTTCTGATGGAGCTGGCTCTTCTTCCTTGGGAGGTTCTACCGGAGGTTCTTCCGATGCCATCTCCTTCGACTCAGTGTCAGCGTTCTGTTTTCTATCGTCGACAACCGGAATTGTTCTCGCATAAATGAGGGGCTTTGTGTAATTAACGACTTCAAAATCGAAAGTCTGATATTTGAATTCAGGAACTTGAGCATACTGGACACCCATCTTGATGGTCACCTTCGGCCGGGACAGCCTGAGCCTCAGCTGCAGCACCGTCTATTGGAAGGTCTTCACTAGTCTTGTTGTTCTTGTTGTTGTTGTCGCCGGACTGGCCGTCATTGAAATTGAAGGGTGTGCGCTTGCTCTTCTTTTTCTTGTTACCCTTGGCTCCCATCTTCAAGGACGCGAATGATAATACAGAGAGGATGGGGTATAGAGAGGAGGGATGGCGAGGTACGGGAAGTTATTTGTTGAAATATAGCGGCAAGTCTCGGCACCACAAAGCCTGTATTTGGTCCAGGGAGTGACACAGGGCGACTGAAGATTGCTTTGTTGACTTCAATATGGAAAAGACCGGATTTCAAAAACAACGAGTCGGGCCTGATACTGATCAGGAATCAGGAACATAACAAGGCCAACTATTGAATTGGCCTCTTCAAATAGAAACAAAACAGATGTGTCATTCAGGATGGAAGGCAAGTAGATGACTTCACAGAAAGACGTTGAAGGCTACAAGAGGGCCTTGCAATGTTTTCCCAGGCCAGTTGCTAGGGACGATGTCGGCCATTGGGCCACGTCTTGGTTCCGTGAGGCCATGGGTCCTCGGATATCAGGGCGGAAAGCCCTGAGAACGCAAGGTGATGCGGGTGAGTTCCACGCCAAGCAGATAGCAGACGCAGGATCGCAGTCTGGCTAGGCAAAAAAGCGGCCGATAAAAGACCAAAATAGGAAACGATGTTAGGTGACATCCCCACCCGAGATCCGCAATCCGACAGGTGAAGTGGCAGGAGATGCATATCCGGACCAGATTATTGAGAAGGATTGACAACAGAGCAAAAGGACTGAGAGTTGGAGCCAGGCAACTCCTTCTCGAATCAAATTTCGAGAAAATGCAGAAAAAGATCAAAGCAGCCAGTAAAATGCTAGCGAGGGTCGAGATTGCTGGTGGAGACGCAGTCGCATCCCGAATCAAAAAGCTTGACTGGGGGATCTGTCTTCGTGCCCAACCTCTCAGCACTGCAGAACTGCGTCACCGGCAATTGGCCTGCAAGCACAGGGCGGGTGGGCGACACTGCAGAAGTCTGCGAATGAATAAAGTTCCAATTCCCCAAGTGGCTTGATTTACCAAATTATCAGCATGCGGGTCGGTTGTTGCTAGTCACATTGGCTTCACGGATGAAGATCCCGAAACTGACAGATGAAGACCAAGTCCATATGGGCAACTGAAGCCATGGCTGTTGAACCCTAACCACGAAAGCTGAGACCCTGACAGGGCTCAAGGCCCGATTTCTGCATTGTGAGGCCGGGGTGATGATGATGTTGTTCCAAATTCAATGCAATGGGCCGAAAAGAGCGGTGGAAGTCGGACTTCGCTCGCATGGGATTACGTAAGTATAGCTATCAGATTTAGACTTCAGGCCCAGTCCCGATTGACACTAGCTCAACTTATAATTGGACGACATGACCCATCAAGGACTGTGATTGGCTGCCTCACACGTGGAACTACGCTAATCCTGAATGAGCCAGCCTAACTCACCATCCAAGCTCCAGCCCAGGTGAGTGAGACCTCTGGCTGAAGAGTTGAGAAAGAAGAAAAGTGCACTCGAATAGTTAGCCCAGCAAGGAAGATCACATTCAAGGCTCTGTCACTTTGAATATGAGTCATTGTCAAAGCCACCATCAGCAGCAAAGATTGCCATCTCATATCAATACGTGGTGACCGTGGGTGCAGTCGAGTATTTGCCTCTTTGAGCTTCACGTTGGACATCTCCATGTGTCGCAAAGACACGCCGGAGTCAGACAGTTTGTGCCCGGAGGGGCATGTGCATCCGTCCAACCCTCACTTTTTTCACTAAACACTGGGATATCTATATTGAATCTCCCGATCTTCACTCGGTTTCACCCCGTTCAGCCAACCGCGATACCCGAAGCTAAATGGAGAGAATATCAAAAGAAAACAACAGTCTGGTGATTACATACGGAGTATATTAAGTGCATGTTTCTTTTACATTCTCATCAAATCACTTTCAACACCTTGCATGCTTCATCCGTGTCCACCCACGGACCTAAGGTCGGGTAGCACCGGACATCTTCAAGCCGTCGCTGCCTCACCCTCCAATTCCCCACCTCCGATTCCGAGATGACCCGTCAGGCATAGGCATGCAATGTTGGCCTGATGCCAGCCGAGATGTTAAGCTACCATGAAGTCATTCCCAGAGCCATGTGAAGTGTCAAGATACAATCCTCTAGGTTCCAATGACTCTTCAGTACTTCAATCTCGCCACGACTTACCTTCTTCAGCTTATTGGAAATCGGATCGCAGTTATGTTTCACATACATTCTCCTACAAAAAGAAGTGCTACCAAATTTATCAAGGATAGCATGACTTCTGGTAGCACAGCAGAATGAAATCAAAGATTTCCTCCCTTGGCAGAATATGTTTAGTCACCCATTCCCTATGAGGCCTGCAGCGGTGCAAATAATGATACTTCCAAGTGACTAGATGCTGTCTCTATCTCACTCTCTATCTCACTCTCTATCTCACTCTCTATCTCACTCTCTAATTCGCTCTCTATTCGCTCTCTACCTCGCTCTTTGTCCGTCTACTACCTACTAGACTTGGATGAGCCAGGGGGCGTAACAAGTTTCGGCTTTCCTGTATGCAAGAAGCAGTTGACTCAGATTTACGCATGTCTTCTGTGATGCATTTCTATTATTTTTCTTTTTACACCACGGCTCATGTTACAATCTGCTCTGCCCTTCCGTCGCTGAGGGATTTATATTTGAAATACTCTTCAACGCTAAACATCCAATGCTCGATATCTCCGTGGTGATCCACATCCACAAGGGATCAGGCATCAGTCATAGGTTACCTACCTATGGGGGATGATAAAGGATGTCCTCTGTGGCCTTTGAGAAATCCTTCGCCCGGTATGAACCATACACCCCTCCCAACCCGCCGGCAAGAAAGCAAATACCAAGAAAGGAGCTTAAGATCAAGGTCGGAATGACCATCGATGCTACTATCCCGTTACTTTGTCACAAACCTGAACAGTTTCTCGTCGACAGGCGCAAGCAGTTTAGAAGTAGGACAATAGCATTTAAGCAAGATGAAGAAATCTTGTTTGCATTTGGAAATACCTTTCAAGTGGCTGCTGAGAAGGATTTACGGTGGGAGCGAGAAGATTGCCGCCTGTTTAGCCTGTTAAAAACAATACTACTCTAACACCCTTGGCCGCAATACTGCTGCCCAATTCTTCAATTCCCTCCAGTCTCAGCCATCCATTTGCAGCTCTTGCGCTACTTTATGATCTCCACATTGCTCGTACTGGAACCAAGGAAACATTTTTAACCTCGGACATAGAAATGCGCTCTGGATTTTTACAGCCTTTGCGCGAGTATATGCGGCGCTACGGCGCGGAGAAACTCACTATAAATGTGAGAGACTTGAACACAGAAGCAGAGCATGATGCCCGGCGAGCCGAGGCCATGCAGGCCTCGAACTTGCCTTGGAAACAAGGCACTTACAGCCATTTCCGCATCCGTTTCCACATCCCACGGCCACAGTGGGCGAAACACTCCAGACGCTGGAATGCTTCATTGTATTCCATAAAGCAATGTACGGTCAAGCTGCTACAGAACTATCATTCAATCCTATTAATGGCAATTACTTATACAAGGCCTCCCGTGAGCAACTCTTTGAACTTTGCAATGATCAAATGCTTGCGCATCATCTCTATAATGATCTTAGTTGGAATTTAAAATATGCAGCAGTATGTCTGTCATGCTCAGTTTAATACATCACTTACTAATATTAATCTGTTAGCAATTTCACCTATGGCCGTATTTACAGATCCTACTAGTATTACTGATACTTGCTCTTGCAATCCCGGAAGCCATCAGAAAGGACACGCACCAAGGAAGACAGAGGCAGATCAAGAAGACAGGAGATACACATGTCACAAACAACGCAAATGAACCTGTCTAAATGAGACTGCTGAACCATCCATTAAGTGTTGTTGGCACTTCATACAAACATATGTTATGTAATGGAAGGTCAAGGTGCAAGAGCTTCCACAAGCCCACCAGCCCGCTCTTGCCATTTTACACCAAGTCTTGCCACCAGCAGGAGGAAGTTGGAAACCCACCGTATCTGGAAGGAAGCATGGGAGATGGGGTGAAAGAGGAAGAATACTGCGAGGAAAGTCCAAGGCAGGGGTCAGTTCCTTCCCATCTGATATACAGTTATTGCCTGACTGATCTGTATAAACAGATTCCTGCATCACTTTTGGGGAAAATTCCAGCATTCGTCTGATGAAAGGTAAGAATTTCAATTTTTTCAAAACTTTCATTTCGTGAAAAACTTTCATTTCGTGAAAAAATGCCAGAGGAAAGTGAATGGTGGGACAATATTGGCAAAACTGCCAATATTACTGATGTCCTCGATTTCGCCATCTCCACCCTCGCCCCGAGGGGTTGGCTAGTCATTCTAATCAAGTAAGTTAGATTCTAAGATCACTACATGACAGACAGGTGTTATACAGTACTTCATCAAAAGTTTCCACAACCCTAAGAATCGCCATTATTTAGCCTGAAAAAGCCTCTACCACATTTTTCACTTCTTTTGACAGGTCCAAGGGTTGCGGAGACTTTGATGAAGTACTGTATCTACGCAAAATGAAGTGCAGAGTTGCTGACTTGTGGGTATTATCATATAGGATGGCACTGGAAGGAATCGGCTGGATTGAGAGAAGACCGGGTCTTTCAGAGAGGGTGGAAAAATTAGAAAAGGAGATGGCGGAGGATCGGGCGAATGACAAGAAGAGAATTAAAGATCTTGAAGAGGAGGTTGCAATTTGGAGAAGGGCGTACGAGAAGCTGAAATATGAGCAATTCCGCCTTGACAAGTTTCTCGACTAAGCCGATTTGGCTTAGTCGAAAACTTGCCAAGGCCGCCACTCATCGCGCTCGACTCCCTACCTGTCCTTCTGTCCGTTTGTCTTTCTTTTGCGTTCGTGTCCAGCACCATGGCTGGAATGGAGGAGATCGAAATTCATAGCAAGGTATGTTACAAAACTTAACACATGTGGATTGTAATTTGACAATGACAATTTTTGACATAGTCTTACCTCGTTCGGTGGGTTAATGTCGGAGGGGACCATACCATTTCCTGGAGTATCCAGCCTCACAAGAAGTCTCTAAATTTTGGAATTTTCAAACATCCTGGTACTACGAGCGTTCTATCTGCGACATCCGCGCCCATACATTCTACCACTGATTCAGGAGATAATCCCTCTTCAGTGGTGACGGAGAAATTGAGAAGCATCGGACTTAAGCCGATTAAGTGGATTGGCAAATGCGAAGCAGATAAGATCTCGCAAGGGACGCTCGACATTGCATCTAGCGACGGCGGGAACTACGCTCTGGTGTTTGATAATACATTCTCAAAACAAATCTCGAAAACCGCAACCTTTGTCCTCCTTACGTACCCCACACATTGTCCGCCGCGTTCTGGTCATCAAGTCCATCATTCCCAGGCCATCGCAGGCTCCGCAGGAGAAAATAGTCCCTTTGCTAGACCCAATCCGATCTCAAAAAGCGGGGCGTCGGAGGCTCCTGACTTCCTGAAAGGCGGTCCTAGCTCGGTTGGTGCATCCGGATCGAGAGCAGCGAAAGGGTCGATTTCCTCACAAGCGCGTAACACTCCGCTACATACCGGCATTTTACAAAAACGACGTCGAAAACGGCACCAGGGTTTCGCTCGTCGATTCTTCTCTCTCGACTTTAACACATCAACCTTGTCATATTATCATGATCGCAACTCGTCAGCCTTACGCGGGGCAATTCCGCTCACGCTTGCCGCTATCGCGACAAATGCTGCCACTCGAGAAATTTCAATAGACTCCGGTGCTGAGATTTGGCACCTTCGTGCTATAAATGAGCAGGACTACAACTTGTGGAAACAGAAGTTGGAGAGAGCCGCGCAGGGATCAGAAGGCGGGTCAGAACCGGAACCAAAGCTAAAAGTGCGGACGCCGTTACCTCTCGGAAAACATGGAGCTGCTGCACATGATACAAGAAGCTGGGCTGAGGTTGAGACCTTGGTAGAGAAGGTGTCAACAGCCAGAGACATGGTTCGACGTCTAGCGAAAGATACGGACCCAAAATACCTGCCTTACTCTTCTAGTCCAGATGCTAGGCCTTCGCAGAATAACAATCGACACATGTCAGGGCAAGCAGACGGTAATGATGTGGCTGATCGGGATAGAAAGTCCTTTTGGAAACTTAGGCAGCGGAGTGACAATAGTGTCTCTAGTCTAACACAGCGGGCTGTTTCCAACGAAAATCAACACGTGGAAGCCACAAATCAGCGGAGCGATGCTGTACACGATCGTCTGATGGTTCTTTTAGGAGGCCTTAACAACATCGTCACTGATTTCTCAGCCTTAATAGAGAGAAAGCGCCTCAGGCCCTTGAAAGCCCCCTCGGTCCAAACCCGTCGGAGTATGGAGTCCGATGTTTCCGAGGAATTCTTCGATGCCCATGATGGAAATGCTTCACCTCTGCTCACCATGCACCGCGACAGCGATGAAGAGGAGGAAGAAGAACAAGAAGAAAAGACGAGTGTCGCTGCGGAAACAATGGCTGGCGATGAATCATCACTTTCAGGAAGTGAAGAGCGCGATGAATTCCTAAAATTTCGACACGATAATTCCTCCTCCTTTTTCCCTATCAAGCCAAAAGCATTGACTCCATTACCAACAGAAACTGTCACGCGGCGCAATACCGTCATGGCTCCGCAGATTATGCCACCCAGCCTCATTAGTTTCTTACGAAAAAACGTGGGCAAAGACCTATCTACAATATCTATGCCCGTCTCTGCCAACGAACCAATTTCACTTTTACAGCGTGCCGCAGAGCAATTCGAATACTCACAGTTACTGGATAAAGCTGCCAATGCCACAGATGCATTAGAGCGATTGATTTATGTAACCGCATTTGCTATTTCACCCTTCTCAAACATGCGGGTTAAAGAGAGAAGCATTCGAAAACCGTTCAATCCTATGCTTGGAGAAACATTCGAAATGGTACGCGGAGACCTTGGATTTCGTTTTGTTGCGGAGAAAGTGTCCCATAGACCGGTTCAACTTGCATATCAAGCAGATTCTAAAGATTGGAGTCTTGCACAGTCTCCAAAGCCAACACAGAAGTTTTGGGGAAAGTCTGCGGAGATTATCACGGAAGGAAAAGCGCGTCTGACGCTGCATTCTAGTGGAGAACATTTTAGTTGGACCTCAGGAACCTCATTCTTAAGAAACATCATCGCCGGCGAGAAATACGCGGAACCGGTTGGCGATATGTGTATTGCAAACGAAACGACTGGTCAGAAGACGGTTGTCATGTTCAAGGCTGGAGGCATGTTTTCAGGCCGGAGTGAAGAAGTTGTAGTGAAAGCTTACGATACACATGGCGAAGAATTACCCCTCGGTTTACAAGGAGACTGGACCAAATCGCTTCAGCTAACAGAACATGGTCGTGAAACGAACCATACAATCTGGACTGCGGGTCAGCTCGTTGATGAAGCGCGGAAATGCTACGGATTCACTGTTTTCGCAGCAAATCTGAATGAAATTACATCGACTGAGGAAGGGAAACTACCACCAACGGATAGTAGGCTCAGACCCGATCAAAGGGCGTTGGAGAATGGGAATGTCGATGAAGCAGAAGAGCTTAAAGCATCTTTAGAAGAGAGGCAAAGGGAACGGCGGAAAGATTTGGAAACTGCAGGAGAGTCCTGGAAACCGAGATGGTTTACGAAAGCTGGCGACGCGAATGGAGATATCACGGATGGTGATGATACCAATGTGACGGTATGGAAATTAAACACGGGCAGGGATGGATATTGGGAAGAGAGATCGAAGGGACAATGGCCGGGAGTAGTGCCAGTGTTCAAGTTATAGAGGTGCCTATGCCTCTCAGCCCATCGCCTTTACTTACGACTCACCTTTTTACGCTCTTCGACATCATAACCTGATGAATTGCTGTTTTATTGGCGTATATCGCAACTTGGCTTGGAAAGCAATCGTGCATTTGTCTGAATTTTTGTTTCAACAGAGTTATCAATCAATAGAAATTAGAGTCGTCGTTGAACAGCTTCCAGGATCCTTTGAGCGCTGTCCCCTCCTAAATAATCTCTACCTTCACTCTTCTTCCTGTAGCTCTCATCATCCTCCTCAATGTAGCCAGCTTCTAACTCCAGCTCCAAGCTAACATGGTACGCCTTCATCACCGTATCTTCATCGACTTTCATCCCTCCCTGTACCAATACTCTTATGCAACCGGCCAACCGGGCAATTTCCCTCCTCGTAGCGAGGCTGATCTCATCGTTCTGACTTGAATACATGGTTCCGGATACCAGGTCTTCCAACCTTGTTATAGACATACCACCGTCATCTGGTGCATCGGCTGAGTCTGCACGCTTTGAAATCCAGACGTAACCGTTCACACCGAGGATGATTTCAATATCCGAACCACCATTCGCACCTGGTACCGTCCATACTTGCCGTCGACTCCGCACCACACCGGTACCGCGCACGACTCCCGCACCGCCCATTCCGGCGACGGCAAGGAATATTCCGTTTCTAAGCTTGCCATACTTTAACGAGCGGGTGTGTAGTGAAGCTGAACCGTCTTGATGTACACTTTGTACTTCAGCCACGAGGAGATCGCCTTCGTTAAAAAAAGAGCGAATTTGTAATTCATCTGCAGTAGTTCGTTTTCGAAGGATACCTCCAGGAAGATTGATTGCTGAAAGGGGTATATTTGCGAGGAGAGGCGCGGCGACATCGACTTTCCATCGTCGAGATTGAACTTCAATGATGCGCCCGACAACGAGATCGCCGATTTCGGGGGTGTAACGGGCGCGGAGAGGATAGACAGAAAGGAGTTTGTTAGTCTTGAGAACGGTACCGGCGACCGTTGCTATTATCGTGTTAGTCGAGAGACCGCCGGGTGTAAACGTGCCATGGCCTCTATAAATTATCGCTGTGTGGTTAGAATCATGGTAGTGTGCAGCAAAGCTCTGGGAAAAGCAAATGGACAAACCTCATCCATTGTGGATCATCTGTGACGACTTCTCCCGGTGTGACTATTGTAGTTTTGGAAAGACGTGCGCGCTTTAAAGGCCGCGTTGAAATGTCGTCCATTTCAACATCGGATCCAGAGTCGGCGAGGCGTTCGTTATCCGCTTCAGGGACGTACTGTTCGTCCTCGGCGACAGGCGGAAGGATGGTGATAGCCATTATCGGAGTGGTTCAATATGAAGCGGATAGGTTTTAGTAATATGAATATGGTCTTTGAAATGCGACTGACTGCTTGAGAACTTTTAATTGTAATTTGTATTGTGTGGTGTGAAGTCCGAATGAGGTCAGTTGAATTTGAGTATTTAGATGGGGTCATGTCAGAACAAGAATATCCTGGGCTGCCATCCCTTCGACTCTCCTACTTTGCAATTATATGTATGCACTTACAGAATTTAAACCTGCCATTCTATTTCCAAAATTATTTTTCTGTTTTCTGTAGTTCTAGAACGATATTGTGCAAGAGAAAGCTGACTTCCTAATAATTTCAAGTTCGATTTGGATGCATGACTAGTTAAAGTACAGGACAAAATTTGGACGCCGTGTTGGATTGGTGACTGGCATCTCTTTGTCCGAGAAGCCCAATTCGAAAATACCACCGTATTCCAGACGCGAGGTTTGATTAATCAAGACTATCGAAGAGCCTGAGATTTTCGAAGAAGCTTGAAAGGTCTGCCTTTGCAAGATTCCTCCTTAGACCCACCGAACCCACCGAGCTCTGTTGTATTGTTTCAGCCGGCTCTAATAATATTGAAGGCCCGGTAGCCCGAGGGAAGCTCCTAAGACCTTCCCTCCCGCGTTCCTCCCCGAGGTAATAGAGCGATAGATGACCCGAGAGAATGAGATGTTCAGAATGACGCCGTTCGTCACGTAGATGCGCCTCGCTGCTTTCAAGAGACCGATGATATAATCTTGCAACAATGTTTCGCATCTTCTCGAGCTCTGGGCAACATCTCCCAGCCATCCAGGTAGCGGTTCGAAACCCAAACCCACAATGATCAAAAAGGTTAACCCGAACCGCAATGTCAAAAGGGTTAACCCCCGAACCGCAATGTCAAAAAGGTTAACCCCCGAACCGCAATGTCAAAAGGGTTAACCCCCGAACCGCAATGTCAAAAAGGTTAACCCCCGGACCGCAATGTCAAAAGGGTTAACACCGGGACCAATTTCGACTACCCAATGCCGACTGGGAGCCCCATGGGAAACTTGAGTTTCCTAGCCCGAAGCCTCTTCTGTGTGACTGCGGAGCAGGAAGGCAAGCATGATGTCTTCAGCAGAGAGCGACTCCGAGCCATGACTGGGGCCATTCGGAATTCCTGGTTCAGGAAGATCGTAAGGGGGGCTAAGCGAGCTAGGATTTTCCGTAATGCTCGCTTGAGGCTCTTCCTGTAATTATTTGTTAGGGTGATGCTTGCTTTTTGATACTCAGGAAGGCTTCTCCTACCGTGAGGGTTTGGGCACTCTGGGCAGCATCCAGGCCTTCCGTAGGGCCTGTGTGCGTTTCGGCCTTGGCTCGAGCCTCTTGGTCCATCAGTTTCTGGAGGATGTAAGACTTTGACTTCTTTTCCTCCGTACGCTGGGCCATAGCCTGGGACCAAGCGCGTGCTTCAAGAGCAGCGCGGGCATCAGGGGGGCAATTTGCCCTAAAAATGCAATTAACAAACGACATTCTTCAAAAGAGGGAAACTTGGAGTATTTTCTTATCCTTACCACTCTTCTGTAGCCCGAAGCTTTCTCAGACAGCGATACTTCGCTGATCTGTCGTTATTGTCGGCCCTTACCACCTCTTGCTTGTCGACGATCTCCCCGAACTTTCGTTTTGGAGGCATTGCTCGAGGGTTTATATAGGCAGCTGTGGTGTATTCCCTTGGTGCCGTGAATCACAAAGGTGATCTGAAACAAAGGTCTCTGGTGAAGAAAAGCCGGTTATAGAGTTGGGTGAAAGATTTAACAGTACACTTTCTTGTTAGAGAGAAAGAAAGTCAAGTAGAGGATAAGTGAAAGATAGTCAGTTCACTTTGTTGTTAGGATAGATCATGTAGAGAAAGAAAATGAAGTTGTCCTTCTCGTGAAAGAAATTTTTTTTCACCTTTATATGCAAAGTCAGCAGGTATGATGTCGCCGCATCGCAAAATGGTATATTCCTTCACATCTCTTGTGACTTGATAACGCATTAACTGCTTTTGAAAAGCGGGTCCTATTCAAGCTCCAGATTCTAAGAGATGATATTCGTTCGCAGGAAATACCAGCTTGAAGCCCATTGCCATAAGAGAAGTGAAGGTGATTCACCCAAGGTGTAATTTGTATAAGGGTATAAAGAGGTGAAAGCAATATGTGAGTTAAAGAGACACCACGGGTTTGAAGGATTGAATGACTTCATTTTTTCACGAAGCTCTATATTTTAAATTTTGATAAAGATGCTTAGATTTCAAGGTCATTAATCACTGTTCATCAAAAAGCATTTGCCCTTGATGTCCTAAGTTTTGAGATAAACCACTTCTTTAAGGTGTGAGTAAGCTGTGAGGTAAAGGTTTCTTAATCATAATTATAGAAAATTTGTCAGGAGAAATATCAAATATAACATTGCAAAATTCATTATAGATGTTCTGTTTCTATAAGTTAACAAAGATTGTGAAGAGAGAAAAAAGGAGAACAGGAAGAGCTCAGGTTAAATACCAGGGCAGTTATCTAAAGTGCACGTGACTCTTGACTTTTAACTAGCGTAGCTTACACACAGCATGTCTTGGAAGTGGAGAATTGAACCTCAAACAATGAAATTCCTGACCGCTCATGTCTACTCAGGACACAAATTCATCTGAAAATTGACCCTTTATTGAAGATAACTGCCATTTTCCAAGAATCCTTGGACCAATTTCACCGCTGAGGCGTTGAAAATTGTATTTTGGCTGTTGGACTATGCTCACCGACAGAGCATTCAGCCGATATCAACCTCTACATTTTGGACAAGAGTCGCAAAAATTCCCCATCCGTATATTCTTTCTGGAGTTCAATTGTTCGCAAATAGTCGCAAATAGTCGCAAATTAGCCTGCCTCGGCCCTTCGCTGTGCTGGTAAAGCACGGACATACGTGTGCTCAAAATCCGCAGGTTGCGATTGATATGTCATGCATGTCTCCCTCTATGGAAAGCAAGACCCATGGGGCGTATTTCACAACAAAGACATAATCTACTTGCCTTTTCCAGATTTTTGAATACCCATGAGCTCGCAACTTGGTAGCTTCAGCTGCACCCTAGCTACTCGAAAACATCTATGTCGCCCATAAGAATGCAGTGTACCCCTTAGGACAGTCTGTCCAAGATAGCATTGCGGGACCAATCCGTCTTGGGCGTCCGCTTCGTACGAAAAGAATGGTACTCGGAAATTTGTGTGCCCTCAGTTGCAAAACGCGGTGTGAAAATCCTTCTTTTTCGAGCCGTACTGTTGAATTATTGCAGGAGGCAAGAATATATAAGCCCTCACATTTCCCATAGTCGAGCTGGAAATTCCAACTCGATACTCAGCGAACCTCTATTGATCTCTACTCTGGTCTTCCAATCAATCTCTTATCAACCGCCATAATGAAGTTCCTTGGTCCCGTCCTCCTTCTTGCTAGCTCTTTGCCATCCGCCCTCGCGGGAGGATGGGGAGAAACTTGTTGGGGAATGCGTCTCGACGATACCCATATGGTCGGCCAATGTCGCCATCCGTCAGGAGCAATTCACAACACTAACCTGAATCTAAATTTCTGCTATGGGAACGCTGGTGGAAGACTCGTTGGTAGAGACATGTAAGGTTGATCCATGATTTTCATGGAAGGAATTCGAACTCTGATGAGCTACAAAATCTAGGGGATTTTTCAGCAGAACCTGCAAAGACTGCAACCTTCAACGATTTACACTCACTTGCCTCTGTGGGAACGGTAGAGGAGGCTGGGATTGGACTTCAATTGATACGAGTAAGTTAAGGCCCCAAAACATGATATTCCCCTTTCGATTCCTGGTATTGACGAGCGATATAGATGGCGAGGTTGGAAATAATTATGGCTACCTTGAATGCTTTGGCCACGATTCGAAGCTATCAGCCAGTCAGTAGAGTTCTGTCAAGCAATGTGACTCAAGGAGAAAATTATACCGGCTTAGGCCACGGCTTCTGTAGCTACATAACAACAAATCGAAGAATATTTTTCTACTTCCTCATATATTAACAACAAATGAACTGTTAGCACAAAGTTAACGTCTCAGTTAGCGACAGGGCTCCAAGTCACCAGTAATTCAACTAGGAGTTCTCACGTCTGAAATCTCTATGGGGACCAGGGGCCGGTTCCTTATCTCTATATTACCTAACTACCTATATAGATGTACCTACGTTTGAAATGCTCCTTGTAAAAGTAACAATAATGAGGGTTTGATAGATGCACGTGATGATTCAGGGGTACCGAGTTTAATAACTAGCTTAAGTAGTTATCCAATCAGCGCTTAGGATTCGGTGAGAGTGTCAAAGACCTCAAAACCACGAGCGGAAGAGATGAACAATCCAACTCATTCTCAAAACTCCGAGATTTCCATCATTGCCATCATGGTAGATCACTATGGCATAGGTCTATTTTTTATGTCTCAAGTACCACCTAGTCATTCTCATTTTGTGTCAAATCGTGTATTACTACACCCAGTCGGAGATTGAAAGACTCATCTTTCATGTCTTGACTGTAGCGGCTTTCCTTTCCTACCTTTTTTTTTACTCTCAGTGCTGAGCTGCTCGTGTTTTTTCGTGCATTGTGTCAGTCCCGAATCTTCTGCTCTTACTTTTTTGGGAGCTAGAAAGCAGCAGACGTGCACCAAGGGTCCCTCAAAACTTCGCAAGATGGCCCTTGCGGTCCATATCATAACAAAGGCATAATCGCTCTGCTTTTGTTCATACCAGTGAATTCTCTTGATATCGCAACTTCGCAATTTCATTCGCGTCGAGATATGCGAGCCTGTGTCGCCGAGGATACTCTTTGGATAACCCTTCTAGGATACTACACACTTGCTAGTCGTTTTCCAATTCCGATCCGAGTGCCACAGTCGCGGTGTTTTATACCATAATGAATCGTGAAATGGAATACTATATTTATAGTCTTGCATTTCCCTTCAGGCCCTTGCCAGAGATTCACGGGCTGGTCTTTGGCGAAGAACTATACTTTCTCCTATCTGCTCAGATCTATCAATCTACTACCAGTCATCGAAAATGAAATACCTTGTGTCTACCATCCTTCTTATTGGCTCTTTACCTTCCCTCACCCTTGCAGGTGGCTGGGCCCAAACTTGTGATCAGGGTCGTTTAGTACAGGATCACCTTTTGTTAGCCAGCTGTAAAACCCCAAATGGCAAGGCTCGTGGTACCAGTTTGAGCCTCAACAATTGTTATGCGAATGATGGAGGGAGATTGGTTCCTAGACCCGGGTAAAGTTGATCCACAGTCCGCATGATATGACTTCAAGTCTAATTAAGATGTTGTAAAATACAGTGGCGGTTACTCAAAGGCATGCGGATGCACCCTTGAGGGCTCTATGCTCAAGTGCTGGTGCGGCGATGGAAGTGGAGGGTTGAACTGGAGTCAAGTTGATACGAGTAAGTCCGTTCTTAGAGGACATCTCTCTTTTTTCTTTGCTTATTAAAGCTGATTCATGATGTAGATGTTGAGGTTGGAAACCATGATGGCCATCTCGAATGTTTTGATCGTCAATCCCGATAAGGCTGTCTCTCTAATGATTGTTATGCTTTTTCAACTTACGAAGAGCTCAGTTGATGGGCAATGGCCGACGCAGACATATTTCTCATACATTAAACTAGCAACATCACAAATACCATCTTAGGCCAATTTAAACCCAAATCAAAGGAGTCACAGTCGAGAGAGACGGAAAAATGGGGTAGCAATGCATCACTGTCGTTCCCATGAAGCCCGAGTTTAACTATGATCTCTTCAGAAGGGATTCTTTCCAACTTATCTATCTCCATGTACTCCGTATATTCACTTGAAATAGGGCAAGGATTAGTTACAAGTGGAAATCGAACTGTGGAACGAAGTATCGACCTTGAATTTTTGGAGAAAACAAGAATAACCTGCGGAAAAATTTACCGATCACTGATCACTGATGCTACCGTCTCTGTATGTACAAAATGTATTAAAACGTTCTGGTTTAATAGGCTAAAGCTCCAGTTCTTCAGGCGCCCGCTGAATTGCTGGAATTTACCTCCTCTAGGCTTTCATGGACATACATTTTTCAGGATAATAATTTAGCAGCGTATTTTGTAGCAATCGGTCTTTTCGCTTACGCCGAGTATGTGCATTAACAAATGTATTTTCTATATCCCACTCCAGACGAAGCAATTGAATGTCCTTTCGTTGTGAGCGGGATGATCATTTCCTTAGGGGGCAGGCTTGCTTATGTCGCCGCCGTACCCACCTATTCTCCAGGTGCCCCCGGCCAAGCCCCGGGCTACCCACAGCCCAATATGACGCTAACCCATAAGGGGTAGTTCTGCGTACTCGGGCTGGTGACGTACTGCTCGTATCATCTGCTGGAGGTTGACATTCAACGAATTATTACTTAAAAGGTCACTTCGTCGTATTCAAGCACACAGAGCTTCTCAAATAACCCATTTTCTGACTGTGGATTGCGTAATATGCTCATCGATAAAGGGAACCGATCGCTTTTTTGAGCGGTGCCTAATTGCTCCCATGCGAACGTCGAGGTCTCCTTGACTTCCAATTTGTCCACGTATTGTGTACATACATAAGAAGACTGTCACGATGGCAACTTCTCTAATGATTTGTTTCTTCCTTCCTTCAAGTCAGGAACAGTACAAGAACATGTTTCGTTCTTTTGTTTAGGACTTTTCTGTTCTTTATCATTCATCCTAGAACGCGTCAAGGTTATTATCATGAAGACACAACTGCAACAGACCTTCTCATTTGCTTTATCCCTTTTTTCGGCCTCGGACGCCCTACAACACCGGCAAAGATGCTCGTACGGTGATTTATGCTGGCCATCGGAGAATGACTGGGAAAAGTTCAATTCTTCGCTCTCCGGACGCCTGGTTCGAACATATCCCTCGGCAGCCGTTTGTCACACTCAACTGTATGATACTGCTCAATGCGCTATTGCAAAAGAGAACTGGGCAAATAGCTACTGGCGAGCAAACCAGACCGGAGGACACGCAGCTATTCTATGGGAGTTGGGCGAAAAAGACCAATGTTTCATCGATTCTCCAAGAGAAGCACCCTGTGACCAAGGGATTGGTACGCCATCACTATCAAATTAGAGCCTCGAAGCCAAAACTGATGCTAGCACTAGTGCCATATTACTCTGCGGATGTTCAGGAGATTAGCCATGTACAAGCCGCTGTCAGATTTGCGGCAAAGAGAAACCTTTACTTGGTGGTAAAAAATACTGGCCACGACCAGTAAGTTGGCCCCCCATCAATTATATAAAACTGTAAGGCTCACTGTCTACAGTCTGGGAAGATCGAGTGGCAAGGGTGCGTTCTCGATTTGGACCCATAACATGAAGGGAAAACAGTGGCATAATGCCTTTTTACCGAAGGGAGCCCCTCAAAACGCTGCCGGCGTTCCGGCAGTGACACTTCAAGCTGGAGAGCAGTGGCTAGGTATCCTGATATACGCTCTTTGGCTTACCTACTTTCTGACCGTTAATTTTCCAGACGTTTACAAAGCTGCTGCTGAACAAGGGGTGATTGTTACTGGGGGGTCTGCTAGGACTGTAGGCGCAGCTGGGGGTTATGTTACTGGAGGAGGTCACAGCCCCTTTTCATATTTCTACGGTCTCGCGATTGATAGTAAGTCGATTGGCAGTACTGAGTAATGGAGCTTTACCTGGAAAGGCTGACCATCAATAGACTTATTGGAAGTCAACCTTGTGGATGCTCATGGGCACGCTAGAACCATAAACCAGTATAGCGATCCCGACTATTTTTACGCCGTTCGTGGTGGAGGTGGCAGTGCCTGGGGTGTGAGTGTTTCTCGGACTCCCTCTTCCATTGGTGTAATCGTTTATGCTAAGTGTTGGACAGGTGATCACATCCGTTACCTACAAAACCCATCCAAATCCGTCACATATTCAAGTAGGCTTCGCCCAATTCAATGTTACCAATAACGCAACTTTAAGAGCTGTTCTGGAGCATACCCTACAAGGGCTTCCAGGTATCACCAGCGCAGGGTATACCGGCTACGGAACTATGAACCTCGTCCCAGGCAGCCCTGAGCCCCTTGGTTTTGGAGCTATCTTTATTCAGCCTAACGGGACTAATGAAACATTCGCTGAAGCGTTTAAGCCGTATTACGAAATTACCAAAATGGAGGGTGTTTCTGGGGCAGTTTTCAACACACAGTTTCCCAGCTGGATCGAGTATGCGAAAGTATTTGTCCGAGATCCGAATATTGCAACAAACATCATTGACGGATCAAGGCTGCTTACTTCTCAAGTGTTGCAACAATGTAGCAGTGATCTGGTAGATCTGATGTTTGAGTATGCCCAATCCGGGCCTGGGTTCAACTTTAGTATGTGGTCTAATACACTCGCACGCCTTTCCCTTTCTGGCCTGATACTAATGAATCACTTTTCCCGTAGTCGGCAAGGTGAATCCTGCTGAAAGAGACCGGACTGCTGCCCATTCAATCTGGAAAGAGAGCAGAGCTCTTTTCAGTTTCAGCGCGAATTGGAAAGACAATGCATCAGCTGATGAGAAACGGAATGCAAAGCGGACTTTGGTTGAGATCAGCAAAAAACTCGGTAATATCGTGGGGCCGAATGGAGGCACCTACGTAAATGAAGCTAATCCGTATGTGAAGTTTCAGTTATCTCATATGCATCTACAACTTGGCTAACTGTTGATTTATTATGCAGCTTTGAGCCGGACTGGAAAAATGTTTTCTGGGGAGAGAAGTATTCCCGGCTGCTATCCATCAAAAGACGGGTGGACCCATTCAACCTCTTTGTTTGCAATAGATGTGTAGGGACCGATATTGTTTTGGAACCATAGAATTTGGAATCCCTCACGGGTACTTTCTCTAGTTAGGAAACAATATCAATAGTCTTCGCTGCTTACACCTTGTTTGACCTAGCAATTGATATCGATTTCGCTTGTAGGGAGCAGCTAGAACAATAAATAGCAGATTGAAACATTTCATGAAGGGCTATCTTTACACAGCTCGTTCCAGCGGTTTGTTGCCCATTCCTTAACGCCTTTAAGAGGTAGGGGGTCGTTGCGGTTCCAAGTTGTTGCTACAAGCAACTCGTTTTTTAGACCCTCTTCGCTAAAAACTCGCAGCCGTACATTCCGATCAAACAGCACCGTGCCTTCGTAGAAAGGTTCTCCCGCCTCTCGGGCTTTTCGTCTATTATTGAGGGTTCGTTGCTTCCATTTTTCCGCCATGGCTCCGGTTTGTTTCCAGAGTTCATAAGCCTCGGGTCTATCATCTGGATCCGTACTCGTACACTTGTCACAAAGTTCCAGCAAAGCAACTGAATACGGTAAGAACTTATCGCCATTTGGAAGTCCGGCTATCATGTCGAGTTCATTGGGTGAATAGATCTCGTATATTGAATCCGTGGCATTCTGAATAGTACGTGATAAGGCGTAGATGTCAATTTTAGAGCTTAATTCCCCTGGCGAGTAGGCCTTCTGGGCTTCCTAAACTGTTTGTGAGTATTGGCTACGGGGCTTTGAGGGATAGGCTCTTTGGATACACTTACTGGAGGAATGTATCCTTCAGTTCCCTCGTTGCAATCATGCTTCTTGAAATCTCGTACATCATCATTAGGTAATGTATATGCAATACCTGTACAGACATATTAGCATTGATCAATTGGCAAAGACGCCTTCATATTTAACTTACCAAAATCGGCGAGAAATAGATTAGGGTACAGCTCATCGGAATCGACTGGGGGATGAGGGCCGATAAAGACTAGGTACTGATATTAGTCTCAAAACACTAGGGACAAAAATACAATTATCCTCACTATTATCTGGTTTGACATCTTTGTGCACAATTTCTTCCCAGCCGGGTTTCACATATGGCAGGGCGTGACCGTTAGCGCAAAATAAGATTGCTGTTGCCATACTATGAAAGATGTGCCACAAAAACGCTTCGGGAATCAATACTCTGCGAATTTATGGTGTTAGCACTAGTGTGATGATTAAAATATAAAGAGTCAAACAGTATGGACTCACTGATGCTTGAAGTATTCTTCGAATAGTCGGCAAACATCCCCTCCAGGATAGAAATCGTATAAGATCCGAAAGTGAAATTCTTTTTCATCCTCCCCATCTTCCTCACCGTCCTCTGAATTTCCAGATTTTCCATCTTCGGAAATAGGATAAGTAAGCTCTAGTTCTAGAGGCAGCCACTCATGGACTTTGACGACATTGGGGCAGCCAGCGGCATTAAGTCTGCGGGTTATATGTCCCTCAGAGCAGTAGTCTGCAAAGAAAAAATGGTTTTTACAGTCTTTGATAGCGAAGAGGATAGGGTTCTATGATCGCGTCAGTTTCATTTCAAAAACAAGCAAGTATAGGCCGGTAATATCAAACCAATTTCCCGTAAGGATACCACGCACACAAGTAAACAATGCCAAATGCTCCAGTACCCAAAACCGCCAGCTTTTTCCAATGGTTGGTTGGGCTAAGGTCAACAAAGCCTACATCCAAGGATAAAGCACGGAGATGGTCCAGTTGCTTTACAAATTCTTCTGGATGCTCGTAGTGACTGGTATCGAGGTCGGAATCCGCTGCCGACAGTTCCATCGTGTAATAACTAGAGGCTCCAGGCCATGCGAGTGGTGAGATCTCATCGTCTGCCGGATTGAGTATTCTCCTGAGGAAGGCGGGTGGGATAATCTTAGGAGACATTCTGTGGAATGAACGGAGTCTGGAGGCCTTCAGAAATTTGAGAGCGTTGATAAAGGTAATTGAAGCTAGAAATAGAAGGGAGAGAAAATTGATATCCAATATTCTGGACGCATGCGTGGATAGATTTATACAAATAAGATATGCAAACTGATCGCGGACTTCTTATGGTATTTTGGTTTTGGCAAAAAAAAAAAAAGAAGAAGCAGGACATAATAATTCAAATGTTATAACTGAAGGTGAAGCATGGGAAAGTACATAGAATCATCGAGAAAATAGTGACGGAAGATAACGATAACTCAATGACAAAATTTGCAAATGAGTGCAGCGAAGACAAAATTCGTCGATGGTCATGTAAAAGGATACAAAGACCAAGTCACATCATAGAAATACAAGTATTGCGCTCTTGGAGGAACAAATCAGCTCGTTGAGGCAGCAGCGGCCTTTCTCCTTTTCGGAGCATCTTCTTTTTTCTTTCTTGATCGCCCACTGCTGCCTCCTTTGGGCCGGTATCCGCCGTCCTCGTCTCGTTTTCTTTTCCCACGGCTGCTTCCTTTAGTCACTTCGGGCTCCAAGTCGAGCATATAGCTTTCGTCTTCAAACATTTTGTCTTCTTTCGAGGCTTGTGCTGCTGCCCGTTTGGATGTACGAGTAGCCGCCGCTTTCGTGGGTGCGGATGGTTTTTCGGGCATCCCGACAGACTCGCTATCTTGGAACACATTTGGTTCATGTTTTCGTAGCCAATTATACATAGAAGTGGGATTTCGAATGATAATCTCTCGTTCCTTGTCGGCAGTAGTGGGCCTATTCCCTGTTCGCGTGAAACCTACGCCCGAATCGAGGTTGTTGGTATATTCCATGTCGTGATCTGGAGTCAGAAAGCCGAGTGCCCAGTACAGATCTTCATCGGGCTTTGTATTGTCATGATTAGAAGTCCCTCGTCGGGATTTTATCAGATTGAGATATTCATGGGCAGGATGAAACTTGGGGATCGCGAGCGAAATGGATTCCTCTAGCTTTCGACAGTCATGCGCCGTTATTCTGCCCCGCAGCAAGTCCAATCTCGCGTCACGAAGTTGTTCTTGGGCATGTTTAGGATCCCAAGTTGGTGGCGGCTCAAGATCGGGAGGCAGGACGTTAAGCTCGAATCGGAGGTTTGGAGATATGTGTATACTCGAATTGAGATCTAACAAAAGTTCTAGCATTTGGCTGCGGGAGCCTGTTAGTACGGAAGGACGTTAATGGCGTTAGGAGACCGGCGTAATCATACTCGTTCTGTTCCTTGAGACGCTTCGATAGCTCAAGGATTCTTAGTTCCTCGCGCATAAGCGAGTTCCCTTCCTTCATCGCTAATTCGAATTTGATTTTCATCTTCGCAAACTTTCGCCTGGATTGATAGAGTCAGTACAAAGCAGATGCGAACGAGGCCTTTGACTGAGACAAACTTGAATGACTTGTAGGTCCGGTGCGCGTTCGATTCCTGTAAGCTTCCGCTCGCGGAGCCCAGCGATTCCGCAGTATCTTCATGGGATGCCATGATACGAGTATTGGCTGAATGGAAATAAGGGGTGGGGATTTATCAAATTCGATGAAGGCAAATCAAGCCAGGTGGTCAAACAAAACTCTTGACCACAACTGTCAATGGGTTAAGGAGAGAGGAGAGGTGTTGGTTATTTGGAAGGGTGAAAAGCCGCACCAGCCAATCTTGTGACAAACAAGTTGGGGCAGCTCCAAAAGCTAAAAGTTTCTACCAAGAATTATTTTCTTCACTGGTGCACTTGGACGTTCACCACCCATGGCATGGTGATACTTGAAAAATTCATTGAAGTAACCCAAAACACTACCTGACAATGGATCATGTCTCGGACCACTCTCCTCAGTCGAGTCGCAAGCGGAAACTCGACCCGGAAATAGAGGTTGATCTCTCCGCACCAGAGCCGCCTTCAAAGAAAGCACTTCGAAAAGCAAAGAAAGCGCAGGCAACGGCAAAGCATGAGGAGCCTGCGTCAATACCGGAACAAATATCTGTGGAGCCACGCCCCGAAACTACGGCGAAAAGAAGCGGATATGGGATCTGGATCGGGAATTTACCCTTCTTCGCGACGACTGACGACTTGCGAACGTTTTTATCAACACAAGGGTCTTTTAAGTCGGACGAGATCACACGAGTACACCTGCCGAATGGCAATAAGAAAAATGGAAAACAGTTGAATAAGGGATTTGCGTACATCGATTTTTCGACCAGTGATGCCGTCCAACGAGCCCTTGCGCTTAGTGAGAAGCTGCTTTTAGGTCGAGCGGTATTGATAAAAAATGCGAAGGATTTCACTGGACGGCCTGAGAAAACACAAGAGAATGAAGATAGCTCTAAGAAGTCAAATGGTCCAGCTCGTCCGCCTTCCAAAAAGATATTCGTTGGAAATCTAGCGTTTGATGTCACAAAGGAGGCGCTGGAAGAACACTACCAACCCTGCGGTAGCATAACGCACATTCACCTAGCTACCTTTGAAGACTCTGGAAAATGCAAGGGCTACGGGTGGGTTGAATTTGAAGAGTTGGAATCTGCCGAAGCTGCTGTTCGGGGCTGGCTCTTGGCCTCCCAAAACGAGGACGTGGATTCTGCTGAACACTCTGGATCGGATGAGCAGCCGAGTAAGGCACGAAAGACGAAGCAGAAGAAAGTGTGGGTGAACCGTTTACTTGGACGAAGCTTGCGGGTAGAGTTTGCGGAAGACAGCACAACGCGTTACAAGAAGCGATTTGGAAAAGAAGGCTCCGAAAGGCAAGGCTCATCTAGAGATCACGATAACAGCGATGGTGGACAGAAGGCTCCAATTGAAGAGGTTCCAAACGAGAAATCAATTAGATCTAGGAATAAAGGCAGTGGGAAAGCTGGAGGCTACTCGAGAGAAACCGTCCAGAGATTGAGCGGAGCCATTGTTGCCTCTCAGGGAAAGAAAAGCACATTTGATTGAGTAAAACCCAGGAAGGTGCATCCGCATTCCCGGCCTGCTGAATATATGGAAAGTTATCTACATAAATGCATACACCGACATATTGGTTTCAACAGACCTAATGCCTAAGAGGAAGTAATGTACGTAGCGATACTCCGTTACTCCGTATATTGAGTGAAGCTCCATGTCCACTTCGATCATTCTCTTGTCTTTGATTGGCCGATCGCCGCGGCTCTGCTCCGGAGATATATTCTTCCACTCCATGCTGCCTGGTGCCAAGAAGTAGCTCTAGCCGGATCTAGACTAGTTCCTTCGCGTTGATTGATTTGCATCAATTCTGATAACGGGCACGGCCTGTGACTCTCTTCAACCAAGACACGCCTTTTTTTTTTTCTTCCTCCCTCAGCTTTTCTCTTGTGAGCGGTAGTTAATAATATCAAGGTATTTTTTTCCTTTCCATCTGATTCCCTTTCACCATACTTTAATCTCTCTTTGTCTGGAGTATAAAGGTGTTTTCAACTGTTGCCTCCATAGTGATCTGTCTCTACCTACCACCGTGAAGCGGAATAGCTCTGGACCCTTTATAAAACCTATCCTTGCCCACCACCAAACCAATCCAGCGAGCTCCTATCATTTATTTTACAGCTTCTAACCTGTATATGCCCTTAGATGGCTCCACATCACCGTCACCGCCTCGCCGCCAGCCGCAGATTTGAGGATGAGGGAGAGGATGAGGGTTCGGTTGCTGGGGAGTACGAAGACGATTCTTTGAGCGACGCAAGCAGCCACGATGACCATGATGGCGAAGAAAGTGATTTCAGCGATCATGATACCGAAAATGCCCCCCGAAGTGGGAAAGAAGATCGGTCCGATGCCCAAATCCGGGAGGCAAAACAAACATCCGCGAAAAAATCCACCTTTGACAAAAGGACAACCGAAACAGAAATCATGCTGAACGGGTTGAAACTAGCGGGGGATGCCGCAGACGTCGAGGAGATAAATTTTCAGGACATGACTGCCAACCGCAATGCCAACTCGGGTGTAAACAAAGGCAGATCGCTGTCTCGTGCTCAACGAAGAAAACGAACTCAAGATACAAATGGAAAGGAGCGGGCAAGGCATACGGCATCTGCACCGGCTCTTGGGAACCTGGTTTACAATGACAGAAGGAGTGGCAATTCCTCGCCCGGATACCTTAGTGCCAACCACAAGCCCAAAAGTAAACCCCTCGGTTTGCTCGATAGTACTCTAAGGTGAGGACAATACCCAGTTAACTTTGACACGTTTGTGGGATTTCTAATCAGGATTTAGACGCGCTTTGCCAAAACCCGATGTTACTGATGGACCGTGGACTCACGACCTCCACGAGTCAATCATCCAAGAGCCACCGCCTGCTCCAAGCCGCCCCTCATCTACCCTTCCCTCCACGATACCCTCCGCGCAAAGCCCTAAACTCGACAACACCGCGCCCCAGTCAACAGATCCGTCCTACACGAACGCGATGCTTCTCGGAAACGTTCCTGTTATGGTCTACCTTCCCGGGATGGGCAGCCCAGTACATTACACTTCGGTTCCAAAGAAGTTGCATATCTGCCTACCACAGCATCGACCCCCATTACGACGGGACAAGCCTGTGAGAATTGCGCTGCCTGGCTCTTCGCCACGTTATATCTTCCCGGAACCCAAACGCTCCTTTATATTCATCCCTCGAGCTCTTCGGCCAAATCAGCAGGCTTCTCGCGGTCGCGGTCGTGGTGGCTTCTATGGAAGTAGGAGAAACAGTCTCTATGGAGGTACGGCGTACACATCGAGTTTGCCTATGAGTCGTAGATCCTCGATCGGTATGGTAGCTACTCAAGACGGCATGGCCTCTCCCGGAGGATCGGTGGTATCCCGACCGGGCATTGTTTCCGGAGAGATTGGAAAGCCCATAGTTCGCCTGCCGCCAGCACCGCGAGGACCGCCACCTACGGGACCAGTTGGACCTCCGCCTGTTATTCCAGCTACCGCAGCAGGTATGCCACCAGTTCCGCAGCCACCGCCTTACGCTCCTCAGCATCCTCCGTACCGAGAAAGTCGCTCGACTCCCACGATACCCATGCACCAGCCTAGGCCGCAGAAAACCGTTTCAGTAGCAGATATTGAATCGCCAATGACATTCTACAACCCTCCACCTCAGCAGCAAGAACAGCCTTTCCATCAACAAGTGCCAGTGGCAGTAGGTGGTCCTTCATATGGCCCGGAGGGACCAGGATATGCTCCCCATTCCCGCCATCCTTCCCATCCTTCACAAGTTTCTGGTACACCACTCCCTCAGATACCAGAACGTGCGATCCACGCCGCACCATTTCAACCATATCCTTACCAGCCTCCTCAAAACTACTATCCGCCTGGCCCTTATCCACCTGGACCTGTCATGTACCCCGGGCCAAGCCAAGAATATCCTCCATATGGTGCTCCAGTTCCTGGCCCACCAGCTGTATATGTTCCCCCGGGACAGCAAGGCCCGTTCGTCGTACCTCCTCCTCCACCACCACCTCCACCCAGCAACGAACAAGGCGGCCCCTCTGGAACTGTTGCTCACGAGTCCAACGGCACTGTTTACTACTACGATGCTTCCCAGTTCCCGAATTACCCTAACAACGGCTATCCTCCACCGGGTCCTCAGGGTGGCGTAGTAGGAATGGGCGGTATGATGACACCTCCGGGAACATACTACTATCCTCAACAGCCTAATGGGACCGTGTATTATTCTTGACCAACGCCAAATTGATACCTATTTTTCACGCACTTGATATCCTGCGATTTTGGCTCTTCGGTTCGATACTCCTGTCGTCATTTTCATTTTGTCATTCTTCGGGATCATATTCTAGCCGGCGTTTTCGTTTTTCGACTCACTTCACCATGATGATAGCTTCCGGCTAGATTTTTCATGCTCTTACGCATAGTTTGCTATGGTTTAGCCTATTCTGCCTGTGGAACTCCGCCCTATTCTTATTCTTCTTTGACTTTGTGATATTGTTGTTCAATGATGGCATTGTTTACGGTATACCACTTGATGCTTGTTATTTCTGCTTTCTCTTCATCTTCACCTGCTTTATTTTTTCTAGCGGCTGCTCGGTGACCCTTTTTATTTTCTCCCCCCTTTTCCAAAACGAATAAAAAGCATGCAATGACTGCCCCACACAAAATATCTGCCCTCGGTTATGATGTTACTTCAACTGTTTCCATTCTATGATTTTACCTTTTCCCATCAGGCGTTGCACTGCACTTCTTGCACACTGAGCCTATTATTATCACGGTCACCTCAATGGCATGTTGATTTTTCATCGCGCTTTTCCATGGCTTTTACTTCAATTGCTTGCTTCATAGGCGAAGTCTACTATGCTTGCGCCTTCGCATAACCCTTTTAGCCCATTGTTTTCAATTAGGCGTTCGCCTTTGTGCATCAACGACCTCAATGTATGTATGGCTAACGCCTTGAAATGTCAAACAAAAAACGACCCAAAAAAATATTTTAGCAGATCCAAATCAACAAGAAAAATGGCTTCCAGCTATTAAATTTTCCCGTGTCCAGCTACTCCGTACTCGAAGTTTCTGTATAGAAAGGTTCTGGGCTTGTGTAAGAGACGTAAAACTCTCGAGTCTCAACCTTCAAGCTCGGGCCTCGCAAAATTGAGTCTGGCGATGTATTAAAATATATGTACTCCGTACATAAGTAGGGTACCCGTATAAGTATATCCAAGTCTAGATCGGGAGAAAAGCAAGAAAAAGCAGCTTGTATTATGGTTGAGCGTATTGTTTGGTAAGTGGAAATTTAGAGCCACCGAACGAACTACCGTGGCCATTCTCGGGAAGTGGCCATATCCGAAGAAGTATTTTCCACGAAACATACAGAGCACTCCGTGGTTAGGTACTCCGTATTAATAGTGCTTAACTCCGTTGCGTGGCCTCATCAGTATCATATCATTTGGGGTGACTTCTTCGAGTTGATCAGCTTCCTGGGCCTCGGGAGCCTCACAATGAGAGAATCCAGACCGCATATAATCCTCTCATCCCAGATCTCAAACGCATCCTCCGATCATACAGTCGGTGAATCAGTCGGTGAAGAGAAAAGAAAAGCCGTTACGAGTAAGAAAACGGAAACGTAACTTAGTAATGACCAAATGGGGCGATCATGTGACCGGTGATATCATCACTGGCCGGTCTTTCTTTCCTTCTCCGCAATTCGGAACTCGAAAGTGGCGTTTAGAATGGAGCTCGAGATGGAGAACAACTTAACAAGAGCGAGAAGATACGCATTAATTAGTCCATCAAGCAAGGGTGAGAGACCAGTTCTAGGCTGCCGGGATAATCCATCATCTTCTCACCCAGTGCGGAGTACTTCGTAGAGTTACAACAGGCAGCGATTTCTCGCAGAAACACGTAATAACCACTGGTTGGTGGCTGGCTTCTCCCATTCCTCCCGGCGACCAGTCATTACTTGACTGTGTTTCCGTCGCATTTGTGGTTGTAAAGCTTCCAGTCACTTTGTCATCATCGACCAGATTAACCAGAAAAAGAGGCTCCCGAATTCCCACCCCACCCGGGCCTCCGCCTCCGTCCGCTCCAGAAGCTCTTAAACTAACTAGTGAGCTTCACCTCCTCTTCATTCCCCCCAATCCATCTCCTACCGTCCATCCTCCAACGTCCATCAACCAACCTCCACATCAAATCTTCATCAGTTTAGTTGGTCTTACTTTCTTTTGCTCATCTCAAAACATCATTTTATATTATTTTCAAGCCTATTTCATCACTGTAGTTTTCAGTTTGCTCAAAACCGGTATAGGGAC
Source organism: Nannizziopsis barbatae (assembly GCA_014964245.1). Lineage (NCBI taxonomy): Eukaryota > Fungi > Ascomycota > Eurotiomycetes > Onygenales > Nannizziopsiaceae > Nannizziopsis > Nannizziopsis barbatae. The sequence continues at coordinate 3,573,085 of JACVYH010000003.1, forward strand.
TTGAGTTCATGGTTGCCTACAGCTACTCCTGAAGAAGCCGAACTGAAGAACATCTCTAATTCTCAACAAGTCTGGATTTTCTTGAAATCTATTATCCTGGTCGAGCGATGGCTGCAAAATCAGTGAGTCCAGAGACTCTCATTGCCATCAAGGCCGATTATGATGGTTGCACGAGACGTTTCAAGTTGGCTCTGAAGGACCTTGGAGCGACCACATTTACTCAGAAGGTGAGTAGAGTACCCATCAACCCATCAACCATACCTCCATACGCTATGGTTCTCAGTACTATGGGTCCTGGAAAGCCTACTAACGACGATGCTCTTCTTACTTAGATCCGTGACATTCTTGCTATTGAAAACGAGGACGATTTGGTCCTCAAGCGGTTCTCTGATAGCGCTGAGAGGTGGATTCAGCTCGACACTGAGGATCCTGCTGTCTATAAACAACTCTATAGGGCTGCTAAGGCTAAGGGCAAGCTACGGATCAAGGTGCTTCGAGATTACACACAGCATCACGCCCCTGAAGTAAATGCTGATGTGGAACCGCCAAAGAGTGATTCAACTCCATTGAATGAGAGTACGCCGTTCTCCACAGAAACTCACCCACCCCGTGGCAGTTACCTCAACACGGTGCTAAATGATGACCCCCTTCCTACCATAGTGGAAAACGATCCTGCCAAGCTTTCCCGTCATGATTGCTTCCTAGCGTTTAGAGGAGCACCTGTTGACTGCTCTTACGCAGCACCAGGCCACTGGGTTCCGCAGGTGGATGATGAATCGCCCTCTAAAGTCTCAAAATACTATATTGATTGCAACAACTGCGGAAGCTTCATTCCCAACGCTAACGCCCACTGGCATTGCAGCATCTGTGAAAATGGAGACTATGACCTTTGCGAAGAGTGCATCCATCGCGGAGTATTGTGCCTCAGTGATAAGCACTGGCTTATCAAGCGCAGTGTAGTCGATGGAGCTATTGTCTGTAGCACTACTGAAACGCTGGCTCCGGTTCCAGATTCACCTGCCGAGCAAGCTCCCGTGCGTTCAGAGGAGCAGGTCCAGAAAACCGCCGAAGCAGCCAAGGACCCTGTACCAAAACCAGAGAATGACTATGACCCCCATGACATTCGGACATGCAACGCATGCTTTAGAGGTTAGTTGACTGTTGATCTATCTCAAATGGTATTCGCTGACGTCATGATAGAGCTCCATAAGTCGATGGTGGCTTTTTGCATCGACTGCAGCGACTATGATCTCTGCTTTGCCTGCATGGACTTAAATGAACATGGCCACCATCCAGGCCACACGTTTACTTTTATCACTAACAAGAATGAGCCTGGTAAATTTAGCGTCTCAACAATCCGCGGCCCAGGGCGGGGCGTAGTCCACACTGCATTGTGTGATGGTTGTGATAATGTAAAGATAACTGTCCTTTCGTTGATAAAAGTCTTATGCTAATCAGGGTACAGAAAATCGTCGGTATTCGACACAAGTGCCTTGATTGCCCAGATTTTGATCTCTGCTCGGAGTGCGTTCTCGATGCTTCCCTTACCCACAAACGCCATCGATTCGTTCCTATTTACACACCAATCGAACTGGCTCCCACTGATCAACAGGTACACACCGGCGTCCGCTGTGATGGCCCGCTCTGCAAGGCCCACGCCAGCAGATATATCACTGGACTGCGTTACAAGTGTGCCATCTGCCATGATGTCGATTTCTGTGCATCTTGTGAAGCTCATCCCAATAACACTCATAATCGCACCCACCCACTGTTGATGTTTAAGACATCTGTTCGTCACGTTTCCATCAGCACCTACGGAGAGGATGACTCGGGCACAGTCGTGCAGACTATGGGAGATACAACAACTTCGCGCCCCGGTGAGCTACCACGTGTTGCTCATGCCTCTACTCAAGTCCAGAAGAGTAGCGATCTTCCGAAGCCGCCGACTTTGAAGACACCCCCCGTTGAGACTAAAGAAAAGATCACCCCTCCGGTCACCGCTGAACTGCAGGCACACTTTGTGCGGGACTCTGTCGCGGATGGCACTGAATTGTATCCCACCACCGTCTTTTCCCAGACTTGGACACTTCGTAACCCTGGGCCATTGACATGGGCCGAAGGCTGCCGTCTTCACTTTGCAGGAGGAGATAACATGTTTAATATTGACAGCAATTCCCCAAGCAGCACTGCGAGCCTTCTTGAAGCCATGGCAAGCTGCCGACTCTCCGCACCTGTCAAGCCTAACGAATCTGCTGATTTCAGCCTGATGCTCAAGGCCCCCGATCGTGTTGGACGTGCTATCTCATACTGGCGCTTGAAGACTCCAGAGGGACTTCCTTTCGGTGATCGCCTTTGGTGTGACATTGTAGTCAAAGCCGTTCCTCCCTCGCCCAAGGTTGAAAAGCCAGCGACTCCAGCTGTCCCCGAAGACGGGAAAGGCGCGATGGTCTTCCCCACACTCGAGAATGAGTCGCCCGAAGTTGTTGATTCCGCTTCCTCGCCAGGTACTATGGTTAATGATGATGAAGAGCAAGACCTCGACTGGGTCCAAGACGGTGAAAGTGTGACTATGGACGAGGGACAGGGATCTGATGGCTTCTTGACCGACGAGGAGTACGACATTCTCGATGCCAGCGACGAGGAGTTTTTCGACAGTGTTCGGAAGTCCGAAAAGAAATAGACAGGAGGTGAGTCGCTGCTTTGTTAGTACGACCTATTTATCGGCAGGTGGCCATTTTCAACGATCGTGCCGCGAAAAGTGAACACGACGTCTAGTTGTTTTACACGTTCTCGCTTTGCTTATACGTCGTTTCTGGGGAGTGCAAGCGATTTGGGGACAGTCATATATTCGTTTTCGAGCTTGCACAAGGTTGTGTTGTAATGATCCCTCTCAACTCTGCAATGACTGGATCTCAGTTGGCGAAGAGGAGCGGGAGCTAGTGGGGGATGCGATCCCTCGGGGAGTTGGAAATTGAGACGCTTTTTCTTATTTTTTATTTTTTTTCCTCTTTTTGGTCACTGGCGATATCTGCAATGTTGCACTTTGTTCTTTTGCCTTTTTCTTTTTGATCTTTACTCTTTTTTTAGGCTGTTGATTAATTGATCTTGACTCATTTTACTCGGGATTTTTAAGTAAACCACGGTCAACTCTTGTAGTGAAAACTTGACAATGCTTGAGGCTCGTGAAATGTATCGTGCTCATGGACTGGTTTCATTAGCCATATAATACCGGTTGAATTGGCTTATAGTGCCAAAGACTGAGGCACCCCGCACTCATTTGCCCCCGTGGTCTAGTTGGTCATGACGCCGGTCTCATATGTTTCATATGACGAGTAGCAAACTACTTTGGACATCCGGAGGCCACCAGTTCGAACCTGGTCGGAGGCATACAATTGTTTTTTGCTATTTCTTTTTTTTTTTTTTTAGTCTTTTGTTCGTGCTCTGAGGCATGCAGAGTGAATTGGGCTCGTGAGAAGCACGAGTTGTGCTTCGGACACCTGTTTTAACCGTTGACTACGCCCTTCGCTTGACAAGTTAGTTAGTCAACTAAGTTAACAACCCGAACAGAGTCATCGACTCCATATCCTTTCCTAAAAGCAAGACTGTTCGACGTCGATACCCAAGATTTACCATTTCTTCCTCCTCGATTAAGCATATACTACACCGCATTATCACATATCTGAGCCTCCACCTCTAACTAGTTACCTACCTAACTACTCTTGCTCTCCCAATGGCCAAATCCGAAGACGCCCTATTCCATGTTCATCCAGCCCGCTCCTCCCAGGACATCACAACCGCAACAGCCCTAATAAAAGCCTATGCCGATACCTTAGGCTTCGACCTCTCCTATCAAGATTTTGGCTCTGAAATAAGCCAGATGCCAGGCCGCTATGCGCATGAACAAGGCGGAGAACTACTTCTCGCTATCAAAAATGATACCCACCAAATCCACAACCACAATCACAATTCCAACTCAACGAGGTTTCGACGAGAACACGATGAATGCGGTTGTGTATACTCCCCATCCGACGTCCTTGGCTGTGTAGCTCTACGTGCATTGCCCTCTTCGACTCCTTCTGAGTCGTCGTGTGAGATAAAAAGACTGTATATTCTCCCGTCTGCGCGCCGAATGGGTATTGGGAGGGTGCTTATCAATGCACTTATTACTAAGGCGAGAGAGAGTGGGTATAGTCGGATGTGCTTGGATACGTTGTCGAGTATGCAGAGTGCGATTTCACTGTATGAGAGTCTGGGATTTGAGGAGATTGAGGCGTATTATGATGGTCAGTGTCCGGAGGAGGGGACCGTTTATCTTGCCCTGAATTTGAATTAGATAGGTCTTGGGGTGTGGGAAGCGGTTACGTCTTTTTAGCGACGGTGTTTGTAGATATATTTTCCAGACAGGTGGCTATGTATGAGAAGTCTTCAATGTTTGCAATTGTTCTTTTAAAATGATTTATATAATATTATATTACATTATAGATTAGCAACTGTGCATCCGGGGGCAATCTTGCCACACAATGGTGCGAGTGCTGAAGTATATGTGTAGTAATAACTTGTCGGTCTAAGATGCAAAGCGGTCTAAATGAATGGTCAAGTAGAGGCCAATTCTAAACATTTAATTATCGTAACTGTTCAGCATGCTAACAGTTGCAATAACGTCAGCAGGCTCGAGCAGATGCCAGCTTGCTTCTGTCTGCTTCGAACTAGCACCCACAGTAACGGAAAACACTTGGTCTTTTGGAAGCTCGGAGCGACGTAGGGCACGGAACATATCTAGATACACATCAATTAGCATTTGAGATATGGTCACGGTGAATAATTACTTAATAAAGGCATACCTTCATCAGTAAAGTCATCTCCAAGACAGAGCACAAAATCAGGAGGCTCTGGGCATTCTTTCACAAGTCGAGAGGCAATCTCTCCTTTATTAACGAATGTAGGCCGAACTTCCAGGTTTGCTTTTCCAGACATGATTTCAACGTCCCATCGTTTCGCGACTGTATTTTCTAAGTGCGTTTTGCACTCTTTGGCCTGATATGTTCCATATTCAGGGTCAACTCTTCGATAGTGCCATGTTAAAGCTACTCTTTTTCGCTCAATGAAAGAACCTTGAGTCCGGTCGGTGTAATGCTGGAAAATCTCAATCACCTCTTTCTGCCATCCCATGTCAGACTTGTCTGTTAAATTTTCCCACGTGTCCTCGTGTGGCTTTCGAATGAAACAGCCATGCTCTGCACTCAGGCCAAGCTCCGAGATATGGCCCATCCACTCTTCTAAGAAAGTTTGATCTCGTCCACTGATAATCCAGACGGAGTTCTTCGGGTCGGCAGCCAGGCTTTTAAGCGTTCTAATGACGCGATCCGAAGGAATTGCCGCTTGAGGGTCTTTAACGATAGGCGTCAGTGTTCCATCGTAATCAAACATGAACAAACGTCGCTGCGAATTAATGTACTGATGCACTAGCTTGTCTTTGTCCAACTGGGGAGTAGCGATTGATTGATTAAACGATGATAGATTTGTCAATAACCGTCGGATGTACAAGTCGGTCCACCTCGACACCGTTTGCGTGCTCACGTACTTATACAATGCCTCATGCTGTTTCCGACGTTGCTCAGGACTCATGATCAAGGCCTCGTTGATTGCATCCGCCACTCCGCCAGAGTCCCATGGATTGATATGAATGGCATCGTGTAAACTTCCAGCCGTGCCAGAAAACTCTGACAAAATCAGAGGACCGTGACGCTGCTCTTGACAGACAACGTATTCAAGGCTGGTGGTGTTCATACCATCACGCACACTTGTAATAAGTGCGACATCAGCTGCGCGAAGTAGTGCAAAGTATTCATGTCTTGCCAGATACTGCGGATAGTGCTGCACGGGGGAGAAGCTGAGGGAGCCATATCTGCCGTTGATAGTGGACACAAGGTGGGACATTTGGCTTGAAAGTTTGGCCTCTGACTCCTCCTTCTCCTCTTCTACACTGGTTGGGCTTGTGACCTGTATGAGTACGACCTTGTCGCGCCATTCTGGATATCGTTCGAGGAGCCGTTCAAATGCCATCAGCTTTTGCGTAACACCCCTGGCAGAGTCCAGCCTATCACGTCCAATAATAATCTTTTTTCCGGCGTAAAGCTTCTTAATCTCCAGAATTGTTCTTTCGACGTCCTCGTTGCCGAATGCCATTTTGCGGACTTCTTCCACGTCAATACCTATTGGAAACACATCCACAGCGACATGTGCACCATAAGCATCAATTCCGGCCGAGTTCGATTCGAATCTCAATATCCGGGTACAGCAGGATGAAAAATGACGGGAGTAAGTGAACGACTGAAATCCGACCATGTTGGATCCAAGAACACCGGTGAGGATTTCCTTTCTTCGTGTCAGGCAGCGGAAAAACTCACTGCTCGGGAACGGGACATGAAGGAAAGATCCGATATAGATATTAGGTATTCGTTGCCGCAGGAGGCTTGGAAGCAGCAACAAGTGATAATCGTGGATCCAAACAACGTCTCCAGGCTGATAGGTCTCAAGTATTCGGTCGGCAAAGAGACGATTCATTCTTTGATAGTCCTGCCACCAGCGGCGCTCGGCACGACCATCCGTTGGACCATGTTGTTTGTAATGAAATAGAGTATAGAGTTCCCGTTCAGCATACAGTCGCCATCTGCTTTGATCTGTAAGAATAAGTGGTCCATCTGGCTGTGCGGAATCGTCACTGAGCCAGACCGGAAGTATTTGGCCATATTTGCTGGAACTCAGTTGCTCTTCTAAGCGATCACGGCTCTCTTTGTTTACACGGATCTCTTCAACTGGAGCTTGGGAAGCTCTATAACTAGAATCTACCGGTATTGGAGCAGAGGCCTTATTGACGTTGCCAGCATCGAAAGATAATCTTCCTTGATTTGAGATGGGAACCGCAGAGTTTTCCACCTCGCCGGTCCAACCGACCAACGTGTGTGACCATGAATTATTCGTGGAGGCGAGATATTCAAAGGAACTGAAAAGGGCAGAGGTTCCGGGGCGGTGATGTAGCTCCTGCCATCAAACATTAGCCTCTGAATGCATTTAAGAGTACCCTTTCGCCTGAAGGAGTAATACCCAAGGACGGCCAGCCTGTAAGCAAAGCTTATACGGTATACAAAAGGTGGCACTAATCACCCTCCCACTCAATGAAAGATCCGAATGATCTTCGGGCCTCGTCATGACCGAATGTACCGGCTTGCTATCTATTAAGCTAAGGCGGCGTAACAGGTCCCTCCCCGACCGTGCCCCTCTGGCGGCCTCTATCGGACTTATGGATCCATTCTCTGCTGCTGCCAAGGCGGAGTCTGGTCCTGCTGAATTGGTAGTTTGTGGAGCAAACCCTCGATACGTGAAGTAATCCCCATTGTTCGAATTGGTTACTGGAGAGTTTGAACTCATCGACAGGGGACCGGTGGATGGAGGGGACATTAAGGCTTGTAAAGAGGATTTGAAAACGGCGATTGAGGCTTTTTGATACCTATCTCAGATGTCATACGTCAGCTCAGGTAACTATCTGGAGACGAGACAGCCGGGAGAAGACATTTCACGGCAGCACTATCCATATTTCGAAACGGAGGCTTGAGGGAAGTTCCATATACTTACTACCAGGAAAAGAAAGGATGCAAAAAGTCCAGAAGCCAGAGGCAATGATAGACGATGGTGAAAATCACAATGGCTGAGCAAAAAAGCTATCCACGTTTGTTTTATCCTAGCGGAGGGGCACAGTGCAGACGCTGAGCGGGGAAAACAGGATCTCAAAATAGGGCTCGGCTTCGGATTTGATGACGCTGGTTCCTTGAGAAAAAATCAAGTCTTATGCTAATTCAATTGTAGATGGGAGGCAGCATGGTCAGAGAAATATCTAGATGAGATGAAAGCAGGGTAAGTTTGCTGGGGTGCTGGAGGACTGGACTGCGCAGTGTCGATGACCGCAATTTAGGGAGAGTTCCACAATAGTAACTAATAATCTCCAAGGGAGCAACGTTGAACAAATTCATAAACCAAGCGGGAAGGCAGTTATTATATCTGAGTTACTCTATGGTTACAGAATCTAGAAATTATCTACTCCTTTTATAACAATCCCTGAATTGTCTTCCAACCATCTAGACCTAGTTATCGAGTTATCTAGATTATCGGACGCCAACTTCATCACGTCATATCGTATCACCGGCCACTGATGTCAAGACTCGGAGTCAAGTCTTGGAAGCAGCCAGGACCCCTTGCTGGCATGGATAGGCAACTAGAATAAACGAATTGCCTTAGATCGCTCCGCTATTGTTGTTTCTGTTGTCTCCAGAATACATGCAATTCGTCTCGTCTGGTTGATTCATTTTCGCATTGAGGTCTTATTTGCGTTCAGCTCGGGCTTTTTCGGTATGAAACCTTAAATTTTTCATATGGGGGTGAGATTCCATCCAGACTCTCCAGCGATCGAGTCGATAACAACCGCAGATTGTTTACCCCTTTTTTCTCGAGAAAGGTTCTCTGGAAAATGAGGCTACTTATCGACTTGTCATACTACTGGTCTCTGCTGGTTGCACATTGACATGAATACTTTCTTCATACCATATACTTGTCCTCCAATCTACCGACATCTCCCCTCTGTACAAGCCCCGAAGCCTGTTTTCCACTGCAATCGGCGCTACCATGCATCTCCAAGCCTCGGTCGCCATGTATCTGACCTACCCGTAATACCGGATAGCTTAAAAGAGACTCTAGAAGCTCACCGGAACGCAAATCGACGACGAGTTATTCGCCTAATCCCTTCAAATTCCCCTCACGATGACAGGAAATTTGGCCCTGGCGGGTTAGGCCCGAATACGCGAGAACTCAAACCGCTTCGAAGAAGCACTCCCTTGACGAAGCTATTACCTCCGTTAACATCGCCCGAACTAAACATCGAAAAGCTGTACCTTCCGTCGAAAAAAGTGAGGCTCAACATTCGGGCGAATGGTGCCGTCGCGCTGTTGCGCAGGCTTGCGAAGAAGAAATCAGCAAGATGGAACGTCAAACCCATAGTATCCGTTGATGAAGTCCAATGTCCCTGGCTAGACTACCTGGAGCCCTCCGGTTTTGACGCGCTCTCGCGCCTGGCGGACGAGATCAGGTCTTTTGATTCCTGCATGTCCCAGATTCCCCAAGAGGAAGTAGCCGTGAACGCTGTGATCGCGGAAGTAGAGGAGATCCTCCAACGAGAGAATCATCCACAGCCGCTTCTTATCGGGTCCAGACAGGTAGGATTAGCTTTGCGACATTCAAATATTGATCTACTCCTACGTATCCCGGACCCCGACGGGCACTCTGAATACCGCGGGCCAAGCCCCACGCGTCCCAAAGTCGCAGAGCTGCAATTAGGGAGACAAGAGCAAATTGCTCGTCTTCTTCGTGGCACCACCGCATTCTCCTCAGTGAACCTCATCCGCTCTCGCACTCCAGTTGTCACGGCTCTCCACGACGCTACGGGCCTCCCAGTCACGCTTCATTCGGGTACTCAGATGCCTGCCTCTCTTGAATTTGTCCAATCGTACAACTCCGAATTTCCTACCTTAAGACCACTCCTGGTAGTCCTCCGCATGATTCTTGAACAACGAAATCTTTTTGGACCTCAAAATCGCTCATTCGATACCTACACTCTGACAATGATGATAGTGGCCGCTCTCAAACTCTCAGAAGGTAAATACTCCCGGACGAATCCTGCCGAGCAACTTCTTCTTGTTCTGAAGTTGTATTCAACTGTCAGTTTTCGTCGGTATGGGATTTCCGTCGAACCACCGTCCATGTTCCGCAAACGTGGACATCTCCGCGAACCTACAAGACAGATAGAGCCTGAAGCTCCGTATGTTCGTGGCCAAATAAGTATTGGTAAAACATCGGCGAAGCTGCGGAGTCATATGCTCTGTTTACAGGATCCAGCGAATTATATGAACGATATCGGTATGGGATGTTTTCGCATACTAGAGATCCAACAACTGTTTGGAGATGTTTATAGCAACCTGGAGGCTGCGATGAAGACATGGGATGATTCATCGGGGAAGCCAACTGAGAAGCAAAATCATACAGGTCCAGTGACTGAGCAGAAAATCCAGAATAGCTCGGACAGAACGACTGACAGCTTGTTGCGGTTTGCCCTAGGAGGCAATTATGATCGATTAGAGAGGATCAGGGATAAAATCGTGCTTGGTAGCGGAGGTTAACTCGGCAGGTGTTGGTTGGGTCGAATCTCTCTTCTCAGGATATTTACCAGTCTTCATCCGCTTTGTTGTTTTTATGCTTCTCTAACGACTGAGGCGAGTGTGCCATTTCATAGCGCCCCGAAATGGGTGATTCTAATGGTACATGCATGAAAATAAACAACCGCCCAATGTCATTATACAAAATCCATGAGCCAAAAAGAGGCTCATAAACTTCCGTGGATTGTCCGAAGTGCTTTCTATAACCCTCACCGAAATATCATTCAAAGGTATTACCGAACTAAACTTTTCCGGCCACCCATGTGTTTAGCCACTTTCTCATGGCCATTTCTTTTTCATCCTGTATCACAATATCGTTTGCGACTTCGAGGCCGCCCCGCTCATCGATGGCAGTCCTGAGTTCGTCAACACTTAGACCTTTCACACCGCCGTATGCCCGCAACAGCGCATCGTCAACAGTCAAATATTCAAGCCATCGCTTCAATTTCGGCCTATATCTCCAATTTACGTAAGAATTTTCCAAGAATCCCGGTACATACGGCGGAAAAAGATGTGATTTCGAAAGTCCCAAGACAGCACAACATCGCATCACATCACGAGTTGAGGCATGTCGAACCATAGACGTGATCGATTCCGGTAATGTGGTAGCATTGAGCCATTCCTCCGAGACTGAAGTACCGTTGGACTTCAGTGCAGCGGTTTTCCGCTCTAGTCTCAGTCGTCTCTCTTTCTCAACTTGCTTTGGTACTCTACAAGTTAGAGGTGTTACCCTCGAACCAAGAGCCAATACCACCAGCGGTGTAAATTCTCCACAAACTATCAGGATCAACACGAACGGCATCATCCTCCTAACATCGTAGGCACTCCGCCTCAGAAGTTGAAACTCCGCTCTCGTTACGCCCTCCCGCTTGACCAACTCCTCGAATGCCAGCGCCCCAGAGAGTGAACTTGGAGGTAAGGAAGTGGGAATATATCCTGCAAATCCCAATTGAGTCCGAATAGGTGCCGCCGCGCGGTAGTTGTGGTACACATTCTTCAGCCCGGTTTTGTAAAAGGCATAGTATGCTTTTCCCAGGGAGAAGTAATAGGTGAAACCAGCGCCGGAGCTTGGCTTTTCGGGCAATTGAAGAATTGCCGGTCTTGTACTCTCAGGTGGATTTACCGCCGAGACTTTGTTCGCGAAGGTGGATATGGAAGAAGCTAAGGACGGTGAGGATCTGGAGGGAGTTCGGGGGCGTTTATCGGATATATGAACGGGCCATCGGGTCACTGAAGAGGAGGAGAAACAGGCGACACTACGGCATATGGGGCGTTGTCCAGTCGGAGAGAGACGTATGAGCATGACAATGCCGTGTCGGGGAGTAGACGGAGCTAGGAATGAGAGAGATTTTGAGGGAGGCATGTTGTTGGCAGCCCGCCGCGTAAACATTAAGTAACAAATATATAGAAAAGCAACAATAAAGAGCTATAAAGAATGACAGAATAAACGGCTAAAGCAAAATACACCAAAGAAACAGCTCACAGCGAGTGCCAGCTACTGCCAGCGATATTCAGCTTTTTCCAAATTTACCTGCAGCAAGACCGGATAAAAAGGGTTGTGGATAAAAGATTATACGAAACGCCGAGATATTGCATCGTTTGCCTGGTTTGGTCTGTTTGTCTAAAGCATGACTCATCGCTGCCAAGACCTTCGGGTTCCGGCAACCAAGCAGCGCTGCCAAGATGGAAGTAACTCGCGGACAAAAAGTAACCCGCACTCCGTGGAGAGCGCCAGTTGTCACTCCCATCCACTCTCACAACCTTTTTTGTTTACCATTCTCGAGTGTCAAGGATTGAGAACGTAACTGGATCCGCCGGAAGCATGGGTTCCAAACCCTTGTACTCTGTGATCGACGAAATTTGCGATGATCGGAGCACGTTTTGGGACTTGTACCCGGCCACAATGGACACTAGCAGGGCCTTACTCCGTACAAGAAGTTAATTCGGCCTCTCGGTGTATTTTACTCAATGCGCGGCCTATTCAAGAAAAAAAAAAGCTGGCCCCTCTCGGATGGACCGCCTATCCCGTTTTGAGCTTTCTTTAATGAATTTGGACAGCTGAACTCGGCGAAAATAATTCGATGGCCTCGATTTTCAGAGACATACCCAGCCCGGCATACGGGATTTGCTCTGGAACTTGTCTGGTTCATATATAAAAGCAACCGCCCCAAGTCGTCGGCTCGCGGTTGAATGCATTTTGTCTACTTTCTCGTATTACTCATTTGTAATACTCGCTGTTATCCTCTCCTCTCGGCCGGCTAGATATTCAATATATCGAGACCTAAAAAAACTTTCGAGGAAACTCTGGTCAAAATTTGTTTTCTTTAACAATTAAGCGCTGACTCAATGGCTATATAACTATAATTCTGTACAGCAGATGTCGAATAATCTCAAGGGCCTTGCGTCACCTTTCAGGTATTGCAGACTACCATATTTGGTATCAATATGAATTGACGGTTATTCAGTACTACGTACTAGATTCTCTCGGTGTGTCGACATCAGCATTGAGACGTGGATACACGACAGGTCAAATTTACCAGGTGAACTGATTGTGCGACAAGTCAGTGCTACACACAATTGATAAAATGCGGGAAACATCTACTACAGCGCCAAATGAAAAGCATTCCTCTCCCGATCTCGAAAAAGCGATTTCCAAGACCGTCGCTCCAGAGAGCAATGACACTCCATCGCTTTCAAGTGATACAGAACCGTCTAACAACTGGGAGGGTCACCAGTGCTCGGCCTCCCGTGAATCGGTAACAACAGAGAAGCAGACCTTTTTCCAAACATTTGTTGCCGCAATCCGAACAGAAGATACTGGGGAGGACCCCGGCCCGCCCCCTGATGGTGGCTTCGAAGCCTGGCTCCAAGCCTTCCTAGCGCACGGAGTAACTTTTAACACATGGGGATTTGCTAACAGTTTTGGTATGTTCCAAGATTACTACACCGAAACGCTGAAGCGTTCCCCTTCAGATATAGCGTGGGTTGGGAGTATTCAAATTGCTGTCGTCTATGGTATTGGAACCTTCTCGGGCCGATTCACGGATGCTGGATTCTTTAAACCGGTCTGGAGTATAGGGGCATTAACGACGATTCTGGGAGTCTTCATGACCTCTCTTTGCAAATCATATTGGCAATTGTTTCTTGCTCAAGGTATATGCCAAGGAGTGGGATGCGGGCTCATGTTTTGCCCGGCAATTGCCCTATTGTCAACATACTTCACCTCACGGCGTTCAATCGCACTTGCAATTGCGGCTTGCGGATCTGCCTCGGGAGCTGTCATATACCCTGTCATCGTTCAACAGTTACTACCTCGAATCGGATTTCAATGGACAATGCGCGTCATCGGCTTAGTTGCTACAGTAACTCTTGCTCCTGGTTTCATTTTCTTCCGCCAACGCATCCCACCGCGACGCACTGGGCCATTGATCGAGTGGTCGGCGTTTAAGGAGGCGGCATATTCATTATGCGCTTTGGGCATGTACCTCAATTTTTGGGGCCTATACGTCGGATATTTCTACGTCACCAGTTTTGCTCGAAAAGAAATCGGGTTTTCGCAGTCCCAGGCGATCACTCTTATAATGATCATTAACGGTCTTGGCGTCCCTGGCCGTTTGATACCTAGTTTCGCAGCGGATTGGTACGTTGGTCCGTGTAACGCAGTCATTCCATGTACTCTGGCTACGGCAGCGATGTTATTTGCTTGGATCGGTGTAAAGGATTCAGCTGGCATGTATGTGTTTGCTTCCTTGTTTGGATTTTTCAGCTCCGGCTTGCTTTCTCTGTTTTTGGCGGTCCTTACCAGTCTTTCGACCGATTTGAAGAAAGCGGGAGTGCGCTTCGGAATGCTGTTGACCATTATCGGAGTTGCCTCGTTGACGGGGCCACCTATTGCGGGTGCAATCATTCAGAAGAGCAATGGCGATTATCTCGGAGCCCAAGTGTTTGCTGGGATTGCTATGCTGGCGGGAACGTTTGTGCTCATCCTTGGCCGTGTTGCTCAATCAGGGCCCAAATTGATGGTCAAGATATAACAACCTTAGGGAGAGCCTTGAACTTCAGTACATACATACATACATACGTTACAACAAGCCTCCATGAACTTTACTTCCCCGATTTTCAATGCTACCTGTCAGGTACGCCTCAGGCCTTTGTGTCGTCGCTTTTCAGTTTGGCCTAACTCTGCCTTAGCTGCAGGAAATACTTTTTAATAATTCGAAGAGATATTTGAATGTGCTATTCTCACATCTATATACAAGGTTAGAGCGGGTTTCAAAAGTTTTGATAGAATTCTAAATAGATTTTAATTGATGAACAGGAGACTAGACTCCTCGGTATATTCTGTACACGCAACAAGCTAGAAACTTTCGATCCAGGATCCTTCAAGAAACCAGTAGTTAGCGTAAGTAGAGGCAAGACAAATCATCGGCAATGAGTCATATTGTTATGTAAAAAAGTTCGGCAAAATTATTGCCTCTGGACTTGAAAGAGAATGCGAGGATATGAATGGAGACGACATCCGATGAGTAGGTACCTTGTCAAATTGCTGGCATTGTGTACCTAGATGTACCTGATTTGGTCAGGGATTTAGGTAGAAGTCAAAGTACTCTTCCGTATCTTGCACAGAGTCCGAGCACTTTTGACAGGGCACACGGAGTAATCTCGAAGCGTCGATTGGGCCATTTTCCCCTGAAGCTTAAAAAGGAGTGAAAGCAAACAGTGCAAACAGGTGGATGAGAACTTTAAAATTCAGAGCATCAAACGCCAAGTCCATTTAATGATGCAGCGCTGCAAGCCCTCTCATACATCCGGACTACAACTGTGTGTTTGCTTCCCCTCTTTCATCCTCCCCGCTATAAGTCTTAAGTGTGTTCATCAGGCTCCTCTAGAATACACCTCCTCACTATTCTACTTTCTGAAAGTTATTCTATCTAAAAATCCCATTTTTTTCACTAAATATTCGGCTTGGTATCCTTGCACGTGCCCCGCTTTTGAAGTCGAAGAACGCCCTCTCGCCAGGTCACTCATTGCCCTGTTATCCCAGCATTCTATAACATAGATTCGAAGATCAATACCATTTTTGCTTGTTCAGCATGGCTCCCCGCGGAAGAGGGGGCAAGTTTAGCAAACCCACTCGTGGTGGTAGGTCCTATCCCTCGCCATGCTAGACGCTGTCGAGTGCAGTACTAACTAGGTATCAGAGTCTATTAGGTGGTAAACACTTCAGCCGTGATCTCCAGCCCCTAGATAAGGATGGAAATCCTATTGGAATGTGGAAAGTAAGCTCTTCTTGACTCTACTGCACCTATGCTCTGTATCTTACCGAAATTCGCTTTCAGGACCCCAAAGACGACCCCGATTCATCCGAAGAAGAAGATGAAGAAGACTCGGAAGAGGAGTCTGAGGATGAAGCCGGCCCTTCTCGGTCTGCGCCAGAGGAAATGTCCCGTGAACAACGTAAAGCCGCCGCCAAAGCTCGAAAGGAGGCCGCTATCGCAAAGAAAAGGCAAGTAGCGGCTGCTCCTGGTGATCTACCTCCCTCTTCGGACGAGGAAGAATCCGATGAAGACATGCCCGCAAACCCAAACCATACCGCAAAAGCCCATTCGCAGACGCTGGATACCACAAATGAAAACACTGCCCCGAAAGCCCTCGGTGAGCTTTCTCGTCGGGAGCGTGAAGCGATTGAAGCCCAACAAGCCCGTGAACGATATATGAAACTTCATGCTGAAGGAAAGACAGAACAGGCGCGCGCTGATTTGGCTCGCTTGGCCCTTGTAAGGGAGCGCCGGGAGGCCGAGAAGGCCCGAAAAGAGGCCGAAAAGGAGGAGCGCGAAGAACGCGAGAAAGAAAAGGCAGAAAGGGAGATCAAGTTGCGTGAAGCAGCTATGGGCCCGAAAGCTAAGGGCAAGAAGGTAGCGGGAAAGAGTAAATAAAACCCCTCTGGTTGCCGTAATGCTTGAAACCCCCTATGTCCATCACATGGCGGGTGTTTTACATCGTTCTTTCGTGAGCAATACTTTCGTTTTCCAAGACATATTGCGATTCAGCGAAGACTGCTCTTGGTTTTTTCTCTGTTGGATTGGGAGATTGATATCCAACCTAGAAGTGAGGCGTTGTATCCCTGTCTTACTGATGTGTTGCCCAGATAATGATGATATGAAATACAATTTCAAAGAGATTTGCAGATTGAAACGATTTGACTAGTCGTGCCTCTATATCGTACAGGGAGTTGCGTACATGCGTGAGCTAGAAAGTTCAATAATATCCCAACACGCCCTTCAATGCATCGGCAAATAGTAACTTTGCATAGATTTGATGAAACCAACTCAGGTACTTAATGGCCTTGAGATCGTCCTTATCGTCGGTCGGGTTACAGGTAAAATTAGCAAGACTAAAGGTTATGGATTTTTGCCGCTCCGTATCAGAATTTTCGTTACTCTGATTGTGCAGTTGCCGGTGGACAGAGAAGCGATGGCATCCTCCAAAACTGCCACTTCCAAAGCCAATATCTATATAGGAATAGGGCGCTTGCAAGCCATGTAGAGATGAATTAGGTGACGTGCGAAGCAAGTTAGAGTCAATGACTTGGAAGGTCCCGTAAAACTTTGAGCGGATGGGAAGTATTCTGTCAGTCGGAATTTCTGAGGGCTTGTGGATATTGCTTCCACTGTCCTCACGCTGCGTGCCCTCTTTCAAATAGCCTGCGATGAATCAGCACGCGAAGATGTAATTGTATGGGCTGGAGGAGGACCTTCGAGTTGAACAGGAAATACTTTTCCAAGACCTAATTCGAAAAGAATTCGCTCTGGCGTAAACACATGTCCTCCAAAGAATCCACGAGTGAACCGGGCTAGAAGCTCTTCATCGCAAAACTGCGAAAGCGTTTTGGATTCTTTGTGAGAGATTATAGCTGGGGTATCTTCTGGCAATGTAGCCGTGTAGCAATCCTCAATTATACGATGACCGTGGGGATTTACAATCCTTTCGGACTGTGTGGACTTGAATGATGTGAGCGGCTTTGGGTGATATTGAAAGCATCGAAGTAAGGAAAAGAACGTTGGAGGTGCTACAGGTGAAGAGGAAGCAGCCATCACTCAGGATATAAAATGATGCAGCTAAGGTACATATAAAATGGAAACCGACTTGGGAGTCAATAAGTTAGACTTAGATGAGACAGCCGGAATATCGGCCATTATATAGAAACGCTGGCTTAGGTTCTTGGAGAGCAACGGCTCATAGCTTCAGTGATCAGGGAGATAATCCTCGTTCCTTGGTGCTTTCATCTAGGTAGTCATTGGCGACGTCAATCTTGGCTGGCGTAGAAGAGCTTTTTCTAAGGAGGGTGAACTCTAACAGCGAGCTCTCGGGATATATCGGCACCACTGAATGCCCCTTAAGCGGCGCCATAACTACCCGCCCTTCTCTCAAGATAACTAAACCTTAATACCCCGCGGCCTACCTCCCTGGCCTTGCAACCCAATCTGAGTCCGGGTTTTGGTGCCACGCAGCTTGAGTTAGAGAATAGGGACTTAAGAGAATCTATACGCAGATTCGAGCAATCCAGCTGCTGTTGAAACCTTAAAAGGAGTTCCTATGGAATGAGTGAGCATGTGCGAATTAAGATGCATTTAATCTTGTGAGTATTAGGCTTACCACTAACTATAGCTCCTCCATCTTTATGCTCATCAAAAAATTGTTGAAGGAGTTTTCGTTGATCTAAGTCCGTGAAGTCCCGGGACTTGACTAGAGCAACTTTGGACATGATGTTAAGAAGTGTGACCCATGAAAAACTTCTCTGTGAGTCACATATAATTAGTACTTTTTATCTCATGAGTGTGAAGTGACTTTAATACACATACAACATAAGCTGTTATACAGATTTTTAGTTTATCTTCTGGACTAAAGATATCTGATCCATAACCTGACTGCTTAACTAGCTTCAAGGTATGATAAAATCTCTCGAAACTGTTCTGGAGTGAGACAAGTAGTGTCTAAATACTTATTAGCCTGCCAGTAACTGGCTGCATTCTTCAAGCCTTTTCACTCACCTGTGAAATATGATGTGGTGGTTGGAGAGCCAGAGGCATCATTTTGCGCCCGTTGAACAAAGTCATTTCCTGCAGCGAATGTTTGGGTTACTTCCAAAGCCTTTGTGGTGTCTACCTGACCTTTGGGATGGGTTACTGGCCCTGCGGGGTCGACTGGATCTTTGGGATTGGGGGTCGTTGGCCCTGCAGGGTCTGCTGGATCTTTGGGATGGGAGACTGTCCCAGGGTATACCCCAGGTTTGAGATGCGTTACTGGCCCATTACCGTAGTAGGGCAGAGCCAGCACAACAGAGGAGGTCAAAAGCCCAGAGAGAGGGTTTTGAGTTGCATACCAGCAGACAGAAAAGAGGATAAAAGGTAGAAGTCGATTGTCAGTTGTCTGTAGGGCCGGATACTCGAGGGAATATATACCCCATAACATATCAAGGAAGACCGCACCATAGAATGGAAAGGCCTATTAGTAGGATGATCTTGAGAAAGAGGATCTTAAGTGGTAGGATTTGCCATGCTCATCCAGAAGCTTGGAGTATGCTTGCAAGAACATGTCTGTAAGGTTCTGAGGATTCTGGAATGGTTGTTTTGACATATGAAGCAATGCCAATGATAGTGCTCTATCAGTAAAACCAAAAGATAAGATTCACAGAGGATGAAGTGGATATCTGGGCGCATCATGATGCTATATTTACTAAAAAGAGCATACCTTTTCAAGTGACGGAGTTGCTAAGCAAGTATCTAGGCCCCATATATATGAGGAATCGAATCTTGGGACCTCCGCAGGCGCTGCTGATTATTCCAATAACATAGATAACATTATCCTAGACCCTTGGGTAGGAAGGATGGGCTTTGGCTGAGGCATATCCACTGCCAGACTGCCAGAAGCAAAGGGCCCTTTTCTGAATGTGATTGTGGAGAAAGCTAAAGCTATAAAACAACTAAAGCAAGCCCTGGGAATTGCAGAGTCATGAATAATCATCAAGGCTGGAAGGGTCATGGTCCTTGAGGGAGATGTTTGAGAGAAAGTATGGCAGAACCGGGGATTTAAGGATCATGTCTATTGAAAAAGAGCCCCCAAAAAAAAAAAGGGAGGATTAAAGCTGTAGACTAAAGTCCAAACAACGATGGAAGTGAAGGAGTTTCTTAAGCTTTTGGCGGTCTTGAGAGAAGAAGTTCCAAGAGCCAGCTATTGGACCCACAGGGCTGCCACTCCCAAATCCTATGACCAAGATCAAGCGGGTAAAATTTGTATCCACCAAAACGAGTCCAGTCCGAAAGTTTTTCGCGACCGGTACATAAGTGTACACGGCGGCTGTCCAAACGCCTAGCACACCGGCCTGCTCCAAAAGGCTTGCAATGACGAAACTATATACCCCAGAATAGGCCTGCAACCGCACCTCCTTGACCAACAATGCCCCAGCCAACAATCAAACTGACAAGCCATAGTACCACGAGGATGAGAATAGGCAGTAAGAGGAGTTCCGTGTGGTGAAGAAACGGCAAGGCGCTATAGCCGAGAAACGATATATATGTGTAGTATATAAAAGCAGATAGGTAGAGCGTATTCCCAAGGAAGGTAGCTAGAAAGCTGGGAGAGGAGCCGGATTTGCGGGTTAATATCGGAAGTAGGAGGAATTGGATGACGTATAGATGGAGGTAGAGCGGAAAAAACGCGCGGTTGGAGACCTATCCATGTTAGATTAATATGTCGAGTCGTATATTGGGGCTTGGGTGATGAAAATACATCAAAGCAGTATCCGAATTCAATCTGTTCTTTCTCTCCTGGGTGTGCAAAAAGTCCCTGAGCGGCGCCTCGCCGCCGCATCCGGCCCAAGTTGGACCTCAAGCCTCGCCATTCGAGTATTGCAGATGCTGGCCCCTGCGGACCAAATATTCGTCCAACACAGAAGTATGATATTGTTGATATGACGAGAGATGTGCCGATAAAATGTAGGAAGATGAAGGAGGCGGATAGTCGAACGATGGAGATGAAGCTTGGGCGATAAGCTAGTCCCCAGGCAATCGCTGTGAGGAGAAGGAAAAATGATAGGAGGTGGACAAAAGAAGGGTCCGGTCGATGCCACGTATTCTTCGTTTCTGTCTCAAAGATTGCGGTTAGTTTCACACATAGAGCGGAGAGGTAGAAAGCAGCTTCTTATGGAGGCACGGACGTTTCTGGTTCCTCTGATCAGTAATCAAATGGAGCATATGGAATCAAAAGGAACGCACATGATAATACATGGACTTGAAAACCTTTCTGGGCGCAATTAACAAGGACGTCATCTCCCAGATAGCCATTTCAAAGTCCATCTGAGGGAATTTGAATAACCTGTTTTGAGACGATCTTAGCTTCGGTTGCAGTAGGTTTTGCAGATTGACATTGGCTTGGTGTCCCAACATCAAGTCGCATGGCTGTTATCCTCACCTCCGGAAAAATCTCGGTAGACGCAGGGAAGAGCTCGAACTCGAGGGAGACATGCCACCGAAGGTAGCAGGTCCGCCATTCTGACGGGGAACAGATATATGAGGGTTCATGGCCCCTCCCGCGTCAAGTTTAGTCAGTAGAATATGTAGAATTGCATGAGAGCTAGCCGTCTATGCCCGAAAAAAGGCCTTTAGCTCAGTTTGGCATATTGGTGTTGATATCAACGTGTTTCAATCTCTCTCTTGGGTGATGACGGTGCGGTTGCCGGAGCCAATGGATGCGTGGGTCTAAGCCAAGTCTGCCACGTGATCTCGGCATCGCCGAAACTTTGATGCGATGATCGTCGCCTACAGATTAAAACAGGAATTGAGACATTTGGGCTTTCTCGCATCAAAGGTGTTGCGGGTCGGAGAATTTCTTCAAAGGTCTAAGGCATCCAATCGGCTGGGCCCTTAACCAGACCACCCGCGTAGCTCAGATCTGCATAGTGGATTCGTCGAATTCCTTTCATACGGCTGCTATACTTACAAAGTTTCATCTTTATCACGAACACGTTCCATCTCTTCTTCGCGTTAAACATGTCAATGTTTTTGATTGATCCTCTTTCCTTTTAGAGGCTGCTATGAAGTTACCCCCACTGATTCCTACGAGGCCACTAGTTATTGTTTCCAAATTGTTGGCGGTTGGTGATCTTTCGGGCTTTCTTCGGGATCTGCGGCCGCTGGCCTACCAATTAACGCTCCGCGCTGCAGAAGGAAACGAAATGAGCATGTACCGAGTACTCTGTTGCTTGCGAAGGCATTTGGTTAAGCATAATTCATAGAGAAGGAATACCTATCTTAACCCGAGGTTTCTCCGTACGGGAGGGGCAGCCACAATCTAGAAAATGCATGGCGAGCATCAGAAGCTGCTAGACTGCTAGGCAAACCTGAATATCTTTGTCTTCCACGGGTTTGCACTTTGCGAACCTATCAATGGATTCCTGTTTGATATTCTGTAATCTGTATGTACATACAGAGTAGGTTGAGCTCCATTCAGCCAAATTCTTTGCTTGATGACAATTCATCATTCCTTTTTGTAAGACTAGATACAACCTCAGACAATAACCATTCCAAGCATAGCTGAAAATCGCCTTTTCGCACCTTCTATAACTATCATTAAAGACTTCTTTGACTACTCAGTGCTGGCCTAGAAGAGCCCAAGAACAGGTAATCATGTCATACAGTTTCAACAAGTGCACTCCACTCTCAAGCTTCTAACCACGTAGTGAACGGGAGTCTGTGTCACTTGCTGATCATAGCTTCAATGGGCCTAGTCTTCGAATAGTTTCTTTGTCTAGATTGTGCCCATTTCTCCGAGCAAAATATTGCGTACATATAGCTCTTTGTCAAAGTGTATTTAGTTATCATACGCAACCTTGCTTTCATCATCCCGATTGCTTATGCACGGACTTATGCCTTGGTCGAATCCTGAATCTTTCATGAAAAGTCTTAAGATATTCTTTTTGATTCTAAGGACACCGATGGGCTTGATATAGCAGTTTTGAAAACTCCGTATACCTGACTGAGGACTCAAAGGCGAGCTGTTTACGAAGTACTGTGTGTACTAATAACAAGAAAGGTGACCCCACTTGAAAGGTTTGCGCTAGGCTTGAAGCTGACTAAGGTCGTCCGATGTCCCGCATTAGCGCTCAAAATCATCATCTCCCATTGGCTAGGAGCTCTGCCGAGAGGCCCTTGGTACCGCCCGTCACACCGTTTCACGTAATGTTAAAATTTACCCCTGATTCACTTCCTGGACCTCGAACGACATTCCTTCCCGTCCGGTCACGCCCGAGACTCGGAGACGGTGAGACCAGCAACACATAAGCGATAAACTGTGATATCGAGAAAAAGGTTCAGAATACCTATAATTAGCCTTGCACTCGAGGGCTAAGAAATCAAGACTCGAAGTCTTCATCACCTGAATGAAGGCTTTCGCTAGGCATCATTTTGATCCCGTTGCGCCCTCCCGAAATCGTTTCATCTTATGTCTGGCGACCAACAAAATAAGCCTAACAGAAAACCAATAGTCAATACCAACAACCATTGTTCGGCACGATTGTTTTATTGAAACCAACGAACCTGATCTGATGTCTGGGGTATCCGTGTTTTCTTTTTCGCTCTGCCAATAGTTCGGCAACTTAACAACAGGGATCCCGTCGAATCTCCATAATTTTTCTTTTCCCAACTTCTCCTCACTCTTGTGCCTGGAAGCGTCCACTGGAAGCCTTTCCTTGCGCAACATTCAGTTCTTCGCCTAAATCAGGGCTTGAGCGCCTCGAAGCTGCTTGGTGCATTTTTAATCCAAGGACTTTTGATCCCTCTGGTTATTGCCCAGAAGTCTCCAGTCAAGCCTTTTGCTCGAACCTATAACTCGGGCATTCTCGCTCAAGGTTAGTTCTATTGCAATCCATGTCATCTCTAGACTTTTCCGATATATCTGACCCTTCTTCTCACAATTAGGAAATCGACAATAAAAGTGTTCTCCTCTCCTTGCTCTCGTCCTTCCCGACTTAAGTATCGGCCTGTGCTCGGTTCTCTCGTGAAATTCTTTACCTGACTGGTCTCACCTCAATCCTTGCTCCGATCCCCTAGCGCAAGCCCCAAATATACCTAGCAATACCTCCTGAGCTATGCATTGACCGATGGGTACTAGCCAATGACATTATTTCGAGACTATTTCGTCTAAATCAGCCCCTAATCTTTTCGACTGGAATCCAGAGCAAAAGACATTTGCCGCTCTGTGTTCAAGCATCGCGAAATGACTGCGTACGCGATGTCTTCTCGGTCCCCTTGGCAATACGATCCCTCCTACGACAGTTCACCTCCCCGAACGCCTACTCGCAGTGTCAAATACAGATCTGCCGCCCCAAAGAAGAACCATGGCCGTCTAGCCAACCGACCATCTTTCCCGGAGACCTTCCTTGATGACATAACCCCAGTCGATGCAAATCAACAGGAAGACTCAGGGGATGACGAAAGGGACCCTCATGATCTCTCGCTATCGCCGCAACATGGAACTCGAAGCTCTGTGGTTGATAATATGCTCCTCTCGCTAGACCAATTTTCGGAGAACAAGCTTATTACCGTAGATGATCCGTATCATTCTCGATCACAAGAACCGGACCCTTTTCCCTTCTACTCTTCTCACGCGAACTCCAGGTTACCTCGTCATCGCGGTCACACGTTCTCCTCCTCGCTCTCGTCGGATATTGAGGCTTTCGAAGAAAGCAGCGCGAGGTTTACTAGCCGTGGACGACGCAGCAATAGCAGCTCAAATTTCCCACCGACGGTGCGAAAGGTTGATGGTTCTGATTGTGGCGTACTTAGAAGCCGGGTATTCGAAGCACAGAGAGCTACAATGGCCAAACAATCGTCCCAGCAACATGAAAAAGACATTCATGGTAGCGACTCCTCGGGTCTTGACCTTGCCCAAATGCTCGCCGTGGGCCGTCCCAGCAGAGCACGTCGATCCATCAGCTTTGACTACGGGATAAATGGCTCGGCGGTATCACCAATAGATCACACCATGCTACAATACGACGATGCCAATGCTGCTCCTACACCCAATGTTCCTGCTGGACCTCGAAGGACTCACTCTCCTGCGCTCAAGGACTATACTATCCCTCAGCAAGCCGCAGCCGGCAATTCTCGGCCCTCTGCGCTGTCTCGTAGGGGCAGCACCAAGTCTGCTCGAAGTTTGTATGCTAAAAAAGGACGCTCGGACACTTTGGGAACAACGACATTACGAGGCCGACATGAGGAAAATAGGCATTTCTGGGACATAGATCCTCCAGAGGTTCCTCCTATTCCAAACCACGTCCACATACCAGCTCCCAGTCCCACGATAGCATTCCAGAAACCAGCCCAAGTCTCACCAGTCCCAGAAGCCAGCACTCCACCGCCCTTGAAAGAACGCTATGGGTTTTTTCGAAGAGTCTTTGGTTCATACAAATCTTCTTCGCCGACTCAGGCTGAAAAGACGCAGAGTTTCTCTCGGGACAACGACCTCTCGGCTCGACCTAGGGAGTCTCAGAGTGCGCCGAATAGCTCTAAAGGTGGTGCTCCTGCCGCACAGCAGAATAATGGCCGGGACAACACCCATGTTGTGACCAAGAAACCGTCCTCTTTCTTTAGGCGACGGAAGAAATCTACAACAGATCGGGTTCCACCACCGCTACTTATACCTAACTCCAATTTGAAACACACTCACACAGCCGGAAACAGAGAAGTGGAGCCCAGTCCGGCTGGAAGTCCATCTCTCGTCATGAAACAGTATCATGAAGCTCCCCCATCACCAAGTCTGGATGGACCAAACGCGTCGATCGAATCTGTTCAGAATACCAAATTGGAAACTGAGGCTAGAACTAAACCATCACTTACATATAGGTCGCATGGTGAGCCCGTTGGAAAGACAAGGCCACCCGTGGATAACAATTCACAACCCTCTCCCAATACAACTACGAAATTTGTGAAACCAAATTCAAGCCTTGGCATCGGGTTTCGTGATCGGGACGGCTCGCCCACGGGCAACGAAACTGTTGCTAGGCAGGACTCAGGAGACATCAGTAAACGGCCCAGGACTAGCCCTACTCCGGAAGCTGCTCCTCCTAATATCGTAAAAGGCCCTAAGAATAAGCAGCAATTGAGAGTTGCTACAGCAGCTCCCAAATCTTTCGCTAGTACCAGCCTGCAAGAACTAGAGAAAAGTCACTCTGAATTGGCTTTACCAGAATCAAAAACTGAGCGGCCTAAACTCACTACTATATCCTCCGAGGGAGTCACTCCCCCGGTTTCAGCTACAACCATGTCTAGTTATCAGACCGCTTACAACACACCTCTCATGACTCCAGCAGAAGAGAGCAATTCAAATCTCGGGAGGAAGGCTACGGCGTCCACATCTCCGATCCTAGAGAGTGCAAACGAGGCTACCGACGATTCTAGCGTGCGCCTAAGCTCGGCAGACCGTGAACGAGCCCAAGCTTTATTTGATGAAACCGACGAGAACTCCAGAGATGAGCTTTCGGCGACTTGGCTTGGGATTCCTACTAGAGCCGGTATTAGGAAAGCTTTTATGAACCTGTTCAGTTGGTCGGACATCAACATCCTCGCGTCTCTGCGCGGTCTATGCTCTAAAATTGCCTTGAAAGGCGAAACCCAGCAGGTTGATCGAGTTCTGGATGCATTTTCTTCTCGATGGTGTGAATGTAATCCAAATCATGGATTCAAAGCATCAGGTAAGTTTGCAAGCAATCACCGTTTACAAGATAGAGATATACTGATTCGGATTGATAGACGTTGTACACACAATATCCTACTCCCTTTTACTCTTGAATACCGATTTACATCTGGCAGACATAGAGCAGAAGATGACCCGCGCTCAATTCATTCGTAACACAATGCCTACAATCCAGAGAGTTGTTGCAGATGCGGCACCTGGTGCGTTTGAGGCAAACAGTTCTTCGAATAAGCCGCATAATTCTCGAAGCACCGAAGATAACAGTTTGCCATCTGATGAGACCGAATCGGATGTCGTCTCGAACTTACCATCCAAAAACCAGGATCAAACCCGCAAAGCGCAGCCTGTATCTAGTATCCCTACCATCAGTACCAACGATGTCTCGATTAGCGGCTCCAGTCAACTTGTCAATACGTCTGTTCGTGGTACTACGAAGAAAGCGTGGGAAACTCAGGTCGAAATTATCCTCAAGGACTTCTACAATTCCATTCAGAAGAATCGATTACCTTTGCGGGGCATACAACCCGAACCAGAAGATGTACAGCCATCCAATAACTTCTTGTCACTTACCTCCAATATGTTGCGCAGAACACCAAGCACAATAAGCAGGGCAACCGCATCGGATGTCTTCTCCCGGGGGCGACCAACGGATAATCGGTTATCGACCGCACGGTGGACATCCAAAGGAAGGTCGAGGGGTCGAATGTACCCGCCATCGACAATGACGTCCAGTCGTACGAGTTTAGACGACCAATCGGTTTGGTCACCCACCGCATCTAGCACGTGGAGTAAAGCATCCCTAGGTAAAACGCTTACTTCGGTATCTGTTGATTCTCTTGGCTCCGACTATCCGCGCGGAGACTACCAACAGTCAATTGGTTTTGCGAACGCCCTGAGTCATGCTATTATCCGGGAGGATTCAGCCAGTTGTGTTGTAGGAAGTGAAGATGCTAACCGTGCGGAATGGGAGGACGAAACTCTAGAACTTGCTGGAGCACCTTGGGCCAAGGAGGGTAATGTGAAACATAAACACCACCTCGACTCGGTAGACAAACGGGCAAAAGATAGGAACTGGAATGAGTCGTTTGCAGTCATTCAGAGAGGATGGATGCGACTGTTTTCATTCAATACCCCGGCAAAATCGACTTGGAAAAAGAAACAGAAGCAGAATGGAGGTGTTGTTGTTGGCGGAGGAAATTGGATGGAAAACGCAGACGAAACGTGGAAATTCCTCCTTCGCCATACCATCGCCAGCGCGTTGCCTCAGCCTGGATACTCAAAGGCTCGCCCCTACGTTTGGGCATTGAGTCTACCGACTGGTGCGGTCCATCTGTTCCAAGCAGGAACCCCAGAGATTGTCAAAGAGTTCGTCTCCACGGCGAACTATTGGAGTGCCAGGCTTTCCAAAGAGCCCATGTTCGGCGGAATTAGCAACATAGAGTACGGCTGGAGTAATGCGGTTATCAATCAAGCCCTGGCCCATGTTGACGACCACAAACCTCCGTGTCCTTCCGGTACTCGTGCCAGTATCCAGAGCTCAATACGAAGTTCTATCGACCAGCAAAATGTTCGTCCACGACTTCCAGCTGACAGAATCCACATCAGCGATTGGATGCCTCCGCAGCAGAGCATGATTGCTTCTACTGTTGAGGAAGGAGAGCAACTCAATGCACTCCGTACGTACGTAAAGTATGTCGAGGAGGAACTTAAACGCCATAATGAACTCCGAAGTGCTATGGTTCTTGCTTTCACTCCTCGACACCCAAATGCATCGAAAGCACTTGCGAATTGGGAACGCAAGTCGTCGTATCTCCTACGAGAGATAGTGAAATTCCGGACATACATTGATTGTCTACAAACCGCTCATGCCCAAAAGGAAAAATTTTACGCCACTTCTAACGTCGAAACTGAACAAACTAAAACTGAACCGCAAGTTCAGGTTTCATGTGTTGAGTCGCCGGTTTTACTACCATCGCTTTAAAAGCTCTGGCATGGTGGTCAGCTTCTCCCGCTTTTTTATTAATGACAATATAATTTCCCCCCTTCTCATGATCACGAGGTTGATGCAACTTTTTGAAGCTTACACACACCATAACTTCTCTCCTTCCTTTTTTCAGTCATTGTGTGGACAGTTGTGTTTTTAAACTACATTTAATTCTTTTACTTTATGTATCTCCTTTGACTTGTTATGTCTTATGCCCACAATCTTCATCCGCTGGTCAAGCCACGTCCTTTTAACGTTTTATCCATTTTTAATAATGCGACTTGGATGTCGTCTTCTCTCTTCTCATGAGTGTATATATGGCCGAAACGAAGAATGAGAATCTTATAGACAGCATAGGTGTCATTTCTCTTTACTACTTTGGTACATGCCTATCTACCTCCATTCCCGTTGCTCACATTCAACCTGAGAGTACAGTCTTTGATGTTACTTTCACCACTCCATCAATAGCCTTAAGTATCGGTAGGTACTTTTTAAAGAGACTATCCCAGAAGAACCAAGGATCCAACCAAGGGTCTAGTTCAAGGTCATTTGATAGGGATAGTGAAACGTTGCGGATCCTTCTAACGAAGCACCGTTCATTGCAGGTCCTCCCAGGGTAAAAGCTCAATTCTCCCGTCTGATTGAGAATAATACTAGTAGCGTCCGATATCAATTGCTTTTAATGTCAAGATACATTGACGTTTGAAGCTCAATAGAAAACCTGTAAACAAATATGAAGGTTGGCATGCAGTCAGTTTGGCTTGTGGTCCCTGAGTCCTGGGCGGGAAACGGGACGGCTCGGTGTTTGCTTTGTTTGCTCGCTGTGTTGTCTTGTCGTGTCACCGCGCCATTCTGCCAGGAGATCACATCAAACAGGAAATGAAATAGAACCATGGATAGCTGAAAATCGAATCAATTTGTGAGTCCAATAGAAAAATTTATCGGAGGATCAATTCCCTGACAATCCGCCAGTTTCCCAGTCATACTCCGATCCCCCCTGTCGGAGGATCAATTCGCCGGATCCGTTTATTTACATGGAATGAATGCAGCTTGGAGGTCCATGCCAACAAAGAATAATCGATGGGCTGGAGCAGGACAGATGCGATAAGTATCAAGCTATTTCGCTATGGGTAGCTTACAGCATTCCGCATCGCCAATCCCTCCCTCGTCGCCTCCCTTATTACCTCACGATCTCGATGGGCCGTCCGCCAGCGATACTCATAACCACTCAATTCTAGAGTCCGACTATGACTCCAGTAGCATCCTGCCTCCTCTACCACCCGAAATTCACATATTAAATGATGACGGTATAGCGCAAGATGCCGCGA
Source organism: Nannizziopsis barbatae (assembly GCA_014964245.1). Classification (NCBI taxonomy): domain Eukaryota; kingdom Fungi; phylum Ascomycota; class Eurotiomycetes; order Onygenales; family Nannizziopsiaceae; genus Nannizziopsis; species Nannizziopsis barbatae. The sequence goes on from JACVYH010000003.1 coordinate 3,602,406, forward strand.
ACATTGAAATCGATGACGAAGAGCTTGCGCCAAACCAAACAATGGTGGAGGAAAGGGAGATGCATCGCAAATTGATGGACGTGGAATCTAGCTTTTTGCCGGAACCTTCAGCTATCCGCGTGGGGCAGAGCGAGGGTGCCGCAGGTATAGATGATACGTATCTAGTCGGTGTCGGCACTGTCGATTCCCCTCAGCGCGAGCAGGCGCATAGTCCATCTCCTCCCAGCCCATCCGGTCCAACACAAGAATATCAGCCCTTCGACCTTGAGCCGACTGTTAAGCTAGAACCATCATTGTTTGAAGACGAAGAATATTCGACCACCTTGGATGCTCCACCTCTATCCAAATCGAAAACGTCGCCAAATACTTCAGCTCTAGAGACGCTTTCATCTTCGCCGACTGCAGCGGCTGCCGCGAGAACCGTATCACGCGCCCTCTCCGCTGCAACAACCGTGGAACGGAGCGATGATGGCTATAGTAATATCGATGAGCATAGCGCGGCTGGCGATCATCCGGATCCAGAAACAGAGGAGGACTTGGAGGCTACACCGCGACGAAGTACCGCGTCGCAAAGAAGAAGTTTTCTATTATCTCGGCGTTTATCAAACACAATACATGACGAAATTACTGATAGAGATGCCGGTGAAGGCGAGCGTTCCCAGCTTACTGTGGCTTCTTCTTCGGATCGAAGACGGCGAAGGCCGAAATATCTTACAAGCAGACAGTCTTCAAATCGATACTCGACTTCGTCTATAAATACCGATACTGCCTCCAGTGATGCCAATTTGGGGGTAGACTATGCTTTACAGTCCGGTGGGGCAGTGCCTGCAAACAGCAGCACTGGAAATCGAAGTGATAGGAGACGGAGCAGAGAATTGTCAAGATCCACAAGTCTGGGGAGCATGGCTTCTGGAATCTCCGGCTATAGTGACGAGAATCCGCTTGACTCGAGAGCCCTTAGCGGAGTCTCTGAGCATAATCTGCATACCCTAGATGAGGAAGAACCCATTCTTGCATCCCAGCCGGCTTCGCCAGGAAAAACCGCTGGAGATGATGGTGATGAATGTCCAATGACACCGAAAGCTAAAGCTACCGAACTTCCCTTGCCAACAGACACTGTTCTCGCAAAACACATCCAGGATATTGAGGTTCCTGGGACGTTTGCTCGTCAGTTTCGCGAGAGTAACCTTGGAATTTCACCTGACAAACGCAATGCGGCGACCCCTGGATTCGGCCGTGGAAAAAACATGACACTCAAAGAACAGAGTAGTACTATTGATAGACTCTCCAAAGAGAACTTTGATTTGAAGATGCGTATTCATTTTCTCAACGAAGCCTTAAATAAACGCTCAGAAGAAGGCATCAAAGAAATGATATCGGAAAATGTCGAGCTGAAATCCGATAAGCTCAAATTACAGAAAGATAATCAGACGCTAAGAAGAAAACTTCGTGACCTGGAGAAACAAGTCCAAGACCACGATGGTAACAAAGACGGTAAAGATGACACCACATCAGGCTCTGAAGGCGAAAGAATGACAATGGAGGAAGAAGAATTGCTATACTTGCGAGAAAGGGTTGAGATATACGAAGTGGAAATCGAGAAGCTGCGCTCTGAGAGCATTGCGAAGGAAAGCGAAAAGAGAAGACTAGCAGAGATAGTTAAATCTCTACGCGATGGCAGGCCTGTCGCTTCCGATACTAGTGCTAGGGAAGAAAGGGTGAGAATTCACTTGCTATCAATCGGTCTGCTGATTCTTTTAGCTGATCGAACGCGTTTTAGGACATGTGGAAGGATATGCTGGACACAGAGACGGCCGCTCGGGAACAAGCGGAAGAAGAAAATCGCCGCCTCCGAGAGGAAATGCTGCGCATGAAAGGTGGTGATATCGGTCCTCCGGCTCACCTAAGGAGTAGTCGAAGGAGGGGGATGTCTTCCGTCATCTCGCATTCTGACTCCGATCGGGATGCTGTGCAAAGCGCCACAAGGGGCACCACGGCAAGCAGTACACTCGTAGAAATTGAGCTGCTCAAGCATGAAAATGCTGAGTTACGGCGAGAAGTCAGCGCCCAAACTTCAATGCTTACCTCACGGAATCGTGAGAAAGAGCGTCTTTATCAGGAAATCGAGGAGCTTAAACTTCAACGACGTTATGAAGGACGTTCAATTACTGGGGATAGCATTTTTGAGCGATCAGCGTCCCGTGTCCAAGATAGGTCCGCCTCACGAGCGAGTGATGGAACCAGACTGTCCGGACTAAGTGACAATGAGCGCGATTCACTGGAAACCAGAAACGGGGAGCTAAGGGATCAGGTTTCAACGTTGAAACTTGAGAACCAAGGACTTCGGGCTCAGATCGACGAGTACCTAGGCGATATTCAGACCATGGACGGTGCATACCAGGAGGATATGAACCAAGCGGAAGAAGAGCTCCATACCCTTCAACTAGAACGTGATCAAGCTTTACAACTTGCTGAGGAGCGAGAAGCGGAGCTGCAGGATCTAAAGAACGAAGCCCAAGACGAGATTAATGCTCTAGAAGACGAGTTAGACCTCAAAACGGACGACGGAAGGCGATTAGAAATCGAGCTGAGGAATCAAGAAGAAAATCTACGAGAATTACAAGCGGAGATGAGATCTGCTAACGAAGGGATTCTCCGACTCGAAGAAGATGCTCAGAACAATCTTCAAAAGTATAAAGTTGTTCAGCAAGAATTAGAGGATGCAAGTCGGGAACTTGAGACCCTGGAGAAGAATCTTTTTGAGTCCAATGGCAAGGTTCAGCGCCTCACTGTACAGCTTGAGTCCAGCCAGAACGAGATTGCATTCCTTCACGAAGAGCAGGATGCAGATAAGATTAAAATTGGAGATCTGGAATCCGAATTGAAGACTATTCAAATGAACTTCCAAAGCGAGAAGGACCGGACAAGGGAGCTTGATCATCGCATAGCGCAAGAGAGGCACCAAAGGGAGGTAGTCGACGGCAAAGAAAAACAAGAAGTCCAGCGAATAATGAACGAGTTGAATCGCGAGAATACTGGCGCTAAGGATGATATTCGCAAGCTGAAAAAAGCTCTGTCAGCAAGGGAAATCGAAGCCAATACCTGGAAAGAGAGGCTCTTTGAGCTTGAGAGTAGTCTTCGAGAAGCCCTAGGCGATCTAAATGGAACACGAACAAGTTTACTAACGTCCATTACAAAATTACAAAAAGAGCTTGAATCGACAACCCTGGAGCTGCAGAGTAGTCGCGACACTCTTGCTGAAAAGGAGGCCCTTCTCCGAAACCGAGACGCTCTTTTGGAGAGTAATGGACTCGAAACGCGCAAACTTAGCGAGCTCCTCGAACGAGAACGCCAGGCCCACCGTGCTGACAAACATTCATTCGAGCAAGCGCTGAAGTCCCACCAGCAGGCCTCACGAACTATTGCTCATAGCACTTCGCGAATTTCAGACCTAGAAAATGCTCGCGGCCAGGACCGTAAGCGCTTTAACTCGCTCGAGCAACAGTATAAAGACCAGCTGAGCGAACGAAATGCCATGTTCCTCACGTTGTGGAAAAGGTTGGCAGTGATGTGTGGGCCGGATTGGGCGCACTCAAACAGCTTGATCAATGGCAACTTGCCAAGCCAGGAAGTCATCGGAAACATTCTTTTCTGGCCAGGCTTCAGCAAGAACTTGCTTCTGGCTATTAAGACAGTCGAGCACTTGGTTACCGGGTTTAAGGGTCGAGTGAAAAGTGTGGAGCGAGATCTGACGAAAGTATATCAAAATCTCGACCAGACTTTAGGCATTCGTCTGAAGAAACTTGACCGACTTGAAGAGCTTGCTCACCAGCTCAGAGTCCAGAAACGGCCCTTGTCATCCACGTCGACAAACGCAGAAGTATCTAAATTACGTGGTGAAAATAGGCTTCTCAAGGCCGAACTTAACCTACTACAATCACATTCGCGGACTCGTGGACCGGCTGTGGCTGCTGCCGCTGCTGCAGCCCAACATGCTAACCCGCGTTCCGACCGCAGTGGCAGTGTCGTGTCACGAAGTGCTACCGCGATTCCTCAGCCGTCTAATCAACCTCCATCATCTGCTTCAGCCATCGCAGGCCAAATTTCTGGTCTTACGCAGCAAAGGTCACAGCGTACACCGTCTTCAAGTGACCGCTCGGAAGAAAAATGGATTCATCGCCTTCGTGAACTCGAACGGCGCTTGAAAGCCGAGCGCGAAGCCCGACTTCTTGACCGCTCTGGTGCGAGAAGGAGGCTAGAAGAGGTAAGTGCTGAAAACGAGGAGCTTAAAGGAACGCTAGCAAGGGAGCGTATGGTAAAAGCACATGACAAGCCTTCCGCTTCGTCAATGGGTGGCTTTGACGGGCCCGATGAGCCCTATCGTGACGACAAATTCAAGGAATCAAAATCCACGAGTGTCAAAGCGTCGTCTCGAAAAAACAAACCTGGTCTAGGCGGAAGTCAGGCTTTGCATACCGGGGCCGACGTGGAAGGGGACGAAGAACATGGAGAAATGGTGCTAGAAAGCCAAGACTACAAACATCCGCAGTCTAACCGCCGTCAGCGTGACGGTCATCGTCACCGACAAGGTCAAACCTCTGACGGATATGATGAAGAGGATGAGGATGAAGGGACGGGAACAGGGACATCGGATGGCGGCGGCCTGTGTGTTGAAGTCGAGGTCTAATGAGGCGTTGAGGTTTTCATGGCTTCTCGTACACTTTCTTTGCAATTGCTGGCCCGGTTCGAATAGATATCCTTTCAAGCTAATTTCTTTTCTTATCTCTATTCTATTTTATATCAATCTTTGTCGCTGGTTGCTTTTATATTTTAGATCCTCTAAGCTCTCTAGTTGATTTTGGTAATGGAGGTAACATACGGATGGATGCAAACAATGCAAACACTCATGGCTAGGTGCGGAACATCACGTCACATCATCACATCATCTTCGAAAGCGAAGGCCTATATCCTCCTTATCCTCAAAGGTCCTTACGGTCCCCTAGGTAATTGTCAAATCTTGGCCGACAAGAGAATATCCGACCAAAGAGCATATCAGATTGAAGGAAAAGCGTTAACCAGCCATGGCACCAGCGGATGAGAAGGCCTCATTCACATTCCTCCCACTTGGTGGTATTATTCAGGAATTCCGTGTTGCAGGACAGAATATTGTTCTAGGTTTCCCCACCGAGCACTTGTATCACAAATACCATGCTCCCTACTTTGGGGCTACTATCGGTCGCACTACAAACCGCCTGAGGAATGCGGTTATTGAAAACGTTAATGGGAGGACTTATAATGTGACAACAGCACGCGGCCCACATTCAATCCATGGCGGTAAGGAAGGATGGAGCTCCAGGACATTCAAGGGTCCAAAGCCGATAAACAGGAATGGTAAAGAGGGGCTGGAATTCAAGTATCTAAGCAAGGATGGAGAAGAAGGATACCCCGGGACCGTGGAGTTGAGAGTCTGGTATTCTGCAGCTGAAGAAGAAACCGAAGGCGAACCACAAAAAACTGTGCTAGAAATCGAGTATGAGGTTGAATTTGTAGGCGATGAATGCGAAGAAACGGTCGTTGGCGTTACAAACCATAGGCAAGTGAAGATCTGGAGAGAGTCTAAGAAAATTCTCTGATTATAGCAAACAGTTACTTTAATTTAGGTGCCTGCCCTACGATTCACGGCACCGAGGCCGTTCTGGCAACCGACAAGTTTCTACCGACTGACAGTGAAGGAATACCGCTAGGTTTCATCGATCACTACTCTTCAACAGAGGTAAAACAACCATTTTTCATGGACGAGACCTCTCCAGATATCGACGAGTGCTTTGTCATGGACTCGGATCCATCAAACATTTCGCTGGACACTCGAACTCGTCCTCTGAAACTCCTAGCTTCATTCAAACATCTCACGACCGCCCTAAACCTCGAAGTATATAGTACCGAACCCGCATTTCAGTTCTACACAGGAAAATATATCGATATCCCTTCGTTTGATGGATTACCCGCACGTGGTCCAAGATCCGGGTTTTGTGTGGAACCCAGTCGCTATGTCAATGCACCAAACCATCCTGCGTGGAGAGGTATGTGTCTATTGAAAAAGGGCCAGATTTGGGGTGCGAGATCAGTGTACAAGGCGTGGAAGGTTTAGGTACCGACATCCACGGAAATTTTCCTGAGCTCAGTTTGCCTGTACCCAACAGTCTATGTCATTTGATGGTAAAGCTACTACCGCTTGCCTCCAGTCGTCTGAGCCTCATTCTAGAACGCGCAAGGACTGAACGATTACCGGAAGCATTGTTTGAGGTTCTAGTGAATTGATGATTTGGCTAGCTCCTTTTAATAAAAACATAATCTTTCATTATTGCTTCATCGAAAAATACTCAATTGAAAGCAGAGCTGATTTTTGATATGCAAGCTGCCCCGTCTTGATGCTGCTTTGATTTTTCTTTTTGGTTTTCAAATCAATTACATTGAAGACAAGTACAGCAAGTACTTGTAATGACAACAATACATTAGCCCTTTCAGATACTGGTTGGGTCTCACCTTTATTCTCAAGTAATTGTTTGCCATTGTTTCTGAAAACAAGGCGACTGTGAGATGACCAGATTGTTGAACTCGCTCCCTAACACCTGTCAGCTTGCGCAAGAGCAAACAATCAAAAATGTTACATATTTCAGGGCAATATCCCCTGAGGATTGTCGAGAAGTCAATCCGAAAAAGTGCTTCACGGCGAGAGATCGCTTTACTATTGTTCCCGGTATTTCTGACTTCTATCCGTTCATTTCTGAGTTATCCCCACCTCCCCTACCCGCGTTTGGCACTCGAGGCACGACCCCGACAACCTCACAGTCCTCGACATTCGATTTCAGGCCTAGAACCTCAAGTCATAGGACCCTATCTAGTCGACACAGCAATTCTTTGAGCAGTCATGTGCCGTCAATTCTACAATCAACATTCTTGTGGCCATACAGTCTTCGTTCGAACAAAAACTTGCGGGAAAAAGCAGTACTGCCCTGTGATATCGAGAGAGCCTACGGAGATCAAGCACATTTGTGAACGTTGCGCCGCCAACATCTTGGTGAAGATGAGAAGCGATAGAGCAAAGGTTAGATGACTTCTCCTGGGTCCTAATAACGGAGAAGCTCAGGCGAAAATTAGGCAGCAAGAAGTCGGTAAGCAGCACAGAATCGAGCCTGAAGGTTGCATCAAGGCTGCTAAATACACAACATATCCAACCAGACCAGCTGCGTGCTCGGCTGTAACGAGTCAATAGCAAACAATGGCCATGAAACCGTTGCTTCCTAGCTTCTTGATCGGTTGATCTGTCCCCTTTTTCAAAGATCTCAGTTTAGTTTATTCCGACACATGAGCCTTTGCCCCTATCGTGCTATAAAGTCTTGATTGTTGCCTATCCCCCTCCTATGATTTCGGGTTAAGCTTCAATGATCGGGAGGTGAAGTTTGGTTAAGGTTGTTCTAGAAAACCGTCGCCTCGGATGCGGGGTTCCGTCATTCCGGAATCTCCCTTCGCGGCACTTCCGTACAGAGTACTTCGCCGGGAAACACAAGAGATTTCTGAGCCCAACCAATGTTTTTGTCTACGGTGTCTATGCTTGTAGCTCTATTACCTTTTTCTTAAACATTTCTCTATATATTTTTGAGGTCCAGCTTGCTGTGCTCCTAACAACTCTCGAATTAAGAGCTTGCGGAACCCCGCACCGACTTTCGGCACTTTACAAAACAGCACCATGGCGTTCCAATATGGCGAGCTCGGAGATCTGTTACCACCGACTCACAAACGAATGATCTCCGCCTGGCTAGAGGAGGACTGTCCTAGTTTCGATTATGGTGGCTTCGTTGTTGGAGAGGTAGAAGGTGAAGCCAGGCTTCTTGGGAAGAGTAAAGTATGCTTCCCATACGATTTACTTCCAAATGCTGCTGCTGATCTTTGTAACTGTAGGGAATAGTAGCTGGAGTCCCATTCTTCAACGAAGTATTTGCGCAATTGGGCTGCTCGTATGTCCCTAAACCTCCTGTCGATGTCACACACCCTCGAATTAACTGTACTATTTTATGACAGTGTCGAATGGAAAGTCAAAGAGGGGGATAAGATTGAGCCCATCGCTATATGTGCCATTGTTAGAGGTCCCATGAGGAAAATACTTCTTGGGGAAAGGGTAGCATTGAACATTCTGGCGCGCTGCTCTGGAATCGCCACCAAGTAAGACTCCCAGCTATAGTCGTTTCAACGACCGGCTAACCGATGTTACTCTCCTCCAGAACTTCCACTCTCTTAGCCCTACTTAGATATCATGGTTGGAACGGTATATTAGCAGGGACTCGCAAGACCACTCCTGGTTTTAGGATTGTCGAAAAATACGGGATTCTCGTCGGTGGAGGTGATCCGCATCGTCATGACCTGAGTTCGATGACCATGCTGAAGGATAATCATGTGTGGGCATGCTTCAATAAAGACAAAGCACTTCATATTAGCAGCGGTGCCACTATCACAATTGCGGATGCGATTCCCTCTGCCGTCGAAGCCGCTCGGGCGGGTGGCGGTTTTCCGGTTAAGATAGAAGTCGAATGTCGGACCATTGAAGAAGCAAATGCAGCCATTGGAGCGGGTGCTGATATTGTCATGCTGGACAACTTCTCGCCGGAGGGGGTTCGAAAAACGGCGCAACAGTTGAAAGACGAGTGGGATGCGAAAGGCAAGCCTAATGGAAGCTTCTTAATTGAAGTCAGTGGAGGCTTGAGGGAGGATAACGTAGCAGATTTTGCCTGTGAGGAGGTCGATATCTTGTCGACGAGTAGCATCCACCAAGGAGTCGGAATTGTTGACTTCTCCCTGAAAGTAACGGTCAAATGAGGATATGAAGCTCGGTCGGACTATAATTTGGAAAGATCTCTCAATCTTGAAAGAACCAGTTAGTTTCTTTGAACTACATGTACTGTACATATGTACAATATAAAGCATATTTTAGTTGATATTAGTAAATATAATGTATATCTAAGATTTCTTCCTCCCTAGTGTTTAGAGGTCATTAAGAGAAATACTTTGCTGTTGGAGCCTTTTTGCAAATCCTTACAATTACAGTGTCAATAAAGTGGGTATATCACAAACCAAAAGAAAAAAGCCAAGAGAGCCGGATAAAATGGGTAAAGCCTTAAAAGACAGGAGCAGCTCCTCGCGCTGCGGAAACCGAAAGTGCAAAATCAAGGTAATTAAGAACGGTATACTAGAAAGAGGTCGAAGGAGAATAATCAAGAGTAAGCACAATTAAGGCGTTTCCACCAAGAGTTCTTGGGGTCTGAGTTCTTATTTTTTTGGTCATCCTCCCGAGAAGCGCCTGATCTGGATTGGGGAACTTCTTCAGTGCCTTTAGGATTGCTCTGTACTGCAGAGACACTTCCCTGGGCTTTTGATTCGGTTTCCCCTGAGGATTTGACTTGTAATTTCCTCGGTGTTGTGGGCGCGCTATTGAATGCGGAAGTCTGGCTATTTTTTCGGGATTTCGAAAATCTTGCTGAAAATGCCCTTCTTATGCCAAACCAGTTTTTCGGGGATTGTTGCGATTTTTGATACATGGCATCACTGAATGCGCGCTCATGGTCTGTTAGAGGAGGTGTATGAGAATGCGCAATTAATTGCGATGTTGTCCGTTCCATGGGAGGGCGTGATGTCTGAGGGTCATCGGTGGGAATGCTGGGCGGAAACTGTTGTAAATGGTGGATACGTCGAGCTTCGACAACACGGCGCACGATCACTGCACATGGCAAATATGTCTTGTCAGTCATCTTTTACCCTCGCTAGCTGGCTTGAGAGCCTCTGAAAGGATACTATCTTGCGTCCTTGAAACTTACAGGCAAAGGTTTCTTCAATATTAACCATCTCCCTAGCACTGGTTTCCATGAACCCGCACCCTCGGCCTCTCGCCCATTCCAAACCCTGTCTTGCACTCACAACACGGGCATCTTTGAGGTCGCATTTATTTCCAGCAACGATTGTCACTGGAGGTGCCATACCAACCGCAACGTTATCTCTTCCTGATGTCCTTTTCCCTAGCTGTTTGATCAGACGCTGGTTGCTTTCTAGTCTGTCTTCTGCCTCCACATCAATCATGTCCATGAAGTAACCTAAAGCGTCCAGAGTGGAAGCATTCGTGATGTCATAAACAAGAAGGAATGCATCTGATTTCAGGTTGGATGCCGCCCATAAGCCACGGTATTCTTCTTGGCCTGCGGTATCAGTAAGAGCGAGGAAATATGGCCGACCATCCACCGTTCGGGTAACGGAGTATGAATCTTCTGTTCGCACATAACGACAATTATCGGTCAGGACTTTGTTCTTGATAGTTTAAACATAACATATCCAATAACGTTCGCGACTTAGGGATCCGAGCTGGGGACATATATACCGATTGTTGGGTCATATCTATACAAAGCAACATGCGTGAATTAGTTAGGAAGCAAGCTGCAAGGGGAGCATAAGATTTGAACTTACTCATGGGTCCATTGACTCCGCACAAGCCGCAATGTAATCGAAGATTTACCTATAAATACGTGATAAATGAAATGCATTAGCCAATTTCCGATTCCCAGCCCCTTGTGGAGAATACTGGCACAGATGTAATTGCAGGGATTGGAACAAATTAACAACAAGCTCTGAGCCGAAGCCTACGCGTCAAAGAACAGACAATACACAATTTACATCAAGTAGCGGCATCTGAGACACAATTCGCAGCGCGCAACAAAGCAACGTACCACATCCTCCGTCACCACATATCGTAATAGACACCGTCTCAGCCATAGGTTTGCGAAGCGACTCGCCGTACGTGCGCAAGCAACCGCATGAGGGACAGCCCCTCACACAGTTTTAAACAAGGAGCGTGTTGAATTGAGGTTAAACGGGCACGCGAGACGAGACCGAGGTAAGAAGCTCGAATTGGCCGAGTCTCCGCGAATGTTTTGGAAAGATGTCTTGTATGCGTGATCAACACAGTGACGAAACAGCGACGCGCCTAGACACAGGAAAATGAGTGTATAGTTAGAGGATCTCCTCGATTTTAAAAGAGAGCAGCACGCTACAGAAGGCATGCGCAGAGAATAAACAACGGAAAAGACTGGAATTTCGATTCAGGGAGTCAGGGGCACGCACAGAACTTTTTTTTCGCAGGTCACACGAAACCCCTTCCTTCGGAACCATGGATCGTGGATGAGCCGCCGGAGAAACGATGCTGCTATTCCTGTTATGGTAAGGTGCTTCCCCCGGATCCATGGATCGCCTGAGCCTTATGTCTCGGCGTTTTCTTGGGTTTGTTTGGAAATAAAATGGATCCTTTAGGGCTTCAAGCTCAGGATCTTAGAGCTCCATCAATGGGGCCAATCCTGTTCGCGTTCTAGAACTACGGAGTGCTCCGGACTCCGGAGTATGTATGTACGGAGTAACTATGTCGTGAATTACCGCTAATATGCCCACCAAAAAATCTCCCAGGAAGGCTTTAAAATAGTTATATACCTACGAAGTATATTTATTTGGAAAATAAGCTCAGATTTGCTGGATCGGCAGTTGGCTTATGTACTCACATATGTTGTGCATGATAATTTGCAGCGGATTTTACTTAGTGTGCCAATGCTCTTGCAGTGAAATGGCTGAAGAATACTCCGTAAGCGTCAGTACTTTCATATCCAAGGCAGCTTCGGGTGGTATGGGTGTACATTACATACATAATTTAGTTAGTATAGATTGCTGCGACCTCATAAATGAGCATTTTTACTCCGTATTAATGTGATTTATTAGCATCTCCTACGGAGTCACTATTCTATAGAAGTCCCAGTCATGAATGGCAAGGAAACGGCTGGTTCAGAGCTTTTTATACCATATGTGTGAGTTGCGATCCAGAAACAGGGAACTGTTGGTTTGAATTCGGCGACAAATTCGAATTAGGTCAGCATGGAAGAAGTCAAGCGGACCGGATTCCAAGCCGCACCCGTTCCCGACTGGCTAGAAGCTCTACGGAGTAGTCGAAATGTTTCAGTATCCTCGAATGAAGCAATGCAGCCTCATGTTTGACGACCGGCACCGCGAAACTGTGTTCGGCATTAGAGGGAGGTCTCTCGTGAAAACGGAGCTCTCCATAAGTGCTGTGTGTTTCCTGGTTTTCTGGCTGATATCATTGCATGGAGTGGTGTTCAAAGTCTTGGCCCTCTTGAAGGCCAAGGTTGCCCATCGGCCTGGGATTTTCTAACAACAGTATGGGGAGCTGTACCAACCGAGAAACGATGCCATATACGGAGTAAATGAAGGAGTCCGGAAGGTAGTTATTAACTTCCATTTTGTAAAAATTCATCGAAAGATCGAGTTGTTATAGCGTAAGGCACATGGAGGTTTGGGAGACGACTAATAGTCAAGCTCGCTCTATCCCCTTCTGATCGGAACCGAAGAATGCCGGCTTTAGGAACACGAGCAGTGAAGCACTCGAGCTCCGACGTCACCCATCACACGATGCATTCACAGGTAGTGAAACAATTTGGCCGAAGCACACCGATTTTCGGTTGATATTGGCCAGCGGATGTGGGGAGTGGCGCCGCAATTCAGTTCGGATCCCAAGGAAACTATTCTCCAAGAGAAACAATATAAATGGCTGTACTCCATACTCCGTGCATGCGGAGTACAGAGTTGGTTCACTATTAATCGACTGCAGATCGATGTTGACAAGTCAGTAATCGAAAGCCCAACGCCCAAAAATCGTGACCCAGAGGACTTTCTCGACCAATCGGACCGCCATCCAGCTTTCGGTACCCCTGGCCAGTTCTGCTCGCATTGTCATCTGATATTAGGAAGAGCCACTCCGCATGTATGTATGTGCATACAGTCCATACTTCTCAGCCAGTCAAGCGATTCACCCACAGGCTTTTTCTCAAGCAGTGCAAAATGATCGTCGACGGTTGACTTGTTGAGCTTGGCATTTGGGGTGATTTGTCCGTTTTGGGTTAGTCTCGACGCGCATTCAGCGGAACCCAAACGGACTCCTTATGGTGAAACGTCGATGAGTTGACGCTTCACCGCGACAACCTGGTTTTTGAAGACCCAACTTCTTACTAGAAATAATGATCTCCGAATGATGCTGATCGCCGTCAGACCAAGGTGCCATCCGAGTAAGTTACTTGCCTACCATTCTCTTATTCCTTCCTCGATGATGAAATATTGTATCATCCTTAGTCGGACGCCATGCCAGCGCTCGGTCTTTCTTCACATGAAGTTAGGCGCATATCGAGTCTGCGAGTGCAAGGTAGTGATGAATCAATCTTCTCTCTGAAAAGACAAAGCCTAATATAGCCGTTTCTCAATGAGCTTTTTACTTTAGAACCAGTGCTAATGTTCTGAGTGTTATTAGTGGTCATGGACTCCGGCCATCAACACAGCTTCATACCTTAAAACTATACTCCGTACCTACTTCAACTAATTACCAGAGTCTTTGTCCAACCTGACTGCAGTTGAATGTTGGACCCAAGCCCAATATCATGTTCATAACCACGGAAAAGATCGCAGGTTGCGGCGGCGATTGAAGCGGGTATCATACCGGATATCGGAGATTTACAGTCCGCCCCGGGAGACGAATCATGAAATTTACGGAGTTTGGCGGACATGGCCTCCGCAAGTGTCAACTTTGCCGAGACACCCGTGATGCGCGCCTCACTATTCCCCGTGCAGACAGACTGTTCCACTCATAGGATCTATTCTCCTTGCTTCAACAGGTTTATTCCAGTTCTTTCAAGGTGTTGCTGAGAAAGTATCTCATCAATTTTGCAGAGCTGTTCCATTTACACAATGGACCCTCATAATCCCAGCTGGCTTTGAGCATTGCATCCGTAGCGTGTTATGATCACAGGCCTTTTGATGCAATCAGGATAATTAATGTCACGCACGTGGACTGAGTTCTTTCGCTGATTGTTTCCCTAACCGAAAGGATCTGAACCCACCAGAAGAGGAGAACACTGGGCTAAAAATAGGCACTCCAACTGCCATGCTCATGTTACTCGACAAGGATCAGGTCGGAGAGGCGTGCAACGTTGCGGAACTTCTCATACTAATTAGCCGATTTACTTAAAAAGAATGAAAGTCGAAATCGGTTACGGAGTATATATCCATGTATTATGAAGTGGTTCAACTTGGTAGACGTAAAATTTCATAAACACAAGTGAAGCATCTTGTGATTGTCTTGTCGATCCCACCACTCACTCTTGCTTGCATCCAGGATTGAACACAAGAATACAATGTGGATTCCTGGAAGATCGTCTTGATTCTTTGGAATTAGGATGCAGTCAGGGCTATTTTTGGATCAATTGCCCCAACAGCATGCCGCGGATCCCCCCGTCAAATGAATTGTGTTTCAATTCTTTTTTCGACTAGAATGTAGGACATTTGTTCCTTATAAGTCATATAATGCCCCTGCCATCACCTATTGTCGGCCACAGATATACTCCGTACTCTATATTGGGTTCGGTGATTAACAAGCACCGACTGAACCCTTCCGCCTGCGGGTTGAGCCCGGGACCGATCAAATAGTGCCCAGGGTCATGAACCGTATAATACTTTCAGATGCAGTCGCATCATGAAGCTGTTTCTGCCAAATATAGATACAATGTCTGTGGTGCCGGGATCAAAGGAGGGGTTTAGAAATTTATGCAGCCCGTGCATCAACGGCACAAATTCTAACACTATACGATCAAATTTTCTGGTTCGTATCCCCTCTCCGTGTCCCAATTGTTACATTCAAAGCTAAATGGTTGATGACAAGGGGTATATATAAACGCCTGGGAGCCCTCGCCAAAGCAGAGGGATGACAAGAACAGAAAGTACATACATTCGGTGCAATACAGGTGGAAAAAGACCCTTCTTATTCGTTAATCGAGCAAAGGTACCCGAACCTGTTCTGCCATACTGAGAAAGAAAGGATTGAGAGACGCCAGAAACGGAGCGGCCCCTTTGCCGCGTTCTGGAGGATTAAACTGACAGAGAATAGGACGAGTGAACGCTAAACACGCTTTAATATATCGTTTCGTGAAGGCAAATGTTTTAATTGCATGCAGTTCCGCTACGCAGGCGACGGATACCGCTATCATTCCGCGGAGTCGGCTCGCTTCGTGGTATGAATATCATTTGCAGCCAATTCGACTGGTTTCGCTTGTGGTCGTTTATTGTCGTTGAAGTTCATATATCGTCGAATTGACCGGCCGAGGTCCTTCGCGGTTTTGGGCTGGATGGTAGCTGGCATGCTTCCAGGAAGTTCGGAGAAAGGTATGCGGCTATCGTCAGGAGCTATTGATATTTGATACTCCGTCTAAGCACGAAAGGTCAGTGGTCAGCACGATTCAAAATACGGATGGGATATACCTACTCCGGTAGTGGTAACTGGGATCTTCTTTATATAGCCAACCGCTTTAGAAGCATCTACCCAGGCCAAAACGACCGAATCTTCTTCATGCAACGACATATACGACATGGCGAACGAATCCGACTTGGAAGTGAGGTCCTTTGAAACCGCGAGCTTCCGGCATTCCATGATACTCGAATTAAGATTGGAGAGTTGGTATAGATGCCCTTTATCGTTGACCAAACCCAACTGGTTACCCGATGGTGAGAATGCCGCACATTGAATACGGTTACCTAGGCGCCTTGTTCCGTCTGGTTTGATCTCGGCCCTATGACCATTTTCTGGCTGAATGAGGAGTGGAACTCCGGACTGTGTCCATGTACTGAGACAAACCAAATCCTCATCAGGCGTTTTTCCAGGCCGGTACATAGCAGCGGATACTCCATTGTCTTCCGATTCATGTAATGGTACATGGTATCGACATTTCGTGAGCTCGCGAAATTCTAAGAATGGAAACGACCACATATACGTCTGGATCAATCCCATTTTGGAGTTTCTGGTGCTCGCAAGCAAAACCATACCGTTTTGTGAGAAAGAGAGTGTGTCCACTGCTGGGCAGTCTCTGCATTCCTTATGGTATGGGTGAAGGCGAAATTCCCTGGGTTGCTCGGTGTTGGTTGTCCTAAACAGACGCACTGTAGCATTTTCAAACCCAAGAACAACATAATTTTCGTTCGGGCTTATGGCAATACTTCTGCACCAGAGCGAAGAGGGCATACGGTATTCAAACACTAAAGCCGTGGGCTCAACAAGATTTACAATTCGAAGCTACGGTGTTGCGAGTTAGCATAATGAGTGAGTGGAAAATCAGGATAGGGTATGGCCCACCGTGAGTTTTTGATCCCGGGTTCCAATGACATAGGCTAGGTACGTTTTTGTGACGGCGGCCATCAAACAAGAACTATCGGTCGAAATGGCTCGAACGATGGTAGGAGGAGACATGCCGACATCCCAAACATGTATGAATGGTTGCATCCAAAAAAGCGCCAACGTCGAATTCTGCGAGAGGTATACATTGATCGTTTTCGAGCTTTTACCTCTGCCGTGGAGCTTCGACCCGCTTACTAGGTCTTTGAGGGACACTTCCTCCGTTTTTTGGCGCTCTAGAGTTCCAGAAGAAAGGGAGCTCGCATCACCAACCGATGAAGCAGGAGGGTCTTTTCTTCTTATCGGCATCCACTTACCCTTTTTATCTGAATTCAATATAGTGCGAGCCCGACTAGGTGGAATGGGCTGGAATGATGCTCTCGAGCTTGCTCGCTCAATATGGCTCGTTGAGAACTCCGTGCCCGACGGAGATAACGTCCCTTCAAGAGGGCTTATAAGGGTATCATTTGGGGTAATCTGGAGATTGCTACTTTGTATTGTTTGGTTCATGGAAATCGGGAACTCGGGCCTAGTTATTTCGCTCAAAGGTGAATCAAATTTATGCGGCTGAATAGGGGAAATCGGGGAAACGATATTGGAAGGATTCTGAGGAGATCTGCTTGAACTCCCGAGGGTCGGTGAAGTTGCAAAGTCGGCATGTAGAGCATATGGTCCAGGGAACTTTGATCCGTGAGGAGCTAGAATCCCCAAATCGACGTGATTGTTAGTGCCACTTTGTGAAGGGATGCCAACACCAGGTTTCGGTAAGAGTTGAAATTGAGTAGCCAAATGCCGTTCCACGCCGATCGTTTCTGCGTCGCATTCTACTAATTTAACAGCATTCCATGCTTCCCAGACGAGAGATATCTCGCGCGCAATTGTCACCGTTTCTCCACACTCGATACATTTTGTGTCTTCAGGTAATTGAATCATGGGGCCTTCAGTCGGTTCCTGTCAAGCATATATTAGTGTTGAAGGCCGGAAATAGGCTTGTTTTAATTAACGATCTAGGGCGTCGTACCGGGACACTAAGATGATTAGCATCTGTGAATTGAAAATGCTCAACAAAATGGCATGATGAACAGTTAAGCGCGTATGCCCTTTGATATGTGTTTCGAGATCGAGAGCTAGCATCAACAAACTGGGCTACATTCTCCATGATACTCGCCATGGCAGTCATCATATGCGCATCGCTCACACGGTGAACCACTTGCCTATCATTCAGAGACAAACAGAAAGTGTTTACCGCATCCAAAGCTTCCTCGTCGAGTATTAGCCTCGACGGGTCCTCGACACTGGCACTTGGGGTGTCTGGTAAGATGAGCCTAAAGATTTCACTGAATGTATCAATCATTTCCAATTTCGAGTAGCTTTGAGGTATTCGAAAGCTATCTAGCATCACCAGAAGGGTATTTCGGGTTCTCGCGCAGGAGTTTTGAAGTTCTGGATCGTGTGTCTCTTCGTCGACGACGTACTGAACGGAAGCTCCTACTACAAAATGGGAGATATCCCGAAGCGCAAGGAACTGAGCAAGCCATTGTTCCGACGACTCTTCTTTATCGACAAGCGTTGATACGTATTCGGGAAGGAGACAATCGGGTAAGGGGTACTAGAAGAAATCCAAGAGTTCGTTAGTCACAAAGAGAGGAAGAAAAAAAGAGATTGTGTGAACGCACCAATTGAGTTACCAAATTTGGTAATTCAGACCGTAATTTTGGAGGGAGAGCCAGTGCATTAGGGTCGGTACGCAACACATCTGTTACCTCTTTGCAGACACATAACAGAAAGGACTTTGGATCCGGATAGTTGTCAAATAACTTTTCTAAAGAGCCATGAATTCGCGCAAAACGATCTCTCCTATCTTTCACCCGATGACCACCCGGCGGTTTTGGGTGCAATATCAACACCCGCAAAGCGATGGACAACAGTTCGGCAAGGTATTTATTTCGAAGAGCCTTAGCTTCCCAAAATGTATCCCTTCCTTCAATAACGATTTGTAACACGAATTCCACAGATCGTATGATCACCTCCCAGCTTGCCAGAAATCCCAGATACTGACCAACCTGCTCATTCTCGGAAGGTAGAGAGAGGCGCTGAAGGGTGTAGATGGCGTTCAGTCGGGCTAGCAATGCGATGACGAGACGTTGGTATGCCTCCGGATCAAATTCGGCGTACACCTTCTCTAACGAGAAACGACCAAGTAGCTCTAATATGATATCGTCGATATCGTGTCGGATCCCAAGTTTCCAAACATTCGCCAAGAGGCTGGCCTGGGAGCTGCCAGGAGCCATCGCGAAGGAAGAGCTTTAACCCTTTCCGCCCTATGGGGCGGATTGCTATCCGACGTCTTTTATCCGTGGGGTATTCGCTATTGAGAAGGCTAGCTAATAAGTGGTAGGATGGATACGTCCGCCGTTGTGGTGGTGATAGTGTGCCTACAGCCCCTCCAACAAAATCCGCAGTGATGGAGACCGACGACATCAAAGAGCGGGTAAGATCGATTGAGTGGGCCCATCACAGATTCGCTGAGGCGGGGGCTCGAAAGAGGACGCCTATGTTCATCCGGTGCTGCCGAGTTCTTGCAGTATCAGTATGTGACCCCCTTTCACAGCTTCCGGGCGTTATCCAGCACTAAAGGGCGAGGCGACATGTCACTGCGGCTGTAACTATACCGGCGTTTTTTCTCGCAGCGATCGAGGCCTTTACAGAACAGGTGTAGATATGTAAGCTGCCTAGCAAAAGGCGGTGTAATTAGTTATTTCGTTATTCGTTACCTGTTTGTCTTTCGTTCATTCAGAGCTGACTGGTGATAATATTACAGCAAACAAAAAAATCGATTTGGTCCGGAAATTCGAAAACGAACCCGCTTGGTCTTCTTTTTTGTTCCCATTTAAGCCTAGTATTATGTTAATAATGCCTGCTCAATGGGATTTTCTAACTCGCTAGCACCTCTCAGCCAAGAGGTAAGGTTGGGCTCTCTCTGTTTCTCTCCACGATGTGCCCGGGGTCGACGGATCGATTCGAAACTAGTGGAGCAATTTGTAACGTCGCAACAGTAGCATTGCGGCAGCGGTCATTTGCCACCAATAGCTTTTATCAAAATTGTCCGTTTGACTTCAGAGGCACTGGAGTTTTTCCCAGCCATCCCAAAGCGGGAAATGAGTTGTTTGATCTCGATGTTTCAAGCGGTTCAGACTTCAACAAAGCGCAAGAAGATCGGGTCATGGAGAGCCTCACGCCGCTTGCTCCGGCTGTTCCTTCAAAATGTGGCTGCTGCGATTGCGTGATGGCGCAAGGCTGCTAATCACCACCTTAAAACCTGCGATTATCTCGTATTCTGTGGTCTTCACAGAGAAGGGGTGGCATTATTTGCTGACTTCTGTACCACCTTCAAAACTGGAAAAAAAGCTCAGCTGGTCTTTCGTCACGATACTTGGTATTCAGAACGATAGTTCTCTGAAGGAAAAGTAAGTAATTGGCGCGATCAGAATGGTGGAACGTCCTTCGTAGTTGAGGTCAATGCCGAGATTCCCTGCATTACCTTCGTTGCGAAATTAATCAGAGTCGATCAGATAAGCTGGGTCTCGATGCCTTTGGGAAGTCACTACTCCGTTCTCCGCAGGATACAGAGTAGGATTACAGTTTGGGGCTTGGTACGGCGATAGCGAAGAAGTTTATAGAGGGTGGAGGACAGAGCATTCCATAGAGAGTTGGACAATGGACTCGTGTGCGTCGCAGCGACAGGGATGACGATGCAGGCAGACCAACATTCCACAGACAGGCACAGTGGGAGAACCAGCCTCGTGAGAGCAAAAGAACAGCATCTCGGCGGAATATTTGAATTTGCTACATAGTTAGTGCTCTGGAAAATTGCTCAAATGCGCACAGCAGATATCCGCAGTAAAAGTCGACTCTCAACTTGACTTCGTTCACATTCGCTTGTTCAGCATATCCCGTGGAAGAAGAGCCTGAACGAGTGCATGTGCTCGTTAAGTGTGTGCTCGGTTTGCGCCGGTGATTACAGGGTTAAGTGCAACCATCAGGTAATAAATATGATTTCCATCATGGAGGAGGTTTAGAGAGCTGAACCGAAGATGCAGCCCCAACCTCCTTTCTCTGTCATACCCAGTAAATTATACCCTCCTGTTCAGAGCACTTATTTCCATGTGTTTATTAAATGGTGCATTTTGGCCTCTTCATCGGTCCCAATAACTAACTAATACAACCCATTTGCTAGGAACCGCAGGCTATTTCGATAGCATGGAGCCAAATTGCGAGAGGGTACGGAGTAGTTCAGTACTCTTCGTTCCAAAGTGCCAGGACCTGGTGTTTTTATCCTGGATGACCAGGTCAAGGCCCAAAGAGAGGAAACACCTGTTGGCTCATTGATTAATTAGGCGTGTCAGATCTCCTAGGTGTCCTGCAAATTACCCTCATTATTAAGTGGGCGAAGCCTGGACTGTTTTTTTGTTTTTTCAGCTTGTTGAATGATCGACCAGGGCCAAGACGGTGTTCCGCATGGTTGAGGCGGGTGAACTATTCACCACCATCGAACTTTTTTCTGCCAGACTTGTCCTGAAAAGCAGATGAGTTACCATGTCAGGCTATGATTTGCCGTTATTATCATGGTACCGAAAACCATCGCCTGGTCAGCTGGTTCCTTTTGGCAATCAAGATTCCTCTTTGAATTCGGGGTGCCCGTACGGCAGAATCCAGGATTCAAGGACGATCTTCGAGGCTGGGCAAAAACCTTCAAGTGGGACAAGAAATATGCCGCTTCCCAAGCGAATATCCGCATTTTGACTTGGCTCCAACTGTAATACACTGAAACCCGTCAAAATGGCAGGGAGTCAAGGGTCTTTGCTTCCGTATCCTCTTGTCTCTCGTAGCGCTCCCCGCATTGGCTCCTTTCTGGCATGGTTTGCCAGTGCTTCTTCTGAGCCACAAGCTATGTCCCAAGTCGGTGAGATACGAAAAAGCAATTCGTCCCATGCTTCTTCAGGATGGACCTCGTATCCTTGGAATGTTCTTTTGCACAAGGGCTCTGTTCGCCAATATTAATCCCCATTGTCTGCGGGGTGGCACTTTTCTCATGTACTCCGTAATTCATAAATATTCGTGATCGAGAACGCGGCCGCTCGATCGAGGCCCGATTTTACGCCATATGTCGGAAAATGCGGCGTTTCCGCCGTCAGGCAATCACTACCTCGAAATTCCAGATAGAATGGCGCAGGAAAAACCACCCGGAGTCGTATCGCATTATCGAAAATTCTCACAAGATGATCTACCTGAAGAGGCACCTTCGAGTAGGGGAGAAATGCTCATTGAAGAGCCGGTGTACCAGGAGCCGAAAAGGAAGCGGGTTGGCAATGATGTCTGGTGAGAAGCTGCCGACGCCCTGTGTGTCCAGAACTTTTGACTGAGATGGCTCGACAATTATTAGGAGAGTGCTTGGTGAGAGGCAAATTAACGTGAGTATTCCACTAGCTGTCTCGAGTCGTGACCGGATTGAATGAACTGGTAGCTAACATTGTCTTGCTATGGCTTTAGATGATAACCTTCTCAGGGTAATCGCTTCTCCGATGTTGTTAACATATCATCAAGTTAAATGCTAACGTACTTTCGTTCGACGCATAGAACGATTGGAAATGGTATTAACTCTTCTGACGCGCGATGGCTCGAGGCTCGGTGGCTAAAACTGCATTTAATACAGGATTATTTCTCGGTAGTGGTCGATCTCTTGCGGGAGCTGGTCCAGGCGGTGCCGTCGTTGCCTATCTCCTCATGGGCGCGGTGATGTCTGCAGTCATCTCATGTCTGGGAGAGATGACTGCGCTGATGCCTGTTAATGCTCCTGTGATGGAATTTCCACGACGATTTGTTGATCGTGGGGTTGGTTTCGCCGTTGGTTGGATGTATTGGTATGAAATGTTCCTCGGACACGATCTGATAATCAAGATTCTCATGAGCCTTCCCATTGCAGGTTTGCATACGCCGTACTCGCAGCAGATCAACTTGTTGCTGTCACCAACTCCGTCAAATTTCGGTTCGACGATGGCCGAACCTATCTCAGCTGGGTAGTAGGAGAGAATGTTCATGCGGCAGTCTGGATTACCCTTGTTCTTGTGGTTGTAACAGTGGTCAACATGTTCCCTGTCAAAGTCTTTGGGCAATTGGAATACGTATTTGGAAGCATCAAGCTTGCGTTTATATCCCTCCTAATACTAATGAGTGTTCTCATCGACACTATGAAACGTGAGTTGCAAATGACCATCTGTCCCTTCAGGCCTTTCTAACATGATATAAACTAGCACGAGCAAATGCGTATTACACTGAGCCAATTGGTACAAAATGTGAGTTCTAGTGCCTTTAGCCAGCCAATTTGGTACCGGTTGAAGCGACTAACATTTGAAGTTACAGATTGGGATGCCCCATACGGTTTCTTTAGCCGCAGATACCCAATTAAGGATGACCAGGGACATCTGCAACGCATGATGACAGGGTCGATGGGTTCGCTTCTGGGCATGTGGTGAGTGAGAACTGCTCACTGATTCCTTTTCTGATTGACTGAGTATAATATCACAGGACTACCCTAGTCAACGTCATCTTTTCGTACGTTGGCATGGACATTGTCGCCGCCACAGCTGCAGAAAGTAAGGCTTTGGCTGACTCCGAAGCAATGAAGATGGCCTCGCGAAAGATATCACTTCGTATCTTGACTACCTATGCCTTGACCATGCTGACGGCTTCCTTCACTGTACCCTTGGATCATCCCTTTTTAAATGGAAAAGCGCAATCGGTTGGTGCGCAATCTATCTTCGTCATCG
Source organism: Nannizziopsis barbatae (assembly GCA_014964245.1). NCBI lineage: Eukaryota > Fungi > Ascomycota > Eurotiomycetes > Onygenales > Nannizziopsiaceae > Nannizziopsis > Nannizziopsis barbatae. Next base: position 3,625,539 of record JACVYH010000003.1, read on the forward strand.
CCGCCGTTGAAGCTGGGATGCCCGCATTGGCCCATTTCTACAATGCTATGTATCTGTTTTCGGCATTTACTTGCGCCATCAACTCGATGTACGTGGCGTCCAGAGTGTTACACACTCTGGCTCTGCGCGACCAGACTGGCCCCGAGTGGATTACGAAAAGATTGAAGATGTGCCATGCCGGAGTGCCCATAAGAACTGTCCTTGTGACCGCTGGGCTAATGCTTGTAGCATACATGGGTCCTACTGGAGCCCCGGGACAGGTACGGTCACACCAGCTATCTTCTTAACGACCACCCACGCACACACAGAATATGCTAACAATCATTGATTTTCACAGAGACTGGGCGAACTCGCCTCAAACTGCACTGTGTCTTGTTTAATCGTTTATGCAAATATTTGTGGCGCCTATCTATGCTTTTTCAGAACGTAAGGAGTTTTTCATCAATGCTGCTGGGTTCAAGCTAACAGATTCTACAGGCTCGAAAAGGATAAAAAATACGGCAACAGATCCGAAGCCCAAGCGGCTTGCTTTGATCGAAATCACCCTCGATACCCATATAAATCGCACGGTCAATGGCTTAAAGCTCTGTTCGGCTTAGTTTCTTGCGTTATCCTCATCTTATTTAACGGCATTGGATCTCTTCTTGAAAAGCCCTGGAATCCTAGAGAATTCCTTGCTGCCTATATTGGGGTAAGTCGAAACTATTGCGGGAAACGATCCAGATCGAGTTTGCTAATCATCAACTACCATGTAGCTACCCGTTTATGTTTTACTCATCGTTGGATACAAAATTAAGCGACACAGATTCAGATTCAGTGAATGGACAATCGAACGATCAAATGACTTGTCCAATGCAGTCCAGGTCAGCAGCGAGAAGCGAAAAGGAAGACTAGAGTTCCCAGATAGGGGATTCACCTCTGAAAATTTCCGGACCTTCTTCCACTGGTTATGGGTCTGGATCAAATAAGCCTTTCTACTATTGCGCCTTTACTCTTATTCCAACAGCAGCATTTTATGGAGTACTATTGTGTGATTTCACCGGCGAGTGAAATTTTTTCGCGGCAGTTTTGATTTTGCATTAGCTTTGCGGGAGTTACGTTCGGCTAATTCGAAAAATGATTCGGGTTCCATACACGGTGTACAATCAGATATACCTCTTTGTTGATGGTCGGTTTCCAATACCCTGGGCAGGCCGCGGCCTTTTCTGAGTCGGATGTCATAGTTTTTATAATACCCTAGTTATATACCTATTGATAACTGCATTCATGTATATATTTTGATGGAAGTCTCTCGCTTGCAATATACTCAAGATTTATCACAAGATAGACCAAATGAACTAAAAGCGCACGGCAATTTGCTCAGCAAGCTGCTAATAAGTGGCAGGTTTTACATCCAACCGCCCCATGTTGTTCCGACCAGGTATTCCCAGCTGGAAAAGTCGGTAGTTAAGCGGGTCAAGTGGACACCATATAGCGGGACCGGTAAAGCCTCGATTGATAATAATTAAGCATATTATTTGTTCGGGATTTCAGCGGAGACGGCACCCGAAAGGTGAAGGCTGGGGTATGCCCACCTGGCTGGACCCTCGGCTACGAAATGTAACTATCCACAAGTTTCCTTCCTTCTTCAGCTTAGCGCGTGTTTCTCTGTAGGAAGAACCTACAGGGGTCGAAGCGAAGAGCGAATATGATCATGGGAACTGATGCTCTGTGCTTCGTACGGAGTACTTCGTTACATATTTCTCTTGTTGCTGGCAAAGGACATGTGCATGTGAAGTGTCCCAGGACTACTTACAATTATACCCAGTAATAGCTGGAGTTATCATGGTGGACCGCCCACTCAACGTTCCACCAACATGTCCGCCGAGGTATCACCGCGGGATGCAGAGTATTGAATATCATTACTTATTGTTAAGTCACTCGAGCCCAAGGCACTTCTTGAAAAAGAGATAGAAACGCTAGCTGAACCTACATCCTCTTCGTACAAATGCCTGATCTTGGGGCATAAGCTTAACTGGTGCTTCAAAAGTGATAACCGGGGAGAGAGTTTCATGCAGATCTCTTGCTTTGATCGCCCAAGAAAGACTTTGTGAACATGGAATGCTTGGATCATTGGTGTGATATAATTCCTGCCCCCTGTTGCCGGTACAATCCCGAAACAGGTTGCCATTTAACTGATGGTTATCACTGAAGGTGCCGGTCATGAAAATTGCTGCTTGGGATACACAATCAATGAAGGCAAAATTTGTCCAACCAGATAATGGGGAAACAGCGTATCTAGGGATCTTACCCTGTGTGCATGTCTGCTGAACCTCGTGCTAATGAACTGTTACTTGTGATACCCTCCTGTCTCAAGTTTCTCAGCTCAAATGAAGCCATGGATGCAACTCAAAGGTTGGTCCCAAGAATATGCGCGGACCGTTCTCGCGGAGCTTGAAAAGCCCTCGAGCCTCTCTTGATTAGGCATGTGGGTATATTGGAAGTGGTGCCGCATATATAAGCAGCAGCGCCGGCTGGGCGCCGAGTCTTCTCGCCTGTTTTCTCGGCCAGGTAGGCGGGATTATCAGCTCGGGCTCTCAATGAGTGGGTACCCTATGGATACCATGCTCTAATTGGGAAAGAGTTTCAGTCTCTTAACGCCCTATCCTTTTCTAGCGAAACCGAGTAATTATGGGGACCGTTTGTCTCAGTCTAAAAAATGCTGTAAACTTCGAGACGGCAACTTATATTTTTCCATACTGCGCCAAAGAAATGCCGCATAAGCTTGTGTGCTGACCCCAAGTTGTTGGCGGAGCGATATTGATGTGAAGTCAGAAAAGTGGGTTCAGAGGCTAGGTATCGTAGGTATGTCGAATCCACACTGCCGGCTGTGGTGTTGGGCCAAAACGTACATTCTCGATTACCTGTATGGACAAAGTTGGTAGAGCTTCTTTATATTCAAAGTGATATATGTAGATATTATTAGACGAAGGGCTTAATGAGAAAAGAAAAAACTGTTACTTGCTGTACGCTAGAACGGAACAAGAAACAATATTTATACAGGAGCCCTGACGATTTCAAATACTCTTCAAGGAAGAGGCGGAGCTGATAAGGACATATCTAGTGTTGAAGCAATAAGGATGATAAAGGCGCATATGGCATTATATAGGATAAACCCTGTTTGACGTGTTTGGTAGCTATGCTGAGTTGTTTTCGACATGGTAAAGATCGTTTAGTTGCTAAACAATAGTTAGTCAAATGCTCGAAGGGTATTGTCACTCAATACTCACTAAATTTCCAGAGGCGAAATTTGATCCAAGGTATAGAGCCAATTGCCACCCTGTTCTTCGCGCTCAAGCCTAAAGATGGTGTCAGAGAGAATATATTGATAGCTGAATGCAAGACGCATACCATTCATATGGCCACAGCACCAGATGGCCTTGCACCATGTTTAGTGCTTCCTCTGCCTCCTTCATGCTGATAATATCATCCGATGCATGAAACTCTTTCCTAGAACTGCGCGTTGTTCCTCGTCGCCGCCGTCTCTGCGAATGGGATGTATTCAAGCTAATAGCTTCTGAATAATTGTTATTTTGGGCGCTGGACCGTTGACGGTCTAGGGGTTTTTCAAGATCCGGAAATGTTACTGGTTGTTCAGCATTTTTGGATACGTCGGAAGATTTAGTATCCACAGCTTTTAGCGCTTCTTTTTCGTCTAGCAATTGCCCTTGAGCCAGCTCTTCCTGCTGGCGTTCAATTTGAGCCCGATTGGCCTCGGCAGCCCATTGTTTGAGATTATCTTCGGCGGTCGATTCGTGCGGAGTATGTGAAAATTTATCTTTAAATCCGTTGCTGACCTTTTCGAGATCATGGCTTATTTTCCCAGAAGCATGGACATCATCAGACCCAGGGCGATCGCCCTGAGTATTGGACTCAGAGGTAGGTCGAGGGCGAGGCGCGCTTGGGTTGTAGTATTGGTTATGTTGTATATCCGCAAACCTCTCTGCGTATGCCGTATATTCTTTATACTCTTTCCACGATTTGACCTCGTTATCTGGCATACAACGAAATACATTTCGAAATACCCTGGTATTATTTTCGGCAATTGTTTGCCAAATATCGAGGTAGAACGAGTCACATAATGGATCCTTCATACAATCTTTATCGACATTCGGTCGGACGAGCGGTGCTCCCATGCAGGCAAAGTCTTCAACCTGTGGCGCTAAGTTGGGCCGTGCGAGCCGGTTTGCATCATCATTGCTGAACATAGTCCGGTGTTGAGTCGGAATGGGTACCGAATCGCTGATGGAGCCAGCGGGGCCTGAATCGGCCCGGTCCCGGTTGGATGGACCAGGAGCGGCTTGAATTTGCTGATCCTGCTGCTGGGGAACAATGCGGTGTTTTGATTTTTCAATATCATTTCCTTCCAGATACTCAATGCCGTCTTGTCCGAGAAAGGAATTTCGACCGGTAGTTTGGCCAGCCTCATCTAAGGCTTGCATTTGATCCGCACCTTGACCCTCCAAGTCCTTTCGATGGTCGGGGTTTCTGGTGACCCTGGCATCCGCCGTGAGCTTCCTATTTGACTTGAGGTTGGGGTTATTTGCTTGCTCCCAATCGACATCGTGGTTGAAGCTGTGCACATCCTCCGATCGAGCAAGAAATTCCTCCTGGAGTCGTTGCCGCCGCTCTAAACTTTCTCTTTCATCTTCTTTTTCAGTGCCGTGGTTGGCATCAGATGGTTCTTCGCTTGCATGGTCGTGCCGATATCTCCTGGACTCTATTTCCTCCTCCATTTCCTGCTCCATAGCTTCGTCTACATCAATCCCGATGTGCTCTCTCATCAGCCGCAGTCGAAGAGTATGGGGAAAACGTCCGACCAAGTATGGTTTCCCAGCCATCTGAGACCAGATCAAGTCAGTGTCTCGAACGATCGCAGCACATTCCGAGTCTCGGGAGCCAAGCATTGACCGTTCATTGATATTGGCGGAACCAATTATCGCGACACGATCATCCACGATCATGCATTTCGCATGAATGTAAAGCTGTTCTGTGATGAAATGTTTTTTCGGTCCAATGCGACCCCAGGATCGCAAACTGAAGAACTGGATGTAGTCTTCGGGCTCAATTCCCTGAGCTCGAAGGCGACCAAATATCGATGACTCGCCGCGACATATGCTCCGATACTGGCACTGCATGATTAGCCGTACACTTGTTCCGCCTTCGGTATCGACGGTATTTTGAAAACCCGGCATTAAAGGAATAACGATAACGGCACGCCAGCTCTCCTCGTTTCTAGAAGCGCGAGTGATTCGTTCAACTAAAGCGTCTCCGATGAGATTCTCGATCTTCTTCCCCTCCACTTCACAACTGCTGACAAAGAACTGGTTTTCAATGTAAACAAAATGCTCTGATTTTTCAATCATTTTAACGTAAGCATTCATAATGCTATGTTCTGTGACTTCAGGAGTTCCGGTTGACCACATACTGCTGGATCGCAGAATTTGCACTTCGCAGGTTCCATCTAACCCAAGCGCCTCCAAGTCAGCAGGGTTGAAATCTGGGGGTGGTAGCAAGAATGGAGTGGGCCTCGTTGGCTTCCGCTGTCGAAGAATGTAGTTCCATCTTTGTACAAAATGCCTAGTCAAGTCTCGCGCTGGTTGACCAACAACATGCATGGAAATGTCGTGCCACGGCATTCTTGGCACAATCTGTCGATCGTACATTTCCTCGTATGGTTTATCGAGATCATAGAAATCCTGCACTCTCGGGTTTGAGTAGTCTTTCCCTGGCCATAGTTGGCAGTGGTCAGCGTCTTTTGGCGAATCGGTCAGCTCGAAGCCAGTCAATTTATCATCTGTAAGCAAATGTTGCGGCGTGTCCCAGCGACCAAAGCAGAGATCGATGCCGCCAACGAAAGCAAGAGTATGATCAACTATACACAGTTTCTCGTGATGTGCCCAAAAGAACGTGTTTTGTCGGAATTGATTTGGAGAGCGCTGGACAAAAACGTTAGGGTGCAGATCCAAGAGGGAAAATTTCGAATACTCGGAGTCGATCGGAATTGCAGAGTTTATATTTCGATACATGATAACAAAAACTTTCACCCCCTCTTGCGCCTTTCGTTGGAGTAGCCGATCTAATCGCCATTTCTGACTGATGGCCGCAGGACGTCGCATGTATAGCTCGGGGCTTAACCACCAATCATGGATGTAAATAACATCCTTTGCTTGATTGATAGCACGGGATACTACCCACATGTAATCACGGCCATCAACCAACCACTGTGCAAAGCACTTGCTGCGAACGGGCGCAAAGCTATCAAAACGATTCGGTTTCGACCATGGTGTATTTTCGACCATGAAGCGTATAGAATCTTCAAACTGGTGAAGCTGACGTTCATTTCTAGCCAGAAGTCTCAATTTGCGTTCAGAATTTTGCAGTTTAAGGGTATGATGCTGTGGGTGAGTGGCCGATTCCTTTGCTGCTTTAGCGAGTTCCTTCGGCCTTTGGTCTCTCAAACGGCCCTTCTTGGCCTGTATTTGAAAGAATGCGTCTACTAAAAACACATCGTATATATGCATTTCTTCCGGGGAGTCAACACATACGACGTAGCTATGTCGAATTAGAAACCACTTGGGAGAGTGGCGTGACTTGATCATCGCTGGAGTCAATGCACTTCTGAAATCCAAACCTTTGGACGATTGTATAATCAGAAACCCCTCCTTCCCATGATAACTTCCCTCTGCAGCGAGGCGGACACCTAGAGCCGAGAGTTCCAAGAACTTACACAATCTGTTGCTGTCGGGCCGAAAGATGAGAAATCGGATCATCTTTTGCAGATAGTTCTCGAGCTTTTTGCGTTGTCTTTCGGCGTAGGGCTCTCTTTTTTGTATTCCTGGGGTTGTCACATCGGGTACGCCATCAGTAGCTGTGACAGTAGCCGATAGTGGAGTGCCTTCAGAAGGATGTGCAATACTGGACTGCCGGCGAGAAATGGCAAGGGAAGATTGACGTCTTTTCTTTCTCGAAGGCCGTTCGTTACCGCTTGTGGCATCAGCGGCTGTGTCATCGCCAGGGTCTTCCTCCTCTTCTTCGCCATCGCTGTCAAGGCCCCTGACTCCACGTAGATAGGGAAAAGCGCCTCTTGGAAAGTGAGGTAGCGCATTGCCAGCATCATGGCTTTTCAAATGTATGTATTTTTGTGTGCCAATCTGGAGTTTGTATTTGATGTGGAGATTTGCGAAATCTTTCAACGTCCTGTGGATAACCCATTTCATACGTGTCATGCCACTGCCATATTCGAGCTCGATTCGGAAAACCAAATGACGATCACCCGAATGTGAGTCGATATGGCTGTCTGTGATACGGACTTTCAGTTGCTCAAGCAAAACAGGTATGCGTCTACTCCCATGCTCGTCTCTTTGAAACATGCTCGCCAAAAGTAAGGCAGCAGGTACACCTGACGTTAACTCCGCTAGCAACTCGGCCGACTTGACATGATCAACAGTAGGCTCAGGCTTTTTTCTTTGACCGATCATTTTTAGACCTGCCTTGATCTGTCGCCATTTTTGGGCGCTAATACTTGAAGCACGCTCAGCTTTATGTCTTCTCCACGCAGCGGCGATACCTTCAGTCCCGTCCGAAGGGCCGGTGAATCCGGTGATACGCCTTAGATTACTAGGTCGCCTCTCATCCTGGGAGTTATGGCCGTCTTGCCGGAAGCCCCCACTGTAGCTTAAGCCGCGAGCGCTTTGCAGCCAGCCGCTTCGTCGACGCCACATAGAGTCCCGCCGTAGCCTATCCCGGCCCTCATCTTCAGACACACCTTCCCGCGCATACTGTGTAGATGACACAGTGGCTCTTCTAGCAAGCTGGTTTCGGTTGAAGGTGCTGATGGGGGTAAAAGTACTGGAGTCAGGTAATTCCGGCTGTTCGGTGGTTTTGGGAGAAGATGGCGCAGTTCGAGAACCAGCGTCTCCAGGCCACCTAGTACGCAGTCTTAATTTTTTCTTTTTGCGGCCCTTATTTTCCTCTGCACTCGATTCCCCATCGGCGTCCGCTTCACTTCCGTCGTCCACCCTTACTGGAAATTGGAAACGAGACCCCTCTGCCGTGTCCTCACCGCCGTAATGGCCGTCAGCTTCGCCACCAGTAGTAACTGCACTTGCAGTTCGAGAATGTGCTGGATGCGAGGGATATGCCGCAAGGGCTTTAAGTTTAGAAAGAAATGAATGTCCGCGCCGGTCTGAAATCGTCGCGTCGACGTCTTCGGGGGCTATTGACGAAGCTCTTGAACGATTCAGATCCTGTGACTCACGTTCTCCATCAGTTCTGGCGAACTGCACGCTTCGACGACCTGGAGTTGGGGGTAGCGCGGAGGACGAAGCTAGGTTGCTGAGGGATTGGTTGGAAGACTGCGGCGCGAAGTAATCCGGTCTAGAGTTGAATTTGTTTTCAGACTCATTGCCGAGGGCTCGAATAGTAGAATCGATTTGCGGAGGCAGGGCACTGGCATCTGATACTTCATTATTTTGGATGCTCGGTTTGGTTTGAGGGATATTCGATTCAGGGGGAGGGTCTGATATTTTGACGGAGGGCCGGTCGGAAATCGGTGAGGTCGGTGAGCTGTTCATTGTGAAGCCCTTGTAGCGTTCAACCGCCGGTCTCCCACAATATGGAAGCGGTCCGGCGTTACGACCGTTGTACCGATTGTGACGTTATCACTGAATCATGCTGCAGGTAGTCTTTTGGGGAAGGTAGACTGGAGTTTCAGAACGTCGACTCCTCAAGACTGCTGTCTTTACCGTATAGTTCCTCTGTTTGACTTGATCAATAGACAGGATTTCAATCAAGGAGTTTGAACAAATTCCTATGTATCTGCGAACAATGATGGATTATGAAGCACGGAGCTGATACTCTCGCGTGGAAAAGCTCGTGTTGTTGTCCCAATGCGTTTTAGGTTCGATGTAGCCACACGTGGACATAACACAGAAGGCCGTCGACATAAATTTGAGGGCTGATTTATGTAACTAGTGCTCCACTTTGGCATGAGTATCGCATATTTCCACTCCAAGTTGCCCTTAGATGCGCTTAGCTCTCAGTTCAGGGGCTCCGAAATCCCCGTCGGATATCACCTATCAAAGTAGCTTTGAGTATCTCCCTAAACGTTGAAGAGCCGGTCATCATCAGTCAATGAAGAAAATCCAAGGCGACAGTTCCTCTGAGATCAGCGTTTCTCACCAACACGTAGGTAGAGGATGGAGCAGCCGAAAATTGGCGGCTGATGGGTACATAGCTCCATAGGTAGGTAGTTATTTACTGATGACGACTTTGGAGCTTTGAATTCATCTTTGATTGCTTCGTAAATATGGTAACCTCCAGGGAGCTCCAATTAGCCTTATTTTGTAATGGAATCTACTCCGTATCAGCACGCAAAGTAAGTTAAATGTCTGCACGCCTTATACGGAGTACTAGCGTGATAGTTAACTAGTTATCCTTTAGCCTCGGCCAGCATATTCCGTGGCATCTTCGGGAATGATAATCAAAAGAGCAACCAAAGCTTCTTCTGTGGTTTACATGAAATACGTAGCGCAAATTGTCGATTGGATCCTGCGAATACAGCCTTTACTGCACTTTTTTTTGGTGGTTCATTCAAGTTCTATCTGTTAAGTGGCATTGACGTTCTCGTTCTGCGCCACAAAAGGGCTCTTTAAGGCCTAAGCGATTGGCAGATGGCACACCCGACGGATCCGATGACAAAAATATATCCCATGCCTTCACACAAAGTGTCAAAAAACAACTTCGTGGTAGCAGGCATTCTTTGCGCTGTCTACGGTTTGGAAGAGCTTCCACCGCAAGGCAAGAATGTCTCATGCTTATACTTGCTCCATGCACGGGGCAATACCTTGGAGAGCATGGAGCGGATTGCGGAATGCGCTATTTCAGACTGGAATGATAGATTGAAAAATGGGAAGATTGCCCCCAGCCAACAGAACACGGGGTTGATAGCAGTCTGCCTTGATCAAAGAAACCATGGAACACGCGAAGTTGATACACTTCGCAATGAGGCTTGGAGAACAGGAAACCCAAACCATGGGCTGGATATGTTCTCAATAGCGAGTATGTACCTTGTTGAAATGTTTACTACCGAATTAGTTCTTAGAAAGCAGTCGAGATAACCGAACTAATGAGATTTCTAGATGGCACGGCTCGCGATGTCTCGAATATCATAGATTTTCTGGGAGGCTATATCTTTTCAACGGGCGATCGGCAAATTACAGACAACCTGGTTCTAGGAATTTCCCTGGGCGGCCATGCAGCGTGGCATTGCGCACTTCACGAGCCGCGGATTAGAGCCGCTGTCATCATTATTGGAAGTCCAGATTATACCACTTTGATGTCCGATCGCGCTCGCAGGTCAAAATTAGCATCATGGAAAGAAAGTGACCCTCCAGGCTCTCAGTTCCTCGGATCGAAAGACTTTCCTCAGAGCCTGATGGATCAACTCAAGACCTGGGACCCTGCTGCCCTGTTACTAGGCCAAATCGGCAGTGCAGCCTTAAAGGGACCAATCTTAACTGGACCTATCCGTGAGCCAACCGAAGCTGAGAAACAGGCTTTGTTACCGATCATGAACCGCTGCTTTTCTGGGAAAACGATTCTTAACATAGCTGGTGGTTCGGATAAGCTGGTTCCGTATAGCTGTGGTGAGCCTTTTCTAACATGGCTGAAAAAAGCTATAGCACCAGGAGGATGGTTCACTGGAGCCAACTTCTCTCTGGAGGATATTATTTTTGATGGAGCTGGTCATGAAGTCACACCGGCTATGGTTGCAGAGGCAATCCGTTTCATTGGCGAGACGCTGTCTGTTCCCGATGAACAGTCAAGAATGGAGGGTGCTCGCCTCGCAAAAATATAAACTACTGATGAAAATGCTCTACCCCGTAACTCAGGGTTTGTTTTCAGGGTTATGGCAGGGCAATTTGGAGGGCTACATAGAACAGATTAGAGTAGACTTGGGGTGGCTACCTCTTTTTGAGGTATTCTGAGAGTGTGTAGGTGCATGATTTTGCCCTTGATTAGGGATTAGATTGCCAGTGCTTAGAGTAGGCGTTCATCTACAAAACTCTTCGGGACCGTGCGCAAGAACAATCATTCGAATGAAATTTGTTTTGCCTATGCAAAAAATCCTCAGGAGCAATTGTGATTTGTTTTTGAAAATTATTCATTCCACCTATGGATGGTAGTCAATGAAATCGTAACAAGGCGGTTCAGATTCGTTTAATCGGCCCGTTCCTCGGGCACCAGTATCAAGAACAATCGAATCCCGACGCGCTTTAAAGTATATCGAGCCAAACACCGGTGTTTCTTTTAACTTTCCTAGACAATTGGAAAGAATCGACGACTTCCGGACTCGAAATGCTAGTTTCCCGGTACATTCCCACGTAAAATCAACCTCTCTTCAACCGCTTATGCAACCAATTCAACAACGCCACCAGCCTCCTTAATCTTTCGCTCGGCTTCCTTGCTGACATATCGTGCGCGTACAACCATTGGGATCTCTGGGAGTCTGCCCTTGCCTAGAACTTTCGAGTAGCCGAGGGAGAGGAGGTCGAGGACAGGAGCGGTATCAGTCTTTTGCTTGCTGACGTAGGCTTCACGGGTCTCTGCGGGAACCAAGGACCATAACTAGATGATTGAAAACCATTATCAGCCTCCAACGCTCAAAACATTTCCCTCAAGGATGTGTTGATTGTGCCACTGCAATTTTTCCACCCTCGATCCGGGAATTTCGATTCATGAAAATCGCAACGTACCTTGTCCAGGTTGACTGTGGGCTTCCAGAACTTGTTCATCGTCTTGTGGAAGTATCTCATGCCGACCTTTCCGAAGTAACCTGGATGGTACTTGTCGAGATTGGTTCGGTGGTGATGTTGACCACCGGCCATACCGCGACCACCGGGGTGCTTTCTGTGCTTGCCAATACGACCGTAACCGGCGGAAACATGGCCGCGGCTAGATGATAGAGAAGAAATGTCAGTATATACCGATGCGATGTTGTGATGGCAATTCGTTGGACGCGGGGCTAAAACAGTTCGAAATGCTATCAATCGAGACTTTGGGAACTCACTGTTTCCGTGTCTTCGAAAATCTGGTAGGCATCTTGTCGATTTATCTGAATCCGACAAGGACGGTTGAAGACGTTGCGTTTGGCGATCGGCTTGGTTGACCAAGTGAGTCTTCGAGATGTGTGCCAAAAAAGTTCGCTTGTAGGGTCAAGCCCTGAAGTCTTGGCGATGCTGAATAACAAACGCTGGGTCACATGTGCCTTATTAATAGGGTTTCGGGGGCTCATCAACCAAACATTATTCGAAAGTTAAATTGCAGGATCAAAAATCTTTGGATGTATCTATCAAGGAACGAAGCGCACAATGTGTTCATTTTTCCTTAAGTGTCCTTTAATTTGAAGAAACTACCTAGACGCGTCATAGCAGCTTCAGTTGGCACAGAGACTAGACTCTGTCGAATCCACAATGGTAGCTTCGACTGTATTCGGGGCGTACCATATCGCCGATCGAGCATAAGGATTGCCGCATAATCATTTTGATGGCGAATGGCTCGCCCTATACATTGATTTACCACCCGCATGCAAGCGTTCTCATAGAAGTCCCTGCTCGTTTGTTTTGCTTCGCTTTTCCTCTTTTCATCGGTTCCGGATGCTTTTTCATATGCCCGACGTTCCAGGAATTGTAACTTAGCTTTCCATTCGGCGCTGTACACGTTAGCGAATGGAAGCCCAATGACAATTACGCCTCTACCGAGACGATCAGAGAAATTGATGCCTTCGGACAGTTTTCCGCCCATGACCGAAAGGAGGAGTGCCCCTTTTCCTTCATCTATCAAACTGGAATACTTGCGTAACAGGTCTTCGACATTTGTGTTTTCCGACTGAGATTCGTAAAGCAATGGTTTGACCGACGAGATGGAATCAAAAACGGTGGAGCCACACCGGTTCGACGAAGGCAGTTTCCATGTTTCTAGAACCTGACTCAAGAAACTGTAGCTTGGGAAAAACGCAACAACACCATCAGGAATCTTTTTACACATTTCACCAATGGTCTGGCCAAGATCGGTCATCTATTTTGTATCTGTCAGCCTTATTCAACTACTAAACTAAGAAGTGAAGTGACTAATAGCATACCATTTCGCGGGAATTCCGCTTTTCAAATGTGAAATCGAATCCAGCGTTCATGATTCCTTTCTGAAGGGGCATTGCGATGAGATTCTCCGTCGGAATTACGTGACCGTAGCTGAAGGTTCGGAGTCTTTCTGAAGGAAGATATGAAAATAGGTGGTCTGCATAGTCATTCATCTATGCTGGGTTAGTTGAGCGCGAACGAGATCCAGCTGTAGCTATGAAACTTGCCGGTGACATTGTCCCTCCAGCCAAAATAACGGCTCTTGCCTCTTCTACCGTCTCGCGGAAATGCTCTGTTGGATCTAGCAGCATGTACTTGAGTTGAATGTCGCCATCCGACTTCTCGAAAAATAGGCGACCTTCTGCAGACGGGTTCATTAGTGACAAGAGAAAGGATTGGACCTGGAACAACACCGGAACCGTCGCCTTTGGGCTCCGGTTCTTGTTTACCAAAGGTTTTGAAGTTTCAACGTATCCATCAACTTTGCGAGCCAGTTTACTCTCTTGGAGGTAGCGAGAGAGTTTGTATGGATTGATCTGATCAACCCCCTTTCCACTCATCAACTGAGAAGGCATGACTTCCCCTCCAACTGGGCCTTTGTTTGCCAAGATGGATTGAAGGAATTCGGATACTGATCCAATTAGCCGCATGACCTGCGCAACATACACTCTGTTTTTGCCCTTTAAGCGAGTCTTATATCTTCTCGCATATATTGTGAGTTGTTCAGTAGAGGCGCGGAGTTGTGTTAGAGATATTGATACCGAATGAATGTTTGAAATGACGTCCATGAGATTATGCGCCTCGTCAATGATAATGACCTGGTCTTTGAGTGAGATGTTTAATGCTTCCCTAGCTGACCGTTGAAGAAGAAGCGGGTAAGGAAGAGAAACGATCTTTATGCAACCGATAGTCAGTGAAAGCAATGTAAAAGGTTGATATTCCCACCCACCTCAGTGTGGCCAATCACAGAGCGAGATGCATAGTATGGACATATACTCATCTTCTCTCCAATCTTAGCTATGTCCTCGATATCCTGCACCTTAGCAAGGACATGGTCCCGAAAGCTGTTCACAATGGGCTCCTTTTCCTGTGAAATGGCGAATGGGCATTTTTGCTCCTGGGCAACATCGGGGCGTTGGAGATCAAGACAGCGCTCATTAATAGCAGTCACACTCCCGAGGTTTCGAACTTTTGGGTTTATACACATATTTTTCCTCGAGCCGAGGGATATGTGTTTGATAATCTCCTCTATCTCGGTATTCTCAGACTGATTGCCATCCTCTTGACCCTCCGTGGTTTTATCATCACCATCCGGAGGTATACTAGGCGGGAGCAAAACTCGCTGTAACTCCCGGGCAAACTGGGATAACTGAGAATGCGTGCGCGAACAATAGAAAATTTTGACCGTATTCTCCTCGTCAGCGCTATTCTTTTCTTCGCGCGAACCCTTGAGCTTTTCGAGCAACGCAAGGGTCGAAGCAGAAAGAATGTCATCGCCTTTTTGCGGGCCATTTGATGAAGGGGCTTGGTCATCACTATCATAATCTTCTAGTTCAAAAAGCTGATCATTTGCTTCATTTTGGGGGTGTTGCAGGTCTGAGTTGAGCCGCTAACGAAGAATCAGATATCGGGATTGGCAAATTGGAAGGTTCGCTACTTACCTGTTTCTTGAACGGGCGGCTTATTTCTGCAGCTTTTCTAGCCTGTCGATTTTGTTCCTTTCGGATACGCGCCAACCGGCTCTCCACTTGCTTCCGCCGTTCACTGATGGTCCGTCTTCGCTCAGTCCTCGAATATTCCAGCATCCATTCGGGCTCATCGGCTTCTACATCATATAAACAAATGAAATCCAGTTTTGACAGGAAAATATCAAATACCGTCATCTTTATTTGCGACCTCCTCTAAAAACGCAAGCCGCTTATGATCCCGCAACCACGTTAGTGATCCGCAGATCAGACTAAGAGACTTTCCCTATTTGCATTGTTAATAATATTGCGACAGCCCTGAGCCAAAGAAGGTTGATTTCCCAGTGCGGCGCAAAGCACATTGCGGTCATTGAGCTAATTTAGGAGCGAACACCCCGCATATTGTTGCGTGTGTTCCAAGGTAGGGAATCTTACGGTACCTTCACAATACTTGTTAGATTGCGATCTGTCACCATTCAGATGATTCAAGCTCACCAGTGGGGGATTCGAAGATCCCAACTTTGCGATCTTCGATACATTTGTACAGCTCCTGCATAAATTCAAGCTGAATTTTATAGGGAGAGTAGGGATGGTAAAATGT
Organism: Nannizziopsis barbatae; assembly: GCA_014964245.1. NCBI lineage: Eukaryota > Fungi > Ascomycota > Eurotiomycetes > Onygenales > Nannizziopsiaceae > Nannizziopsis > Nannizziopsis barbatae. The sequence goes on from JACVYH010000003.1 coordinate 3,641,006, forward strand.
TTTGCTTGATGGATCCATTGTTGACAAGGGGCGCAGCAACTACCAAGTACGTCTCAAATATTCACATTACCCCATTATTAGGTAGCCATTCCAAACGAGCTTGCTCGCGGTGCTATCCAGTCTGCTCCTCGGAAGCTGTTGAATTAATAGGTAGTCACATATGCGCCTGAGTTCTTTGAAGTCAAGATTTCCACTTTAGATTAACTTTGAGAGGACGCGTTTTGGTTTAACTAGTTAACTTAGTTAAAACGCGGGACGCGATCAGGCTATTTTTAGCGACACTGTAAAAATGACTTTACTGACAGAGCCGCCTAAAGATTGCGCCGTTGACTCCGAACGCCAACAACAACTGTTATTAAACACTACGAAGTATCAGGAGCTGTGTTGCCAATTGAAAAGAACTTCCAAAATCTGGCCCTTAGCTTGTTAAATGCTGCGGTGAGGGGTGGTAAAGCTTTTCTTATCGCTCCTTCAGAGCAGATGATATAATTTATATTTGCCAAAAATCGAGACTAAAAAAAAGTTATATCGGCTATCTCACTTCTGTTGATCTTCAATATTGTCACATATTGTATCAATTCTATTTCAAACTCATAATGCTTCTTTCGGGTCTTCCGGTTACATCTTCCCCTGATCAGTTGCTTCCATCATCTGCAGGAAGGTGGGAGAATCCCTTACTATCCATGCTGCTATACGAAATACTACTATGTCCCACTCGGAGAGCAACACTGTTCAAATTTGCAGAGTTCACAGAATCGTCATGTATCAACTATAAAGCTTTTTGCGACCTAGATTTTCTGATCTTACTAGGCTGATATTATATCATTATAAACATTCCTCTTTCACCTGAAAGGCAACTTCTTTCCGACGAGTATTATGCAGCTGAATTGGAAAATATCTGTATTAGCTGCCCTTTGTGTTCTGAAAATTGGACAACTGAAGAGTCGAATTGAAATAGAACCCGAGTCTGAAAGCAGAAATGGATATACATTAATGTACGGAGTACTCCGTCCTCCGTAAGAGGATCAGTAAAATAACTACTTGCCTGATGACTAGGTAATCAATCATCAGATCATTCTGCTCAGGGCAAATTATGTACTTATCTTTTTAGAAAATAGCAAGCTGGGATCCCATAACCCGTATTCTATCACAAAGAGGGCTGGTATCCAGGACACTTGACAGGAAATCCGACACTATGACGTGCGTGTCAAGGATCACGTCTCTACCAACAACAGACATGAGTTATCTCCTTTTGCCAGCCTGGAAAATGTTTGAAATTTATGTTTCAAGGCACAAGCACGGTTCGAGCGTACTCGGTAGGAGATGGTCACTTCTTCTTGGGTCTGAATCCCATCGAGCCTCCGAGCCGCAGTCGTTCCGACTAAACCGCTCGTAAAACCTTTTGACGGCGAAGGCGGCCGAGCAAGAGGAGGAGGCTGAATTTTGTGATGGATTAAAATCTTACATTTGATTAGTTATTTGATTCCTGGTATTTTCGGGAAGATTGAAGCCGACTTTGTATCAGGCTTATTATTCTCATTTCTTTGGTCTACCTTGGGTCCTCCCGAGAATCCATAACCTTTGGAAAATCCTTCGGCTAAGTAACGAGGTACGTAACTACTGGTGGTCACCGGATATTAACTAGTTATGTAGTTGTTTTGGCGAGGTCTTCAAAATTGCGATCTCATTCTGAGTATCAAGTGGCATATACAGTGTACCTAGTTCTCCATATCCACGTGAGGGAATAATTCTGCTCCTGAATCATGAGGCACGTTCTTGTGTATTCGACTCCTGCGCATGCCGGCTGCGGTGGACTCCCTCCGCTTCCTGCGCCGGGTGGCTTTGCTTGTCCCCGAAACCAGAAGGTCTCCACTACCCCCGAGCCATCTAAGGAGGTCCCAGCTTCGAAGCCAGGAATTAATAATGAAACTGCGCCGACTTTTTGCTCCTCGCGAGGCTATCTCAGAATGAGCTTCACCTAGTGCCCACTAAAAACAATACTAATAAACCCCTCCCAGCTGCTGACTTCTGATTATTCATGAATATTTTGATGACAACCAGCTTAAAGTCTTACTGGGCATCCATTTTTACTCCCGTATGCAAGGTTGCTGTTGAATGGGTTCGGTGGGGTTCGAATAATTAAAAATCCAGGGGGTCAAAGTTCTCACCAAGACCCGGATGATCTTAAATAAATCCTTCGTATGGCTGCACCTTATGATTCCTCCCGTCCCCGGATGGGAGCGACTTTTTATCCAGGCGCTATTGATGACTATCAAATGCCTGAAGTGATCTCTCCGGCGCCCCAAAGGTGAGAGAAAAAGACGCGATGACTTGCCCTTCGACGTCCGTCCCCCAAGCCACGTTTTCCCGCTTACACTTTTATCTGCCAGGGTGATGCCCGAAGTTCCCGAAAACATGCAAGACAATCTTGCTCATTTGGAACAAGAAGCTGTTGCATCAAACCGGATGCCGAACTACCACTCCTCCGCCCAGCGGCCTCAGTTCCCCGCGCGAAATTCGTCCATGCAGAGCCACGCCTACAGCGACAATGGCGGCCCTTACGCGGATCAGTATTCGCAGTCCGGGTACGGCAGCCAGGCAGCGATAACCGACTACGTCGATCATCCCAACTTTTCGCCTTTTCCTGTCCTACGAGATCCGCCGCCGAACGTCCCGCCAAGCGATGAACAGCGCGAAGCGAATCTCGAGCGCGGCCGAGTAGCGGTTCTGAGTAGCGGGGTTAATGACCCGGAAATCCAGCTTGCCTGGGCTCAAGATGCGCTCTCCTACGTCGAAGTAGCCATGCAGAATGAGCTTCGTTTGGCAGTTGTGCAACCGGCGAGGCCGAATACTCCGCAAGGTGAGCGTCAGTTAAGAGTCGATGCGATCAACATTGTCTCTTTTCTGGCCGATCAAGCTCATCCAAGAGCGGAGTTCATCCGTGGAATGTGGCTCGAATTCGGAAAGTTTGGATTTCGAGTAGACAAAAAGGAAGCGTTCCGGTGTTACCAACGCGCTGCTGACAAGGGCTATGCGAGAGCCGAATACCGGATGGGAATGCAGTTCGAGAATTCTAGCGAACCATTGAAGGCAATTAAACATTACGAGAAAGGCGTGAGCCTGGGCGACTCTGCCTCGTACTATGTAAGAATTGTGCTGACGGCGAAGAATATTTGTTCTGACTTCTCTTCTTAGCGCCTAGGGATGATGATATTACTTGGCCAACACGGGCAACGACAAGACTTTGCCGTCGGCTTGGATCATATTCGATACGCTGCTCAGACATGTGATGAAAACGCACCGCAAGGCGCCTATGTGGGTGTTCAGGACTTTATGGTTACTGAGGGCTGTTGCTGATTTTGTTCGCTAGGTATTCGGAATGCTGTTAGCACGCGAACTACCTCAGGTCGCGGTCCCGGAAGAATTCTTGCCTCTAGACTTGAACGGCGCGCGGGTAAACATCGAGAAAGCAGCATACCACGGCTTTGCTAAAGCCCAAGTGAAAATGGGAGCGGCGTATGAATTATGCCAGCTGGGGTGCGACTTCAATCCTGCCTTGTCTCTCCACTATAACGCACTTGCGGCACGACAAGGAGAGCCCGAAGCCGAGATGGCAATCAGCAAATGGTTTCTATGTGGCCATGAAGGCGTTTTTGAGAAAAACGACGAAATGGCGTTCGTTTACGCTAAGCGTGCTGCCCAAAACGGACTCCCAACCGCAGAATTTGCACTTGGATATTTCTACGAGATCGGAATCCATGTACCTGTTGACGTGAAAGAGGCCCGAGTATGGTATGCTAGAGCCGCTGCTAGCGGTAATAAAGATGCCACTTCGCGTATTGACAGCATATCGAGATCAAAGACTTTGTCCAAAAAAGATCACGAACGTGTTGCCATTGCACGTATCAAGTCTCAATATGCGTCTCATGGCAGAAATCCACAGCAGCAACAACAGCGGTATTCCGCAGCACAAAACGAACAGACTATCCAGGAAACGCTGGAGATGCCTGATCCTTCAAAGATGTCTATCTCGGATCCCGCAGGTCCTCGATCGGCTTCAGCCGTTCCATATCCAGAGGGCCCAAATGCACATTATGGGCGTCCCGGCGGCCCTGGTGGCCAGTATGGACCGGACATGCGGTCTAGCTCGGCCTTTGGAATCAACCCAAATATTCGCGCTCAGTCTGTACAAGGCGGACAGATGCCACCACACCGCGTGGTTTCATCAGGTCATCCTCAGCAAAGTTATGGACCATCCCCGGGCTCAACAACATCACCCTACCCCGGGAACCCTTCCAACCCCTCAACAAAACTCGATATCGGGTTCTCTGCACCCCCGGACCCAACCGGTGCGGACAGAAGGCGCAAGGTTCAACGGCCGGGTAATCCACATAGTCAACAAGCACCGGGACCAAATAGACCCGGCCCTCAAGCAGATCCACGACAACAGCGGATGCCTACTTCTCCTAATCTAGGTGGTCCTCCGTCACAGAACCAACCTTCTGGACACTATCCCTCTCGAGGTGATTCCAGGCCTCGTCCGGCACAGTCCGCTAGCCATTCTCCCCATCGACCTGCGCAGCATCCTTCTCAACCGCCCAGCCAAGCATCCACTCCAAAACCTTCATCTGGTGGACTACCTGGCAAAGGTCCTAAGACCTTTGAAGAAATGGGTGTTCCACAGGGGAAACACGATAATGAGTGTGTAAGTAAATCTTCTCTACTTCTTATGTTTGTGAAGATACTGATAGGGTCCAGGTTGTTATGTGATCATTCTACCATCTTGAGTCCAGCCCTCGTTACGATTTTGCATTAATCAGCCAGTTTGTTCGGCGTTTATAATATCCTTGCTGTTTTGATTTTTACTTTCTATTCTATTTTCGTTTAATTTGCCTCAGCTATCGGTGTACTGGCGTCAAGGAAACGCTGGAGCCTTCAAGACAGCACGCTATACATCGACTTGTTCCTACGAAAAAAAAGCGCACTATATTTTTTATGCAGCCATAGATTTGAAATTTCTCGGATGATACACAGATTGAGTGGTTTCGGTCCCTTTCAACTCATTCAGGTTGGGGAGTCTACGATCTACTCCGAAATCTTATAGATACGGAGTAGACACTCTTTCAACAATGAACCATCTAATATCAAATGATATGAGGGGTACGGAGTAATGAGCTTCGTACCCTTGATACATTTTCGCACACCCAAAGTCTAGATACGGCTCATGCTCGGACATATTACTCGGACCGAGAGGTAAAGACCTTTCTCTTATGCAGGAATCAGAAGCCATTCTCACCAACCTCATGCCATGAACGATGCCTTTCTCTAGGTGTGTACATTTGCTCATATAATGCATTTTTGATTCTCTTAAATTGTGAAAAAAATGGTGGGTACACGCAATCAACCTAAATCTAAGATCTGCATCAGATCCATCATTCTATGACCAACAAATCTCCGGATTTCCCACAAATCTGGGGAATATGGGCACAGCTTGTCTCAGAGCCTATCAAGTTGGGCATAAGAGCTCCACAGTCGGCACTCGATTTTAGTGCCCGATAAACCATTATATAAAAAATCGCCGGAATATCCCCAAAACAGAATGTCTTCCCAGCAGAGGACTAGTAGGTGAAGGCCGACTCGACTCCGTATCATTGTCAGTCGCACTGCCTACCGCCTCAGCCAGCTCCAGAAGCCTGGAGGTTGAGACTGATATAATTATGGACTTTGAGCAAGCAAGTATGGTACCAGTTCCAGCCTTTGTTTTGTATGAGCGTCACGGGACGAACAGCAAAGGTAGTATCAAAAATTTTCTTTACTACTTTTCAACCCAAAGTCCTACATTATGCGGTATTACTCGAAGTAGAATCTCACACCGCCAGCTGAGCAGAGCACTCACAATATTTCTCAAGAAACTTTGTGTTAAAGTAGAGAGCGGTCTTGAGAGGCGGAATCCCTAAACCCCAGGCTCACGTGCTTCCAGATTAGGAAGTTTAGGTATGGCGTGGAGGCTCAAAAGGCGATAGATCGTACCCCTCATCAACTACCGCTGATCTTTCAAAGACCATTAGAAAAGACGACCGAAGATGGCACCCCGGAAGGAGAAAAATGAAAAACTAGAGAAGGCAGAAGATGGTAAATTCCAAACTAACTCGATATGTCGGATGCATTAGCGTCCGACAGCATTCATCGTCCTCGGCTGGTTGCTAATGATTAATGTGCTAGGATGTGCCATGATCCTGGAATATCTACGTGAGTGACATGGTAAAATCCCTCGTCGGCAAGAATAGTTCCTAATAGCCCGCCATATGAAATAGGACAGCAAAAGTAATATGAGCCTTTCCTAGGGTCCCAGACCCCCGATACTGTATTTTCTATGCTGACATGTATCTTCAAAATCTAGTCGGCCATATTCAGTAAGCCCGGCACAAAAGTGGTCTCAGAGGAATATTTCGTAGATGAAATAACCGAAGCTAGGCAATTGACATCAGCGCCAATTTGCACAATAAAGTCACGAAAAGTATGCACTTCAGGCACCGTATTTTATTTTTGACCTAACTAGTCAATATAAGCATATTGTTGACAAAGATATGTAGCATACGCCGCCAAGGCCCTTAAGGAAATGCACGAGAAGAAGCAGGTGGAGGGCAGAGCCTCCGGTACAGTTCTTTTCCGTCTAAGTGTCGCGTGGTCCGGGCCATTGCTAATGAGAATACATCAATACCAGGCAAACAGATTGTGTACCACACTCTTCAGGATCCAGCAGACGAGGTTTCCTTAGAGGACCTCGCAGCAATTGACCGAGAGATCGAATGCATTAAAGATCAAGTTTCTTCAGCTAAAGCTCAAGAAAAGGTGTTGCGGCTAGAATTAGCCGCCATCAGCTCGAGAGTCTCGACGTCCGAATTGCGAGAGCGTATCGCAGCCCTGGAAAAAGAGAAGGATGAGGTGCTTTCGCAACTGGCGCATTCAAAAGGTGATACATCGCAAGCGAAAGTGGTATCTGCGGAAGAAAGAGCTCTCAAGGAAAAAGAATGGAAAACATGGCAGCGAAATGTGGGAGTCCGCAAGAGGGTATGTTCTGATATGTGGATGAAATGCACCGAGGTATTGCCTGATACCGTGCAACAAAAGGAGGAGCTATGGGAAGCTTTGGGCCTAGAAGGGAGTCTATAAGGCCGTGGGGAGTGACAGTTGTCCGGAAAATCCGAGCTTCGGGTAACTAGCTTCTGGTCCCTTAAGTTCGATGCGTTGAAGATGTATAGCCAAGAGGGATGTTCTCAATAGAAAAGGGGAATACCAAAGTAACCCCTATGTACATACTCCGTAGCGTTTTCTACATTCAATTCCTGGTTGTGGATGACAATGCGCCGTGGTTCAAGTCCGTCAGGTGACTGATATCGAAGGTTTCGAAGGCGAAAGAGCCTCAGTATCTGGGTCGAAAACTCCTGGAGACTCCGTTCCCCGTTCCCCGTTCCCCGTTTCAGGCGAACATGGCGCAACTTGAGAGACAGAATAACTGCTTTGTAGGTACGGAGTACTATGAAGTTAACTCAAGCACTAGACGAATTACACAAACCGCGGCACGGATATCCGCCCAAGGTGGTTGTCCAACCATTGGTTCTGAAACGGTGTCGAGGACTCGAGACCTCGAGAGAGTAGGAAGATGGCTCCGGATTGGTAACTTCGGACTTTGTGCCTTACGGTGAACTTTCGTGCCTTGCTGCCCGCAGCTGCAAGGTCCAGGTGACGTGCCCAAGGTCATCTGCCCAAAACCATTGAGTAGGTATCCTCGCTTTCAAGTCCGATGATTCCAGAACCGCATCGAGTCGTCCGGTTAGAAATGGTAGGGAAAACAAACAACAGCAATTCAAGAATTGCGTTTAGTCAAGCCTGGAAATAGAGTCGTGCCTGGATGGGCCGCGCCATGGTGAAGAGGCGGCTAAAGAATTGTACATATGATGATGCGATTTCAACGCTTTCGTCATTCTTAACGGCATCGACTCGTGTTGCTCGAAGGAACACATCCATATTCCCTCATAAGAAGTTGCGAGTGTTACGTAGTTGTTAGTGGATAGCTGCCGTCTTGTATGGGGTAAATATAGTCTGTTGCAAAAACTGTGCTTCGATTCAGGTGGGCAGGTCATTTCTCCATTTGGTTTGGTGATGGAAATGACTTCAAATTGGCGGAGCTTAAGATTAGTTTGGCTGCCTCGCAGGCTCTTTGAAAACTGCAATGACAGTTTCTGTGGACAGGAATGAAAACAATACACATTTCTGTATGGAATGCAATTTTTCTCAAAGTGATCAAAGAGCTTTTTGCCATCATCTTTCCCCTCTCCCAAGGCCCAAATAAAATTTTCAGTTTGGCGCTACTGTGACTAGTGAGTTCAAGTCTCCCACAGCCCAAAAAGTAGTTAATCCAGTCACAGATCTCATGAGCTGATCAGAGAGTTGATTTGAAGGTTAGTTTCCCCGTCTCCCTCTTCTCCGGGACGTTTCTTGCTCTCAGAAGCCAACCCATATTCTAACCTGCCATACCTTCGTTTTCACCATGCAGTCACAGCAGCCTCCTCCTCCACAGTCGCTGGAGTCAAGGCATCCCCATCTCTCCCCTCAGCTCCGTAACGGTGCCTCGAGGCTCTCGAACCGCATGGCGAACGATCCCAGGGGCCGCGCCCCGCTCCCGGTGCCTTCAGGTCTTCAAAATGGTCAGCCGCGTTCAGTTCCTGGCTACGATATCTCCCGCAGCCCTCCGAATCCTCCTAGCAAGAGTAAGGGAACTCTTCCGTGGCTCCGGCGTTAGTTTCCGCTGCCTCTGCTAACTGACTGCTCTCGTGATTAGATACCAAACATGTGCCTTGCAAATTCTTCCGCCAAGGAGCCTGTCAAGCCGGTCCAGCATGCCCTTTCCTGCATTCTACCGATACCGCAATTGACTCTGCGCCCTGCAAATACTTCACAAAGGTACCTTGTCACCCCGCAACCACAGTCTTTCGTCCGCGCCATTCGTGTGGCGAATTTCTCCTTTGGCATGATAAATGGTCCAGGAACTTGCGCAAGAAGTTATACATAGGCTAATACTTGGATCTCTTTAGGGGAACTGTAAGTTTGGAGCAAAATGTGCTCTGGCGCATATATTACCCGATGGTCGTCGAGTAAATAGACCCAATATTGGAATGGGCATGGGTGGTGGAGGGCACCTCAATTTGGGCGGCCGTGTCAATTATCCATCTTATCACCCGCAAGATTCGGCTCTTGCGAATTCCCTACTGTCGCAACAGCCTCAGCCACCAATCAACGGTCAAAACCATCGGCTCTACCCGTTCCAAGAGGAGATGCATGCTCAGGGCCAATCTTCTCTCCCTCAGCCACAATACGATAACATTCCGATCATTGATACTGGGTTAGACTCCAGCTCCAAGTATGGATCTCCACCGGAAGAGGGACGGCATCCAATGTCTCCGATAGGGCGTTCAGCACTTGATGCGCCTCTACCAGCTTCTTTTGACAGTCAAGGAATCTCTTACATTGCTCGTCATGGGCCAGTCGCTTCCTCGGTGCCATCTAGGCTGGGATACGATATTTCTCCAACACCATCGGCTAGAACAGACATGTTCCGCACCTTACACGAATCCTCGTATGGGCTAGACATGAAGAAGCCTCCAAACCTCGGTTCGTCGCCAATTTTCAGCGGAGATGAAGGCAGTACTGCGCGCGTAATGCACTCACAGCGAGTAGTGCGGCCCAAAATGCTTTCTGCCAGTCTTCCAAGACCGACAGTCTTGGATGATTGGGATGACAGTTTTGCCATGGAGGAAGAGGACTATCTTCCCACTAATCTGCACGATGATGTATTAACCCCTCAAGAAAAGATGCGGCGACTTTCCCGGACAGAGAATGATGCCTTTGGTTTGGGATTACCATTTACTGGGACGACTAAGGTTGGCTCTCCACTAGCTTCCAGCCCGTCTAGGTTTGGTGCATTATTTGCCAAACAGCGTCAGAAGAAGGAAGAAGAGAACCAGGCGGCACTAGGACATGTCGGATCACCACTTCGAGATATGAATATGAGATCTAGCCCTGGTATACGACCAATCGGCAGCCGCCCCAGTTCCGGCGACATCTCACCGTTTGTCACAAGTCCCTCTCGCCAATCATCCATGTCAATGATCACTCAACAACTAAGCAGCACGTCATTGCATCCAAATTCCGCGCGAGCTACTAGTGGTCGAATCGAGCGTCCTATGGCTAACCCAGTAACTACAAGTCGAATTGATGAGGAGCAAAACGATCTGGTCTTCTCCATGGAGGAAGAAGAGAACAAGCGAAATAATTCAATATGGAGCATGAACAAACCGGTCACAGGCCAAGCATCCAGCACCTCTCAAGATACCAATACCCTAACTGCCACCACTCCCAAGGATATTGTATACAAGAAGCGATGATAGCCGAAACAGAAAGCCTCGCAACTACCGCTGAGGTACTGGCTTTAACAACCTATTGCCCTCCCCGTCTCTTTGTGTCTTGATTTTGATTCCCATTTCCTCTTTTTCAAGTCAAATATTTGTTTGATTGACCCAAGCTTTTGAACTTTACTTACACATTATTTTATTATTCTTCATATTATTCTTCTTCACTCATACAAAACAGAACACCCGAGCATATCCTTTTATTTCATTATTGTCATTGTCTGTAGCAGTCTTGGAAGCCAGAACCACCATTGGTCAGGAAGAGAAAAAAAAAAGTTGTTTTTTTGCCATTTTAATTCCCTGTGCAAATAGCTCTATATACAGATTTTACTTCGTTTTTTGTTCTGGGTGGCCCGAGTCCATTTTGCGGCTGTATTTACTCTTGCATATAGCTTTACCTGTGTAAATATATCCTTCTAACCTGTTCTAGACATTCACCTTACGTCCTACTTGCTCAGCTCTATGGCTGTCAGTGAACAGGAAATTGATGCAGAAATGCTTATGTATTTTCATTCACTCCGTCGAAAATTGGATTTATGACAGATGAGTGATGACATAGAAAGCAGGAAAGAGTAAACCAGATTCTACTCGTACAAGTGTAAAAATTTTTTTGGTTCAACCCAGGCCATCCTTCAAACGCCACCGAATATGCCTGTATTGTTTGTTCATGACTGGTCATAAGAAGACAAGGGAAATCAACTGAATAAAAAGGGCTGGAAAGAGAATTAGTGGAAAAATACAAGGGGAAACAGGAAGGGAGGGTATTCAGAAAAAAGTAATCGCGTAGTAGCAATGGGCTGCCAATGCCTACTAACGCTTTTTTAGGGCTTGAGTCAGGTAAGACCAATGATCCTTTGGAACAGTATATTTTGGCCACGGAGGAAGGCTCTTAGGGTCAATGACATCGTACTGCATGTAGTTGGCCACGGTTGGCCAGGTGGGCGGGTTATCACCGACAAATGCTCTTTCAATAGCTAGCTCATTTTCGTCAAGTGCAATTGGTCTCCGTTCGAGTTCAGCCATTATTTCCGGTGGCAGCTTAATATCCTCGGCTTCTTCTTTCTTAATATTCTCTTTTTTGATCTCGGGGTCCTCTTTAATGGGAACTTTGACATCCTGTAGCTGACTGCGAGCTTCTCTCTCCGCACGAGCACGCTGGTTCGCATAGATCTGAGCGCGGGCCCGATCGATCACCTTTTGACGTCTTGCGCGAGCTGCAAGATATTCTGGAGTGTGTGCAAGTGACGGTTCTGGTTCTCTTTTAATATCAAGTGGTGGGACGCTCCAGAAAAGCATACGGCCTTGACTATCACATTGAAATTGTGAACGAATTTCTGGTGGAATTGCATTATTCATTCCCTCAGGCAGAGTAATGAACTCTGGAGGTTTTGGTGCGTTCGGATTAGGGATTTGAGGCATTGCCATTGGGGCCTGTTGAGTACGGTTCGCCGCGTAGGAAGGAAAGTTTTGCGCTGTATTGAAAGGCTGATGCTGGGGTTGCACATAAGGTGAATGTCCCGGCGTGGCTTGTTGTGGTTGGATCGCTTGAGGTGCCTGGTATTGTGGCACGGCGGGCGTAGGTGCCTGGTACACGTGTTGGGATCTTGGGGGTATGACGGGTTGCTGCACCGTAGGCTGTAAAGGCTGAACTGGCGATGGTGAAGCAACAGATGCAATTCCAGCACTGCTCAACCGTGGATCGCGTCTGGCATCGACATTTGATTGAGGAGAACCTTGATTCGCAGACATTGGTCTGGAAGGTAGACTAGGCTGTCGCTGGATGACAGGCTGAGGAGGTGGTGGAGGAGTGGGTTCGGGAGGAGGAGATTCCTTTAGAACAAAGATTAGCGATTTGATAATCAAATTTATTTCAAAGACATCCAACCGGGCTGAAGTACTGAAAAACATTGTGTGGAAGAGAGTCAGACTCACATTTTCATCTCGGGGCCGGCAATGTACAGCTCCAATAATCGGCGGTGCATTCTCAACCCCCCAAGTCGGTTTTGGCACATCATCTGTTTCTTTGGCATCTGCTGGCAACAAATGTTTGATTGGGCTTAGAACTTTCCTAATCTTTCTTGGTCCATCAAATAACTCCATCTCATAGTCTTTTTCCCTGACTTCATCAGGTAGACAGCTAGCCCAGGTCTTGATCTTATTCAGTTTGTGTTTTTCTTCATTATACCGAGCTTCACAAACATAAACTTGTTTGTCTGGAGGAAAACCGCGTGGTCGGCCACGATTGTAGCGTGTGAAAAACATCACAAAGCATCGGTCAACTACCTCCTCAATGCGGTGGTCTCGGTATTGTCCAGTTTTCATCACTTCATTTGGCAAGAAATGCTTATCGACATGATGCACAGTCTGCTCTGGGCGGTAATACCAGCAAGCATTTACCCATTTTTGGTCGTCCGAATCTTGCCAGGTGCGATAAATTTGGGCGACAATTGGTTTGGCTTCTTCATTTGGATTCTGAATATGCACCCAATCGCCAACTCTCCAGATCTCGTTTTTATATGTGATCCCATTGGGGAGTGGAAGTCGCCCATCTTCCATAAGGTATTCGCTGTCAGGTTTTTGCTTCTCTTGTTCCGCCAGTTTGTGCGCTTCGACTTGCAACTCAGCAGCATCTCGAAAAAGTTGGCTTTCGGGTTGATTGTATGCCTTTGCATTATTGAACATCAAATCTATGTCCTTCATGAAGTGGTCGACTGAAGTATACTTCTTTCGTTTGGATTTGCGTTTGATTAGGTCAACGGCCATAGGTTCCTTGATTTCGGTATAGTAGTCGGGATACATAGCTTTATCCGGCAACTTCTCAAAATGTCGAACTTTCAGTCCTCCTTGATCTCTTGGTTTTCGAATGCCCTTGAGCACGGCTTTGATTCTTGCCTCCATAGGAGTGTCAACACGAGGCGGTCTACCTCTCTTCTTGCGGGATGCCGGATCTAAACTCTTGCGAAAATCGTCCTTAGTACCATCGCGTTTGGAGGACTGGCTGCCACGGCGAAATCGTTTACGCCTTCGACGGCCGGCGTCATCATCGGAGTCATCAGCTTCATCATCTTCCTCTTCATCGTCCTCCTCGTCGTCTTCTTCCTCAATTGGAAGAGGATCCGCTTCCGGGATTTCGCCTAGGTCCGGGAGTTCAGCGACTTCAGTAGGGATGATTCCTTGGTCGGCGAGTTTCCTGAATTCTGAGATGAACACGTCCTGAAGCTACAAGTTAGTTGCAAGACATCGCAGCGATACTAAGCGGTAAAACTGTCGAACCTTTATTACAAGCGCATCTTCGTAAGCTTGCGATCTGGGTCTATTGTAAGTTTGAGCATTATGAGGTATCTGAACGATGGAATGAAAGAGTTAGCCGGTTACTGAAGTACAAAATAATACAACAGTGAGTCCCTCACCAATGCGCAGTCTCTAATAAACTCCGCGAAGTGCTTATAGCTCCGATTGCGAATCTTCTGCTTGAGGATGCTGAGCGCCATTGGTTCCTTGATGACGTCGTAATAGTCGGGTACGTTCCGCTTATTAACGCTACGGTGAAATAGCCTCGATGGGTCATGTCCGCTAATTCAACGTTAGCAAATTGGAGTGAAAAGACCTGTAAAAGACCCTTCTTACTCGGGCTCTCGATACTCATAGATGGAGAGGACAAGCTCCCACATCGCTTTCCACTGTTCTTCTGTGACTTGACTGGCCTCTTCATTGGCTTTTGCGTCCACCTCAATCGATTCGACCGGAATCTGAGGCTGCTCGGAAGCTTCGTTGGGCGCGTTGACATTTTGTGAGGCTTCGGGGTCGATTCCTGGACTGGCTTGATCGCCAGCCCCAGTCATCTCCGCCATCACTAGAGATGGCTCTCAAGCACAGAACACAGCCCAAAACGGAACAATGCCACTCTACTGAGCAAAAGAAATAAAGATTTTGCTTCACAGGCAAGAGAAAGAGCACAACATGCAAGTGAAGAAATGTTGTGTTTCTCAAGAAATGGAAAAGCAAACCTTCCTTCTTGTCCATGAGCTCTCACGTGAATTAGCGCGACCGTTAGCGTGTTTTTGTTCCCCACATCACAAAATGGTAGAACGGTGATACTTTGTTCCGCGCAATGTGAAGCGCCTACAAACTTCACCTGCTGTAGCGTCTATCGCGGCAACCGAGGGTGGTCTCGTGCTGGCAGGAGTGGTCGTCGAGGTGTCAAAGAAGGAGGTGCAACGTTCGATTGACTGCTAACCGTCTATATATCTTCTTCTTCGCACATCGAACACTAGGATATCGTTTTCCGCTATCGAGAGCATTTCGAAAGATCAATAAGAGGGATTTTAACCCTCCGAAACCGTTCCTCGCAAAATGCGCATGCGAATTCGGGGCCCCTCTGGTCAATCTACAATTTCCCTCGCCGACCATGCAACGGTAGCCGATCTCATCGATCGGATACAGGCCACAACATCCTTTACAAACTTTGGTGTCAAATACGGGTACCCTCCAAAACCTCTAGCTCTAGATCGGTTTGACCGGGGAACGAGGATATCCGAGATTGGTGTAGATCTTGATGGCGAGCAACTTATCAT
The DNA here is from genome assembly GCA_014964245.1 of Nannizziopsis barbatae. NCBI lineage: Eukaryota > Fungi > Ascomycota > Eurotiomycetes > Onygenales > Nannizziopsiaceae > Nannizziopsis > Nannizziopsis barbatae. The sequence goes on from JACVYH010000003.1 coordinate 3,656,049, forward strand.
TATTCAAGAGAGTGGCAGTACGACAACAAATGATAGTCAAAGGTCTCCTGCGGTAAAGGCCAGGCAGCCGGAGACACCGCCGCCGAAGCAGGCATCGGAAACCGTTGAAAATGACCCCCCGGAAATCGCCTCTCAAGAGCACGGCGGTACCATCGTTCTGCGGATAATGCCCGATGATAATTCCTGTCTTTTCCGCGCAGTTGGAAGTGCAGTTTTGGGAGTTATGGACTGCATGACTGAGCTACGATCGATTGTCGCTCAGACAATTCAAGAGCAGCCAGAAAAATACACAAGGGCTATCCTCGAGAAGAACCGCGACGACTACTGCCGTTGGATCCAAACGGAAAATGCGTGGGGCGGTGGGATTGAGCTTAGCATTTTGAGTAAACACTTTGATGTTGAGATTTGCTCGATTGATGTCCAGACACTGAGGGTCGATCGTTTCAACGAAGGCCAACCGACGATGTGCATCGTGGTGTATTCTGGCATACATTATGATACGATCGCTCTGTCACCCTCAGACCCGCCGTTCACACATTCATACGCCCCTCCGGAGTTTGATACCAAGATCTTCGATTCTTCGGACGCTGTCGTTTTGCAGAAGGCTCTAGAATTATGCCGGGTTTTACAACAGAGACACTACTATACCGATACTGCTGGATTTCAGCTAAAGTGCAATGTTTGCGGCGGAATGTTTGTTGGAGAAAATGGTGCAGCACGCCACGCTTCGGAAACGGGGCACTTTGATTTTGGTGAAGCGAGCTGAAGCAAGCAACTCATCGTAGATAACAACTGGAGCATCTTTGATAGACCGTGTCATAGACTGGAAATACCACTAAGCGTTCTTGGTACTCCTCACAATTGACCAGGAGTAATGCGAATATGAGCTCCATGCTCCGTCCTCCATCCTTCGTAGGTATCTCCTACTACTGTTGTAGTTATATGCTGCATACTCCGTAGATGTCCGATTGTGCGTACATAGTATGGACTCCGTAAGTCTCTAAAGCCAGGAATTTTTTGCGCCGAAAACTAGACCAGGATGTCTCCAAGCAAACTCCGCGTGGGTGGAATGATTGGCAGCAACTTCAAAAGGCGTGGGTAAGGATCGTCGCTTGGCAAGCCTTGATCCAACTTTCCTCCCTGCAAGCGCTCGATAGAATGACGCCCAAGTGGGGATCTCGGCGTTGGGGCCGTTGCGCACTCCAGCGTCAAAATATGACTTCAAAGGATCTGAGTCCGCAGGCCTCAAAGCTCTAAAACCACCCCGCAAGACTGCACCCGTGCTCCATCAGTGATCACGCCGTCAACATTATTATTGTCCCCTACTCTGTAGGTACTCTGTACTTATTGTACACTTTTCGTCAATTTCGTGTGTCAATTATTGTTACGGAGCTGTTTAGGTCCCCTAACTAAAATGATGAGCCAGTACTTTATGGACCCCTGAAGATCAGCACCTGCTTGACCGACTCCGGTAGTTACATCATGGCATCCGGAATCGTCGTCGAACTACGAACGGAGTACTTAGCTCGGAGTACTGGGATTTAGCTACCTAACCACCTAACCACCTAACTCTTTCAAGCTTACTCCGTACGGAGTAGTCACCTCCAGACCATTGGAGTTAATCGAAAACCAAACCTGGAAGAGAATAATTAGCTAACAACAAACATTCATAGCCGCCGGCCTCGATTGGTCGCTCTTTTTGAAGACATCTGATTTACAAGAAACCCATTAACAATCAACCTCTACCACCTAGGCTGTGCTTGCCAGAACCCAAAACTTGCTTACTACCGTGGGTCGGCAGCAAGCTTAACCAGGCGAGTTTGCCCTTCGGCGACCTGATATTTTCATGGCCACAGCTTCTTCCTCCTCCAAAATCTCTACTTCTCCTACAGTAGCCCCAATGCAGTCCTCACAGCCACCCACCATGGCTCACGATGCCAACCTTCAGGAGATCGATCACTCGAAAGCTGTAGCAGAAGATCCCGGTCGCTTACGAACCTTTCTCTCCATTCTGCGGCGGTATGTATTAGTATACCTTGCCTTCAAATCATTCAGCCTTGACTGATTATGATTCTTTCTCTGTTGTTATAGGTTCATCGGAGTGACCGACATCGCCACAGCTCGTTTCTCGTTGCCAGCTCAGCTCCTTGAGCCAACGCCGAATCTCGGTATGACCTACGGATTCCTATAAAAACGGACCGAATCCACTAATGCTGCATTCAGAATACTGGAACTATCTTGATAGACCCGAAAATTTTGTCAGGTATGTTCTGCAGGTGGAATTTCTTGATAATATCGGGCTGTTTTGTTGATTGGTCTTAGCATTGGGAAGTCAGACGATGAACTAGGTCGAATGCTGGAAGTCCTCCGCTACTGGTTTACAAAGGATGTGGTGAGCATCAATCTAGATCCCCTAAAATGAGCAATATATCCTAATTTGGGGCAGAGATACGTGAAAACCAAGCCCTGTAAGCCATACAACTCGGTTTTAGGAGAGTTCTTTAGGGTAAGTGTTGATGAGTTTTGAATGGGAAACGTGACTAACATCACGCCTTTAGTGTTATTGGGAAACGGAAGACTCTCCTCCGCCAGTATTTACAGGTTCAAGCTCCGATGTTTCGGCCGGCGTCCAAACCGTCAGCAACGGGGATAAAGTGAGGATATCATTTTTAACGGAGCAAACATCTCACCACCCCCCGGTGTCTGCATTTTACATAGATTGCCCGCAAAGAGGCATTACCGCTCGCGGCTTCGATCAGATCAGTGCTAAATTTAGCGGTACAAGTATTCGAATTGCCCCTGGCCAACACAACTTGGGCATCTTCCTTAATCTGGAAAGACGCGGAAATGAAGAATACCGACTTACCCATCCAGCGGCACATATAAACGGATGGCTGAGGGGCTCATTGTCCATTTCGGTATCAGATACGTGCTACGTTACCTGCGAAAAGACCAAGATAAAGGCAATTCTGCAGTATCTGGAAGAGGGCTGGTTGTCCAGGGCACATTATAGAGTTGCTGGTGTGGTCTTCCGTTATGATCCCGAGAACGACGACAAAACAAGAATCAAAGATGTTCCAGAAAGCGATATCCTTGCCAGGATTGACGGCTGCTGGCATGAACAAGTGTACTACACGCTAAGCGATTCATCAGAGCGTGAGCTGCTTGTTGACATTTCGCCTCTTTATCCCACACCCAAAGTCGTCCCTCCAGAGGAGAATCAGCTACCGAACGAATCTCGGAAATGTTGGTCTGAAGTAACCACAGCTATTCATTCAAGGCAATATAGCTTAGCTACCCAGCGGAAGCATGAACTAGAGGAACGACAGAGGGTAAAAGCCGCTATCAGATTAGAGAAAGCCCATGAATGGAAGCCGCGTTTTTTCAAATCACCCATTGACCCCTCTGGAAGACCCGAATTAACGCCTGACGGTGAGCTTGTCCTGAAGAATCTGCATCAAGGCGAATATGCATTGGAGGAGAAAGAAGTAGCTTAAAAAACACCCTTTGCTTATCGACTACCAAGATCTCATTAATATCCCTCACCCGACCGAGACTGCCTGTTTACCTTTTCGTTGTTCTGTATTCTATAACTTAGCTAGTAGATGGATCTTCAATACGGAGGTTTGGACCAGGAGTTGTTTCCGTGATAGTAACGCATCAACACGTATTTAATCGAGATTTGGTTCAATAGCCACGTAAAAGAACAGAAGAAAATAGAGAGCCAGCCATGGATCTTAGTATCTACAATCCCACGCGATAAGCCTAGGTATCACTAGCTACGCCATCGATCTGGATTTGTTACTAAGCATTCCAATCGTATTCCCATATCTTTGCTAAATTTAGCATGTTTACTCCGTAATCTGAATTGAAATACATCGGTACTCCATAAATGTTTGGGTTTCTTGTTCCCCTAATGGTCGTTTGCCCCCTTCTTCCTTCATATACCGGACACATGAGGCGATTAGTCCATACAGTTACCTGACCAAGTCCGAGGCAGGTACCTAGGGGTGTTCCGAAATTACGCAAATAGATGCAATCAATGATTGACATAGTGATATTCGTTCTGTGCCAACTGATACTACTACACCTGACAGCTAGATCCTCCCATCCTGAACCGAAAAAAGAGGAGCCAATACCCACCCAATCCAATGCATTTGAAGGTTCACGTAAATTTTATGCCGTTGCTTTAACAACCCTGAAACCAGCCGTAACAGTTTTCGCAATTTCTTCATTCTTATGTGGAAGTAAACTGAGAGCATACGCAACATCATTCCACTGTCTCTCGGTATCACACCGAGCAAGCCTGGCGGCAAGCTTATCGGCGAGCTGTTTAGCATGTTTGTCCTGTATAGGGGTTAGCAGGCAAGAATTGGGGTAAGAGAGATCAGGGTCAGATCGGGTACCTTTTCAACGAATCCCGCGAGGAATTTTATAATCCTACGCAAGGAGTCCTCGCCTAGATTTTTCTCTGCACTCAAGAGACTGAACATATCAACAAAATGGTTATAAATGGCATTATCCTTGGTCGCAAGCTCGGTGAAAAACATCCGAGCAAGATCTGCAACCTTTTTGTCTTCATCCTCCATACATTTGGCCATTTCACCGAGTTGTCCTTTCACTTTAACTTGGCCAGCCAAAATTAAGAAAGTAAGGGTCATCAAGCACGTGCGTTTCACGGAGACATCTTCATCATTAAGCCGCCGGTAAAGGAAGTCCGTATTTTCGTCGATGAGATGGTTGAAGCAGACAGCCATGTCACCTAGGGCTATAACTGCGTTGCTTCTCACAATAGGATCTTCGGATCTTTCCATTATGGTGATTAATAGGGGGAGGTTGTTCTCACAGTACTCGCTCGAAACGCACATCAGTTTTGCCATACACAAGGTTGCCGCGGCTTGCAGGTTTCGATCGGCATAGGTGTTATTATTCGCACAGATTTCAGAAACCAGCGGACCAAATCTGGCAAGCAGAGACTTCTCACCAAACAAGAGCTCACGTTCTCGAATGTGTGCCATCGCTTCGGTAAAGTCATCTTCAGTTGTACCTCCGATTAAGTCCAATTCGTCGTTGTCAGGAGCATCATCCTCATTTTGTGCTATATTGCTACTTTTGTTCTTCTCTTGCTCAGCCTTGCGCCGTTTGAACTCTTGTTCGAAGAATTCAAGGTGAACAATCTGTTTGATAGCAATGTGGCCAACAATGAAAAGGAGTTGCGATAGACCCACTGGACTTGTTCTTGAGTTGGCACTCTGCGAGGATCTTTGGGTCTCAGGCGTATTTGGCCTGCTTTCGCTGGCTTGAGAACTTTCGGAGACACGACATTGAAATACGGATTTTGTTTTTCGCCGTACAATGTCAGAACAGAGGGAGTCCGGGTGTTTCGCAAGCGCATATATAGCATTTATCGCCTGTTCTGCCACCCCGTACCATTCCTTGCTATCGGAGACAATCTCTGTCATGGCCGCTAACTTCGTTAAAACGGCGTGATCATTTGGTAATTTAGGACAAATGACATCTTTTGTTTTCGCTTGACGACCTGGCTTCATTCTCCGTAATGCGATGCAGGTGTATTTTGCCAAAACAAGATCCGCTCGACCCAAACCTCCCAATCCAACTCGCAACATCGTTTCTATCTCTTTCATGACAACTTCTGGATCAGCCAATGCAAGCATTCCAAGAACAATTATGGAGCCTCTTCTTTGTGATCGAGATATCTCCCTCTTTTGAACACCATAAACCTGCCACAGTTTAGCTACTACCAGGTCAGGAACCAGTCCCGCTTTCATCATCATGCTGAGGAGCTGCTCTAGTGAAGTAAGTTCTGCCGGCGTGGCACCGAATGTCAAGCTGATCATATTTCGGGCGATATAGTTAGCCGCATCATTCTGGCTGAAGGAGTCCGGTGCATCAAAAAAAAGTCCTTTATAGCAATCAATCAGATGGTTTTGAACGCCTTTTCCTTCATCACTGTTTCCCTTGGTCCATATTAGTCGCAACATCCGCCGGATACCGGACCTAGCTGTCTCAAGTTTGTATGCATCCATCATGACAAAAAAATCCATTGCTTCGATCACCTCGCTTTTATTTCGGGATGAGAGCAATTGTGAGACGACCTGAGAAGCTGAATGTAACACTTCGATAAATCGGATTGCCTCGACATAATATTTTCTCGTCAACTGCAACCGAGCGAGCATTTCTGATGTTGCAGCCTCCTCTTCCGCCTTTTTTATCGCCGCAACTTTCTGCTCTTCCGTCATCCTTGGTGCCTTAGAAGGAGACTCATCGGGTAGCTGAGTAGCATCGTCCAGTAGTTCGCTGTCAACATGAGCATTGTCCAATTCTTCTTCAGCCAGCCCTGGAGTTTCGGGCGGAGGCTTAAGAGAGTTGAGCTCCGCCTCAACGGCATCACGTCTCGCTTCCCACTCTTTATATGATAATTGTCCGCCGTGCATCACGCTGAATGGGTGAGTGGATATCAGTTTTGCGAGGAGCTTTATGGCATTTCTGCGAACATGGCTGCTTCGGTCCTCTAAGCTCCTGGCAGCTAATTCCGCAGCTGTCTGGCGCCGTTTTGGATACTTCTGATCCAAATCGCAGAGTTTCATAAAAACTTGAATGGCACGGCACCGGCAGAACGGATTGATATCAAGGAATCGCTCCTCAAGCACATCAAAAAACGAATTTATCTGGGTTTTCGTACTCTCTGTTCGCTCATCCTGCTTACTTAGATCAATAATGAGGTTGCCACAGACTTCGATAACGGCGCAGCGCAGAGTATATGCCTAAGTCAAATTGTTAATGCCTAATGCTCCACAAAGTCTCTTCCTTATCGAGCAATACGGTACCTCGCTGTCAAGTTGCTTAGCTAATAATGTCATTTGTTTTATCACTAAACGAGGGGCCAATTCCGAGAGCTTCGTGATGAATATGGAGACTGATTTAGGGCCTTTTGTGTCGTTGGGATTAAACTCTTTATTTCCCAATTCCCTATCATCGCCAATCAACCTCGCTGTCAAAAACGTTCAGAAACTAAACGTACCTCAGGATTTCATCTGACAGCTGGGGATAATCATATTGCTCTGCAAGAATATGAAGAAATTCTGCCATGGGCTCTGAAAGGTGCTCAAAATATGTTAAGCTCTGAACGATGGATGTTTGTGCGCCTAGGAACATCCAGTCAGCTTTGGGATTGAGCAAGGGATTGGGATCATACCGAATGCGTGACCGTGATGTTTAACAGCAATACATAGAACCTTGAATGCATGCATCCGTATACTCATCGCCTTCACTCGCTGCTCGCTCTCAAGTATAAGATATATGGAACGTGTGAAGAGGTTTACAAAAGTATCGCGATCTGAAGTTGTCACGAATATCTTGCTCAGTTTTAATTTTAAAACCTTACACATGACCTCCATAGCGATTTGGAGCTGTGCAGCGGAATCCCATGTCTCTTTCGTTGAGGATTTTGATTTAGACGACTTCCCTTGTGTACGCCTGGCCGGAGCTGAAGAGGCCGGTTTTTCTGCCATTTTTGCTTCTACAGCCGACAGGGCCCATTGTAAAAGAAAGGCATACATTTCCAGGAGTTTCTTGTGGTGCGGTATGACATCGGTCTCATCCGATTCGAGGTCACTGTTGACGACATCTCCTTCGACTGCGAGCCCGGATACAATAAGATCCAGGATTTTGCTAAGGGCCTTCGTGGGGAGCGCAACCGAGAATCTATGGCATTGGAATGTTTTAGTGAATTACCCCATTCGATCGCGGTATGAACGGTACGAATGGAGATACAAACTTTAATAGAAATTGCAAGGAATCAAAGAAACCACTCCTTGAAAGTCCATCTGGATGTTCGGCTACTGCATCGACTATCGGATTCAATACCCCCTCAATCAAAGGGAGAGTTAGCGATTCGATATCGGATTCGCAATCCAACAGCTCTGTGTCGGCATCCGGAGTCGGAACGGAGGCAGGGTCGCTAAGGAAATATTTGAGAGAGTCATTGACGTTGAAGGAAATCCGGTCCTCCATGAGCACGGCACTTTGCTTAGTATCAGAGTATCTTGTTTAACATTGAAGAAGCAATCGCTGGATATATACTGACGATGCGATCGGTCGAGTTCCAGTGGAAGTTGTTTGGTGGGGAGCGAACGTGGAATGTTTGCATTTTCCCTTTTTAGGCCATAGCTCGCTTTTATAAAGCGGCGCCATATTTCTCACTGTTTCTACCAATCATATCAGGAACAGACTGGATTATAAAGCCGCTTTATGCAAACCTCGCCCCACTATTCTATGAAAGTATGCTGGAGCTCATACTTTTCACGCGTCTGCTGCATTGATCGAGAGCTACCCCAAGCCAATTTCATACTGACAATTTGAGAGTTTGTAGAGATTGACGATATATCGAGTGGTGCCTATCAACCCAATCTAATGATCATCAAGAAAATTCGACCATACAACTAGACCAGTCCCCAAACGTTCCAAAAGTTATTCGCGTTTTATCCAGCTCAACGCGCCTCTTACAACGAAGAAACGTGACGACGTTTCGAGGAGAAGGGATCCCGCTCTGGGCCGTCTCCAAATATCATGGCATGCACGGCCGGGAATCAGTCTCGGACAGCGACCATGGAATACGGGGCCTACCAACGAACAAGCGTCGAACAGAATAATGACGAGTCGCAAGTCGATTCCGAACTTGGAGCCTCGTCCGAGGACAGTGATCAAGAGGAAATAGACGAGTCTGTGATTGAAGATATGAACAAGCTGGAGGAAAGATTTGAAGGATTTTCTGAGAAGTACCGCTTGATTCGGCGCATCGGAGAAGGTTTGTCAACCATTCATTCGTCGGTAGATTAACCCCACTACTGTAACTGACATGATCTTTGCACTGTATACTGGAAGCTTACGAGATTTGTCTTAGGCACATTCTCAACTGTCTACAAAGCAGAAGACTTGTTATACGACAAATACTATGATTATTGGGACTCGTCAGATAAATCGGAACTCGGGCCGGAGAAACGGCGCCGCCTAGGTTATAATCATTCTCGAAGCATTCCTGCGCATGAAGCGAATAAACCAAAACATCCGCGCTACGTGGCACTCAAGAAGATTTACGTCACGAGCAGTCCTTTACGAGTCCAAAATGAGCTGGAACTTCTTTTAAGCCTTCGGGGCTGCCCGTCCGTATGCCCTATCATTACAGCATTCAGGCATCACGACCAAGTTGTGGCAGTTTTGCCATACTTCCCACACGCTGATTTTCGAGATTTGTACCGGTCTTTCCTCGTGGAAGACATGCGATTATACCTTCAATCCCTTTTTGCTGCGCTTGCGTCGGTTCACCAAGAACAAATCATCCACCGAGATATCAAGCCAACGTAAATATCCCTTTCGTGTCCTTGTCGCTCAAATGGGCTAACATTATTCTAGCAACTTTCTATACAATCCAATACAAAAACGCGGCGTTCTGGTGGATTTTGGACTCGCTGAGGTAAGCGACATCTAGTACAGCATTGCAGTATATGGATGGGTTCAATCCTGCTGACATCGTATTAGAGTGATGAACATGTAGAATATTGCAAATGCTGTGACCCGCAGGCCTCTAAGTATGCTCTACGAAAACTTCATCTTACGAAACCGCAGGCCATGGTAGGAGCCTACCCGAAAAACGATTCCCGACCGTCTCGCCGGGCGAATCGAGCTGGGACCCGCGGGTTCCGGGCACCCGAAGTATTGTTCAAATGTCCGGCACAGACAACCAAGATTGACATCTGGTCGGTTGGCGTGATACTTTTAACCCTTCTCGGCCGGCGCTTCCCATTTTTCCATTCAGTCGACGATGTGGACGCCATGATCGAGCTGACTACTTTATTTGGGATTCGGAAGATGAGGATTTGCGCAGCACTGCATGGGCAGGCTTTCGAGTGTACCATCCCGACCATCGAAGAAGCGGGATACACTTGGGAAAGGATCGTGCTGTGGTCTAACGGCAATCCCGAACTCAGCGGCCGAGAGAAACAGGCAATAGGCCTTTTAAGCTCACTTTTGGAGCTGGACCCAAACAAGCGTCTTAGCGCAGAGGGTGCTTTGGCGCATGATTTCTTCACCGATCCGAAGGGAGACGACTTTCTTTGGGAAGAAAATGACCAGGTCATTGAGGCGGAGAAGACAGACGTTGAAGATTTTGAAGAAGAGTCAGACGAAGTCCAGTTTGTCTGATTTGCACTTCCATTTCGACTTGATATGCCAGCAGTATCACTATTTATTAACTCACCTTATGAATGTCGATGAATGATGACTAGAGAGTACATGTGGCGTTGTAGGACCGTTTAACGGAGAGAACAATATTTGTATTATCCCAATGTGGGCGCTATTGCAGAATGCTTTGCTTAAGTAGGAGTATTCTCAGGAGGCACATGCCCATGAAGGTAACATCCATTCGAAGTATGCACGTAAAGTGTGGACAGGTTTCAGGTTCTAGATCCCGAGTGTTGGTAGCACCTTGGGAAGCTTTCTTCGGCTAGTGGGGCAACCTAGAATTTACGTGCAGGCTGCAGGTGCGGCTCTGCTCGGGATTTCCTAGCCAGGCGGGGCACATCACGTCATCACATGTTTTGTGAGCTGCTCAGGTTGTTCCTACCTCATAGTACCATTATCGATCCACGCTTCAAGGCTTCCAATTATCTAGAGCTCATACCTGCCAATCCTTAAATCACAACAATTATCAATCAACTTACCTAACGTCGCATGGCCACGTGTCGATACCTGGCTGAACTAGTTGGTTAACTACAACAAGAGGCCACTCGGACTCAGGGACAGTCAGATTGATTAAAAGCGCGACAAGACAAAAAACACCCTAAATTTTCCACCGAGATGGCTTGGACATGCACCGGCTCAACAAACTCCCAGCTGATCGGCAATCTGTTCGCTGTTGGCCTCATCAAGAGCCCTAGGGTTAGAGATGCAATGCTTCAAGTGGGTATACACGGCTAACCTGCAATTTCGATTTTGTCTAACTAAAGGTTGGTTATAGGTTGACCGTGGCGACTATTCGTCCATTAATCCATACGCGGATTCGCCTCAGTCGATTGGGTATGCTGCAACCATCTCGGCCCCACACATGCATGTCCATGCCTGCGAGTATTTGCTTCCATATCTACGTCGCGGATCTCGTGTCCTAGATGTTGGCTCCGGCTCCGGCTACCTATCTCATGTGTTTGCAACCCTGGTTACAAATCGTTCAGCCCCTGAGCCTTCTACAGATGGCCGCGTTATTGGCATCGACCATATCCAAGAGCTGGTCGACTTGTCCCGACAGAATATGGCTAAGTCCGTCGATGGCCGTCACTTCCTCGATTCCGGGAAGGTGCAATTTGTCGTTGGCGATGGCCGGAAAGGATGGCCCGCCGGTGGCCCTTACGATGCTATTCATGTAGGCGCGGCAGCAGCTACAATGCATACTTCCCTGATTGAGCAGTTAAAAGCCCCAGGCCGGATGTTCATTCCGGTCGGACAAGGTGGGAAGTCATATAATCCGCAATATATATGGGTCGTGGACAAAAGAGAAGATGGTTCGGTCCATAAAGAGAAAATTTTCGGGGTCAACTATGTTCCACTAACTGATCCACCATCCGTTTCCTCTTCATAATTGATTGCAACCCGGTCATCAATTTGTTGGTTTACATCCTTTTTTGTTTAAGCGGGAAATCACTGTTCCGTTCTTGATAGCCTCAGCCAGTACATTCTTATAAATTGACTACTAATAATTTTGAAGAAATCAATGGTGTACGGAGTACATTTTGCCTACATATGACACATTCACAAGGCATTTTTGAATCCTAAGCTTAGTTTGAAGATCCAATGACGAAAGCCTGTACAATAAAATACATATACTCCTGATTTCCTTAAAAAAAGTAATCTAAATTTACTTGTTTCCTCGAAGTATACAGGCTAGTAGCAAGGGGTAGAATGGACCCCAGAGGAGATGGTATCATGGCAAAAAGGAAACAAGACGCGCGAATATTACCCAAATTGGAAGCCTCCTGGAAAATTGAACTCTTGCGAAAATTGGAATTGAGGCCCACCAGCGCCACGGAAGAAAAATTGCTGGTTTCCACCGTCGGATCCAAATGGGCTCCCTCCGAAAGGGTGTCCCTGCTGGCCTTCATGGCTATTCGGATCGTCCCCACGGTCAAATCGTGCTCTAAGTTCCGGATCGGAAAGGACCTCATATGCTTCGTTAATGGCAGCCATTTTCTTTTCGGCATCCTCCTTCGAGATCCCCTGAGATCTCACTTTGTCGGGATGGTGTTGTTTGGTGAGTTTGCGATAACTGCGTTTGATGGTGGCATCGTCAGCGTCTCGATCGACCTGAAGAACTTTATAGTAATCTTTCTGTTTGGAGCGCCTTAATAGTGTTTGGGCTTTTTGTTTAAGTGTACGAGGCGGGTTGGATTCCGGGTGATTTTCGATGGCGACATCGAGAGTTTGTATAGCGGCTTCATATTCTTCCGCATCTATTTGAACCTCTGCCTTTGACAAAAGGCCAGGAAGAGAAGTGGATTTAAGTGTGAGAACTTCGGTACAGAATGGTTTGGCTCGGCGTTTTGAATTCATCTAATAGATAGTTAAAGCATTAGTAAAGTAATGACCCAGGTTCGGTTGCCAATTACTTACTTCTCGGTAGGCTTCACATGTCTTTTCGACTAGGTCGGCGTACAGCATATTAGGGGCAGTTTTGTGAACAAATCCCTCCGTTCGAGCTGATTCGGCTTCCTCCTTCACATCACCAAGCAGTCCAGTTTCTTCTTTGGTTCCTACTAAGATCTCAACGGCCTTATTGAATTTTCGCTGTTCCAAGAACTGATTAAGTTTCTTGAGGAGTTTTGATATCCGTTTTTCCCCTTTGTAAAGGCGACTGCATATTTTCGAGTCCGGATCAGAGTGCAGACATTTCCGTATCTGTGTGATCCCACGGTCTGTGTCTCCTAAGGAATAGAAAAGCATGGCGGATATTTGAAGATGTGGCTGTACGGAGCTTGGGGATATTTGCAGAACGTGAGCCAGGTCACTAAGACCCTCTTGAATCTCACCACGTTCGAGACGGCATCTAGCTCGGCGCTGGCGAAGAGGTAAGGAAATTCCCGCCTTCAAAATGGCTTTCCCTGATTGAATGACGCATGCTTCCCAGTCGCTGGCGTTTTCCGCTTTCTCTGCTGCAAGAGCGGCTTTCTCCGCCTCCTCTAATTCTTCCAGTTCATCCTGACCCAGCTTCCCCGCAGCTTGTAAGTCTTGTTTTGCTCCACTCCAGTCAGCGGACCGGGTACGGATTTTAGCTCGTTGGACAAGAGCGCCTTCAAAATCGGGTTTGATCTGGAGTACTCGATTAAAATCTTCAACGGCCTTGGAGTTCCTGCCGAGCGATAAATATGTAGCTCCGCGTTGGAATATGGTTAGGTAGTTCGTCGGATCTTTCGAGATCGCGGCATCAAAATATTGGAGCGCATCATTTGGTTGACCATTCGCAAGATGGGATTTTGCGGTAGATATTAACGACGATACGGGAAGGTCCAAATGGATTTCTGATGTCTGAACAGTGCCCGCAATTGAAATTATAGCAAAAACCAAGGAAACGGACTGAAATCGCATGATCGTTAAAGGGAGAATCTACTCTTTAAGGAAAGTCGTGGACCGCGTCGACCGTTGTATAAATATAAAAGCCCATACGAAATCTAGAAGAAGATAATGACTGTTTGAAGTTTGATACGAAAAGAAATAAGAAATTTTGAAGGGCAGGATGGCGGTTGATCTTGAACGAAGTGGCCACGATTTCCACTAACCAACGCGGGTCTCGAAGCAATAAATGGATGCTATTTAAGGTTGTTAACAACTAAACCAAATTGCAGCCAGCGGAGGCTTAGTCATCTCCCTAGTGCCGAAATTGCGGCATTACTGAAATCTCCGTAATATCTACTTCGTAGTTAGGCAGATCCATCACAAGACCGGATGTTGGGCAATTTGACGTTTCGTCCAGGGAAGTAAATAATTCTCCAGCTGCGAATGAGGCTGGCGACAGCACCGGAAGATGCTCAACGCCCCATGGATATGCTCGCGGTGCCTATCGCGATTATCACGGCCAGGAAATCCAATCAAATTTAACGGAAGAAGCCGGTTTTCCAGCACAGGTATGAAAGCGCGCTCCAGAGCATTTCGTATTTACAATTGATACTAATTACCAGGATAAAGCTACCTCTGCGCCATTTCTCAGTCCCATTTTGTTAAATCGAGCCCGTAATCTTGCGATCGAACATGAAACCCTCTCTAAACGCCTCGCTGATTCTTTCGACATGGAAACCGCAAAAAGGGTAGGGGAATTAGTATCAGCAACACAAGCTCTCAGGGAATGGGATCAAGCGCATGAGGTAGATATGGGCCTCCATTCTGCCTAAAAAAGTCAACCTCAAGTTAAACAAATTGCTTCGTCTAGGCTTTAGCGGAATTGAAACAGCTGCTCGGTGATCCTACAAGCGACGAGGAGCTTAGGGAGCTGGCGTCGGAAGATTTCCAGACCACCACGTCAAATCTGCCTACGCTGGCGAGTAAATTAAAAGAAACTCTTATCCCGAAGCACCCTTTTGCTGGACTCGGCTGCCTCGTTGAAATCAGGCCTGGTGCAGGCGGCGATGAAGCGAGTCTATTTGCATCAGAGCTCCTCCGTATGTACCTATCATTTTGTTCCCGTCGTGGTTATCGAACAAGTATCGTCAAGAAAGATGTGGGGGACAGTGTTGGAGGTAACGAAGATCGACTTGCGGAGGCTGTCTTAGAGATCGAAACCCTCGGGAGCTACGGTGTTTTGCGGCCTGAAGCTGGTGTGCATAGGGTACAACGAATCCCAGAAACTGAAGCGAAGGGGCGAGTTCACACCAGCGCAGTTAGCGTCATGATTCTACCAAGTTTCCCAGACCAAGCTGTTGGCGACCTTGACTTCGACAATCCTAAATCCGACTATTACATCGACCCGCAAGATGTACATGCAGAAAAGATGAGGGCAAGTGGCGCTGGTGGTCAGCACGTGAACAAAACAGAATCTGCAATAAGGCTCACCCATACTCCTACTGGCACCGTTGTCTCGGTTCAAGACAGCCGCTCTCAGCATGAAAACCGGAGGAAGGCATGGAAACTGTTACGATCCAAAATCGCCCAAATGAGACGGGAAAAGCGAGACCAGGAACTGGTTGAGTTGCGTAGAGGGATAATGGGCGGAGTTGCCAAAATGGATAGGGGGGATAAAATCCGGACCTATAACTTTGGGCAGAATCGCTGCACAGACCATCGAAGCGGACTTACTACGCATAATTTAGCAAGTGTACTCGATGGAGGAGACGGACTGGATGCAATAATGACCAGTGTGAACCGCTGGCTTGTGGATCAAGATATCGGGGCTCTTTGCGCCGAAGAGCAATCGAAGCAGTAGATCTCAGCTACGGCTAGCCGCATCATCGCATTGGGAGAATCATTGTGATTGACAATATGGGAAAGGGTACCGAAATTCTATACCTAGTAGATAGATAAAATGTATACAAAAATGGACCAATTCACTCAAATCCGTGTGTTTTTACAAACCAGAGGGTATGAAAAGCCGTATTTCAGATGTATCGCCTTTCTGGGTCCAGAACATCAAGGCCTTCCATTGTTTTCTCATACCTTATGTCTAGGTTAGTTTTCTTTCCTGAATGGAACTAAAGGCGAAAATATGCTTACATGGTGAAAACGATACCGCCGCTTAGTATTAGCCTTGCAAGTCGTGGGACAGCGCCAGACCAAAACGTCAGTAGTCCTTCATCTTTGAATATCTTCGCGGCGCAAGCGAAGCTGTTTTTATATAAGTTTCTAGCCTCGATAGATTGCATTCTAAGAAAGCAAAGTTAGCTATTAGCACACAGTTTAAAGAATGAAGAAATAGAGCTGACCTCGTTTTAACTGTATCGAGTGGTTGGGTGACGTAACTAGGAGAGAGAGTAATCATCAGCTCCAGAAATCCTCCCAAAGGGGTACGGATGTATATACACAGTGATTAGCCCGGCTAGGCCACCAATACCGAAGGTGCTTAAGGTTCCAAGTTTCTCTCCCGGAGCAACATAACCCTGAGCGAACTGGCGAAGGGTTGTGTAGCTACCAAATCTCGTAGCAGAATTAGCAGCCTGCCGAGCTGTGGTGGGCACGAATCCCTGAAAAAAACCGCGAAAACCTCGTTCTCGAAAAATCACCGATGTACCATGCAAAAAGCCCCGCATCCGGGGTTGAGGGGATTTCCGATCATCAATTCTGCCAATTAGCATGCTGTTATGCAATTCGAGGGTTCGTAGTGACCAACAACTGCGTCTTTATGCTCTCAAAGGGCGTGACGGCCAAAAGAGACTCGGTGATTCCCGCGCCAAAACCTGCGAGAACGGTGCGGGGGCCAGTTATTTTGCCATCTTTATCTTGGAGCAGAGATTTGAATGTGTCGAATGCGACGAATCCTGGAATTTTATGACAGTCAATCCAGTGCCATTCAGGCTCCGTTTGGAAGTATCACACGTACGAATTCCCGCTTTAAGTGAATTGCCAATAATCAGAGTTGTACAACCGGCGTACCATGCCCTGCCAAAAGGCGGCCACGGTAGCTTCTGTCCATCCGGTAATCGACGATTTAATTGCGTTCTAGTTTTCGCGACTGTAACCGACCGTTAAGACCTCGTTCGCATGATTCTTCGAAGGGCACTTGAGACCTACACTCTGCTGGATATGTGATAGCTAAACGAAGACTATTAGCTTACGGCAGAGGGTATAAGGGAGAGCCATAGGGAACCTACATATTTCAACCGCTCCGGCCGTGGATCCGGCAATAATTGATCGTAAACTACTCGGCTGAAGTGGTCGGCATAGTCAGCGTTTGGACGAACAGATAACCCTAAGGAATTCAACCGACCTTGGGCCTTTGGTCGCTATCCGAGCTGGAGGGCATCATGTGTGTTTCTATGGAAGGCGGCCCGTTACGTCCTAGGTAGAGTGATGGCCGACGCAGGTTATCGCTTGCCTGCAAAACTAATAAGGGAGCAGGAGGAAAAAAGCTGTCGCAGCACTTCGGAAGTTTTGAGTTTGACGTGCTAGTTAGTTAACTAACTAGGTAGGTAACTACATAACTACCGCATCAATTTCCATCTAGCTATGCACAATCATATTTCAGCTGCTCCAATTCGGTTCTCGGTTCCGATCGAGCATGGGGACTTCGGGTACCTAGTTTACATAGATACTGTTTGTTTCGAGGCCGGTCTAGATGTACATACATCATACCTTCATTCGAGTAGCAACTACGGAAATTGATTCCTCCGTACTGTCCATACAAGGTTACAGAGTTTATTGCAGGAGGTTAGAAAGGGTTCTCCATACAGGTAGTCCGCGATATAATTATTATGAGAGAGAGACCAGAAGACACAATTTCTTGTCATTTAAGGCGGCTTATTAACTATGAAATTAACAAGAAGCCGTATCCGCTATGTAAAGCGGACCACCGATATCATCTGAAAAAAGGACGGAAATCCCTTTCCGCCCTGACTCGTTTTTCAAGTTTTCAAATTTTTTTCTTTTTTTTTGTTCGGTTTATGTCCTTTTTGCTGAAAGGAACTGGTTATCTCCTCTCTCACTCTACCCGTTATTCTATTCAGTCAATGCTTTTCAGGTTTAGCTTGTTACCATATCAGGGGAACCCATTTTGAAACCCAATGTTGGTAGGTGTGTCCGGTCATGCAATTTGATATTAACGGTAAAGCGGGTAGGCGTTCAAAGATGGCGAAGAAGAATGTCGACGCGGGACGGATGTTGATAATTGAGGGTGGAGTTATTGTTGTTCTAAAAGTATCGAAAGATGGAACATGGGTTTTTTGTTTTTTCTTTTGAGCCCGTAGCCCGCAAGATAAGGCACGGATTCGGCGACAAGTAAGTAATCCGATGTTGAGATGCAAAGCTTTAGAAGATTCGCGGGTGGCCTGTTTGGGAACGATAAGGATAGATGTTAGAAAACCATCCAGGTAAAACGCCAATCCATCCCATGCTTCGGAATGCAAATCACCAATAGCCGCTTAATCGCATCGCCGAAGATTTCAAATATGAAAACCCCGAGGAGCAGAATCATGTCGCCCAACCATAGCGCCGTCGATGAGATTTTGAATGCACAAAAACAGAGAAAGAAAGCAAAAGAAGAAAATGGGAATGGAAGGAACTGCAAGAGCAACAAAAGCAATATCTTACACTTTCAGAAAATGACCATCGACCGATGAACGGCATAAGCTTTCGTAAAAATTGAACATGGTATTTCGTGGTAAAGCCAAGTTGCGAAAGCTGATTTAAGGAAATGATACTGAAATTCGAAATGCAAAAAATAAAGAAAACAAAGGAGAACGCAAGCAAAGGCAGGGGGAAGGGGGGGGGGAACAAGGCAAAATCAGCACGAAACGAAGGGCTCCTACGAACAGCACGAATTCCGGACAAAATGAATGTGTGCTGGAGTAGCGCTGCACGTTAGAGGACAGAGGACGGAAACGACCGTAGGTCAAGATGCCGGTGTCGAGGACGGCGGCATACTTGGCCGAGAGGGCATTGCGTTGGGGCGATTGTTTTCGGTATGACCACGGTGACCTTGGCCGCGGCCTCGGTAGGTTCCGCGGGCCTGATGTCCTCGATTTGAGGGCTGTGGTCCATGTCCGCCGGTGTGATGGCCTTGTCGGCGGGTCTGGTTATCGGGATTCGCAGGCATCGGTCCACGCTCAGATGGTGCATTGGCCATTGGCCGTGGGATGTTCTCGGGTGTTTCGTAGACATAAAGCTTTTTATCGATTGACTGAGGTATGGGTTGAATTTCGGTCCCCAGTTCCTGCTCAATCTTGTAGAGGTTATATCTATCCTCCCAGTTGATAAGGTTTATCGCCAACCCGAGATGACCAAAACGCCCGGATCGACCAATCCGATGAAGGTATGTTTCGGCGTTTTTGGGGAAATCGAAGTTGATGACTACGTTAACGGCTTGGATGTCAATTCCTCGGGTCAATAAATCAGAACACACGAGATTTCGGCAAACACCGTTACGGAAGTCATGGAAGACTCGGTTTCGGTTGTGCTGAAGCATTCTCGCGTGGGAGTAAAAGCAAGAGTAGCCGAGTTCCGTGATTTTCTTCGCAAGAAGCTCGACTCGGTTGGTTGAATTGCAAAAAATAATAGACTGATTGATCTGTAGTTTAGAGAAAAGAGTGTTCAAGCAGTGAACCTTTTCCTTTTCTTCGACAAATGCATAGTATTGGGTGATACCCCGTAAAGTAAGCTCATCCATGAGGTTGATCTCATATGGGTTGCGCATGTGCTTGTCCTGGAAGAGTTCAGTATCAACTTCAAATGAAAATGCTGTGTGAGGATTCTTACCTTAAATGATTTGACAATCATTGGGAAGGTCGCACTGAAAAGCATCACCTGGCGATCCTTAGGGTGAAATGATAACAATTGCTCGATAACAGGTGTGAATTCAGGAGATAGCAGTTTGTCGGCTTCATCCATGACAAAGGTGGCACATTCTGACAAGTCTGCAACGCCCTTGCTTGCAAGGTCAAGAATTCTTCCAGGTGTGCCGACAATAATGTGGACGGTGTCGTTAAGCCGTATGATATCGTCTTGCAAGCCAGTTCCTCCAGTTGTGACCATGACATGTATGGCAAGATGCTTGCCTAGGGTTTTGCATACTTGAGAGGTTTGCAGCGCTAACTCTCTTGTTGGAACAAGTATAAGGGCTTGAGTTTTCGAAATCTTAGGGTTGACGCGTTCCAAGGTAGGGATGACGAAAGCGGCAGTTTTTCCGGTCCCGTTTTTCGCTCGAGCAAGGATATCGCGACCGGTGAGGGCAACGGGTATTGTTTCTTCTTGAATCGGAGAAGGACTTTCATAGCCTGCTTCAAATACACCCATCATTAACTCCCTTTTAATATAAAAATCTTCAAATTCGAGGCCTTTGGTAGCCGTAACATCCTAAAAATTGTCAGAATTGTAATCTGGGTTTTCTAGAAATTTCCACTTACTTCGGTTTGCGTCCTCGTATCTTTTGGTGGGAGCTTGAGCTGTGATTTCCACTGCGATTCTGAAGTAGTATCCCTTCATGCCAGTGATTTAGCCACGACCGTATAAAGAACATGCAGGAAAGACGAACCCGAGATTTGTGTTCTCCAACTGTGAAGTGAGTGAATCCGTCATGATAAACAAAAAATGAAAGAAACGAACGTTGTAAACGTTAGATGGCGGAGGTGTGGTGGTGGTGGAGGAGGAGGAGGAGGAGGAGGATAATCGGTCTTTGTTTCAAGGTGCAGGTGCGGAAGATACTTGGTCGGTGCGAAAATCGAATGGAGGGATGGAACAGTGAAAGACAATCGACGCTAGAAGAAGTGAGATTGTAAGGTACGGTGACGGAGGGCTACCAGTCCTTGCAAGTCTCGGCTTGTGAGGTATAGCGGTGAAGATAATTGGCTCGGTAAAATTTGGATAGTGAGATATGTGTGTATCTTCAACCAGGTGAAAGGCCTCAAGGTGGAGTAAATTGAAGGCAATTGCAAAGGCCGGGGCGTTTCTCAAAAGAATGACACGGCCGCAAAAGCCTCTGTGAGAAAATTACTTCCGATTCAGCAAGATAGATCTCAAATGCGATGTGGGTGAGCGAGGTTGAAGGCGGGCGGCAGAGGTTGAATTAGACAGGAGATGGTCAGAGACAGGAGAAAAACTGTGGTGTTTCTATTAAAATGTGGGCAAAGGACGTGATTTAAAGCTTGGGTTATTTTATCGAGGGTTGAGGCGGCGGCTTTGGGGGTTGCAAAAAGGTATTGATTTCTTCAATATTGAATGCCAGAAGGAGCTTTGAAGTTCGGGATGCCACTCACTAGTTACCTAATAATGAGGGCCCTCTGGCCGGCCAATAATATCGATCCTAGATATCGGAAGATTATTTCTCCATCACGGCCAAATAATTCGAATCGGCAACAGGTGGGATGGGTGTCTCGAATAAGAAGGATATCGATTAGCTATGATATGCGCTGCCCTGTCTATTAATAAATGTTAAAGGGATGCCGGCGATCAATCGACTGGAGCTTCAGAGTTCCCTTATTTTGACCGGAGTCCAGGAATCTAAGGCTCCTCCTTGTGCTAAAACCAAGCGTCACCAGCACGTTGGGTGAATCAGCGAGATAAGAAGGATCTCTTGGGTTTAGCCATTTCATTTTTACACTCTGTACTCAAACTGAGTAAGTACATACATATATGTCATGCAGGAATATATTCAAGCGGCTAATGGATATCCTGCTTAACCAAAGTTTCGCACCTGCCAAAGTATGGGGCAATCTCAGTCGACAGGAAACAGCGCAGCCGGGAAAGGCGAAACCGACAATGATTTATACGGACTGTTGGGAGTCCATCCACATGCAACGCCTGAAGAGTGAGCTATAGCTCCACCAGCATACTCATAAAGTCACTATTGCTAATCGCATTTCTTAAGACTCAAAAAAGCGTATCGCAACAAAGCGCTCGAACTCCATCCGGATAGAAATTACGGGAACGCGGAAAGATGCACGGCACTTTTCGCAGATGTTCAGGCCGCGTACGACGTTTTGTCCGATCCTCAAGAACGGGCGTGGTATGACTCACATCGCGAAACGATTCTTCGTCAAAGCTCCCAAGAGTATGGCACGAGCTCCACTCTAGTCCAAACAGAGGATATATTGAAGGTAATGGTGAAGTTCAGCCCGCGAATGGAATTTTCAGATGATGTTTCAGGGTTTTTTGGCGCAGCGCGCGAAATTTTCGAGCAGTTATCCCGGGCGGAAGTGCTTGCCTCCAGGGGCTCAGATGAGCGAGAGCCAATTGAATATCCGTCGTTTGGCTTTAAAGACGATGATTTTGAAACAGTTCGGCCTTTTTATGCAGTTTGGGGCGGGTTTGCCACCAGAAGAAGCTTTTCCTGGAAAGATATCCATCGATGCTCAGAAGCACCGGACCGCCGCATCCGAAGGTTGATGGAAACCGAAAATAAACGCTTAAGGGACGAAGCAATCCGAGAGTTTAACAATGCCGTTAGGACCTTGGTGTCGTTTGTTAAGAAGCGCGACCCTCGCTACAAGGCCGTAGTGCAAAACGAAACTGAACGTCAGAAACTTTCTAAGGTTTCTGCTGCCGAACAAGCTGCCCGTTCCCGAGCCGCAAATGCGGCAAAACTTGGGGACTATATAGTACCCGAATGGGCTCAAGAAGACCCGGCCGATGCACCATTTAGTGGTGAGTCGGAGTCCGAATCTCTACCCGAGGAAACACATTTTGAATGTTTTCTCTGCCGTAAAACCTTCAAGAGCGAAAAGCAATTCGAGGTTCATGAAAAGAGTAAAAAGCATGTCAAGGCTGTGAAACAACTTAAGCAGGAAATGAAAGCCGGGGCGAAACAAGCTGAATCTGGTCACCTCGCAGAGACTATAGACACGCCTACATTAGATAACACTGCAGATACCGTAGCAAAGCCGACCAATGATAATGCATGACAGTAAATTATTATATCTGTGCTCACATAACAGAGCAGGTATCATAGCTGCTACCATAAATATCTATTGCAGCTGCTTTTTCGTTTTCCTTTTGCTTCGCCTTAGCCTCTTTGGGAAACGCTTTACAGAGAAAGGCAAGAAGCTCTTTATCTAAGTTTTCTATTGATCATATCAGTCAGATACGCGGGAGTGGAGTGTCCGCGAGGGCCCAAGCTTACCACCTGTTGCTTCCATGACAACATTTTCTCGGCATAGAGCACACTGGTTTTGTTTCGCTTGTTGCATTACCACAAGACAGCGGATGCAGAAAACGTGGTTGCATTTCAGTCTTACCGGCTTAAATGCTATATTGAGACATATCGGACAAAGATAATCGTTTAGTTGAGGTACGACACTGAGTAGTTCTTGGGAAATTGTTTGGCAAAGAACCTTTGCGACATTTTGAGACACAAGAGGTTCTAAGAGTGGTATAGCGGGATTAGCTCGCAGGGCTGTTCGCTTGTCAAATTTCTTCAGAATTTTTCGCAGCGCTATCCTGTTGATTTCATGGAACTTTAGGTTTTGCAGAAGGGCAAAGTTGATGGATAAAAAAGTTTCCAGAGTCTTTTGGCCTTTTTTCCCCAGCTTTTTATGCCGATTGCCCTGCAGAAGCGCGGATTGGAATTTCACCAGTTGCTGGTGTGCCATGGCGGCTGTTCGCTCTCCTGAATCAAGCTCCGTGGTGGAGAAGAAAACCTGAAGATCCGTATATAGTCGAAATATTTCGCGCCAAGCATACAGAGCCGACCTCGAGCGACCCGAACCAGTGGTCGTAGCTTTGACTATCGAATCACGGAGAAGCATCACTTTCGAGTCTAATTCAAGCGTCTCACGTTCCTGCAAGTTGTGGATTGTCGACAACTCCCCTTCTAGGGTGCGAAAGAACTCAGAGTCTGAACGCAAAGAAATTTGGAGCTCTTCGATCGATCTCAAACCATTATCCGAACCTAGAGTCTCTTGTTGACTAGCGCAAGGAACTACATGGTCAGCACCACTGGACGACAATGCACTCACGCGGGTACTGAGTTCCTGATGACCGCCGTGCAGCAGATTGAAGATATCGTCGCGAAATTCCGCAGATAGGGATTGTGGTAGAACATTGCCATTGGAATCAATGAAGAATGTCAACCTTGGGCTTAATGTGCAGACCGAGGCCGGTTCTAGTTAAAGGTCAGCAAGATAAGCAAAGCTTTATTTTGTTCGCCGTTTTGTAAGCCCCCTACTTACCTGGAAATGAATAGCGGATCCCAACAAGAAGCTTGTCAGATGTCTCCGAAGGCGTTTCCTCGCTTTCTTGAAGCCAAAGTTGGTCAATAACTTCTGGCCGGAGGCCTAGATCACCAAGCTCACGGCGAACTCGGTTGATACATTTTTTAAGTTGACGATAGGAGATGGCACATCGCACCCAGTGTAATGGAAACCCCTCACTTTCTAGCGCATGGGAAAAGCTATGTGCGAACTTCATAATGTATGGCGGGGTTGTCAAACGGGGAGAAGGGTGGAGACAAAGAACATGATAATGAAATCGGTTTCTCGACAACTTGTAAGGGCATTATCTTAAAAGTTCCTGAAAATTTTTCTGAATAGTAGTTTAGGGAATATGGGAATGATAGGAAGGAATTTGGGGACATGAAGCCTTTTTCAGGTAATGTGATCTTAAAATAAGGTTAAGTAACTCCTCCGTAGTGCTGGATTGTAGTGGTCAGTACGGAGTACTTAACTATGGGAGGAGATAGGGAGCAAGTCGGCAGGAGGGCTGCCTTATTAAACATCCCAAGGCTGCCGACCCGGGCTGTGCCTCAAGGATTCAAATATCAGAGGTAAAAGCAAGTTCCAAGAACGCAATCAGGTGGTTCTAGACCTGGACTCCGACTCTGTGATCGGGCGGGTCGCACAAATGAGTCGCGGCGTTCACCACCTGCAGGTACAGGTACAAGGCATCTCGGTTCAAAGTTTCCCCGTAAGCCATCTCTGAAGCTTAGTCAGCCGTTTTTGAAGTGACAAATTCAAACTCAGTGATAAAAAGGTTATTTGCAGGTACTGTACTCCGTAACGATTCCAGACTCCGTATCTACGGAGTACGGGGAAACAAACGACCGGAGTAAGTTACCCCGTGCATCGGTAAGTACTAAACTAATTCAACGCGTCCACGCGTTACATAATTCGCGTCCCAGAAGCCAGTGTCAACCCATATAGGTTTTCAGCTTCAATTCCAGGAACTCAAGTCTTGCAAACATGGCCCCCGTAGAAGCCAATTGACGTTGTACTATAAATATATTATTTACACTGGAACAGTCATGGCTCCAGACAAACGATCATTTGATACAATTGATGCCACTGAGGCGTCATCATCGGCATGTTCTTTCCTCCCTGTATTATTGCGACTCTTTTTCATGTTAACCGATTACCGGTGACATTTAGGCAAAGCGGATCCGGTTGTCAGATGCTGCTTTATCAATAGATCACGATCACTCTCGCGATTCCGTTTCCGAAGATGAGGATAGTTTGGATGACAATGAAATCGCTCTCGGGACTCAAGCCTTACGCGATAGGTATGAAAGCCTTGGAGGGAACCATGCGGTCGACAATGGCATCATCGAGCGCGTGGACTGCTATAACTTCATGTGTCATGAGCACCTTCGCTTGGATCTCGGCCCTCTCATCAACTTTATAGTCGGTAAGAATGGAAGTGGAAAAAGCGCTGCCCTCACTGCATTAACTATCTGCCTGGGTGTAAAGGCTTCCGCCACGAATAGGGGTCAGAGTCTAAGAAAATTCGTCAAGGAAGGCAAAGAGTATGTCACAGTCTGCTCCCATGAAATAACATCATATCTCATTATCCCTTTTAGTTCCGCGACCATTGTCGTCCGTATTAAGAATCGGGGCGACACCGCTTACCTGCCTGACACGTACGGCCCTTCAATCATAGTCGAAAGAACATTTTCGAAATCAGGAAGCTCTGCATATAAAATCAGAAATTCAAACAACCGAGTAGTGTCAGAAAAGAAAGCGGACCTCGCTTCAATAACGGACTATTTCACCCTGCAAATCGACAACCCGATGAATGTCTTATCTCAAGATATGGCACGACAATTTTTAAGCTCATCCGGTCCCTCCGAAAAGTACAAATTCTTTGTCAAAGGAGTTCAATTGGAACAGCTCGATCAAGACTACCAATTGGTGGAGGAAACTCTAGAACGTTCAATGCCACATATAGACCAACTGACCGCGGAGCTAACTAACTTGAAAGCCAAGAAAGACGAGACCAGAGCTAGATTAGAGGCATCAGATCGTCAGGAAGGTCTTCGCGCAAGGCTTAGAAACCTCCGTGGCCAAATGGCGTGGGCGCAAGTTGAAGAGCAAGAACGGGTACACCACTTCTTATCCTAAGGCTCCACAATTCTGGCTAATGTTTCTTAGATCCGGGATAGCTTTGATCAGGAACTTACGACAGCAACCAGAAGATTGACAGACTTGAAGAACGAGGTTGAAAAGACTTCAAGACTATACGATGAAGCCAATCGTGATTTCGAAGCAGCTCAAGGTCTCGTTCGAGAAGCCAAATCTGACTGTGATCGTTTACGTGAAGACGCAGCAGATCTCAAATCAAGCTTCGATAGTAAAGAAAAAGCCCGACAAAAATCGAAGGTAAGGCACTGTCAACCAAAAGAAACGCTTTTGTCTACTGAACATGAACTCTAGGCGGATCAACTCGCGATTCGTGATAATTTGAAGAAGATTAACACAAATAAAAAGGATACTCAGGACAACATTGAGCAAGAAGTTAAGAGGCTGGAGGAAATAAACGGGGGAAGTAGAGTTCGATTAATGGACGAATTGGCTTCAAAAGAAGCTGCGGCTAAGGATGCAAGTGTCCGTCTTGCTGATCATAGAAACCATACTTGCTACCTGCGGGAGGAGATATCAAAAGCGGAAGCTCAGGCCGCAAGTGATGATAGAAAATTTCGAGGCCAAAGGTCGGAAGTTGAAACAGCGGAGCGGCATCTGGCAAAATTAGTAACGAGCCTGAAAAGTCAAGCGAGTGCATACCCTGAGGATATGGCCAGACTTCAGCAGGCCATTGAAAAAGAAAGATCATTCAGTCAAAAACCCGTCGGCCCGCTAGGAAAATACGTCACGCTCCTGAAACCTCAGTGGTCCTCTATACTAGAAAAATCGATGGGATCCAATCTCAGCGGATTTGTCGTGACTAGCAAGAGTGATATGAATATTCTTTCCGGGATAATGCAGCGTCTTAGATGGTGGGTTCCGCTCAATACTCACGCTATCTTACCTGCTCCCCAGTGCATTCGCTGACTACTACAGTAACTATCCGATCCTGATTGGGAATGATGCCAGGCCAATGGATACCTCTGCCTTCGAACCGGAGTCAAAGTTTGATACTGCGTTGAGAGTTTTAAAGGAATGTGACGATTGATTACGTGTTTGAAATGTATTACTGACAGTCTTCGCTTTTAGATTGACAATGACCTGGTTCGTCGACAACTTGTCATCAATCACAGTATTGAGCAGGTTCTGCTAATTGAGGATCTTCGTGAGGCTACTGAGGTTATGTATGGTGGCCCCGCGCCGAAAAATGTCAAGCGATGTTATTGTCTCGACGATAGAGATAGAAGGCGAGGGATATATCTTGGTTTTACTCGAACAGGGGGTCAACATCAGTCTCCACTTGACGCGTACACGGGTCAATCACGGATGAAAACAGATATTGAGGTCCAGATCAGGTATGTTTCACCGTTTAATTACCAGAATTACCCTGACCAGTATATTTACAGATTTCAAAGAGAGGCAATTGACACTCTGAAACGCGTTTTGGTTGACGCGGAGCAGCAAAAGATAAGTTCCATAAACCACCTTGAGAAGTGCAAACAGGCTCTTGTAAAGCATCAAAAACAGGAACTGAAGCTCCAGGTTGATGTCCAGAAAGCTGAGGACGTCGTTGAGCAGCTCAAAGAAACTATTGAAAAAGAGAGCATAGAAGATGGTCATTTGGAGGCATTGAAAACAGCTTTAGGGGAACTCGAAAACGACGAGCGCTACTGGCTATCTTCATATGAAGATTCTGTGGGCCCAATGGACACACTTAGGCAGGAACTAAGAGACATCAAACGGGAGCAGGCTGCCAAAGATGCCGAGATTTCCGCAGCTGAGGAGAGGGTCAAAAAATTGGAAGACGAAGAGACCCGGGTTTCCCTTAAGAGAAACAATGCCCTTGGCGAAAAGAATGCTTCGATTCGTAAGGTCACAGAAACTGAGAACGATATATTAGAGACCGAGCGAAAGCGGGATGAGGTTGGGCAACGAATACTCACCTACAATGAGGAAGCAAGTAAGATTTCAGTGCGTGTGAGTGTTGACGCAGGGGAGACAACACAAAGTCTCGATAAGAAGTTGAATAAACTGAGCGAAGACATGGAAAGATATGACCGACAGTAAGTAGAAATCATCATATAGATGTACGACTGGGCTAATATCATTAAAAGGATTGGAGCAACACGGCAAGAAATTGCGGAAGCAGCTGCGGAGGCAGATGAGAAATATGAAAGGTCCAAAAAGGAGGTCGATCTAGAAACGCAATTATTGAAGGTAAGAATTGCCCTTATTTAGGCTCTAGAAGGTATACTGACATGTCTCAGCAAATTTTAAAAACCATCAATGAGCGGCGTGAAAGATGGATTACTTTCAGGTCCAATATTTCTGCCAGGGCTAAGCTTCAATTCTCTTATCTGTTGAGCGAGAGGAGTTATCGTGGGAGTATCCTCATAAACCACAAGCGCAAACTGCTTGACCTCACAGTATGCTACTCTTTATACTTCCAGGCTCTCTGTCAGCCCTTTCTGAACTTGCTAACCTCATTGATTAATATAGGTGGAACCTGACAGTACTAGAGACAGTACAGGGAGAAGGGCAAAAACTCTATCTGGCGGAGAAAAATCATTTTCGCAAATCTGCCTTTTACTATCGTTATGGGAAGCGATGGGCTCGCCCATTCGCTGCTTAGATGAGTTGTATGTCTATCTTTCCGATGCTTTCAGGTGCAACGCCCTGACTTTCCACAGTGACGTCTACATGGACTCGGTAAATCGCAAGATCAGTATTGAGCTGCTGGTACGTTTAGAAAGTTTATCCTAGATCTCCTTCACCTGTGTTTAATTTCAAACTAATCTTCCCTCAGATGACCGCGGCCAGGCGCTCTGTTGGGAGGCAGTTCATCCTCATTACCCCCGGCTCTCGGGCGGAAATCAAGCCTGCTCCTGATGTTTCTATTATTGAGTATGTATTTGCCGATTCATAAGTACGATGCAGTTCATTAACGCTTGCTATTTTAGGCTTGCCGAACCAGAGCGAGGCCAAGGCACCCTCTCCTTCAATCGCTAACTACATGGCACCAGAAAATGAGAAAATGCAAACACATTACTCCATGATCGCTTGCAACTGATCCTTAAAATTAAAGTCATATGTCACAGCAAACTTCAAGCAAGCCCTATCAGGGCAATTTTCCACACGCTCAGCCTACAGGAATGCACTCTTATTTCCTAGGATAAAACCTACTCCGCAGTGCCCTCCCCATCTAGAGGATGAAAGGTATGACCAGGCAGACTTCACAAACTTTCTAGTGTGGCGGGACCGAATCCCTTCCACCTCCCAGATACGGCGTAGCTTTGCTTAGTTCTACTCTGCGTGGTGAAACATATGGGCCATGACAGATCCTGTTAAGATTGGTGTCAAAATTGCTAAAAAATGCAGTTGATTTTGACACAGTATTGCACGTATGTATATACAGGAAAACCGGACAATATGTAACACATTCATTCATGTTGCAGCCAATCCTCACCCGGACATGGGTTCTTCGGCAACATAATGGAGATATGCACCCAGAAGCTTGGTGCCCTCAATATAATTGCGTTTATCTAGCTTTTCGTTGGCGGAATGGGGGGCGTCGGTGGAGCTGCCCATGGGGAGCAAGAGAACGTTCTTGCCGGTGGCCTCTTCAAAGGTCAATGTGATTGGAATACTTCGGTCAAGTTAATTTAATTCCGGTAAATAGGAATAGGATTAGATTTGAACATACCTTCCACCCTCACGGATCATATCTGGGACGACACCAAACACTTGCTGTACAGCTTTGCTTGCGGCTTCAAAGTTCCAGTGTTTGGGGCTCGCAACCCACCATTTTCCATCATGGACAAGTGATACACTGACGGTGTTCTTGCTGTTCAACTTTGCGAACTCAGCATTGATATAATCAGTGACCAGTCGAGTGACGTCCTCGCTTTTCATGTTAGGGACTGTGCGGATAGAGAATTTTCCATTCACTTTGGAAGGAATTACGGTCTTAGCGCCGGGACCGTAGTATGCACCTTCAACGCCATGAATAGACAAGGAGGGAAATCTCCAGCGACGCATGAGGGTCCGGTTCTTGTCTGAAGAGAAGATTGAGGTTTGGCTTCCAAGAGATTCATGGAAATCATCCATGGAATAACTGATGGAGTCGTACAGGGATTGTTCATCGTCCGTGACAGGGGCCACAAGATCCGCAATTCCTGGGATGAGAATGTTGCCTTCGGGGTCAACGAGACGAGAAAGCAGTGTCACCAAATCCGTCATTGGTTCGTGTGCCGTTCCGCCAAACACTCCGCTGTGCAAGTCCTGGCCAGGCCCTGACACAGACAAAGCATAATAGTTGCACCCCCGGAGTCCGTAGGTCAAGCATGGCTTTTCAGTTCCCAGCCAATAGTTGTCCGAGATACAAACAACGTCAGCGTCTTTGAAATATTTCTTACCCTCCGCCTTAACAAATTCCTCGAGTCCGAGAGAGCCATACTCCTCCATTCCTTCAAAACAGCAAAGTAGGTTGACAGGGAAATCTATTCCTGCCCTTTTATGGGCCTCAATTGCGTTAATCCAACCGAGAACGGGGCCCTTGTCATCCGTGCTTCCGCGGCCATACATTCTTCCCTTATCATCGATGGAGAGGGTGAAAGGCTCTGTACCCCACCCGTCACTCTTAGAGGCAGGTTGGACATCATAATGTCCGTATACAAGAACTGTACGCTTGTTTGGGTCACTGCCGTAGCGAGCCAGCACCACAGGTGGAAGGGTTAGATGCTCTCTGCCAGGCTCCTTGCCTAGAGGGCGCAGTTCCACCTGAGCACCAAGCCCTTCGAGTTCGGCAACAAGAAAATGGGCCATCTGTTACAAGGGATAATGGATTAGTGGTTTTGGTCACTTTGAAAACTTGCTGACAGAGGCTGTAGTCTACCTTAACGACATCTTCTCTACTCTCATCCTGAGCAGAAACAGAGGGTATAGCTACCGCCTTGCGTAGACCTGATGTGAATGTCAATTGAGGTGTCTAGATAGGTCAGGTCAGGGGTCACTCACGGTCGATAAAGGACTCCGTGAGGGTATCGACCCTACGCTTGAGTTAGCTGTTGAGTGCCATTGAAATTTGGGGTATATTGGGGTAAACAACTCTTGAAAATATGGCTCGAGTTGAGGTGCCATATTGGAATCTCTAATATTGCCGTAGTATGACCGTGATTGGAAGCTGGATGGTAGTTGGGATGGCTTATGGAGTGATGGCAGAGCAGAGGCGTAATGTTTGAAGCGAAGGACGGGAAAAGGTCTTCTGATAAACCATCCAGAGCGACCGGGGGCGGAGCGGGGCATTGGAATGAGTTAGGTAATCCCAGATGGCTAGATGCGGAAAAGACGGGCGGAAAGGTTGGACGGTTCAATCACAACGGAGTAACCACGGAGTTCCGGAGTAACAGCAATCGGAAGGGAGCTGAGTGGATGGAGTTTGTAACTACGGAGTACGAAGTAGAGTCCGCGGGAAAGCCCCTGGGAACTTAGGAAGACTCCTCCCCGAAGCGCCCCGAAGACCCCTGAAATGCAAGCCTGAATCCCAGCTACTCCACCGGGAAATTATGGGCAGTGAGGGGTTCATTACAGCCTAGACCCCGGAGATATCATAATGAAAAAACTCAATTAAGCTCCCCTCAAAAGAGTCATTCAGTTTGAAAGCTTAAATGCCAATCTTCTCTTTTCATCTCAATTTCTCCATTCTCTCATTCCGTGTTGTCACCACTATTTAGACAACTCTGCTGCCATTTCAAGGGCTAACGCTGGAAAACAATTTACAATTCAAAAGCTCGGAACAAAATGCTTGAAGCACCACAGGCGTTGGCGGTCGGTGAGCCGATCCCACCAAACACCCCTCATGTACGTTATGAAATTTTTTCCTCAGTCAGGTGTTTGCCCAAAGAATTGCCCTATGCAGTCTTTCTCGTTAGCTATGGATGACCTGTTAATAGCGGAGCTTTTGTATCCAGTCAATCATGCTGGGAGTGCTGATAGTTGACCACCATTGAACTCTAGGCCGTCAGTGTCTCCTTACCTACCTGGAGCGCCAATGTCGGTTACGAAGAAGGTGAAGCGTGGGTCGTGGATGCTATGAAAACTGGTTATCCTAGATTTTTTGTGCACAAGAGCATTCAGGAGCTAGCTCTTCGGATACTTCGCCATTGCGGGCTTATAGACGAATCAGTGATGCTGTTCCCATCTTACCAAACCGCAGAGCGGTGTCGTCAATTCATGGCCGTCCGACTCCCACCGGAAAGTCATAGCAAGATTTATGTTGCAAGACTAGTCCCGGAATCACGTATACCCCAAAGCACTTCAAATAATGGATCCATCATCCGTCCGGCTCCCGAAATATACTGTCTTTTCTACCCTACCGCCCATACTCGACTCGCAAAACAGGTATGGCAGCATACTGGCGACGGTATCTCTAGCCGTCGTAGCGAATTCTTCTCAGAGTTATGTGCGGATGGCTTCCGAATTGAGCGTGATGTGAATCTCGCAGCAAAAAGCAAACCTCTCTGCAAGGGACCTAAGCGATACCGGCGACCCGACTCCAGCTCAAATACGGCCAAAGAGGCATCTTTGGAAATGCAGCAGCCTATGGCGGAAGCCAGAAAGCCGTTCTCGGAAGGGCCAGAGTTTGACCAGTATATTGAAGAGCGTTTCGGGCGAAACTTGGACCTAGCGTTGGCGGAGAACGCGAAATTAGCCGTGAGAAGAAGAATCGCGGGCTCTCTCAAGGCGGATATTGAGCTTGCAGAAGCTCTTGAAACTTCTCCGACAGATGGGCGGATTCCCGGCCTCTCCGAGAAACATGTTCATCTATATCCTAGCGGTATGAGTGCGATATTCAATTCCCACCAGACGTTACTTATGGCTCGTGGTCAGCTGAAGAGCATCTGTTTTGGGTTTCCCTACATCGATACTCTCAAGATCTTAGAGAAGTGGGGCCCCGGAGTTCAATTCTACGGAGATGGCTCAGCCGAAGATCTAGATGATATTGAGAAGCGCCTGGAGTCTGGGGAAAAATTTCTGGCACTGTTCACTGAGTTCCCTGGGAATCCTTTACTGAAATCCCCTGATCTCGAGCGTATTCGGTCTTTAGCTTTAAAATATGACTTTGCCGTTGTCGTCGACGAATCCGTGGGCAATTTCATAAACGTCAATGTCCTTCCTTACGCGGATATTGTCGTTAGCAGCTTAACAAAGATATTCAGCGGTGACAGCAATGTTATGGGCGGAAGCGCCGTTTATAACCCTCACGGGCGGTATTTCCAGGGCCTAAGGACTGCTCTTGAAACATCATATGAAGATAATTACTGGACTGAAGATGCTATTGTTCTGGAACGAAACAGCCGTGACTTCATCTCCCGCATAGTTCGAATTAACACATCAACAGAAGTTTTGGTGGCACGGTTGAAAGACTCACCGTTGGGTATATATGTTTCTTGGGCTTTCTACAGCGGAAAGATGCTAATACGATGAGTAGTCAAAGCGGTATATTACCCCAAATGCAGCCCGACAATCCCATTATATGAAAAATGTCGAAATCCAAATGGAGGCTACGGTGGATTATTCTCCGTTACTTTCCATACGACGGACGCTGCCATGGCATTTTTTAATGCCCTTGACGTGATGAAGGGCCCAAGTCTAGGCACCAATTTTACTCTTAGGTTGGATTACCGTTCACCTTCTTGACAGGGTTCCACTAATTTGATATGTAGCTGTCCCTATACTTTACTCGCACACTATGGAGAACTACAATGGGTAAGTCATTGGCGATCTTCAGTGACTTTGCTGACGACTTTGGCTACAGGCAAATTCCTTTGGGGTAGCGTCTGACCTAGTCAGAATCAGCGTCGGATTGGAAGACCCTCGTGATTTAGAATCAAAAATCGATCATGCACTTAAAGCAGTGAGCCTCGTGAATCACAACTAAGCCTACCACATCAGCGACATGAATAACGAACAACAATTAGATCCAACAAGCAAGCTTCAACATCCAAACTTATCCTCTTGCAA
Organism: Nannizziopsis barbatae; assembly: GCA_014964245.1. Lineage (NCBI taxonomy): Eukaryota > Fungi > Ascomycota > Eurotiomycetes > Onygenales > Nannizziopsiaceae > Nannizziopsis > Nannizziopsis barbatae. The sequence continues at coordinate 3,690,098 of JACVYH010000003.1, forward strand.
CTTTCTCTTCACATCCAGAACCAATCATTGTATGGCGGGAAAACCTGATCGACTCCACGGCTGACTGATTAGTGGCTCAACACCATTTAAACTTATTGTTAAGATTGAAGAAGGAGGAGTTCAAATTATACTGTTAGTTATAAACAAGTCAGTGCCTTGAGTTGATCTGAAATAGAGTTTACAGCTTTGCGGCAGAGTTCCACAGTCTAAAGCAGGTACTCTGTAACTAGTCACATCGTTTCCTGTTCAGGCGGTCAAGCTTCTTAAAGTTCTCGAGTCCATTAACTCCTTTGTACCATTAGTTAGAGCCTCACTTGTGATTTTGACTCCGAGAGTTTGCAGCAGAGTCTACCTTAGTCATCAAACTCAAGGCCTAGTTAAATCAATCTGAGCTCTAATAAGAAAGGCTTCTTGCTTGCAACAACTTCAACGATTATTTCGCACTCTGCCTCTAGATTGGAATTTTAATCGTAAGTTCGCTATGGCAAAATCAAAGAGATCATTGGCACGCCGTCGGGCTCCGCAGTCCAACCGAGGTATGCTACTTGCGCATTGAACTATCTGTACGGAGTACGATTGCTCGACCTATTTGCTGATATGATACGGCAGCCAAACCCTCCCACCTCACGATGAGTGAGGAGGCTTTGAATACAGAGCGACACTCGTTTTCCAGATCCAGTGCGCAGCTTCGATACCGCCGGATAGATTTTATCAGTGCCGGCCAACTGAAATCGGACCAACCCATGCATTCAAACCGTTCAGTTATCCCCGCAACAGACCTTCCGATACCAGAATTACCGAACACTGCCACCAAAGCCTCAACTTGTTTTGATTTGGCAAAGCTACAACCAGCCCTTGAAGAAACATTAGACTCAGAAAGGGCCGGTGGGCCCACAGGCACTTTTGACTCCGACGAAGATGAGGTTGTGTTTGCGGGGAGAAGCTCCTTCAACACGAGTAGGACGAATATCTGCGAGACTGGCCCACCCGAAGTAATACATCAGTCTGGAGAAGATAGCGGCAGCCCTTCTTCGGACCCAGAACTCATTGTAGACTCAGATGAGGAGCTGGACATCTCCGATGCGATCGTGGCAGACTATCTTGCACATATCGATGAGCTTGATAGCAGTGATGATGAGCCCTTGCCATCGGCTGCAGAAGACGACATACCAAACAACGCCTGGTTAAGTCATCCTGATGTTCGTAAGTCCCAGTATTTGTAGTGAGTGGCTACTGATGTTTGCAACAGGATGTTTCCGGTCTCAGTGACTCTGGTATACCTCAGCAAATCCAGGAGGATGTATTCGTCTCTGGCTCCAAAGCCTCGATCGAAAGGCGAAAAATCTCCAAGCTACTGAGCGCGCCAACCCTGAACCTTGATCTAGACTCGTATGGGGATTTCGATATTATGGATTTCGAACGCCCAAGTTTGAAGAAGAACCATAGAAACAAACCGCCTCCGATGCTCGAACTGTCTGATAGCGAACTTGAGTGGCAAATTGCTCTCGCGTGGGACAAGGATCGGAAAAAGAAAAGGGAAGCGAAAAAGCAGCGACAAGAATTGCGCTCTCAAGGCCTACTTGGTAAAAGGAAAACACCGATTAGTTCCTCGCCTGGTGACCTCAAAATTATCCAACGCGATATCCGGGCTTTCCTGCTATCATCAAACGAAATGTGGGTGTCATGGAATAACCTGCCATAAGATTCCCTTCGTTCGTAAAGCTAATCTTGTTATCAGACTCTGTCTTCCGCCCATGGAGAAAAAGGTCAGAAAATACATACATGATTTTGCCAATTCGATATCGTTGAAGTCGCAATCTCGTGGACATGGCCGATCTCGATTTCCTGTTCTAACCAAGACATCACGTACTCGCACATTTGACTCCGAAACTATCGATAATATTGAAGCATTATATCGCTTTTCAGCGCCTTTACTAGCTACCGAGCGATCCCGTACCCACGGAAATGGCGCTAAAAGTGCCTCGTACACACATGGTGAGGTTGTTGGGGCCTCTGCACCCGAACTTGGGATTGAAAACAGGGGTAGGATAATGCTCGAGAAGATGGGATGGACTAACGGGTCGGCCCTGGGAGCGCTTCAAGGTGGGATATTACATCCTGTAACCCACATAGTGAGGAAAAACAAGACCTGCTTGGGATAAGCCTTTGAATGGATGCAAGGCGAAACATTGAGACATAAACATCAATTGAATTGTTGGTACCTTAATCGTACACTAGTCCTTTATTGTACACTGGGTATATCATTTCGTACTTAGAATATGTAACCCAATAAGCGAAATGGGAAAATGGGCTTCTTATATACACATCTAGGAGATAAACCAGCCCACACGGTGTTATTTCAGCGAGCTTGTCGGTCATGATATCATCTATCGGTCTATATCACGAATGATATGAGATGCGTACGCCGCTATAGAGTCGCTATCGATCTCTAGCCAGGACATTCTTCCGCAGCTCTCGGTCCTCTCGTGCCATGGTCCTCTTAATACCCCAGCGCGATTTCACAGCTTCGAGAACCTGTTTTTGCATTGCCTTCTTCTCCGAGCTCGCTTCGCATACCATTCCAACAAACAAGGCGCTGCAATTGAATCGTTTGGCTAGCTTTCCCCTACTCCACGTCATTGGATCGCTTAATCGTAGCTGCCGCATCTCATTGATATCGCTTTCTCGAAGCAATTCCTTCTTGTCAGATAGTTGTTTGAATACAAGGGGAAGGCTATCCGAGGTGCCGGGGGCGCTTGGGTTGAAATCTGGACGTAGTTTTCGTCGAATATCGTTGGCCGGAAGAAATTTCGTCGGCGTGCGGTAGGTGGATGGCGCACTTGAAGGAGGGTTGTAAATTATACGGTCAGAGGTTTGTTCAGGGCAGTGACCAAACGAGGCATCGGGGGTGACCCGTAGTCGTTGTTTTAGGCGACGGTAGGTCGATTGGTTTCTCGTAGTAGAGGGAACAACACATTCCAGGCAGAATGGAAAGAGGAATGGCAGGTGTAGCGTCGACCGCCGAGTTGCAAGGGCTGTCGATACCATGATCGCTGGTAGTTTTCGAAAAGGGCAATTGGACGCGGAGGATATATAAGCAGAGCAGAAGAATGAAAAATGATGTGAAGTTCTTTAGTCTGAATTGAGTTGAGAAACAGAAGCTTTCAAAGCGGCTTTGATGACATTGGAGAAAAGTGGTGCGGAAGAAAACTTTTGGAAATCGAATCGAGTGCAGAAAAAAGGTGAGGATTCTTGGCGCTAGAAGACAGAACTCCGGCACAGCTTTAGCATATCCTCGCCCAGCTAGCTATCTATCTAATCACCTAATATGAAAACCATGAATAATAATTGCACAGCTGGAATTGAAGCTCGTTAATCCACGACCTTCGATATTTCTCTACTGATGTCAAAGCTTACATCCTCGAAAAAATGGCAAGCTCGACAGCTTAAAGACGTATTTCGGAGAGAAGCCAACCTCAGGGGCTTGAAGAGCCGTGCAGCTTTCAAACTGCTACAGGTAAGTGTTTTGGGCACATGACACTTGCGACAAAAGGAATGAAGCAAGGCTGATGAATCAATCGTTACAAAGATCAACGATCGTTATCATTTATTTAAACCTGGACAGACAGTTGTAGACCTGGTATTTATTCTTCCTATCTAATCCTCTCTATATTAGTTACTTACCAGCCACCAAGGGATATGCGCCGGGTTCATGGTCTCAAGTAGGATCTCATTTCGCATTCAATACGCATGAGCTTATACCTGATTTATCTAGGTAGCAGCTGATCTCACCCGTCCCAATGGTAGGGTTCTAGGCATAGATGTCATACCTGCCCGACCCCCAAAGGGAGTATCGACCATCCAAGGCAATTTCCTTTCCCCTCGTATACAGGAATATGTGCGAGCTTTTCTCCGGGCTCCAAACCGAGGAAGGCCATATGGAAATAATCTTTCTTTGAGTGCGGAAAATACTACTTCTCTATTGAAAGCCGGCCGCCCGGAACAGGAATACCTTGATCGGGAGAGAGATGCGAGTGATATCATTGACGAGAGTTTTGATACTTCACCGGATATAGACGAGGATAGAACCGTCGATATCGTTCTAAGTGACATGTCAGCTCCCTGGTGGCCAGCTGTTTTACCTTGGAAAAGAAGTCTTAATGATCCATACCATAGGATGATGAACACGAGCGGTCTGAGTGTGCGAGATCATTCCAATAGCATGGTATGAGAAAGAGTTCCTGGCATTCGTACACCCTGCGGCTCACAAAGTAAAGGATCTATGCAGTGCGGCGCTGGAATTCGGCTTCGATACTCTGAAACCAGGTGGACATTTTGTCTGCAAGTTCTACCAAGGAGAACGAGAGAAGGAATTTGAATCTCGTCTAAAAAGCCTTTTTGAAAAGGTACACAGAGAAAAACCTGAGTCTTCAAGAAAGGTGAAACATTCCGATAACCAACGTTGCTCTGTACCGAGTTAACATGTCCCATAGGAATCTCGAGAGGCATATTTTGTTGGGCTAAAGCGGAGGAGAAACGCTATCAAAGAAGAAATTGTTTAAGCAACCAACGAGAGCTTGGTGCTCGAACCATAGTGAGTTGCAATCGCAATTATAAAGAACGCAACGGTAATATGTGGTCAGCGCTCCGATTTAGAGGTACGTCAACTAAGAAAGATTCCAATCAATCTGCCCGTCATCGCCGTATCTCTTTTGCAACCATTCGTTCGCCTTTTTGAAATGTCCACAATTGAGCTTGTGCCGGACGAGCTATTAGTATTGCTTGCAGAAGTTTGGAGTTGTGGATAATATGAAACTTGATACTTACAAACCCATGATGAGCGCTTAGTGGGCTAGGATGGACAGACTGCAAAACGCAGTGCTTTTCCCGGTTAACTTTCGAAACACGTCTAGCAGCCGGGGTCCCCCATGCAAGAAATACAACGCCACGGGTTCGCGTTTTCGCAACTATATCTATCGCTTTTTGAGTGAAGGCCTCCCATCCCTGTTTGGAATGACTGTTTGCATTCCTGGCACGCACGGTCAAGCACGTGTTGAGCATCAAGACTCCTCGGTCGGCCCAAGGCGTAAGGAGACCGCCCTTATTTGCCGGGGACTGGAAGGAAGGGTAGTCCTTCTTGAGAGCAATATATATGTTTTTGAGCGACGGCGGAGCAGGAGTTGGCGGCCGGACGGAAAAGCAAAGCCCATGGGCTTGACCTGGGCCGTGGTATGGGTCCTGGCCAATGATGACAGCTTTAACTGTGTGCAACGGAGTGTGTCGTGACCTTTGGCAATTGAGAGTTAGAGGATTTGGAGTAGCCTCAATTAAGGGTGGAAAAAGGAACCATACCATGAGTAGACGTCCTTAAGCGGAGGATAGATTTCAACACCGGAGGCGATTTCCTTGCGCAGAAACCTTTTCAGATCAAGAAATTCTTTTGTCAGGATCTCGTCTTTTAAATGGGCTAGCCAGCTCTCATCTAGAGTTTCGATCTCCAGCTCCAGTAACTCCTTTTGTTCAGGAGTCAAGCTAGCCACCCATTCTGCTTTGTTAAATTTCGATGTGATACTTCCAGGGCCAGTCTCGTTGGCAGTCCTTTTTGTCGTGGGGGCACCGAAGAACGAAGTAATTGTTCCATTTGATTTGGCCTTCTTTTGATTGTCAGTCGAAGTTGAAAGGTGAGATGCATTTCTCTTGAGGTTATTTGGGCTAGGCATTCTTCGAACTAAAGGACGAGGCTGGAGGAATGAGAGGTAGTTAGTCAGTATTTTTGGTGATGGACGAGGGTTCGATATAAACAGCATGTAGCTACTCCGTAGGTATGATTGTGTTCTCAGGAGATTTCAAGAACTGGTGATAAATTCTTCGTACTTCGTACTTGCTTTTTTGACCTCTTCGAGCAAGTTGATCGCGTCGACGCGTTCCGACGCGACCATCACCAACTCGTTAATAGTGCCAGCCAGCCAATTAAGAACGTCGGGTTGAGCCGCTGTGCCAAGTAACGATCGAAACTCTGTTATGTAAGAGTCGAGCTCTTCAACCAATTAGTGTTGACTTTACTCAAGAACCTAAGAGACTCACGTGCTTCTACGAGTGTCTTCGGTGTGGGGATGAATTGTTCCTTCAACATCCATACTCTGGACAGGTTACATGAGTACGGAGTATTGAGGAGACAATACTCCCAGGACTGAGAACTGGCTAGGCTGGTGGCCCGCAAAAGGCGGTAAAGATGTTCCAAATGCCTATTGCCACCGACCCTATAAGGCTGTTTGCGCGTCCAATGCCAACATCATAACAGGGGTTGCCGCTCCTCTTCCTCTGGAGCCGGTTGCGCGCGCTAGCGCGCCGAGCGGCTTGGGCGTGGTGCTTCCCATCATCGCAGTGAAGGATTTCACTCGCCGCTGGGATGAGCAGCGCCTAGGCTACGCCAGCTAGTCGAGGCGGCAGCACCGCTGCAGGTATTGCCCAGTGCCCGGCAAGACAACCTGGTTCGAGGAAGGCTACGTGGCTCCACGGAGTCTAGGGCAAGGATCCAAAGGAAGAGGATTTGAAGGATCCCGCCAATATCTCTATCTTTCTATGAAATTTGGAGATGATCACTGCAGATGATCGAATTACAGGTACTGGTCCTCGGCGAAACTGGACGCTTCGTTGAACTACTATGGAATAGGCAGCCCAACCACACAACAAAGCCAACCGAGCACGTTAACTAGTTACATCTATACATCCAGTCGTGTCCCAAGAGAAGCATTCCTTGGGTCAAAATGAAAGGACTTGGAAGGTTGCAACCTTCCCCGTTTTCAAAGGTTATCGCTCCAATTATCCACTCTCGACTTGTGGAAAACCTGAAAGAAAACACCTCCCACGTAGTATCGAAAAGCAGCAGCATTGAGCTACCAACAGATACCCCTACGTACATACATACATACATGCATGCACTCTTAACAAACTTTCAACTACTATCTTCCTCGGAGAAGGAATACCCAGGATTCGGATTGTGCTACGGAGTACTCCGTACTCCTTCAAATGTTTCAAATATTCACCCCACTTGAACTTCCCTCCAAACTGCAGACCTGCGGCTAAATCACGACCTACCGCAAAAGTACATACTGATGATAACTCGGGCCTGCTTAGAGGGGATTTTACACCGCAAGCGCAACTTTTGCCCTCCTCTATAGGCCGTTTAACGCACCATCAATGACTCCATTTATCGAGCTGGAAAATTTTTTCTCAAAGCCATTTCGTCCCGGAGGAATTTCTAGTATTCGCGGCACGGATATCCACCCGCCCTCTCATAAGACGAAGAGAATCCAACGGACCACTGGCAAGGTATATTCCTGGGATCCTTCATCTTAACAATCCATAACAAAATCTTTGGGTTTCGTACTTGGCTCACTGTAGAAGCAGTTGGCTTTCAAAACCCGGAGGAAAAATTCCACCTGTCAGCTTCACCAACAACTTCTTGGGAGAAGCTTCGGCTCAAGGTTTTGGAGGGTTTAAAAGAATATCTCTCTTCCACCTGAACGTTACCGTGAGGTCAGTTACAGACCCTGCCACTAAGTGTACTTGCCTAAAGACTGGTTCGACGACGAACCCTTTCCAACAATGCGCAATAGGAGGGTGCATGTGTTGCCGTCCAAATGGGAAATTGGATTTACCCATCTTCGCCAATCCCAAAAACGGATGGCTTGGGTCACCAACAATACATTCTCACGCTGGCTCATACTTTATACTGCTGAGCAAAGGCTCCCCGCTGGCTGAAGCTCTCAGTCAATTGGATCCTTCCCTAGTAATCCATTACGAGTCCCAACTCGCAATTACGATCAGGGGCAAAGGATCCATGTTGGAAATTTTACCAGACGATATATAAAAAGCCACAGATTGCCCTTCTCACCGATCATCTCGTTCTTCAAAGCAATACCATTGTTAAAGGCTCTGCTGAGCTACTCATACCCGACACAAGATGATGTCGAATAAGTTGCTCCTTCTTGCTCTTACCCTCCTTCCATGGGCTTCTACTGCCTTTGCCGCCCCTCCCCCAGCCCGGTACGGCGGTCCTAGCGATCCATCGCAACACGATGGTCTCGCGGGTTCATGGGGCTCCGAATCTTATGGGCATCCTCCCACCAACCCATACCAGGAGCCTTCGCCCGGAAACTATCCGCCTCAAAAACCATCGACCCCAGAGAAACATCCCGACGAAATTCCCCCTCCAAAATCACCAAAGCCAGACGATGATACAGTCTGGGGCAACCCTAACGGACCCTACCCCCCGGGCCAAAATACCACTGTTCCGCCAGCCACCGCCCAAGGCAATGGTGCACCGCCTCCAGGAAAGCCGTCCACACCCGGATGGGCGCTATTTGAACCTTCTTGGAGACCGGCGGGCAAGCGGTCTGCATGTTCTGACGTCCAAACCTTACATAGCAAAAGGGGCTGGGTCGTCATACAATATTCGGTGTGTATCTTGAATCATGGAGGGGGCAAAATTGACATGTTGTTGTATTTCATCCATGCCCAATTTTATTACAAGTTCAATTGGTATGCGGCTACCAAGGTAGCGCCGTTCGACTATAATATAAAGGGGACTTGGACAAGCCCCAAAGGACTACTTCCGCAAGCGGTCGAGTATCAGAGCGTCTGGGCCCCTGAACAGGGCTTTATCAAAATTGGAGATGTTGCCGGCAAGACTGGAGACTCGGCGAGATTTGAGTGGGACTTCAATTCCTGGAAAGGTACATTCTATACTAAGGACGCCGAGACTAGTGGCCATGGTCGTTGGGATCTTGACAAAATTCCTCCTCCAGGTGACTTCACAAGGTACGCGAACCACACAGGGAACTGAACTTAGCCATCAATGGGAGGACCAAGTGGTTAATGCTGTAAACAATGCGCATGGGCAGAAAATGGCTATGGTCACCTAATGTATGTATGTACATACTGTATGTAATTGATTGGAAGAAGTAATTGTGCCCTATCATACCCAATAAAACACCTAATTGATAAGACCTCAGGGTTCCTAAGTGAACGTCGTTTGGGCTGTTAAATAGTTAGTTACTAGGGGAATCAGGAAGGCTGGATAAGCCTAGATGAAACAACTAACTAGATCAGATAACTAGTTACCTAGTTAGGTAATCATCATTCTACTTGGCATGGTTGAGGCAGTAACTAGTTACCTAGGTAGGCTTTGCGCCGATCAAATTATCACCGCCACACGATGTTGTTATGTAGCCATGGAGCAACTAACTAACTTACATACTCAGTTGCATTGAAGTCCTATTCAAGCCGTAGTTATGTAGGTACTCCGTAGGTACGGAGTACTCCCTAGATGTTGGGTCTTGAGGCTAGTCAACTGTAAAATGGCCCATTTGGTTGGTTGGACCGTCAGATCTTCCCGCGAGGCAACTTGCACCGAACATCCATTTCATTATGACAACATCCGAACAATATCAGATCAGCTCATTCAAAAGGCATCAAGACGCCCTTTCCTACCACTGACTTCTAACTGCATGCCCTTCTAAATCTTCATTCAATGCCTGGTGCCGGCTTGGTATCCATCAACCTAGCATTCTAGCCAAACGGCCTTGTTCACAACGGTTAAAGAAATGGCGCGAAGCCCTATTGCCCACGGCAAACCAGATTCCACCATTGACGGTAGCCCCCATGGAATGATTGATGAGGAACACTTTAGGAGGAAGAATCAATTTGCAGAGGATGAAGCCTCGGCCGCGCAGCTGCATACACCTCCCTCCCCCGCCTCACCACCCACAGGCATCTCGTCACTTCATCCCCACTCTCTCGATCGCGGAATGCCATCACCCATAGCCCAGGGCACGAGACATCCATCTATGGCCCCATCATCCCCCAGCCGGCCCCTTTCGACTTCTCCTCGTATTCATTCACCTGCCTCGTCTCAGATCTTCGAACGCAGCGTCCAGGAAGATATCGGTCCCTCACAAACCTCCCCCGCGATTCCATCCCACATCATCACGGAGAATTACATCCCTCCGATTTTAGATGCATCTTCAGCTGCACTGACCGATGAACGCCTGGATCCGGACTCTGTCGAAATCGTCACCCACACTTGCCACCAGCCCGCCTTAACTGTCACTGGCGGTCAACCAGACCAGCCTCTCTCCGCCTCCTTCCATGATGATACCATCCATCAGCGCATTATCGATGCTGAAGACTCGGTATCGAATTATGGAGCCCCTCAAGATCCAGCCGATGTCAGACGACTAAGTTTTGTTTCTTTTGCCGACGTTGTCCTCGGTGAACTCGCCGAGACCGACCAGCTCACTGCACAGGACTCCTACATTGGAGGGCAAGGCACCTTGTCTACTAGAACTAGGTCTCCCTCTCCTTTCCGCTCTCCGGTAGCGTTATCTCACAATCATGGTACAACATCTCCTACCGGAATACGGATGTCTGACATCTCTCCCCATCGTGGAAGTGCTTGCCCCGGAAGCCCTACCCTTGGGTCGCACAGCCCATCAACGGGCACTTTTGGACCTGGCGATTTGAGTATTCAAACTATGAGACAAGCTCTTCATAGGTCGGAGAGTGGAGATCTTGGTGCATTTAGAAGCTGACAGGCATGGTCTTATCGTGTGTGCAGGTCACCCGTAATTGAACTTTTTTCTTTCCCCGCTATCTTTCCTTCAGACCACTGGCATTGGTAGGCTGAAACCATGCGAGTCATGCTACTATCAAGTCTAAACTCATCTGGGATTGTATTTTGGCATTTGTATGGCCCTACTGGAGGAATTGATGTCCCTGGGCAAACATATTGCCAGCCCGGGTATGAAGAGATGGCTGTCCCTTAACACTCTCAACAGTATATCAACGATTTTATCAGCAAAGTTGACTCCTTTTTCAATGCCAATTCTCCCCTTTGGATGTATTAGTCCAGATAATTCTTCGGGTCCTTTCACTTCTGATAGAGCACAGTAATAATCGGAGACTTCCTGCCAGGCTGGACAGAGAATGCTGGTTGTTTCTTGAGAGGATTATGTATTTACAACCTGAAAGTTTCTTCCTTAAATACACATATGCTATCAAGGACATTGTCCGCTACTTACTACCATTCTTATGCCATGGGCTTTTTTCAGGATTTAAGCCATGTTTTTCTTGATCCAGTCAACATACTCGCCAACTCTAGTATATATCGATCCCTTAGGAGTAGCACAGCGCAGACCTCCCGACACGACTCCTACTAATTCATTCGTTTTGCCAGTACCAGCATACAAAGGCCCACCGCTATCCCCATGACAAGAGGCATATCCCTCTCTACCCGCACAAATCATATTATCTGTGATCTGTCCAGGATAAAACTCGACGTTGCATTTTTCACGATCAGTGACAGTCTGCGCCACAAAGAGCAACGTTTCAGAGGATGGCCCCAGGTAAACTGTTCTTCCCCTATTTGGCTATGAGCATTGTTCTGACATGGGCTTTAACAAGACGAAATACATACCAGCCTGCCAATGTCGCAAGCGCTTTGGCTGCAAGGTCCGATCCTTGAGCTGGGAGCTTGGCGTATTTGATATCAGTGCTCTCGTCGATGGGCCCAGCTAGCTTGAGGATAGCAATGTCACCGTTGTGAATTGAAAGTCTCGGAAGCCATGTCGGATGGGTGGTTACTTTCGTAACATTGACTACGGTTCCGCCAGAATTCCACTTCTATCGACAGGTAAGTACAAGCTAGGATGTGTCAAAAATGATACCTTACCAACGATCCCGCGCGGACTTGAAGGCCCTTTTTGAATTCCGTTTTGTCCACACAATGGGCTGCTGTGAGGACTGTCTCGGCGCCGATCAAGGTAGCTGCACAATGCCGCTTGCCGTTCAGGGTGAGAGCAAGAATCGATGAAAATTGGCCTGATTTTGCCTCTGTTCCACCGACAATTCCAGAGGGAGGGCGGGAAGGAGGCGTTGCTGCCAATGAGAGACCTGGCAGGACAAGAAGTCCAACGACTGCAAGTAGTCTGACCATGATGCGCGAGTTCAAGTCCAAGATCAAGCGAAGGGATCTTTTTGGTGTATTTGGTTTGGAAAGAATCAGTATAACCAGTGGGGGAAAAGACAGCCTTTATAGCTCTTTGATGTCGCATTGCCTGACCTGATAACTCACACTGGATGATGACCCAGAGAACAAGCGAGGTATGAACAACGAATGATCATACCATTTTGGGGAATACAAAGAGGAGAAGAGGGTAGGAATGCAACATTCCGCACAAGGTACGGCTTGGACAATAGCCAAGAGTACATGTAAGTAGGAAATATGTTCTGCGGCAGATAGGGTATATTCGTCGTAAATTCGACCAGAGAAAACTTCAAAGGTTCTATAATACTGAGCAATCTGAGGCACCCGTGGGAAAATCACGAAGAGCTGTAGTGTTGGCGGCCTCAGCAGCATGACACTGTGCTCGAAGTTCGTCTATATGCTGCCAGTATCCTGTAGCGGTAGAAGGTAAGTAGAACCGCGAACAGGATATCAATTTCCGCATTCAGAAATGTCCCCGGGAAGAACCATCGAGTGGAGTCCAGCGGGCGGGTATCTGTAGCCCGATATTTTATTATCAGCATCGGCTCTTCCCGTGATTGCCATGAGGGTGCCGGGTGAGTGAGGGATCAGAAATGAGGGATATGTGTAAATACATGCTCCACACAGCGCAGGTACCTTGGAGTCACAGATTTCGGGACAAGAAGCGACCAACTCCCCCAGGAGATTCGGCATATCCGGATAAAGGGATATGGGTGCCCCATAGCCATGTGGAGCGGAGGTAACATATAGTTACATGGTCTGCTATTCCCAGTTGCCAGCTTCAAGGGAGGTTTTCTGTTGGCAGGTTGGGGGTTGACAAGGAACAATTCTGTCTGCTTCGATGTACGTATATACATACGTATGAGAGTGCTCCACAAACGGGTAGGTCCAGCATCCACTAAAGAGTCGATTCGTGAATGATGATGCGCACAGTTCAAAGTGGGTGCTATTCGGACCTCATATCTAGGTCTGCCGAGGGCTCGTACGGCTGAGCAGTCTCCTCTCATCATTTTCGAATCCTCGAATCGACCGAACGTCCAGACGACATGCTTCTGCATGTTATCTTGTTAATCTCTTGATTGACCATGACATCGAAGTCGGTCAAAGTCCCAAGGTCGTGGAAGGGGCAGGGATGGAACTGTGGGGCACATAGTTAACTAGTTAACTAACTAGTTAAACCCAATTGAATATGACTGATAACAACTTCCATAGTTAACCTTGTTGCGGGGTTGTAAAATTTTATCGGCCTCCCCCCAACTAGTAAGTTACCTAGATAACTACTCCGTACCACCAGATTATTATTACTAGAGTCTCTCGTTAACTTGAATTTCCTCTGTTCAAAAAAACCCAATGGCTTGACCTTTGACAGCCCCTCTTTCACTCCACCTACAGCTATTACATTCCGCATTGTCGCAACAACGATGGCCAAAGTCCACCTGCTTGATTATGTAGCGGGCAATGTTCGGTCTCTTGCCAACGCAGTTGAGAAGCTGGGATTTGAGATAGAATGGGTCCATACTCCCGAGGATGTTAGGAAGGCTGATGTTAGCAAATCCCAACTTTTTTGAAATCAAATCCACCGTGCTAATGGCCTTCCGCACCAGAGATTAATAGTTCCTGGCGTTGGCCATTTTGGCCACTGTGTAACCCAGCTTTCCAACAAAGGATTTTTGGAGCCGATCAGGGAACATATTCTGTCAGGAAAACCATTCATGGGAATTTGTGTAGGCCTCCAAATTCTGTGCCAAGAATCCGCCGAAGCCCCTGGAATCAATGGCTTAGGCCTAGTCCCAGCGACCCTTAGACGTTTCGAATCTTCAACGAAAAGCGTACCACATATTGGTTGGAATTCGGCGAAATATGATGGTAGCGCCCAGTTTCAATCGCGTACATTTGGTGGGCTGAGTCCGGAGAGCAAATACTATTATGTTCATTCGTATGCTATCCCTTACACCCAGGAGATCTTCGAGGCGAACGACTGGTCTGTCGCTACCGCGGTATACGGAGAGGAGACTTTTGTTGGCGCTATATGCCGAAAAAATGTTTTTGCTACACAATTCCACCCTGAAAAAAGTGGCCCTGCAGGATTGCGGGCCCTCCAGGCCTTTCTAACTGGTAATATGGAACTGTCTGGAATTTCGCCAAACGAAACTGGGTCACAGGGCCTCACACACAGGATAATTGCGTGCCTGGATGTTAGGGCTAACGATGAAGGCGACCTAGTGGTCACAAAAGGTGATCAGTACGATGTGCGTGAGAAAGCTGAAGAGCAAGGCCGAGGAAAGGTCCGGAACCTTGGTAAGCCGGTCGATATCGCTAGGAGGTACTATCAACAGGGTGCGGATGAAATCGTGTTCCTGAACATTACCTCATTTCGCAACTGTCCAGTCGCTGATACCCCGATGCTCGAGGTGCTTCGTCGAACTGCCGAGACCGTCTTCGTACCACTAACAATTGGGGGTGGAATCAGAGACACTATCGATACCAATGGTACCCAGGTGTCTGCATTGGATGTGGCGACCATGTATTTTAAATCAGGTGCGGACAAAGTCAGCATTGGGTCAGATGCTGTTACTGCAGCTGAGCAATACTATGCATCGAACAAGCAGCTTTCGGGCACTACGGCGATCGAATCTATATCGAGCGCTTACGGCAATCAAGCAGTCGTGGTTAGTGTCGATCCCAGGCGGGTGTATGTTTCGAATCCAAACGCAACCCAACACCATACTATTCGGACTCAATTTCCGAACCCCGACGGGCATCAATATTGCTGGTATCAATGTACGATCAAAGGTGGTAGGGAAGGGAGGGATATGGACGTCCGGGAGTTGATTGAAGCCGTTGAAGCAATGGGAGCAGGAGAAATTTTACTCAATTGCATCGATAGGGATGGAACCAACAGTGGGTTCGATCTCGAGTTGATCAAAGATGTGAAGTCCTTTTCAAAAATCCCCATCATCGCGTCAAGTGGTGCTGGGAAACCAGATCATTTCAGGGAGGTGTTTGAACAAACAAAAGTTGACGCTGCTTTGGGCGCTGGCATGGTAAGTATTGATTCAGCCAGAAATGGAACTCTTGCTAACAGAGATGCAACAGTTCCACCGCGGAGAGTTCAGCGTATCTGAGGTAAAGCATTGCCTCCAGCAAGGCGGTTTACTTGTTCGAGACTTTGATGCGGAGATCGAGCCAGGGAGCTGATACATCCGTATTCAACTGGTTCACACACAGATATCCGCATTACACGCAGATCCCGCTCGCTCTGCTTGCTAGCCACTTCATGAATCAAATCTCTGGCATTCGCGCATAGCGCCATATAAGGGTGAAGGCTGTTGTTAGCTATCCATCCTATTCCAAAAATGATAGAATGCGGAGCTTTGTGATTCTAATTGAATAGAGTAAAAAACCATGTCAATTAGATAGAGAGCTTGAAAAAAGCACATAACAGTGCGTAGAAAAGTTTCGTAAGCATTGTTTGTGTTAGCAATTTGAGAATTGAACTGTGATATTAGCTGGATGAGAAAATAAAAAGTGAGAAATATCTGATGAGGTCCCTGAAGATGGTAACTACCTAGATGGCGGGGCTGAGGCTGAACTTTACCATGTTGCGGGTGGGATAGGTAGGAGAGTATGCTGGAGAAGCAATCGTTGGATTTGATTTACCCAAGGTAGTCAATATGCTTCCGTGCGTAACTTGGGGTCATGACGGTCGAAGAATGAGCACCTCGGCAACTGGAGGACGGAGTACGGAGGAGTGACCTGGCAGTCGCGAGTCGCGGATCGCGAGCTTGCGATAAACACCAGTCCACGTGATTTGGAGGCTTTTCTACGTCAGATCGGATGGAGGGGCTTGGCAGTATAGCTCAATTTGGACTAGCGCCCTATGAGCCCGAGCCCGCAATGCAGGAAAGCTCCAGGCTGCCCAGGGTTCACTGGAACCTAGAAATTTGTTATTTGATTTGATTTGATTGTTCTCTACGGAGTACTCCGTATCAACCTTCCTTTATGCTGCTTGAATACATATGTAGATGATTTGAAGCCTTCAATATACCCAATGCTCATATCCAATTCTTACTCTCCCGTTTACAAGTTCTGGAAATAGACGGAAGAACCTTTCAATACTGGAATGCATAATAAAACCTTTCTATCCTGTTCTTAGGCACAACATCACCGTGATGCGATGACTGACACGCCTCGCCTAAAGTCGGCCTTTCCCCGAACTCCACATGCGAACCGTGGAGTTCATGCAACTCCGCGTCGCCCTCATACTCTCTTCCAAAATGCTTCCGCCGCGACTGATGCTGCTTCGACCGTGAATCGCTCGGCTGAAGTTAAGACGACTCCGTCCGATTCGCCGTTTATCCCGCGTGATGTTATCGATGTGCCGTCGCAAAGACTTTACGCGCTAGCCTTCTATATTGCGCTGAACTCATGGCGATTCTATGAATACTGGAAGGCTCCAGATGACCTTGACTCTACTTGGCTCTTCTTAAAATGGCTTTCAATCGATGCCGTATTCATATTTGGCCTGCCTAGCTTAAGAATCCCCTGGCTTGAATGGGCGTTTTCTACGTCGCTCGCAATATTCATGTTCCATGCCCTCGCCAATACATTTCTCATGTTTCGCATCCCGGTGAGTACTCGCCAATATTCCTTACGGTTTCGAGTGACTAATGGTTATTAGATTCCATTCGACACATGGATTGCCGGTCTCCTTAAACTCGCCTATGATAGAGAACTTTCGATTACAGAGCGAAGAGTGAAACCGGCAGACATACTACATAATTCTTCACTGATACTTGGCAAGCAGATTATCCATATTCTTCCAGAGGGGTTAGAGCCATTGATCCTTTTTTTTTTCGTATCGCGTAAAAATTAATGATGTTTTTCCCTCTTTAGGTCGGCTCTGCTTAATCCCGATCGACTCTCATTCTGTCTGTCCGATTCCCATCCTGTGGTGAACCTACCGATACGCGTAAATCAAACAACTCCCACCCTAATAGAGCTCTTGCGATTTGATCTGGAGGCGGAAAAGAATGAAACAATTACGATTACGTCAAAGGTCGTAAAGCAGCTGAAACGTCAAGCGGATAAGGCAACTGGGGATTCCGGTCCACTTGGCCCTCGAGACTTGCTATACCCTGTCAAAAAAGCAGGTGTGTATCGCCTTCGGCGAGTGGTAGATGAATCAAACCTTGAAGTGCATCGCAAGTCTCATGATACGGCTGTCGTTACCTGTCCTAAGGCTTTCATGCGCCAATCTCCGGTGCATAAATGCAAAGGAGAGCTTTCGAATCTTACCTTGGAAATTCAAGGAACGGCCCCCTTGAAAGTAAAATACAGCCGTTTACTAAATGATGTCGATCATGGCGTGTCTTATCAAAATATCCAGCCCGGAAACCTCTCGCCTGCCCACGCTAATCAAACCCTTCTTGAAAAGCCCGAATTCTCGTGGGCTAAAAGGCAAAATTTTCATCTGCCCTTGAATGAGTCTCTTGATATCGAGGGCGAGTGGATATATACCATCGATGAGGTGCACGACGGCTGTGGGAATGTGGTTAATTACACAAAATTCACAAACAATGACCCAAGTCTAAGCAACGACCCGCAATCAAGAAGATTCCTCGTTCATGAGCGGCCTCAAGTCTCCTTTACGGGATGCAACGCCCAAACGTTCCTCAAAGCGGCGAAAGGTGATGCGGTTATCCTCCCAGTCCATTTCCATCAGCGGTCAATTTTCCAGTCAACCGATACACCCTTCAAGCTGGAATATTCATTTAACAGTGAGCTTAAAGATGAAAAAGCCTCGAAGCCTGAACTATATGACGCTATTATGAGAGATACCGAGGATAAACCTCGAGTAACGAAACCTGGCTGGTATGGCTTGCTCAGTGTTTCGAGCCAATTTTGCTCTGGGGAGATACTGGAACCATCATCGTGTTTTCTCCATAACCCTCCTGAACCGCAGCTGTCCGTCCGGAAAGAGAATGTTTATGACAAATGTGCGAATCACTCGGTCGGGCTTTCTTTGGACCTGGATCTCATTGGCACGCCCCCTTTCAAAGTGCGGTATTCTGTGGAGCATTCCAAAGGTATCCAGACCAAAGTCTTAGCTGTTGATAGCCTTCGTGGTCAGCTTGAACTGACGCCTGCCGAGGCCGGCCACTATCGATATCAGTTCCTTGATATCTCTGACGGCGTGTATCAAAGCAGATCTTTGAAGGATAAGGTCCCGATCCTGGAACAAACTGTGAAACCCCCGGCTTCTGCTCGGTTCGTAGGCTCTGTTTCGAGCCGGAAAGCGTGTTTTGGTGAACCTATAGCAATTGACGTACAATTTCTTGGAGAATCACCATGGGAATTGCAATACGAACTGATTCACAATGGCAAACGTGCTAAGTTCAGCATAGAGAGTGTCAGTGAGACATCAACTTTGACGGTAGACGGTTTAAAGGAGGGCGGAGATTACACTCTTGGACTAGTCAGTGTTCTCGATAGGTCAAATTGCCGGCGATCTTTGAACGAGGAGATCAAGATCGAAGCCAGACCAAAACGACCTCGCGCTGCTTTTGGACAACTCGATGGGAAGCGAGCTGTTTATGCTTTGGAGAAAAAGAGGGTGGATCTACCTTTAAGATTAGAGGGCGAGGCTCCGTGGAGAGTCGCTTTTCATAATTTGGACCACGCGAAGCCGGTCGTCGTTGAAACAGTCCTATGGAATGAGAATAGTTTGATGCAAGCAGAAAGCCCTGGCAGATACCAACTACTGTCTGTCAGTGATGCTACCTGTCCTGGGTCGGTTGACGAGACCGCAAATTTCTTCAACGTTTCATGGATTCCTCGCCCTACTATTTCGGCGATTGATGGTACGTTGCTGGACGGTTTGGACGACTTCGAAAGGGGCGAGGTATGTGAAGGCGACGAAGACAACATGGACATACAATTGAAGGGCAGCGCTCCATATCACGTCAAATACGAGCAGGTTTTCAACAGTGGCTCCGGCTCTGCCTCTAACTCAAAGTCCTTGACCGCGGCACTCCATTCGGCATCGATTCGTATGGAAACCTCAAGAGCCGGTGAATATCACTACAAATTCATGGCTATCGGTGACAACCTGTACGGGCCCGAGCACAGGCGCTCCCCTCTCTTCACCGTCACCCAAAGAGTTCATTCCCGCCCTTCGGCGCGATTTGACTCGCCAAATCGTATATATGGATTCTGCAAAGAAGGGTGGGATGGTGAAGAGACCATTTCAATGACATTGGAAGGGCTTCCCCCCTTTGTTATGGAGATCGGCATTCAACACAATTCTAACGCTAAAACCGACATCATCTCGATCCCCAATATCAACTCACATTCATATAGTTTGCCGGTACCAAGGCGGTATCTTGACTTGGGTCAACATGTGATCACAATACGCAAAGTTCGAGATGCGCGTGGTTGTTCGCGAACTAGTGATTATGGTTCGTCAGTGAGAATTGCCATATCCGACGTCCCTACAATCATTCCCCTGGAATCGAAATCGGATTATTGTGTTGGTGAACGACTATCATTTTCTCTATCCGGGCATGCACCTTTTTCTATTTTTTACACATTCGACGGCGTTCATAGGAAGGCAACAAGTCGAATAACTAATTTTCGCCGAATTGCAGAGGCACCCGGGGTATTTACCATAACCGCTGTAAGTGATGGTGCAAGTGGAAAGTGCAAAGCGCACAAGAGCATTACGAAAACCATACATGAGCTACCGAGCGTGAAAGTAAGTCGTGGCACTACCTCAGTCGTGGATATTCACGAGGGAGGGGGGGTAGATATTTTGTTTGAATTCTGGGGAACTCCTCCCTTCGAGTTTACGTGAGTAATGCCTTCAAACTGTCAGTATGGCCAAGAAAACTTACCTCCCTTTGACAGATATACGCGGAGTTCGAATGCTGCCGGGGGATCCAAGCCTCGCGTTCTCGAAACTAAGCATGACATATCATATGAACACACAAAGACTGTCCACGCCTCACAAGAGGGTACATATGAAGTGGTTGCCATTAAAGATAAATTTTGCTCTTTTTCCACCTTGGGTGACAAAATAGACGCACGAAAATAATTAGAGGTTTTTTATATAATTCGTCAATTCAAAATATTTTACACAGTGTTTAACCTATCATGTCAATCTCGCGATACCTTCCAGAAGATTTCCACCCAAGGAGGCGATCTCGCATAAAGTCGCGTCCTTATTTAGGATCACGGAGTCTCCAGAAGTACCCTGTGAGGTTGTGGGTTTTCTTGAGCGGGCCGCTTTCAAGCTAAAGGGCCGGGGTTGGGAGATGTTCGGTTTCCACAAACCGGCGATTACCTTTGGCTCACCACCGTGGAAGAACAAAACATCGTTTCCATAGCGCCTATCAAGTTCTGACAGTAAAGCTTCGACGTGGACTGCATGGCACACTGGCGAGTCCCGTGAATGTTTACGCAAAGATTGCCTTGAGTTCGCTTTGCGATTACGGAGGTGAAGCAAAAAGTCATAGTCTTTGAGGGAAGATTTGAAAAGGTCCGAATAAGATAGATCGGTCCCCATTTTCCTCGCACGGCACATTGCTGCTTTGGCAAGGGCTGAAATTCTCGAAGCAATAACCTTTGGTGGCTTTGCCTGCTGGGTCCAAGTGATACCGTCAAGGTCAACTGGAGAGGCAACTACCAGGCTAACCGTGTTCATGAGGGGGTCGATTTTGCGCCAAGATGCAAAGTTGGTGTTCATGTGATCCTTGTCAGATCGAGTCATTTCAGAAGGGTCAAGTACAAGGGGTTCGTGCAACCAATCCCATTTTGAAAGGAGATCAAGACTATGCAACAGGCCTTTTCCGAGACTCAATGGTGTTGACCACGAGTGTGGGTTGAGAAAAACGTAACAGACCAGTAGTTCCAACGTTTCCTCGCAAAAATGTGACTCGACGAGATGTGAACCAACCCAGAACTTGAAAAGACGAATCGTGGGTGAAAGCAATGGGAACCGTGTTGCTAGGTTCTGAACCATCTGCGTGTGTTGTATCTGATGCCTAAAAAGACGTCTGTGAGAGGTGATGGCAGAAACGAGCTCATTTCTGCCCTGACCTACAGAGCTTATACTTCGCAGCTTTTCCAGGAGGTGGATTTCTTCATCTTCATAGTAGATACGAACACGAAAGGTTATTTCAAAGGCTACCCCAATGTCGAGAAAAGCAATGTTTTGAATCCGGCCATGGTAACTCTCGAGCCCCACTTTACAAAAAATGATATCGTCCTCATGCTCCAATAGCTCCTTGATCTTTATCAAAAACGATAGTTTCGTCATTTGAATCGCTACGAGGTCATTTGGCCATCGTGTTGAGCCTTCAAATTGAAGAATAACATCCACTGGCTCTAATGGCTCACGATGGTCTCTCGGGGCTGAAGTTTGGCGGAGAATCGGGCTTGCTGGGAATAGGTGATGAAATTCAAGGGGCAGCCCATCGAGGTTCCGAAGTTTGTTTTCGAGGGTATTAAAGGCACTTGTGATGGATTCGAAAGGAATTGCTGGTTTCATCAAATGTTGGATTGACGAGAAAGTATTCGGATTCAGAGCCGAAAACATTATATCATCTTTTCGTAGATCAAAATGTCGGCAAAGTATATAGGTTATAAGCTGATGCACAGGCGGCTCGTCCTCATCCTGCCCTTGAGACCACACTAAACTTTCTGCTATAACTCCGTCTTTAAACCGCCGTAGTTCGGCCTTGTCACCCCAGAACACTCGAAAAGCTTTGCAGCCATTGCTGTCTTCCGCCAATGGGCCGCGATCAACCGTCCGATGTAAATTTTTGGGATCGAGTAATAAGCCCACTTCAACGTTTCCAGAATAGTGTTCGTCCTGACTCAACTGGACCGACCAGCGACGGTCACCGCCGTTTTCATTGAGGTGAATGAGTTTTGCCCTATCACCTAAAGCCCTAGAGAGAACCCCATAGATAGACGGCAAGCAAGAAGACTTAACAGGCCGAGGAGAATGGGTTCTTGCTAAGTTCAACGTGATACACTCATCAAATTGGCACAGTGGATAGTCCACCCGGTAGACGAAAATATTATCAAATTTGGTTAGGTCGCTCGCATTCAACATCTGTAAAGTCATGGTTGCTTCGTGGCGGAGTAAACTGTACGACCAGGGGGTCATCTTAAATAACAAATTCAAATCTTGGGAGGAGTCGAATAAAATGGGATAACCTTGCGAAGATTCCGTGTTGCGCCGCCCATCCTCGAAAAGCACTAATGGCGTGGTTAAATCCCTTGCGCTCAAAAACTGTATCACAGCCCTGAATAATTGGTAAGGGCTGTAAGTTGTTGAAAGAAGAGGCTTTTTGCTTGACAGCCCAGTTCTTAACAACAAAGCAATCAAGATAGACCATTCGAAGTGCCCAAAACCTCCTTGCCCCACTGCAGATCCAAATCCGCGTTGACGAAGCCAAACCCGCCCCAACAAACAAGCATCCCGAAACGAGGAGCAAGTGCTAGCGGTATCATGTAGAGTTTTGGCATATGAAAGAACAGAGGATTCTGACCGGAGTATGGAAGTAAAAGAGGACTTCAATGTTAACGGACCCCTTACAGCAGGAGTAGCCGGACGGCGGGTATGGGAAAATGGTGTCGACTGGGAGATAGGGAATATGTTAGGGTCGATGGTCGTGATAATGCGAATAGTTAATCTAGGATCATTCTTGTTGCTAGTTTTCTCGATTGGCACAACAAGAATAGTTGGCCGCGATCTGTCGTCATCTTGATAGCAATACGTTACCTCATACTTAGGTTCTTGAGTCAATGCTGCTGCCAGATAAGCGATATAAAAGGCACGCTTGTAAAAGTATCTGTTGTCCAGAAAATCATTCTTCTGCAATATACTCGATGGAATTGTGATCGCTAAGTCCACCACAAGGGGACGTCGATCGTTTGAGATGCTTTTCAGGGCATAGCTTCCCACAACATTGATCTCTGCGGGTCGAGCATACTCGAGCATAAACTTGATATCGTTCTGGGGCCCGGGCTCTGGAAGAGGAATAGCTACACCAGCTCTTTGCCGCAGATCTAGTTCAGCTGCCTCAACTGATCTTGGAGCTCCCTCGGGAATGTTTTCAATTGTATCCTTGAGCTGCTGTAAGACTGTCTCCGTGGATTTAGACGGTAACTTCTGAGTTGGGCGGAGATGAGAAAGTAATTCTTCAAGCTGAAATTGGAAGCGGTCATGTTGCATATTTGAAACGGGCATTTTAGATTCGAATCTCGACTGGGTTCTGCTTGAACGTGCTGTGCCCGAGCGGGATACATCAGCGGTAGTCTTTCCACAGCTCGGCTCTTCCCCGCTAAGTTTTCGTCTTTTGGGGGCCGACATAGACATGCTGGATTTTTGGTTGTAGCATAAAAAAAGGGCTCCAACCCGGGAAGCAATTAGTTAATCAGAAGATTAAGTGCTCGTGGGTCACCCGAGATTGGGCCGGAACTAATGAAGTTGTCGAGCTTGAAGGAAGGATCGTATGGAAATCTCTGCTGCTTGGATGTTATTGGAAGCAAAGCTGTCAGAAAATCCCCTACTTTGTTATCACCGGATTGTCCGTGTGGGAGACTCTGTCACATGACTGCAAAAAAAAACCCGGAGGCCTTTTTCAATGCTAATTGGCTGCTTTACTAGACCTGTCAGGAATTCTGAGCTGTGATTTGTTAGCTTAGCTGACATAATCCTCTGCTTTATTATGTATGGATGGTTGGATCTGAGCCGATTTGTCATCAGGTAACTTCATGATGCTGATTGGTTAGTATTATGTAATGTTTAGAAATAGATTACTTCTATTAATTAAATAAGATATATATAATTCTACACTTATATAAGTAATTTATCTTATTAAAAAGATTTATTAAAAATATCTGCAGTTTATATAAAGTATTAAATTTTTAAATTAAATTAAGTAAAAATTTAAAAAATATTAATTATTTAAGTTAGTTAATTATATTTTAATAAGTAAAAATAATAAATATAAATAATTTTATACTAATATATACAGAAATAATTAATAAAAATATTATATTAAATAATAAATATAATAAGTAAATTTAATTATATAATTTTATTTTATAAAAAGTATAATTATTTATAAAAAATAATTAATTAATTTTTGAATAATTAATATACATGCATTTTATACTTAAGTAAAATTATAATATTAGCTTATATAATAAAAAATTAATATAAAAAATATTTTTTTAATTTAAAAATTTAAAATATAAATATGTATAAAATTTAAATATTTTAAATAATATTTAATTTAAAATATTATATATTTATAAATAATAATATAATATATAATAATTAAATTTAATTAAATTTAATTATTAATATTTTAAGTTTTAACATATATATAAATATTAAAATAATAAATATTTTTATTTTAAATATTAGAAATAATTTTATTAATAATAATATTTAATTATTAATTTTTATAATTTTAAATATTAGTTTATTATATATATAATTAAAAGAATAATATTTTATATTATTATTATTTATTAAATATTTTTCATATAATTTATAATAAAAATAAAAATAAATTTAAATTTTAATATAATTAATTTTTTATTATAAATAATAACTTAATACTAATAATATAATGAAATAATAAATAACTTATTTAACAGCTAGAAATCTGCTTATTTAATTATTTTTTAAAGTAAAATAATAAGTAATTTAATTATAAAATTTTAGTATTAAATTATTTAATTAATATAATAATTTACAAGCTAATAAACTAATAGCTAAAAATTAAAAATAAATAAATTATTAAAAATTATATTTATAAAAGAAATTTATAAATTTAATATATTAATTTAATTTATAAATAATAATATTAATAAATTTAATTTTATAAAAAATTTTAATTAATTTAATTATAAAAAATAAGATAATAATTAATTTAATTATAAAAAATAAGATAATAATTAATTTAATTATAAAAAATAAGAAAAAAAAATAAAATTAAAAAAATTAATATTTATCTTAATATCAGATAAAAATTAATATTATTTTTTTATTTATAATAATTTTCAGATCTAATATTAATATTTAATATTAGAATTTAATAATAAGCATGCATGAAATTATTCATTTAAAAAGTAATAAAATTATTAAACTTTTTCTGAAAATTAGTATTAGTATTATTTATTTATTACATGCATTTAGAATCTATATTTTTATTTTTATAATTATTTTAATTAATATTATTATTAAATATAAATATTAATTTTTTTATTATATTAGCTTAAAATTTTAATAACTAATATTAGCATATATTTAACATTTTAAAATAACTTATTACTAGTATATTAATAATTATAAAAATACTATTAATATAAATTATAAAATAATATTAATAATAAATTTTATCTATTATATATAAAAATATTATATAAGAAAAAATTAATAAAAAAATCTTTAGTTTTTTAATTAATATAATTTATTTAGCTACATATTCATTACATTCTTCTAATAAATATTTTTATTTATTTTATATATTAAAAATTTCTTATTTTTAGTTTATAAAATAAGAAATTAATAGCATGTTAATAATAACTTAATATGATAAAGACTAGTTATAACAGTTTCTAGAAAACTAATTATTATTTTTTAACTATTTAAGATGCTATTATATTAAAGCTTCAAATTATAAATTAATAGTAAAAAAGCAAGTATAATTTAGCTAAGAATTAGAATATTTAATAATTAATTAAGAATAATACTACATGAGAAGATGATATTTAAGTAAATATTATAATTAATAAGAATTAATTCATTTAATTAATAATAGTAATATTATAATAAAAAGAGCAGAAATTTTTTTCTAATCTAAAGACTAAAGCTTTATAAAAAAAAAATAAAAAAAAATAAAAAAAATAAATAACAGTAATAAAAATGTTTATTAATAAGAAATTATAAGCTTATTTTATAAAATGAGATAAAATTAAGTTTACAGCTATTAAATTAAGAAATAATGTTTAAATATTTTAAAATTTTAAAAGAAAAATCATTAATTTACAGAATTATACATGAAGTTAATTTAAGATATTTTTTTTAAATTTAATTAAAATATTAAAAAATAAAAATTATTTAATTATATAAAAACTGCTTAGGATGATTTAATATATTACTATACTAGCTAGTTTAGTTCTTATTTAACTTAGTTTTATAATTTTTTTTATTATATAAGAGTTTATAAAATCTCATTTTTATTTATTTTCTAGTAATAAGTTCTGATTATAATTTATATATACATTTATTATATATTTTTTTTTAGCAAATCTTATTATTAGCTAATAATTTTATTTTTAATTTTTTATTATATATTTTTAGTTCTGATTTCTAATCTAATTCTTATAATTCTTATTATTTTTTTAAAAAAATAATTTATAAAATAGAATTTTTAATGCTTAATTTTTCATAAAAATTACTATTTTATTATTTTTTATCTTATTAAAAATTAATTATTCTTTATTATCTTTTATAAAAAAGTATTATAAGTTATATTTATTATAGTTAATAATAATAAAAGTTCTGATTTTATTTATTTATTTATTTTTTTTTTTTTTTTTTTTATTTATTATAGTCTTATGCAGTCTGTGACTAAGAAGACTATCTGTCTAAACAGAATTTACTAGCTATTACATACATTTAATTTTTAAATATAAGAAAAATACAGATAAACTAGGCAAATGAAATGTCTCCCCTTCTCAGAAATGAAAAAATACAAATTTTTTATCTCCGGGCATAGAGGCCCCGGAGCTAGGCCCCGGAGCGAGATCTTTGAAGCCCGGAGCGAGATTTTTTAGAGGCTACTCCAGGCATCTGATGCCTGGAGCAGAGTCCAGATTGAAAGATGTCTCAAAACCATTTTCAAGACAGGTTGTCGCGGGTGTTTTCACCAGGTAGTGGAGCCCCGGAGCTAGGCCCCAGAGCAAGATTTTGACCCCCAGAGCAAGATTTTTTAGAGGCTACTCTGAGCACCTGATGCCCGGAGCAGAATCAAGATTAAAAGGTGTCCCAAAACCATTTTCAAGACAGGTTATCACGGGTGTTTTCTCTGGGTAGTGAGGCTCTGGAGCTGAGCTCTGAAGCAAGATTTTAACCCCTGAAGTAAGATCTTTTTAGAAGTAGCTCCAGACATGCATGCCTAGAGCAAAATTAAGATTAGAAGTTCTCTAAAGTATGCTTGAAAGTGAATATTATCAGTTTATTTTAAACTTGTAAAATCCACTTTTGAGTAGTAATTCTTGTTTCTTTTAGATAAGAAATTAGAAATTTAAGTCCTAACTCAGTCTGGAAGAGTAGCTTTAATGAGAGCAAGAGAATATCTAATTCTTTTTAAATTTTTCTTCTTTTTTCCTGCTGATTCTGACACTTAATTAATAAATGCTCAGAATTTTTCTTTAACTGGTAATTTAAGTAAATATCAGTTAAATAATCAGATAATTTTTTTAAATAGAATCTGAAGTACTCATGCCCAAGCTTTAACTGAGTAATAATAAATCAGATTTCTTTAGGAACTTTTAATCTGGAAGCTTTTCATTTAATTCTTAAATTAAATTAAATATAATTATTATTCTTATTTTTCTTATTAAAGATTTCTTCATATCATTTAATTAAAGCTTGCTCATGAATTTTTCTCTTAATAAAAGAATGAGAAATATATTTTTTTGAAATGATATCTTTTATTTTTTTTTTTTTATTAATTATAGTCTTATGCAGTCTGTGACTAAGAAGACTACCTGCTTAAACAAGATTTACTAACTATTACATACATTTAAATATAAGAAAAGAAAATACAAATAAACTAGGCAAATGAAATGTCTTCCCTCCCCAGGAATGATATGATATCTTTTAATTAAGTAGCTTTTTTTACTACTTTATTAACTTTCTTATTTTCATGAATTCTCACATGAGCTGGCATCTAATATAAGTGAAATTTTATATTTCTTAATCTTTCATTTCTTAATAAAGTCTTCAGAAAATTAATATAATATAATGTTCAGATTTTAGATTATTTTTAGCAAGTCTTTAAATTTCAGCTTAACTATTAGAAAAAATTCAAACTTCTAGAATTAAATTTAATTTAGAAATTATTTCTAAAGTCTTTTAAAATGCTTTTTTAATAGCAAATAATTTAGTATTAAAAATCTTCAGATATTTTCTTAGATTTCAGAAATATCTCATATTTTTCTGAGAAACATAAATTTCTGCATCTGTATTTTCATTTTCAGATTTTAAATCATCTGAATAAATGACTAAATTATTTAATGACAGATTTTTTATCAGTTTCAGATGTTTTTTCTTAGAATCTAGCTGTGATTTCTGATCAGATTCTGGAATGCTTTTTATTTTAAAATTAATTAAATCAGATAAATTAGAATACCAGAATGCATTTTATTTAATTTTGATTTTTTCTAATTTTAAAAAAGACAGTTATTCTGAAATTAGAGAGCATAATCTAAAAACCTGAGAGAGAAATTTCTTAATCTTCTTAAATTTTTTTTTCTTTTTCTTACTTAGTATTTGCTCAACCTGCTGGATATTATATTCAGATTAATTCTAAATCAGAAATTTTCTTTAATCTAATTCAATGTTATTTAAATAAGATGAAAAGCTTGAAGAAATCTGTTTTTTAATTACATGATTTTTTAAGATTTTTAGAAATCTTATAGCATACTTTCTGCAAATTCTATTAAATCTTACTTTTATTAATAAAATTAAAGTTTTAATTTACATAGTATAAATTAGAAAAGTCTTAAAAACTTCTAGAATCTTTCTAAGAGCTTTATTTTACATTTTCTCATATTTATTTAATAAATATTTTTAATTATTTTATTAAATTAGAATATCATAATCTGCAACTGAGATTATGCAAGTAATATAAAGCTATCTCATTACTTGAAAATTCAAGTCTTTTTTAGTATTTGAAAATCTTAATAATTAATTTAAGACTCTCTCTATAGCTGTAATTTTAATTTTCACATATCTTTTAAATAAGAGCTTGAGATCCAGCCATATGCCTAGTCATCTTACTAAGTTTTTTAATTTAAATTCAAGATTTTAATTAGTAATTTAAATTTTATCATTTTCTGAATATTTAGAAAAATAAATAAGTTCTATTTTTTTCATGTTAAATTAAATTATTTCAGATTCTTATCTTTTAAGTATGATTTTCAAAACTTTATTTAGCAGCTGATAATTTTCCTTAATTAAAGAAATAGTAGCTATTAAATCAGTATTATTAATGTAACTTGAAATTTTTATTTTCTTCAGAATCTTATAATCTTTATTCTGAAATAAAAAAATAATATAAACTAAATATAAGATTGGAGAAAGTGAAGACTCTTGAGAAATTTTAATATTAATAATATTAGAATCTTTTTATCTTTTCTCATCAAAAATTAGGCTGATTTTTCTAGTTTATATGAATCAGAAAATCCATTTAATTAATAATTTAAGTATTTTTAAATTTGCTAGAATTTTAAGTAATTTATTTATAAAAATATAATTAAAAGTACTTTTAATATTAATAAATAAGACTAATGTTTTTAGCTTATTTATCTTAGCTAATTAAATATCATGTACTAGATTTAGTGCTGCATCTACTATATTAAATTACTTTTTATCTTTTAATTAATTAAAATATAATAATTTAATTATGAAGATTTAGAAGAAGAGTTTATTTATAATTATTTTTTTTATTACTTTATCTAAGTAATTTAATAATAAAATAATGCAGTAGAACTTTAGAATAAAAGAATTCTTATTTAGTTTTTTTAAAATTACTCTTATAACTTCTCTTCAGATATATAGATAATAGCCTGTTTAAAATAAAGTCTGATATAACTTAAAAAATCTATTTTTTAAAACTGAATAGATTTTTTGAAGTATATAAAATAAAATATCATCAGGGCCTGCAGCACTTGTTTTAGAATCAGAGAAAATAATTTTTTTTAATTTCAGTTTAAATTAAATCTGATCATTCTTATTCTGAATGCTGGAAATTTAATTATGATTTATTCTGAGAATTTAATTATAATTCATTCTAGTTAAATTCAGAATAATTTAAAGATTTTTTAAAAAAAGTTTTAATATAAGCATTGCATTTTTTCTTAAAGAAAATAGCAGATTTTAACTTATTATTCTCATTTAAGTAATTAAGAATAGGAGTTTTTTTCATTCTGTTATTTTTGGTATACTTATATGCTTTAAGAATCTCTTTATTTTCTGAATTTTTAAGAAAATCATTTTAATAAGTAGCTTTAGCTTTTTTAATTAAGGAGAAATAATTATTTCTTTACTCAGAAAATTCCTCATAAGTAAGATTATCAGCTTTATAATTTTTAAAAGCTTTGATTATTTTTTTTCTCTTTATTTTTAAATCTGAATTTTATCATGATTTAGATTTTTTTATAATTTTCTTTTTAGAAATGCTTTCATTCACATAAATTTAAATTAGATTTATTAGCATTTTTACTTCATATTCTAAAGCTTCATGAGTTTTAAAAACAGCTAATTATTTATACATTAAACTGTTAATTTTCTGAATGAGAAGATTATTTAGTTTTTTCTAATCTGCTTTCTTAAAGTTATAAAGATTGAAATGCAATGAATTTTTTACTAGATTCTTCTCATTTAATTTAATTATAAATTAAATGATCTCATGATCTGAGCTTGAATAAAGCTCAGAATTAATTCATCAGTTCACTGATTTATCAGTTAAATCAGAAGAAATAAATAATAAATTAATAATAAATTTTTACTGTAAATTTAGCTAGTAAAATATCTTAATATCTTCTGAATTTATCAGTTTATTTTATACTTTATAATTTAAAGATTTCAGCTAATCTACCAGCTTTTTAGCTTTTAATAAGAATGTAATTAAGAAATTTCATCAGAGATGATGAGCATTAAAATCTCTAGCTAGAATTATATTTTTCTTAATATTTAAGTTAATTAAATTTCTTTTCACAGTTTAGAAATTATTATTTTCAGCTAGTGATTTTTTATTATAGATATTAATTAATTTTAAAGTATTAAACTAATTATTTTTATCTTGAATATTTAAAATAATTAAATCATTACTTAAAATAATATCAGATCTTAAGTAAACTTGAAATCTAGATAATTTTTTTATAAAAATAATTATTTTAGATCTTAAAGTCTTATTTTCAGATAAGATGTAAAAATAAGAATTATAAAAAATAATAAAGTTATTATCTGAGCTGATTCAGAATTCTTGAAATAGAATATAATTAATTTTATTCTTATTTTTAATATCTAAATAAATGTGCATTATCATTTAATTTCTATTCATATTATTTTAAAGAAATGTGATTTTTAAAGAATTACTTAGTTATTTTTCTATCATGAAGAAGGAGTTAAGAAAATTTAAATTTTAATTCTTTTTTTATTAATTTAATTTCTTCTTTCTTCTTCAGAATCAGATTTTCTAGTTCTTTTAAGATTCTGTTTAGATTTAGATTTTAAAATCATCTTAAATTTAGCAGATTTAACTGAAGTCTAGTTTTCCTCTTTTAAATAAATGAAAATCAGCTCATTTTAAAGCTGAGTTTAGCTTTAATTTTGATTTAGTTCCTCAGCTGGAAAAATATCATTTTATTTTTATTTTTAATTTAATTTTTCATCAGCTTTTTAACTAGATTTTTGCATAGTAGATTTTAGCTTGTAAAAAATATAATTAGTACTTACAGTTTTATGATTTTCATTATATTTTGCACATTTTTTCTGAGAATAAGAGCATAATTTACTTTAAAGCTCACAAATTATATACTTATGCTTAAAAATTAAATAATTTTCTGCATAAATATCATATTTTATACTTCTTTTATAATTTCATGAAATATGATTATAAAGTTAGTAATTATAATACTAAGTCATGAATTTAAATCTGTTTTTTACTTAATTATATTCAGAAATTCTCAGAAAAATTCTAGTAATTGAGATGAATTTTAGTTTTTTAGCTTATTTAATTAATTTTATAAAAAATAAAGCAGAAGCATGAGATTTTTCTGCTCTATTTTCTTTAGATAAGAGCTAAATTAATTATTTTTTCAGAGAAATATTATTAAATATTTTAGCTTCAGATTTAAGAAGCTCTAGTTCATCTTTCTCATTAAAAATTTCAGTAGAAATGCTATAAACTATAAAATCTTCTTATTTCTAATTATTATGAACAGCTCAGTATTAGTAGCATAATGATAATAAGCATCATCAGATACTGGCCAGTCTTAACTAATTCTGAGATCAGAAGTTTAAATTTCCCTGAGGCACAT
Organism: Nannizziopsis barbatae; assembly: GCA_014964245.1. Classification (NCBI taxonomy): domain Eukaryota; kingdom Fungi; phylum Ascomycota; class Eurotiomycetes; order Onygenales; family Nannizziopsiaceae; genus Nannizziopsis; species Nannizziopsis barbatae. Next base: position 3,722,505 of record JACVYH010000003.1, read on the forward strand.
GTCTTTTTTACCTGTCAAGACTAGAAAGCATTAAAAATCAGAAGATTTCAGAATCTCTTCATATTCTTAAAAAATTTTAAATATTTCTAAATCTCATGAGCATTAATTATAAGATCTGTGGATTCTGAAAATACTAATTATAACTAGAGATTCTTTTAAAAATTATCTAATCTTGAATTCTTTAAAGAATGAGAGCAGCATATAATTATGCAGTCTAAAAACTCTTAGAAAATTAGAATATTCTAGATTTCTGTAACTTGCTCATGTGATAAGTTATTATATGCTAGATGAATATTTATGTTTCAGATAAAAATAAAGCTCAGACTTAGTTAAGTATGAGCTTTATTAAAGTCTGACAGCTAGTAATAAATTAGAATTAGCAGTTACAGAAATAATTAGTTAGTTAAAAAAGCTTAAAGCTCTGAAATCTTCAGACTTTATAAATATTAGAAAAAGTTTAGTAATGAGTAAGACTATAACAACTAATTAATAAGCTGTAATACTGAGATTAATAGCATGAAAGTTATAAGATTATAATTAAGAATTAATAATATGTAACTAATAATAAGCAGCAGCTCTTAATTAAAAATAAGCAGAAAATTAATTAAGAGACTTAAGAGAACAGTTTACAGTAGTTAGTTATTATAAGCATTATATATAATAGCTTAAGATATATCTTCTAAGTCTGACAGAAGCTATTTTTTCAGACTGAGTTAGAGCTTAAATTTCTAATTTCTTATCTAAAAGAAACAAGAATTGTTATCTGAGAATGAATTTTATAAGCCTAAAATAAACTGATAATATTCATTTTTTAAATGTATTTTAGAAAATTTGCAATCTTAATTTTACTTTGAGCATGCTACTTCTAAAAAAAATCTTACTCTGAGAGTTAAAATCTCATTCTGAAGCCTAGTTCTGAAGTTTTACTATCTGAAGAAAACACCCATAATAATCTGTCTTAAAAATGATTTTGAGATATCTTTTAATCTGAGCACTGCTCTAAGCATCAGATGCCTGAAGTAGCTTCTAAAAAATCTTGCTCCAGACTTTAAAGATCTTGTTCTGAGGTCTAGCTCCAGGGCCTTTATATCTGAAGATAAAAAAGTTATATTTTTCATTCCTGAGAAGAAGAGACATTTCATTTACTTAGTTTATTTATATTTTTCTTATATTTAAATGTATATAATAATTAGTAAATCCTGTTTAAGCAGATAGTCTTCTTAGTTACAGACTGCATAAGATTATAATAAATAAAAAGAAAAAAGAAAAAAAAAAAATTATTATGAATAGCTATTTTTTCAAATGAGATTTAGATGAAGTTCTCTAGAGCTTTTTGCTAAATTATCTAATATTCTTTTAGAAAATCAGCTAAGAAATCAGATATTATAGCAAAAGTGAGTAAAAAACCTCTAAAAAATTTAAAAATTAAAGAAATAACTAGCTTGGTAGTTAATTTCTCCTGAATGAAAGTATTATTTAACTTGTTATGAATTTGAAAAGCTTGAGAATGAATTTTCTCAGCTATTTCAGCTGTGATTAAAAAAAGTAATTCTTTTTCTAAATAACTTTTTAATTAAGAAATAGAAGTTTTAGCAGCAGTATTTGCCCAGCTTTTTTGAGTGTATTTAGAATTTTTTGGATTTTTTTAAGTATTTTTTTGTGAATTTTCAATGGGATTTTCTTGGTTTTTTTAATTTTTCTGATTTTTTATTTTTTCTAAATTCTGAAATTACTTCTTTATTTTTTGCAAAGCAGATTTCTCATATTTAATTTCTAAACAGGTTAAATTCTTTTCTTTTTCAAAGAATAAAATCTTATTAAAACTGAGAATATAAGAATTTAGTTCTTTTTAAATAAGAGAATGATTTTTAATTTAATAAGCATTTCTAAGTATTTTTAGAGCTTGTTTCAGCTCAGAAGAATTCATTCCAGCAGGAATAGCTTTAAATAAAGAAGACTTAGTCATAACTGCTTGAAAAGTGAAATTTTTGCTTTTACTGATAAAAATTTTAAAAAACTAATTCTATTTTTTTAAGAAGAAAATAAGAAACTAATATGAATTTTTATTTAGAATTACTTACTAAAAATAAACTGAGATTTTATTCTCATTTAAAAGATGTTTGCTTAATTATTTTAGAAACATGAATAAGAAAGAAAAGAAAATTAGATTAAGAAAGCTTTAGAAAAGCAGACTTAATAGTGATTTTTAAAGAGAATCATCTGAACTAGCTTATTTCTTTATGTGAAAAATAATAAAAATCTTTCTAATTTTAAGCAGATGGAATTTCTGAATGAATTAAAATTAGATTTACTAAAAGTAAAATAAATAAATGTGTAAGATTTTTCTGTTTTATCTGAGAAATTAAAAATAAGAAAAAAATCACTCTTTTAGTTTTAAGTAGAATAAAAAAACTTTGTAATTTTTTTAGAGAATTACTATTTCTAAAAAAAAGTAACTTAGCTTTAGTTTAATCTAAGTCTATAGTTCTTTATTAAATTTAAATATTCAAAGAATAAATAAATTTAAAATTCTAATTATAAAAAAGCTGAAAATACTGTTATAACTTGCAGATAAAAAACTTAAATCTTTAATTTATTATGCTTAGATTCTAAGCATAGAAAAATCTATAATTAAGTAATTTTAATTATCAGAATAAGTAACTGCAAAAGTCTTAGTAACACAGTTAAGCTACTGAGATATGAATTATTTAGAGAAATCAGTCAGTGAAACTGACTGTAACTTCACTAATTTTAAGCATATTTAAATTTTGAAAACATAGCATTAATTATCTTGATTTACTGATTCTTGGAATGCATTTATTATTTTAATAGAAGTTATATTAATATGATGATAAGATGAAATGTGAGAGAGTGTGATATAATTTTATATTTAAGAAAGTCAGTTAACAAAATTAACTGTAGCTTCATCAGTTTTAATTATATTTAAATTTTGAAAACATGATATTAATTAGCTTAACTTACTAATTCTCAGAATATATTTAGCATTTTAATAAGATATTTATTAATAAGAAAGTAAGATGAAATGAGTAAGAATATAATTCTGCTAGTTTTTGCTGTTAAGTGAATTTAATATAATGAGATTAGACTAAGATTTGATTTAAGCTTAAACTAAGCTGAATTAGATCTCAGTGTCTTGACAAATTATAATAAAGACTTAGTCAGTTTTAGTCAGCTTGTTTATCAAATTACATGTTAAAATTTTCACTAAAAAAGTTAATAATCATGTTTTATGAGAGAAGAAGATGAAAAGAGATTAAATTAAGAATAAATTTAAAAAAGTTAAAAAATCAAAAAAGAGAAGAAATTTCTTAAAAGATGAGATTAGTATCTCTCATAATTATAAAGATTTCATGTTAAATGTGATGTTTTTAATCAAAGACCCATAATATCTTATTTTTCACAATATTTTAACCAGTTTTAATTAAATTTCATTAAAATTTTCACAGTTTAATAAGAAAAGAGGGAGCTTTTAAATGAATATTTTTTTATTTAGTTTGAATAAAAATTAGCTATGTTTTAAGAATTTCATGTGCATATATATATATTTTTTTATGAATATTATAAGCTCTTATATAATAAAAGAAATTATAAGACTAAGATAAATGAGAACTAGACTAGCTAGTATAATATTATCTGTTTAAGCAGAATTTACTACATAATTAAATACATTTAAATAAGAAAAAATAATACAAATGTTTCTAGACATATGAGATATCTTTTCTTCTTAGAAATAAAAATTTAAATATTAAAAATTTCACATAAAAAGCTATTAGATAGAATAAAAAATATTAATCTAGTAAAAGAATGTGAAAAATTCTAGCTGTAGTAAGAGAATTAAAAAGAAGTAATTTCTAATTCTAATAATTAAGAATTCAGAACTGTTAATTAAGAGATTTCATGATTTGAATATTAAAAATCAAAGATTAATTAGAGAAATAAATTATTAAGAAGTTATTTGAAGAAATTCCTCTCTAAGTTAATAAGCTAATATTATCTAGAAAAACAGATAAGAATTTTTTAAGAAAATAACTTAACTAGCTTTTTAAACTTATAATTTTTATAAAGAATTCTTAATTTATTAAGAAATTTCTCCAGATAATTAAGTTCTAGTTATAGATATCTAATCTTCAAGTAATAAGATTCAGAATAATCAGATTATTAAAAACTAAGAAGAACTGAGATTAGTTAGATTATAACATATGTTCAGAAGAAAGAGATAGCATAAACTGCCTGTGACACAGGTGCTAGAAATCTGCTTTTTTAATTAAGAATTCTAGAAATCTGAACAAGTAAAGCTCAGGATAACACAGTTATTAAGTCTGGATTAATAATAGAAATAAAAAAAAAATAAATAAATAAAAATAAAGAAAGCACAGCAAGCTGCAGTTAACATAAGTGCTGAAATATTAAATTTTCCAGACTTAATTATGCTTATGAAATGAGACTTAGAATGTCTAAAACAGCTAAAAAAAGTCTACTTTTTTAATTTAAATATTAAGTCTAATCTCTGAACAGTAGAGCTCAGAATGATATGATTATTAGATCTGAATTAGTAACAGAAACAGAAAGAGAAATAAATAAGCAGTGATAAGAAAAGCACAGTAAGCTGTGACTGATACAGGTGCTGAAATATTAATTTTTCCAGACTTAATCATACTTATGAAATGAGATCTAAAGTATCTAAAACAGCTGAAAAAAGTCTGCTTTTTTAATTTAAATTTTTAGTCTGATCTTCAGGCAAGTAAGATCTGAAGTAGCATGATTATTAGATCTAAATTAATAATAAAAATAAAAAGAAAAATAAATAGATGAAGTTAAGAAAGTGTAATAAATTATGATTATAATTAATACTAGAAATTCTAATTATCTGAACTTAATAATACTCATAAAAATATCTAAAAAATCTGAAAAGATAGTACTTATAAATAAAAAATAGTAATTTCTCAGTAAAAAAAAATTAAAATTAGTTTAAATTTAAAATATAGCTTATTCAAGCTAATTCTAAGCTAGTATCTGATTTTCTTAATTAAATGAGTAGCAGATTTAATAGAATGAGAGATATTTTTAAATATGATGAAAAATTTTCATCTTGTAATTACATAATTAAAATAATCAGATTTTAATAAAATCTTAATTAAATTAATCATGAAAAGAAGTTTGAAGCTTTTTTTAGCTTTATTAGTATTATTTTTAATAAGAAATTAAGCTAGCTACTAATACTGCTCATTACTGTAATGAGAAGATGCATTTATTATTATTATAACACTAATAAAATAATCTAGATACTAATTAAATGTTTTACATGCAATAATCACAGGCAATAACATGTAAGACAAGATTAGAAGATGTTAGAAAGAAATAATATCTTAAGAAAAAAGAATTCATATTATTTAAATGTATTAAGAAATACATAGAAACTAGTGATTAATCTGAATATGCATATTTAATAATTATTTTACACACAGCTCATTAATTAAGTTATTTTAGAAATGAATCTTGTTATTAAAACTAGTCATGATTATTAATTAATTATTATTATTATTATCATTCTTAATATTTCTGATGTATAAAGATTAAATACTTACTATTATTATTTTTTTGTCATTCTTTAAATTATTAATTTATCTTATTATTTTATTTTATCATTTCATACATGTTTTAATATTATACATAATTTTTAAATCAGTATAATTATATGAATCATTCTTTTTTATCTTTTTTTCTGATTTGCATGTTTTTATATTATCTATTACTGTTTAATACTATTAATCTAGTATTATTTAATTATTATTGCACATTTCTATTCTATTTCATGCATATTAATCATGTATTATATGTTTTACATTTACTAATTATACATCTTGAATTTTATAGCTATTAGCAGACATATCTTTTATTTTATTATTACTTATTTTAACTAGATATTTCATTTTTCTCATCTCATCTTAGTAATCTTAGTAAGATGAAAGCATTTAATTAAAAAAATAAAAAGATATTCACACATTTACTAAGACATTAAGTCTTATTAACTAAAAATAAAAAGCTAAGATAAAAACTAAATTAAATTATTAAGAGAATTATTAAAGTTAGAAACTGTTAAGAATGAGAGATTTAATTAAACTTTTTAATTAGTAGAAAGAGAAGTTTATCTTATTTAATAAAGATGCTCATTATTACAAGAGTAAATTACATTATCATTATAAAGAAAAATATTTCAGAATTATAATACTGCTTCACATAAAGAAAATAATAATATTAGTATTATTTTTAATTAAATAAGAAAAATTAAAATTATTATTATTATGATTATATAATTAATTAGTATAATTAAACTAATTACATAATTAATTTATTTCTAATATTATAAAATGAATCTGTTAAAATATTAAAAAGAATTTCATGTTCTACTCTTATTAATAAAAATCATTAATATTTATTCTATTATCTAGAATATTAAGTCTTTCTTCAGATCATGATATTATTAAAGAAATTAATGTAAGTAAGAATCTGAATCTTATAACTGTTATATTCTTAAAATCAGAATTATTAATTAAAACTTCAGTAATTGAAAGCACTGCATTCTTACTAATTATAAATCTGATAATCATTTTATATTTTAAGAATTTTTTATATTCTAGACAGATTAGAGCATCAGCATTTAATAATAATAATATTACTCATTTTCTTTATATGTATAAGCAGATATGTGAAAATCATAAAATGATTTTAAATAATTATTATATGATATCACATGTTGCAAACTACTATTAGCTGAATAATGAAATATGAATTTAAAGTCTTTCTAAAGCATAAAATAAAGATTAATCAGAAATAAAAAAGAAACTAAAAAAAGAATTCTTCTATTAGAATATTAAGTAGCTTATTTATAATTACAGATATCTTAAAATTCTTATTAAGAAACTTTAGAAATATAACATGAAAAAAGTTAAATTATATATTTATCAGTATATTTCTGCATTTAAAAAAATATATAAGAAAGATAAAATTAATAAATTTATATATTATTAAATATTTATTTAAGACTTGCTTAAGAAACTTACAGATAAGATGTATTAAGAAAAGTATCTTAATTAAAATAATTTTTAAAGTCTGAAATGAAACATGCTTAAGAATATAGTTAAAGATCTTATTAATAAGAAAGAGAAAAGTATTTACATACATGCATAAGATTCTGATAATAAAAAACTTAAAATTCTTTTTTAAAATTATAAAAAAATCATGAATTCTTGCATAATTATAGCTATAGCTAGAATAATTAATAATATTATTATTAGAGAATTTCTTAAAAGTTTCTGAAAAGAAATGAAGAAAATAAATATGAAAATTAAGAAGAAAATAATTTAATTTTCTCAGAATTTTATTATTTTTACATGTAATTACTTTTCTTCTTCACATGTTAATTAAATTTTAAGTAAGATAAGTAATAAAATAAAGAATTAAATGAAAAATCTTACTTAAATCATGAAAGTTCTTACTTTATCTCTACAAGCACTTATTACTAGAACTGATTTTCATATCATAATAACTCAAGTATCAGCTCTAGCTGAGCTTGCATTTATATTTACTTTTATTATTATTTTACTAATATCTGTATATAATTAGATAATAATTAGAAATTATGAAAATCAAGATTAATACATGTTTTATAATTTTAATGATACATGTTTTTATTATAATAAAAATAATTATAATAAAGTAAATTATCTATTTTTTTTTATTTTTTTTTTTATTTATTATAGTCTTATGCAGTCTGTAACTAAGAAGATTATCTGTCTAAACAGGATTTACTAATTATTACATACATTTAAATATAAGAAAATTACAAATAAACTAGGCAAATGAAATGTCTCTTCTTCTCAGGAATGAAAATATAACTTTTTTATCTCCGGGCATAGAGGCCCCGGAGCTAGGCCCCGGAGCGAGATCTTTGAAGCCCGGAGCAAGATTTTTTAGGAGCTACTCCAGGCACTTCATGCCTAGAGCAATGCTCAGATTGAAAGGTGTCCCAAAACCATTTTTAAGACAGGTTGTCGCGGGTGTTTTCTCCGGATAGTGAAGCCCTGAAGCTAGGCCCTGGAGCGAGATTTTTAACCCCCAGAGCAAGATTTTTTAGGGGCTACTCTGGGCATCTGGTGCCCAGAGCAGTGGCCAGCTTGAAAGATGTCCCAAAATCATTTTTGAGACAGGTTATCACGGGTGTTTTCTCCAGGTAGTGGAGCCCCAGAGCTAGGCCCTGGAGTGAGATTTTTGACCCCCAGAGCAAGACTTTTTAGGGGTGACTCCAGACATGCATGCCTGGAGTAAAATTAAGGTTTGAAATTTTCCAAAATACTCTTGAAAAGTGAATATTATCAGTCTGTTTTAGACTTGTAAAATCCACTCTTGAGTAGTAATTCTTGTTTCTTTTAGATAAGAAATTAGAAATTTAAGCTCTAACTCAGTCTGGAAGAGTAGCTTTAATAAGAGCAAGAAAATATTTAATTCTTTTTAAATTCTTCTTCTTTTTTTCTGCTGATTCTGATACTTAATTAATAAATGTTCAAAGTTTTTCTTTAACTGATAATTTAAGTAAATATCAGTTGAATAATCAGGTAATCTTTTTAAATAAAATCTGAAATATCCATGCCCAAGCTTTAACTGAGTAATAATAAATCAGATTTCTTTAGAGATTTTTAATCTGAAAATCTTTCATTTAATTCTTAAATCAAACTAAGCATAATTATTATTCTCATTTTTCTTATTAAAAATTTCTTCATACTATTTAATTAAAGCTTGCTCATAAATTTTTCTCTTAATAAAAGAATGAGAAATATATTTCTCTAAAAAGATATCTTTTAATTAAGTAGCTTTTTTTACTGCTTTATTAGCTTTCTTATTTTTATGAATTCTTATATAAGCTGGCATTTAGTATAAGTAAAATTTAATATTAATAAATTTCTGATCTTTTAGAAAATTTCTTATGAAATTTATATAATATAAGTCAGATTTCAGATTATTTTTTTTCAGTCTTTGAAGTACAGCTTAACTATCTGAAAAGATTCAGATTTCTAAGATAATTTCAGATTCAGAAATTATCTGACTAGCTCTTTAAAAAGTTTTTTGAATAGCAAATAATTCAGCATTAAAAACTTTTATATGCTTGCCCAGATTCCAGAAATATCTCATGTTTTTCTAAGAAACATAAATTCTCACACCTGTATTTTTATTTTTAGATTTAGAATCATTTAAATAAATAACTAGATTATTTAATGATAGATTTTTTATTAATTTCAGATGTTTTTTTTTAAAATCTAGTTGTAATTTCTAATCAGTTTCTGAAATGCTTTTTAATTAAAAATTAATTAAATCAGTTAAATTAGAATATCAGAATGCATTTTATTTGATTTTAATTATTTCTAATTTTAAAGAAAGTAGTTATTTAGAAATTAAAGAGCATAATCTGAAAATCTGAGAGAGAAATCTTTTGATATTCTTGGATTTTCTTCTCTTTTTCTTGCTTAATATTTGTTCAATCTGCTGAATATTATATTCAGATTAATTCTAATCTAGAAATTTTCTCTAATCTAACTTAATGCTATTTGAATAAGATGAAAAGCTTGAAGAGACTTGCTTTCTAATTATATGATTTTTTGAGATTTTTAGAAGTCTAGCAGCATAATTTCTGCAGATTCTATTAAATCTCACTCTCACTGGTGAAATAGAAGCTTCAATTTGCATAGTATAAACTGGAGAAGTCTTAAAAGCTTCTAGAATTTTTCTAAGAGCTTTATTCTGCATTCTCTCATATTTATTTAGCAGATATTTTTAATTATTTCATTAAACTGGAATATCATAATCTACAACTAAGATTATGCAAGTAATATATAGTTATCTCATTACTTGAAAATTCAAGTCTTTTTTAATATTTGAAAATCTTAATAATTAATTTAAGATTCTCTCTGCAGCTGTAATTTTAATTTTCACATGTTTTTTAAATAAGAGCTTGAGATTCAGCCAAATGCTTAGTCATTTCACTAAATCTTTTGATTTAAATTTAAGATTTTAATCAGGAATTTAAACTTTATTATCTTCTGAATATTTAGAAAAATGAATAAGCTCTGTTTTTTTCATATTAAACTGAATTATCTCAGACTCTTGCCTTTCAAGCATGATTTTTAAAGCTTTATTTAGCAGCTGATAATTTTCCTTAATTAAAGAAGTAGTAGTTATTAAACCAGTATCATTAATATAACTTGAAATTCTTATTTTCTTCAGAATCTCATGATTTTTATTCTGAAATAAAAGAATAGTATAAATTAAGTATAAAATTGGAGAAAGTGGAGAGTCTTGAGGAATTTCAATATTAATGATATTAGAATCTTTTTGTCTTTCCTCATCAAAGATTAGACTAATCTTTCTAATTTGCATGAATCAGAAAATTCATTTAATTAATGATTCAGGCATTTTTAAATCTGCTAGGATTTTAAGTAATTTATTTGCAAAAACATAATTAAAAGCTTTCTTAATATTAATAAATAAGACTGATGTTTTCAGCTTATTTATCTTAGCTAATTAAATATCATGCACTAGACTTAGTGCTGCATTCACTGCTTTAAATTACTTTTTATCTTCTAACTAATTAAAATATAATAATTCAGTTATAGAAGCCTAAAATGAGAGTTTATTTATAATTATTCTCTTCATTACTTTGCCTAAGCAATTTAACAGTGAAATAATGTGATAGGATTTTAAAATGGAAGAATTTTCATTTAGCTTTTTTAAAACTACTGTAGTGGGAAGATGTGTCCACTACTATCAGAGTACTAATAGAATGATCTAGGCACTGATTAAATGTTTCGCATGCAGTAATTGCAGGCAATGACATGCAAGACAAGATTAGAAGATGTTAGAAAGAAGCAATACTCTAAGAAGAAAGGATTCACATTGTTCAAATGCATCAAGAAGTACATAGAAGCTGGTGATTAGCCTGAGTACGCATGTTTAATAATCATCCTACACACAGCTCATTAATCAAGTTGTTCTAGAGATGAGTCTTGTTATTAGAGACTAGTAATGATTATTGATTAATCATTATTATTATTATTATTCTTGATATCTCTGGTATATAGAGATTAGATACTTGTTATTATTATTTTCTTATTATTCTTTAGATTATTAATTTATTCTATTATTTTATTCTATTACTTCATGCACATTTTAGCATTGTACATAGTTTCTAAATTAGTATAATCATATAAATTATTCTTCTTTATTTTTTTCTCCTGATTCACATATCTCTATACTGTCTGTCACTATTTAATATTATTAATCTAGCACTATTTAATTATTATCACATACTTTTATTCTGTTTCACACACATTAATCATGCATTATATGTTTTACACTCACTAACTGCACATCTTGAGTTTTATAATTATTAGCAGACATACCTTCTATTTCACTATTATTTATTTCAGCTAGACATTTTACTTTCCTCACATTATCTTGATGATCTTGGCAGGACAAAAGCATTTAATCAAAGAAATAAAGAGATATTTGCGCATTTATCAAGGCATTAAGCCTTGTTAACTGAAAACAGAAAGCTAAGATGAAAACTAAATTAAACTATTAAAAGAACTATTGAAGTTAGAAACTGTTAAGAATGAGAAATCTAATTAAACTTCCTGATCAGCAGGAAGAGAAGTTTGTCTTGCTTAATGAAGATGCTCATTATTACAAGAGTGAATTATACTGCCATTATAAAAAAAAATATTTTAGAATTATAATACTACTTCACATAGAGAGAATAATAGTATCAGTATTATTCTTAATTAAATAAGAAAAATTAAAATCATTACTATTATGATTGTATAATTAATTAGTATAATTAAATCAACTGCATAGTTAATTTATTTCTAGCATTGTGAAATGAATCTGTTAAAATATCAAAAAAAATTTCATGTCCTGCTCTCATTAATGAAAATTATTAATACTTATTTTATTATTCAGAATGTCAAGCCTTTCTCCAGATCATGATATTATTGAAGAAACTAATGCAGGTAAGAATCTGAGTTTTATGACTGCTGTATTCTTGAAACTGAAACTGTTAATTAAAATTCTGACAACTGAAAGCACTGTGTTCTTGCTAATCATGAATCTGGTAATTACTTTGTATCTCAAGAATCTCCTGTATTCTAGATAGATCAGAGCACTAGCATTTGATAGCAATAATATTACTTACTTTCTCTGCATGTATGAGCAGATGTGCAAAAACCATGAAATGATTCTGAATGATTATCATATAACAGCATGTGTCGCGAACTACTGCCAGCTAAATGATGAAGTATGAATTTAAAATCTCTCTGAAGCATAAAATAAAGACTGGCTAGAAATGAAGAAGAAACTAAAGAAAGAATTCTTTTATCAGAATACTGAGCAGCTCATCTATAATCACAGATATCTTAAAACTCTCACCAAGAAATTCTGAAAGTATAACATGAAAGAAGTTAAATTATACATCTGTCAGTACATTCCTGTGTCTAAAAAGATATATGAGAAAGATGAAATTAATGAATTCATGCATTGCTGAATGTTTATTTAAGACTTGCCTGAAAAACTTGTGAATAAGATGTATCAAGAAAAGCATCTTAATTAGAATAATTTTTAAAATCTAAAATGAAACATGCTCAAGAGCATGATTAAAGATCTTGTTAATAAGAAAGAAAAAAGCATTCACATACACACACAAGATTCTGATGATGAAGAACTTGAAATTTTTCTTTAAAATTATAAAAAGATTATAAACTCTCACATGGCTATAGCTGCAGCTGGAATGATTAATGATGTTACTGTTAGAGAATTTCTTGAAAATCTCTAGAAAGAAATGAAGAAAATAAATGTAAAAACTGAAAAAAAAACAGTTTAATTTTCTCAGAATTTCATCACTTCTACATGCAATTACTCTTCTTCTCTGTGTGCTGATTAAATTTCAAGTGAGGTAAATAATAGAATAAAAGATTAAATAAAAAGCCTTACTTGAATCATGAAAACTCTCACTTTATTCTTATAAGCACTTGTCACTAGAACTGATTTTCATGTTATGATAACTCAAGCATTAATTTTAGCTGAGCTTGCACCTGTGTCTGCTTCTGCTGCTATCTTACTAACATTCACATATGATTAAGCAATGATTAGAAACTATGAAAATCAAGATTAATACACACTCTGTAATCTTAACAGCACATGTTTTTATTGCAATGAAAATGATTATAATAGGGCAAACTATCTAATATATTAAAATAACATTTCACAGAAAAGATGTTATTTTAATACTAAGATTTGAAAGCTCTGAGCAGATGTATTAGGAGAAGGTGATCTGATTTTATGATTTATTCAAGATGAATTACAATACTATGCTATTTGAAGATACTGAATTAATCAATCTTCTACTGCTAATAAAGAAGATCATGTCTTAATGCTAGAACAAGTTATCTGATCTCAGAATATAAAAGTCATGCAAGATTACTAAGCATGTGTGCAGTTAATCAGAATTAGAATAAACATGACAGAAAGTAACAGTTCTGAAGAATCTGGTAGCAGTAATGATGAGTATGAAACACATGTGAAAGCAATCATTATTATTCTAAAGAATAAGAAAACACATGTCAGAAAGCTTAAGCTAGCTAAAATCAAGAATCACTTGAAAGAAAATTAGATTACTGATTACCAGATTTCAGAGAATGAACTTTAGGCACTTATTAAATTTCAAGAAGAAGAACTACATGATCTTCAGTCAAAAGTTAAGAAAATTAATAGAAATAATAAACTTACAGATAATAAAATAGTTGTAAATGATGCAGAGATAACAGATGCCTTAAAACTTAGATCTCAGCATAGAAATTATTAACAGCTAGTGAAAATGTCAAAGAAGCTCAGAGAAGTGATAAACATGAAAGAGATTATTAATAAAATTCTTGATATTTCTGTTACTAATCTTATTATTTAAGAAGTTCTAGAATTGTTGCATACTGTTTACTGATGCATGTTTGAAATATTCCTGTTTATTAAAGACAGTTATGATGATAGAAAGTCAGAACTAGCTAAAGTAAAGATTTTATACCAGAAGACAGTACAAGTAGAACACTTATAATTAGTTCCTGTGAAAAAAGAAAATCTAATTCTTACTATTAGTATTCTGAAAACATATGTTAACATTAATGACAAGCTGATGAACATCATTATTAATAGTAAATTAAAAATTAATTGCATTAATCTTAATCTTACAGAAAAGCTTAAACTTAATATTAATTATAATCATAGCATTACTCTTACTGAATAAATAAAGAACACTATGAAATATGTAGAAATTTGCAATAACATGCTAGTTAAAATTAGAGATATCATAATTCATGTTATACTGATAATTATCAAAGATAATAATCAAGACTTCATTCTTGATAGATTCTGGCAACAGAAAGCCTGATGAGATTGCAAGACAAACATAGCAGAAAATATTATCACACACATTTATTTAGTTAATAATTCTTGCATTATTTAATTCAAGATATATCATGTGTTAAAAAACTCACATTGTTACTGTGATGATGTTTAGTAGTATAGTACTTTAAACTAAAGAACAGATGTAATTAAGAGCATTCATCTGCTAGTGATAAGAAAAATTCTGCAGAAATATGTACATCAGAAAGATCATCTATGAAGATAGCATACACAGTAGTAAACTTATTAACATATTATAGTATCTGCAAATTAAAATGGATTAGACTTGTTATAATGCTACAGTGCTCTCACATGCTTGCAAAGTTCTTGATAAAGACATCAGATAAACATAGCTTTAAATATAAAATGATAAAGAAGCTTTAAGATGAAGACATGCAGTTATATGAATAAAAGCATGAAGAAATGTTAAAGTATTTATTCAGTATAAAAATGATATGAAAACATAAAAGAAAGAAGATAAAGCTAGTTGTATTAGAAGTCAGTAATAAAAGCACATTAGAAGATTTAGTTAATTAGATTCAGTCTTGCATTAATAAGTATTACAGAAATAAATATGACAGAAAAGAGTTTAATAAAACATCTCTTAATAAGTATTTGAAGTACTTCTGATCATGTCTGACTGAATTTCCTCTTAATGAAAAGCTCATGCAAGAGTAATTCAAAAAGATCACATGTGAATAAGAGCTTATGCCTAAAGAAAAAGAAGTTCTCATGATCATGTTAATACATTGTGAAGGATATCTTGCTTGAAATTTTTCAAATATTAAGAAGATTTGTTCTGAAGTTGCTTCATTATAAAGAATATGAATAATTCTTCATGAAGCATAACAGATTTCTGATTATCACATCTTACAAGCACTAGAAGCTAAGATAATTAACATATTATAAAAATGAATCAAGACTAGTATCTTCAAATACTGCCATGATTCATATTAAAATTCTTGATTTCTCATTAAAAAGAAAATGCCTGGTTATTAAATCATTAATTCCACAATTCATGTTAACAAGCACATGATATGAGATGTAAATTTATCTTTAAATGTTAATAAATTTACTGAAGAATTTACAGGAATGATTATTACTATAATTATTAATTAGTTTTCTGATTATAATCAATTCTCACTGCATTCTGAAGACTGTGATATGACTGTCATGATGATTTTACTAGAATTATTATATTAGACTTTAATACTCATGAGCATAATAAACTTGATAGAATAATTCATACATGTACTCATAAAAATTCTTAGTAATGCTATACCATACATTTATTATATGTTTCTAGATGATATTAGTATTAAAGAATTCAAGACTAATTATAATAAAGAAGAAATTAAATCCAGAATATGATGATTCATCATGAAGCACTTGCAAAACATTAACAAGACACTTTAACTCAGTAAGATGTCTGAAGAAGTGATTTCTACAGAAAAATCACATTTTATCATGCCTGGAATAGAAATTATTAGATGAATCTGTGATTACAACAGTTATAAACTTAATAAAAAGAAAGTTAAGAAAATCTTGAAGTAGCTCATCTCACAGAATGTTTTCAAAGTTCATGAGTTTCTTGATCTCACAGAATATTATCAGATATGTATCATCAAGTATTATTAAATTACAGAATCTCTCTATTGCTTGCTATAATTAAAAGTGCAGTAAAAATGAAAGAATAATGAAAATAACATGTTTAATGAGTTTAAAGAAAAGCTGAGTACATTTTCATGTGTTCTACTGCTTGACTATATCCTGAAGTCATTAATCATTATTATTACTGTTAATGCAAGCAAGAGAGAATGAGATACTGTACTCATGTAAATTTAAAGAAACATTTGACATCCTGCATGATTTAATTCTAGAGTATGATCTGAAGCTGAAAGCAAGTATGATGCTAGTAAACAAGAATATCATGCAATTCTAAAGATTCTCAAGAAGTTTTATCATTAAATCTATAATATTTACTTTCAGTTAGAAGTTAATACTTGAACACTCATCACATAATTAAACAGAATTACTACTGATTTTTCAGATGCTCTTGTTATGAATTAAATTACTTAAATTAGATTATTTAACTTTAATGTAAAGCATATTTCTGGTGCAAAACACACTACTGCTGATGTATTTTCTTGAAGATCTGATATCTTTAATGATAAATCTGAGTTTGAAAGATAAGACATTAATAATTATATTAACATGAAACTCAGCATGTATCATGCTCATGTAGGCCTCACCAGTATCTTAAAAAATAATGATAATAATGAAAATCTCCCACATATTCTTGATAGTTCTTATAGTAATGAATCCAAACAAATCACATGTTATCTGACCACACTTTAAAAATCAAAGAATCTTGTTAATAATTATGTCAAGTTTCACCAGAAGATCTTATAACATGTGATAAAGAATAATTTATTGTTTAGACAAGCTAATAAAAACATTCTCTTAAGAAGAATTATTAATGATAAAGAATAACAGTATCTCATGATTAAAGTACTGCATGATGAATTCAGTTATAAGAATTAAGAAGATACACACATTCTACTAATAAATCATTATTATTAGTACAGGATGTATAAGAATATCAAGAAATATGTTCAAATCTGTCATGCATGTTAAATGAGAGATCTGAATTAATAAGAAGAAATGCTTCACCTGATGTGGGTTTTGACAGCTTGGAAAAAGATTAGGATTAATGTCATGTACATGCCCAAGAACAATGAAAAAGAATACATCATTATTACTCAAGATGATCTATTCAAATGAGTTAAAGCATAATCTTTATCACATGCCATTACTATGAAGATTACTCAGTTTATTTATCAGAATATAATCATGTAATAAGAAATGCTTAAAGTTATTATTATTAATAATGAATTAGAAAATAAGAATATTGCTGAAGAATTATTAAAATGATATAAGATTAAACACATTCAGATTTCTTCCTATAACTCTTATGCAAATGATATGATTAAATGAGATTATTACCTAATTAAAGATATGCTTTTAAAAATAACAGATGATTTCAGAAAAAATTAAATTGCATATTTACTTGTAGTATTAATGGCTGATCATGTTACTACAAGATGATTAACAGATATGTTACTTTATCAAGTTCTAATGAGTCAAGATGCAGTTCTTCTAATAAAATGTAAAGTTAGAACTTGGAAAATATTACCTTAAAATAAGATTTACTTGATGCAAGATCTTATCATCATGCAAGCATGCTAAATTAAAAAATATGATTAAGATGTACAGAAAGCTGTTAGTCATGTGAAATAAACTAGAAAGAAAAACAAGAAACAGTTTAATAATAATCATGACACGCGTGATGAACTCTTAAGCATTAAAGACTTTATTCTATTGCATCACATAAAAAATGACAAGAATATGTTAAGAATTCAGAAGTTTTAATTTTATTAATTAGAATCATATAGAGTAACAGATGTTAATGAGTAACATGCTTATTATCAGATTAAGAAATTAAATAATATGCAGATTATGAGAATGATTACAGGTAATAAACTTAAGAAATATTATTCTAGAAATGATATAGATAATTTTGATAATATTAATGATGTATCTAATAAGAATGAGAGAATGAGAGAGAATGTTTCTGAGAGAGGTTGAGATAGTGTCATTACTAGAGTCACGCGAAGTACTAAGACTGCTAAGATGATTAAGAAAATTGAAAATGAAAATTCAGATGATAACTTGAACAGTGAAGAGATTAAAAATGATGAAAATGATTCAGAATAAAGCAAAAATAATGAGAATCTTTTAAAATGAGTTTCTTCTGATTGGAATATGATGGTAATAATATCATAGATTAATATGAAACAGTAATATGATTGAAAAGTGACTTGAGAACTTCTATTTTTGAAATTATTTTAAAAAGAAATTAAACATGAAATAAGTTAAAACAAGAGCTTGACAAGAAAAGAAATGAATTAAATCAGAATGAAAATGAAAAAGAAAGATCTTAGTTATTATGATAATTATTTCTAACTACTGCAGATTGGATAACATCATACAAGTGAGACATTTTATTAAAAGTAACAGAAAGATTGCCAGATTCAAGTAATGTAAAGTCATGAGTAGTGAAAACAAAAAGATTATAATGAGAAGTTACTTGATTAACATTGACATAGACTCTGCCAGAAGAAAACATCTCAATCAATTTGCCATAGACAGAATTATTAGGAGTGAGAATTCTTACTCTGGAAGAAGAAAGCACTGCATCTGAATAAGAAAAATAAATCAGAATGAAATATGACAAGAAGTAATAGAACTGAATAAAAGCAAGAAACATTAATCACAGGTAAAGTCATCATGAAAAATGCAATTAGCACATGAAGCTAGTTCAGAATGATTCTCCTCTAGTAAAAGCAACATGCAGGTAAAGAATGAGAAAAAGTCTTTAAAGTAATGAGAATAAGAAATGTCTGAAATAACATCATGTGACTGGAGAATAAATGATAAACATGCATGTTAATTACTTGTGGAAAGAAAATGAAAGCCTGCATTAATAAAGAATTAATCTAGAGAATGATAAATTTAAAGTGAATTCAGTTCATAGATGAGAGAATTTAAGAAAATGTAAAAGATTTGAAAATTTACAGAAATATCAAATTTCTTAACATAAAAGAAATCTTTAGTATATCACAAATCATGAGATGAAAGTAAACCTGCATGAGGAAACATTAATGTCAAGTGATAAAATATTATAAAAACAGATTCATGAATTAATTCAGAAGAAACATAAGAGATCTTATGAAGTAAATCATATAATTAAAAAAATTAATTAACATTTACAGTCATCACATAATGATGTTTAGAGTGATTTGCATATTAGATTATTAAATTTAAAAGCAAATGATATTGCTCTGTAGAATGATTATACTCATAGCTAGAATGAAATGAAAACAGTAAAAGAGAATAGTTGAGATCTATGCATGCTAAGTAATAATCAAGTCAGAAACAACACATGAAACACAGTAAAAACTTGAAAACATACTTGAAACATTAAGATAAGAACTAGAGTTAAACTTAACATTAAAAGTATCTGAAGAAGAAGAAGAGCTTGAAATGTTAAAAAAAAAAGAAGAAAAGAAAGAAATGTTAATGACTTTGAGAAAAGTAATAAAGAACATTTTCCTGTTAAAAGTATCTGAAAAAGAAGATAACTTAAAATAAGAATTAGAAGAAAAAGAAATGTTAAATTCAAGCTTCATTTTAAAAAAATTAGAATAAATAATTGGAAATTATGTAAGTTAGAAATAATCAGATAATAAAAGAGCAAAAAGAAGCAAACATGAAAAGAAATAAATAATTATTATGAGAAAAGAAAAAGTCAGAATTAAGCTGACAGGCATGAAAACAAAGCATAATTAAAATAATAATAAACTAAGATTTAAAAAGAGTGAAAACTCTCATAAATGATAATTTACTAGCATAAACTATGATCATGTATCATAAATACAGGATTGGTAATAATGAATAGAAAGTAAAGAAGAAAGAATATTTCATTGATGATTATTAGAGCTAAACTATCTAGAAATAAAATAAGATAAGAGAAAGATTTAGAGAAGAATATCAGCAAATTAAACATTAAATACATTATTTAGGTTAATGATATCATGAAGATAAGCATGAACATAATTGCATTTATTAAGAGTAATATTAATTTTAACTGGAGACATGTTTACAGATAAGAACAGGTGACAGTACCTGTGCAAAGAAAAGAGAATAGCATTGCTAAAAACATTAACAGAGGTATTTTTATTAGCAGAGACATTAGAACAGAGAGAACAGAATGAATTAATCACACTAAGATCTAAAGAAAAGCTCAGAATATCTGAAATATTTAGAAAGCATTTGAAGATAAAAAATTCAATAACAGGCTTAGAACATTTGCCTAGAAATACTATTAGACATGAAAAGATAATAAGAGATGAGTGAAAGAAAATACATATGCAGTGAACAGGCATTGGAATGGCCATCTCATATGCAGTTAGCATATGAGCTGTGAAGAAAGTCATTAATATTATCTAAAATCATAACACATTTTATAAATGATTTATTCACATTACTGCACTTGATATAAGAGAGGATAGAAATAGTTTCATGAATCTGAAGAATTAAGATGAAATTCTGATGAAAATTAGACAAGTTCTTAAAATTATCATGTTCAGAAAGTCTATTCTTTAATCTTCAGTGAAGTGAATGCTTTATTAGAAGTACTGCTAATTCTGTATAACTTCTATTTTGCATAAGTAATTTAAAGAAAATCATGTAAGAAGTTATGAAATCATTGAAGTGAAGAACAAGCTAAAGTTTAGTAATTTTAACTCTGGAATTTAGATGAGAATCTAGAACATGTTAGTTGAAGGTGAAAAATTAAGAAGAAACTGCAAAGAGAAGGATAGCATATGATTGATATTAATGAGAGCTTGAAAAATATTAATGAATTCAGAAAAGAAAAAACAGTCAGAATGCTTAAAGTTCTTATAGAACATGATTAAGTTAATATTAGCAGCTTTCAGATAGTTGCTGAAACTGTTAAAAATAGTAAGATTAGTGTTTTTAATAAAGATCATGAAGTTAGATGTAACATTCTAAACAGGAGATAGTTAAACTTCAGAAACAAGAATAATTTTTTTAAACACTAACATTAAAACATGTTAAAAAGAAAGTCTTATTAAAGATTAATTTTTATGAAAACATTACTAAAAAAACTTACTGATACAGGTGAAAACCAGAAAAGAAGCAGGATATTTGCAAGATAAATACTTAAAAAAGCACAGAATTTTTAAATCTGGAATAAGTATTAGCAAATATTTCTACTTCAGGAACTGTTATTTAACATACTAGATGTGACAAGAGTAGTAAAAGATATTATCTTTAAAGTTTATAAAAAAAATAGAGAAATAAATGAAAGAACAGAAGTAATAAATAAAAAAAATAGAAGTGTAATTAAGATAAAATAATAAAAAGACAGAGACAAGAGTATGAAAGAAGCATGCGTGAAGAAAGAAATTCTTGAAAATAAATAAGAAAGTAGAAGTTCTTAGATTATAAAGCTCTTGATCAGAATCTTTTTCAATCAGAATTAAAATAAACATGAATGTGAATAAAGACAGCTATTCTGTTATAGTAATCATTAATTAATATTCTGCTATCTTACAAAGCATTTAATCTATCTGATTAAGTTAATTATTATATTTTTTATTACAAGTTCTACAGTGTGTGATTATCTTTGATGTTTCACATAACAAGTTACATGTTATTTTTATGAGTTTTTAAAGATTTATCACATGTTTAGTTAGTTTTATTTTTATTTTTATTAATGTCAGAGAATGACATTAACAGAAAGCAGTTGAGATGTAGTGAGAAGATGTGTCCACTATTATCAGAATACTAATAAAATAATCTAGGTACTGATTAAACATTTCACATGCAGTAATCATAGGCAATAACATGCAAGATAAGATTAGAAGATATTAGAAAGAGATGATACTCTAAGAAGAAAGAATTCACATTGTTTAAATATATCAAGAAGTATATAGAGACCAGTAATTAACCTGAGTACACATGTTTAACAATCATCTTACACACAGCTTATTAATTAAGTTATTCTAAAGATAAGTCTTGTTATTAGAGACTAGTAATGATTATTAATTAATCATTATTATTATTATCATTCTTGATATCTCTGATGTATAGAGATTAGATACTTATTATTATTATTTTCTTGTCATTCTTTGAATTATTAATTTATTCTATTATTTTATTCTATTACTTCATGCATGTTTTAGCATTATACATAGTTTCTAGATCAGTATAATCATATAAATCATTCTTCTTTATTTTTTTCTCCTGATTTGCATATCTCTATACTGTCTGTCACTGTTTAACACTGTTAATCTAGCACTATTCAATCACTATCACACACTTCTATTCTGTTTCACGCATATTAATCATGCATTGTATGTTTCACACCCACCAACTGCACATCTTGAGCTTTATAGCCATTGGCAGACATACTCCCTATTTTGCTATTGCCTATTTCAGCTAGGCATTTCACTTTCCCCACATCACTACTCTTATAGCTTCTCTTCAGATATGTAAATAATAGCCTGTTTAAAATAAGACTTTATATAATTAAAAAAATCTATTTTTTAAAACTGAATAGATTTTTTAAAGTATATAAAATGAAATGTCATCTGGGCCCGTGGTACTTGTTTTGAAATCAGAGAAAATAGCTTTTTTAATTTCAGTCTGGATTAAGTCTGGCCATTCTCATTCTGAATTTTAAGAATCAGATTATAATTCATTTCAGTTAAATTCAGGATAATTTGGAGATTTTCTAAAAAGAGTTTTAATATAAGCATTGCATTCTTCCTTAAAGGAAATGACTGGTTTTAACTCATTATTCTCATTTAAATAATTAAGAATAGAAGTTTTTTCCATTCTGTTATTTTTGATATACTTATATGCTTTAAAAATCTCTTTTTCTTCTGAATTTTCAAGAAAATCATTTCAATGAGTAATTTTAGCTTTTTTAATTAAGAAGAAATAATCATTTCTTTGCTTAGAAAATTTCTCATAAGCAAGATTATCAGCTTTATAATTTCTAAAAGCTTTAATCATTCTCTTTTTCTTTATTTTTAAATCTGAATTTCATTATGATTTAGATTTTTTCATGATTTTCTTTTTAGAAATGCTTTTATTTATACAGATTTAAATTAAATCTGTTAGCATTTTTACTTCATGTTTTAAAACTTCATAAGTTTCAAAAACAGCTGATCATTCATACATTGAACTGTTAATTTTCTGAGTAAGAAAATTATTTAATTTTTTTCAATCTGCTTTCTCAAAGTTATAGAGATTAGAATGTAATGAATTTTTCATTAGATTCTCCTCATCTAATTTAATTATAAATTAAATGATCTCATGATCTGAGCCTGAATGAAGCTCAGAATTAATTCATCAGTTCATTAATTTATCAGTTAAATTAGAAGAAATAAATGATAAATTAATAATAGATTTTTGCTGTAAATTTGGCCAGTGAAATATCTTAATATCTTCTGAATTTATTAGTTCATAATTCAAAGATTCCAGCTAATCTATCAGCTTTTTAGCTCTTAATGAGGTTATAATTAAGAAATTTCATCAGAGATGATGAGCATTAAAATTCCCAGCTAGAATTATATTTTTCTTAATATTTAAGATAATTAAATCTCTTTTCATAATCCAGAAATTATCATTTTCAGCTAGTGATTTTTTATTATAGATATTAATTAATTTTAAAATATTAAACTGATTATTTTTATCTTAAATATCTAGAATAATTAAATCATTACTTAAAATAATATCAGATCTTAAGCAAGCTTGAAATCTAGATAATTTTCTTATAAAAACAGCTATTCTAGATTTTAAAGTCTTATCTTCAGATAAGATATAAAAATAAGAGCTATAAGAAATAATAAAGCTATTATCTGAGCTAATCCAGAGTTCTTGAAATAAAATAAAATTAATTTTATTCTCATTTTTAATATCTAAACAGATATGCATTGTCATTTAATTTCTATTCACATTATTCTAAAGAAATATGATTTTTAAAGAATTATTTAATTATTTTTTTATTATAAAGAAGAAGTTGAGAAAATTTGAATTTTAATTCTTTTTTTATTAGTTTAAGTTCTTCTTTCTTCTTCAGAATCAGATTCTCTAGTTCTTTTAAGATTCTGTTTAGATTTAGATCTTAAAATTATCTTAGATTTAGCAGATTTAACTGGAGTCCAGTTTTCCTCTTCTGAATGAATGAAAATCAGCTCATTTTAAAGCTGAGTTTAGCTTTGATTTTGATTTAATTCCTCAGTTGAAGAAATATCATTTTATTTTTCTTTTTATTTTTAATTTTATTTTTAATTTTAATTTGATTTTTCTCTAGCTTTCTGACTAGATTATATAGTAGATTTTAGCTTGTAAAAAATATAATTAGTACTTGTGATCTTATGATTTTCATTATAATTTGTATATTTCTTCTGAGAATGTGAGCATAATTTATCTTGAATCTTATAAATTATATACTTATGCTCAGAAGTTAAATGATTTTCTGCATAAATGCTACATTTTGTATTTTTTTAATAATTTCATGAGATATGATTATAAAGTTAATAATTATGATACTGAGTCATGAATTTAAATCTGTTTTTTACTGAATTAAATTCAGAAACTCTTAGAGAAATTTCAGTAATTAAGATGAATTTTAATTTTTTAACTTGTTTAATTAATTTTATAAAAAATAAGGCAGAAGCATGAGATTTTTCTGCTCTATTTTCTTTAGATAAGAGCTAAATTAGTTATTTTTTTAGAGAAATATTATTAAATATTTCAGCTTCAGATTTAAGAAGCTCTAGTTCATCTTTCTCATTAAAAATTTCAGTGAAAATGTCATGAATTATAAAATCTTCTCATTTCTGATCATTATGAACAGCTGTTTTTTTAAATGAGATTTGAGTGAATTTCTCTAAAGCTTTTTATCAAATTATCTGATATTCTTTTAGAAAATCAGCAAAATCAGGTGTTGTGGCAAAAATCAGAAAAAAATCTCTAAAAGATTTGGAAATTAAAGAAATAACTGGCTTGATAGTTAATTTTTCCTGAATGAAAGTATCATTTA
Organism: Nannizziopsis barbatae; assembly: GCA_014964245.1. Classification (NCBI taxonomy): domain Eukaryota; kingdom Fungi; phylum Ascomycota; class Eurotiomycetes; order Onygenales; family Nannizziopsiaceae; genus Nannizziopsis; species Nannizziopsis barbatae. Next base: position 3,747,727 of record JACVYH010000003.1, read on the forward strand.
ACTTGTTGTGAATTTGAAAAGCTTGAGAATGAATTTTCTCAGTTATTTCAGCTGTAGTTGGAAAAAGTAGTCTTTTTTTTAAATGACTTTTTGATTAAGGAATTTTAGGAGCATTAGCAGTTGGATTTGAATTTGAATTTGAATTTATTTTAGCAGCAATATTTGCTCATGTTTTTTCAGTATTTTTGGAATTTTTTGGGTTTTTTTGAGTATTTTTTTGCGGGTTTTTCATGGGATTTTCTTGATTTTTTTGATTTTTTTGATTTTTTAATTTTTCTAAATTCTGAATTCACTTTTTCATTTTTTGCAAGATAGATTTCTCATTTCTAATTTCAAAATAAGTTAAGTTCTTTTCTTTTTCAAAGAATAAAATCTTGTTAAGACTGAGAATATAAGAATTTAATTCTTTTTAAATAAGAGAATGATTTTTAATTTAACAAGCATTTCCAAGTATTTTTAGAGCTTGTTTAAGCTCAGAAGAATTCATTTCAGCAGGAATAGCTTTAGATGAAGAAGACTCAGCTATAACTGCTTAGAAAGTGGAAATTTTTATCTTCACTAATAGAAATTTCAAAAAACTAATTCTATTTTTTTAAGAAGAAAATAGAAAACTAATATGAATTTTTATTTAGAACTACTTACTGAAAATAAACTGAGATTTTATTCTCATCTAAAAGATGTTTCCTTAGTTATCTCAAAAACATGAATAGGAAGAAAAGAAAATTAGATTAAGAAAGCTTTAGAAAAGCAGACTTAATAGTGATTTTTAAAGAGAATTATCTGAACTAGCTTACTTCTTTATGTGAAAAGTAACAAAAACCTCTCTAATTTTAAGCAGATGGAATTCTTGAATAAATTAGAATTAAATTTACTAAAAGTAAGTAAATGTGCAAGATTTTCCTATTTTATCTGAGAAGTTAAAAATAGAAAAAAAGTCACTCTCTTATTTTTAAGTAAAATAAGAAAACTTTGTAATTCTTTTAGAGAATAATTATCTCTAAAAAAAAGCAACTCAGCTTTAGTTTAATCTAAGTTTATAGTTCTTTATCAAATTTAAATATTCAAAGAATAAATAGATTTGAAATTCTAATTGTGAAAAAGCTGGAAATATCACTATGACTTGCAGGTAAAAAGCTTTAGTCTTTAGTCTACTATGTCTAAATTCTGAGCATAGAAAGATCTATAATTAAGCAGTTTTAATCATCAGGATAAGTGACTGCAGGAATCTTAGTAACATAGTTAAGCTACTGGAATATGAACTGTTCAGAGAAATCAGTCAGTAAAACTGGCTGTAACTCCACTAATTTTAAGCATATTTAAATTTTAAAAACACAGCATTAATTAACTTGATTTGCTGATTCTCGGGGTGTATTTTTTATTTTGGTAGGAGTTTTGTTGGTGTGATGGTGAGATGAAACATGGGAGGGTAAGGTATAGTTCTGTGTTCAAGGAGATCAGTCAACAAAATTGACTGTAGCTCCACCAGTTTTGATCATATTCAAATATTAAAAACATGATATTAATCAGCTTGATTTGCTGATTCTCAGAGTGTATTTATTATTTTAATAGAATATTTATTAGTGGGAAGATAAGGTGAAATGGGCGAGGATATAATTCTGCTGGTTTTTGCTGTTAAGTGAATTTAATATAATGAGATTAGACTAAAATTCAGTTTAAATTTAAACTAAGCTTAATTAAATCTCAGTATCTTGGCAGATTATAATAAAGACTTAGTTAGTCTTAGTTAGCTTGTTTATCAAGCTATATATTAAAATTTTCACTGAGAAAGTTAATAATCATATTTTATGAGAGGAGAAGATGAAAAGAGATTAAATTAAGAAGAAATTTAAAGAAGTTAAAAAATCAGATAAGAAAAGTAAATAAAAATAATTTTCTAAATAAGTATTTTAATATCATGATTTTCATCAGATAGCATATATGCTAATATTAGCTTTTACAGTAAAAAATGATATTGATAATTTAATGTTTAATTCATTCTTATTCTTATCAGAAGATAATACATCATTTTCTTAATTCTTTACTAAGAAAATAATAATTTTTATTTTTAAGAAAATTATTTCTGTATTTAATAAATCAGATATTAAGATAATTAATCTGAAAGTATTAATTATCAAGCTTTTAATAAAAGAGCAGAAGATTAAAGCCTGCTCATTTACTAATATTATTTCTAATAAGAAGAAGAAATGAGAAGTAATGCTTCTGATTTCAGAAACTATTAGTTTCTAAATTATTATTTCTAATAAGTATAAGACTTACTTATATCATACATATTTTATAATCTTTATTATAATTTTCAATTATTATAAGTATTAAGTGCTAACATGTTTTATAACTGATATAACTTTTCAGAAATTAAATTTATCAGTTACTTTCTCAGAAAGAATGAAATAATACTCAGAAATCTCTACTAAGCTAAATAGCACTGAGGCTGTTATTATAGCATGAGTTAAGTATAAAGATTATAATTTTAATGCAGTTTTTTTTTAATCTTCTTATAAGAAAAGATGAGTAATTACTAAATATAATTTTATCTTAAAGATACTTATTATAAATTATGATAAATCTAAATAAGTATTAGAAAGATATATGATTCTGCTGATTGCTGCTAGTAAAGATGAGAAAAATAAATCTTGAACTTATTTTAAAATTTTATAATATAATATAACTTAATTATAATTTTAAAGTAATTTTATAGCTAGTAGTACTTTTTAAAATAAAATAAAAACTTTTTCATGCTGATAATATATCTTTTATGCATAAATATCTTATTAAAACTTTATAAAAATCTTATAAAAGAAAAATTTACAAGAAAAAGAATATATCTAATAATATAAGATGATTAATTATCAAGCTTATATTACTTTTTTAATATAATTATAAATGCTAAATATTTTATTTCTTATTTAAGAAAGTTATCTAGTGCTTTTATATTAGTAATGTGTTCTTTAAATTCTCATGTATTATTTTCTAAAGTTTAATCAGCTTAGCAGATGAGATATTTCTTTTTATTTTATTATTATCTATTTTTAAGAATTTTCTTAATTATAAATTTCTTAGTATCATTAACTAGTTCTGATTCTAGTAATATAAATATGTTTTTCTTTTAATTATACATTTCTAGCAGTAATATATGAAAAATGAAATGTATGCTTTTATATATAAGTAATAACTAAAGCTTATATAATTACTTATTTTAAGTTTCTATAATTTAAAATAAGCTTATATGTTAATAATCTAATTTATAAACTAAGCATAATAAATTAAGATTTTTAATATGCAGCATGATAAAGTTTTTAATTTTAAAAATTTTAAAAATATGTTTTTTATCATAATAAGACTTCTGCTATAAATGTGTAAATTTTAGCTATGTAATAAGCTATTATCACATTTTCAAGAATGTTTCTGCATAATCAGTTGCTTTTATAGCAGATTATTTTAGAGATTTTAAGATATTAATTTAAAATTTTAAATGAAAATTCATAAGAGTTTTTACAGATGCTGAGCCAGTAAAGCTGTGTATTAACTAATTATACATATATTGCATTATTAGCAACTAGCAGATCTAGTTATCTTAGTTAAAATTAATAAAGCATCTTAGATAATATTCTAGAATTTAATTTTAATATTTTATTTAATTATTTACCTAAGAATAAAAAGCTATGAAAAGCTTATAATATATATCAAGATAAAAGCATAATATTAACTAATATTTACTTATAAATAATAAATCTTAATTAGAAATAATAATCTTAAGTATATTATAAATTATAAAAATATACTTATAGCAGATTTCTGCTAAGTCTTTTATTATACATTTCTTCCTGCATAAAATATATAAAATAAACTTAATAAAGATATTAATAATAACTAAAATAATATCATATGCTAATTCTTTTCATGAACTAGCTAGTAAACTAGTTATGAAATTCATGAAAATAATTCTAAATAATCATTCAAGCATGAGAATAGTGCTTAATCTATTATATAATTTATAATAATAAGATTTAATATACTGATATATGTTGCATGAGCATATATAATTAGTAATATTTTTTAAAAGTTCATACTAATAATACTTTTATCAGATTATCTTAATAATCTGTTTAATATTAAAATATTCTTTTTAAAAATTATTATGATTTACATGTAGAATTTCTGTAATTAACATAGTTTATTATAAGATAAAAACATGATTATTAATATAAAAAATATTATTATCAAGTATTCATGTTAATTTATTAGCTTTAAACTTATTATTTAAGTTTATAACTTTTTTTTTTCAAGTAATAATAAAAAAATTAAGCTCTTAAACTTAAGTAAGAAGTAAAATTAAAAATTCAAGTAAGTCAGAATAAGCTGTTTCAGATACTAGTATAATATTAACTAATATTTATAACATGAGACTTCTAGAAGAGCTTCTAATATTTATAATAAGCTGATAATAACATGTAAAATATACTTTTAGCATGAGAGAGATATTATTATCTTTATCTTAAGTTATATTCTTCATGAGAAAAAAAGATAAAATATAAGAAAATGCTTTATATTCTTTATCATATACTCATACATAATTAACAAGAATTTAAAATAATTTTATAATTTCAGTTAATCATTTTAATTTAACTTCATGCTAAAACTTTATCTGTAAAATAAAAAGCATTATTTTATTATAATAAAATTTAGCATAATTTACATGATGACTGAATGCATTTGCTAGATTTAGCTTATTTAAATAATATAAGAAAATAAAATCATATGTATTAAGTGCTTCTGCTCATCTTGTCTAGCATTTATTTAACATCTTAGTTATTATAAAATATTAAAAATTAGCATGATTAGATAAAATAATTACTAGATATTAGCTTTCTTTTAAGTAATATTTCTAGTATTTAAAAGAAGTAATTATTACTAAGAATTTCTTATCATGTATATTATAACATGTTTCTGCATTAATAAGCTTACAGCTGTAAAAGATAATAAAATATCAGAAATTATTATCTTATAATTATAATAAAATTCCAGCAATAATAAATATAAATGCATTAATCTTAAGAAAAATCTTTTTCTAAGTATTAAAATGTGTGAGAAGTAAAGTAGTAATAAAAGTAGTTTTAAAACAGTTAAAAGCATTCTGAGCATTTTTTAATTAGTAAAATAATATTTTCTGCTGATTTTTTTTCTCTTCTTTAATAAGCTTGTAAAGAGAATAAGTAATTTTTAAATAAGCTTTAATAAATTAGCAGTAGAAATTTATAAATTCTAAAAAAATAAGAATTTTCTTAATGTTTTTAAACTCAGATCATTTACAGATAATCTTAATTTAATCTTATTTTATAAATATGTTATCAGATCTAATAATAAAATCTAAAAATAATATTTTATTAGTAGCAAATTCATACTTGCTGCTTTTTATATATAAATTAATGTAATTAAAATACTTCATGATAATCTGAACATGCTTTTTATGCTTTTTCATTAAGTCTAAAAAAATAAAAATATCATCTAAATAAATTATAATAAAGTTATTTAAAATATTAGCAAGAGTTTTATTAATGTAAATCTGAAATGTAGCTGAAGCATTTATAAGATTAAAAAGCATAATATTAAATTTATAATAATCATATCAGATTTAAAAAGCTATCAGCTAGCAGTCTTCTTACTTAATATCTATACAGTAATAAATATTATAAAAATCATATTTTAAGAAGATTTTTATATTATTAAAATAATTAAGACTCTCAGTAATGAGCAGTAATGAGTGCTTATTCTTAATTATAATGCAGTTTAATTGCTTGTAATTTACATAAAATCTCAGATTTTTATTTTTCTTTAATATAAATAATATAAGCACTTCTGCAGGTGACTTTAATAAGAAAATTCACTTTTTATTTAATGTAATAATAATATATTTATGCAGAATCTCTAACTTAGTAATTAAAAAATTATAAATTAAAAAAAATAAGAATTTTTTTTCTAATTTCATCTTAATTACATGTTTTATGTATAAGTGTTAATAAGAATTAAGCATTACTTTTTTAGAAAAGAGATGTAATTATGATTATATAAACAGGTGAAAATCAGCAGGTGTATTACTGAATTTAGCCTGATAAGCTGTAATAAGCTGCTCATTATATATCTCTATATTCATTTTTAAGTAAATCAGATAAGTACTAGTCTTATTAAATAATTTATTAATAACATTTTTAGTAATTATAAGATTTACATTAATATCAGAATTTTTAACAGTAAGTAGCAGAACTTTTCTGAGAGTAATATTTAAGAGATTTAATCAGTAAATTTAATCATTTTCTGCTCAGTTAATTAGAGAATTAATGTTTTATAGCTAGAGAAAGCTAAAAATCATATCATAGTCTTCTAGATTAATTATTTAAAACTCATGAGAAATAATATGCATATTTTCCTGATTATTAGTAATACTAATATCAAGATTTATCTTATTAAAAATGCACACATGATACTTATTCAAGATCTTAATTATTTTATGTTAAGATGAATTAATTTCTAAGCTGTTTTTCTTTACTTAAATGTTATTAATAAAATTAACTTCAGCTTCAGAATTAATCAAGATTAGAACTGTTTTTAAACTTCTAGAGATTTAAATTTAAACTGTAATTAGAAAACTGAGCAGATTTTATTTTTTTTCACTAATTCTAAGAGCTGCAGTAATATTTAGAGCTCTCTTATCTAGTTTTTTAGTTTCTTACTATTCTTAGCTTTCTTCTCATTTATAGTTTTTTAGCTTTTAAGAATCTTGCAATTTAAAATAACATGTCTGTGATATTTATGATGATTATACTAGAAGTCTTTTTTATCAGAATTTTTATTAGAATTAAATTTATGCTTTTTCTGTGCATTTTTATTATTATTAGCATTTTTTTTTTTTAATTTTCATTTTTTTTACTTTTATTATTATTATTTTATAATAATATCTGATAAGCTGAAATGTTATCTTCTACATTAAAAAGATGAGAAATTAGCATTTTATAGCTGAGAGTGTTAATTTTTTTCAAGTATTTATTAAATTTCATGTAAATTTTAAAAAGAATCTTTATATAAAAATGCATTATCTGCTGTTTTTTAATATAAAATTCCTGCAATCAGTACTTAAATATCTCTAAAATGTATATGAAATCATGCATGCTTTAATTTTCATGTTATTTAGCTTTCTCATATTATATTTAAAAGATTTTATAAGCTCATTTCAGATTTATAATTTAATTCTTCAGCTAGTTCTTAAGCTGTGCTTAAGTAGATAACTTAAGCATGAAATTTATATAAAATTCTTATTTTTATAAAAATATAATATTAAAGTATTACATAATCTCAAGCATCTTATGCTTTTCTTATTCTATAAAATATGTATAATTATATTTATAAAAAGCATAACTTATTATTATGAAATCTTTTAATTTATGCATGTTCTTTACTTGAAATTTCTTTATATTCTTACAGAATGAAATCTTGCTAACTTTATTATTATGAAATAATAATCTTACTCATGCTGAATCTATATTTAGATTAGTTTAAATGCTTTTAAATTTCTAAGCTTCAGTTATAAAAACATCTGCTACTTAAATATTATCTGCTAAGATTTTATAATATAATTTCATGATATAATTCATATATTTTATAGAAAAATTCCAGAATAATAATTAAAACTAAATAAGAATAATAAATGTATTTAATGCTAATCATATTAGCATATAATATCTTAAGTAAGATATATTAGCAGAAATTATGTGATTAGAATCAGAAGTAAATACTACACTCTTAATTTATTAATTAATAGCTACTAGCTTCTTGTGAAATTCTTTAATATGCAGTTTATGCTAAGCAGTCTTAAATTTCTTTATTAAAATATATTTCTTTTCAGAATTATCATACTTAAGTTTTAGAATAATTATCTTAAAATCATAAAACATGCTGCTCTTATTCAAGCTTTTAATCTCTTTCACACATGAAAGAAATTACTTTATTTATTTTAATGAGTAATCTTATCAAGCATTACTTAATATAAGAGTAATATTAGAGAGCTTATCTATTTAAGTAGAATCTTCTGAGAAGTATTATTATCATTAATTATAGTAAAAGTAACTTATAATGCTTTTTCATAAAAAATAAGAAGAGATAATTAATTTTTTAATAAGATAAAAGATGATAAGATAATAATTCTTATGAGAAATTAGATATTGAAAATTCTGTTTCATGAATCATTTCTTTTTTAAAATAATGAGAACTGTGAGAATCAGATCAGAAACTAGAACTAAAGATGTATAATAAAAATAAAACTAGCAGCTAATAACAAGAAATACTAGAAGAAAGTATGTAGTGAATATATATATGAATTATAATCAGAGCTCATTACTAGAAAGCAAATGAGAATGAAATTTCATAAATTCTTATATAATAAAAGAGATCACAAGACTAAGCTAAACAAGAACTAGACTAGCTGGCATGACAGCAATTCTTATTTCTTTTAAATAAGAAATTAGAAATTTAAGCTCTAATTTAATCTGAAAGAGTAGTTTTAATAAGAGCAAGAAAATATTTAATTTTTTTTAAATTTTTCTTCTTTTTTTCTGCTGATTTTAATATTTAATTAATAAATGCTCAGAATTTTCCTTTAACTAGTAATTTAAGTAAATATTAGTTAAATAATCAGATAATTTTTTTAAATAAAATCTGAAGTATTCATGTTTAAGCTTTAACTGAGTAATAATAAATCAGATTTCTTTAGGAACTTTTAATCTGAAAGTCTTTTATTTAATTCTTAAATTAAACTAAGTATAATTATTATTCTTATTTTTCTTATTAAAAATTTCTTCATATTATTTAATTAAAGTTTACTCATAAATTTTCCTCTTAATAAAAGAATAAGAAATATATTTCTCTAGAAAGATATTCTTTAATTAAGTAATTTTTTTTGCTGTTTTATTAGCTTTCTTATTTTCATGAATTCTCATATGAGCTGACATCTAATGTAAGTGAAATTTTATATTCTTTAATTTCTCATCTTTTAACAAAGTTTTCAGAAAATTAATATAATATAATTCAGATTTTAGATTATTTTTAGCAAGTCTTTAAATTCCAGCTTGATTATCAGAAAAAATTCAAACTTTCAGAATTAAATTTAATTCAGAAATTATTTCTAAAGTCTTTTGAAATGCTTTTTTAATAGTAAATAATTTAGTATTAAAAACTTTCAGATATTTTCTCAGATTCCAGAAATATCTCATGTTTTTCTGAGAAACATAAATTCCTGTACTTGTATTTTCATTTTCAGATTTGAAATCATCTGAATAAATGACTAGATTATTTAATGACAGATTTTCTATTAGTTCCAGGTATTTTTTCTTAGAATCTAGCTGTGATTTCTGATCAGACTCTGAAATGCTTTTTATTTTAAAATTAATTAAATTAAATAAATTGAAATATCAGGATGCATTTCATTTAATTTTGATTTTTTCTAATTTTAAAGAAGATAGTTGTTTTGAAATTAGAGAGTATAATCTGAAAATCTGAGAGAGAAATTTCTTAATTCTCTTGAATTTTTTTCTCTTTTTCTTACTTAATGTTTGCTTAATCTACTGAATATTATATTCAGATTAATTCTAATCCAGAAATTTTCTCTAATCTAATTTAATGCTATTTAAAAAAGATGAAAAGCTTAAAAAAACCTGCTTTCTGATTACATGATTTTTTGAGATTTTTAGAAGTCTAGCAGCATAATTTCTGCAGATTCTATTAAATCTCACTCTCACTGATGTAATAGAAGCTTTAATTTACATAGCATAAACTGAAGAAGTCTTAAAAGCTTCTAGAATTTTTCTAAGAATTTTATTCTGCATTTTCTCATATTTATCTAGCAGATATTTTTAATTATTTTATTAAATTAAAATATCATAATCTGTAACTGAAATTATGCAAGCAATATATAGTTATCTTATTATCTAAAAATTTAAGTTTTTTTCAGTATTTGAAAATCTTAATAATTAATTTAAGATTCTCTCTGTAGCTGTAATTTTAATTTTCACATGTTTTTTAAATGAGAGCTTGGAATCTAGCTAGATGTCTAGTCATCTCACTAAATCTTTTGATTTCAATTCAAGATTTTAATCAGAAATTTAAACTTTATCATTTTCTGAATATTTAGAAAAATGAATAAGCTCTGTTTTTTTCATGTTAAACTGAATTATCTCAGATTCTTATCTTTCAAGCATGATTTTTAAAGCTTTATTTAGTAGCTGATAATTCTTCTTAATTAAAGAAGTAATAGCTATTAAATCAGTATCATTAATATAACTTGAAATTCTTATTTTCTTCAGAATCTCATGGTTTTTATTCTGAAATAAAAAAATAGTATAAATTAAATATAAGATTGGGGAAAGTGGAGAGCCTTGAGAAATTTCAATATTAATAATATTAGAATCTTTTTATCTTTTCTCATTAAAAATCAGGCTAATTTTTCTAATTTATATAAATCAGAAAATTCATTTAATTAATGATTCAAGCATCTTTAAATTTACTAGAATTTTAAGCAATTTATTTGCAGAAACATAATTAAAAGCTTTCTTAATATTAATAAATAAGACTGATATTTTCAGCTTGTTTACTTTAGCTAATTAAATATCATGCATTAGACTTAATTAGAATAATTAAATCATTACTTGAAATAATATCAGATCTTAAGCAAGCTTGAAATCTAGATAATTTTCTTGTAAAAATAGCTACTCTAGATCTTAAAGTCTTATCTTCAGATAAGATGCAAAAATAAGAACTATAAGAAATAGTAAAACTATTATCTGAGCTGATTCAGAGTTCTTGAAATAATATAAAATTAATTTTATTCTCATTTCTAATATCTAAACAGATATGCATTATCATTTAATTTCTATTCACATTATTCTGAAAAAATGTGATTTTTGAAGAGTTATGTAATTGTTTTTTTACCATGAAGAAAAAGTTAAGGAAATTTAAATTTCAATTCTTTTTTTATTAGTTTAAGTTCTTCTTTCTTCTTCAGAATCAGATTCTCTAGTTCTTTTAAGATTCTGTTTAGATTTAGATCTTAAAATTATTTTAGATTTAGTAGATTTAACTGAAGTCCAGTTTTCCTCTTCTGAATGAATAGAAATCAGCTCATTTTAAAGCTGAGTTTAGCTTTGATTTTGATTTAATTTCTCAGCTGGAGGAGTATCAGTTTGTTTTTTTTTTTTATTTTTTATTTTATTTTTGATTTTGTTTTTAATTTTAATTTGATTTTTCTTCAGCTTTCTGACTAAATTACATAGTAGATTTTAACTTGTAAAAGATATAATTATTAGTGCTTGTAATCTTATGATTTTCATCATAATTTACACATTTCTTCTGAGAATAAGAGCATAATTTATCTTGAAGCTTATAAATTATACACTTATGCTTAGAAGTTAAATGATTTTCTGCATAAATATTACATTTTATATTTCTTTTATAATTTCATAAGATATGATCATAAAGCTGGCAATTATGATACTAAGTCATGAATTTAAACCTGTTTTTTACTAAATTATATTCAGAAATTCTGAGAGAAATTCCAGTAATTAAAATAAATTTCAGCTTTTTAGCTTGTTTAATTAATTTTTTAAAGAATAAAGTAGAAGCATGAGATTTTTCTGCTTTATTTTCTTTAGATAAGAACTAAATTAGTTATTTTTTCAGAGAAATATTATTAAATATTTCAGCTTCAGATTTGAGAAGCTCTAGTTCATCTTTCTCATTAAAAAATCTCAGTAAGAATGCCATGAATTATAAAATTCTCTCATTTCTAATTATTATGAACAGCTGTTTTTTCAAATGAAATTTAAGTAAATTTCTCTAGAGCTTTTTGCTAAATTACCTGATATTCTTTTAGAAAATCAGCTGTGAAATCAAATATTATAGTAAAAATGAGAGAAAAACTTCTGAAAGATTTGAAAATTGAAGAAATAACTGACATGATAGTTAATTTCTCCTGAATAAAAGTATCATTTAATTTATTACAAATTTAAAAAGCTTGAGAATGAATTTTCTCAGCTATTTCAGCTATGATTAGGAAAAGTAATCTTTTTTTCAAATAATTTTTTAATTGAGAAATTTTAGGAGTATTTTTGGAATTTTTTGGGTTTTTTTGAGTATTTTTTTGCAGGTTTTCCATGAGATTTTCTTGATTTTTTTGATTTTTCCAAATCCTGAATTCACTTTTCCATTTTTTGCAAGGCAGATTCCTCATTTCTAATTTCAAAATAAGTTAAATTCTTTTCTTTTTCAAAGAATAAAATCTTATTAAGACTGAGAATACAAGAATTTAATTCTTTTTAAATAAGAGAATGATTTTCAATTTGATGAGCATTTTCAAGAATTCATTCTAGCAGGAATAGTCTCAGATGAAGAAGACTCAGTCATAACTGCCTGAAAAGTGAAATTTTTGCCTTTACTGATAAAAATTTGAAAAAACTAATTTTATTTTTTTAAGAAGAAAATAAAAAACTAATATGAATTTTTATTTAAAACTACTTACTGAAAATAAACTGAGATTTTATTCTCATTTGAAAGATGTTTGCTCAGTTATCTCAGAAATACAGATGAGAAAGAAAAGAAAATTAGATTAAGAAAGCTTTAAAAAAACAGATTTAATAGTGATTTTTGAAGAGAATCACCTGAACTAGCTTATTTCTTTATATGAAAAGTAGTAAAAATCTCTCTAATTTTAAGCAGATGAAATTCCTGAATGAAATAGAATTAAATCTATTAAAAGTAAAAGTGAGTAAATGTGCAAGATTTTCCTGTTTTATCTGAGAAATTAAAAATAGAAAAAAAATCATTCTCTTATTTTTAAGTAGAATAAGAAAACTTTGCAATTCTTTTAAAAAACTATTATCTTTAAAAAAAAGTAACTTAGCTTTAGTTTAATCTAAGCTTACAGTTCTTTATTAAATTTAAATATTTAAAGAATAAATAAATTTAAAATTCTAATTATTAAAAAGCTGAAAATACTGCTATGACTTGCAGGTAAAAAACTTAAATTTTTAGTTTATTATGCTTAGATTCTAAGTATAAAAAGACTTATAATTAAGTAATTTTAACCATCAGAATAAGTAGCTGCAGAAATCTAAGTAACACAGTTAAGTTACTAGAATATGAATTGTTCAAGAAGACAGTCAGCAAGACTGACTGTAATTTCATCAATTTTGAGTGTATTCAAATTTTGAAAGCACAATATTAATCAGCTTGATTTGCTGATTCTCAGGGTGTATTTATTATTTTGATAGGATATTTATTGGTGAGGAGATGAGGTGAAATGGGTGAGAGTATAATTCTGCTAGTTTTTGCTGTTAAGTGAATTTGATGTGGTGAGATTAGACTAAGATTCAGTTTAAGCTTAAAATAAGCTTAATTAAATCTTAGTATCTTAGCAGATTACAACAAAGACTTAGTCAGCTTGTTTATCAAGTTATATCTCAAAATTTTCACTGAAAAAGCTAATAGTCATGTTTTGCAAGAGGAGGAGATGAAAAGAGATTGAATTAGTGAGAAATTTAAGGAAGTTGAAGAATTAGAAAAGAAAGGGAATTCCTTAAAAAATGAGATTATTATTCAATGTGATTGTGGAGATTTCATGCCAAATGTGATGTTTTTGGCCAAAGGCCCGGGACATTTTATTTTTCATGATATCTCAACCAGTTTTGATTAAATTTCATTGAAATTTTCACAGTTTGATAAGAAAAGGAGGAGCTTTTAAATGAATATTCTTTCATTCAGTTTAGATAAAAATTAGCTATGTTTTGAGAATTCCATGTGTGTTTTTTTTTTTTTTATTCATTATAGTCTTATGCAGTCAGTAACTATGAAGACTATCTATTTAAACAGGATTTACTACATAATTAAATATATTTAAATAAGAAAAAATAATGCAAATATCTCTAAGCATATGAGATACCTTTTCTTCTTAGAAATAAAAATTTAAGTATTAAAAATTTCACATAAAAAGCTGCCAGACAGAGTAAAAAATACTAATCTAGTAGAAGAATGTGAAAAATCCCAGCTGTAGTAAGAGAATTAAAAAGAAGTAGCTTCTAATTCTAATAGTTAAGAATTCAGAACTGTTAGTTAAGAAATTTCATAATTTAAATGTTAAAAATCAAAGATTAGTTAGGAAAATAGATTATTAAGAAGTTATTTAAAGAAATCCCTTTCTAAGTTAATAAGCTAATATTATCTAGAGAGATAAGTAAGAATTTTTCAAGAGAATAACTTTTTAAACTTATAATTTTTATAAAGAATTCTTAATCTATTAAGGAATTTCTCCAGATAACTAAGTTCTGGTTATAAATGCTTAATTTCTAAGTAATAAGACTCAGGATAATCAGGTTATTAGAAGCTGAGAGGGACTGAGATTGGCTAGATTATAACATATGTTTGGGGGGAAGAGATAGCATAAACTGCTCACAGCACAGGTGCTGAAAATCTGCTTCTTTAACTAAGAGTTCCAGGCAAGTAAAGCTCAGGACAGCGCGGTTATTGGGCCCGGATTGGTGGTGGAAACAGGGAGAAAAATAGATAGGTGAAGGTGAAGAAAGCGCAGTGAGCTGCGGCTGACACAGGTGTCAGAATATCAAATTTTCTGGGCTTGACCATGCCTGTGAAATGGGACCTGGGGTGCCCAGAACAGCTGGAAAAAGTCTGCTTTTTTGATTTAAATATTAAGCCTGATCTTCAGGCAAGTAGGGCCTGGAGCAGCACGGTTATTGGGACTGGATTGGTAGTGAAAACAGGGAAAGAAATAGGTAGATGATGAAGAGGAAAGCACAGCAAGCTGTAAGCCTGTAACTAGCATGAGTGCTGAAGTATTAATTTTTCCAGGCTTGATCATACCTGTGGAATGAGACTCAGAGTATCTGGAACAGCTGGAAAAAGTTTACTTTTTTAATTTAAATTTTTAACCTGATTTCCAGGCAAGTAGAATCTGAAATAATGTAGTTATTAAATCTGAATTAATAACAGAAATAAAAAGAGAAATAAATAAACAGAGTTGAAAAAATATGATGAATTGCAATCATAACAAGTATCAGAAATTCAGATTATCTAAGCTTGATAATGCTCATGAAAATGTCTGAAAAATCTAAAAAAACAGTACTTATGAGTAAAAAACAGTAATTTCTTAGTAAAAAAAGATTAAAATTAGTTTAAATTTAAGATATAGCTTATTCAAGCTAATTTTAAGTTATTATCTGATTTTCTTAGTTAAATAAATAACAGATTTAATAGAATAAGAAGTATTTCCAGATGTGATGAAAAAATTTCATCTTGTAATCACATAATTAAAATGATTAGATTTTAATAAAATCTTAATTAAATTAATCATGAGAAGAAGTTTTAAGCTTCTCTTAGCTTCACTAGTATCATTTTTAATAAGAAATCAAGCTAGCTACTAATATTACTCATTACTAAGAGATGGAAAGCCTGCAGATGACTATTAAATTATAATAAATACAGATAAAATAAAATAAAAAACTAGAATACTTATCATAAATACTTTAATTAAAAAAGAGACAGTTAGTACAAGCATTTATTTCAAGATCTAATGTCAAATCTGAATATATAACACATGAAGAAAATGAATTATATTACACATGACATGTTAAATAAAAAACTTCTAAGATAACTTCACATGATTAAAGAATAATTACTAAATAATAAAAGAAATTACAAAGCATAAAAAAGAAAACTTCAGTATTGGTAAATATCTAATTAAGCAAATAGTAAATTAGAAGTGATTTCAAGTTGTAGAATGAATTACTTAAATGCATAAAGAATAACTAGTATCTGATAATAACTCTGTGCTTACAAAGCTTAAAAACTTTCTTAATATAGCAGAGCTCAGAAGTCAGTATAAAATCTATATTAAAGAATATTAGTATTAAAAACTAGAATAGCATGAAAATAAAAAACTAATATTTAGAATTTTAAAGAAGAAACAGCTTGTAACAGCAAGAATAATAAAGCTAATAAACTTAATTCTTATTAATTATCATGATAATTTTAAATTAAGAATTCTCAGAAAATCAGAGCATTAAAATAAATAACAGTTATTAATTATTAAGACATTAATTAGCATAAAAATCAGGAAAGAATTAAATTACAGAAATTTCAGAAACTGATAAAGTAAAAATTATAAGAAAATATTAAATGATAAACATAAAATATCTTAAAAATAAATAATAAATATCTTCTGAAGTGTTTTGAGCTGAAGAAGAAGAAAGTAAAGAAAACTTTTCAGAACTAGAAAACTTAAGAATGATTGAAGAAGAAGAATTAATGTTCATAAATATAAAAAAAAAGATATCAGAAGTTTTATTATTAGAATTACTTGAGAAGAAAAAAGTTAAGAAGTACATTTCAGATGCAATGCAGAAGTTAAACTTAAGTATTATTAATTAAAATTAAAAAAAAAAAAAATAGAAAATTATAAAAATAATAAATCAGAAATGAGAAGAATGATTTAGAAATTATAAGAGATAACTAAATAATAGTAAGCAGAAGAATAGAAGAGCTTGAAAAAAAATTATTATTATTTATTTGAAATTAAAAAGCAGAAGTAAAATAACATGTATGAAAATAAAAAATAATCTTAATGAGAATTATTAAAAACTTTAATAATAATAACAGTATAATATATTAGAATACTTAGAATAAAATACAATCATACACTATAATTATAAAATTAAACTATATTAGAAAAAGCATGAAAAATAAAATTATTTTAATTTTAATAGACTAAGCTAAATTATTCAGAACACAGGCCAGATAGAAAAAGATATTAAAAGAAACAGAAAAAATCTATGCATTAAACTTATCATTAAGCTTAGCAAGAGCTGAGAAATACTTAAAGATTTTCTTATATTTTATTAAGACATGATTAATATCATAATAAGATATTAATCTGAAAAAAGAGAGCTTGTAATAATAGTTAGATTAAAAAAAAAGTAAAGTATTTAAGACATCTTAGAAAATATAATCAGACTTATTCATAACATCTAATAAAAAGCATGAAGTGTTAGTATAAATAAGATTAATTAGAAAAGATAAAATAATCTGAATAAAGTAAGATTTTAGAATCAGAATTAAAAACTTGAGAAAAAAGCTATTAGAAACATCTAGAAATATTATTAGATAAAGAAAGATATTAATGAATGTGAAATGAAAAAAAATTTATAAAAAAAACAAGTTTTAGCATGATCTTCATAAGCATAATTAGTATAGAATTCTTTCAGAAAATTATTTACTTTCTTAGAAATAATAACACATGTCAAGAATAAACTGTATCTGATAAAACACTTTAACTTAGAATAAGAAAATGTAATATCAGCATTATAAATCTGAAGAATTATAGCAGAAATCTGATGAGTATTTAATTTAGTTTTAAAAAAACTATAAATAAAAAGATTATCATGAGAGTACTATAATAATGAATATTTTATTAAAAAAAAATTATCTTCACATATATTATAGTGAGGAGATGCATCTACTACTATCAGAGCACTAATAGAATGATCTAGACACTGATTAAATGTTTTGCATGCAGTAATCACAGGCAACAACATGCAAGACAAGATTAGAAGATATTAGAAAGAAGCAATACTCTAAGAAGAAAGAATTCATATCATTTAAATGCATCAAGAAGTACATAAAAGCTAGTAATTAATCTAAGTATGCATGTTTAATAATCATTCTACACACAGCTCATTAATCAAGTTATTCTAGAAATAAGTCTCATTATTAAAGACTAATCATGATCATTAATTAACTATTATTATTATTATTATTCTTGATATCTCTAGCATATAAAAATTAGACACTTATTATTATTATTTTCTTATCATTCTTTAAACTATTAATTTATTCTATTATTTTATTTTATTACTTTATGCATGTTTCAGCATTATATATAGTTTCTAGATCAGTATAATTATATAAATCATTCTTCTTTATCTTTTTCTTCTGATTTATATATCTTTATACTGTCTGTCACTATTTAACATTATTAATCTAGCATTATTTAATTATTATTACATACTTTTATTCTGTTTCATACATATTAATTATGCATTATATGTTTCACACTTACTAATTACATATCTTAAGCTTTATAGTCATTAATAAACATATCTTCTATTTCATTATTACCTATTTCAGCTAGATATTTCACTTTTCTTATCTTATCTTAATAATCTTAGCAGGATAAAAGCATTTAATTAAAGAAATAAAGAAATATTCATGCATTTATCAAGATATCAAGTCTTGTTAACTGAAAATGAAAAGCTAAGATAAAAACTAAATTAAATTATTAAAAAAATTATTAAAGTTAGAAACTGTTAAGAATGAGAGATTTAATCAGATTTTTTAATTAGCAGAAAGAGAAGTTTGTCTTGCTTAATAAAGATGCTTACTATTGCAAGAATAAATCATATTATTATTATAAAGAAAAATATTTCAGAATTATAATATTACTTCACATAAAGAAAATAACAGCATTAGTATTATTCTTAATTAAATAAGAAAGATTAAAATCATTATTATCATAATTATATAATTAATTAGTATAATTAAATCAATTGCATAGTTAATTCATTTCTAGTATTATGAAATAAACCTGTTAAAATATTAAAAAGAATTTCATGTTTTACTCTCATTAATAAAAATCATTAATATTTATTTTGTCATCTAGAATGTTAAGCCTTTCTTCAGATTATAATATTATTAAAGAAACTAATATAAGTAAGAATCTGAGTTCTATAATCACTGCATTCTTAAAATCAGAACTGTTAATTAAAACTTCAGCAACTAAAAGTATCATGTTCTTACTAATTATGAATTCAGTAATTACTTTATATCTTAAGAATTTCTTATACTCTGAACAGATCAGAGCATTAGTATTTAATGATAATAATATTACTTACTTTTTCTACATGTATGAGCAGATGTGTAAAAATCATAAAATAATTCTAAATAATTATTATATAATAACACGCGTTATGAACTACTGCCAGCTAAATAATAAAATGTGAATTTAAAGTCTTCTTAAAGCATAAAATAAAGACTGATCAGAAATGAAAAAGAAATTGAAAAAAAAATTCTTCTACTAGAATATCAAGCAGCTCATCTATAATTACAGGTATCTTGAAATTCTTACTAAGAAATCTCAGAAGTATAACATGAAAGAAGTTAAATCATACATTCATCAGTACATTTCTATATTCAAAAAAATGTATAAAAAAAATAAAATTAATAAATTCATGTGTTATTAAATATTTATTTAAGATTTATTTAAGAAACTTGCAGATAAAATGTATCAAGAAAAGCATCTTAATTAAAATAATTCTTAAAGTCTAAAATGAAACATACTCAAGAGCATGATTAAAAATCTTATTAATAAGAAAAAGAAAAGCATTCACATACACACACAAGATTCTGATAATAAAAAATTTAAAATTCTTTTTTAAAATTATAAAAAGATCATAAACTCTCACATAACTATAGCTACAATCAGAATGATTAACAGCATTACTATTAGAGAATCTCTTAAAAATCTCTGGAAAGAAATAGAGAAAATAAACATGAAAACTAAGAAGAAAACAGTTTAATTTTCTCAAAATCTCATCATTTTTACATGTAATTACTCTTCTTTTCTGCATGCTGATTAAATTTTAAGTAAGATAAATAACAGAATAAAAGATTAAATAAAAAGTCTTACTTAAATCATGAAAGCCCTCACTTTACTCTTACAAGCACTTGTTACTAGAATTAATTTTCATATTATAATAACTTAAGCATCAGCTCTAGCTAAGCTTGCATTTATGTTTACTTTTACTACTATCTTATTAACACTCATGTATGATTAAATAATAATTAAAAACTATAAAAATCAAGATTAATATATATCTTATAATTTTAACAGCACATGTTTTTATTATAATAAAAACAACTATAATAAAGTAAATTGTTTAATATATTAAAATAACATTTCATAGAAGAGATATTATTTTAATACTAAGATTTAAAAGCTTTAAGCAGGCGTGTTAGAAGAAGATAATCTGATTTTATAACTTATTTAAGATAAATCATAATACTACATCATTTAAAAATACTAAATTAATTAATCTCTTATTATTAATAAAGAAGATCATATCTTGATATTAGAATAAGCTGTTTAATTTCAGAATACAGAAATCATATAAGATTATTAAGCATGTGTGTAGTTAATTAGAATCAGAATAAACATAATAAAAAGTAACAGTTTTAAAGAATCTGATAACAGTAATAACAAGTATAAAACACACATGAAAGTAATTATTATTATTTTAGAAAATAAGAAAACATATATTAGAAAGCTCAAGCTAGCTAAAGTCAAGAATTATTTAAAAGAAAATTAAATTACTAATTACTAGATTCCAGAAAACAAACTTCAGATACTTATTAAATTCTAAGAAAAAGAATTATATAATCTTTAGTCAAGAGTTAAGAAAGTTAACAGAAATGATAAATTCATAGATAATAAAACAATTACAAATAATGCAGAGATAACAAACATCTTAAAACTTAAATCTCAGCACAGAAATTATTAACAGCTAGTAAAAATGTTAAAGAAGCTCAGGAAAGTAATAAATATAAAAGAAATTATTAATAAAATTCTTAATATTCTTATTATTAATCTTATTATTTAAGAAGTTCTAGAATTATCATATATTATTTACTAATACATGTTCAGAATACTCCTGCCCACTGAAGACAGTTATAATAATAAAAGATTAAAGCTAGCTAAAGCAAAAATTCTATATCAGAAAACAGTATAAGTAGAATATCTATAATTAATTTTTATGAAAAAAGAAAACTTAATTCTTACTGTTAGTATCCTGAAAACATACATTAACATTAATAACAAGCTAGTAAATGTTATTATTAATAGTGAATTAGAAATTAATTGCATTAATCTTAATCTTATAAAAGAACTTAAACTTAATATTAGTTATAGTTATAGTATTATTCTTATCAGATAAATAAAAAACACTATAAAATGCATAGAAATTTGTAATAACATGCCAGTTAAAATCAGAAATATCTTAACTTATATTATACTGATAATCATTAAAGATGATAATCAAGACTTCATTCTCAGTAAATTCTAACAGCAGAAAACTTAATAAAGTTGCAAGATAAATATAACAGGAAATATTATCACACACATTTATTCAGCTAATAATTCTTACATCATTTAATTCAAGATATATCACATGTTAAAAAACTTACATTATTATTATAATAATATTTAGTAATATAATACTTTAAATTAAAGAGCAGGTGTAATCAAGAGCATTTATTTATTAGTAATAAGAAAAATTCTGCAGAAATATATATATTAGAAAGATTATTTATAAAGATAGCATATGCAGCAGTAAACTTATTAACATGTTATAATCTCTATAAATTAAAATGAGTTAGACTTATCATAATATCACAGCATTCTCACATGCTTGTAAAATTCTTAATAAAGATATCAGATAAATATAGCTTTAAATACAAGATAATAAAAAAACTTCAAGATAAAGACATATAGTCATGTAAATAAAAGCATAAAGAAATGTTAAAGCATTCATTCAGCATAAAAATAATGCAAAAATATAAAGAAAAGAAGATAAAACTAGTTATGTTAGAAGTTAGTAACAAAAGTATATTAGAAGATTTAATTAATTAAATTCAGTCTTGCATTAATAAGTACTACAGAAATAAATATGATAGAAAAGAATTTAATAAAACACTTCTTAATAAGTATTTAAAGTACTTCTAATTATATCTGATTAAATTCTCTTTTAATGAAAAGCTCATATAAAAGTAACTTAAAAAGATCACATGTGAATAAGAGCTTATACTTAAAGAAAAAGAAATTCTTATAATTATATTAATACATTATGAAGAATATTTTACTTAAGATTTCTCAGATATTAAGAAAATTCATTTTAAAGTTACTTTATTACAGAAAATATAAACAGTTCTTCATAAAGCATGACAGATTTCTGATTATTATATCTTATAAGTATTAGAAGCTAAGATAATTAATATATTATAAAAATAAATTAAGACTGATATCTTCAAATACTATCATAGTTCATATTAAAATTCTTGATTTCTTATTAAAAAGAAAACATCTGATTATTAAATCATTAATTTTATAATTCATGTTAACAAGCACATAATATAAGATGTAAATTTATTCTTAAATATTAATGAATTTACTGAAGAATTTACAGGAATAATCATTATCATAATTATTAATTAATTCTCTAATTATAATTAACTTTTATTGCATTCTGAAGACTGTAATATAATTATCATGATGATTTTACTAGAATTATTACATCAGACTTTAATACTTATAAGCATGATAAACTTAATAGAATAATTCATATATGTACTTATAAAGATTCTTAGTAATATCATACTGCATATTTATCATGTATTTCTAGATAATATTAATATTAAAAAATTTAAGATTAATTATAACAGAAAAGAAATTAAATCTGAAATATGATAATTCATTATAAAGTACTTGTAAAATATTAACAAGATACTTTAGCTTAGTAAGATATCTAAAAAAGTAGTTTCTGCAGAAAAATCACACTTTATCATGCCTAAAATAGAAATTATTAGATAAATCTGTAATTATAATAATCATAAGCTTAATAAAAAAAAAGTTAAGAAGATCTTGAAATAACTCATCTCATAAAATATTTTCAAAATTTATAAATTTTTTAATCTCATGAGATATTATCAGATATATATCATTAAGTATTATTAAATTATAAAACTTCTTTATTACTTATTGTAATTAAAAGTGCAGTAAAAATAAAAGAATAATGAAAATAACATATTTAATAAGCTTAAAGAAAAGCTGAGTATATTTTCATGTGTTTTACTGCTTGATTATATTCTGAAGTTATTAATTATTATTATTATTATTAATGCAAGTAAGAGAGAATGAGATACTGTACTCATGTAAATTTAAAGAAACACTTAACATTCTGCATGATTTAATTCTGAAGTATGATCTAACATTAAAAGCAAGTATAATACTAGTAAATAAGAATGTCATGCAGTTCTAAAGACTCTTAAGAAGTTTTATTATTAAATTTATGATATTTACTTTCAGTTAGAAGTTAATACTTAAATACTCATTATATAATTAAACAGAATTGCTACTGATTTTTTAGATGCTCTTATTATAAATTAAATTACTTGAATTAGATTATTTAACTTTAATGTAAAGCACATTCCTGATGCAAAACACACTGCTATTAATGCATTTTCTTAAAAATCTGATACTTCTAATAATAAATTCAAGTTTAAAGAATAAGATATTAATAATTATATTAACATGAAACTCAGTACATATCATGCTCACATAAGTCTCATCAGCATCTTGAAAAATAATAATAATAATAAAAATTTCCTGTACATTCTTAACAGTTCTTATAGTAATAAATTTAAATAAATCATATGTTATCTGATCACACTTTAAAAATTAAAAAATCTTATTAATAGTTATGCTAAGTTTTATCAGAAAATCTTATAACATGTGATAAAGAATAATTTATTATTTAGACAAGCTAATAAAAACATTTTCTTAAGAAGAGTTATTAATAATAAAGAATAACAGCATCTTATAATTAAAGTACTGCATAATGAATTTAATTACAAGAATTAAGAAAATACACACATTCTACTAATAAATTATTATTATTAATATAGAATGTATAAGAATGTTAAGAAATATGTTTAAATTTATTACACATGTTAAATGAGAAATCTGAATTAATAAGAAGAAATACTTCATCTAACATGAGTTTTAACAGCTTGAGAAAAAATTAGAGTTAATATTATGTACATGCTTAAGAATAATGAAAAAGAATATATTATTATTATTTAAGATAATTTATTCAGATGAATTAAAGCATAATCTTTATCACATGCTATTACTGTGAAAATTACTTAGTTTATTTATCAGAATATAATCATGTAATAAGAGATGCTTAAAGCCATCATCATTAATGATGAATTAGAAAATAAGAATATTATTAAAGAATTATTAAAATAATACAAGATTAAACACATTTAAATTTCTTTTTATAATTCTCATGCAAATGATATAATTAAACAAGATTATTATCTGATTAAAGATACATTTTTAAAGATGACAGATGATTTTAGAAAAGATTAAATTACATATTTGCCTGTAATATTAATAGCTGATCATGTTATTACAAAATAATTAACAGATATGTTATCTTATTAAGTTCTAATGAATCAAGATACAGTTCTTCTAATAGAATGTAAAATTAGAACTTGAAAAATATTATCTTAAAATAAGATTTACTTGATACAAGATCTTATCATCATGCAAGCATGCTAAATTAAAAGATATAATCAAGATATACAGAAAGCTGTTAGTCATGTGAAATAAACTAAAAAAAAAAATAAGAAATAATTTAATAATAATTATAACACACGTGATAAATTCTTAAGTATTAAAGACTTTATTCTATTATATTACATAAAAGATAATAAGAATATGTTAAGAATTCAGAAGTTTTAATTTCATTAATTAGAATTATATAAAGTAATAAATGTTAATGAGTAACATGCTTATTATCAGATTAAGAAATTAAATAATATGCAGATTATAAGAACAGTTATAAATAATAAACTTAAGAAATATTATTCTAGAAATGATTTAAATAATTTTAATAATATTAATGATATATCTAATAAGAATAAGAAAATAAAGAAGAATGTTTCTGAGAGAAATCAAGATAATATTACTATTAGAATCATGTAAAGTACTAAGATTATTAAGATAATTAAGAAAATTAAAAATAAAAATTCAGATAATAACTTGAACAGTGAAGAGATTAAAAATAGTAAAAATAATTCAGAATAAAGTAAAAATAATAAGAATCTTTTAAAATGAGTTTCTTCTGATTAGAATATGACAGTAATAATATTATAAATTAATATGAAACAGTAATATGATTAAAAAATGACTTAAGAATTCTTATTTTTAAAATTATTTTAAAGAGAAATTAAATATAAAATAAGTTAAGATAAGAGCTTAATAAGAAAAGAAATAAATTAAATTAGAATGAAAATAAAAAAAAAAGATTTTAATTATTATAATAATTACTTTTAATTACTGCAGATTAAATAACATCATATAAGCAGAATATTTTATCAAGAATAACAGAAAAATTATCAGACTTAAGTAATGCAAAGTTACAAGTAATAAAAATAAAAAGATTATGATAAGAAGTTACTTGATTAACATTAACATAGATTTTATTAGAAGAAAATATTTTAATTAATTTATTATAAATAGAATTATTAAAAATGAAAATTCTTATTCTGAAAGAAGAAAATGCTGTATTTGAATAAGAAAAATAAATCAGAATAAAATATAACAAGAAATAATAAAACTGAATGAAAGCAAGAAATACTAATTATAAATAAAGTTATCATGAAAGATATAATTAACACATGAAGCTAGTTCAGAATAATTCTCTTCTAGCAGAAGCAATATACAGATAGAGAATAAAAAAAAATCTTCAGAATAATAAGAATAAGAAACATCTAAAATAACATCACATGACTGAAGAATAAATGATAAACATGCATGTTAATTACTTGTAAAAAGAGAATAAAAATCTGTATTAATGAAGAATTAATTTAAAGAATAATAAATTTAAAGTAAATTTAGTTTATAAATAAGAGAGTTTAAGAAAACATAAAAAATTTAAAAATTTATAGAAATATTAAATTTCTTAACATAAAAAAAATCTTTAATATATTATAGACTACAAGATAGAAGTAAACCTGCATGAGAAAACATTAATATTAAGTAATAAAATATTACAAAAATAAACTTATAAATTAATTTAAAAAAAATATAAGAAATCTCATAAAGCAGATCATATAATTAAAAGAATTAATTAATATTTATAATCATCATGCAATAATATTTAAAGTAATCTGTGTATCAGATCATTAAACTTAAAAATAAACAGTATTATTTTATAGAATAATTATATTCATAATCAAAATGAAATAAAAATAATAAAAGAGAATAATCAAGATCTATGCATGCTAAGTAATAATTAAGTCAGAAATAACACATGAAACATAATAAAAACTTGAAAACATACTTAAAATATTAGAATAAGAACTAGAGTTAAACTTAATATTAAAAGCATCTGAAAAAGAAGAAAAACTTAAAATATTAAAAAAAAAAGAAAAAAAGAAAAAAATGTTAATAACTTCAGAAGAAGCAGTAAAGAGCATTTTCCTGTTAAAAACATTTAAAAAAAAAGATAACTTGAAATAAGAATCAGAAGAAAAAGAAATGTTAAACTTAAGCTTTATTTTAAAAAATTAAAATAAATAATCAGAAATTATGCAAGTTAGAAATAATCAGATAATAAAAAAACAGAAAGAAGTAAACATAAAGAGAAATAAATAATTATTATAAGAAAAGAAAAAGTCAGAATTAAGCTGACAAGTATAAAAATAAAGCATAATTAAAATAATAATAAACTAAAATTTAAGAAAAGTAAAAACTTCTGTAAATAATAATTTACTAGCATAAACTATAATCATGTACTGCAAATACAGAGTTAGTAATAATAAATAAAAAGTAAAAAAAAAAAAACATTTCATTAATAATTATTAAAGCTAAATTATCTAGAAATAAAATAAGATAAAAGAAAGACTTAGAAAAGAATATCAGCAAACTAAACATTAAATATATTATTCAGATTAATAATATTACAGAGATAAGCATGAACATAATCATATTTATTAAGAATAATATTAATTTTAACTAGAAACATGTTTATAAATAAGAACAGGTAATAATATCTATATAAAAAAAAAAGAGTAGCATCATTAAAAACATTAACAGAAGTATTTTCATTAGCAAAGATATTAGAATAGAAAGAACAGGATAAATTAACTATATCAAGATCTAAAAAGAAGTTCAGAATATCTGGAATATTTAAAAAGCATTTAGAAATAGAAAATTTAATAACAAACTTAAAACATTTATCTAGAAATATTATTAGACATGAAAAGATAATAAGAAATAAGTAAAAGAAAATACATACATAATAAACAGATATTAAGATGATCATCTCATATGCAGTTAGCATATAAATTATAAAAAAAATCATTAATATTATCTAAAATCACAATATATTCTATAAATAATTCATTCATATTACTGCACTTAGTATAAGAGAGAGTAGAAATAGTTTTATAAATCTAAAAAATCAAGATAAAATTCTGATAAAAATTAGATAAGTTCTTAAAATCATTATATTTAGAAAGTTCATTCTTTAATCTTCAGTAAAGTAAATACTTTATTAGAAGTACTGCTAATTCTGCATAACTTTTATTTTGCATAGATAATTTAAAGAAAATCATGTAAGAAGTTATGAAGTTATCAGAATAAAGAATAAGCTGAAATTCAGCAATCTTAATTCTAGAATTTAAATGAGAATCTAGAACATATTAGCTAAAAGTAAAAAATCAAGAAAAAACTGTAAAGAAAAGAATAGCATATAATTAATATTAGTAAGAGCTTGAAAAATATTAATGAACTCAGAAAAGAAAAGACAGCTAGAGTACTTAGAGTTCTTATAGAATATGATTAAATTAATATTAGCAGCTTTTAGATAGTTACTAAAATCATTAAAAATAATAAGATTAGTATTTTTAATAAAAATCATAAAATTAAGCATAACATTCTGAATAGAAGACAGCTGAACTTCAGAAATAAGAGCAATCTTTTTAAATACTAATATTAAAACATGTCAGAAAAAAAGTCTTATTAAAGATTAATCTTTATAAAAATATTGCTAAAAAGACTTATTAATATAAGTGAAAATCAGAAAAAAAGCAGAACATTTATGAGATGAATACTTAAAAAAATACAGAATCTTTAAGTCTGAAATAAGTATTAGTAAATATTTTTATTTCAGAAACTATTATTTAACATATCAGATGTAATAGAAGTAGTAAAAAATATTATCTTTAAAGTTTATAAAAAGAATAAAGAAATAAATAAAAGAATAGAAATAATAAATAAAAAGAATAAGAGTATAATTAAAATAAAATAATAAAAAGACAGAAACAAGAATATAAAAGAAGCATGCATGAAGAAAGAAATTCTTAAAAATAAATAAAAAAGCAGAAGTTCTCAGATTACAGAGCCCTTAATCAGAATCTTTCTTAATTAGAATTAAAATAAACATGAACATGAATAAAAACAGCTATTCTGTTATAGCAATCATTAATTAATATCCTGCTATTTTATAAAACATTTAATCTGTCTGATTAAATTAATTATTATATTTTTATTACAAGTTTTATAATATGCAGTTGTCTTTAGCATTTCATATAATAAATTATATGTTATTTCTATAAGTTTTTAAAGATTTATTATATATTTAATTAATTTTATTTTTATTTTTATTAATATCAGAAAATAACATTAATAAGAAGCAGTTAAGATATAGTAAGAAGATGCATTCATTACTATCAGAATATTAATAAAATAATCTAGATACTAATTAAACATTTCACATGTAATAATTGCAGATAATAATATGCAAGATAAGATTAAAAGATATTAGAAAGAGATAATATTTTAAGAAAAAAGAATTTACATTATTTAAATGCATTAAAAAATATATAGAAGCTGGTAATTAATCTGAATATACATATTTAATAATCATTCTACACACAGCTCATTAATCAAGTTATTTTAGAAATAAATCTTATTATTAGAAACTAGTCATAATCATTAATTAATTATTATTATTATTATTATTCTTAATATCTCTGACATATAAAGATTAGATACTTATTATCATTATTTTCTTGTTATTCTTTAAATTATTAATCTATTCTATTATTTTATTCTATTACTTCATGCATGTTTTAGCATTATATATAGTTTCTAAATCAGTATAATTATACAGATTATTTTTCTTTATCTTTTTCTTCTGATTCATATATCTCTATACTATCTGTTACTGTTTAATACTGTTAATCTAGCACTATTCAATCACTATCACATACTTCTATTCTATTTCACGCACATTAATCATGTATCATATATTTTGCACTTATTAACTACACATCTTGAGCTTTGTAGCTATCAGCAGACATACCCTTTATTTCACTATCATTTATTTCAGCTAGGCATTTCACTTTCCCCACCTCAATACATTGTTTAACAGAAAAAAATAAAAAAATATTACTCTAGCAGTAATAGATTCTGAAAACTAATTTATATCTTAGAAATTTTAACTTTAGAATCAAGATATAATTCAAGAACATATCAGTTAAAAATTAAGATAAGAAATAAATGAGAGAAAAATAAATTACATACTATTATAAATAACAAGATTAAGAAAAGTCTTCTTAGAGTCTTTTAAAAAGAATTTTTCAGAATGACTAGACTTTTTAATAAAAGAAAACTCTAATTTATCAGAAATTTTAAGAAAATTTTCAAGATTATGAAATAAAATTTATTTCAGAATTTTCATAATTTTAATATATTTTACAGTATAAATATAATGCTTACTGAAGTTTCTTTTACTTAGTTATCTCTTAATTAAATAAGAATAAAATCAGAATGAATATACATTATATTAAAATAATACAAGAATAAAGTAAAAACATGAAAAAGCAATTTATTAATTTAAGTAAAAATAAGAAATTAAGCTGCAAAATACTTATAAGAAAATGAAAATATATGAGAAATCCTCAGAACTGACATAATTATTAATAAATGTTTTAAAATTCAAAATTATTATAAGAAAATGCATTAATATATACTTAACTTAAGTCTTAGCAAAAAAGCAGATATATTTATAT
The DNA here is from genome assembly GCA_014964245.1 of Nannizziopsis barbatae. NCBI lineage: Eukaryota > Fungi > Ascomycota > Eurotiomycetes > Onygenales > Nannizziopsiaceae > Nannizziopsis > Nannizziopsis barbatae. The sequence goes on from JACVYH010000003.1 coordinate 3,777,769, forward strand.
GAAGATATTTTAAATAAATAAAAAAAAAATTAAAATAAAATAAAAATAAAATGATGAAATAAGAAAGATTAAATAAAAAAAAAGATAAAACTCTAAATAATCTAGAAGAAATAAATGAAGAGAAGCAGAAGAAGTGTATGTGAGAAAAAGAAATTTTTAAAAATAAATAAAAAAGTAAAAGTTTTCAAATCACAGAGCTCTTAATCAGAATCTTTCTTAATTAAGATTAAAATAAACATGAACATGAATAAAAACAGCTATTTTATCATAATAATTATTAACTAATATTCTGTTATCATGTAAAGCATTTAATCTATCTGATAAGTTAATTATTATGTTTTTTATTATAAGTTATATAATGTCTGATTATCTGTAATATTTCATATAATAAAATATATGTTATTTTTACAAGTTTTTAAGAATTTATCATATATTTAATTAATTTTATTTTATTTTTATTAATATCAGAAAATAACATTAACAGAAAATAATTAAGATATAATGAGAAGATATGTTTATTATTATTATAATACTAATAAAATAATCTAAATTCTAATTAAATATTCTACATGCAGTAATTATAAATAATAACATGTAAGATAAGATTAGAAAATATTAAAAGAATGTAATACTTAATTAAGAAAGAATTTACATTATTTAAATATATTAAAAAATATATAAAAACTGATAATTAATCTGAATATATAGAAGAAATAATTATTTTATACACAGCTTATTAATTAAATTATTCTATAAATAAGTCTTATTATTAGAAACTAGTTATGATTATTAATTAATTATTATTATTATTATTATTATTATTATTCTTAATATTTCTGACATATAGAAATTAGACACTTGCTATTATTATTTTCTTGTTATACTTTAAATTATTAATTTATTCTATTATTTTAATTTATTACTTCATGCATGTTTTAGCATTATACATAGTTTCTAGATTAGTATAATTATATAAATCATTTTTTTTTATCTTTTCTTCTAATTTACATATCTTTATATTATTCATTACTATTTAACATTATTAATCTAGTACTATTTAACTGCTATTGCATATTTTTATTTTATTTCATATACATTAATTATACATTATATATTTTACATTTACTAACTGCATGTCTTAAGCTTTATAATTATTAACAAACATACTTCTATTTTGCTATCATTTATTTTAATTAAGCATTTCACTTTCCCCATCTTAATGCTCAGAATCATTTCTAAAAAATTTTGCTTCAGAAATTAAAATCTTGCTCTGAAGCTATATGAAGAAAACACCTGTGATAACTTGTTCTGAAAATGATTTTGGGACATTTTTTAATCTGAGCTCTGCTTTTAGCATGAGGTGCCTGGAGTAGCTTCTAAAAAATCTTACTTCAGACTTCAAAAATCTCACTCTGGAGTCTAGCTCTGGAGCCTCAATGCCTGGAGTTAAAAAAGTTATATTTTCATTTCTGAGAAGAGAAGACATTTCATTCATCTAATTTATTTGTATTTTTTTTTCTTATATTTAAATATATGTAATAACTAGTAAATTCTGTTTAAATAAATAGTCTTCTTAGTTACAGACTGCATAAAACTATAATGAATATATATATATATAAAAAAAATACATGTTTTACATATAAGTATTAATAAAAATTAAGCATTACTTTCTTAAAAAAAATATAATTATAATTATATAAACAGATAAAAAGTAGTAAAAGTATTACTAAATTCAGTCTAATAAGCTATAATAAGCTGCTTATTATATGTTTTTGTATTTATTGTTAAGTAAATTATATAAGTACTAGTCTTATTAAATAACTTATTATTAGCATTCTCAGCAGTTATAAAATTTATGTTAATGTCAGAATTTCTAGTAATGAGTAATGAAACTTTTCTGAAAATAATATTTAATTAACTAGTAGTTTTAGTTATTCTCTATTTAGTTAATTAAAAAATTAATATTTTATAGCTAGAAAAAGCTGAAAATTATATTATAATTTTTTAAATTAATTACTTAAAACTTGTAAGAAGTAATATACATATTTTTTAATTATTAATAATATTAATATTAAGATTTATTTTATTAAAAATGCATATATAATACTTACTTAAGATTTTGATTATCTTATATTAAAATAAGTTAATTTTTAAGTTATTTTTCTTTACTTAAATATTATTAATAAAATTAGCTTCAGCTTTAGAATTAATCAAGATTAGAATTATTTTTAAATTACTAGAAGTTTAAATTTAAATTATAATTAAAAAACTAAGTAGATTTTATTTTTTTTTACTAATTTTAAAAGCTACTGCAGCATTCAGGATTCTCTTAACTAGGTTTTTTAATTTTTTATTATTTTTAACTTTCTTTTCATTTGCAGCTTTTTAGCTTTTAAAAGTCTTATAATTTAAAATAACATGTCTGTAATATTTATAATGATTATACTAAAAGTTTTTTTAATTAGAATTTTTATCAGAATTAAATTTATGCTTTCTTCACTCATTTTTATTACTATTAGTATTTTTTTTTTAGTTTTTAATTTTTTTAATTTTATTATTATTATTTTATAATAATATCTGATAAATTAAAATATTAATTTTTACATTAAAAAGACAGAAAATTAGTATTTTAGAACTGAGAATATTTATTTTTTTTAAATATTTATTAAATTTTATGCAGATTTCAGAAAAAAATTTCATGTAAAAATATATTACTTATTATTTTTTAGTATAAAATTTTTATAACTAATATTTAAATATTTTTAAAATGTGCATAAAATTATATATATTTTAATTTTCATGTTATTTAGCTTTCTCATATTATATTTAAAAAATTTTTAAAACTTATTTTAAATTTATAATCTGATTTTTTAGCTAGTTTTTAAGCTGTGCTTAAATAAATAACTTAAATAAAAAATTTATATAAAATTCTCATTTTTTAAAAAATATAATATGCTACTCATGAACTTTTCACCTCTTAGTAATGAGATGGGGAAAGTGAAATGCTTAGTTAAAATAGGCAATAGTAAAATAAAAAATATGTCTGCTAATAGCTATGAAATTTAAGATATATGATTAATAAATGTAAAATATATGATGCATAATTAATATGCATAAAATAAAATAAAAATATGTGATAATAATTAAATAATGCTAGATTAATAATATTAAACAGTAACAGATAATATAAAGATATATAAATCAGAAAAAAAGATAAAAAAGAATAATTTATATAATTATACTAATCTAGAAACTATATATAATATTAAAACATGTATAAAATAATAGAATAAAATAATAAAATAAATTAATAATTTAAAGAATGACAAGAAAATAATAATAGTAAGTATCTAATTTCTATACATCAGAAATATTAAGAATAATAATAATAATAATAATTAATTAATGATTATAACTAGTCTCTAATAATAAAACTTATTTCTAAAATAACTTAATTAATAAGTTATATGTAAGATAATTATTAAACATGCATATTTAAATTAATTACTAGTTTCTATATACTTCTTAATACATTTAAATAATATGAATTCTTTCTTCTTAAAATATTATTTTTTTCTAATATCTTCTAATCTTATCTTGCATGTTATTATCTGTAATTACTGTATGTAAAATATTTAATTAATATTTAAATCATTTTATTAGTATTATAATAATAATAAATGCATTTTTTTATTATATTTTAATTATTTTTTATTAATATTATTTTTTAATATTAATAAAAATAAAAATAAAATTAATTAAATATATGATAAATTCTTAAAAACTTATAGAAATAATATGTAACTTATCATGTGAAATACTAAAAATAATTACATATTATAAAACTTGTAATAAAAATATAATAATTAATTTAATTAGATAAATTAAATACTTTATAAAATAACAGAGTATTAATTAATAATTATTATAATAGAATAGTTATTTTTATTTATATTCATGTTTATTTTAATTTTAATTAAAAAAAATTCTGATTAAGAATTTCATGATCTGAGAATTTTTATTTTTTTATTTATTTTTAAGAATTTCTTTCTTCACATATGCTTCTTTCATACTCTTATTTTTATCTTTTTATTATTTTATCTTAATCATACTTTTATTTTTTTTTATTTATTTTATTTATTTTTTTATTTATTTTTTAATTTTTTTTATAAATTTTAAAAATAACTTCTTTTATTATTTCAGTTGCATCTGATATATTAAATGACAGTTTCTAAAATAAAATCATTTATTAATACTTATTTCAGATTTAAAAATCTTATATTTTTTTAAGCATTCTGCTTATAAATATCTTATTTTTTCTTTAATTTTTATTTATATTAATAAGTCTTTTTAGTAATGTTTTTATAAAAATTAGTTTTTAATAAGATTTTTTTTCTAATATATTTTAATATTAATATTTAAAAAGATTATTTTTATATTTAAAGTTCAGTCATTTTCTGTTCAGAACATTTCACTTAACTTTATAATTTTTATTAAAGATACTAATCTTAATATTTTTAATAATTTCAGAAATTATCTGAAAGCTACTAATATTAACTTAATCATGTTTTATAAGAATTATAAATATTCTGATTATTTTTTTTTTTCTGAATTTATTAATGTTTTTTAAGCTCTTACTAATCTTAATTATATGCTATTCTTTTCTTTACAGTTTCTTCTTAATTTTTTGCTTTTAATTAATATATTCTAGATTCTCATTTAAATTTCAGAATTAAGATTACTAAATTTCAGCTTATTTTTTATTCTGATAATTTCATAACTTCTTATATTATTTTTTTTAAATTATTAATATAGAATAATAGTTACACAGAATTAACTGTGTTTCTAATAAAGTATTTATTTTATTAAAGATTAAAAAATGAATTTTCTAAACATGCTGATTTTAAGAATTTGTTTAATCTTTATCAGAATTTCATTTTAATTCTTTAAATTTATAAAATTATTTTTATTTTCTCTTATATTAAATGTAGTAATATAAATGAATTATTTATAAAATATATTATAATTTTAAATAATATTAATAACTTTCTTTATAACTCATGTGCTAATTATATATGAAGTAATCATCTTAATACTTATTTATTATATATGTATTTTCTTTTACTCATCTTTTATTATTTTTTCATATTTAATAATGTTTCTAGATAAATGTTCTAAGTCTGTTATTAAATTTTTTATTTCTGAATATTCTCTAGATATTTCAGATACTTTAAGCTTTTCTTTAGATTTTAATGTGATTAATTTATCTTATTCTCTTCATTCTAATATTTCTGCTAATAAAAATATCTTTATTAATGTTTTTAATAATATTATTTTCTTTTTTATATATAAATATTATTACTTATCTTTATCTATAAACATGTTTTTTATAAAAATTAATATTATTCTTAAAAAATATAATCATGTTTATGCTTATTTCTGTGATATTATTAACTTGAATAATATATTTAATATTTAATTTATTAATATTTTTTATTAAGTTTTTTCTTTATCTTATTATGTTCTTAGATAATTTAGTTTTTATAATTATTAATAAAATATTCTTTCTTTTTTTTTTTTTATTTATTATTATTAATTTTGTATTTACAGTACATAATCATAATTTATGCTAGTAAGTTATTATTTATAAAAGTTTTTATTTTTTTTAAATTTTAGTTTATTATTATTTTAATTATGCTCTGTTTTCATGCTTGTTAGCTTAATTTTAATTTTTTTTTTTCTTATAATAATTATTTATTTTTCTTTATATATGCTTTTTTCTGTTTTTTTATTATCTGATTATTTCTAACTTGCATAATTTTTAATTATTTATTCTAATTTTTTAAAATGAAGCTTAAGTTTAATATTTCTTTTTTTTTTAATTTTTATTTTAAATTATCTTCTTCTTCAGATACTTCTAATAGAGAAATACTTTTTATTACTTCTTTTAAAATTATTAACATTTTTTTCTTTTCTTTTTTTTTTTTTAATATTTTAAGCTCTTTTTCTTTTTTAGATACTTCTAATATTAAGTTTAATTCTAATTCTTATTCTAATATTTTAAATATGTTTTTAAGTTCTTGCTATATTTCATGTATTATTTCTAACTTATTTATTACTTAACATGCATAAATCTTAATTATTTTTTTTTATTATTTTTATTTTATTTTAATTATAAGTATAATTATTCTATAAAATAATATTATTTATTTTTAAATTTAATAATTTAATATACAAATTATCCTGAACATTATTACATGATAATTATAAATATTAATTAATTTTTTTAATTATATGATTTATTTTATAAGATTTTTTATATTTTTTCTAAATTAATTCATGAGTTTATTTTTATAATATTTTATTATTTAATATTAATATTTTCTCATGCAGATTTACTTCTATCTTGTAATTTATGATATATTAAAGATTTCTTTTATATTAAGAAATTTAATATTTTTATAACTTTTTTAATTTTTTACATTTTCTTAAACTTTCTTATTTATAAACTAAATTTACTTTAAATTTACTATTTTCTAGATTAGTTTTTTATTAATATAAATTTTCATTTTCTTTCTATAAGTAATTAATATGCATGTTTATTATTTATTTTCTAGTCATGTAATATTATTTCAGATATTTCTTATTCTTATTATTCTGAAAATTTTTTCTCATTCTTTACTTGCATATTATTTTTATTAAAAGAGAATTATTCTGAATTAGCTTCTTATACTAATTACATCTTTCATAATAACTTTATTTATAATTAGTATTTCTTATTTTCATTCAGTTTTATCACTTCTTATTATATTTTATTCTAATTAATTTCTCTTATTCAGATGTAATATCTTCTTTTCTTAAAATAAAAATTCTTATTTTTAATAATTCTATTTATAATAAATTAGTTAAGATGTTTTCTTCTAATAGAATTTATGTTAATATTAATTAAGTAACTTCTTATTATAATTTTTTTATTTTTATTACTTATAATTTTATATTATTTAAATTTAATAATTTTTTTATCATTCTTAATAAAGTATTCTGCTTATATGATGTTATCTAATCTATAATAATAAGAAATAATCATCATAATAATTAAGATTTTTTTTTTTCATTTTCATTCTAATTTAGTTTTTTTCTTTTCTTATTAAGTTCTTATCTTAACTTATTTCATGTTTAATTTCTTCTTTTAAATAGTTTTAAAAATAAGAATTTTTAAATTATTTTTTAATTATATTATTATCTTATATTAATTTATAATATTATTACTGTTATATTCTAACTAAAAGAAACTTATTTTAAAAGATTCTCATTATTTTTATCTTATTCTGAATTATTTTTATTATTTTTAATCTCTTTACTATTCAAGTTATTATCTGAATTTTTATTTTTAATTTTCTTAATTATTTTAGTAATCTTGATACTTCATGTAATTCTAGTAATGATATTATTTTAACTTTTCTCAGAAATATTTTCTCTTATCTTCTTATTCTTATTAGATACATTATTAATATTATTAAAATTATCTAAATCATTTCTAAAATAATATTTCTTAAATTTATTATTTATAATCATTTCTATAATCTGCATATTATCTAATTTCTTAATCTGATAATAAGTATATTACTTATTAACATTTATTATTCTATATAATTCTAATTAATAAAATTAAAACTTTTAAATTCTTAACATGTTCTTATTATTTTTTATTTAATATAATAAAATAAAGTCTCTAATACTCAAGAATTCATTACACATGTTATAATTATTATTAAATTATTTCTTATTTTTCTTTCTAATTTATTTCACATAATTAACAGCTTCTTATATATTTTAATTATGTTTTTTAATTTAGCATGCTCACATGATAATAAGATTTTATATTAAGTAAATCTTATTTTAGAATAATATTTTTCAAATTCTAACTTCATATTTTATCAGCAAAACTGCATCTTCACTTATTAGAACTTAATAAAATAACATATCTGTTAATTATCTTGCAGTAACATGATTAATTATTAATACTACAGATAAATATGTAACTTAATCTTTTCTGAAATTATTTATTATCTTTAAAAACATATTTTTAATTAGATAATAATCTTATTTAATTATATTATTTATATGAGAGTTATAGAAAGAAATCTGAATGTATTTAATCTTATATTATTTTAATAATTCTTTAATAACATTCTTATTTTCTGATTTATTATTAATAATAATAATTTTAAGTATTCTTCATTGCATGATTATATTCTGATAAATAAACTAGATAATTTTCATAATAATAATATATGTTAAAAATTATGCTTTAATTCATCTGAATAAATTATCTTATATAATAATAATATATTCTTTTTCATTATTCTTAAGCATGTACATAACATTAATCTTAATTTTTTTTCAAGCTGTTAAAATTCATGTCAGGTGTAATATTTTTTCTTATTAATTTAAATTTCTCATTTAACATGCATGATAAATTTAAACATATTTTTTAATATCTTTATACATCTCATACTAAGATGAGAAAAGTGAAATGCTTAGCTGAAATAGATGATAGTGAAATAGAAGATATGTTTGCTAATAGCTATGAAGCTTAAGATATGCAGTTAGTAAATGCAAAACATATAATGCATAATTAATGTGTGTGAAATAAAATAAAAGTATGTAATAATAATTAAATAATGCTAGATTAACAGTATTAAATAATGATAAATAATATAGAAGCATGCAAATTAGAAGAAAAAGATAAAGAAGAATGATTTATATGATTATACTAATCTAGAAACTATGTACAATGCTAAAGCATGTACTAAGTAATAGAATAAAATAATAGAATAAATTAATAATTTAAAGAATGATAAGAAAATAATAATAATAAGTATCTAATTTTTATATATCAGAAATATTAAGAATAATTATAATAATAATAATTAATTAATAATCATGACTAGTCTTTAATAATAAGACTTATTTTTAGAATAACTTAATTAATAAGCTATGTATAAGATTATTAAATATGCATATTTAGATTAATTACTAGCTTTTATATACTTCTTAATATATTTAAATAATATGAACTCTTTTTTCTTAGAATATTATTTTTTTTTAATGTTTTTTAATTTTATTTTACATGTTATTACCTGTAATTACTGCATGTGAAATATTTAATTAATATCTAAATCATTTTATTAGTATTATAATAATAATGAATATATCTTTTTATTATATCTTGACTATTTTTTATTAATGTTATTTTCTAATATTAATAAAAATAAAAATAAAAGTAATTAAATACATGATAAATTTTTAAAAACTTATAAAAATAACATATAACTTATCATGTAAAATACTAAAGATAACTGCATTTTATAAAACTTATAATAAAAATATAATAATTAACTTAATTAAATAGATTAAATGCTTTATAAGATAGCAGAATATTAATTAATAATTATTATAATAAAATAGCTGTTTTTATTCATGTTCATGTTTATTTTAATTCTAATTAAAAAAAATTCTGATTAAGAACTTCATGATTTGGAAATTTTTACTTTTTTATTTATTTTTAAGAATTTCTTTCTTTGCACATGCTTCTTTCATATTCTTATCTTTATTTTTTTATTATTTTAATTTAATTATACTCTTATTTTTTTTATTTATTTTACTTATTTTTTTATTTATTTCTTTATTCTTTTCATAAACTTTAAAAATAATTTTCTCTATTACTCTAATTACATCTAATATATTAAATAATAGTTTTTGAAATAGAATTATTTACTAATACTTATTTCAGACTTAAAAATCTTATATTTTTTTAAGTATTCTGCTTGCAAATGTTCTGCTTCTTTTCTAATTTTTATTTATATTAATAAGTTTTTTTAGTAATGTTTTTATAAAAATTAATTTTTAATAAGATTTTCTTTCTAATATATTTTAATATTAGTATTTAAAAAAATTATTCTTATATCTGAAGTTTAGTTATCTTCTATTCAGAATATTTCATTTAATTTTATAATCTTTATTAAAAATGCTAATCTTAGTATTTTTAATGATTTTAAAAATTATCTGAAAGCTGCTAATATTAATTTAATTATATTTTATAAGAATTCTAAGTGCTCTAGCTGTTTTTTTTTTTAAGTTTATTAATATTTTTCAAGTTTTTGCTAATCTTAATCATATGTTATTTTTTTTTTTACAATTTCTTCTTAATTTTTTATCTTTAATTAATATATTTTAAATTCTCATTTAAATTCTGAAGTTAAAATTACTGAATTATAGCTTATTCTTTATTCTGATGATTTTATAACTTCTTATATTATTTTCTTTAAATTATATTATAAAATAAAAATTATACAGAATTAGTCTTGCTTCTCATGAAATGTTTACTTTACTAGAGATTAAAAAATAAACTTCCTGAATATGCTAATTTTAAGAACTTATCTAATTTTTATCAGAATTTCATCTTGATTTTTCAGATTCATAAAGTAGTTTTTATTCTTCTTTATACTAAATACAGTAACATGAATGAATTATTTATAAAATATATTATGATTTTAGATGATATTAATAACTTTCTTTATAATTTATATGCTAACTACATATGAGATGATCACTCTAATATCTGTTTATTATATATATATTTTTTTTTACTCATCTCTTATTATCTTTCTATATCTAATAATATTTCTAGATAAATATTCTAAGTCTGTTATTAAATTTTCTATTTCTGAATATTTTTTAAATATTTTAAATACTCTAAGCTCTTCTTTAGATTTTAGTATAATTAATTTAATCTGTTTTTTTCATTCTAATATTTTTGCTAATGAAAATATTTTTATTAATATTTTTAGCAGTGCTATTTTCTTTTTTATATATAAATATTATTACTTATCTTTATTTATAAACATGTCTTTTATAAAAATTAATATTAATCTTAATAAATATGATTATGTTTATACTTATCTTTATAATATTATTAACTTAAATAATATATTTAATATTTAGTTTGCTAATATTTTTTATTAAGTTTTTTCTTTATCTTATTATATTTTTAGATAATTTAGCTTGCATGATTATTAATAAAATATTCTTTTTTTTTTATTTTTTATTTATTATTACTAATTCTGTATTTATAATACATGATTATAGTTTATGCTAGTAAGTTATTATTTATAAAAGTTTTTACTTTTCTTAAATCTTAATTTATTATTATTTTAATTATGTTTTATTTTTATATCTGTCAGCTTAATTCTAATTTTTTCTTTTCTTATAATAATTATTTATTTCTTTTTATATATGCTTCTTTCTGTTTTTTTATTATTTAATTATTTCTAACTTGCATAATTTCTAATTATTTATCTTAATTTTTTAAAATGAAGCTTGAATTTAATATTTCTTTTTCTTCTAATTCTTATTCTGAATTATTTTTTTTTTTAAATATTTTTAATAGAGAAATGTTTTCTACTGCTTCTTCTGAAATTATTAACATTTCTTTCTTTTTTTCTTTTCTTTCTGATATTTTAAGCTTTCTTTCTTTTTTAGATGCTTTTAATATTAAATTTAATTCTAGTTCTTATTCTAATATTTCAAGTATGTTTTTAAGTTCTTGTTATATTTTATGTATTATTTTTAACTTATTTATTACTTATTATATATAAATTTTAATTATTTTTTTTATTATTTTTATTTTATTTTGATTATGAGTATAATTATTTTACAGAGTAATATTATTTATTTTTAAATTTAATAATCTGATATGCAGATTATTCTAAACATTATTATATGATAATTATAAATATTAATTAATTCTTTTAATTATATAATTTATTTTATGAGATTTTTTATATTTCTTTTGAATTAATTTATGAATTTATTTTCATAATATTTTATTATTTAATATTAATATTTTCTCATGCAGGTTTATTTTTATCTCACAGTCTGTAATATACTAAAGATTTCTTTTATATTAAAAAATTTAATATTTTTATAAAATTTTAAACTTTTTATGTTTTCTTAAATTCTTTCATTTATAAATTAAATTTACTTTAAATTTATTATTTTCTAGATTAATTTTTTATTAATATAAACTTTTATTCTTTTTTTATAAGTAATTAACATGCATGTTTATTATTTATTCTTCAGTTATATAATGTTATTTTAAATATTTCTTATTCTTATTATTTTAAAAACTTTTTCTTATTTTTTATTTACATGTTATTTCTACTAGAAAAGAATTATTTTAAACTAGCTTCTTATATTAATTATATCTTTTATAATAACTTTATCTGTAATTAATATTTCTTATTTTTATTTAGTTTTATTATTTTTTATCATATTTTATTCTAACTAATTTCTCTTATTCAGATGCAGTATTTTTTTTTCTTAGAATAAGAATTCTTATTTCTAATAATTCTGTTTATAATAAATTAATTAAGATATTTTCTTCTGATAAAATTTATATTAATGTTAATTAAGTAACTTCTTATTATAATCTTTTTATTTTTACTACTTGTAACTTTATATTACTTGAATCTGATAATTTTTTTATTATTCTTAATAAAATATTTTACTTATATGATATTATTTAATCTGTAATAATTAGAAATAATTATTATAATAACTAAGATCTTTCTTTTTTATTTTATTTTTAATTTAATTTATTTCTTTTCTTATTAAGCTCTTATCTTAACTTATTTTATGTTTAATTTTTCTTTTAAATAATCTTAAAAATAAGAGTTCTTAAGTTATTTTTTAATTATATTATTATTTTATATTAATCTATAATATTATTATCATCATATTCTAATTAGAAAAAACTCATTTTAAAAGATTCTTATTATTTTTATTTTATTTTAAATTATTTTTATTATTTTTAATCTTTTTATTATTTAAGTTATTATCTGAATTTTTATTTTTAATTTTCTTAATTATCTTAATAATCTTGATATTTCATGTAATTCTAGTAGTAATATTATCTTAACTCTTCTTAAAAACATTCTTCTTTATTTTCTCATTCTTATTAGATATATCATTAATATTATTAAAATTATTTAACTTATTTTTAGAATAATATTTCTTAAGTTTATTACTCATAATTATCTTTATAATATATATATTATTTAATTTCTTAATTTGATAATAAGCATGTTGCTTATTAACATTCATTATTTTATATAATTTTAATTAATAAAATTAAAACTTCTAAATTCTTGACATGTTCTTATTATCTTTTATATGATATAATAAAATAAAGTTTCTAATACTTAAGAATTCATCACATGTGTTATAATTATTATTAAATTATTTCTTGTTTTTTTTTCTAATTTATTTCACATGATTAATAGCTTTTTATATATTTTAATTATATCTTTTAATTTAATGTGTTCATATGATAATAAGATCTTATGTTAAGCAAATCTCATTTTAAAATAATATTTTTTAAGTTTTAATTTTATATTTTATCAGCAGAACTGCATTTTAATCTATTAGAATTTAATAAAATAACATATTTATTAATTATTTTATAATAATATGATTAGTTATTAGTACTACAGATAAATATGTAATTTAATCTTTTTCAGAATTATTTATTATTTTTAAAAGTATATCTTTAATTAAATAATAATCTTGTTTAATTATATTATTTACATAGAAATTATAGAAAGAAATCTGAATATATTTAATCTTATATTATCTTAATAATTCTTCAGTAACATTCTTATTTTCTGATTTATTATTAATAATAATAGCTTTAAGTATTTCTTATCACATGATTATATTCTGATAAATAAATTAGATAATTTTTATAATAATAATATGTGATAAAAGTCATGTCTTAATTCATCTAAATAGATTATCTTAAGTAATAATGATGTATTCTTTTTCATTATTCTTAGATATGTATATAATATTAATTTTAATCTTTTCTCAAGCTATTAAAATTCATGTCAGATATAATATTTCTTCTTATTAATTTAGATTTCTTATTTAACATGCATGATAAATTTAAACATATTTCTTAATATCTTTATACATCTCATACTAATAATAATAATTCATTAATAAAATATATATACTTTCTTAATTCTTATAACTAAATTTATCATGTAATATTTTAATTATAAGATATTATTACTCTTTATTATTAATAACTTTTCTTAAAGAAATATTTTTATTAACTTGTTTAAATAATAAATTATCTTTTATTACATGTTATAAGATTTTTTAATAAAACTTAACATAATTACTAATAAGATTTTTTAGTTTTTAAAGTGTAATCAGATAATGTGTGATTTATTTAGATTTATTATTATAAGAATTATTAAGAATGTGCAGAAAATTTTTATTATTATTATTATCTTTTAAAATGCTAATAAGATTAATACAAGCATGATATATGCTAAGTTTTATATTAATATAATTATTAATATCTTATTCTTTAAACTTGAGTTTATTATTAAAAATGTTAAGTTTTTAAAAAAGTATATTAGTAATAGTATGCTTCATATCAGAAATGTGCTTTATATTAAAGTTAAATAATCTGATTTAAGTAATTTAATTTATAATAAGAGTATTTAAAAGATTAGTAGCAGTCTTATTTAATTATATTACAAGTATTTAAGCATTAACTTTTAACTGAAAGTAAATATTATAAATTTAATAATGAAACTTCTTGAGAATCTTTAGAATTGCATAACATTCTCTTTTACTAGCATTATACTTACTTTTAATATCAGATCATATTTTAAAATTAAATCATGTAAGATATTAAGTGCTTCTTTAAATTTACATGAGTATAACATCTCATTTTTTCTTACTTATATTAATAGTAATAATAATAATTAATAACTTTAAGAAATAATTAAGCAGTAAGATATACAGAAATATACTCAGCTTTTCTTTAAGCTTATTAAATATATTATTTTTATTATTTTCTTATTTTTATTATACTTTTAATTATAGTAAGTAATAAAAAAATTTTATAATTTAATAATACTTAATAATACATATCTGATAATATTCTGTAAGATTAAGAAATTTGTAAATTTTAGAAACATTCTGTAAGATGAGTTACTTTAAAATTTTCTTAATTTTTTTTTTATTAAGTTTATAATTATTATAATTATAAACTTATCTAATAATTTTTATTTTAGATATTATAAAATATGATTTTTCTGCAGAAATCACTTCTCCAGATATCTTACTAAGCTAAAATATCTTATTAATATTTTATAAATATTTCATGATGAATTAATGCATTTTAAGTTTAATTTCTTTTTTATTATAATTAATTTTTAATTCTTTAATACTAATATTATCTAGAAATACATAATAGATATATAGCATAATATTTCTGAGAATCTTTATAAATATATATATGAATTATCTTATTAAGTTTATCATGTTTATAAATATTAAAATCTGATATAATAATTCTAATAAAATTATTATAATAATTATATTACAGTTTTCAGAATGCAGTAAGAGTTAATTATAATCTAAAAACTAATTAATAATTATAATGATAATCATCTTCATGAATTCTTTAATAAATTTATTAATATTTAGAAATAAGTTTACATCTCATATCATGTGCTTGTTAACATAAATTACAAAATTAATAATTTAATAACTAAATATTTTTTTCTTAATAAGAAATCAAGAATTTTAATATGAATTATAATAATATTTAAAGATGCTAATCTTAATTTATTTTTATAATATATTAATAATCTTAACTTCTAATACTTATAAAATATGATAACTAAAAATTTATTATACTTTATGAGAAATTATTTATATTTTTTATAATAAAATAATTTTAAAATAAATCTTTTTAATATCTGAGAAATTCTAAGCAAGACATTCTTTATAATGTATTAATATAATCATGAGAATTTTTTTCTCTTCAGATATGAATTCTTATTCACATGTAATCTTTTTAAATTACTCTTATATAAGCTTTTTATTAAGAGAAAACTTAGTTAGATGTAATTAAAAATACTTTAAATACTTATTAAAGAATATTTTATTAAATTCTTTTCTATTATATTTATTACTATAATACTTATTAATGCAAGACTGAATTTAATTAATTAAATCTTCTAATATATTTTTATTACTAATTTCTAATATAACTAGCTTTATCTTTTCTTTTTTATATTTTTGCATTATTTTTATACTGAATAAATACTCTAATATTTTTTTATATTTTTATTTATATGATTACATGTTTTTATCTTAAAGCTTTTTTATTATCTTATATTTAAAATTATATTTATTTAATATCTTTATTAAGAACTTTACAAGTGTGTAAGAATACTTTAATATTATGATAAGTTTAACTCATTTTAATTTATAAAAATTATAACATGTTAATGAGTTTATTATTATATATGCTATTTTTATAAGTAATTTTTTTAATATATATATTTCTGCAGAATCTTTCTTATTACTAGTAGATAAATATTCTTAATCATATCTGCTTTTTAATTTAAAGTACTATATTATTAAATATTATCATGATAATAATGTAAATTTAATAATATGTGATATATCTTAAATTTAATAATACAAGAATTATTAGCTGAATAAATATATATAATAATATTTTCTATTACATTTATCTTATAATCTTATCAGACTTTCTATTATCAGAATTTATTAAAAATAAAATCTTAATTATTATCTTTAATAATCATCAGTATAATATAAGTTAAGATATTTCTAATTTTAACTAATATATTATTATAAATTCCTATGCATTTTATAATATTCTTTATTTATTTAATAAGAATGATATTATAATTATAACTAATATTAAGTTTAAGTTCTTTTATAAGATTAAGATTAATGTAATTAACTTCTAATTTATTATTAATAATAACATTCATCAGCTTATTATTAATGTTAACATATGTTTTTAAAATACTAATAATAAGAATTAGATTTTCTTTTTTCATGAGAACTGATTATAAATGTTTTACTTGTACTATTTTCTGATATAAAACTTTTACTTTAATTAGTTCTGATTTTCTATTATCACAGCTATCTTTAGTAAGCAGGAATATTCTAAACATATATTAGTGCATGATGTGTAATAATTCTAGAACTTCTTAAATAATAAGATTAGTAATGAAAATATTAAGAATTTTATTAATAATTTCTTTCATATTTATTATTCTTCTAAGCATTTTTAATATTTTTATTAGCTGATAATAATTTCTATATTAAAATCTGAGTTTTAAAGTATCAGTTATCTTTATATTATTTATAACTATTTTATTATCTGTAAGTTTATTATTTTTTTTAATTTTCTTAATTCTTAGTTAAAGATTATGTAATTCTTCTTCTTGAGATTTAATAAGTATCTGAAGTTTATTTTCTGAAATCTGATAATTAATAATCTAATTTTTTTTTAAGTAATTTTTAACTTTAACTAGCTTGAGTTTTTTAATATATGTTTTCTTATTTCTTGAAAAAATAATGATTATTTTCATGTGTATTTTATACTTATTATTATTATTATCAGATTCTTCAGAACTATTATTTCTTATTATATTTATTCTGATTCTGATTAATTACACATGTGTCTAATAATTTTATATAACTTTTATATTTTAAGATTAGATAGCTTATTTTAGTATTAAGATATGATTTTTTCTGTTAATAATAAGAAACTGATTAATTCAGTATTTTTAAATAGTATAGCATTATGATTTATCTTAAGTAAGTTATAAAATTAATTCATTTTTATCTAGCATGCCTGCTTAAAGTTTTTAAATCTTAGTATTAAAATAGCATTTCTTTTATAAAATGTTATTTTAATATATTAGATAATTTATTTTATTATAACTATTTTTATTATAATAAAAATATGTACTGTTAGAATTACAGAACATGTATTAATCTTGATTTTTATAATTTCTGATTATTACTTAATCATATATAAATATTAGTAAGATAATAATAAAAATAAATATAAATGCAAGCTTAGCTAGAGCTGATGCTTAAGTTATTATAATATAAAAATTAGTTCTAGTAATAAGTACTTGTAAAGATAAAGTAAGAGCTTTCATGATTTAAGTAAGATTTTTCATTTAATTTTTCATTTTATTATTTATCTTACTTAAAATTTAATTAACATGTGAAGAAAGAAAATAATTATATATAAAAATAATAAGATTCTAAGAAAATTAAACTATTTTCTTCTTAGTTTTTATATTTATTTTCTCTATTTCTTTTCAGAAATTTTTAAAAATTTTTTTAATAATAATACTGTTAATTATTCCAGTTGCAGCTATAATTATATGAGAATTTATAATCTTTTTATAATTTTATAAAAAAATCTTAAATTCTTTATTATTAGAATCTTATACATGTATGTGAATGCTTTTTTCTTTCTTATTAATAAGATTTTTAATCACATTCTTAAGTATATTTCATTTTAGACTTTAAAAATTATTCTAATTAAAATATTTTTCTTAATATATCTTATCTGCAAGTTTCTTAAGTAAGTTTCTAATAAATATTTAATAATATATAAATTTATTAATTTTATCTTTCTTATATATTTTTTTAAACATAGAAATGTACTAGCAGATGTATAATTTAATTTCTTTTATATTATATTTTTAGAATTTTTTAATAAGAATCTTAAGATATTTGTAATTATAGATAAGTTACTTAATATTCTGATAAAAGAATTCTTTCTTTAGTTTCTTCTTCATTCTAAAGCTAGTCTTTATTTTATGCTTTAGAAAAATTTTAAATTCATATTTTATTATTTAACTAGCAGTAGTTCATGACACATAACATTATATAATAATTATTTAAAATCATTTTATGATTTTCACACATCTGCTCATACATGCAGAGAAAGTAAGTAATATTATTATTATTAAATGCTAGTGCTTTAATCTATTCAAAATATAAAAGATTCTTGAAATATGAAATGATTATCAGATTCATAATTAGTAAGAATATAATATTTTTAATTACTGGAATTTTAATTACCAGTTCTAGTTTTAAAAATATAATAATTATAAAATTCAGATTCTTATCTGCATTAATTTCTTTAATAATATCATGATTTAAAGAAAGACTTGACATTCTAAATAACAGAATAAATATTAATAATTTTTATTAATGAAAACAGAACATGAAATTCTTTTTAATATTTTAATAAATTTATTTCATGATGCTAGAAATGAATTAACTGTATAGTTAATTTAATTATACTAATTAATTATATAATCATAATAATAATAATTTTAATTTTTCTTATTTAATTAAGAATAATACTAATATTATTATTCTTTTTATATGAAGTAGTATTATAATTCTGAAATATTTTTCTTTATAATAATAATATGATTTATTCTTGTAATGATAAGTATTTTTATTAAGCAAGATAAACTTTTTTTCTTACTGATTAGAAAGTCTGATTAGATCTCTTATTCTTAACAGTTTCTAACTTTAATAATTCTTTTAATAATTTAATTTAGTTTTTATCTTAGCTTTCTATTTTCAGTTAATAAGACTTGATATCTTGATAAATGCATGAATACTTTCTTATTTCTTTAATTAAATGCTTTTATCTTATCAAGATTATTAAGATAAGATGAAAAAAATAAAATGTCTAGCTGAAATAAGTCATAGTAAAATAAAAGATATATCTGTTAATAGCTATGAAGCTCAAGATGTATAATTAATAAATATGAAATATATAATGCATGATTAATATGCATAAAATAAAATAAAAATATGTAATAATAGTTAAATAATATTAGATTAATAGTATTAAACAGTAACAGATAATATAAAGACATGCAAATCAGAAGAAAAAAATAAAGAAGAATAATTTATATAATTATATTAATTTAGAAACTATATATAATGTTAAATTTAGCATGCACTAAGTAATAGAATAAAATAATAGAATAAATTAATAATTTAAAGAATGATAAGAAAATAATGATAACAAGTATTTAATTTTTATATGTTAGAAATATTAAGAATAATTATAATGATAATAATTAATTAATAATTATGACTAGTTTCTAATAATAAGATTCATTTCTAAAATAACTTAATTAATAAGTTATGTATAGGATAATTATTAAACATGTGTACTCAGGCTAATTACTGGTTTCTATATACTTCTTAATACATTTAAATAATGTGAATTCTTTCTTCTTAGAATATTACTTCTTTCTAACATCTTCTAATCTTATCTTGCATGTTATTGCCTGTGATTACTGCATGCAAAACATTTAATTAGTGTCTAGATCATTTTATTAGTGCTATGATAGTAGTGAATGCATCTCTTCACTATAATACTAATAATAATAATTTATTAGTAGAACATATGTATTTTTTTAATTCTTATAACTGAATTCATCATGTAATGCTTTAATTACTAGATATTATTATTCTTTATCATTAATAATTCTTCTTAAGAAAATATTTTTATTAGCTCATCTAAATAATAAATTACTTTTTATCACATGTTGTAAGATTTTCTAATGAAACTTAGTATAACTACTAATAAAAATTTTCAGTTTTTAAAGTATGATTAGATAACATATAATTTATTCAGATTTATTATTATAAGAATTATTAAAAATATATAGAAAATTTTCTTTATTATTATTATCTTCTGAGATACTGGTAAGCTTAACATGAGCATGATACATGCTAAGTTTCATGTTAATATAATCATTAATATCTTATTCTTTAAACTTAGACTTATTATCAGAAATATCTAATTTTTAAGAAAGTGCATTAGTAATAGTATATTTTACATTAGAAATGTACTTTATATTAAAATTAAATAATCTGATTTAAGTAATTTAATTTATAATAAGAGCATTTAGAAAATTAGTAGTGATTTTATTTAATTATGCTATAAGTATTCAAGCATTAACTTCTAATTAAAAATAAATATCATAGATCTAATAATAAAACTTCTTAAGAATTTTTAGAATTACTTAATATTCTTACTTGCCAGCATCATACTTACTTTTAATATTAGATTATACTTCAGAATTAAATCATGCAAAATATTAAGTATTTTTTTAAATTTATATAAGTATAATATCTCATTTTCTCTTACTTATATTAATAATAATAATAATAATTAATAATTTCAAGATATAATCAAGCAGCAGAACATACAAAAATATACTTAGCTTTTTTTTAAATTTATTAAATATGTTATTTTCATTATTTTCTTATTTTTATTACATTTTTAATTACAGTAAGTAATAAAAAAATTCTGTAATCTAATAATACTTAATAATACATATCTAATAATATTCTGTGAGATTAAGAAATTCATGAATTTCAGAAATATTTTATAAGATGAGCTATTTTAAGATCTTCTTAACTTTTTTTTTATTAAGCTTATAATCATTATAATTATAAACTTATTTAATAATTTCTATTTTAAGCATTAAAAAGTGTAATTTTTCTGCAGAAATTACTTCTTTAGATATTTTATTAAGCTAAAGTATCTTGTTAATATTTTACAAGTATTTTATAATAAATCAGTACATTTTAAATTTAATTTTTTTTCTGTTATAATTAATTTTTAATTCTTTAATATTAATATTATCTAGAAATATGTAATAAATATATAGCATGATATTTCTGAAAATTTTCATAAATATGTGTATAAATTATTCTATCAAGTTTATCATGCTTATGAGTATTAAAATCTAATATAATAATTCTAGTAAAATTATCATGATAATTATATCATGATTTTTAAAATATAATAAGAATTAATTATAATCTAAAAATTAATTAATAATTATAATGATAATCATTTCTGTGAATTCTTTAGTAAATTTATTAATATTTAAGAATAAGTTTACATCTTATATCATGTGCTTATTAACATGAATTACAGAATTAATAATTTAATAATCAGATGTTTTCTTTTTAATAAGAAATTAAGAATTTTAATATGAACTGTAATAGTATTTAAAAATGCTAGTTTTAATTTATTTTTATAACATGTTAATAATTTTAATTTCTAATACTCATGAGATGTAATATTCAGAAATTTGTTATGCTTTATAAGAAATTATTTATATTTTCTATAATAAAATAACTTTGAGATGAATCTTCTTAATATCTGAGAAATTCCAAGTAAGATATTCTTTATAATATATTAACATGATTATTAGAATTTTTTTTTCTTTAGATATAAGCTTTTATCTGCATGTAATTTTTTTAAGTTATTCTTATATAAGTTTTTTATTAAAAAAAAACTTAACTAAATATAATTAAAAGTACTTTAAATACTTATTAAAAAGCATTTTATTAAATTCTTTTCTATTATATTCATTATCATAGTACTTATTAATGTAAGATTAAATTTAATTAATTAAATTTTCTAATATGCTTTTGTTACTAACTTCTAATATAATTAGTTTTATTTTTTTTTCTTTACATTTTCATATTATTTCTATGCTAAATAAATGCTTTAATATTTTTTTATGCTTTTATTTATATAATTACATGTCTTCATCTTAAAGCTTTTTTATCATCTTATATTTAAAGTTATATTTATCTGATATTTTTATTAAGAACTTTATAAGTGTGTGAGAGCATTTTAGTATTATGATAAGTTTAATTTATTTTAATTTACAGAAATTATAATATATTAATAAGTTTACTACTGCATATATTATCTTTACAGATGATTTTTCTAATATATATATTTTTATAAAATTTTTCTTATTACTAGTAAATAAATGCTCTTAATTATACTTACTCTTTAGTTTAAAATACTATACTGCTAAATATTATTACAGTAATAATATGAATTTTTTAATACATGATATATCTTAAATTAAATGATATAAGAATTATTAATTAAATAAATGTGCATGATAATATTTTCTGTTATATCTATCTTATAATCTTATTAAGCTTTCTGCTACTAGAGTTTATTAAGAATGAAATTTTAATTATCATCTTTAATAATTATTAATATAATGTAAGTTAAGATATCTTTAATTTTAACTAACATGTTATCATAAATTTCTACATATTTTATAATATTCTTTATTTATCTAGTAAGAGTAATGCTATAATTATAACTAATATTAAGTTTAAACTTTTTTACAAGATTAAAATTAATATAATTAACTTCTAAGTTATTATTAATAATAATATTTATTAATTTATTATTAATATTAACATATGTTTTCAGAATACTAATAATAAGAATTAAATTTTCTTTTTTTATGAGAATTAATTATAAATGTTCTACTTATACTGCTTTCTAATATAAAATTTTTACTTTAGCTGATTTTAACTTTTTATTATTATAGTTATTTTTAATAAGCAGAAGTATTTTAAACATGCATTAATATATAATATGTAATAATTCTAGAACTTCTCTAATAATAAAATTAATAATAAAAATATCAAGAATTTTATTAATAATCTTCTTCATATTTATTACTTTTCTAAGCTTTTTTAACATTTTTACTAGCTAGTAATAATTTCTGTGCTGAAATCTAAATTTTAGAGTGTTTATTATTTCTGCATCATTTGTAACTGTTTCATTATCTGTAAGTTTATTATTTTTTTTAATTTTTTTAATTCTTGACTAAAAATTATGTAATTCTTCTTCTTAAAATTTAATAAGTATCTGAAGTTCATTTTCTAAAATCTAATAATTAGTAACTTAATTTTTCTTTAAATAATTCTTAATTTTAGCTAGCTTGAGCTTTCTGATGTGTATTTTCTTATTTTTTAAAAAAGTAATAATTACTCTCACATGTGTTTTATACTTATCATTATTATTATTAAACTTTTTAAAATTATTACTTTCTACTACATTTACTTTAATTCTAATTAATTATACACATGTCTAATAGTTTTATGCAGCTTTAATATTTTAAAATTAAATAACTTATTCTAATATTAAGACATAATCTTCTTTATTAGTAGTAAAAGATTAATTAATCTAGTATTTTTAAATAATATAGTATTATGATTTATCTTAAGTAAATCATAAAATTAGTTTATCTTTATCTAGCATATTTATTCTAAGCTTTTGAATTTCAGTATCAAAATAGCATTTTTTTTATAAAATATCATTTTAATATATTAGATAATTTACTTCAACAACAGAATTCCTAAAACACAGCTAATTTTTGTCCAAACTGAACAAAAAGATATTCATTCAAAAGCTTCTCCTTTCCTTATCAAACTGTGAAAATTTCAATGAAATTCAATCAAAACTGGTTGAGATATCATGAAAAATAAGATGTCACAGGCCTTTGACTGAAAACATCACATTTGGCATGAAATCTCCATAATCATAAGGGATACTAATCTCATCTTTTAAGGAATTTCTTACAGAAATCATTCTTAATTTATCTTACTAGTTATAACTGAGATTTCTGTTTTATGCCTGCTTGCTGCTATTTCTTGCTAATTAGAAGATTCATGAAAAGTTTTTCTTATTATATGCTATTACTTAGCATCTTAAAGAATAATAACACACACATATTCTAATTACTATTAATATTCTAATACTAACATGCTTTCTATTAGCTTAGTAAGATGCTAGCAGATCTAATCAGAAGCTTTACTAATAATTTTAATTAAAGTAATTATTATATAAAAAGTAAATAATTTATTTAATTTTAAATAACTTATTTATAATAATTATTAGTATTAAAAACATTACTAAAAGCTTAAAAAATTAAATAAAAACTTACTAGCACATATTTCTTTTAAAGCTAGATATATTAAGCATATCTTTAATCTTAATTTAAAAGCATATAAACATTTCTTAGCTTATTAAAATAAGCAAGATAATGCTTATAAGAATTTGCATTATAAACATGTTAGTATACTATTTTTAAATAAGAAAATACTTATTTATAATAATAAAATCATGTTAAAAGTATGTATTAAAATATTTCAAACTTAAAAAAAAAATGAAGTATGCTAGTGTAATATTACTGAAGAATATTCAGCAAAATAAATATTTTAATTAGTTTATTAGAATGATTACTGCTTTAAAATAATAAGAAGATTGTAAAATTATGATGAATCTAATAAAAAATTATGATGAATTTAATAAAGAAAATTATTAAATAATTTTATAAAGCTCTCATGCTTTAATAAAGCATTAAAATAACTTGTTTATTCTTTAAATTATGTTGCTAGTACTAATCTGACATTATTATAAAGTTATATAATCTCATAATAATAATAACTTATTTTTAATAATGTCTTAAGCAGGATATATTATTAATAATAGCTTATTTTACAAGCTTTACATCATAATGCAGGCTGTTTAAATAATGCTAGATTAACAGTATTAAATAATAACAGATAATATAAAAACATGCAAATCAGAAGAAAAGATAAAAAAGAATAATTTATATAATCATACTAATCTAGAAACTATGTATAATGCTGAAATATGCATGAAGAAGTAGAATAAAATGATAGAATAAATTAATAATTTAAAGAATAATAAGAAAATAATAATAATAAGTATCTAATCTCTATATGCTAAAGATATCAAGAATAATAATAATAATAATAATTAATTAATAATCATGACTAGTTTTTAATAATGAAACTCATTTCTAAAATAACTTGATTAATGAGCTGTATGTAGAATGATTATTAAACATGCATACTCAAGCTAATTATTAGTTTTTATATATTTCTTAATACATTCAAATACTGTGAATTCTTTTTTCTTAGAATATTATTTCTTTCTAACATCTTCTAATCTTGTCCTGCATATCATTACCTGCAATTACTATATGCAAAACATTTAATTAATATCTAGATTATTCTATTAGTGCTATGATAGTAGTAAACACATCTCCTCACTATATTACATGTCTTATTTATTACACAAGTATGTTTAAATTTACTATGAGAATTCTCTGTGCATACTGATTTCAGAAAATCTTTTTTTTAAATCAAACATATCTTTAAATACAGAATTTTTATAAATAATGATAATTTCAAGAATTTGTTAAAATATCAGATAATCTGATTCTTTAAATATGTAAGCTGCTGTCTAAAACAATTACTAATTCTAATTAGTCTTATAAGATGTTTAATCTTCTGCAGAATGTTACTAATAATTAATAAGATTTTTCTTAATTTAAGTAATCTAATTTATCTTAAATTTAGCATGAATTAATTATTTATATATAAAATTACAAAACACAAGCATTAGCAGACAGCATAATAAGAGACTTAGCTATTCATATATGAGAAAGAAATTCTAATAAATATAAAAGAAAGCATGAGTGAGAGGGAGCTTTAACAGCTGCTGCTGCCTAGTTAAGTAATAAATTTTTATATAATTAGAATAAAGAGCAAGTAATAATAATACTAAATTTATATAGGAAAAAAAATCTGCTTTTTTTCTCTCAGTTTTTATTATATTTTTGAACAAATTAACTAAATTAATCAAATTTATTAAGTTTATTAAATTTAATAATGAGCAGTATGAAGTAGCAGAATCAGATTTACAGATGTTTCTTTTAAATATTTTAATCAGATCTATAATTTTCTGAATCTAATATGATAAGAAGTGTTTATATAAGCAGTGAGAGTGTTTAGCTAAGCAACATGAGATGTTTTTCTACATGATTTCTATTTTTAAACATGATTTTTTAGCAGCTAACAGAAATGTGTCTTCAGATGTAGCTATTAAAATTATTACTGCTATTAAAACTGCTACTCTAGTAACAGTTATTTTATTTCTGTTTTTAAAGTCTATAGTACTAATAATGCTTCTTTACTTAGCTTTCTTAATAATTAAAGTTATATATTTATCTTTTCTATTACTCTCTGTATCTTACTATGTGTGTAAAGTTAATAACTATAATAATTTTATTATTATATCTTAACATATCTGCTGTTCTTATTATATTCATAATTAAATTTCTTCAGATAATCAGTTTTTTCTGTCATTTAATATTTATTACTGTAATTTAAAGAATTATATTAATATTACTATCAGTTTCTGCTATATTTATTATAATTTCTACTGCATGAAATGTTACTGTCTTCATGAAATAAGCACATGACTAATTAAACTTTATATTTATGAGATCTGATTTCTTTTTTATACTTATTTAACATACTACTTTGCTTGCTATAATCTTGAGATTATTACTATACTAGATAAGCTTATTATTAACTAAGTTATTATTTGTATTATAAGTATCATTATGCTTGCATTTAATTTCTTTATCTTAATTAATTACATTACTGACTGGAAATTGCATTATTATAATATTATGAATGTAGTTTACTTTTATTATAAAGTCTGTTTTTAAATAAATGAATTATTTATTAACTATAAGAAATTTATGATCTGTTATAAAAATGATAAACTTATTATGAAGTAGTTTCTGAATAAGATTTTCATTCTAGAACTGCTACTTAACTTACTGATTTATAATCTTCTTCATCTAAGTAAATCTGATATTACAGGTATTTAGGCTAGAATCTTTTACTATAATATCTGCAAGTTTAATAATACTTTAACTTTTATCTTGATATTTATCATCTAATTAGATTATTTTTAAGCTAATAAATATAATTACATTTATCAGATACAGAATTCTTTTTATCATATGTAAAACTTACTAAATTACTGTGAGTTAACTAAATCTTCTTTTATTTAGCTCTACTTTCTTAATTCTTATAAAGTAATGTCT
The DNA here is from genome assembly GCA_014964245.1 of Nannizziopsis barbatae. Lineage (NCBI taxonomy): Eukaryota > Fungi > Ascomycota > Eurotiomycetes > Onygenales > Nannizziopsiaceae > Nannizziopsis > Nannizziopsis barbatae. Next base: position 3,805,503 of record JACVYH010000003.1, read on the forward strand.
TGCCAGCTTTATATTATTAATCTTCATGCCTGACATGCTTAAGAAATTATAGCTATCTTAATTAATTATATTAAAAATTACAACTTATATTATAAACTCTTTCATCAGATATGTAAGCTGATATTTATATATTCTTAAAAAATTTATACTTACTATAATCTAGATATATGAGATGTTATTTAATAATAATAATCTTAATTATCTTTAACTCTTTTTCAGAATTTATTTAATTAAAAATGCATTGCAGGATTGCTATTATGATTTTCTAATCAGCTAGACTAATGATAAACTTGCTAGCTTTCTGTCTGATGTTTTCTATAAGTATGAGAAAGCTAGCTACTGTGATATTTTATTTTATTTCAGAAAAATGCCTGATTATTCTCAGATAGAGAATATATTTATGACTAGTAATTTATCTACTGCAACTTCTGAGAAATTTTTATCTAGATCTGTAATTACTTCAGATGCTACTCAGAATCATGCTGGAAAATAATATATATTTATGCATTTTAAACATTTACTATATCTACTACTGCAGTTTCTCATTCTATATATTAATAAGAATCTTAGCTACTTTTATAGCATTATTTTTCAGAATCTTATTAATTACAGAGCTGTTTATTAATAAAAAAAAGCAATTATTATTATATTTTATTAGTAGCATATTTATCTATATCTTAATTCTTTTAGTATTTTGCACTAAGTAATTACTATGTTACAGTAATTTATAATAGATGCTTATATTTTCTGCTAGACTTAGTACTTGTAATACTATTACTTTAATTAACTTAAAATTCATGCTAATCTTTATGTTAACATGAGAATCTGCTTTAATGAAGAAGTGAACTCATGCATTTTATAAATCTAGTTTTATTAGCATCTTAATACTATTTAAGCAGTTCATGAGCTTATTTATTCATAGAAAAGAATATTAATTTTTAATAATTAATACATTTAAATCTCTGTAATTAATACATAATTATAATCTGTTATTTAGTTTTTTACTAAAGAATATTAACATATCTGCTGAGCTTATAAAACTTTATATTTATTTCTTTTACTAGATATTCTTGAGATATTTTCTTAAAACATCTAATTTATATGTGAATAAAGAGTATAATTTATGTTATAAAAGCATTTAATTATCTTTTAATTTAATTTAATGCTTAATACTTTCCTGCATAATAACTGCTATCTTTTTATTAAATATCTGCTCTTATTAATAATATTTCTTAGAAATTTTTATTTCTTAATCTTATATATTATTAATAATATCTGTAATTAGCAAGCTAATATCTTCTTGTCTTATCTTTTTTAAAAATTATTAAGAATTATTAATTATAATCTTTATATTAGCATACTTACTATAATGTCTTCATTTATTAAAGATTTAATTTATTAAAAAATTAATACATGATAATCAAGATCTGTCAAGAATAATATCATTTTTTACTAAATTAATAATTTTCAGATTAATCTCATTCTCATAAACTTCATTATAACTATCTTTCATGTTTAATTTAAATATAATATCTCTTTAACATGTTATAAAAAATTTATTTACAGCTTTTAATAACTGTATAAGCTTTTATATTAATATTTATTTACTTTTTAAAAAGTTATAATATAAAATATAATTTATAAAAGCATTATAATCTAATATTATTTTATAAATATTTAAATACTGATAATTTATATTAATAATTAGTAAAGAATAATTAGCTTTTCTAAGTTACTACTGCTCAGCAGCAGCTTTCAGATTTTCTAAATTATCTTTTATATTAAAATCTTCTTTACTTACTTTAGTAATTTAATTAATCTGATAATTTTAGCTGTTACATGAGCATTCTAGCTGCTGTCATGCTATATCTGAATTTAAGTTGATTTTTAGCATATGATATTAGAAAGATTAACTATTCTGATATTTTAAGTAATTACAGCTAACATAACTAGTTTTATTACAGGTAAAAAAGCATTCTTCATTACATTATTTCTGCTTTTTCACTGCTTGATTTATATTTTACAAGAAGTTCATAGCATTACACTTCACACAGCAAACTAATTATAGATTATTCTCATTAAATCTCTTTATAATTTCTTTCTTACTGAATAATTATAGAGTAAGTCAGTGCCAGGCCAGATTATCTTAGCTATTTCAGATAACTACTTCTTTATAGCTGTTTATATAATATACTAATTAAAATATACAAGTGATTTAGATAAGAAGATAGTTCACTTACAGAAAGTTATAATTAAAGAAAACATTAATATTAGAAACAGCAGAACTAATATCTAATATCATGAGCTTTAATCAGAAAAAAGACTTTTAAATCATATTAAGAGCATCATGAGCATGAAGAACTTTCAGAAATTTCATTAGATATAGTATTTTTTTAACTAAAGATTATATTAAAGAATTACAGAAAGTTGCATTATTAAGATCATAAGTAAAGACTTTTTAATATTAGTATTTTATTAAAAGCATAATAATTAATCTATTAAAAACATGTAAGCATCATCATGAGTAAATTACAGCTGATAAAATAAGAAAACAGAGCTCAAGCTAAGCTACATTATATACAATAATCTAATTTTAATTAATTCTCTACTTCTTGCAGATAGCATGATTTTTGCTTTTAATCTTAAAATTATTAACTTTCATATTTAAAGATAGCTAATCAGTATCTAAGTCTGAAAAAGAAGAAAAGAAGAAGATTAAGCTGCTATCAGTATTACTACTACTACTACTGAATTTCAAGAAAGAAATCTTGTCTAAATCTAATTTTAGTATTAGAGAAGAATTAGATGAATTCATTCTCAGAAACTGCAGTAAGTAATTAAGCAACTTACTACTTATTATTTAAAAATGTTTCTTATTTAACTTATTATCAGATAAAGTATTATCTAACTTTAATAACATGTTAATAGTACTTGCAGTAGAATTAGAAAGATTAGAGAAACTAAAAAAAGAAAACATAATAATAATAAAAGAAATAGATAAGCTAGTATCTGAGTTCTTAAACTTATTATAAATTTACTTTATAAAAAGCATGATTAAATTATTAATGTAATAAAAATATTTAATATTATTATTATATATAATAATTAGTAAGTATATACAGATATAGAAGAATAAAAAATAAATACTAATACTAAAGAAGTTTCAGATATATTTTCTTTAATACTAATAGAAAATTCAGATTTAATGAGTGCAGAAAATTCATTACTGAAATTCAGCTTCAGCAGGCATAGCAGAAAGAATTATCAGTTATTATAATTAAAAAAAATCATGAAATTATCATAAATTTCAACATTATAACTCACTTGTGAAGTCAGAATATTAGCTCAGCAGGAATTTTCAAGCATTATATAATAAATATTAAATATAGCAAAGTTAATATTCAGACTCTGAGAATTTACACTGTAATAATAGTAATAAATAAGCCTGGTACTGGTGGTGTAATGATAATAAGCACCATCAGGCACTGGCCAGTCTTAACTAATTCTGAGATTAGAAATTCAAATTCCTCTGGGGCACATGTCTTTTTTACCTGCTAAGACTAGAAAGTATTAAAAATCAGAAGATTTCAGAATCTCTTAACATTCTTAAAAAATCTTAGATGTTTTCAGATCTCATGAATACTAATTATAAAATCTGTGAATTCTAAAAACACTAGTTATAACTAGGAAATATTTTAAAAATCATCTAATCTCAGATTCTTTAAAAAATGAGAGTAGTGTATAATTATATAATCTAAAAATTTCTAAAAAGTTAGAATATTCTAGATTTCTGTAACTTGCTCATATAATAAGTCATTATATGTTAGATAAATATCTGTATTTCAGATAAAAGTAAAATTCAGACTTAATTAAGCTCAGACTTTATTAAAGCTCAGCAGCTAGTAATAAATTAAAACTAGCAGTTATAAAGATGATTAGTTAGTTAAAAAAGCTTAAAGCTCTGAAATCTTCAGATTTTATAAGTACTGAAAAAAGCTTAGTAATAAGTAAGATTATAATAACTAATTAGTAAGCTGTAATGCTGAGATTAGCAGTATAAAAGCTATCTTCTAAGCTATGCACCAGATTCTTTTAATAGCTTAGCATTTTTAATTATTAAGAGTATCTTAAAACATGTGCTAATTACATATTATCTTTGAATACTCTTAGCACTTAAAATGCTAAGCTATTAAAAGAACCTGATGCATAGCTTAGAAAATAAGATTATAATTAAGAATTAATAACATGTAATTATTAATAAATGATAACTTTTAATTAAGAATAAGTAGAAAATTAGTTAAGAAGCTTAAGAAAATAATTTATAGCAGTCAGTTATTATAAATATTATATATAATAGCTTAAGATGTATTTTCTGAATTATACAGAAATACTTATAATAACTTATTCTGAAAATAATTTTAAGACATTCTTTAATCTAAGCTTTATTTCAGACATGAGATATCTGAAATAGCTTCTAAAAAATCTCATTTCAGATTTTAAAAATCTCACTTCAGAATCTAGCTTCAGAGCTTCAATGCTCAGAGTTAAAAAAGTTATATTTTCATTTCTAAAGAAAAAAGACATTTCATTTGCTTAGTTTATTTATATTTTCTTTTCTTATATTTAAATATATGTAATAGTTAGTAAATTTTATTTAGACAGGTAATCTTCTTAGTTATAAACAAGTATCTGTAAACTTAATAAAGATATTTTCAGAATAAAATTTCTGGTATAAATTATGATAATTTATCTTAATAAAGATATTTTTCAGATGAACTGCAGAAGCAAGAAAGAAATTATAAATATTATTAATTTTAATAATAAACTTGAGATTAAAGCTATAGAAGTTATAAGACAGGTACATAATAACAGTAAACTTAAAAATAATAATAAAAATCTAAATATCTGAAGAAAATATTTTTATAGCAGATAAGAAGATTAAATGCAAGAAAGCTTAATTATATGCAAGAAAGTTAAATTAAGAACTAAAAATAAGAAAATAATTAAGAATTATTATTAAATATAAATAAAGCTGATAATGAAAAATATAAAGCTGATGATAATAAAGAAATCAGAAGCTAAAGTAAATATTTAAGCACTTATAAATAAATAATATTTCAAATTAATTAAGATATACAAGTATTATCTCTAGTTTTTCTAATCTTCTCAGTTTTTCCTATTACATTATTCTTATCAGTAACATCTTTTATTAATTTAGTCTTCATGTAATCAAGTACTACTAGTAAGATCTATGTTTTAAGCTTTATTAATTCAAGTAAAATACTAATATAAATAATATTAATAACTTGTAATAATGCAATATAAAACTACTCATGAGTAAAAACAGATAAATAAAAATTAATACTAATCTCATTTACAGATTAGTTCTGAAATTTATTAATAATTATCATAAAAATAAGATATATTAGAAACTAATACTAGAAGATTCTGTATAAGAAGTTATTTTTATTATTACTAAAATATTAAACTTAGTAAAATAAATATATATATTTGTAGAATGAATTATTGTTAATCTTTACTTTAAGATATTTTTAGATAATCTAATTAAAGTAATATTAGCAGATTACAGATAGTATATAACTGTAAGTTAGAAGAAGCTATTAATTATAAGACTGGAAAAATTAGTAAGAGATTAATAAATAAGTCTGATAAGTTCTAGTAAGATAAATAACATATCTTAAGTAAAATAAGTTATGTATTGTTATAAAGATTTTTCATTAAATTAAGATTATATAATAGTATGAGTAAGACTTTAATCTTAAGTTTCATTACTAAGAATAGCATAGCTTCTGATTTAAACATGTAAAAGAATTCTTTAATTACTTTCTTATAAATGTAATTATTAAAATCAGTACTGTTAATAGCATAATAAATGTATTTCTCTTTCAGAATGAAAGAGAGAAAGTAATTATTCAGCTTCTAAACTATCTTATTATAAGATGAAAGAATGATATAATTGATAAAGTAATTAAATAAGAAATAAGTAATGCTGAGATCTGAAAATACACAAATTATAAAAGCATTAAAGTTAGTTATATAATAAATGTAATCAGAAAGCTTCATGTTTATTTATTATTCAGAATTAATTATAATCTGAAATAATTATTAAGTAAAAACATAATTATTTAGAATAGCATTTCAGAATTATATATTTTTATAAAAAGCAAGCTATTTAAAATGCTATTAGATACTAGTATTATATAGCATATTATCTATAATCTTCTGATTACTAGCATGTGAGATAACAGGTAGAATTTACTGAAAATTATTATTAAGAATAATTAAAAAATTACTAAAAAATAAATTACTTTAGCATAATTCACAAAAAGCTTAATTAATAATATTAAAGATATTCTTCTCAGTTATAAATATCTTATCTTAGATAAGAATATCTGCTGCTTGCAGCAGCTTTTCTAATTATAATAATAAAAAAATATAATAAGTAAAGAATTTAGTAATGAGAATGAGAATTCTGAAGTATTTATAAGCAATCTGATTTTCTAATAATAAAATAAAAATAATACTAATAAAAGTAATATAAAATATAATCTTATCTTTACTACAAAGACACATGCAGATAATATAATAAATAAAAGTTTTATTTATATTATCTGAATTATTAAGAAAGAATAAAATTATATCAGAAATTATTTAATAAACTTCAAGAATCTAGCTGTAGATTACATGTTAGTTAAAATTCATTCAGATTTTCAGATTATTAGCTTTTTTAGCAAGAATTATTTTATTATATGCAAGTTTTATAGTTATTAAAGAATTACTAAAGATATTTTTATTAGCTTAGTTATTATAATAACTAAGCAGATTATATTTAGCAAGAAAATATTTATCATAAATCATGAAATAATATAAGATATAGAAATTTAGATTACAAGTAGCTTTAGTTATAGTTTAATTAATAAAATAATTAAAACTCTTAAATTTAATGTAGTATGACAGATTATTATAAAAATTATTAGTAAAATTATCTTAAATTTCAGATGTAATTTTTTTAATAAGTTTCTTATAAATTATTACAAATATAAACATGAATTATAAAGTTATATTAGTTTAAAAAGTAGCAGTCTTCTGAAAGTAAAATTTCTAGTTATTATTTTTAATAAGAATATTTAACACATAACATATTTTCTGAAATGTATTATAAATTTAATCATTTATAATATAAAGCTTATTAAAGAATTTAAGCTTTTTTATTATAATAAGAAGATAATAAATATAGTAAACTTAATATATTAGTAAAAAAAATAACATCTAGCTAAGCATGAAACTGAGCTTTTTTCATCATTTTTAGTATTAGTTTCTAAAATAAGATATTGAAATTAATAAGCAGTTAGTAAGCAAGACATGAATAATAAACTTTTTATTTTAGATGTAAAACTTTAGCATTTTAGTATAAAATAGCAGTTCATTCAGATGCATATAATTATAAATAAAGAAGCTTAGCAGAATAAAAGTTTAATAATTTATCATTTTAAATATCTGCTAGAAGTTATCATTCTCATTTCAGAATATAAACTGCTAATCAGAAAAATGAATAATTAGTTAAGTAATTAAAAGAAAGTAAAAATAATTAAAATATTTCAGTAAATTTTAAGTTACTTTAAAGATTTTAATATAACAACTGCTGATATAATTTTTAATCTCATTAATACCAGTACTAAACTTAATTATAATCTGATTAAAATCTTTATACATGTATTTATAAAGATACTTAATTAGATTCATAATACTGCAATTCTCAGCATTAATGTAGGTATTAAATTTCTTAGTAAGAAACAGACTATTAAGCATTACTCATTTATTATTAAGCTTTATAATTTTTTTATTGTTCTTATTAAGCATAGTATATTAAGATTTATTCTAGTAATAATAATTAGTATAGTAATTTGTAATAATCATAGTTTCTTTCTAAAAGAGTTTAGAAAAGTGCTTATTATAAAATATAATCTTGCTATTATTACTAATGCAGTAAGAAGTACTAGTATTATTATATTTCATATTATAAAATCTGTAAATTAGATGTTACATAATTGTATTATAATAACAAATAACATGTTTCTTATTTATTATTAAAATTAAAAAGAAGTCTAAATCAGATAACTCAGTACATATGAACTTATTAATATAATTAGAATTCTTCTAATTATTATTAACTTAGAATAAATTATGAGAATAAGAAAAATCATACTTTTAATATTTAATTATCTAAAATATTAATAGTTAGTAAATTTCAGATAATAAGAAAAAATAAGCAGTAAGTAATAAGCTAGTTTTAGAATCTCAGACTAACTAATAAGATGAAGATTTAACTTAAGATTCATCCAGGTAAATTCTTACTTAAATAAATTAGTAAATTTTAAACAAGTTAGTAAATGCTTAAATAAATTAGCTGCTTCTTCATCTCACAGTTAGTCTGAGAATATTATACAGAATTTATATGAACTAAGCAAGAAAATCTGACTTAGTAAAAAATTTTCTCTTTATCTTTATCTATAAATTTCAGTATATCTCAAGAATAAGTTCATTTTCTACTTATTTTTCATAAAAATTTGATTCTAGAATGAAGCTAATACTTAATAATGCTATTTATAATACTCTTTTCTTTTAAAAAGCTTAAAATTCAGATGAAAATTAATGAAATATTCACTTCTCAGAAATCCAGATCTGGGTGAAAAATCAGATTAAATCTAGTCACATAATCTAATCATGTGACTAGTAGATTTGGTCTGATCTCTTTCTCTGACATCATAACATGAAGAAATTCTTGAAAAAATATTACTTTTCAGTTCTTAATAGCTTTGAAACTTAGTAATCTGAATGACTTGCTAATTCTCTATATCTGAAAAGTTACTTTATTTCAAGATATTAAGAATTAAAATTAAGATCTTAAGAATTGAAATCAGAATCTTACCTAACATGCAAAAAAACATCAAATTTCAATTCTTATTTATCAGATCTGAAACTTAGTAACCTGGATGACTTGCTAATTTTCTATATCAGAAAAGTCACTATTTTTTAAAATAGTTAAAATTGGAATTTTACAAGATGATTTTCTAGAGCAGGTTTTTAAAATTTAAGAAAAGTAATAAACTCAAGTTGCAAAACTTCTGCTTGAGAAGTAGCACTGTGAAAATAATTATATGAGGAGATTCACATGATTTATCTGAATAATTAATGATATTTTAAAGATGATTGAGATTAAACTGAATAAGTAATGGAATTTTTTATCTTTTTTTTTTATATGATAATGTTAAAATATCTTGCCTAGCTTATATAAATTCTGCATAATATTCTCAGATGTTCCAGCTGAAGATAACTAATTTAATTAAATAAGAAAAGAGTTTAATTAAATAGGAAAGAAGTAGATTAGTTAAGATGAGCTAATTCATCTAACAGCTGAATTATCTGAGATGCTGAGATAAGTAATAAGCAGTAAAAAGTAGATACCTGAACATAAGCTTAATATGCATTAAAAAAAATCTTTTTAAAGCATCTAACTAATTTCTAATTCTTCATGTGAAAGATATAACAAATTAAATTCAGATAATCATTTCAAGTCTGTAAAGCTTAATTATTATTATAATTTTTAATAAGCTCATTTTTAATTTCTTTTTACCAGAAATTTGCAGTAAAAGTAACAAAGAAAGCAGGTTTGTCTTTAACTTAGAGAATAGTTAGTGTATCTTGAAAATGATTTTAAATGTCTCAGAATTTCTTTTTAAAATTAGCAGGTAATATAATTCTTATTCTCATCTGTAATATCATCAAATTATTATTCATAAAAGAAATTAATGAAAAACAGCTTTTTAAATATAATATGAGCATTTTAAATATATAATCATGTTATTTAAACTTTGTAATATATTAGCTATCTTTCAGATATATATTAATAAAGCATTAAAGAATATATTAAATGAGTATGTGCTTATTTATCTTAATAATATTCTTATATATTTATAAATTAAGAAAGAATATATATATTAAACATGTTAATAATATTTTAGAATAGCTATTATATTATAACTTATATACTAAATTAAGTAAATGTAAATTTCATAAAAAGAAAGTTTAATTTCTAGAATTTATCATTAATAAAAATGATATTTAATTAAATGAAAGTTATTTAAATATAATCTGTAATTAGTCTGAGCTAAAGTTAATTAAGAATATTTAAATATTTCTCAGATTTACTAGCTTTTTCAGACACTTTATATATAACTATACTAGTATTATAGTAGCTCTAAATGAGTTACTAATTAGTAAGAAATCATGATTCTTTACTAATAAGACTAGAAAATTATTTAATTACTTTAAGAAGGCTTTTCAAAAGTCATTATTATTAATGAATTCTTAAGTATTAGAAACTTTATTTTATTATATCACATGAAAGATAACAAGAACATATTAAGAATTTAAAAATTTTAATTTTACTAATTAAAATTATATAAAATAATAAATATTAATGAGTAACATGCTTATTATTAAATTAAAAAATTAAATAATATACAGATTATGAGAATAGTTATGAATAATAAATTTAAGAAATATTATTCTAGAAATAATTTAAATAATTTTAATAATATTAATAATATATCTAATAAAAATGAGAGAATGAAGAAAAATGTTTCTGAGAAAAATTAAGATAATATTATTACTAGAATCATGTGAAGCATTAAGACTGCTAGAATAATTAAGAAAATTAAAAATGAAAATTCAGATAATAACTTAAATAATAAAGAAAATAAAAATAATAAAAATAATTTAAAATAAGATAAAAATAATGAGACTTTTTTAAAATAAGTTTCTTCTGATTAGAATATAATGATAATAATATTATAGATTAATAATAATAATAATATGATTAAAAAGTAACTTGAGAACTTTCATTTTTAAAATTATTTAAAAGATAAAATAAATATAAAATAAGTTAAAATAAAAACTTAATCAGAAAAAAAATAAATTAAACTAGAATAAAAACAGAAGAGAAAGATTTTAGTTATTATAATAATTACTTCTTACTACTGCAAATTAGATAACATCATATAAATAAGATATTTTATTAAGAATAATAAAAAGATTACTAAACTTTAAGTAATGTAAAGTCATGAGTAATAAAAAAAAAAAAATTATGATAAGAAGTTACTAAGTTAATATTAACATAAATTCTGTTATAAGAAAATATCTTAATTAATTTACTATAAATAAAATTATTAAGAATAAGAATTCTTATTTTAAAAAAAGAAAATAATATATTTAAATAAGAAAAATTAGTTAAAATAAAATATAATAAGAGATAATAAAACTAAATGAAAATAAGAAACATTAATTATAAGTAAAATTATCATGAAAAATATAATTAGCATAAGAAACTAGTTTAGAATAATTCTTTCTTAGTAAAAATAACATGCAAGTAAAGAATGAGAAAAAGTTTTCAGAATAATAAGAATAAGAAATATCTGAAATAATATTATATAATTAAAGAATAAATAATAAATATGCAAGTTAATTACTTATAAAAAGAGAATAAAAACTTATATTAATAAAGAATTAATCTAGAGAATAATAAATTTAAAATGAATTTAATTTATAAATAAGAAAATTTAAGAGAATATAAAAAGTTTAAAAATTTATAAAAATATTAAATCTCTTAATATAAAAGAAATCTTTAATATATTATAAATTATAAGATAGAAATAAATTTATATGAGAAAATATTAATATTAAATAATAAAATATTATAAAAATAAACTTATAAATTAATTTAGAAGAGATATAAGAAATTTCAAAAAATAAATTATATAATTAAAAAAACTAATTAATATTTATAATTATCATGTAATAATGTTCAGAATGATTTGCATATTAGATTATTAAACTTAAAAATAAATATTATTATTTTATAAAATGATTATATTTATAACTAGAATGAAATAAAAATAATAAAAGAGAATAATCAAGCTTTATGCATGTTAAATAATAAATAAGTTAGAAATAATACATAAAATATAATAAAAACTTAAAAACATACTTGAAATATCAGAATAAGAACTAGAATTAAATTTAATATTAAAAGAATCTAAAAAAGAAAAAAAGCTTAAAATATTAGAAAAAAAAAAAGAAAAGAAAGAAATATTAATGATTTCAGAAGAAGCAGTAAAGAATATTTTTCTATTAAAAATATTTAAAAAAAAAAATAATTTAGAATAAAAATTAGAAGAGAAAAAAATATTAAATTCAAGCTTTATTTTAAAAAATTAGAATAAGTAATTAGAAATTATATAAATTAAAAATAATTAAATAATAAAAAAATAAAAAAAAGCATATGTGAAGAGAAATAAATAATTATTATAAGAAAAGAAAAAATTAGAATTAAGCTAACAAGCATAAAAATAAAGCATAACTAAAATAATAATAAATTAAGATTTAAGAAAAATGAAAACTTTTATAAATAATAACTTACTAATATAAATTATAATCATGTATCATAAATATAAAATTAGTAATAATAAATAAAAAAAAAAAAAAAAAAATATTTTATTATTAATTATAAGAGCTAAATTATCTAGAAATAAGATAAGATAAAAAAAAAAATTAGAAAAAAATATTAATAAATTAAATATTAAATACATTATTCAAGTTTATAATATTATAAAAATAAGCATGAACATGATTATATTTCTTAAAAATAATATTAATTTCTATAAAAAATATATTTATAAGTAAAAATAAATAATAATACTTATATATAAAAAAAAAAATAACATTATTAAAAATATTAACAGAGATATTTTTATTAGCAGAAATAATAAAATAAAGAAAATAAGATAAATTAATTATACTAAAATTTAAAGATAAATCTAGAATATTTAGAATATTTAAAAAGTATTTAGAAATAAAGAATTTAATAATAAGCTTAGAATATTTATCTAGAAATATTATTAAATATGAAAAGATAATGAGAGATAAATAAAAAAAAATACACATGTAATAAATAAGTATTAAGATAATTATCTTATATATAATTAGCATAAAAGTTATAAAAAAAGTTATTAATTATTAAAATTATCTGAAATTATAATATATTTTATAAATGATTTATTAGTATTATTATACTTAAAATAAAAAAAAATAAAAACTATTTCATAAGTCTAAAAAATAAAAGCAGAATTCTGATAAAAATTAGATAAGTTCTTAAAATTAGCATGTTTAGAAAGATTATTCTTAAATTTCTAATAAAACAGATATTTTATTAAAAATAAGACTAATTTTATATAATTATTATTTTATATTAATAATTTAAAGAAAATAACATGAGAAGTTATAAAATTATTAGAATAAAAAATAAGCTAAAGTTTAATAAATTTAACTTTAGAATTTAAATAAGAATTTAGAACATGTTAATTAAAGATAAAAAATTAAGAAAAAATTATAAGAAAAAAGATAGCATATAATTAAGATTAGTAAGAGCTTAAAAAATATTAATAAAGCTAGAAAAAAAAAATAATTAAAGTATTTAGAATTCTTATAAAACATAATTAAGTTAATATTAGTAATTTTTAAATAGTTTCTGAAATTATTAAAGATACTAAGACTGATATTTTTAATAAAGACTATAAAGTTTAGTAAAATGCCTGGAATAAAAGATAACTAAACTTCAGATATAAATATGAAATTAGTTTCTGTTATAATTTCTTTTCTTATAAATGTAAATAAGATAAATTAATTTTATTAATTATATATATGGTTAAATGCTTTAAAATTAAATAAGAAGTTATTATAAAAAAGATAAATAAAATTTATATCATGTTTAGTATTATAAGCAGATGAAAAACCAGTAATTAAGAAAGAATTAACTCTCTTATTAGCTAGTAGCTGTTTCATATACTTTGCCAGACTGAAAGAGGTTGAAAAAATGACTTTATTCTTATCTTCTGTCTTTTTCTTTTTCTTTTCTTTATTCTTTAATGCTTGCTTTTCTTCTTAATTAGTTCTCTTAATGTAATCTTCATATTTCATAATTATTACAGCATTCTTAGAATTTTTTAGTGTTTTATTAATCAGTTTAATAGTTTTCTTATTATTTCTATGTTATTAATTTAAATAAGAAGTAGAATTAATATAATAATAATTATTCAGAAAATGTAATTTTTTATAAAGATATCTTAGCTTCTTATAATGCTCTTTATCTTACTCTGCTGATATTTCTGTTTTTAATTATAAGTCTGCTAGCTTTATATTTCTGTTATTATTTAATTTATTTAAACTAGAGTTATAAAAGACTGAATTTAATATTCTATTTCTTATATTTTCTGTTTAGCAAGTACTTTGAAAAAGTATTATAAAATGCTGTAATATGTATAGCTGTAGTAGTTTCTTATTCTGAGTAATTTCTATTATCTGCATGTTTATAATATGAATCTGAGCTTATGTTTTAATAAATTAATATATTAACATGAGAAATTAAAAACTGCTCATCTGCTTATTACTAAAATGAGGAAAGTAAAATACTTAGCTAAAATAAATAATAATGAAATAGAAAATATATCTGCTAATGACTATGAAGCTTAAGATATGTGATTAGTGAGTGTAAAACATATGATGCATGATTAATATGCATAAAATAAAATAAAAGTATGTGATAGTAGTTAAATAATGCTAGATTAATAATATTAAACAGTGACAGATAATATAAAGACATGTGAATCAGAAGAAAAAAATAAAAAAGAATAATTTATATAATTATACTAATTTAGAAATTATGTATAATATTAAAACATGCATAAAGCAGTAAAATAAAATAATAAAATAAATTAATAATTTAAAAAATGACAAGAAAATAATAATAGCAATTTTTATATGCTAGAAATATCAAGAATAATAATAATAATAATAATTAATTAATAATCATGACTAGTTTCTAATAATAAGACTTATTTCTAGAATAACTTAATTAATAAGTTATGTATAAGATGATTCTTTTAAACATGTATATTTAAATTAATTATTAATTTTTATATACTTCTTAATATATTTAAATAATATGAATTCTTTCTTCTTAGAATATTATTTCTTTTTAATATTTTCTAATTATATCTTGCATGTTATTATCTGTAATTATTACATGTGAAATGTTTAATCAGTGCTTAAATTATTTTATTAATGCTATAATAATAATAAATGCATCTTCTTATTATATTTTAACTACTTTTTATTAATATTATCTTCTAATATTAATAAAAATAAAAATAAAACTAATTAAACACATGATAAATTTTTAAAAATTTATAAAAATAACATATATCTTATTATATAAAATACTAAAAATAATCAGATATTATAAAACTTATAATAAAAATATAATAATTAATTTAATTAGATAAATTAAATACTTTACATGATAATAAAATATTAATTAATAATTATTATAACAGAATAGCTATTTTTATTTATATTCATGTTTATTTTAATTCTAATTAGAAAAAATTCTAATTAAGAATTCTGTAATCTGAAAACTTTTACTTTTTTATTTATTTTTAAAAATTTCTTTCTTTGCACATGCTTCTTTCATATTCTTATTTTTATTTTTTTATTATTTTATCTTGATTATACTCTCATCTTTTTTATTTATTTTACTCATTTTTTTATTTATTTTTTAATTTTTTTTATAAATTTTAAAAATAATTTTTTTTATTATTTTAGTTATTTTTAATATGTTAAATAATAATTTCTAAAATAGAATTATTTATTAATACTTATTTCAGATTTAAAAATCTCATGCTTTTTTAAATATTTAGCTTATAAATATCTTATTTCTTCTTTAATTTTTACTTATATTAATAAGTTTTTCTAGTAGTATTTTTATAAAGATTAGTTTTTAATAAGATTTTTTTTCTGACATGTTTTAATATTAATATTTAAGAAAATTACTCTTATATCTAAAGTTTAGTTATTTTTTATTT
The DNA here is from genome assembly GCA_014964245.1 of Nannizziopsis barbatae. NCBI lineage: Eukaryota > Fungi > Ascomycota > Eurotiomycetes > Onygenales > Nannizziopsiaceae > Nannizziopsis > Nannizziopsis barbatae. The sequence continues at coordinate 3,821,501 of JACVYH010000003.1, forward strand.
TAGATATTTTATTTAACTTTATGATTTTTATTAAAGATACTAATTTTAATATTTTTAATAATTTTAGAAATTATCTGAAAACTGCTAATATTAACTTAATCATGTTTTATAAAAATTCTAAGTGCTTTAATTATTTTTTTTTTTCTAGCTTTATTAATATTTTTCAAGTTCTTATTAATCTTAATTATATGTTATTTTCTTTTTTATAATTTCTTCTTAATTTTTTATTTTTAATTAACATGTTCTAGATTCTTATTTAAATTTTAAAATTAAGATTACTAAATTTTAGCTTATTTTTTATTTTAATAATTTTATAATTTTTTATATTATTTTTTTTAAATTACTCATATAAAATAATAATTATATAAAATTAATCTTATTTTTTATAAAATATTTATTTTATTAAAAATTTAAGAATAAATTTCTTAAACATGTTAATTTTAAGAACTTATCTAATCTTTATCAGAATTTTATCTTAATTTTTCAGATTTATAAAATAATTTTTATTTTTTTTTATATTAAGTATAGTAATATAAATAAATTATTTATAAAATATATTATAATTCTAAATAATATTAATAATTCTTTTCATAATTTATATATTAATTGCATATAAAATGATTATCTTAATACTTATTTATTATATATGTATTTTCTTTTATTCATTTCTTATTATCTTTTCATGTTTAATAATATTTCTAGATAAATATTCTAAACTTATTATTAAATTTTCTATTTCTAAATATTCTTCAGATATTCTAGATATTTTAAATTTTTTTTTAAATTTTAGTATAATTAATTTATTCTGTTTTCTTTATTCTAATATTTCTGTTAATAAAAATATCTTTATTAATATTTTTAATAATATTACTTTTTTCTTTATATATAAGTAATATTACTTATTCTTATTTATAAACATGTTTTTTATAAAAATTAATATTATTTTTAAAAAATATGATTATATTCATGTTTATTTCTGTAATATTATAAATTTAAATAATATATTTAATATTTAATTTACTAATATTCTCTTTCAAGTCTTTTTCTTATCTTATTTTATTTCTAGATAATTTAACTCTTATAATTATTAATAAAATATTTTATTTTTTTTATTTTTTATTTATTATTATTAATTTTATATTTATAATATATAATTATAATTTATACTAGTAAGTTATCATTTATAAAAGTTTTCATTTTTCTTAAATCTTAATTTATTATTATTTTAATTATATTTTATTTTTATGTTTATTAGCTTAATTTTAATTTTTTTTTTTCTTATAATAATTATTTATTTCTTTTTATATATGCTTTTCTTTATTTTTTTATTATTTAATTATTTCTAACTTATATAATTTCTAATTATTTATTCTGATTTTTTAAAATAAAGCTTAAGTTTAATATTTTTTTTTCTTTTAATTTTTATTCTAAATTATTTTCTTTATTAAATATTTTTAATAAAGAAATGCTCTTTACTACTTCTCTTAAAATTATTAATATTTCTTTCTTTTTTTTCTTTTTTTTTAATATTTTAAGCTTTCTTTCTTTTTTAGATGTTTTTAATATTAAGTTTAATTCTAGTACTTATTTTAATATTTTAAGTATGTTTTTAAGTTTTTATTATATTTTATATATTATTTCTGACTTATTTATTATTTAACATGCATAAATTTTAATTATTTTTTTTTATTATTTTTATTTTATTTTAATTATAAGTATAATTATTCTATAGAATAATACTATTTATTTTTAAGTTTAATAATTTAATATGTAAATTATTTTAAATATTATTATATAATAATTATAAATATTAATTAGTTCTTTTAATTATAGATTTGCTTCATGAGATTTCTTATATTTCTTTTAAATTAATTTATGAATTTATTTTTATAATATTTTATTATTTAATATTAATATTTTCTCATGCAGATTTACTTCTATTTCATAATTTATAATATATTAAAGATTTCTTTTATATTAAAGAATTTAATATTTTTATAAATTTTTAAACTTTTTACATTTTCTTAAACTCTCTTACTTATAAACTGAATTTACTTTAAATTTATTATTTTTTAAATTAATTCTTTATTAATACAGATTTTCATTTTCTTTTCATAAGTAATTAACTTACATGTTTATTATTTATTTTTCAGTTATATAATATTATTTCAGATATTTCTTATTCTTATTATTTTAAAGATTTTTTCTTATTCTTTACTTGCATATTATTTTTATTAAAAGAGAATTATTATTCTAAACTAACTTCTTATATTAATTATATCTTTTATAATAATTTTATCTGCAATTAGTATTTCTTACTTTTATTTAGTTTTATCATTTCTTATTATATTTTATTCTGATTAATTTCTCTTATTCAGATATAGCATTTTTTTTTTTAGAATAAAAATTCTTATTTCTAATAATTTTATTTATAATAAATTAATTAAGATGTTTTCTTCTAGTAGAACCTATATTAATATTAATCTAATAATTTCTTATCATAATTTTTTTATTTTTATTATTCATAATTTTGCATCACTTAAATCTAGTAATTTTTCTGTTATTTTTAATAAAGTATTTTATTTATATGATGTTATTTAATCTACAGTAATAAAAAATAATTATTATAATAATTAAGATTTCTCTTTTTCATTTTCATTCTAGTTTAATTTATTTCTTTTCTTATTAAACTCTTATCTTGACTTGTTTTATGTTTAATTTCTCTTTTAAATAATTTTAAAAATAAGAATTCTTAAGTTATTTTTTAATTATATTACTGTTTTATATTAATTTATGATATTATTATTATCATATTCTAATTAAAAAAAACTTATTTTTAAAGATTCTTATTATTTTCATCTTGTTTTAAATCATTTTTATTATTTTTAATTTCTTTATTATTCAAGTTATTATTTGAATTTTCATTTTTAATTTTTTTAATTATCTTAGTAATCTTGATACTTCACATGATTCTAATAATGATATTATTTTAATCTTTCTTAGAAATATTCTTTCTCATTCTCTCATTCTTATTAGATATATCATTAATATTATTAAAATTATCTAAATTATTTCTAGAATAATATTTCTTAAGTCTATTACTTATGATTATTTTTATAATTTATGTATTATCTAATTTTTTAATCTGATAATAAGCATGTTACTCATTAATATTTATTATTTTATATAATTCTAATTAATAAAATTAAAATTTCTAAATTCTTAACATATTCTTGTTATCTTTCATATAATATAATAAAATAAAGTCTCTAATACTTAAGAATTTATCATGCATGTTATAATCATTATTAAATTATTTCTTATTTTTTTTTCTAATTTATTTCACATGATTAATAGCTTCTTATATATTTTAATTATGTTTTTTAATTTAGCAGGCTTGCATAATAATAAAATCTTATATTAAGTAAATCTTATTTCAGAATAATATTTTTTAAGTTCTAACTTCATATTTTATTAATAGAATTGCATTTTAATTTATTAGAACTTAATAAAATAACATATCTGTTAATTATCTTATAGTAACATGATTAGTTATTAATATTACAGGTAAATGTATAATCTAATCTTTTTCAGAATTATTTATTATTTTTAAAAGCATATCTTTAATTAAGTAATAATTTTATTTAATTATATTATTTGCATGAAAATTATAAAAAGAGATCTTAATATATTTAATCTTATATTATTTTATTAATTTTTTAGTAATATTCTTATTTTCTAATTCATTATTAATAATAATAGCTTTAAGTATTTCTTATCACATGATTATATTCTGATAAATAAACTAAGTAATTTTCATGATAATGATATGTAATAAAAATTATATCTTGATTTATTCAGATAAATTATCTTAAGTAATAATAATATATTCTTTTTCATTATTCTTAAGCATGTATATAATATTAACTTTAATCTTTTCTTAAATTATTAAAATTTATATCAGATGTAATATTTCTTTTTATTAATTTAAATTTCTTATTTAACATGTATAACAGATTTAAACATATTTCTTGATATCTTTATACATCTTATATTAATAATAATAATTTATTAATAAAACATGTGTATTTTCTTATTTCTTATAATTAAATTTATCATGTAATGCTTTAATTACAAGATATTATTATTTTTTATTATTAATAACTCTTCTTAAAAAAATATTTTTATTAGCTTATTTAAATAATAAATTATTTTTTATCACATGTTATAAGATCTTCTGATAAAACTTCATATAATTATTAATAAGATCTTTTACTTTTTAAAATATAATCAGATAATGCATGATTTATTCAGATTCATTATTATAAGAATTATTAAAAATATATGAGAGATTTTTTTTATTATTATTATTTTTTAAGATGTTAGTAAGCTTAATATAAGCATGATATGTGCTGAGTTTCATATTAATATAATTATTAATATCTTATTTTTTAAACTTAAGCTTATTATTAGAAGCATTAAATCTTTAAGAAAATATGTTAATAATAAAATAAGAAAAGTGAAATGCCTAGTTAAAATAAGCAATAATGAAATAGAAGATATGTCTGCTAATGACTATGAAGCTCAAGATGTATAATTTGTGAGTATGAAACATATAATACATGATTAATATGCATAAAATAAAATAAAAATGTGTAATAGCAGTTAAATAATGCTAGATTAATAATGTTAAATAATAACAGATAATATAAAGACATGTGAATTAGAAAAAAAGATAAAAAAGAATAATTTATATGATTATACTAATTTAAAAATTATATATAATGCTAAAATATACATAAAATAATAAAATAAAATAATAGAATAAATTAATAATTTAAAGAATAATAAAAAAATAATAATAATGAATATTTAATCTTTATATGCTAGAGATATCAAGAATGATAATAATAATAATAATTAATTAATAATCATGACTAGTTTCTAATAATAAGATTTATTTCTAGAATAACTTAATTAATAAGCTATGTATAGAATGATTATTAAACATGTGTATTCAGATTAGTTACTAATCTCTATATACTTCTTAATACATTTAAATAATATGAATTTTTTTTTTTTAGAATATCATTTTTTTCTAATATTTTCTAATCTTATCTTACATGTTATTATTTGTAATTACTGCATATAAAATATTTAATTAGTATCTAAATTATTTTATTAATGCTATAATAATAATAAATATATTTTTTTATTATATCTTAATTATTTTCTGTTAATATCATTTTCTGATATTAATAAAAATAAAAATAAAATTAATTAAATATATAATAAATTCTTAAAAACTTGTAGAAATAACATGTAATTTATCATATGAAATACTAAAAATAATTACATATTATAAAATTTATAATAAAAACATAATAATTAACTTAATTAAATAAATTAAATACTTTATAAAATAATAAAATATTAATTAATAATTATTATAATAAAATAATTATTTTTATTTATGTTCATGTTTATTTTAATTCTGATTAGAAAAAATTCTGATTAAGAATTTTATAATCTAGAAACTTTTACTTTTTTATTTATTTTTAAGAATTTCTTTCTTTATATATGCTTCTTTTATATTCTTGTTTTTGTTTTTTTATTATTTTATCTTAATTATATTTTTATTTTTTTCATTTATTTTATTTATTCTTTTATTTATTTTTTTATAAATTTTATAAATTTTAAAAATAATTCTTTTTATTATTTTAATTATATTTAATATGTTATATAACAGTTTCTGAAGTAAAAATATTTATTAATACTTATTTCAGATTTAAAAATCTTATATTTTTTTAAGCATTTTGCTTGCAAATATTCTACTTCTTTTCTAATTTTTACTTATATTAATAAGTTTTTTTAGTAATATTTTTATAAAAATTAATTTTTAATAAGATTTTCTTTCTAATATGTTTTAATATTAGTATTTAAAAAAATTATTCTTATATCTAAAGTTCAGTTATTTTTTATTTAAAGCATTTCATCTAACTTTATAATTTTTATTAAAAATACTAATTTTAATATTTTTAATAATTTCAGAAATTATCTGAAAATTACTAATGTTAACTTAATCATATTTTATAAGAATTCTAAATATTCTAATTATTTTTTTTTTTCTAGCTTTATTAATATTTTTTAAGCTCTTACTAATCTTGATTATATGTTATTCTTTTTTTTATAATTTTTTCTTAATTTTTTATCTTTAACTAACATATTCTAGACTCTTATCTAAATTCTAGAATTAAGATTACTGAATTTCAGCTTATTTTTTATTCTAATAACTTTATAATTTCTTATATTATTTTTTTTAAATTACTAATATAAAATAATAATTATGTAGAATTAATCTTACTTTTTATAAAGTATTTACTTTACTAAAGATTTAAATATAAACTTTCTAAATATGCTAACTTTAAAAAATTATCTAATTTTTATTAGAATTTTATTTTAATTTTTTAAACTTACAGAATAGTTTTTATTCTCTCTTATATTAAGTATAATAATATAAATAAATTATTTATAAAATATATTATAATTTCAGATAATATTAATAGTTCTTTTTATAACTTATATGTTAATTGCATATGAGATAATTATTTTAATATTTATTTATTATATATGTATTTTTTTTTACTTATTTCTTATTATCTTTCTGTATTTAATCATATTTTTAGATAAATATTCTAAGTCTGTTATTAAATTTTTTATTTCTGAATATTTTTTAGATATTTCAGATATTTTAAGCTTTTCTTTAGATTTTAGTATAATTAATTTATTCTATTCTCTTTATTCTAATATTTCTGCTGATGAAAATATCTTTATTAATATTTTTAATAATATTATTTTTTTTTCTATATATAAGTATTATTACTTATCTTTATCTATAAATATATTTTTTATAAAAATTAATATTATTTTTAAAAAATATAATTATATTCATGCTTATTTTTATAATATTATTAACTTAAGTAATATATTTAATGTTTAGTTTATTAATATTCTTTTTTAAATTTTTTCTTTATCTTATCATGCTTTTAGATAGTTTAGCTCTTATAATTACTAATAAAATATTCTTTTTTTTTTATTTTTTATTTATTATTACTAATTTTATATTTATAATATATAATCATAATCTATGCTAGTAAGTTATCATTTATAAAAGTTTTTATTTTTCTTAAATCTTAATTTATTATTATTTTAATTATGTTTTATTTTTATACTTATCAGCTTAATTCTAATTTTTTCTTTTTTTATAATAATCATTTATTTTTCTTCATATATGCTTCTTTCTATTTTTTTATTATCTGATTATTTCTAACTTATATAATTTCTGATTATTTATTCTAATTTTTTAAAATGAAGCTTGAATTTAATATTTTTTTTTTTTCTAATTCTTATTCTGAATTATTTTCTTTTTTAAATATTTTTAATAGAAAAATGCTTTTTATTACTTTTTCTGAAGTTATTAACATTTCTTTTTTTTCTTCTTTTTTTTCTAATATTTTAAGCTCTTTTTCTTCTTTAGATGCTTCTAATATTAAGTTTAATTCTAGTTCTTATTTTAATATTTTAAGTATGTTTTTAAGTTCTTATTATATTTTATGTATTATTTTTAACTTGTTTATTACTTAGCATGCATAAATCTTAATTATTCTTTTTTATTATTTTTATTTCATTCTAGTTATAAGTATAATTATTTTATAAAATAATATTATTTATTTTTAAATTTAATAATCTAATATGCAAATTACTCTAAACATTATTATGTAATAATTATAAATATTAATTAATTCTTTTAATTATATAATCTGTTTTATAAGATTTCTTATATTTTTTCTAAATTAATTTATAAGTTTATTTTTATAATATTTTATTACTTAATATTAATATTTTCTCATGCAGATTTACTTTTATCTTATAATTTATAATATATTAAAAATTTCTTTTATATTAAAAGATTTAATATTTTTATAAATTTTTAAACTTTTTATATTTCTTTAAATTTTCTCATCTATAAACTGACTTTATTTTAAATTTATCATTTTCTAGATTAGTTTTTTATTAATGTAGACTTTTATTCTCTTTCTGCAAGTAATTAATATGTATATTTATTATTTATTCTTTAGTCATATAATATTATTTTAAATGTTTTTTATTTTTATTATTTTAAAAACTTTTTCTTATTTTTTACTTATGTATTATTTCTACTAGAAAAGAATTATTCTAAACTAGCTTTTTATATTAATTATATCTTTCACAGTAACTTTATTTATAATTAATATTTCTTGCTTTCATTTAGTTCTATTACTTCTTATTATATTTTATTCTAATTAATTTCTCTTATTCAGATGTAGTATTTTCTTTTTTTAAAGTAAGAATTCTTACTTCTGATAATTTTATTTATAATGAATTAGTTAAGATGTTTTCTTCTGGCAAAACTTATGTTAATATTAATTAAATAACTTCTTATTATAATTTTTTTATTTTTATTACTTATAACTTTATATTACTTAAATCTAATAATTTTTTTATTACTCTTAATAAAACATCTTATTTATATGATATTATCTAATCTGTAATAATAAGAAGCAATTATTATAATAATTAAGATTTTTCTTTTTTATTTTTATTCTAATTTAATTTATTTCTTTTCTTATTAAGCTTTTATCTTAACTTATTTCATATTTTAATTTTTCTTTTAAATAATTTTAAAAATAAGAATTCTTAAGTTACTTTTTAATTATATTACTGTTTTATATTAATTTATAATATTATTATTATCATATTTTAATCAGAAGAAACTTATTTTAAAAGATTCTTATTATTTTTATCTTATTTTAAATTATTTTTACTATTTTTAATTTCTTTTCTGTTTAAGTTATTATCTAAATATTTATTTTTAATTTTCTTAATTATTTTAGTAATCTTGATGCTTTATATGATTCTAGTGATAATATTATCTTGATTTCTCTTAGAAATATTCTTCTTTATTCTCTCATTTTCATTAGATATATCATTAATATTATTAAAATTATTTAAATTATTTCTAGAATAACATTTCTTAAGTTTATTATCTGTAATCATTTTTATAATTTGTATACTATTTAATTTTTTAATTTAATAATAAGCATGTTACTTATTAACATTTATTATTTTATATAATTTTAATTAGTAAAATTAAAACTTCTAAATTCTTAATATATTCTTATTATTTTTTATATAATATAATAAAATAAAATTTCTAATACTTAAAAGTTCATTACATGTATCATAATTATTATTAAATTATTTCTTATTTTTCTTTCTAATTTATTTCATGTAACTAATAATTTCTTATATATCTTAATTATGTTTTTTAATTTAACATGCTTGCATGATAATAAGATCTTGCATTAAGTAAATCTCATTTTAGAATAATATTTTTTAAATTCTAATTTTGCATTTTATTAATAAAATTACATCTTAACTTATTAGAACTTAATAAAATAACATATCTATTAATTATCATATAATAATATAATTAGCTATTAATACTATAAATAAATATGTAATTTAACTTTTTTTAGAATTATTTATCATCTTTAAAAGCATGTCTTTAATTAAGTAATAATCTTATTTAATTATATCATTTATATAAAGATTATAGAAAGAGATTTAAATATATTTAATCTTATATTATCTTAATAATTCTTTAGTAATATTCTTATTTTCTAATTTATTATTAATAATAATGACTTTAAGTATTTCTCATTATATAATTATATTTTAATAAATAAACTAGATAATCTTCATGATAATAACATATGCTAAAAATCATGCTTTAACTTATCTGAATAAATTATCTTACATGATAATAATGTATTCTTTTTCATTATTCTTAAGCATGTACATGATATTAATTTTAATTTTTTTTTAAATTATTAAAACTTATATTAGATATAATATTTCTTCTTATTAATTTAAATTTCTTATTTAACATGTGTGATAGATTTAAATATATTTCTTAATATCTTTATACATCTCATATTAATAATAATAATTTATTAGTAAAACATGTATACTTTCTTATTTCTTATAACTGAATTTATCATGTAATACTTTAATCATGAAATATTATTATTTTTTATTATTAATAACTCTTCTTAAGAAAATGTTTTTATTAGCTTATTTAAATAATAAATTATTTTTTATCATATATTATAAAATCTTCTGATGAAACTTAGCATAATTACTAATAAGATTTTTTAATTTTTAAAATGTAATCAAATAATATATGATTTATTCAGATTCATTACTATAAGAGCTATTAAGAATATGTAAAAGATTTTTATTATTATTATTATTTTTTAAAGCATTAGTAAGCTCTACACAAGCATGATACATGCTGAGTTTTATATTAATATAATTATTAATATCTTATTCTTTAGACTCAGATTCATTATCAGAAGTATTAAATTTTTAAGAAAATGCATTAGTAATAATATGTTTCATATTAGAAATGTGCTTTATATTAAAGTTAAATAATCTAATCTAAGTAATTTAATTTATAATAAGAGCATTTGAAAAATTAATAGTAGTTTTATTTAATTATGTAATAAATATTTAAGCATTAACTTTTAACTAAAAGTAAATATTATAAATTTAATAATAAAACTTCTTAAGAATCTTTAGAATTATATAATATTTTTTTTTACTAGTATCATACTTACTTTTAATATTAAATCATATTTCAGAATTAAATCATGCAAGATGTTAAGTGCTTTTTTAAATTTACATGAGTATAATATCTCATTCTCTCTTACTTATATTAATAATAATAATAATAATTAATAATTCTAGAATATAATCAAGTAGCAGAACACATGAAAATATACTTAATTTTTTTTTAAACTTGTTAAATATATTATTTTTATTATTCTCTTATCTTTATTATATTTTTAATTATAATAAATAATAAAAAAATTCTATAATTTAATAATACTTGATAATACATATTTTATAATATTTTATAAGATTAAAAAATCTATAAATTTTAGAAACATTTTGTAAGATAAGCTATTTCAAGATTTTCTTAACTTTCTTTTTATTAAGCTTGTAACTGTTATAATTATAAACTTATCTAATAATTTCTATTCTAAGCATTATGAAGTATAATTTCTCTGCAGAAATTACTTTTCTAGATATCTTATTAAGTTAAAATATCTTGTTAATATTTTATAAATGTTTCATGATAAATTAATACATTTTAAATTTAATCTCTTTTTTATTATAATTAGTCTTTAATTTTTTAATACTAATATTATCTAAAAACACATAATAAATATATAGCATGATATTTCTGAGAATCTTTATAAATATATATATGAACTGTTTTATTAAGTTTATCATACTTATAAATATTAAAGTCTGATATAATAATTCTAGTAAAATTATTATAATAATCATATTATAATCTTCAGAATATAATAAAAGTTAATTATAATTTAAAAACTAATTAATAATTATAATAATAATCATTCCTGTGAATTCTTTAATAAATTCATTAATATTTAAAAATAAGTTCACATTTCATATCATATGCTTATTAATGTGAATTACAGAATTAATAATTTAATAATCAGATGTTTTTTTTTTAATGAGAAATTAAAAATTTTAATATAAATTATAACAGTATTTAAAGATGCTAGTTTTAATTTACTTTTATAACATATTAATAATCTTAGCTTTTAATACTTATAAGATATAATAATTAAAAATTTATCATATTTTATGAGAGACTGTTCATATTTTTTATAATAAAGTAATTTTAAAATAAATCTTCTTAATATTTAAGAAATTTTAAGTAAGATATTCTTTATAATATATTAATATAATTATAAGAATTTCTTTTTCTTCAGATATGAGCTTTTATTTACATGTAATTTTTTTAAGTTATTCTTATATAAGTTTTTTATTAAAAGAAAACTCAGCTAGACATAATTAGAAATATTTTTAATATTTATTAAGAAGCATGTTATTAAATTCTTTTCTGTTATATTTATTATTATAATACTTATTAATGTAAGATTAAATCTAATTAACTAAATCTTCTAATATACTTTCATTACTGATTTTTAATATAATTAGCTTTATCTTTTTTTCTTTACATTTTCATATTATTTTTATACTAAATAAATACTTTAATATTTCTTTATATTTTTATTTACATGATTACATGTTTTTATCTTAAAGTTTTTTTATTATCTTATATTTAAAATTATATTTATCTAATATTTTTATTAAGAATTTTACAAGCATGTAAGAATGCTGTAGTATTATAATAAGTTTAACTTATTTTAATTTATAAAAATTATAACATGTTAATAAATTTACTACTATATATATTATTTTTATAAATAATTTTTTAAATATATATATCTCTATAAAGTTTTTCTTATTACTAGTAAATAAATATTCTTAATTATACTTGCTCTTTAATTTAAAGTATTATATTATTAAATATTATTATAATAATAATGTGAATTTTTTAACATGTGATATATCTTAAAATAAATAATGTAAGAATTATTAGCTAAATAAATATGCATAATAATATTTCCTGTTATATTTATCTTATAATCTCATTTAATTTTCTGCTGCTAAAATTTATTAAGAATAAAGTCTTAATTATTATTTTTAATGATTATTAGTATAATATGAGTCAAGATATTTCTAATTTTAACTAGCATATTATTATAAATTCTTATGCATTTTATAATATTCTTTATTTATCTGATAAAAGTAATGCTATAATTATAACTAATATTAAGTTTAAGTTCTTTTATAAGATTAAAATTAATATAATTAATTTCTGATTTATTATTAATAATAATATTTATCAGCTTATTATTAATGTTAATATATGTTTTCAGAATACTAATAATAAGAATTAGATTTTCTTTTTTCATAAAAACTGATTATAAATATTTTACTTATACTATCTTTTAATATAAAATCTTTATTTTAGCTGATTCTAATTTTTTATTATTACAGTTATTTTTAGTAAGCAGAAGTATTTTAAACATGTATTAATATATAATATATGATAATTCTAGAACTTCTTAAATAATAAGATTAATAATAAGAATATTAAGAATTTTATTAATAATTTTCTTTATATTTATTACTCTTCTGAGCTTCTTTAATATTTTTATTAGCTAGTAATAATTTCTATACTAAGATCTGAATTTTAAGATATCTGTTATCTCTATATTATTTATAATTATTTCATTATCTGTAAGTTTATTATTTTTCTTAACTTTTTTAATTCTTAGTTAAAAATTACATAATTTTTCTTCTTAAAATTTAACAAGTACTTGAAGTTTATCTTTTAAAATTTATTAATTAATAATCTAATTTTTCTTTAAGTAATTCTTAATTTTAGCTAGCTTAAGTTTTTTAATACATGTTTTCTTATTTTCTGAAAGAATAATAATTATTCTCATGTGTGTTTTATACTTATTATTACTATTATTAGATTTTTTAAAATTATTATTTTTTATTATATTTATTCTGATTCTAATTGATTACACACATGTTTGATAATCTTGCATAATTTTAATATTTTAAAATTAAATAATTTATTCTAGTATTAAGATGTAATCTTTCTTATTAGTAATAAGAAATTAATTAATTTAATATTTTTAAATAATATAGCATTATGATTTATCTTAAGTAAGTTATAAAATTAATTTATTTTTATCTAGCATGCTTGCTTAAAGCTTTTAAATCTTAATATTAAAATAACATTTCTTCTATAAAATGTTATTTTAATATATTAAATAATTTACTTTATTATAATTATTTTTATTATAATAAAAATATGTGCTGTTAGAATTATAAAATATATATTAATCTTAATTTTCATAATTTCTAATTATTATTTAATTATATATGAGTATTAATAAAATAATAATAAAAATAAATATAAATATAAGCTTAGCTAGAACTAATACTTGAGTTATTATAATATGAAAATTAATTCTAGTAACAAGTACTTGTAAAAATAAAGTAAGAGCTTTTATAATTTAAGTAAAATTTTTTATTTAATTTATTATTTTATTATTTATCTTACTTAAAATTTAATTAGCATATGAAGAAAAAGAATAATTATATGTAAAAGTAATAAAATTCTAAGAAAATTAAATTATTTTCTTCTCAGTTTTCATGTTTATTTTCTTTATTTTTTTTTAGAAACTTTTAAGAAATTTTCTAATAATAATATTATTAATCATTTCAGTTATAACTATAATTATATAAGAGTTTATAATTTTTTTATAATTTTAAAAAAAAATTTTAAGTTTTTTATTATTAAAATCTTATATGTGTATGTAAATGCTTTTTTCTTTCTTATTAATAAAATTTTTAATTATGTTCTTAAGTATGTTTCATTTCAGATTTTAAGAATTATTTTAATTAAGATTTTTTTTTTAATATATCTTATTTATAAGTTTCTCAGATAAGTCTTAAATAAACATTTAATAATATATAAATTTATTAATTTTATTTTTCTTATACATTTTTTCAGATATAAAAATATATTAATAAATATATAATTTAATTTCTTTCACATTATATTTTCAGAATTTCTTAATAAGAATCTTAAAATATCTGTAATTATAAATGAGCTGCTTAATATTTTAATAAAAAATTTTTTTTTTTAATTTCTTCTTTATTTTAAATCAGTCTTCATTTTATGCTTCAGAAAGACTTTAAATTCATATTTTATTATTCAGCTAGTAATAATTTATAATACACATTATTATATAATAATTATTTAAAATTATTTTATGATTTTCACATATTTACTTATACATGCAGGAAAAATGAGTAACATTATTATTATTAAATACTAATACTTTAATTTATTTAGAATATAGAAAGTTCTTAAGATATAAAATAATTATCAGATTTATAATTAGTAAGAATATAATGCTTTTAATTACTGAAGTTTTAATTAATAATTTTAGTTTTAAGAATATAATAATTATAAAGCTCAGATTCTTATCTGCATTAATTTCTTTAATAATATCATGATTTAGAGAAAAGCTTAACATTTTAAATAATGAAATAAATATTAATGATTTTTATTAATAAGAGCAGAACATGAAATTCTTTTTAATATTTTAATAAATTCATTTTATAATGCTAGAAATAAATTAACTATGCAGTTAGTTTAATTATACTAATTAATTATATAATTATAATAATAATGATTTTAATCTTTCTTATTTAATTAAGAATAATATTAATACTGTTATTCTTTTTATATGAAATAATATTATAATTCTGAAATATTTTTCTTTATAATAACAGTATAATTCACTCTTGTAATAATAAGTGTTTTTATTAAGTAAGATAAACTTCTCTTCTTATTAATCAGAAAATTTAATTAAGTCTATCATTCTTAATAATTTCTAACTTTAATAGTTCTTTTAATAATTTAATTTAGTTTTTATCTTAGCTTTTCATTTTCAGTTAATAAGACTTGATATCTTAATAAATGTATGAATATTTCTTTATTTCTTTAATTAAATGCTTCTGCTTTATTAAGATTACTAAAATGAAATAAGAAAAGTAAAATATCTAGCTGAAATAAATGATAATAAAATAGAAAATATGTTTACTAATAATTATAAAATTCAAGATATATAATTTATAAATGTTAAATGTATGATACATGATTAATATATATGAAATAAAATAAAAGTATGTAATAATAATTAAATAATGCTAGATTAATAGTATTAAACAGTAACAGATGATATAAAGACATATGAATCAGGAAAAAAAATAAAAAAGAATAATTTATATAATTATACTAGTCTAGAAATTATATATAATGCTAAAACATGCATGAAATAATAAAATAAAATGATAAAATAAATTAATAATTTAAAAAATAATAAGAAAATAATAATAACAAGTGTTTAATTTCTATATGCTAGAGATATTAAGAATGATAATAATAATAATAATTAATTAATAATCATAACTAGTTTTTAATAATAAGATTCATTTCTAGAATAACTTAATTAATAAGCTATGTGTAGAATGATTATTAAACATGCATATTTAAATTAATTACTAATCTCTATATACTTCTTAATGCATTTAAATAATATGAATTCTTTTTTCTTAGAGTATTACTTTTTTCTAATATCTTTTAATTTTATCTTGCATGTTATTACCTGTAATTACTGCATGTGAAATGTTTAATTAGTATCTAGATTATTCTATTAGTGCTATGATAGTAATAAACACATCTTCTCATTACAGTAGTAGTGTATTTTATATTAGAAATGTGCTTTATATTAAAATTAAATAATTTAATTCAAGTAATTTAATTTATAATAAAAGTATCTAAAAAATTAGTAGTAATCTTATTTAATTATACTATAAGTATTCAAGCATTAACTTTTAACTAAAAGTAAATATTATAAATCTAATAATAAAACTTTTTAAGAATTTTTAGAATTATATGATATTTTTACTTACTAGTATCATACTTGCTTTTAGTATCAGATTATACTTTAGAATTAAATTATATGAGATGTTAAGTATTTTTTTAAATTTATATAAGTATAGCATCTTATTCTTTCTTACTTATATTAATAATAATAATAATAATTAATAATTTTAGAATATAATTAAGTAATAAAATATATGAAAATATACTCAGCTTTTCTTTAAGCTTATTAAACATGTTATTTTTATTATTCTTTCATTTTTATTATACTTTTAATTATAGCAAGTAATAAAGAAATTTTATAATTTAATAATATTTAATGATATATATCTGATAATATTTTATAAAATTAAAAAATTTATAAATTTTAAAAACATTTTATGAAATGAGTTATTTTAAGATTTTTTTAATTTTTTTTTTATTAAGCTTGTAATTATTATAATTATAAACTTATTTAATGATTTTTATTTTAAGTATTATAAAGTATAATTTTTCTATAAAAATTACTTTTTCAGATATTTTACTAAGTTAAAATATCTTATTAATATTTTACAAGTATTTTATAATAAATTAGCATATTTTAAGTTTAATTTCTTTTCTATTATAATTAATTTTTAGTTTTTTAATACTAATATTATCTAGAAACACATGATAAATATATAATATAATATTTCTAAAAATCTTTATAAGTATACATATAAATTATTTTATTAAATTTATTATGCTCATGAGTATTAAAGTTTAATGTAATAATTCTAGTAAAGTTATTATAATAATTATATTATGATTTTTAAGATACAGTAAGAGTTAATTATAATCTGAGAATTAATTAATAATTATAATGATAATTATTCTCATGAATTTCTTAATAAACTCATTAATATTTAAGAGCAAGTTTATATTTTGTATTATGTGCTTATTAATGTGAATTATAAAATTAATAATTTAATAATCAAATGTTTTCTTTTTAATAAAAAATTAAGAATTTTTATATGAATTATAATAATATTTAAAGATATTAATCTTAATTTACTTTTATAACATGTTAATAATTTTAACTTTTAATACTTATAAAATATAATAATTAGAAATCTGTTATGCTTCATGAGAGATTATTTATATTTTTTATAATGAAATAACTTTAAGATAAATTTTCTTAATATCTGAAAAATCTTAAATAAGATATTCTTTATAATATATTAACATGATTATAAGAATTTTTTTCTCTTTAAATATAAGTTTTTATTTATATGTAATCTTTTTAAATTATTCTTGCATGAGTTTTTTTTTTTTTTTTTTTTTTTTTTTTTATTCATTATAATTTTATGCAATCTGTAATTAAGAAGATTATCTGTCTAAACAGAATTTATTAATTATTACATATATTTAAATATAAGAAAAGAAAATATAAATAAACTAGACAAATGAAATATCTTCTCTTTTTAGAAATGAAAATATAACTTTTTTAACTTCAGGCATTGAAGCCCTGAAGCTAGGCCCTGAAGCAAGATTTTTAAAGCCTGAAGTAAGATTTTTTAGAAATTATTTCAGACATCTCATGCTTAGAATAAAGCTCAGATTAAAGAATGTTCTAAAATCATTTTCAGAATAAGTTATTATAAGTATTTCTGTGTGACTTAGAAAATACATCTTAAGCTATTATATATAATATCTATAATAATTAACTATCATAAACTATTTTCTCAGATCTCTTAACTAATTTTCTGCTCATTTTTAATTAAGAATTATCACTTATTATTAGTTACATGTTATTAATTCTTAATTATAATCTCATAGCTTTCATGCTGCTAATCTTAGTATTATAACTTACTAATTAGTTATTACAATCTCATCTGTTACTAAGCTTTTTCCTGTGCTCATAAAATCTAAAGACTTCAGAATTCTGAGCTTCTTTAGCTAACTAATCATCTTCATAACTGCTAGTTCTAATTTATTACTAGTTATTAGACTTCAGTAAAGCTCAGACTTAGCTAAACTCAGGCCTTACTTTTACTCAGAACATGAGTATTTATCTAGCACATAATAACTTATCACATGAGTAAGTTATAAAGATCTAGAATATTCTGATTTTTCAGGGATTTTCAGGCTGTATAATCACATACTACTCTTATTTTCTAAAAAATCTAAAATTAAATAATTTTTAAAATATTTCTTAGTTATAACTAGTGTTTCTGAAGTTCATAAGTTTTATAATCAGTACTCATGAGACTTAGAAATATCTAAGATTTTTTAAGAATGTGAAGAGATTCTGAAATCTTCTAATTTTTAATATCTTCTAATCTTAGCAGGTAAAAAAGACATGTGCCCCAGAGAGATTTGAATCCTCAATCTCAGAATTAGTTAAGACTGGCCAGTGTCTGGTGATGCTTATTATCATTACATCACCAGTGCCAGGCTTCTTGCATGAGTTTTTTATTAAGAGAAAACTTAACTAGATGTAATCAGAAGTACTTTAAATACTTATTAAGAGATATTTTATTAAATTTTTTTCTATTATATTTATTATTATAATACTTATTAATATAAGATTAAATCTAATTAATTAAATTTTCTAATATGCTTTTATTACTAATTTCTAATATAACTAACTTTATTTTTTCTTTTTTATATTTTTATATTATTTTTATATTAAATAAATACTTTAATATTTCTTCATGTTTTTATTTATATAATTGCATGTTTTTATCTTGAAGTTTCTTTATTATTTTATATTTAAAGTTATATTTATCTAATATTTTTATTAAGAACTTTATAAGCATGTGAGAATACTTTAATATTATAATAAGTCTAACTTATTTTAATTTATAAAGATTATAATATATTAATAAGTTTATTATTACATATGCTGTTTTTATAAATAATCTTTTTAATATATATATTTTTATAGAATTTTTCTTATTATTAGTAAATAAATATTCTTAATTATACCTGCTTTTTAGTTTAAAGTACTGTATTACTAAATATTATTATAATAATAATATGAATTTTTTAACATATGATATATTTTAAATTAAATAATATGAGAATTATCAGCTGAATAAATATGCATAATAATGTTTTTTATTATATTTATCTTACAACTTTATTAAGCTTTCTGCTATTAGAATTTACTAAGAATAAAATCTTAATTATTATTTTTAATAATTATTAGTATAATATGAGTTAAGATATTTCTGATTTTAATAAGTATGTTATTATAAATTCTTACATATTTTATAATATTTTTTATTTATCTGATAAAAATAATACTGTAATTATAATTAATATTAAGTTTAAGCTTTTTTATAAGATTAAGATTAATATAATTAACTTTTAATTTATTATTAATAATAATATTTATTAGCTTGTTATTAATATTAATGTATGTTTTTAGAATACTAATAATAAAAATTAAGTTTTTTTTTTTCATGAGAATTAATTATAAGTATTTTACTTATATTATCTTCTAATATAGAATTTTTACTTTAGCTAGCTTAGATTTTTTATTATTACAATTATCTTTAATAAGTAAGAGTATTCTAAACATGTATTAATATATTATGTATGATAACTCTAGAACTTCTTAAATAATAAGATTAATAATAAGAATATTAAGAATTTTATTAATGATTTCTTTCATGTTTATTACTTTTCTTAGTTTTTTTAATATTTTTACTAGCTAGTAATAATTTCTGTGCTAAAATTTAAGTTTTAAGATATCTGTTATCTTTATATTATTTATAATTATTTTATTATTTATAAGTTTATTATTTTTCTTAATTTTTTTAATTCTTAGCTAAAGATTATGTAATTCTTTTTCTTAAAATTTAATAAGTATTTAAAGTTTATTTTCTGAAATCTGATGATTAGTAATTTAATTTTTCTTTAAATAATTCTTAATTTTAATTAGCTTAAGCTTTTTAATATATGTTTTCTTATTTTCTGAAAGAATAATAATCATTTTCATGTGTGTTTTATACTTGTTATTATTATTATTAGATTTTTTAAAATTATTATTTTTTATTATATTTATTTTAATTCTGATTAATTCCACATATGCTGAGTAATTTTATATAATTTTAATATTTTAAAATTAAATAGCTTATTCTAATATTAAGATGTAATTTTTTCTATTAATAATAAGAAGCTAATTAATTTAATATCTTTAAATAATATAATATTATAATTTACTTTAAGTAAGTTGCAAAATTAGTTTATTTTTATCTAGCATGTCTGCTCTAAGTTTTTAAATTTTAGTATTAAAATAGCATTTTTTTTATAAAATGTTATTTTAATATATTAAATAATTTACTTTATTATAACTGTTTTTATTATAATAAAAACATATGCTATTAGAATTATAAGATGTATATTAATCTTAATTTTTATAATTTTTAATTATTACTTAATTATATATAAATATTAATAAAATAATAATAAAAGTAAATATAAATGCAAGCTTAGCTAAAACTAATACTTAAATTATTATAATATAAAAATTAATTTTAGTAATAAGTGCTTATAAAAATAAGATGAGAGTTTTCATGATTTAAATAAGATTTTTTATTTAATTTTTTATTTTATTATTTATCTTATTTAAAATTTAATTAGCATGTGAAAAAGAAGAGTAATTATGTATAAAAATAATAAAATTCTAAGAAAATTAAATTATTTTCTTTTTAGTTTTTATGTTTATTTTCTTTATTTCTTTTTAAAAATTTTTAAGAAATTTTTTAATAATAATATTATTAATTATTCTAGCTGTAATTATAATTATATAAGAATTTATAATTTTCTTATAATTTTAAAAAAAAATTTTAAGTTTTTTATTATCAGAATTTTATATGTGTATATAAATGCTTTTTTCTTTCTTATTAATAAGATTTTTAATTATACTTTTAAGCATATTTTATTTCAGACTTTAAAAATTATTTTAATTAAAATACTTTTCTTAATATATTTTATTTACAAGTTTCTTAAATAAGTTTTAAATAAATATTTAGTAATATATAAATTTATTAATTTTATTTTTCTTATATATTTTTTTAGATACAGAAATATATTAATAAATATATAATTTAATTTCTTTTATATTATACTTTTAAAATTTCTTAGTAAGAATCTTAAGATATTTATAATTATAAATAAGCTATTTAGTATTCTGATAAAAAAATTCTTTTTTTAGTTTTTTCTTTATTCTAAGCTAGTTTTTATTTTATGCTTTAAAAAAATTTTATATCTATCTATATTTTATTATTTAGCTAGTAGTAGTTTATAATATGTGCTATCATATAATAATTATTTAAAATCATTTCATGATTTTCACACATTTACTTATACATGTGAAGAAAGTAAATAATATTATTATTATTAAATACTAATATTTTAATTTATTTAAAATATGAGAGATTCTTAAAAAATGAAGTAATTATCAGATTTATAATTAATAAGAATGTAATATTTTTAATTACTAAAATTTTAATTAATAGTTCTAATTTTAAGAATACAGTAATTATAAAGCTTAGATTCTTACTTACATTAATTTCTTTAATAATATTATAATCTGAAGAAAGACTTGACATTCTGAATGATAAAATAAATATTAATAATTTTTATTAATAAAAGTAAGATATGAAATTCTTTTTAATATTTTAACAGATTTATTTTATAATGCTAAAAATGAATTAACTATACAGTTAATTTAATTATACTAATTAATTATATAATTATAATAGTAATAATTTTAATTTTTTTCTTTTAATTAAGAATAATACTAATATTATTATTTTCTTTATATAAAGTAATATTATAATTCTAAAATATTTTTTTTTATAATAATAATATGATTCACTCTTATAATGATGAGTGTCTTTATTAATAATAATTATTTCTTTTAAATACTGAAAATATTACTTGAAAAAAAGCTAATACTCAGTAATTATCTTATTTAATCATGCTAATCTTTAATATTTTATGATAATTAAAATATTAAATAAATATTAAATAAGATAAGTAGAAGTATTTAGTGCATATGATTTTATTCTTTTATATTATCTAAATAAATTAAATCTAGTAAATACATTCAGCTATTACACAGATTATGCTAAATTTTATTATAATAAGATAATATTTCTTATCTTACAGAAAAAGCTTTAACATGAAGTTAAATCAGAATAATTAATCAAAATTATAATAAGATGAGAAAAGTAAAATATCTAGTTAAAATAAGTAATAATAAAATAGAGATATATTTATCAGTAATTATAAAGCTTAAAACATGCAGTTAGTAAGTGTAAAATATATAATGCATGATTAATATGTTTGAAATAAAATAAAAGTATAGCAATTAAATAATACTAGAATAATAATATCAAACAGTAACAGATGATATAGAGGCATGTGAATCAGGAAAAAAAATTAAAAAAAAAATTTATATGATTATACTAATTTAAGAATTATATATAATATTAAAGCATGTAATGAAATAATAAAATAAATTAATAATTTAAAGAATGATAAGAAATTAATAATAGCAAGTATCTAATCTTTATATACCAGAAATATCAAGAATAATAATAATAATAATAATAATAATAATAATAATAATAATTAATTAATAATTATAACTAGTCTCTTATAATAAGATATATTTATAAAATAACTTAATTAATAAATTATGTATAAGATAATTATTAAACATGTATACTTAGACTAATTACCAGTCTCTATATACTTCTTAATATATTTAAATAATATGAATTCTTTTTTCATTAAGTATTGCATTTTTCTAATATTTTCTAATTTTATCTTGCATGTTATTGCCTGTAATTACTGCATGTAAAACATTTAATCAATGCTTAGATTATTTTATTAGTATTATAATAATAGTAAATATATTTTTTTATTATAATAAAACTATTTTAAATTCTTACTAATTACATATAAGTATATAATAAAGAATGCAAAATGCTTTCTTATATCTTTTTTCTTTTTTTTATAAAAAATATAATTTAAGATAAAAATAATAACATTTTTCTCATATTAAAAGCACATCTTGCATGTTATTACTAGCTTATTACAAGTATTAAAAACTCTTCTAGAAGTCTCATGCTGTAAATATTAGTTAATGCTATATTAGTATTTAAAACAGCTTATTTTAACTTATCTGAATTTCTGACTTTACTTCTTACTCAAGTTTAAGAACTTGATTTCTTTATTATTATTTAAAAAGAAAAAGTTATAAATTCAGATAGCAAGTTTAAAGCTAGCAGATTAACATAAATAATTAATAATAATATTTTTTATATTAATAATTATATTTTTATCTTATAAAAAATAATGTTAATTGCTGAAATCTTACATGCAAATTATAATAATTCTTAAGAAAAATATTTTAATATTAAATAAATTATTAAGATAATCTGATAAAAATATTATTAGCATGAACTTTTAAAAAATATTACTAATTATATATGTTCATGTAATGTATGTTAGTATATTAAGTCTTATTATTATAAATTATATAATAAATTAAGTATTATTCTTATATCTGAATGATTATTTATGATTATTTTCATAAATTTTATAATTAATTTACTAGCTAATTTATGAAAAAAATTAGCATATAATATTATTCTAGTTATTATTAATATTTTCATTAAGTTTATTTTATATATTTCATGTAGAAAAAAATATATAATAAAAAACTTAATAAAAATTTATTATAAATATATTTTTATAATTTATAATATGCTTAAGATTATTATTTCTAATTAAAATTTATTATTCATGAGTAAATATTAGTTAATATTATATTTCTATCTTAATATATGCTATAAGCTTTTTATAGCTTTTCATTCTTAAATAAATAATTAAATAAAATATTAAAATTAAATTTTAGAATATTATTTAAGATACTTTATTAATTTTAATCAAGATAATTAAATCTGCTAGCTGTTAATGATATAATATATATATAATTAATTAACATATAACTTTACTAACTTAGCACTTGTAAAAGCTCTTATAAATTTTTATTTAGAACTTTAAATTAATATCTTGAAATTTCTGAAATAACTTATTATAAAAATAACTAATTATATAAAAACATTCTTAAAAATATGATAATAGCTTATTATACAGCTAGAATTTATATATTTATAGCAGAAATCTTATTATGATAAAAAACATATTCTTAAAATTTTTTAAATTAAAGATTTTATCATGCTATTATAGTGGGAAGATGCATCCACTACTATCATAGTACTAATAGAATGATTTAGACACTAATTAAACATTTCACATGCAGTAATCACAGGTAATGACATGCAAGATAAGATTAGAAAATGTTAAAAAGAAGTAATATTCTAAGAAAAAAGAATTCACATTATTTAAATGCATTAAGAAGTATATAAAAACTAGTAATTAATCTAAGTATGCATGTTTAATAATAATCTTACACACAGCTTATTAATTAAGTTATTCTAGAAATAAGTTTCATTATTAAAAACTAGTCATGATTATTAATTAATCATTATTATTATTATCATTTTTAATATTTCTAGTATATAGAAATCAGATACTTATTATTATTATTTTTTTATTATTTTTTAAATTATTAATTTATTCTATTATTTTATTCTACTACTTCATGTATGTTTTAGTATTATATATAATTTCTAGATTAGTATAATTATATAGATTATTCTTCTTTATTTTTTTCTTCTAATTCACATGCTTTTATATTATCTGTTATTATTTAATATTATTAATCTAATATTATTTAATTATTATTACATATTTTTATTTTATTTCATATATATTAATTATACATTATACATTTTATACTTATTAATTACATATCTTAAGCTTCATAATCATTAGCAAATATATTTTTTATTTTATTATTATTTATTTTAACTAAATATTTTATTTTTCTTATCTTATCTTAATAATCTTAGCAGAGCTTCTGAGAAGCATTTAATTAAAAAAATAAAAAAATATTCATATATTTATTAAGACATTAAGTCTTGTTAACTAAAAATAAAAAGCTAAAATAAAAACTAAAATAAATTATTAAAAGAATTATTAAAATTAGAAACTGTTAAGAATAAGAAATTTAATCAGATTTTTTAATTAATAAGAAGAGAAGTTTATCTTACTTAATAAAAATGCTTATTATTATAAGAATAAATTACACTATTATTATAAAGAAAAATATTTCAGAATTATAATATTACTTTATATAAAAAGAATAATAGTATTAGTATTATTCTTAATTAAATAAAAAAGATTAAAATTATTATTATCATGATTATATAATTAATTAGTATAATTAAATTAACTATATAATTAATTCATTTCTAGTATTATGAAATAAATTTATTAAAATATTAAAAAGAATTTCATGTTCTGCTCTTATTAATGAAAATTATTAATATTTATTTTATTATTTAGAATATTAATTCTTTCTTCAGATTATAATATTATTAAAAAAATTAATATGAGTAAGAATCTGAGCTTTATAATTATTATATTTTTAAAATCAGAATTATTAATTAAAACTTTAGTAATTAAAAGCATTATATTCTTACTAATTATAAATCTAATAATTATTTCATATCTTAAGAATCTTTTATATTCTGAACAGATTAAAGCATTAGTATTTAATAATAATAATATTACTTACTTTCTCTGCATGTATAAGCAGATATATAAAAATTATAAAATAATTCTAAATAATTATTATATAATATCATATATCATGAACTACTGCTAGCTAAATAATAAAGTATAAATTTAAAATCTTTCTAAAGCATAAAATAAAGATTAATTTAAAATAAAAAAGAAATTAAAAAAAGAATTCTTTTATTAGAATATTAAATAGCTCATTTATAATTATAAATATCTTAAGATTTTTATTAAGAAATTCTAAAAGTATAATATAAAAAAAATTAAATTATATATTTATTATTATATTTCTGTATTTAAAAAAATATATAAAAAAAATGAAATTAATAAATTCATATATTATTAAATATTTATTTAAGACTTATCTAAAAAACTTGCAGATAAGATATATTAAAAAAAACATTTTAATTAAAATAATTTTTAAAATCTGAAATAAAACATGCTTAAAAATATAATTAAAGATCTTATTAATAAGAAAGAAAAAAGCATTTATATATGCACATAAAATTCTGATAATAAAAAATTTAAAATTTTTTTATAAAATTATAAAAAAATTATGAATTTTTACTTAATTATAATTATAACTAGAATAATTAATAATATTATTATTAAAGAATTTCTTAAAAGTTTCTAAAAAAAAATAAAGAAAATAAACATAAAAATTAAGAAAAAAATAATTTAATTTTCTTAAAATCTTATTATTTTTACATATAATTATTCTTCTTTTTCACATGCTAATTAAATTTTAAGTAAAATAAATAATAAAATAAAAAATTAAATAAAAAGTTTTATTTAAATCATGAAAGCTCTTATTTTACTTTTACAAGTATTTATTACTAGAATTAATTTTTATATTATAATAATTTAAATATCAGCTCTAGCTGAATTTGTATTTATATTTATTTTTATTACTATCTTATTAATACTCATATATAATTAAATAATAATTAAAAATTATAAAAATTAAAATTAATATATGTTTTATAATTTTAATAATGCATGTTTCTATTATAATAAAAACAGTTATAATAAAATAAATTATTTAATATATTTAAAATAACATTTTATAAAAGAGATATTATTTTAATATTAAGATTTAAAAGCTTTAAGCAGGCATGTTAAGCAAAAATAAACTAATTTTATAACTTATTTAAAGTAAATCATAATATTATATTATTTAAAAATACTAAATTAATTAATCTCTCATTACTAACAGAAAAGATTATATCTTAATACTAGAATAAGTTATTTAATCTTAAAATATTAAAGTTATGTAAGATTATTAGACATGTATATAATTAATTAAAATTAAAGTAAATATAATAAAAAATAATAATTTTAAAAAATCTGATAACAGTAATAACAAGTATAAAACACATATAAGAATAATTATTACTTTTTTAAAAAATAAGAAAACATATATTAAAAAGCTTAAGCTAGTTAAAGTTAAGAATTACTTAAAGAAAAATTAAATTACTAATTATCAGATTTCAGAAAATAAACTTTAAATACTTGTTAAATTTTAAAAAGAAAAATTACATAATCTTTAATTAAAAATTAAAAAAGTTAAAAAAAATAATAAACTTATAAATAATAAAATAATTATAAATAATACAGAAATAATAAATATCTTAAAACTTAGATCTTAGTACAGAAATTATTACTAGCTAGTAAAAATATTAAAAGAGCTCAGAAAAGTAATAAATATGAAAGAAATTATTAATAAAATTTTTAATATTCTTATTACTAATCTTATTATTTAAGAAATTCTAGAATTATTATATATTATATATTAATGCATGTTTAAAATACTCTCATTTACTAAAAATAACTGTAATAATAAAAAGTTAGAACTAGTTAAAATAAAAATTTTATATCAGAAAGCAGTATAAATAAAACATCTATAATTAATTTTTATAAAAAAAAAAACTTAATTCTTATTATTAATATTCTGAAAACATATGTTAACATTAATGATAAACTAATAAATATTATTATTAATAATAAATTAAAAGTTAATTACATTAATTTTAATCTTGCAGAAGAGCTTAAACTTAATATTAGTTATAATTATAATATTATTCTTATCAGATAAATAAAGAACATTATAAAATGCATAGAAATTTATAATAACATATTTATTAAAATTAAAAATATCTTAACTCATATTATATTAATAATTATTAAAGTAGTTATTAATATGCTAGTAATAAGCTATTTTAAAATGTCAAGTATATACTAACAAATAAGAAAAATTGACAGTTATTTATTTATAATAAATAATTAAAAATTATCTGAATATAAGCATAATAAAACTTAAAGACTTTATTTTTAAAATAAAAAATATATAATATATTAAGTTTAAGTAATTATTTTAGATTTATAATAAATTATTATTTTTAATATAAATGAGTTTATTTTTAATTAGAAAAATTATAATAATAATAAATAATAATCTCACTTATAACAGTAGCATATTATTTAATAATAATTATCTTATTTTTACACATAATTTTAAATTAAATAATCTAGTTTTTATTATTTACTTTATAGTTAAATATTCATTTTTTATATAAAATTTACATTTTTAAAGTTTTTTTAATAATTATTCATGTATTTTTCTTATTTAATTTTATAATTTTAACTCATAAAACCTTTTCTTAAAGAAGTTATTTTATTAATTATTTAACTTTAGCAAGTAATTTTAAAATATTTATATATTTAAAAAAAATGAAAAAATTATTACAAATAAGATTAGAAACAAGATCTTTAGCAAGAATTTCATTTTTTTACTAAGATAAATAAGCTTAATTATGTCTTTTAAATTATTTTTTAAGATGTATTTAAAAATTTATAACTTATAAGTATAAAGATATTTTAATAGTTTATTCATTTATTTATTTAATGAATTAAAAATCTTCATTTCTACAGATAGTATTATAATTATTCATATTAGTAATATAAATAAAAAACATGCTTGAGATTCTCCCAGTAAAAATTATAATAAAAGAAAAAAAAAACATGTTAAACATATTATTTAATTTTTCATTAAATATAATATTAGTAAAATAAATAATTTAATTAGTTTTTAAATTATAAAGCTAGTAATTACTTAATTCTTTATAATTAATAAAATATAGCTTTTTAAAATAAGAATTAAGCTTTTTTTTATTTATTAAAATCTTTATAAAAGTAGTAAATTTCTAGTATCAGATTTAATTTAAAAACAGCTAATTTTTAAATCATGTTTTTATTAGAAAAAGAAAATTCTTTTCTAATTAAGAAATACTATATAAGATAATTAAAGTTAAAAAAAAATTATTAATAAACATGTATTTGATAAAGCTTCTGCTTAAAATTTCTTAGATAAATTTACTTTAAAAAATAAAAATCTAGTTTATTTTATTAGTAATTAAATTAAATATTTAGAAATATCATTTTATTAAAATATATAAAAAATTATAATTTTATAAATAATTATATTATATAAGATATATATTATTAAATTAGAATTATTAGTAATATTACATTTTTCTTTATTATTAATTATATACTTATTAATTTATTTTTTAGTTTAATAAAAAATTTATAATATTTAATTTTTAAGTTTTAAAACTAATTCAGATTTTAGTTTTATTGAAAATATCTAATAAAATTATATAATATTATTTATAATAATAAGAAAATATTATATATTATTAAAAAAAATATTTAAAAAATTTGTATTTTTTAAATAAGTATTTATTTTTTATTACTTATATTAATAAATATAATTAATTTAACTATTAAATTATTTAATATTATAAGAGTGAAATTAATAATATTAAACATTTTTTTAATTACTAATAAAAATAAAGATTATGTAGGAAAATATTCTGTGTTACTTAGCTAAATACTCTTGCTGTGTATATAAACACTTCTTATCACATCAGGTCCAGAAAATTATAGATCTGATTAGAATATTTAAAAGTCTAGATAGAATATCTGTAAATCTGATTCTGCTATCCTGCATTACCCATCACTAAATTTAATAAACTTAATAAATTTAATTAATTTAATTAATTTGTTCAAAAATGCAATAAAAACTAAGAGAAAAAAAGCAGATTTTTTTTCTTATATAGATTTAGCATCATTATTACTTGCTCTTTATTCTAACTATATGAAAATTTATTACTTAACTAGGCAGCAGCAGCTGTTGAAGCTCCTTACTCATATTTTTTTTCATGCTTACTAGAACTTCTTTTTCATGTATGAATAGCTAAGTCTCTTATTATACTATTTATTAATACTTGTATCTCATAATTTCATGTATGAATAATTAATTCATACTGAATTTGAAACAGATTAGATTACTTAAATTAGAAGAAATCTCATTAATTATTAGTAACATTCTGCAGAAGATTAAGCATTTTATGAGACTGATTAGAATTAGTAACTGCTTTAGACAGCAGCTCATATATTTAAAGAATTAGATTATCTGATATTTTAACAGATTTTTAAAATCATTATTACTTATGAAAATTCTGCATTTATAAATGTATTTAATCTGAAAAAAAAATCTTCTGAAATTAATATGCATAAGAAATTCTCATAATAAATTTAAACATACTTATATAATAAATAAGATATGTAAGAATCTTGAAATAATAATTAATTATTTTCTATACATGATATAATATATAGCTTAAAATAAATCTATAAATATTATAAAATAAAAAAGTTATAAGTAAATATAGCATATTTATATAAGCTTGTTTAATTACTTTAGTAATCTGCTTATTAATCTGCAATACTATTAATCTCATTTAGTTAATTATATTATTAAGATTATGCTTTAAACTTTATAAATCATTTTTTAAAAAATAATAAATATTTTTAATCTTAAATATAGCTGTATTATAGAAATGTAAATACTTATTTATTCAGGCATGCATAAAGAACTTTTTTTTTATAATTTATTATTTTTTTATATAAAAAACTACATCAGAATACTTCTTGCTAATTTATTTCTTAAATTAATTAAGTAATTTATAAAATATAAATTTAATTTAAGCATAAATTATCTTATTAAATAAGCAGAAAAAAAAGATTTAATATTAACTAATAGCATTTATAATAGTCTTAGTATTTAGTTAATTCTCATTAGCTTTTTTTAATAATTTCTTATAAAATATCAGCTAGTAATGCTTGAAAATATTTATTTAAATATGCTAGTAGTAATAAAAAATTATAATTAAGTATTACTTAGCTTTAATAACATTATAAAAAATCTTTTCATTATTAATTAGAATTATATATAAAAGATTAATTTTATGATTTGCATATATCTTGAATAATTAATAAAGTATTTAGAAGAAATTCTCTTCTTATTAATGAATTATAAAGTAAAATATTATAAAAAAGATTTAATTTAAAGTTATACTTTTAATTATATTTAAAAAAAAACATTTTTAAATAATTTATTTTAAATATAATATTTATATAAAGCATGTTAAAATAATATTTAATTAGCTTTAATAAGCTATAATACATGAAGAATAAACTAGTTAATTTATTATTATTATTATGATATGCATGAATTCATTTTACTTTATTATAAAATAAAACTAAAAAAGCTTGTATAAAAGTTCTGCTGTTAAGAAATTTAATTCATTTAATTCTCATATGATTATTAATATCATGATAAGAAAATTTAATCTTAGAATTATTAGCTAGAAAAATATTCAGCATGTCTTTTAGTATAATGTTACTCTTAATCATGATTTTAATTTCTTCTTTATAATTATTAAATTTAATTTAGCAGAAAATAAAATGAAGAATTTAATGTAAAGAATCATAATTATAATTAAAATTATAAACATGAATAAATTAGTAATTAAAATGCTTTAAATAACTAATCATAAAATTAAATAAATATTTAATTTAGCAGATAATATAATTTATATAATATTACTCATATTTAATAATCTTTCCAGAATAATTATAATGCATATAATAATGAATTAGCTTGTCATTCTTCTTATTAATATGAAAAATAATAATTATAAATTTCTAAGTTTTTAAATGCTCATTAAGAGCATTTCTTATGTTAAAAAAGATTATAAAAGAGCTAAAATTAATAGATAGAGCTAGCTGCATCAGTTAAGAAGCATTATCAGTTATTTTAAAGTAATTTAATAAAGAAATTTCATGATAAATAATAAGCTAGTTAATAGTACAACTGAATTTTATATAAATAACTATGAGAATTTATGTGATATCATAAATTTAATGAGATGCAATACTGAATTTACAAATGTTTCAGCTGATCCTACTAATTTTCTGAACCTGATATAGTAAGAGGTATTTATATAAGTAGTAAGAGTGTTTAGCTAAGTAACACAGGGTGTTTCCCTACACAACCTCTAAAAATACTAGCTTATTAGTAGAAAAAATACATGTAATTTAACTCTGAATTAAATAAGTTTTATCTGAAAATTATTCAATAACTAGTATATTCTTATTCATTAAAATAGCTTTAAATATTAATAAATTATTAGATGAGATAAGAAGCAGACTATGCTTATCATGAAGATATTATTACTTAATTATAAATTTAATCTAAATTAACTTATTAAAGCTGACTAAATTAATTTTAAGATTAGAAATAATTTAAATATTTTTTAATAAAAAATTTTTATATAAGATTTAAATAAGAATATCTTATAATAATTTTTATATATTTATATTAGAATAAGTATAAATTAAATTTATAATAACTAATTTAATTTAATTTAATATAAACTTCTGCTATTTTAAATGAATATTATTTTAAATATAATTAAAGAAAATTTATTTATTAATCTAATAATCTAGTTTTAAAAATTCAGAATAAATAATAAGTAATTATTTAATATAAGTTTTATTACTAGTATTAGCTATTTTCATGTTTTAAATAATCTATTATAAGTAATTTTATTAATTAAATTTTTATTTTATAAATATATTTTATATAATTTCTTTAATAAAATAAGAAAGTATGCTATTTTTCAGATTTTATAAAATAAATCTTAATTATTAATAAAATACTTATATATAAATTAGATTATAAAATTATTTATTTCAGATGTTATAAAAATACTATAATATTATAAAATATTTATAAGATTTAATTAACTTCTTATTAATTAGTTATTATATATAAATTTCATCTGCAAGCACTAATATAAAATTCTATTAGAAATTATATAAAAGATTTTATAATTATTTTAATAAGTTTCTTAAAAATTATAATATAATAACTAATTTATAATTTAAGATTTATAAAATTTAAAAACATTTACATAGCTTTAAAATTTAATTAATTATTATTTTCTAAAATATTTATTTTATAATTAGAAAAAAAGTTAAAGAAGAATAAATGCATTTATCTTAGTATTATTATTATTCTTATAAAAATTTTTTAATTTAAAATATTAAGATACTTATTTTCTTTTATTAAGCTTTTCTTATAAGAGCTTATTTAATTATTATTATAAAATAATATTTTTTTATTAATATTAATAATTATATTATATAACTTAATAATATTTATTTTTATTAAAATATTATGCTTTTTTATAAATAATACATATTTAATAATAATATCATTTGCAATAATATTAACAGATTTTTTTTTAATATTTTTAGAAAAGAAAAAAATATCAGAATTAAATTTTACTAATTATATTTTAAATGAGATTATTAATTTTTATAATATATATTATATATAAGATAAAAAGTTCATAATATTATGCTTTATAATAAACTAATTATAAATTATTCTTATTAAATTTTTTTATAACTTCTTATCTTAGCTATTTTAAATAATCATTTCTTTATAATTATTTATATAATGTACTAATTAAAATATATGAGTAATGTAAATAAGAAGATAATTAGTTTACATATAAAAAAAGTTATAATTAAAGTAAATACTAATATCAGAAATAGTAAAATTAATATTTAATATTATAAGCTTAATTACAGGAAGAGTTATAGATTTTAAATTATATTAAAAACATTAATATTATAAGCATGAAAAGCTATTGGAAATTCTGCTAGTTATAATATTTTCTTAATTAGAAATTATATTAAAAAATTATAAAGAATTATATTATTAAGACTATAATAGCAAAAGTATTAATACTAGTATTTTACTAAAAGTATAGAAATTAATTTATAGAAAACATGTAAGCATTATTATAAGTAAATTATAGCTAAAAAAATAGAAAAATAAAGCTTAAGCTAAGCTATATTATATATAATAATCTAATTTTAATCTAATTAATCATTTCTCTACTTCTTGCAGATAATATAATTTTTATTTTTAGTTTTAAAATTATTAATTTTCATGTTTAAAAATAACTAGTTAGTATTTAAGTCTGAAGAAAAGAAAAAGAAAAAGAAAAAGAAAATTAAATTATTATCAGTATTATAATATATTACTACTGCTTATTAATTAATTAAGATATTAAAAAAACTTAAAAATATATTAAATATTAAAAAAATTATTAGTAAAATTCTTAATATACTTATAATTAATTTTATTATTTAAGAAATTCTAATATTATTATATATTATGTATAAATATATGTTTAAAATACTTTTACTATTTCTAAGAATCTTTATAAGTATATGTATGAATTATTTTATTAAATTTATTATGCTTATAAATATTAAAATCTAATATAATAATTCTAGTAGAATTATTATAATAATTATATTACAGTTTTTAGAATGCAGTAAGAGTTAATTATAATCTGAGAATTAATTAATAATCATAATAATAATTATTTCTGCAAATTTTTTAATAAATTTATTAATATTTAGAAATAAGTTTACATCTTATATCATGTGCTTGTTAACATGAATTGCAGAATTAATGATTTAATAATCAGATATTTTCTTTTTAATAAGAAATTAAGAATTTTAATATGAATTATAGTAGTATTTAAAGATGCTAGTCTTAATTTATTTTTATAACATATTAATAATTTTAACTTCTAATACTCATGAAATGTAATAATCAGAAATCTGCTATGCTTCATGAAAAACTATTTATATTTTTTATAATAAAGTAATTTTAGAATGAATCTTCTTAATATTTAAGAAATCTTAAGTAAGATATTTTTTATGATGTATTAACATGATTATAAGAATTTTTTTTTCTTCAGATATGAGTTTTTATCTGCATGTGATTTTTTCAAGTTATTCTTACATAAGTTTTTTATTAAAAGAAAATTCAGCTAGATATAATTAGAAGTATCTTAAATACTTATTAAGAAGCATTTTATTAAACTCTTTTCTCTTATATTTATTATTATAATACTTATTAATGCAAGATTAAATTTAATTAATTAAATTTTCTGATATACTTTCATTATTAATTTCTAACATAACTAGTTTTATTTTTTTTTTTATATATTTTCATATTATTTTTATATTAAATAAATGCTCTAATATTTCTTTATGCTTTTATTCATATAACTGCATATTTTTATTTTAAAGCTTTTTTATTATCTTATATTTAAAGTTATGTTTATTTAATATTTTTATCAAGAACTTTATAAGCATGTGAGAATATTATAGCATTATAATAAGTCTAATTTATTTTAATTTATAAAAATTATAACATATTAACAAGTTTACTGCTATATATGCTATTTTTACAGATGATTTTTTTAATATATATATTTCTGCAAAATCTTTCTTATTACTAGCAGATAAATGCTCTTAATTATATCTGCTTTTTAATTTAAAGTATTATACTATTAAATATTATCATGATAGTAATATGAATTTTTTAACATGTAATATATCTTAAATTAAATAATATAAGAATTATTAGCTGAATAAATGTATGTAATAACATTTTCTGTTATATTTATC
This sequence comes from Nannizziopsis barbatae, assembly GCA_014964245.1. Lineage (NCBI taxonomy): Eukaryota > Fungi > Ascomycota > Eurotiomycetes > Onygenales > Nannizziopsiaceae > Nannizziopsis > Nannizziopsis barbatae. The sequence continues at coordinate 3,857,619 of JACVYH010000003.1, forward strand.
TTATAATCTTATTTAGCTTTCTGCTGCTAGAATCTACTAAGAATGAAATCTTAATTATTATTTTTAATAATTATTAGTATAATATAAATTAAAATGTCTTTAATTTTAACTAGCATGTCATTATAAATTTCTATGCATTTTATAATATTTTTTATTTATCTGATAAGAGTAATACTATAATTATAATTAATATTAAGTTTAAGTTCTTCTGTAAAATTAAGATTAATGTAATTAATTTTTAATTTATTATTAATGATAATATTCATCAGCTTATCATTAATATTAATATATGTTTTTAAAATACTAATAGCAAGAATTAAATTTTCTTTTTTTATAGAAACTAATTATAAATGTTCTACTTATATTATCTTTTAATATAAAATTTTTATTTTAGCTAGTTTTAATTTTTTATTATTACAGTTATTTTTAATGAGTAAAAATATTTTAAACATGCATTAATACATGATATGTAATAATTCTAGAATTTCTCAAATAATAAGATTAATAATAAAAGTATTAAGAATTTTATTAATAATTTCCTTCATATTTATTACTCTTTTAAGCTTCTTTAATATTTTTACTAGCTAGTAATAATTTCTGTGCTGAGATCTGAGTTTTAAGATATATATTATTTTTATATTATTTATAATTATTTTATTATCTGCAAGTTTATTATCTTCTTTAACTTTTCTAATTCTTAGCTAAAAATTATATAATTTTTTTTTTAAAAATTTAATAAATATTTAAAGTTTATCTTCTGAAATCTGATAATCAGTAACTTAATTTCTTTTTAAGTAATTCTTGATTTTAACTAGCTTAAGTTTTTTAATACATGTTTTCTTATTTTCTGAAAGAATAATAATTATTCTCATGTGTATTTCATATTATTATTACTACTATCAGATTTTTCAGAACTATTATTTCTTATTATATTTACTTTAATTTTAATTAATTACACACATATCTAGTAATCTTGCATGATTTTAGTATTTTAGAATTAGATAATTCATTCTAATATTAAAATGTAATTTTTTCTATTAGTAATAAAAGACTAATTAATTCAGTATCTTCAAATAGCATAGCATTATGATTTATCTTAAATAAGTCATAAAATTAGTTTATTTTTATCTAGCATGCTTATTCTAAGTTTTTAAATTTCAGTATTAAAGTAATATTATAGTGAGGAAATGCATTTACTACTATCATAGCACTAATAGAATGATTTAGGCACTAATTAAATGTTTCACATGCAGTAATCACAGGTAATAACATGCAAGACAAGATTAGAAAACATTAGAAAAAAGTAATACTCTAAGAAAAAAGAATTTATATTATTTAAATGCATCAAGAAGTACATAGAGACTGGTAATTAATCTAAGTATGCATGTTTAATAATCATCTTACATATAGCTTATTAATCAAGTTATTTTATAGATATATCTTATTATTAGAAACTAGTCATAATCATTAATTAATCATTATTATTATTATTATTCTTGATATCTCTAGCATATAAAAATTAGATACTTGTTATCATTATTTTCTTGTTATTTTTTAAATTATTAATTTATCTTATTATTTTATTTTATCATTTCACTACATGCTTTAGCATTATACATAATTTCTAGATTAGTATAATCATATAAATTATCTTTCTCTATTTTTTCTTCTAATTCACATGCTTTTATATTATCTGTCATTGTTTAATACTGTTAATCTAATATTATTTAATTATTATTACATATTTTTATTTCATTTTATACATATTAATTATACATCATATATTTCACATTTACTAATTACATATCTTGAACTTCATAATCATTAACAGATATATTTCTATTTTACTATTACTTATTTTAACTAAGCATTTCACTTTCTTCATCTTATCTTAATAATCTTAATAGAATAGAAGTATTTAATTAAAAAAATAAAGAAATATTCACACATTTACTGAGGCATTAAATCTTATTAACTGAAAATAAAAAACTAAGATGAAAACTAAATTAAATTATTAAAAGAATTATTAAAGTTAGAAACTGTTAAGAATGAGAGATTTAATTAGACTTTCTAATTAGTAAGAAAAGAAGTTTATCTTACTTAATGAAAACACTTATCATTGCAAGAGTAAATTACATTATTATTATAAAAAAAAATATTTCAGAATTATGATATTACTTCATATAAAGAAAATAATAATATTAGTATTATTCTTAATTAAATAAGAAAGATTAAAATTATTACTATTATAGTTATATAATTAATTAGTATAATTAAATTAACTGCATAGTTAATTTGTTTCTAGTGTTATGAAATGAATTTGTTAAAATATTAAAAAGAATTTCATGTTCTGCTCTTATTAATAAAAATTATTAATATCTATTCTGTCATTCAGAATGTTAAGCCTTTCTTCAGATCATAATATTATTAAAAAAACTAATACAAGTAAAAATCTAAGTCTTATGATTATTGCATTCTTAAAACTGAAATTATTAATTAAAATTCTAATAATTAAAAGCATTATGTTCTTGCTAATCACAAATTTAATAATTCTTTTATATCTTAAGAATTTCTCATATTTTAGATAGATTAGAGTACTAGTATTTAATAATAATAATATTACTTATTTTTTTTACATGTATGAGTAGATGTGTAAAAATCATGAAATGATTCTGAATGATTACTGTATAGCATTGCATGTTATAAACTATTATTAGTTAAATAATAAAGTGTGAATCTGAAATCTTCCAGAAGCATAAAATGAAAATTAGCCTGAAATGAAGAAGAAATTAAAGAAAGAATTCTTCTATTAGAATACTAAGCAGCTTATTTATAATCATAAATATCTTGAAATTCTTATTAAGAAATCTCAGAAGTATAACATGAAAGAAGTTAAATTATATATTTATTAATACATTTTTATATCTGAAAAAATATATAAGAAAAATGAAATTAATAAATTCATATGTTACTGAATGTTTATTTAAGACTTGCTTAAGAAACTTATGAATAAAATATATTAAGAAAAGTATCTTAATTAGAATAATTCTTAAAACTTAAAATAAAACATGCTTAAGAGCACAGTTAAAAATCTTATTAATAAAAAAGAAAAAAGCATTTGCATACATGCATAAGATCTAAATGATAAAAAATTTAAAATTTTTTTTTAAAATTATAAAAAGATTATAAATTCTTATATGATTATAGCTATAATTAGAATGATTAACAGCATTATTATTAGAAAATTTCTTAAAAGCTTTTGAAAAGAAACAGAGAAAATAAACATAAAAACTAAGAAGAAGATAGTTTAATTTTCTTAGAATTCTGTTATTTTTACATATAATTACTTTTCTTCTTCACATGCTAATTAAATTTCAAGTAAGATAAGTAATAAAATAAAAAATTAAATGAAAAATCTTACTTAAATCATAAAAATTCTCACTTTACTTTTATAAGTACTTACTACTAGAACTGATTTTTATATCATGATAATTTAAGTATTAGTTCTAGCTGAGCTTATATCTGTATCTGCTTCTGCTGCTGCTTTACTAATATCTGTATATAATTAAGTAATAATCAGAAATTATGAAAATTAAAATTAATACATGCTTCATAATTTTAATAATGCATGTTTTTATTATAATGAAAACAGTTATAATAAAATGAATTATTTAATATATTAAAATAACATTATACAGAAAAAGTATTATTTTAATACTGAGATTTAAAAGCTCTAAGCAGATGTGCTAGAGAAAGATGAACTAATTTTATAATTTACTTAAAGTAAATCATAATGCTATACTATTTAAAGATACTAGATTAATTAATTTCTCATTACTGACAGAAAAAATCATGTCTTAATACTAGAATAAGCTGTCTAATTTTAAAATACTGAAGTTATGCAAGACTATTAAACACATGTGCAGTTAATTAGAATTAGAATAAATGTAATAAAAAGTAATAATTCTGAAGAATGTAATAATAGTAATAATAAGTATAAAACACACATGAGAATAATTATTACTATTTTAGAAAATAAGAAAACACATATCAGAAAGCTTAAGCTAGCTAAAGTTAAGAATTACTTGAAAGAAAATTAAGTTACTAATTATCAGATTTCAGAAAATAAATTTCAAGCACTTGTTAAATTTTAAAAAGAAAAATTATATAATCTTTAATTAAGAATTAAGAAAGTTAACAGAAATAATGAATTTATAAATAATAAAATAATTATAAATAATATAAAAATAACAAATATCTTAAAACTTAGATTTCAGCACAGAAATTATTAACAGCTAGTAAAAATATTAAAGAAGCTTAAAAAAATAATAAATATAAAAGAAATTATTAATAAAATTCTTAATACTCTCATTATTAATCTTATTATTTGAGAAGTTTTAAAATTATCACATATTATTTACTAATGCATGTTTAAAATACTCTTACTTATTAAAAATAACTATAATAATAGAAAATCTGAGCTAGTTAAAATAAAGATTTTATATTAGAAGATAATATAAGTAAAATATTTAAAATTAATTCTTATAAAAAAAGAAAATCTAATTCTTATTATTAGTATCATGAAAATGTATGTTAACATTAATAATAAGCTAGTAAATATTATTATTAATAATAAATTAAAAATTAATTACATTAATCTTAATCTTATAAAAGAGCTTAAATCTAACATTAGCTATAATTATAATATTATTCTTATTAAATAAATAAAGAATATTATAAAATATATAAGAATTTATGATGATGTGCTAGTTAAAATCAGAAATATCTTAATTCATATTATACTAATAATTATTAAAGATAGTAATTAAGATTTTATTCTTAATAAACTCTAGCAGCAGAAAATCTGATAAAGCTGTAAGATAAATATAACAGAAAATATTACTGCATACATTTATTCAGCTGATAATTTTTACATTATTTAATTTAAGATACATTATATATTAAAAAATTCATATTATTATTATAATAATGTTTAGTAATATAATACTTTAAATTAAAAAATAAGTATAATTAAGAATATTTATTTACTAGTAATAAGAAAAATTCTATAAAAATATATATACTAGAAAAATTATCTGTAAAAATGATATACACAGTAGTAAACTTATTAATATGTTATAATTTTCATAAATTAAAATAAATTAAACTTGTTATAATATTACAGTATTCTCACACACATGTAAAGTTCTTAATAAAAATATTAGATAAACATAATTTTAAATATAAAATAATAAAAAAGCTTTAAGATAAAGACATGCAGTCATGTAAATAAAAGCATAAAAAAATATTAGAATATTTATTTAGTATAGAAATAATGCAAAAATATAAAAAAAAGAAAATAAAGCTAGTTATGTTAGAAGTTAGTAACAGAAGTATATTAGAAGACTTGATTAATTAAATTTAATCTTATATTAATAAGTACTATAATAATAAATATGACAGAAAAGAATTTAATAAAATATCTTTTAATAAGTATTTAAAGTACTTTTAATCATGTCTAGCTGAATTTTTTTTTAATGAAAAGCTTATATAAGAGTAACTTAAAAAAATTACATGTGAATAAGAGCTTATATCTGAAGAAAAAGAAGTTCTCATAATCATATTAATATATTATAAAGAATATCTTACTTAGAATTTCTTAGATGTTAAAAAAATTTATTCTGAAATTATTTTACTATAGAAAATATGAATAATTTCTTATAAAGCATGATAAATTTCTAATTATCACATCTCATGAATATTAGAAGTTAAGATTATTAACATTTTATAAAAGTAAATTAAAGCTGGCATCTTTAAACACTGCTATAGTTCATATTAAAATTCTTGATTTCTTATTAAAAAGAAGATACTTGATTATTAAATCATTAATTTCATAATTCATGTTAATAAGCACATGATATGAGATGTGAACTTATCTTTAAATATTAATGAATTTGCTAAAGAATTCATGGGAATGATTATTGCTATAATTATTAATTAGTTTTCTAGTTATAATTAACTCTTACTGCATTCTAAAAACTGTAATATAATTATCATGATAACTTTACTAGAATTATTATATCAGATTTTAATACTTATAAATATAATAAACTCAGTAGAATAATTTATATATATACTTATAAAGATTCTTGAAAATGTCATATCATATATTTATTACATGTTTCTAGATAATATTAGTATTAAAGAACTAAAAATTAATTATAATAGAAAAGAAATTAAATTTAAAGTATGATGATTTATTATGAAGCACTTGCAAAACATTAATAAAATACTTTAACTTAATAAAGTATCTAAAAGAATGATTTCTGCAGAAAAATCACATTTTATAATATCTGAAATAGAAATTATTAGATGAGTTTATGATTATAATAATTATAAGCTTAATAAAAAAAAAGTTAAAAAGATCTTAAAATAGCTCATCTTATAAAATATTTCTAAAATTTATGAATTTCTTAATCTTATAGAGTATTATTAAATATATATTATTAAGTATTATTAAATTATAAAATTTTTTTATTACTTGCTGTAATTAAAAATGCAGTAAAGATAAGAAAATAATGAAAATAACATATTTAATAAGCTTAAAAAAAAGCTAAGTATATTTTCATGTATTTTACTACTTAATTATATTCTGAAATCATTAATCATTATTATTATTATTAATATAAATAAGAAAGAATGAGATACTATACTCATGTAAATTTAAAGAAACACTTGATATTCTGCATGATTTAATTTTAAAGTATGATCTGATACTAAAAGCAAGTATAATGCTAGTAAATAAAAATATCATATAATTTTAAAGATTCTCAAGAAGTTTCATTATTAAATTTATAATATTTATTTTTAGTTAAAAGTTAATACTTAAATACTTATCATATAATTAAATAAAACTGCTACTGATCTTTCAGATGCTCTCATTATAAATTAGATTATTTAAATCAGACTATTTAATTTTAATATAAAGCACATTTCTGATATGAAACACATTATTACTAATATACTTTCTTAAAGATCTAATACTTCTGATAATAAGTCTAAGTTTAAAAAACAAGATATTAATAATTATATTAATATAAAACTTAGCATGTATCATGCTTGTGTTAAACTTACTAGTATTTTAAAAAATAATAATAATAATAAAAATTTCTCATACATTTTTAACAGTTCTTATAATAATGAATCTGAATAAATCATGCATTATCTAATCATGTTTTAAAAACTAAAAAATCTTATTAATAATTATGCTAAGTTTTATCAGAAGATCTTATAACATGTGATAAAAAATAATTTATTATTTAGATAAATTAATAAAAATATTCTTTTAAGAAGAATTATTAATGATAAAAAATAATAGCATCTCATAATTAAAGTATTACATGATGAATTTAATCACAAGAATTAAGAAAATATATACATTTTACTAATAAATTATTATTATTAATATAAAATGTATAAGAATATTAAGAAATATGTTTAAATCTATCACACATGTTAAATAAGAAATCTGAATTAATAAAAAGAAATGCTACATCTGATATGAGTTTTAACAGCTTGAGAAAAGATTAAAATTAATATTATATACATGCTTAAGAATAATGAAAAAAAATACATTATTACTACTTAAAATAATTTATTTAAATAAGTTAAAGCATGATTTTTATTACATATTATTATTATAAAGATTACTTAGTTTATTTATCAGAATATAATCATGTAATGAGAAATGCTTAAAGTTATTATTATTAATAATGAATTAGAAAATAAGAATATTACTAAAGAATTATTATAATGATATAAGATTAAGCATATTCAGATTTCTTCTTATAATTTCTATGCAAATAATATGATTAAATAAAATTATCATTTAGTTAAAAACATACTTTTAAAAATAATAAATAATGCTGGAAAAGACTGAGTTATATATTTACTTGCAGTATTAATGACTAATTATATTACTGCAAGATAATTAACAGATATATTATTTTATTAAATTCTAATAAGTTAAGATGCAGTTCTGCTAATAGAATATAAAGTTAGAACTTGAAAAATGTTATTTTAAAATGAAGTTTACTTAACATAAGATCTTATTATCATGCAAGCATGTTAAATTAAAAAATATAATTAAGATGTACAGAAAGCTGTTAGTCATGTGAAATGAATTAAAAAGAAAAATAAGAAATAGTTTAATAATGATTATGACACACATAATGAATTCTTAAATATTAGAGACTTTATTCTATTATATCATATAAAAAATGATAAGAATATGTTAAGAATTTAAAAGTTTTAATTTTATTAATTAAAATTATATAAGATAATAAATGTTAATAAGTAATATGCTTATTATTAGATTAAGAAATTAAATAATATGCAGATTATAAGAATAATTATAAGTAGTAAACTTAAGAAATATTATTTTAGAAATGATTTAGATAGTTTTATTAATATTAATAATGTATTTAATAAGAATGAGAAGATGAGAGAGAATGTTTCTGAAGAGAGTTAAGATAATATTACTACTAGAATTACATAAAGCATTAAGACTGCTAAGATAATCAAGAAAATTAAAAATGAAAATTTAAATGACATCTCAAACAGTAAATATATTAAAAATAATAAAAATAATTCTAAATAAGATAAAAATAATGAGAATCTTTTAAAATGAATTTCTCCTAATTGAAATATGATAGTAATAATATCATAAATTAATATGAAACTGTAATATGATTGAAAAGTAACTTAAAAATTCTTATTTTAAAGCTTATCTAAAAAAGAGAATAAACATGAAATAAGTTAAAACAAAAGCTTAACAGGAAAAGAAACAGAATGAAAATGAAAAAGAAGAAACTTAGTTATTATAATGATTATTTCTTACTACTGCAGATTAAATAATATCATATAAATAAAATACTTTATTAAGAATGACAGAAAAATTATCAGATTCAAGTAATGCAAAGTTATAAGTAGTAAAAATAAAAAGATTATAATAAGAAATTACTGAATTAACATTAACATAAGTTTTATCAAGCAGGAATGTCTTAATTAATTTATTATAAATAGAATTATTAGAAGTAGAAATTCTTATTCTGAAAGAAGAAAGTATTGCATCTAAATAAGAAAAATTAATCAGAATAAAATATGACAAGAAATAATAAAACTGAATAAAAGCAAGAAATATTAATTACAGATAAAATTATCATAAAAAATATAATTAGCACATGAAGCTAGTTTAGAATGATTTTCTTCTGATAAAAGTATTACATAAGTAAAGAATAAAAAAGAATTTTTAAAATAATAAGAGTAAGAAATATCTGAAATAATACTGCATGACTGAAGAATAAATAATAAACATGCAAGTTAATTACTAGCAGAAAAAGAATAAAAGCCTGCATTAATAAAGAATTAATCTAGAAAATAATAAATTTAAAGTAAATTCAGTTTATAGATAGAAGAGTTTAAGAAAATGTAAAAGATTTAAAAATTTATAAAAATATTAAATTTCTTAATATAAAAGAAATTTTTAATATATTACAGATTACAAGACAGAAGTAAACCTGCATAAGAAAACATTAATATTAAGTAATAAAAATATCATGAAAACAGACTTATAAATTAATTCAGAAAAAACATAAAAAGTCTCATGAAATAAATTATATAATTAAAAAAACTAATTAATATTTATAGTTATTATATAATAATGTTTAAGATAATTTATGTATCAAATTATTAAACTTAAAAGTAAATAATATTATTTTATAGAATAATTATACTCATAATCAGAATAAAACAGAAATAGTAAAAAAGAATAATTAAGATTTATACATGTTAAATAATAAACAAGTCAGAAATAATGCATAAAACATAACAAAAACTTAAAAACATACTTAAAATATTAGAATGAGAACTAGAGTTAAACTTAATATTAGAAGTATCTAAAGAAGAAGAAAAGCTTAAAATATTAGAAAAAAATAAAAAAGAAAAAAAAATGTTAATGATTTTAGAAGAAGTAGTAAAAAATGTTTTTCTGTTAGAAGTATCTGAAAAAGAAAATAATTTAGAATAAGAATTAGAAAAAAAAGAAATGTTAAACTCAAGCTTTATTTTGAAAAATCAGAATAAATGATTAGAAATTATACAAGTTAGAAATGATCAGATAATAAAAGAATAAAGAGAAGCATACATGAAGAAAAATAAATGATTATTATAAAAAAAGAAAAGATTAAAATTAAGCTGACAGGCATGAAAATAAAGTGTAATTAAAATAATAATAAACTAAGACTTAAGAAGAATAAAAACTTCTGCAAATGATAATTTACTAGTATAAACTATAATTATATATTATAAATATAAAGTTAGTAATAATGAATAGAAAATAAAGAAGAAAGAATATTTTATTAATAATCATGAGAGCTAAATTATTTAGAAATAAGATAAGATAAAGTAAAAACTTAGAGAAAAATATTAGTAAACTAAATATTAAACATCTTATTCAGATTCATGATATCTTAGAAATAAGCATGAACATGATTATATTTCTTAAAAATAATATTAATTTTTACAAAAAATATATTTATAAATAAAGATAGATAATAATACTTATATATAAAGAAAAAAGTAGCATTATTAAAAATATTAATAAAGATATTTTTATTAGCAGAAATATTAGAATGAAGAAAACAGAAAGAATTAATCATATTAAAATCTCAAAAGAAACTCAGAGTATTTAGAATATCTGAAAAGTATTTAAAAATAGAAAATTTAATAATAAACTTAAAATATTTATCTAGAAATATTATTAGACATGAAAAGATAATAAGAGATGAGTAAAAGAAAATATGTATATAGTAAATAAGCATTAGAATAATCATTTCATATGTAGTTAGCACATGAGCTGTGAAGAAAATCATTAATATCATCTAAAATTATAATGTATTTTATAAATAATCTGTTCATATTACTATATTTAATATAAGAAAGAATAAAAATAATTCTGCAAGTCTGAAGAATTAAAATAAAACTTTAATAAAAATTAGATAAGTTCTTAAAATCAGCATATTCAGAAAGACTATTCTTAAATCTTTAATAAAGTAAATACTTTAAGAAAAGTAAGACTAATTCTGTATAGTTATCATTTTGCATAGGTAATTTGAAGAAAATAACATGTGAAATTATAAAGCTATTAGAATGAAGAATAAGCTAAAATTCAGTAATCTTAATACTAGAATTAAGATAAAAATCTAGAACATGTTAATTAAAAATGAAAATTAAGAAGAAATTACAAGAAGAAGAATAGCATATGATTAATATTAATAAAAACTTGAAAAATATTAATAAATCTAATAAGAAAAAGATAATCATAATACTTAGAATTTTTATAAAACATGATATTATTAATGTTAGCAGATTTCAGATAATTCTTAAAATTATTAAAAAGACTAAGATTAGAATCTTTAATAAAAACTATGAAATTTAATAAAACTTCTAAAGAATCTTATTAAAAATTAATTTATATGAAAATATTACTAAAAAGACTTACTAATATAAGTAAAAACAGAAGATGATGCAGGATGTTTATAAGATAAATACTTAGAAAAATAAGAGATTTTTAAGTCTGAAATAAGTATTAGTAAATAATTCTACTTCAGAAACTATTATTTAATATATTAAATGCAATTAGAGTAGTAAAAGAAATTATCTTTAAAATTTATAAAAAAAATTAAGAAATAAATAAAAGAATAAGTAAAATAAATGAAAAAAATAAGAGTATAATCAGAACAGAATAATAAAAAAACAGAAATGAGAATATGAGAGAAGCATGCATGAAGAAAAAGATTTTTAAAAATAAATAAAAAATCAGAAGTTTTCAGATTATGAAATTTTTAATCAGAATTTTTTCTAATTAAAATTAAAATAAACATGAATGTGAATAAAAACAGCTATTCTATTATAATAATCATTAATTAATATTCTGCTATTATATGAAGTGTTTAATTTATCTGATTAAGTTAATTATTATGTTTTTATTATAATTTTTATAATATATAATGATTTTTAATGTTTTGCATGATAAGTTACATGTTATTTCTATGAGTTTTTAAGAATTATTATATATTTAGTTAATTTTATTTTTATTTTTATTAATATCAGAAGATAATATTAATAAAAAGTAATTAAGATGTAATAAAAAGATGTGTTTATTATTATCATAATACTAATAAAATAGTCTAGATACTGATTAAACATTTCACATGCAGTAATTACAGGTAATGATATGCAAGATAAAATTAGAAAATATTAAAAAGAGATGATATTCTAAGAAGAAAGAATTCACATTATTTAAATATATTAAAAAGTATATAGAAACTAGTAATTAGTCTAAGTATGCATGTTTAATAATTATCTTACACACAGCTTATTAATTAAGTTATTTTATAAATATATCTTATTATTAGAAACTAGTTATAATTATTAATTAATTATTATTATTATTATTATTCTTGATATTTCTGATGTATAAAGATTAAACACTTGCTATTATTATTTTCTTATTATTTTTTAAATTATTAATTTATTCTATTATTTTATTCTATTATTTTACTGCATGCTTTAGCATTGTACATAGTTTCTAGATTAGTATAATTATATAAATTATTTTTCTCTATCTTTTCTTTTAATTCACATGCTTTTATATTATTTATTATTATTTAACACTGTTAATCTAGCATTATTCAACTATTATCACACACTTTTATTTCATTTCACACATATTAATTATGCATTATATGTTTCACATTTACTAATCACATGTCTTAAGCTTTGTAATCATTAATGAATATACTCTTATTTTACTATTATTTATTTTAACTAAGCATTTTACTTTTTCTATCTTAATATCTTTTTTATAAAATGTTATTTTAATATATTAGATAATTTATTTTATTATAATTATTTTCATTATAATAAAAACATGTATTATTAGAATTATAAAGCATGTATTAATCTTGATTTTCATAATTTTTAATTATTATTTAATTATATACAAGTATTAGTAAAATAATAACAGAAATAAATACAGATACAAGCTTAGTTAAAGGTAATACTTAAATTATTATAACATGAAAATCAGTTCTAATAATAAGTATTTATAGAAATAAAATGAGAGCTTTCATGATTTAAGTAAAACTTTTTATTTAATCTTTTATTCTATTATTCATCTTATTTAAAATTTAATTAATATGTAAAAAAAAAGAATAATTACATGTAAAAGTAACAGAATTCTGAGAAAATTAAAATATTTTTTTTTTAGTTTTCATGTTTGATTTTTCTGTTTCTTTTCAGAAACTTTTAAGAAATTCTTTAATAATAATACTATTAATTATTTTAATTATAATTATAATTATGTAAGAATTTATAATTTTCTTATAATTTTAAAAAAAAATCTTAAGTTTTTTATTATTAGAATCTTATGCATGTATGTAAATGCTTTTTTCTTTCTTATTAATAAGATCTTTAACTATGCTCTTAAACATGTTTCATTTCAGATTTTAAAAATTATCTTAATTAAAATGCTTTTCTTAATATATCTTATTTACAAGTTTCTCAGACAAGTCTTAAATGAACATTTAATAACACATGAATTTATTAATTTTCTTTTTCTTATATATTTTTTCAGATGCAGAGATGTACTAACAAATATATAATTTAATTTTTTTTATATTATATTTTTAGAATTTCTTAATAAGAATCTTAAAATATTCATGATTATAAATGAGCTGCTTAGTATTCTGATAAAAGAATTTTTTTTTTTAATTTCTTTTTTATTCTAGATTAGTCTTTATTTTATGCTTTAAAAAGACTTTGAATTTATATTTTATTATTCAGCTAGCAGTAGTTCATGATGTGTATTATTATATGATAATTATTTAAAATCATTTTATAATTTTCACACATTTACTTATACATGTGAAAAAAATAAGTAATATTATTATTATTAAATGCTGGTGCTTTAATTTATTTAAAATACAGAAAATTCTTAAGATATGAAGTAATTATCAGATTCATGATTAGTAAGAACATGATGCTTTTAGTTACTGGAATTTTAATTAATAGTTTTAGTTTTAAAAATATAATAATTATAAAGCTCAGATTCTTATTTATATTAGTTTTTTTAATAATATCATAATTTGAAAAAAGGCTTAACATTCTAAATGATAAAATAAATATTAATAATTTTTATTAATGAAAGCAGAACATGAAATTTTTTTTAATATTTTAATAAGTTTATTTTATAATGCTAGAAATAAATTAACTGTATAATTAGTTTAATTATACTAATTAATTATATAATTATAATAATAATAATTTTAATTTTTCTTATTTAATTAAGAATAATACTAATATTATTATTTTCTTTATATAAAGTAGTATTATAATTTTAAAATATTTTTTTTTATAATAATAATGTAATTTACTCTTGCAACAGTAAGCATTTTTATTAAGTAAGATAAACTTTTCTTCTTATTAATTAGAAAGTCTGATTAAATTTCTCATTCTTAACAATTTCTAACTTTAATAGTTCTTTTAATAATTTAATTTAGTTTTCATCTTAGCTTTTTATTTTTAGTTAATAAAATTTAATATCTTGATAAATGTGTGAATATTTTTTTATTTCTTTAATTAAATACTTTCATTTTACTAAGATTATTAAGATAAGATGAGAAAAGTAAAATGCTTAGCTAAAATAAATAATAGCAAAATAAGAAATATGTCTGCTAATAGCTATGAAATTTAAAATATATAATTATAAGATATGAAACATATAATGCATAATTAATATGTGTAAGATAAAATAAAAGTATATAATAATAATTAAATAATACTAGATTAATAATATTAAATAATAACAGATAATATAAAAACATGTAAATTAGAAGAAAAAATAAAAAAGAATAATTTATATAATTATACTAATTTAGAAACTATATGCAATACTAAAACATGCATGAAGTAATAAAATAAAATAATAAAATAAATTAATAATTTAAAAAATAATAAGAAAATAATGATAGCAAGTATCTAACTTCTATATGCTAGAGATATTAAAAATAATAATAATAATAATAATTAATTAACAATCATAACTAGTTTCTAATAATAAGATTTATTTCTAAAATAACTTAATTAATAAGCTGTGTATAGAATGATTATTAGACATGTGTACTCAAGCTAATTACTGATTTTTATATATTTCTTAATGCATTTAAATAATGTAAATTCTTTTTTCTTAAAATATCATCTTTTTCTAATGTTTTCTAATCTTATCTTGCATGTTATTATCTGTAATTACTGCATGTAAAACATTTAATTAGTATCTAGATTATTTTATTAATATTATAATATAATAAACACATCTTCTCATTATAATGCATGTTTAAATAAATAAATATTTATATTTTTATAATATAGTTATATTTAAAATTAATAAGTAAATAATTAAAATAATTAAATAAGCTTATATAAACATGTTATATTTATTTATAATTTTTTTATTTTATAATATTTATAAATTTATCTTAAGTTATATATTATATTATATATAAAAAATAATTAATTATTATTTTAAAATTTTTATATGTTTTATTTACTGCATAAGCATGTTTAAATTTATTATAAAAATTCTTTATACATATTAATTTTAGAAAATTTTTTTTTAAATTAAATATATTTATAAATATAAGATTTTTATAAATAATAATAACTTTAAAAATCTATTAAAATATCAGATAATTTAATTTGTTAAATACATAAGCTGTTATTTAAAGCAGTTACTAATTCTAATTAATTTTATAAAATATTTAATTTTCTACAGAAATTCTGATAAGCATGAAAGAAAACATGAGTAAGAAAAAGCTTTAATAACTGCTATTATTTAGTTAAGTAATAAATTTTCATATAATTAAAATAAAAAACAAGTAATAATAATATTAAATTTATATAGAAAAAAAAATCTGCTTTTTTTTTCTTAGTTTTTATTATATTTTTAAATAAATTAGCTAAATTAATTAAATTTATTAAGTTCATTAAATTTAATGATAAGTAGTATAGAATGACAGAATCAGATTTACAGATGTTTCATCTAGACTTTCAAATGTTCCAGCTGATTCTATCAATTTTCCAGATCTAACATGGTAAGAGGTGTTTATATAAGCAGCAAGGGTGTTTGGCTAAGCAACACGGGGTGTTTCCCTACACAACCTCTAACTTTATGGAGAATTAGGTATCAAGTCAATGAGTTAATTTGGAAGGTTGTTCCTGACTGGGCGTAACTGACTATGTACAAAGTACCCATACATACATACATACATGGATAGACTGTCATAGGTATGTACTAAAAGCAAAAAAGCAACATGGTCAGAAAGGGCCTAACTAATCAGTTCTGCCCCATAGTTAGTTAAGGACCTCAGTGAAAAACAAAGGAAGTCACGCTTAAAGTTCTGTCGCTATCTATAAAAATTCCTAAATTCAAGCTCTGACTCCAAAAATCATCCTCGCTGAAGCTCTCCATGCTGTCGCGCCTCTTTCTGCCAGATTTTACCTGGCCAAATCCCCTTCCTCCTACGATCACCGACCAAGTGCCAGAAACTCCGCGTCCTCTTCGACCTCACGTCCGCCGATTATTCGGTATCTTCCACAAATTCCTCCAAAACTTTTCTGTTTACTACTGTCGCTGGTTCGGCATATCGTACAACAATCAGGTCGCCCAGCTCCCGTTCGGTTTAGTGTTGAAATGGTCCGATGGCACCCGTTTGGAAGAAGTTCTGGCTATGCAGGTAGCTCGGAAAGCGGGTTTTCCCGTGCCAAAGGTCATCAGTTATGGTGACCATCCGGACTGCGCACATGCACCTATGTCTATTCTGATGACTCGCATTCCAGGCCGTGAATTTGGCCAGGTGTATGAAACTCTGACCCAAGCAGAGCGCGATAACATTTTGCAACAACTCAAAGGTTATCTCGAAGCGATGCGAAGATGGAAAAATCCATGGCATGAGAGCAGAATCTGCTCGGTAGTGGGCACTTCTGTGAGGAGTATCCGTGTACCCAATCATTATGCTGGACCTTTCGACTCGGAGGAAGAGTTCAATGCGTATCTTATTGGTCCAGCATCAGCTCATGGCTTCAGTACGAAAGAGGCATTTGAAGACACTCTCCGCCGGGCCAAAAAGAAAGAAAAGATGAATCATCCTATTGTCTTCACGCACGGTGACTTGAAAAATCATAATATCCTTGTGCACAACGGGCAAATATCGGGTTTCATTGACTGGGAATCAGCAGGCTGGTACCCGGACTACTGGGAATTTACCACCGCCATGAGATTTATACCGTTGGACTTCTGGTGGTATGAATTTGCGATAGGGCTTGGAGGCGGGCAATACCTTACTGAACTCGATTGTGACCGTGCATTGAACAATCTTACGGTCGATTCATACGCTTGGTAACGCCAAGAAAAAAGGTTTTTTCGTTCCTGATGATAATCTTTCTTGAAATCAAATGTATTCTCAGCTACTGGCTTGGTGCAAAACATTCTCCCTCCCACAACAACAAATAGACACAGCTCTCCGAGGACATCCGCCAGTCTTCCCTACGCGAAGTCACACTATTTCCATTTCTCTAAACCTTGCCGAACTTGATAGTTAGCGACAGCATTTCCTGAAAATATAGAGAAGATGAAATACCTCAAAACATTCACAATCCACAGATGGCGGAGCTTCCCACCGGACGTGGCTGGACATTTCTGGCTGCCGCTACGGCATTAGTATTGCCCCAAGCTTTGGCTTCAGCCTCCAAAGCTCCCATGTCATTGCATTTCAGGATGGTCTGCCCATTCACAGGGTTTTTCAAAAGTGCCAGGACTTTAAACACCCAAACACGACAGGTGATTCCTGGAACATTCAGGTTGACTGAAAACTAGTGCCGTGATTCGAATGTGACAGATGAGGTGGCTTGCAAAAATAGAACCACCTTGTTTCCCCGATATAGAGGGCGGGATATTAACCTTCGTTCTCTGGGCGCTTAGCCATTGTCTACAACATGGCATGGGGGAAAGTTCTTGAAATTGGTGAGTCGGGTTTTTGGGTCCGTAAAGAACCGAAACAAATTTGTCTCGACAGTTGAAACAGAACATTGATTTGCACTCGGCAAGATGCCCTCGAAGCACTGAAGTGTTTTGACCGCCTCTCCCCGTTTCCAAACAGATGGAGAGTTGCGAATATCTTCTGATTGGGTGATTGACTATAGACGACTGCAGCTAGCGGTGGCTGACTCAAGAGGTCAGAAGAACTTCAGCGACGAGGCCAAGTGTGCCAAGGCACAGGCCGAAGCAAACTCGACACTTCTCCGTACTCTATAACTAGCCAATTGGAAGTGTGGGCGCTTACGGCGATCAAGACGTCAAGATGGGTATGTAGGCAGTCCCCGCGGAAAAATAGAGATTATTCGAAAAAAAAAAAATTGAATCTAATCTTTACATCGTAAAAAAGACTATAGAGGGTTAAAAGTGTGGATCAGGCTAGATTCAAAAATCCCAAATGAATGTTGGGGGCATCTGAGCTATCTTAACCCTTAGGGATACATCAAACCGTCATTCTCACCTCAATCTTCTCGTCAAGACCATAGAGAGATTTTGCGTCCCTGATCCAGTGATACAAACAACTTCCACAGCCGCTCATAGCGCCAAATGGGTTTATCTCCACAAGAAGCACTTTGCACGATGGAGTCATCACAATATCAAACGTAAAGCCTTCTTGGTGCATGGACGCCGTTACTGCCGGGCTTTCCAATGTTTTCGCGTGTTTCAAAATTCTGCTGTGGATTTTCATAGCTCCTTGAAAAGCTAGTGACGATATTGTCTCGGGATCCTCGGGGCCGATGAAACCAAACGGGCTGATCCAGCGGTACTGCGAAATACAGGAGATAGTATTGGTGAGCGGAGGGCAAAAGACTCGGAATTCGCGATGTGGGTTCATCATTTTGTTAAATGGGACAAGAAAAAGCTTCGGCTTGCTTTTCGGGTCACTCGCCAAATCGTCTAGCAGGGCCGTTCTTCCTCTGCCAGAAGTGCAAAGAGATCGAAGAATATCCTCAATCGTCTTGATAGACGCATTACCCCGTTCTCCATCTTTGGCACTACAAAAGTCGAGACGAAGGAACCATTCGTTTGCTCCATTGAGGACAGATTCGGTGGGAAGTCCACTCATTGTACGCTTTGGAAATTGACTAATCAATTCTTCCAAAGTAGTTTTGTTCACTTCACCGCGAGCGTACCATACCGAAAAGCTGTCAACGATGTCTCGAGCCAATATTCTAGAGAGCTCGAATACATGCCAATCGGCAACATTATTGAAATCCATAATCAAAGGGACCCAGTGTTGATATAGCCCGGTGTATAAGGAAGGAGACTTATGGACAAACCCAGTTTCGGGAACAAAAGCAGCGATCTCGTCACGCGAATGGCAGTGGGTATTATATTCATCAGTTTCTTTGAAAACGCTTCGTGCTCTATCGCAGGCCTCTTCGATTTGGTGGAAGGGTACCATTTTCAACTCCATACTGTGATTTGTTGAAAGTATAATGGAAGTGACTTCTGCGTGAAGGTGTTTGTTTCTTATGCCCAGTGGGGTGGTATTTGTAGCTGCTTTCGCTGCAGTGAATTATGAGAGAAGCTAGAAAATGTCGGCATCGTAGATTTGAGGCAGAGATCCTTGTTTTATACCCAAAATGCCAGGAGGAGAATGACTCATTGCTAACTAACCAGTGTTCATTCCTAATGGCAGGTACTCCGAACAACCAAAGTCACTATTTGGTTGGGGCAACGCTGGAGGTGCTTGCATTATAGGAGGTTTTGATGCTGAATTTCCACTTTCATCCATTCAACATATCGATGTCTAGGTAGCAGGCAAGACCATATGACAACCTACTATGTTGTCGTCCACGGGGTATCATGTCGATTTGGGAGAAGGGACACTCCGTGGTCTCGTGACGCCGCTTGCCACATTTGTGATGACTCACTCAATTAGTCATGAGCCTGATCACCAGCTGATTGGCTGATTAGTTTAGCGTCAAACCGACCGACGAGCCCCTGAAGTCTTCAACCTCACAGACTCTAGAGCCTGCTCAGAGTTGAAAATTTAGAGAAACCTATATATTGATGATTAAGAAATCCCTACTGCGTAGTTTCTTGGATTGTCTGCACTTGAAACTGGTTACTGCGGAACTATTGATGTACATGGCTTTTAAAGATCTGCTATTTTCCTTTGTCGAAACGATGATCTTTTGGCAGAATGGCCAATTTCAAATGCGGCGTGAATTCGTAACCTGCCTGCTATCACGCGAATCGTGTAACGAATCTCGGCGGTATACGGAGTGAATGATATATGTTGGTCTTGTACCACTTGAGTATGTATGTACATACATACATATGTACATACTCGCAATCTTTTTGTTCAGTAATCATGGACAATGGCATTGAGATCATTCTTTCTCAAAATCCATTCCTAGTCACGGGTCCTCAAGCAGTTTCCGAGCTGTACCTACTTCGATCTTCAGTCCATGTGATCATGCGGTTCGCAAACCTCGAGAATATCTCCTTTTCATCGCTGGGGATGTGATAGAGAGTTCTGTCGAAATTAAAGTCGGATGGTTCTAGCTTAATGTAAGGTTGCTTCAACACTGTGGAAATGTATCCTATCAGACTCACAAATAAGTGCATTGCTGGGTAGGGAACACCTACAGCTCATTTGTTCTCTTTTCCCTATGTAGAAGATCCTCCGACGGTGGCCTTAGGACTGCGGCGATAAGGGCAAGATGATTTCAGATCTCCTTCCTTCAATGAATCCCCATATATATATTCATAGAAATCGCCATATGTCACTGACTTGGCAAACCAAGGATTTTGATTTGGAGTAATCGAACCATAACACCAAGACTCCATCTACCAACGCTGTACGAAAAGCCCGCCTGAATAATAACTTCCGGAGCACGATAAATTTCGGCTTCAATGCTTCTGTTGCTTTTGACATCTCCTTGAAGCGCGCAGCCAAATCTGAGAGTTGCATGAAACCAGTACCTCTAGAGCAGTCGCCAAAAGTATTTCCAGAGCAGTATATGATACGTCTATCGTCTCCCTCATGATGTTTTTTGCAGAAGTGGTTGAAGACCAGCTTCTAGAGATGATCGGTGTTGAGGAGTGAGATCTTCGAACTGCAACATAAAATTGTCGGCCTTTAGGTCTGCCACCATGTGTGAGCTGACCAACGCCCAAACAGGCATGGTTCGCAAGCATCCCTGTGTGTATTATATGGCACAAAGAATGCATGTAATCCAACGTCTTGAGTAGCATTCGTAGCTAACATTTCAAGATATCAAGGAATTACCTCGCCCACCCATCTCGTTTGAAGGATCCATAAGGGTTCCCGCATGGGTTCAAACAGGCGATTCAAAAGTTTATGAGGTTTCTTCTTTCCGTTCAAGGTGAAAGAACCAAGTAGTTTTCGGACATATATATTCTCTTTCGTGCTTTGGATTTGCACTCGAGATATGTTCCAAAATTTGCAGTTCATGATTGTAGCGGCCACGCGCATTGACTTTGATAGCAACATATCTCTCGTCTAACCAGCGTCATCTATATCAACAAGGCAAGCATGTCGTATGCAGCTAACAGACAAAGAGCCAGGACCATACTGACGACGGAAATTCTTGCAAGCCAAACTGACGATTTACCCTAAAACCAATCTTGGTAGCTATTTGATACTTGGGTATCGTTGTAAACATTTCCAATACGGACCGGATAAAAACTGTTTGACTGATAATATGGCGGTTTCTCCTCCTCGATGAGCTGAGAAGGATCAAGACGCGGCCAAGGTTGACGCTATAAGATTTCCAAGGGCGAAGGGAACATTTGAGGGAATTGGAGATGGCATTGGAGATCATTGTTGGAAGTATGTGGTAGCTCGAGAACAGTGCTTCGTTAAAAGTGTCTACAACCCTTACCTATCCCTATTACCTACCCTTGTGCTAGGCAACAGGATTTTCTAAGGGTTATGGATACTTTTGACAAGGTACCGTATCTTGTTCATTTCCCAGTCGTCAAATGGGAGCAAATGCATTGGCTCACCAAATTCTTGGCAGACACGGGGTCGGATATTTCGTCGACAAGGCATTGTTCTCTTGCCACCTTGTGGTGATTTTATTCAACCGTTGGCTTTGTTGTAGCTGTCAGTAGTACCATATGTGAAAAGAAGCTGCAGCTCCCTATCCGCATGCGGGAAGACTTAAAGAATGTGTTGTGATATAGGAGGCTACTAGCATATATAATAGAGCCATCTATTGATTTGCTTAGCGCTGTTCTATATCAGGGAGTGTCAGTGCAAATGATTTTAAGTATTCAAAGAGGTTAGTGGTTTAGCAAGATCCTGGCAACGTGAGACGCTACGGTTGATGTCGAGAGATCTGGATTGCTAGGCAGTCCAACTATTGAACCCTTGAAACCAATCTACCAAATATTTCACAAAGACTTTGGTCCGACTTTATAACTTGCAGCGCTAACACAAATAGATTGTCGGGCCATTGTGATCTATAATGATTGCTGTTATTATATTCAGTCAACATTAAAAGTTCCATGACTCGTGAGTAAAAGCTGTGGGCAGTTTGCCAGTTTTCCAGTTTTCCAGTTGAGCGGAAGTGGGGGATGTGCTCCGTGTGATCAGCGGGCGGTGGCAATTGTTTGTCTTGCTTGTTCTTCTTGTTCGGGGATTATTCCGCCTTACTGTTTTCAGCCAGGTAACCGCGGCATAATGGGGCTTTTTGGGGGGAAGACCCATCTTAATTATTAAGTGAACGGGAGCTCAAACCTGCCAAGTCACCGCGCCTGAGTTTTATGAAATGTACGGGTACTGGCTGATTAAGATGTGTGGGAGTGTGAAGTTATCGAGATACTTTTGGCGAGTGAAGATGAATTGCCTATTGCAGCCAGTCGTTCAGGAACCATGGTTATCCCATGATATCCATTTGGGTCTTCCTTCGGTGAAGGTAAAAAGGGAGGAGTCAGTCACTGGTCAGTGTGCTGAGTTGGAATGATTCGGTTCTGTTCCTTCCAGAAGCCTTGAATGACAGGGATATTGGGTCTTGTCAAAACCAACTTCTTTCAGATCTCCAGAGGGAAAATTCATGCATGTAATCCAGAACCTTTTCCCAGGGTTGCCGAGAAGCTGGGTCCCGGTTATGAAACTGCAGAATGTCTTTGATGATGATGGTGATGATGTGTTGGAGTCATGCACCCCTTTATGTATGTGTGTTGGTGCATTGATCGCTATGAGAAAGGGTTTGTTGCTTTGCGGGAACAAAATTGAGGGCAGGGTGGATGATGAAGGAGGAGGAGAAGTGAGTGAAGGATTTTGGTAATTATCCTACGGGCTCCAGTTTTAAAACATGCAGCAATTTGAAGATAACAATGAAAGAGGAGAAAGAGGAGAGAGGAAAAGCAGAAGAAGAAATATAAAAAATCAAGTCACCTAATCATTGTTTCTTGATGAGGCGTCTCAGGCTTGCAGACCTGCAAGCCTCCACCCAAACAAGCCGAGCCCATCTCAAGTCCCATCACCCAAACAGGCGCGTGAGTTAAGCAGGTAACCACTCCGTAAGTAACTAATGACTCGGCAGCCAGTGTGGAATCCACCAGCAATGCTTTTTCGACTCCCACCCAAAGGATCCAAAGACAAAAGACAAACAAGCAGGCTGGTCCTGCAATTTCTCCATCCACCACGTCGAATCACTGTCGCTGGTCGCCGATGTTCGGCGTTGTTTGCCCCTTTAAGCAACCGGTCCGTCCCTCTGTTTTTTGCTTAAAAGAAACTGTCTGTTCGGGGGGCGGCGATTAGATTAAATCACGCGGTCAACCAAAGACGAGCATGGGATGGAGTTGTTTGGATTTAATCGACTCAGCTTCAAGTCACGCCGACAGTCATTCAGTTCGGCGAAATTACCAGCCGTGTATTGTCCGCTGTGGCCGTTTGGTGCGTAGGGCCAATCAGGAGCGGTGTAATCCAGGCCAAGAGCAGGTACTTGGCGGTAATTACACGGGCAATACCAGCTGGCTCTTGCCAGGAGTGACTTGCACATTGTGCGCGAAAGCCACCGAGTGACAAAGTCACTTCCTGCGTTTCGCCTCCACATCCCACTTGATTGACGCCCGCAAAACCCGCCGACCAGCAAAATCTGGCCGCTAGACTGAAGCACGCACCACTTAAACCGCCTGCACAACCACCAAACCAACCAAACCAACCAAACCAACCAAACCAACCAAACCAACCAAACCACCCAAACCAACCACGGCCACAAGACCTCAAGACCTCAAGAATCCCTCCCACTGCCTGCTTCCCATCTCAATCACTGTGTCTTGCACATCTCTTTCTTCCTTAATTATCTCTCCCAAGGAAAATTCTTAAGAAGAAAGACAAGCCCAAACCAGGCAATTAAATCCTTGATCCCCAGGATTGCATGCCATGACTTCCATGCTTCTCTTCTCTTTACCTCCTCTTTAATCCCCATCCTCATCCCATTCCACCAATTCCTTGAACTAACTACGGAGTAACTACGGAGTACTAGTTACCTAAACTCCTGGGCGCTTATCGCTCCAATTTTTCCTTATTCCTCCATATCCCATCCCATCTCTCCTCTCCTCCCATCGCTTTTCTCTGGCTGGCCCATCTTCCGCAACCTTTCAACCCCATGCTCACCCTTACACCGCTTCCCATTCGCTGCCTTTCACCCTATAAGCCTCACTGACATTCAACACTCACACTTTACACCCATACTCTCACACGCTCGCATCTTAGGTCTGTGCTGTTATTCAGATCAACGTCCGTGCCTCAAGCAACACAGCACAGCCTTCGTCACCATCACCGAATTCGATTAGAAGACTATACACCCCCGTCCGACCCTTGACCGATCGCCCGTCCGCCCGCTCCCGGGCTGACAGAAAGAGAAGACTTCGTTGTCCACGCTTTCGCGCCTTTTCCGTCCCCGTATCCCTGACCTCTGTCGCGGCTTTTATCGGCCCATCGCCGCACCCAAAAACTTGCACACCTGAACACCACCTTGACTCTCGGGCTGCCCTCTCTCCAATTTGACGCCGCCTGCACTGGCCCAACCAACCCTTTTCTTTGCGTCGCGGCTTGGATCGCCCGGACCTTTTTCTTCTGGGAATACCGACTTCGGACGAAAACAAAAAGTATTATTTTTATTTCCCCTTTGTGGTCTAGGCCTTGACGGTTGGCTACCTACCTACTTCCGTCGTCGTCGCTTTCGTCGCTCGCTGCGATTTTTCATCCGGAGCGCAAGCCTAACGGATCGGAAAACTCGAGGTCTCCAGCCTCCCCTCCTTTTGACACCACCCACGATTTTTTTATCCCGGCTACGGCTGCGTAGCACACGCACACTACTTACACCATGGGCGGGTGTTTGAGCTCGCCGACCGCCAGCTTGGAGGATGTTCCTGCTGATTCGAAGAAACGGAGTCAGTTGATAGATAAGAAGCTGGAAGAGGATTCAAAGAAACTGCGGAGAGAATGTAAAATCTTACTTCTGGGTATGCATTTTCGGATCAATGGATGGATGACTGAATGAATGAATGAGTGTCCTGACTTGTCTGATTATAGGTTCCGGCGAGAGTGGAAAGTCGACGATCGTCAAACAGATGAAGATCATTCACCAAAATGGGTACACAGTGGAAGAGTTGTCGATGTGTCGCTTGACTGTCTACAAGAACTTACTTGAGTGTGCTAAGTCACTGGTCAGCGCCATGTATGACTTCAACATCATGCCCTCGAGTGCAAGAGTACGAGAGTTCATGAACTATCTGGACGAATACAATGTCGACCCGGATCCCACCACCCCTCTGGAGGCGAAAGTAGGAGAAGCCGTCACATATCTGTGGAACGACCCGGCGATACCTGCCATCCTAGACCGCCAGAATGAGTTTTATCTTATGGATTCAGCACCTTAGTACGCATTCCTGCTACCCATATATTTCGACTTGGCGACTAACCACGGTGACTATCTAGCTTTTTCGACGAAGTCAAACGAATTACGTCGCCGGATTATATTCCTAACGAAGCCGATGTGCTACGAGCACGTACGAAGACTACAGGTATATATGAGACGAGATTTACGATGGGCCAGCTTAGCATCCAGTGAGTCAGATTCTTGTATTCGTATGGACTATATTTAACAAATGCCTTTCAGCATGTTCGATGTCGGTGGTCAAAGAAGTGAACGAAAAAAATGGATTCATTGTTTCGAAAACGTAACGTCAATCATTTTCTGTGTGGCCTTGAGCGAGTACGACCAGGTACTATTAGAGGAAAGCAATCAGGTAAGTCTATCCTCAGCTAGTCGACATACTCAAGCGACACATCTCTAACGAACCTTAACCAGAACCGAATGATGGAGAGCTTAGTCCTATTCGACTCTGTCGTCAACTCCCGCTGGTTCATGAGGACTAGTATTGTTCTGTTCTTGAACAAAGTGGATCTATTCCGACAGAAACTTCCGCGATCCCCACTTAGCAAGTACTTCCCAGATTACTCGGGCGGGAATGATATCAACCGAGCGGCCAAATACCTGCTCTGGAGATTCAACCAGGTTAATCGCGCGCACCTCAATCTATATCCTCAGTATGTTACCTTCCCCGCGGAAACTAGCTCCGTTTCTCCCCGCTTGTTCCCGTTCAGTACTAACATGGGGCCATTGTAGCTTGACACAAGCGACGGATACTTCGAATATAAGGCTTGTTTTTGCCGCTGTTAAAGAAACGATTCTGCAGAATGCGCTCAAAGATTCAGGAATACTTTGAAGCCTCGATTCTTTCGTCTCATATACTCGCCACCTATACTTACTGATTACCTCCACACACAACATATTATGCCTACCTACTCCCATATAACTCGAACATCAACCACCCACACCGGTATCCTCTACAACCGACCCTATTTCCCCCATTCGATTCGACTCTTATCATCTTCTACGGCGTTACTCGGGAAACGATAAATTGCTCACATTTCCGGCGCCGTGCGGCATGATACATGCATTTTTTTCATCTTTTATTTATATACCATTTTGAAACCTTTGCTCATGTCCTTTTCATCTTCTTCGGGATCTCAGCTACAATTCACTCGAAACTTTTCATCTTCTTTTCTTCTTCGCTCCTTTCACACATGCACCTCCGATTTCAAAGGAGGGGAAAAAAATTCCCGAGTTTTGCCCGCGATTCGGCCGGCACGATGTTCAATCAATATCTATTCTTCGCAACATTCGACATTTTGAATCATTATTAGCCGCATCCCTTTTTCTCTCGATTATTTCTTGACCTCGTCTTAACCTGTTTAACTTAACGATATTTTTAATTCCTCGGACTCACCTACTTCGCACCACCACACTATTCTGTCTCTATCTATAATAATGATTCCCTTTTTCCTCGAGTTGCCCCCGGATATGTGCATCGGCCCGGAATATTTGGCTTTTTTTTTGGCGGGTTGAGTATACCCTTTTCTTTGTTCACTTCTTTGTTTTTGGTCCGTTCTGAATGAATAGCTTTGCGATTTGTAAGCTTTTTGATCTTCTCTATGCGAGGTCCTTGTCCGTTTTATGTTTTCTGTCAAGACCTTTCGTATACTATTTTTTGAACTACGATTTGGTGATGATGGAAATGTCGTTTTCTTTTTTAGGACACAGTCTGCCAGCATGTGTCTTGTCTGTCTATGTGTCTGTTGGAATTACACCTCCCAAACCACCCATGGTACATTTTATCTATATAGAAAAATGAACCAGGCCTCAAATCATTCAATCAATCAATCAGTCATGAAAACCGACTTTGGTACGTAGTAATATTTGGTTTATGGATGGAAGATGTTGTCATGAAATATGGACCACGACATCCTTGCGTTGGTTGTTTGCTCCACTGTGGCAGAAACAAGATAGGAAGGTTTGGGGAGCCTCGGCGTCAAGCCACCATGATTGGATGATCCATGCACCCGCGCCGCCTTTGAGATCTCCCAACCATTTCCCGCTCACTCGCTCGCCAGGTTCCGATAGCATACTCGGAGTCACTCGGTAACTATGTATGTGCATACAATATGAGGTCGATGATCTGTAGGCGCCGAGTAAGAGCCTGTACTCTGTATTTCATAGGGAGCTCTCTGTTTTTTGGCAGCTAAAAGTATCATTGTCGTCTGAATTGGAAGCCTATCAGTGTCTTCCTGTCTGTGCGCATAGGAAGAGGACGAGATGTGCTATTTCCACGTCCAGAGGGAACTTAGTCAGCCATAAATCTGGTGAGCCTATCAGGTGACGTGGATATTGCTCAGACTTGGTGCTTACTAAACCATATCAAGTTAGTGTGATTTCTACATGGGGTGTGTGTGAATAAAAGGACGTGTGCATAAAAAGGGGTCTCCTTTCTTGTTTTGAAAGTTAAGGCCTTCGAATCATTCAATTCGAAGAATGTCCGAATCCAGAACGTGTTGTTCGAACTTCCGGTGAGGCGACACATCCCAAGTTCCTTAACTACCTACCTACTGCAGTTTAGTTACTTCGTCGTCCCCAAAGCTACTGCACTTGCCATCATGGATCATGCCCTGAAAGCTAAGGGGCCTAGACTCCCAAATATGCTGAGCAACCCCACCAGTGTCGTCATCTTTTCCCTCCTTACGGAGTACTTGCTTGCTTGTTTGTCTTATCTCGTCAGTCTTCTCTCTACAGAACGGAACTCTCTCACCGCATCCATGGGCCATGGCACCAACGCAGGGGTTCGAGCGACCGACCAAATCAAAGACCTTAATGATCCACCCACATGGTCGAAGTTACTGGTCGATTTTGTTCTGCTTATCGAAGAGCTTCGATACTTTTCCCGGGTCCGGTGGTGGTGAAGCTCTCGTCTGATGATAAGGTATCCATTCCCGTCCCGTAGTCTCTGTGTAGTTATGTACTATGACATAGCTGGATGTAAATTGACTTCATTCTTGGGAGGGGCGTGTTGGAGCACCTCGAGAGTCTCAGACATCCATGCTTGCTTGCGTAGGTACCTTCAAGGTGTCTGTCTCTCTTGCTCTCTCATCACTGAATTCTTTCACTTTCTCTCGTAGCTGTGAAACGAGCCGTTGTTGCTTGTTTAACTACCTCCTCGATCGCCCTTTCCTGTTCCTGTTCCTGTTTGCTCTTTCCCATTTTCTTATTTCCTGTGAGTCGTTCCTTCCCTACATCTCCATTCAATTGCCCAGGCAACCCCTGTCCGTCAGTCGCGGTTTCCTAACCAGGCAGTGTCCCAGTGTGTACTTGTTTATCTGCCCACTTCGGCACTGTAAGCCCCCGACAGACTTCCTTCCTTTCCCCGTCTGTGTGCCACTTCTGTACTACTGCCTCCCTTCCAACTACATCCGTAACCCCGCCTTGACGATCTCACCGCAACATTGTCTCTCATTCCCCAATCCTTTGAACAGCCATTGAGCTATTTAACCTACCTTATAACACTTAATTGCTAACAATTGACCGAATTCCTCAGTTTTTTCTACGATCAATTGCTCCCAATTGACCGGAATTCATCATGAGTACTTCGGGCCGAGAGCGCCGTTCCTCAATGGCGGCTCCTATCTCCGATCTCCAGGGTCCCGTTGGCCCCGGTTTCAGTCGGCCTAAGCATAAGCGTACTTTCACCGGTCTTGGTCCCAAGGATATTAAGAAGGTGGAAGCGAGTATTCCTGAACCGCAGAGGGAGGCGTGAGTATCCTTGCCTGTTCAATTGCTTGGGAGATTCTTTACTGATGGTTGATCTTATGATTTAGATGGACTAAATGTGTACATACGCCCCCCAAGCTAGTATAAGGCTGCCTTGTTAACCCGATCATGAATATAGGCGCCTCAAGGTTTCAAGACGAAGGATGAGTTCGAG
The DNA here is from genome assembly GCA_014964245.1 of Nannizziopsis barbatae. Taxonomy (NCBI): domain Eukaryota; kingdom Fungi; phylum Ascomycota; class Eurotiomycetes; order Onygenales; family Nannizziopsiaceae; genus Nannizziopsis; species Nannizziopsis barbatae. Next base: position 3,887,638 of record JACVYH010000003.1, read on the forward strand.
GTATACTATGGACCTTCCTTCGGTGGGCTGCGTATCAATACTAACCCTGGGTTAGAAAGAGCTCGTTCGTCATGTGGAGACAACACTGGCACGTTCCATGTTCAACTGTGATGAATTGTAGGACACACTGCCTGACAATGGCTGAAAGAATCTAGCTGATGCTTTACTAGGGCTGCCTACTCCGGAACTGCGTTGGCTTTCAGAGATCGTCTAGTCATTGACTGGAATAAAACCCAGCAGCGTCAAACCTTCAATGACCAGAAGAGAGTTTATTGTATGTGTCGATTCTAGTTATTCAAGACATGCGTGCTGACTGCTGTTTGGTAGATCTCTCTCTCGAATTCTTGATGGGTCGTGCCCTTGATAATGCCATGCTTAACGTGCGTCTAAAGGACGTTGCCTCGGGTGTGTAATTTACCGATACGCCTGGTTTTCCTGTTACTAATATCTTGTTAGAGGGTTTGGCCGATCTCGGCTTCCGCATTGAAGATGTTATCGACCAGGAGAACGACGCTGCGTTGGGCAATGGCGGTTTAGGCCGTCTTGCTGCCTGCTTCCTCGACAGTCTTGCTACCATGAACTACCCTGCCTGGGGTTATGGCCTCCGATATCGTTATGGTATCTTCAAGCAGGAGATTGTCAACGGATATCAGATTGAGGTCCCAGATTACTGGTTGGATTTCAATCCTTGGGAATTCCCACGATATGATGTCACTGTCGACATCCAGTTCTACGGCGAACACAAAAAGTGGCAGGATGAAGATGGGAAGATTAAACATGCCTGGGAAGGAGGCGAAGTCGTGCAGGCCGTGGCTTACGATGTTCCAATTCCTGGCTACGGCACCCCTACCACTAACAATCTTCGTCTCTGGTCGTCCAAAGCTGCCAGTGGTGAATTTGATTTCCAGAAGTTCAATGCGGGCGATTATGAGAGTTCCGTCGGTGATCAGCAGCGTGCTGAAACTATCTCCGCTGTCCTCTATCCCAATGATAATCTCGATCGTGGTAAAGAATTGCGCTTGAAACAACAATACTTCTGGTGCGCAGCATCCTTGTCTGATATCGTTCGCCGGTTCAAAAAGACAAAGAGACCGTGGAAGGAGTTCCCTGACCAAATCGCCATCCAATTGAACGACACCCATCCCACTCTCGCGATCGTTGAGCTGCAGCGTATCCTCGTCGATTTGGAAGGGCTTGACTGGGATGAATCCTGGAGCATCGTTCAACAGACATTCGGATACACGAATCACACCGTTTTACCCGAGGCCCTAGAGAAGTGGTCTGTCGGTTTGGTCGGATACCTCCTCCCAAGACATCTGTCCATCATCTACGATATTAACATGTCGTTCCTGCAATGGGTTGAGAGAAAGTTCCCTAACGACCGTGATTTACTCACTCGCGTGTCTATCATCGAGGAATCCAATCCAAAGATGATCCGAATGGCACACTTGGCCATCATTGGTTCTCATAAAGTCAACGGTGTTGCGGAGCTCCACTCCGATTTGATCAAGACAACGATCTTTAAGGACTTCGTCGAGATCTACGGCCCAGACAAGTTCATGAACGTCACCAATGGTATCACTCCAAGAAGATGGCTCCATCAGGCAAACCGTGGTCTATCTGACCTTATTGCTTCTAAACTTGGTGGCCATGATTTCTTGAAGGATCTGACCCTGCTTGACAAACTTGAGGACTTCCTTGATGATAAGGAGTTCAAGAAGCAATGGGCCTTGGTCAAGCGCCAGAATAAGATCCGACTTGCGCAGCACATATTCGAGAAGACTCAGGTCAAACTGAACCCCGATGCTCTGTTTGACATCCAAGTGAAGAGAATCCACGAATATAAACGTCAGCAGCTCAATATCTTTGGAGTAATCCACCGGTATCTGAAGCTCAAAGCCATGTCTCCCGAAGAGAAAAAGAAGGTTGTGCCCCGTGTTTCGATCTTCGGTGGAAAGGCCGCGCCAGGTTATTGGATGGCGAAGACCATTATTCACCTCATCAACAAGGTCGGAGACGTTGTTAACAATGACCCTGATATTGGTGACCTGTTGAAGGTCTGCTTTGTCGAAGACTACAATGTCAGCAAGGCCGAGATCATTTGCCCTGCTTCGGATATCAGTGAACATATCTCGACTGCTGGTATGGAGGCCAGTGGTACCAGCAACATGAAGTTTGTCTTGAACGGTGGGCTTATCATTGGTACTTGCGACGGTGCAAATGTAAGTGTTCAATTTGATTTGAACCAGCCTTGTTTGATTTGACTAACCTGGGTCATTATAGATTGAAATTACCCGCGAGGTCGGCGAACAGAATATTTTCCTCTTCGGTAACCTTGCCGAAGCTGTTGACGATTTGCGACACGCCCACGTTTACAATCCCTCAAGCGTCCAGTTTGACAAAGATCTGCTTGCCGTCATCGACGCTATTCGATCAGGAGAATTCGGCGATGCAGGTGCTTTCTCCGCTATGATCAACTCCATCATCGAGCACGGCGATTACTATCTCGTGAGCGACGATTTCCATTCGTATATCGAGACCCAGGCCCTTGTTGATGAGGCCTATAAAGATCAAGCGGGCTGGATAGAGAAGAGTATCCAATGTGTCGCCAGAATGGGATTCTTCTCTTCAGACCGAGTCATCTCGGAATATGCTGAGAGCATCTGGAATGTTGAGCCCTTGGACGATGTAGAATAGGTCTAATGTGAGTGGTTAAGAGAATCTGGGACATGGATGAAAATCGTGGAAAGTATGTTGTTATCTGTCGCTCTATAATGTAGTCTTTAAGTCAATATAATGCTTGATGATAGAAACCTGTTCCTGTGTTTGATTAGACTTGAAAGTGGATTCATATTGTATACCAGCTCAGAAATGATCACTTTCAAGGCCTACCCCTTTTAAATGTCCAAAGTTGCATTTAAAATTGAATTTTGACGGATATTTCGATTTCCGCGCTGATAGTCAAGACTTTTTTGGCCCCAAGTCTGTTGGATTTAGCGAAAAGTCCAGCCAATATCAGATATCCTTTTATATAACTAGAGCGAACTTGGAGAAAATGCCTGATTGCAAATACATTCTCATATATATTTTTAAACTACGTCTATATTTCAATTTTGATATAGATCTTGAAGCAGTGTTACCTTTAATTAATCTGCTGTAAATACGGAGTATTCCTAGATCCTACAAGAACTCCATTCTTCAAATGACCTCAATAACCTGTTCTCTATATTCAAACATGTATAACTAATAGTTTTCCCTCCGTGTCTATTGCCTAACCTGTACCATCGCGGTTGTTCGATATGGAGACATGCTCCATTAAAATCTCAAAGAAAGAAAGATGGCACAGCTCGCCCACCAGAAAGTTGTTCAAATTTAAAAAATGCCCTAAATCTATGCTAATGCCCTATATATACTCGATCTGGACAAAGGAGAAGGTGTTATCTGAGCACTAAAGTCAAGATCCTTAATCTTTTATTCACGCCCAAATCCGTATCAAGTTGATCCAGCAGCGCCAATAGTCTGTCGTGAAGCTTCACAAGAATATGAGATATATATTTGATGCTGTCCACCGATTTTATTTCTGAAAGGATCCAGGTTTTGATGTCTTCTGGGAGTTCCGAGTGGTTTGAATCGCGATTACGTAGTAGAGAGAGGATTTGTTTTGATGATTGGGCTTGTTCTAAAAAGTGAACGAGCGGAAGTGATGGTTTACCCTCTTTGAAATCCGAATAGAGCTTTTGGGCGGCGCATACCTTTGTAGGGTTTGACGAATTAGAATTGGAAATTGAAGGAAAGTTTAGCTACTCACTTGGTCGGTGTTGAATATGTTATATTCGTTTCGGATGTGATAATATCGTCCTATCAAAGTGGCGAATTCGAGTAGAACTACATTCTGCAGGGTTTTTGATTCAGCTTCCATGAGTTGGACGATGAGTCGGAAGAACATCCCCGTTTTGCTGTCGATCATAGTGAGATATTCGCTCGTGGAGGGAAAAATGCCGTTGAATTTCCAATATAGCTGGAGGCCTTGGCTGCTGGAAACGGTTTGCATCGCGTCTGGTGAGTTTTGTCAGGTTAAGAAAGGTCAATAAAAGGGCATAATGTTTGTCTTACTAATGAAAATCTTTAAACATTTTGGCTCATTGAACTCTCCACTCATTTGCAACGTTTCAAAGACCATGTATGAAGAGCTATTCATTGCTTGAAGCTCACCGTATAAGGCAGGCGAAGTCGGAATACCGTGTCTCAGTGCAGAACCGTCTTTGATGTCCTCGAGCCTATTGATATGTGAGTAATTCGGCTTGAGGTGACGGAGTGCTAAAGCCGCTTACATGTATGTCGATGTGGAGAACTGGGTTATGGCGTTGTTTAGAAGCTTCATGGACTTTTCGGGAAGATGAAACCAATCTCGAAGAGCATCGATGAATCTCGAAAACATCTTCTTTGGATGCGAGCTTATCATGTGCTGGTACGGTCCACGACAGACCTATTTCCCGTTAGTAACGGAATCGGTGAACGGCTAGCTATTACTCACATCGCCAGTAGCGCATTGAAACGGGATGAACAGATCTGTCGTCGGTTTCGTCGCCGAAACATCTTCTTCTCCTGGCTGTAGCCCAATATTAGGTTGAGAAAAGCTGGCGGGAGGAGGATACCCGGCGAGCTTCTTAAGCCCATCTTTGTTCCTAGAAATCAGATGTGAACGATCCTCTGGCGTGGTGTTAAAATCATCCCGATGGTACCGTGGTGAATGTGACATCCAATAGATGTATCCGCCGATTGCTAATAGTGTATATATCACATGTTTTCGAACGCTGTCTGATTTCTGACCAGGAGAACTTTCCCAGGCGTAGTAGTTATCCATGATTTCCTTTTCGCCTTCAGTTATTTCTTGCTTTAGGATATTGGAAGCTTCAGCCTCTGTGTATCCATAACCGCTCATCAGGAGAGCTATCGAATTCTGGATCGCGTCAAGTGACCCTGCTTTGGTATGTTCCTCGTATTCGCGCGGGAAACTGTAAAGATCATTTAAAAGAGCGACTACCTGGAAGCTTTTTGCGAAGATATATTCGACGCTCGCTACCTCTTTGGGTGAGGTGCTCGTGAGGTATGGCAGCATGCTTTGGATACCATATCTAACATAATAAGCGTCCAGTTGCCCAGCATGTTAGGGTTTGTACTCACATGGTCGAAGAAGAAGTAGCTCTCACTTCTTTATAGGTCTCAAAAGACATATCAATAGACTTTGTTGGAATTGATTTTGCAAGCTTAAATGCTTTCGTTTTTGCAACCTTCAAGTCAAACTTGTCGTAATCACCGATCGAATTCAGGAGTGCCTCGTTCAATTTATAATCAAACTGAGGCACTTTTTTTAATCTCAGAAATTCAAGACATCCTGCAATCAAGTCTTGAGCGATGGAATCTTGCTAAAGGGACGAAATAAGCTAACGTCCAAAACAAAGATCGCCTCTCTATATTCGTACCTTGTCCGAGGCCAGGACGTCCATAGCATCTATGTCCGAAGATCAAAAGTTAATATAGTGATTAACAGTATGGTATACGGAGTAATTTTAAATCATTTAAAACGGGGCTACGTACCGTCCCATAAGAGAAATGTTTCAAACTGGCCGGCGATCTCGACCAAGCGGTCCTCCGATAATTCCGGCAAGCAGAAGGCGATGACATGACCCCGCTTGGTCATGCAACCAGTACTTAGGATATTGGCATCCAGACCAGTCACTGTATTCCAAGAATTTATGGCTTTCATCGAAGCATGTTCCAAGAGAGGACTGAATTTCGAGGTGCGGAAGGGTATAATGCTGAAATGTGCGGACGAGGTTGCGTTTCCTGGGTAAGAAAACTCGAACTCATATATATCAAATATCGGATCATGCCCATAATCCAAAAGAGGCGACATGGTCATTCTTGGGTGGAGGGGAGAAGAGAATGAAGTCAGCAGCCGTTGGTAGTATAGTATAGGTAATTGTTGAAACTTCGTCCTCGATGTGAGAATGATCGTTCGAACTGCAACCCTCAAATTTTGTGTAAAGGAAATATATAGATCTATAAAGTCCTAGATCATCGTCTTTACTACTCAAAATAGCAAAAGGCAATATCGAAGTATAATCAGAAACCTTAAAAAAAGATATGAGGGATTTCTTGTGGCCAATTATGGTAGTGAATTTCGACGCAAGCCACGATTTAGAATTCTTTTGGTGTTGATGCAAACAAAATACATGCATATACCGTGTATAATACTCCATGCACCGTACCGTAGGGTATGTATGTACTCCGTATGCAGGTGGGTCTTGAAAAGGAACATGCAACCCAGCGCAGTATTGGGGGTTGACACCCTTGTTAATGTCAGGCAACAGAATGATCTGCGATAAGGCAGAGTCCCTCATTTTCAAGTATCCATTAGATACACGGCCACTCGCTATGTGGACTGAAGATTTGAAGACCTCCCTGCGAATGGTCCCGTAGCGAAAAGTGTGGCCGGTGTAGAGGAGTAATCCGAGAAACCGGCGGCGCCGAACATGCCCCTGCACATGTACTCTTAATCGGCAGTGTAGAACTTTCGGTCGGGAAAGCGGCGACATGAGCCATTCATTCTTTTGGATTTACGAACAACTTGGGGTCTCAAGCGTCTTCAGCTGCGCCCACTAACCCACCATCGACGCCCGAAAGGCGAACAGCTAACGGCCAGAGACGGCTTGCCATCACCTCATAAGGCACTATCCAGGTATCTGAGGAAGTACTAAGGCCATACAGGGTAAAGTATGATCTATGCGATATCTACTTCTGCACAGCTATCAACAAAATACCGATGTAAATTTCTTCGAAGGCGACACTATCGGGGATTGCCGAGGAGCCCCCATGTCCTGATGATATCTGCAGAATGACATGGGGCCACGGCGATCGACAGAATCCTCTGCTTCATTGGCGAAAGGCATGAGGCCGGTTGGAAATGCTGCGCATACGGCGTAGAGGCTCGGGAGTATTAGTTATGTTGTGCTCCTATGACTAGTGAGCGTGGTCCTATCTCTAGTAAGAAAGCATACTAGAATCTTACTTATTATCTGAGGATATCTGCAGCGTACGCTGGGGACTGAAGCCACAATTTCCTGTTGTTTGGTTGGCGAAAAAGCCTTCTGACAAAGTTCATTGCTGAAGAAGGCATATGTCGGACAACCATTCATGCGGGTTTTGAAGATCTTGTGTATTCCTTGCCACTCAGCTGCGGACAGTCTCAGCTTTCGGATGTGGCTAACCGAACACTCCTTCCAGACGAAAAAGGCCTGCTCTGTTCATTCAGAGGTAGGCTGAAGTATAGTCGTAGTGTTGTTCTGGGATCAATTGGGGAAATCCCGCCGAGAGTTTTTGGCCTCCGTGGGGAATGTCCACATTGTAATCCCCAGGTAGTTAAGAAGTGCGGTACGGTGTTATTTCTTTCAAAATCGTTAAAATTGTTTGTTTTTGAGAGTTTGGTATATAATAACCTACCTCAGGATTGAATATATTTCTCTTATATACAAAATCTATCTCCATAGGTAAACCATATTGTACAACAAACCATCATATGAAGGGTCTGGGGTAAATGGTACCACTTCAGCCAGAAGAGCAGTCTTGTAATGGTGACTATTCTGTAGTAAGTTCTGCTATCCTCTTCTCAATTTCGGGGACGGCGCGTAATTCGAGATCGATATCCTCCTTTTCACTATATACATCATTAGCAAATCTCAATCATTACTTTGTCGGGCCGGAAACTTACTCTTCAAGCTTCAATCTCTTTTCCCAATCCAGACTGGTAAAGATGTAATTACCTTGCCCATCGAATTGCAATATCTTTTTGTGGTACTTCCATAGACTCCTTCGATGTGACACAGTCATCAATGTAATACCAAGTTTTTTTGCGGTTTCGTACATAACCTTCTCAATTTCAAGAGTGACAGAGGAAGTGCATTCGTCGAGGATCGCGTATTTGGGCTTGTGATAAAATAAGCGGGCCATTGCAATGCGCTGTTGTAACCCGCCAGAGAGGACATCGCGCCACTCCTCCTCTGCATCCCAACCGCCTGGTCTGTCAACAATAGATGATATTTCAAGGATGGATAAGATATCGTATAGATCGGCATCGGTAACGCCTCTCTCATGCATTTCTTTGGCACCATCTGGGTAGATAACCTGCTGGCGTAGGGTGCCACGCGACAAATAAGGGCGCTGAGGGATATAGAATATCTGATCAAAGCTGGGTTTCTTGACGGTCCCTCCATAAACAGGCCACAAGCCGCCAAGAATGCGGAAGAGAGAAGATTTGCCACACCCATTTGGCCCGACAATGAGAAGATGCTCACCCGGATGGACGGTAAATGACAGTTTCTCCACAAGCACGTCACCATTCGGCGAAATAATGGGCACATCGATAAACTCAATCGAGCTGCTTTCGGTAATTGTACCGCGCCTACTCAAGACAGCGGCATTGCCTTCTGTCGACGCAGATGAAACAAGTTTCTTCTCAAACTTTCCGTTAGTGATGTCGTCCATGACTTCGAGCAGCGATGTGACACGGGCGGTGTGACCAGCCAATTGAGATATTTCCTTGTAAGAAAACATCACGCGGCCGAATGCGTCTGATGAAGAGAGTAGCATGCGGCGATTGGTGACAAAGCCTGGATTTCGAGTTAATATTGTTTCAAAAGCGAGGATTAATAACCGTAATAAACTTACTCTCGGTGCGATCACCCATAGTAGAAGCGACCTGACCAGGTATTTTAAAAAATACTGGAAAGCTGCATAATACCAAACCCAAAGCGCCCCAAAAGTATTTGATAACAAAGTCCTCCATGAACCCATGATACAGTCTCCTCCGAAGAATTCGATTAACATGTTTTATCAACGTGAAATATCCCTTATCAAGTGTATCCTTTTCGGACTCGTGACCGTGGTAAAGAGCGATTTCTTCACTATAGTCAATCAGACGGGTATGCTGAAAGCGAAATTCCCCTTCCAGCCGGGCCTCGTCGGCAACGTATTTGCCAAATGGGGGAGTTAGAGCGCGCATAACATTTGCAGACAATTGCACCAGAAGCGACATGAGGAAAAGCCCTTCTCCACCAACGCTCCTCGATAGAGAATAATTATAAATTACCATGTCAAGTATTGGTTTGGCTAAATTCGAGTACAGTTCTGCGAGGCTGTTTGAAAATCGCGATATATCAACGGTAATCAGCTGGTCTGGATTCTTTATTCGATCATCAAGTGCTGAAATAGCGTAGAAGGTCATCTTGTTAAGGTACTCTTCATGGACATATTCCGTCAAGCGCTTCCTATATTGCAGGGCAAGCTGACATTGGTGGTAGGATAACTATTCGCAGACATAAGTGGTTAGCGAATTCCGCATTTTTTTTTCGCGAAGATGCACATACCATAGAGTTTGTAAATGTTGCAGGAATCGCGGCCATCATCCACCAAACCAACCCCAGCAAAAACTCCCTCCCTTTTCCCCTAACCAAGCTACTGACAAGCTTGCCGTCAAGTTCCGCAACATATAAACTCAACAACGTTCGTAGCACGAGAAAGACTGAATGGCTGAACAAGAGCCTGAACTCCTTACTTTTCCATCCAGGTATCACGATCCGTAGTAATCGAGCCAGATTTCTCAAGAATTCTCTGTTCAGCCCGATTCTTTTTCGCGGAGGACCATCTCCTTCGGAAATTGCCTTGTCGCTCCGCGAGCCGGATCGAATCTCGGTGTGCCGCTGAGAAGCCTTTTGCTCCGAGATTGCATTGTGAATTCTTTTGATGATGGCCAGGAAAAGGGTCAGGTAAACGCCGCGAGATATCGCCTTCCGGTGCCTGAGATAGTGCTGGGTTAGGTGCGAAAACAGGCGTCCGATGGCCCGCTCAGCGAGGATGGGCTTGGTTTGCAGAACCATGTTGCGATATAATGCGAAAGTGTTATTGCACTGCGCAGGCAAAAATCGATACCAGGGCGAAGTCGTTCGCAGGAGGGGGAAACCTCGTTCAGTGGCTCCGGACGAAAGCAAATAACCAGCACTCCATCAAACCGTGTTTAGATTACCGGTTATTGACTGTGAATTATGTAGAAGCTCTAGCCAGCAAGAAATAGAAGAGGTTCAGGAGTTCTCTAGTTGGAATAACTAGAGCCTGGGCAATCCGATACTCCCAAAAGTCGAGGTTGGTGATGTTATCCGAGAATCAAGAAAGTTTGGGGTTGTTGCATGTGAATCTGACAACTTTGAGTTCTGATATCTTGGCGCCGAGGATGCCCCAGGGGAGCTGACTAATACCCCGGATTTCTTGTTTCCAGAACACCGGGTGGCTTATACCCACGGCGATATCAACAGTCGGTATCCATCCAATTGGCTGTCTTGGACGGGCCCTTTGGATGATTCCTTCAGCCGTTTTGCATTAGTAATCATATAGAAACGATAATCCGTACGGAGTACTCCAGGGCTATCAGCGGGTGCAGGCATATGGATAGACTCGAAAAGAGGTACTGTCTCTTGCGACATATATTATAGCGGCTGGATGCAACTTGGGAGTAATCGACTGACTCTACGCTGCCATTATTAAACCAAGCATACCAAGGAATGCAAATGTATATATACAAAAACGCCATTACTTCCGCATATCAGCTTGACCGGAGTAGCGACTATATCAACCAATACCATGCACAAAAAAGGAAATAGTCATAAATCATTTTGCAAAAGTGGTCTCCACAAAGTAGAACATATGATGAAACATATTTGGTGCGATTTATCGGTCATTCACCGGGAGTTCTCAAGCCCGCATTAATCAGTGCTACGATCTGGCTCTCCTTAAACTCAGCGAAAGCATTAGGATCATGCTTTTGTAATTCTATTAAGTCTTCGATATTGGAAGATCCTGCCCCTGAAAGGTCTTTTCCCTCCTCCGACGGCCGTAGTATTTCGAGCTTCTTCCGTAACTCTGAGAGATCAGGCGATTGGGAAATTGTCCCGTCGCCATGTTCGTCCGGAACATCTTGTTCAGATTGAAGGGCATCATGACCTAAACGGTGGCCAAGACGCAGGACTCTTCCTTCTTCGGAAGTCAAGGCACGAGAGTGCAATGAAGTGTTGGAACTGGTTCGAGATAAGCGAACGGCATATCGATCAAAGTCCTGGTCAGATGGACCGTTATCGGGGCTCTGATCGGGCCCGATCGTTTCATCAATATCGGAGTTTCTATCTGTTTGTTCAAACGATTGAATGGAGCACTCGAGGGCTGAATTGGCATCGGTAGCAGAATCCGACGCTCCCGCAAGGCGTGTCTCAGGAAATTCGTCTTCAAAACGTTGTATCATTCGTTGAAGCGTGCCATCCAGGAACTGAAGGCGTCCTATACATATATCGGTTAGGTGCATCCTAGAACTTCATGGCACTGAAAGACTTACTATAATTGAGATCATTACCGGCCTTGTCTTCACGGACAAGGGCCGGCTGCAAACGGACGCGTATTCGTCTCGCTGCATTAAGTAGATTTTTCGCCATATCGCGTGGCTTTTTATTAACGGGAACATGACTCAGGCGGCGAAGGGGTGTCGATGTACCGCTGTGAGGTGGGCTTGCCTCCCCAGCGCCTTCAACGGCACCGTAATCTTTATTTCCCAGACAGACTCCCAAGGCTTTCACAACGCCGGTACCGCCGATAACATAGTCTTCATCAGGTGCGAGCATTTCATCAACAACCGCGTGGCTATCTTCTTCGTTGTCGGCCGGGCCAACAAGGTGTGCCAGTACATCAGGAATTGGGACCATGTCTCTGTCTGAAGTCTGACTTTCAACTGGATCTGATAGCTGCTCGGCCAGTTCGCAACGTTCGAGGTTGCGGAGACAATAAGCAACCATTTGCGATGCCAACGCCCTAACAATCTCATTATTATCCGCTGTAGGGACGTCGATGTCGACGGCAATGAGAGTCTTGGACACTCTCACTGCCGCCATGAACGATGCATAGAGAGCACAGGCTTCTTCTTGAGTGGTTGCGTCCTTGGCGGCGGCTAAGTCACGAATCACCGGGTTTTCAAGGACGCTTATATGACAGAGCTTGGGGCATTCGGGAAGGATCTCCGCCAAAGCAATAGCTTTTTCTGACGTTAGATCAACATCTGCCAGATGAATGCGCCTGAGTTCAGGAAATTTGGGTAGATATCGCCGTAAAACTGCTAGGGCGTCTGGTTGTGCTGTAAATAATTGCCGATTATGCGATAGGTCGATAAATCGAAAGTTCGGTAACACTAACAGGGCCTGTAACAGGTGACACAGCGTTTTCGGAGTAAGTGAACACTCTGCTAGACTCATTGCTGTGAGGGGGAACGTCTTCTGGAATGCAGGAATGAGAAGCTCGATATGATCGTTCAGATCGTTACCACCTAAATCCAATCCTTCGCAGTGCCCAGCGTTAAAATATTCGATCACATGTTCAAGACCTTCCCGATCCATGTCATTGTTAGCAAGACCGAATCTGCGTAAACTAATGTTCTTCGCAGCGTTACATATGCTCCGGAGTGCATCAGTTGACGGATAACATTCACTCAGTACTAGCTCCTCAAGGCGAGAGCCCGCAAGTCGCTCCGACAAAGCACTCGAAAAGATAGTTGCAACGTCTATGGTTTGGCTGGCGTGTTTTGTGACAAGTGTCGGGCTGTTGGTTGGTGGTGGCGGCGATGGGAATGGAATCCCAGAAAGATCGATTCCTTTGAGAGACCGCGACATGTGAATAAAGAGGCTAATGTGCCTCCAGCCTTCAGGGCCGATTTTCGGATTGTTTTTCATAGAAAGTTTTTCGATTGTTCCGAACTTCTCGTGCAGAGAGGATACGCCCGTGCTTTTACCACGTTTGGAGTTAGCAGCTCCAACTGGTCTGGTAGCTAACAAACCAGCAAGAATGACTCGGACACTTTCATCCGTCAGTCCGCAATTTTGTAATATCAGTTTGCGGACCGGCACAATAGCAAGCCAGTCGCCAAATGTAACGATGTCCTGGAAAGGCATTACAAATCCGGTGAGATCAAGTACACCAACGGTGCCGGGCGACTCCGCCAGGGCTGACGATGGCGACGAGATCTGTTCCACGATCTTTTTTAGCACACCAGTTTCTCGCAACTGGCAGCAGCGACGGTATATTCGCACAGGATCAATGGTAGGTTGGTCATGTACACGCTGGAAGCGATGGGCTCCCGTCTTCTGATCGCTCATGTCTACTTGTAAGGGAACACTGCCGTTCTCCTCCGCGAGTCGCCGCTTTTTCTCCTTGCGCTCCTTTCGTTCCTCTTCCGATTTTTTCTTCTTCTCTTGTTTTCTGGTCATATCTTTGGCTGGTGTTTTGTCTGCGATCTCGCTCGGTGGTTCGGTGGGGTCTTTCGCAGGTCCTGGAGAGGGAGGATGGTGGGCTGTTTTGAGTGCGGTCCCTTCCGCCTTCTCAGATGCCTTGAGGTCCTGTTTTGGACTTGTTTTCTGGTCTGCGCCGTTTGTTTGAGGTTTTCCAGGTTTTGATTTGGACTCATCATCGGAATCCCGCCGCGAGACCCCGGCGATCTCCACGTCCACGCAAAAGGCAACGCGACGAAGTTTTGCTTGGTTCAATTCTGGAATCTTACACCGGTCACGATCGTGGTCGATATTTAGAACTCGGCGTTCACAAATCCCTCCACTGGGAGCAGTCCGCCCAAGTGCACTACCGCTAGAGGCCAATTTTCGGAAGGCATTGTGGAAGAATGAGGAGTTCTTTGGGGACGAACCAAAAGGACTTGATTGACCATCTTTTTCACTATCCTTTGGAGAATATGCAGCTCCAAATGGATTCATAAGTTCCGCCGTTCGGGGCTGCGAGTGTGGTTTTGAACTGTGACCGGCATCCTTTATATGGCTTTGCGAAGGAGGCGTAGTTCCTGTGCTGAACTTGGAGCTTAGATTGGATATCCAAGAGTTCCGCCTTGAACCATTGGATCGAGCATTCGAAGTCTTTGCGGCAATGGGTATAGAAGGAGGAGATTCTCGAGTGGCCGCATCATCTGGACGGGGTGGCACCTTCGCTTCCTTTTTCGAATTTGAAGTTCTACGAATAGGGACTGACGGAGGCTTGGGTGCAGGGTTTTGGGAGTGTTCGCTCTTAGTTTCTTCCTTCGGTGACGACTTGGGGTTCGGTTGTGTGCTTGGAATTCCCGAAGGCGCATCGGATTTCGCAGAGACACTGGAGGAGGCGGATTTGGTACGAACAAGATTATCTGATGTTAATAGAGAGAAATGTTTGTTAGCATCGCCTATTGTAGTATACGATAGATAGATGGTAGGTTAAGGATAGATATAAGACTCATCTGGGGAGAGAGATATATACCTCGCTGGGAATGATGTAACCAGCTCACATCGACTGTATCAGCCCCCTCCATTTTCGCCGTCACTTTGTCCATGGGAACACAAATTTCTTTTTTCACAGATATCCGATCATCAACGCTGGCAACTTTCGGTAGAAATTGTGGGATGAGCCAACGGTCGAACCGGTTAACTGAAGTCGGAGAAGGGTGCGGCTATTGAGGCTGAGAGAGTGTTATGTAGACCAAAGGCCCATCACGAGGATCGTCTGGTGAATTTCCATGGCAGAGAAGTACTTGTATGGTTGTTCTAGGGTTATAGGAAAGATTTTTTGGTTGACAGTACGTAGTATTAATTTTAGAAATGAAAGAGAGCGCGTGAGACCAAAATTTGCAAAGGCTGTGGCTGAGAAATCAGCACCTCGGACGGTAAGCGGTTCATCAGCTCTGATCTTCCACCACCAGCCGCTCGCCCTGGGCAAAATTCGTTATGCGCACCGAATTCCGGTGTTAACGCCATTTCCCCACGATTTGGTCCCAAAGCGGTTTAGTCTCTTGGCATTGAACGATTTTCGCTGACATAAGCCCCACAGTCCCGAAAAGGAAAATCCACCGTTCATGCCTTTGCCTGAAACCGGTGAAGAGGTACTTCGTACGGGGTATAAGATATTGATACCGAACAGCAAGACCCTTGAAGGCATGGAAGGACTCGGGAGAAAGTAGTGGTTGGATTGGATGGGTTCAAGCCTTGTCTTGGAAACCCCGTCCGAGGTAGCTCTGGTCTGGTACTTGTCCTTAAAGTCTACAACAAAGTAATCTGCGCAAAGAGATTGCGATCATTCCGTTGATTCTATACCGGTGCATGATGGAAGAAAAGTGTAGAGCCCTGTATCTCGAGGCAGAAAGAATCAAGCGGGTCTAACTTGAATATCAAACTGACGTACAGCCTTTGTGATACCGAATAACAACGATATTCATTCCCATTTGACAGCCCATGTTGTTAACGCCTCATTAGACCATACATAAGTAAACCCAGCTTGTGGAAATCATGCTTAATTACTGCAAACCCTTTTTGTCGTGTATGTCAAGCATCGATATTCTAAGCCAACTCCCGGATCTTATCCTGGACACGAGCTTTTCTCTCCTCGCGAGTAAGCTTCTTGGTTCTGTATTTTAAGCTCTCTGCCTTCCACTCATCCTTGCTCTTCTTCTGGCCAGCCTCATCGTCAGCCTTGAATGGATCCTCACGGATGGCCTTGTGTGCCTCGGCATAAACATCCTCAAGCTCTCCAGCGTCGAGCTCGTTGTCAAGGTATGTCTGGAACTGACTCTTGTATCGCTCCTCATCGTCATCAGCAAGACCTTCCATATACTCAGCAACATGTCCACCGAAGATGTATTTACGGAGGGTTTCGGCATCGAGTTCCTTGGTTTCAATGTCGTAGCCAGGGAAGCGCTTGTCGGAGTGAGGAACCAAAATACCACCGTCGGAGGCACCCTTCATGGCAGCGAAGACACGGGCACCGGTGGAAGTGCGGTGGAGACCAACATCAAGGTAGGCCTTGAATGGACGGCGGGATCCGTCATCGGTTTCGGCAGCCTCAGTGAGAGAGTATTCACCCTCTGGCTCCTCAACACCAACGAAGTCCTCGTCCAAGTCAAGTTTCTTCAAGGTGCGGCGGGCAAGAAGGAGACCGGTTGCGTAGGCAGCAGACCAGTTGGTGAGACCGTTCTTGATTCCATAGCGCTTGAGCTCGTGAGCGTAGGCGCAGGAGATGACCTTGTCACCAGTGAGGGTGGCGGTGACAATCTGGGTGATGATGTCTCGGTTGGTGAAGCGGACAACGAGGCGGTACTTAGGAGAGTTGTACTTGTTCTTCGCCTGGGCGATCAATCGCTTACGGGCATAGTAGTCGGTTTTACCCTGACGACGACGCTTGAATTTGGTCTGGTAGCGGCTGCGGACGCACGTTAGATTTGTAAGGCCAAAAAGAAGAATAGTATTGCTAATCTTACCTGTAGTAGGCGCTGTTCTTGACAAGCTTGGTGAACGGCTAGAGAACAAACCTCGAGTCAGCAATTTGCGCTTCAGATTCGATTTCCCCTCTCCGAAGCATCTTGCAAAGACTCGCGTGCGTTGCACGGTGGGGAAATCATGACGACGAACATGATAAGGAAGTAAATGCCGCTTCGCAAATTCGACTTACCATCTTGTCGGTGTAAATTACCCGTTGTTTTGGCGAGATGCGATGGACGTTGGGCGATTGATGGGAGTCGAAGAAAAAATTGTGGTGGGGATTCCACTCTCGCTTTTGTGGGCGAACTTTCGCTAAATTTCGCTGAAGCTTCAGGTTGCTGGAACAAGGGTTGGCGACGACACCATCAGACCCAGCACCACAGATCAGACCCCACGAACAACACACGTTTCCTGATAGGACACTTTACTCCAGAATTGGCTATGAGAATATCTGTTGCATTCATTTGTGATGATACTGGACACCGCGGATATATACTAAACCGAACAGCAATCTAACTACCCCGTACAAAAAGGTATCTCTCTACAATCTCGATCTATTGGCATCGGCCAACAACTCAAGCCCTGTGTATTGCTCGAGCTGTCTCACGGCGTCATCGGTCTTACCCAAGTTTACCTTGATGGTTTTCATCCCTGCATTCTTCGCCGATTTCAAATTGATGCCAATATCGTCCAAGAACACTATGTCTTCCGGTCCAAGGTCATGAATCCCTCTCTCCCTGGCAATTTCGGACATGTTCTTCAGCGCAAGTTCATATATTCTCGGATCTGGTTTCCTAAGCCCGCAGTGTGCACTTGAAATGAAAAAGTCAAAAATTTTCTTGACTACGTTCGTTGCTCCATTGTTGTAGGGATGGCCCTCGGGCAAGATCGTAGTATTTGACAAGGCGCCAAGAATAAACTGTCCAGATTCCTTAAGCCTTTTGAGAGCAGGATACATATACGGGTCTGGTTCCTGGGCCATACGCATCATCTCCCAAAACAGAAATTCTGCATTAACTTTGGGGAGAGGAAGATGCGCAGAGGGTATCGTTGAGGATCGTGTCGAAGTCTGAGGGTTCTGGTTCTTTAGTTTCTCATGGAAAGCCTCCCATAGATGTTGGTGCTGGAAATCGCGATTGAAATCGGCGAAGAAATCGGCATCCACCTTCACCTCTCCTCGTTCTATACGATGCCATGCGCCATTTGGAGAGGTGTTCTGTATCGCGTAATTTATCCAACCAACAGGAATGTTATTTGCGATCTCGTAGTCGAGAATCGCCTGGAATGGAGAAACAACCTTAAAATCATGGCATGAATATATTAGCGGTGATTCTCGACTATCATTCACCACATCTGGATGCGACTTACACAAACGCCTCCAATATCGAAAAGCAAGGCTTTGGGGCGATTGACGTTAGTCATTTCTCGAACACTGCTGCAAGTAATGTATGAGAAATCTTTAGATATTGTGAGTGTTTATGAACCAGATTAGGAGTGTATCATCAACAGGCTTCGAAAAGAAACTACTGCGGATTGATATAAAATAATAATCTGGGCAGCATCGTGTCGAACCGAGGTTATAATGCGCGACCACCAAATGAGCAACGAGGTCTCCGGCTCTCGGGTATCACGACTTGTGTGCTTCAGAATATATCAAACTGGGTTTTATACGGAAGACAAGAGATTAGGTAGTTTGAATCTAAAATTATTTATTCCAATCCCTCATCAGATGTCGAGAACGTGCAATGAGTTACCAAAATGCGCACTTCAATGGCGTGTCACGTGACGTGTCTCGCGCCTCAGCGACGCGGGTCGAATTAACAAACCACTCAACGCGTCGACTAGTTATCGATTGCGAGAATTATATCACATTACCAGAACCAACAACTTCACGATGGACCAAAAGAGAACAATATCTGAAATAAAACAATCCTTCATTCGAGATCAAGTACGGATTTTGTCCGCGCCTCTAGAACCTGCCGAAGGCTGGCGAGACTATGGCCCAGAAATCGAGAAGGAGATTCCTGACAAGACGATAGATTCAGTATTGCAGAAATGTAAGACTGGCTTGCTTAGCTCGGAGATACAACCTATGGAAATGCAAATCTAACGGAATTTGCAGTAAGCTCTACAATCCGACAACACAATCGCACCTTTTACTCAACCCAGGCAGCTCATCATGTTTCACAACAGATTGAACGACTGTATCTAAATGCGATCGACCCCGAATTAGGGGGAAAGAGTGCACCCGATTCTATAATAGGGCGGGAAGTAGATTTAACAAGCTCAGAGTAGGTTCTTCGCTTTCAGTTTCCCCTTAGCTCTAATTGAACAGTATACAGGAGTATTGAGAGTCTCCCAGAGCAATGGAAAAGCACAGAGTCCGACGCGGATTCCCAACAGCGGTGAGTAGCTACCATACCCCTTGATTAAGTTCCTTTTCTAACAAATCATATAGGTATAAGGAACTCCGGGGAAGGCTTGCTTCACTCAATGCAGAACGGAAGAGCCAGCAAGACCGACTAGCCCAGTACCGGCAGCTGAAGGCTTTACTAGAGCCGTTCAGCGAATCTCAAACAAATATCCAACCGAACCTCGTCACTAAAGATGGTGAGCTAGCGGCAGAATTAGATCAAATGAGGATGCTTCTAGCCAAAGTCGCTGGAAAAATACGTCAGGGAGGCCCAGATAAGGATAATACACCCACAGAAGCACCTTTGACCCAAGAGGACACAAATGCAAAACTGGCCAAGCTTCTGGATATGACATGAGTACCTCCAGAAATGATTCGTATAACAAAAAGTTTCAGCAAAAAGGAATTGGCCTTACTTGCAATGGCCCTCAATTTGGAATCCGACTTCCAGGGAGCCCAATTTATCGGGGTCGGCGCGGCTGATATGCAGATCAATCACATCGTCGGAAACTA
Organism: Nannizziopsis barbatae; assembly: GCA_014964245.1. Classification (NCBI taxonomy): domain Eukaryota; kingdom Fungi; phylum Ascomycota; class Eurotiomycetes; order Onygenales; family Nannizziopsiaceae; genus Nannizziopsis; species Nannizziopsis barbatae. Next base: position 3,906,934 of record JACVYH010000003.1, read on the forward strand.
AGCACATCTCGGTTAGCCCGGTTGTCGCGCTAAGACCCGACTCCTTTTCTAAAACGTTCTCATTGTTTCCTTGAAAGGTAATTAGTGATACTGAAAATGAATAGGGCCTGGCTACAGATATAATGCCCCAACCAGAGAAGGCATCCATAAGCCTAGACTGCACTGTATTATTGACACCTCTATCCCAAAGCCCTATCAGATAGGAGCTAGATGGAGATACAATCAATTAAGGATAAAAATAATAGATACTTTGCCTGTCAGGATTTCAAAAATAAGAAACATTTACAGTCCTTGCATAAGAACATTCCAATTTGAAAAAACAAACAAAAAAAATCAGAGAGACAGGAGTAATCACCCAATTGGGAAGAAGGTACAGTCAGCGATGCGATACCTCTAAAGCAAGTTCCGGTAGCATGGGAGAGTTTTCACTCTTAGGCACCTGCTAAAGTCTTCTCAGTCTCATGGTTCCCTGATTTCCTTTCTGTTACAAGATAATCTCTTCTTGCATATTCTGCTGCATGTGCAACACTTCAATCTCTTTTAACAGGCGTGTAAATCCGCATCAGGAAGGTTACCTAGCCAGCAGAGGTGGTGGTTACGTAACAAACAATCGGCTCGGATTTACAAAATGGCCGAAAATGAAGCTGTCCCAGCTGTGGAGAATGATGATGATTCAGGTGGGTGTACGGAGTAACTTTTTCCACATTGTTTTCTTTAGTGTTCTCCCCTCAGTTTCTACTTGGAAATGATGCCTAGGATTCTAAGTATGAACTAGCATTAGATATTGATACTTCCGATTCCGACGTTGCTGTGGAGTCATCTGAGGGCACCGCAGCGGGTGTGCCACTTCGCCGGCGCCATCGCCGTAATCGCGCGTCGGTCACCCAGGAGGATCTCGATCAGTTTCGCGCTGGGTATTTAGGCGTCAGTCGTGAAACTCTCCGAGACATCCAGGCACAACGTGAAGCACAAGAGCAACTGCCGATGCTCGATGCAGCGCTAGCGAATCTAACTATGTCCACTCCAAACAACGCCACTAACGCGACAACCGATCCCAATTCCAGTCCCGGATTTGCTCCCCTCTTCGACAATCAGCCCTTTAACATGCCGAATATGTCACGCCAGAATCAGGGCATTCCCCCGTCTAGTCCTATTGGAAACCAGAATGGTGCTTCTGCGGCAGTTGGGGGAATGGGCGCTGTAGCCCCTATGAATGCGGGTCAAGAAATGGACTTGAATTATGTTTATCAAATGATCACCGAGTTGAGTGAGGTGCTAGCCCACAATCGTGACACAACGAGAAACATCATTAGAGCCAGCGAAGATCTTGCTGTAAGTTTCATGCACACCTTGTTTTCCCGCTATGCTAGTTCTAACTTTGATTCCGTTTTACAGAGACGAGCCGCTACCGAAGGAGCCACCCCAAACCTGCAGCAGGTCAATGGAGAAATATCATGTGAGTATCAAGCAATTGACCTTGTTAAAGCTATACCAGCCTAACTCCATCCTCAGCTGCTCGGATAGCCGACCTCGAGAACCAGGTCGCGAAACAGAAACGCATCATTGACATCCTGAAATACGAGCAAACGGAGAATATGAAGTTGATTGGTGAATATGAAACTGCAGTGGGAACTATGACCGAGCAAATTCGCAACTATTGCTGCAATGTCAACGACCATTTCCTCGCGCAGAAGCGCCGCTACAACGATCTTCTCCAGGAGGAAAAGGATGCTCACCTGCAAAGCAGGTTGGAGCGTGATTATTGGCATTCCCAGACGCTACGATGTGCTAAGATGATTCGAACTGCCTATCGTCTGCGCTGTGAAGAGGACGAGGTGCCTATCCGCGTTGTTGCTGGACTTCAGAACGAGGTGCGCGCCCTTCGCAATGCCTTGGGCTTGGATCCTGAAAAACCGGAAGAAGAATACGGCTGGGAGATCCTCAAACTCGTTCCACCCCCGAGTAATGACTAATGCGGCAATTTTTGTATGATCGGTCTTTCTGTGGGCGAAAACCTCATGTTTCTTCTGGGCGATGACGGGTGATTGCATTTTCACTTAAGGATCGTGATTTGATGATGCTACAATACTTTGATACCCTTTCAAGCATGGTTAATCGGCGGATATGGAGTAATTGTGGCGCCAAAAACGGCCATCTGATTCTTGCACTATTTTCTTTTTTGACAATCTTTCTATCTTGTGTGCATTATCAACTCAAGGTCAAGCTCACTATCGTCAAGCTAAAATTCCATTTTTCAGATATCAATCTCCAGAAATGTGTTACGTGCTCTCAAAACCGATGTGGATTTTATAACGACTGGCCATACGGACGTAGAGTATTTTACAAACGTGCCTTTTCTCAGAAGAGTCAAGTGACGATAAGTGCATGTTTAGGTAATCCTGGATACAGGTGGGGAGATCTACTCTCAGAAATCACCAATCCAACAATTAAGGCTGTCTGTACATACAGTACTTCGAAGTTGCTGCTACAGTAAAATTTATTGAAAAATATGTGGGAAATGAATTCGCTAATTAAGATGGGTATTTCCACTTCAGTTTGATGGTAAGAGAACGACCTTGCACTATACTCATATATATGTAACACATTTATGCAATCCAGAACCATATCTTCTCAAAGATATTTCTCGGGTTATCCTCTGGCCATTCAACGGCATCCAAAGCGGCCTTTCCACTGAAAATATCGGCTTCAGCAGCTGGCACGACCTTAGTTCGCTTGAGAACTTTCCAGATAATGTACAGACCGAAGAAAATGGGGATACCGATATACGCAGTGACGAAGGACTTGGCATCGAACGGAATAAATGCATAAAATCCATTGAAGACGATGATGATGGAGAAATAGATGAGTGAGACCCAGGCGACGTATGGCTGGAACGGGCCGCGGAAAACCAAGGTTCTGCGGTCGATACCTTGGGCCTTGAGAGCGTCGTAGAACCGAATATATGCCACGCAGATGGAGCACCATGTGAAGAGCGAGGCGATGGTGGTCAAATTCTGAAACCATACAAAGACGACATTTGAACCAGCAGTGGCGGACAAGTAGGTGATGCAGGAAACGGCTGCTGTGACAAGCACGGCATAAATTGGGACACCTCTAGATTGAAAAGATAAAGATTAGCAAGTTTAACTGGCCCGAGGTCGCTTGTTTCAATACTTACGTTTTCGAGCACTTGAGGAAAAATCTTGGAGCATGGCCGTTTTGGGCGAGGGCATAAAGATAACGACTTCCAGTGTACAAGAAAGCATTGGCCGATGACGAGGCTGAGGTCAAAATGACAGCATTGATGATTGAAGGCAAAGCACGAATTCCAGCGCTTTTAACAGCGATGACCCATGGAGAGGCAGCGGCTCCGGGTGCGTTTGCGGATTGGGCGTCCAGGAGACCCTTGTCGTTAAAAGGCACCAAAACACCAATGGCGAGCGCACCGAGGACATAGAAGAACAGGATACGCCAGAAGACACGTCGGACGGCCTTGGGAATGTTTCGTCGTGGGTTTGCTGCCTCTCCAGCCGCGCAAGCCACGGTTTCGACACCACCGAAAGAGAAAGCTGCGTTGACAAGGGTGGAGAACCAACCCAAGAACCGACCCTTTGCTCCTGTTGCTTTATAAGTATTCATTGCACCGGGGTTTTTCCAATATGTAAAACCGCGTCGGTTGCCATCAACCCCACCAAGATCAATGATGAGTGCGAGAAGAAGCAAACCAACGATTGTGATGATCTTGACACTAGCAAAAATAAATTCAGCTTCACCGTAGATGGAGACGGCGAAGATGTTCAAACATAGAACCAGGACAATGACCAAAGTGATCCAGGCTGCGACGTTGATGTGACGCGAGCCCTCCCAAAATTGGATGATAACGGATGCAGCAGCAACTTCGACACACATAATGATAGCCGCTTGATACCAATTCTACTTAAACGTTAGCATATTGATTCAGGTACCTTTCAATTGCTGGGCGATGAGGATCCACTCACGTTCCATCCGACGGCAAAACCCATGGCAGGGTCGACATAACGCATGCAGAATTGAGGAATAGCACCGGGAAGGGGTAGCCAAGTGGCCATCTCTCCGAGAGACATCATCTGGGTCAATTAGCAATCTATATTCGAGTGGTCGATGAGATATTTTGCTCCCTTACCATGCCGAAGATAGCAAAACTTGTGAAAGTATAACCAAGCAAGATACTGAGAGGACCACCCTGAGTGAGGGCTCGACCAATACCCAAGAACAAACCGGTACCAATTGTGCCGCCAAGGGCAATGAACTGGATATGGCGCGATTTCAATCTGTAGGAAAAAGAGTCAATCACAAGAATCCAGTGGAACGGGCTGTTCCACGACTGGACTTACCCTCGAGAAACGTAACCATATCGCTCGGCGGTCTCAGCATCTCCATAGATATCAGTGGCCTCGCCATAGGCAAGGTTCTTGACATCGCTCTCCTTCTCGACATGATGACTATCGTAGGGAGGAGACTCCTGGAAGTTCGATTTTCCCTCCGATTTCTCCATGGTCAGTCAAGACGGCCGAAGGGCAAACAGTCTGGAGTTCACGCCCGTCGAAGTTTAGGTTTGGAAGCGGGAAGGGAACAAGAAGTCTTCATTTCAAGGAAGAGAGATTCCGGGGTCTTGGAGGGGACATGGCGGATATATATAGAAGGATACACAGATTCATATCCCTTTATCCGTATTTATTCTCAAATTACGGTTTTCAGGCTGTATTGGAGGGGTGGCTTTTGCTTGTCCTCCAGCGGTAAAGGAGGCGAATTGAGGGAGGGATTGCAACGGTGTATTGATCACACCTCCACTCCAGATAAGATCCCTGCAATTACTCCGTTGTCCATGGTTTTGCTCCCGGCTCGAGATGGGATGAAAGCGAAAATCAATCATAATGAAAATTATCACCAAACCCTGGTCCTTTGCGTCCCGGCATCCAGGATTGCAAATCCACTCAATTGGATGGATAAACACAAGGTTTAAGCTTTAACTATAAACTAGTCTTTGACTCCCAAGAGCGGAGGGGCTGGGGGATCACCACTAGCGTTCGGGTTAGTGCTCGCTAGAAGGGGTTCGAAGGCGGCCTCTTCGCCAAAATTTGCAAACAAACTTCAATGCTACCGGCTTCTATTCTCAGGACGCAGATGTGACTAACCCGAGAGGTGTGATCGTCGCGTGTGGATGAAACTCACTTCTTCCTTGATTCACGATAAGCACAAAATTATGTTGAAACACTGCGAAAGGCAGATACAGAGCAAAGGCGGTCCTGGTTCGGGATTTTTTCGACGATTTCCATGCTCTTATCTCGAGCAGTATCTTGTTCACCGTGTTCAGGTCCAGGTTTAAGATTCAATAACTCATCTCCAAGACCTCGGATCCCCCAGATTGAAGCTTGACCAACGCTAAGAGGGACGTTCGAAAATTGTTCTTTGCAGTTTCCGGGGATCAAGGTTGCAATAACGAGCGAATGGGCGCGCTAAGCGTCCTTTCCCCAGCCAACATCCAAGAGACAACGGCAAGATGGACACGGTTACAGCAGGGATGTAGGCCGTTAGCGTCACAGATTGTTAAAATCCGGTCTTATGGTTTCTGGGGGCAAATCAAACCAAGGACAACATGGTGGTCAAGAGGCGACGTTTATTCGCGTTTCCCAATTTTCCACATGTCGTACCCCGGGCCAGTGTCGTTTCGCGCTTCTACCAATCAGTGTGTAAATCGGGCAGAGTCATGCCACACCTCTGCGACGCGTGCCCATGCCTCTCGGCCTCGGCCATGCCCGGGGTGCCCGGGTGGCTTGTGGTACTCGCTTTTGGCGGCGGGATGTCAGTGGAGGTTTTCCGGATCGTGATGTGAATGTCATGATTTATTCTCCTCCTAACGAATGCGAGTAGACACCGGGTAACTAGTTATTGGCTCGAGCCTCGTTTAATGAAAATCTTCTGATGAAGAATTCCGTCAAGCTCACCAGCAGGAACAACGCGATGTCAGCTGCCTTCCGAACCCGGAAAGCTTCTAGAAGACCAGCCCTTCGCTTGGCCCAAAGCGGCAGTTACATTCCTTCCCGCCGCCAAGCCTTGGAAGCCGCAATGTTCCCTCCCTTCTTGGCTGTCCTCGGTCGCTCCTGGTGATTAGTTATGTCTCCTTGGAAATCTCTCGTGATTGTGATTACCTCATGAAATTCATTCCCTGAAGCATCTCCATCAAGATACAAGGGAGAAACCTCGAGACCAGCTCATTATTATGGATTACTACGACCGCCGCTCTAGACGTGGTCTCAGATTTATTTCCTGTTCGGGCGGAGAGCTTCTTTCGTTTTTCTCCGACGAAATGCGCAGGGTTTCCCTTCGCCTGGCGTTTCTCACTTTTTCTCGGGGAAGTTTCGCCAATAAAAGGAAATCTACGTTTTTGTTTACTCCTGTCAGGCTACTAGAGGTCGCTTTAGGAATCATGGCTTGTGATGAAAACGACCAGTGGTGGCAGAATGCGTTGGTCAAGCCGCTCTCATGCACTCTTTGACCGCACTCAATCCCGCTCTCTCGCGCGGACGCCCAAGTGGCAAGTCAATAATAATTATGAAATCGCATATTTAGATTTCGATGTTCATTTAGCCTTCCGACTTAAGTGTGGTCTTGTCTGCTCATGGCCCACTTGGTCGTGTCTCTCGCAACGCTTATTGCAATAGTGGATCCCGCTGGGATTTCAATCCTCTTAAAAATCCTTTCAATGGCAGAAGAGAACGCACAGTGGTGATGGAAACATATCAAAATCACATGTGGGCGGAGGAATGAAGACAGCTATATAAGCGATCAAGAATCAACAACCAGCGCTTACTTTCCTTACACAACACCTCCGAGACAATTTCATGGTTGGGTTTTCAATCGACGGTCGTGATTGCCAGCCATCTTGACATGGGAAATACGAGTGAAGGTCAAAGGAACGCGTCACGACCAAACGAGATCGGACTGATGATTCGGAGAATAACACTGTCTTGCTTTGGCTGAAGGATGTGTCCCGAAATAACTAGTGGCGCGATTGGAAGTGGCCTTACCTTCCATCCAGTAAGCGATTGCTGTGGAAGAAAGCCCAATCATGCCAAACAAAGGATACCGTTCCTCTCTTTCCGGTCGTCTAATTTCCGGGAATTGTGGAAAGGACTGAAGATACCCGAACCCAAGGGTTCTTATTATCCGCACACAGGTGTCTGTTCACACATATTCTTTGTTGGGCACAACAAGTGCCTCACCGGGCCACGCGATATGCGTCTGGTTTCCGGCCATTCTAGAATATTCAAGCTTTCATGGTCTTTTCGGTCACGGGCCCTCCACTGTATGAAGACGACGCCATGCCTTATCTACGAGAAAAATTACTTCAAAAATCCTTCCATACGAACTGCGGGTACGCAGGAAATGAGATCGCATTTCGGACCGGTGAGTTCGAGTTCATTTTTCCTCGTTTTCCTTTATCTAACCCAAACAAGATGTACCTTGGCTTGAGATGATTCAAGCAAGGAAGACTCCCCCTAGCTGTGCTTAACACCGGGTAATTGGGCTTGAAGTCGTACCTCCCTGCTCGCTGATATTCATCGAGCCCTCAGTGGATGGCCCGGGTTTGGAAGGTAGCATGAATCAATTTCCTATTGTCCGGTCAACTGGAACCATTGGGTAGTTAGAGGTAATACTGCAGTACTCCATAGTATGCTGAATATATTATTGCCGCACAAGAGCTCAATTTTCAGCCCATTGAGCTTGTGAGGTTGTAAGCTTTTTACGTCTATATTAGCTCCTCTTATCGAAGATTTTCGGTTTCCGTTTCAGGTTGGGAGGGCCTCTCCCCGGAATGCCTGGCCTTCGTTACCAGTGCGTGCCCAGCAGTGGTATTAAAGTTAGGAATTTATTGAGGAAGGGTTAATGCATGTCAAGGTTACAACGCTAACGATGACAGGATTGGCATCTGTGCACAGGGGCCCCATGACTTGCCTGTCCGGAAGGTTTGTGAAGCAGCTGACAACTTTGGGGCTTCTTGGATTTTTTTGGCCTTCAACAGACTTGGGCGCGGGGGGAGCCCTAACGAAATAAGCTCGGGCCTCTTAGAACTCGAGCCCTGGAGAAGGTTCAACAAAGGACCACCAGAATCTTTCGAGAAGACATTGATGAGCCCCCGGTTCAGGCCCTCAAGGCTGAAATACATTTCGGAAATTCTTTGTTGTTCCGTTGCCTTGAGCCCACTGCTATCCACGGAAGCCTGATGGTCGACTGGCAATGCATTCGGCCTTTTGACTGCTGTTCGCTTGATATCCTTAGCTTGAATCTCTCCTGGAACTTCGACGAAAAAGAGTTCCACATGACATGTCTGACTTAGTTACTTCTTTGAGTTGGTACTCGGTTGGACTGCTTTTGCGGAGTCGCTCCTCTGATATTATAGGACGATATTTCGGTCATCTCCGAGCATCTAAATACCTACGCCTGACGATGCTTATTCTACTAGCTGGTTCCTTTTGCGGCCATGCTTTATGCGCCTCAAGGCCAGCCACAGAACCGCACAACCTTCCGAGTCGTTGAGAATATACGGCTTGTCTACTCTCGGTAATTTCTAACCGGCTCGAAAGAATTTGAGCCGCCGTGGGCTCTCATATATCCTGGTATAACCCGCTAGCGGGTACTTCTACCCTTACTGAGCAGCATTGCGGATTGTGTAACGGGCTATCCGGTGCTTGCAGTGTGACCCGACTAAGGAACAAAAGTGTCTAGTCTGCCGCTCCAGCTTCATTCACCACAACGGCTACCTGCACTCTCGGTTCAAGGGAAACCGCTTTGTGAGAGAAGCGGGAAGTGACAACACCCGCGATCTCATTGACGCAAAGCCGGATTTTATCCAGGGCACTCGTAGTAGACCGGATGAGGAAATCGGTCTACTAAGCCTGCAAGGGGCTAATTTGGAATGTCAATACCAGCAGGCGCTCACGCTGGCCTAGCGGACAGGAACCGGTAGCTTCTTCGACGGGCAATGGAAAAATTACCAAGCTCGTTCCCGACCCGGACGGGAAATTCTGCAGAACAATGGCTGCGAATACTCACGGCACGGCCGGCCTTTCGATAAAGCCGAGAAACAAGCCACCATCATGTTTTGCGGATGTGGCTGATATAAAGTCAAGGGGGTCGTGAAGTATGCAACTAAGTTCTGGCAATTAACGGTAGAGTCCACACATCCTGAACCAGAACAGAACCCCTGAGGCCAGGAACTCGGCGTGAGAATTACCCCGGAAACAACTTGAGGCACGTCAAATATCCGCGCGGCTTTCAGCGAGCCTTCGACTCGGGATCTACTTTGACCATAGGACTTTTCATCCAGATACTAGTTACAACATGAAATACAAGCTTCAAGAGTATGCTCTACATGAAGCATATAATATTGTCCCCTGACCTGCTATATACGGTGTCGAAGGCTCGTTCGACGTCTATGTATAGGAAACCTAAGCCGTCTCCGTTTATGCTGGACGGTTAAGCTACTGAGGCACGGAGCGTAGAAAATTTTTCCGGTGATAATTCCCCTTATCGTTCCAGCGGAAACAATAAGCCACAACAGCACTACAGCAACTGATAATATCTAGATAGCATAGGTTGGCAGGTTAGCGATCAATTGGATGGATTTGCGCATAAAGGCTGACTGGGAAACGAGCGTACGTACAGTTCCTACGACCTTAAAGAATTTTGATGGCATTACCTTGTATAGCAATACCGTGCCATTCGCATACACTCCTAAGGGAAAGACACTACCCCACCACCCGATTGTGAAAGGAAACCGTTTGCACCGGATTAAGGAGACGATGGCCACAAACAGCCATACACAACCGAACCCCCAGAGAACGAGCGCGACGACAAATCCGATGGATCTCAGCATATCTCCAGCTCCCTGCTCGAGCGTCTTGGTGATCGGAAACGTCCTTTTGGCCTGATTCCCAAGATTTAAAATGCTGCAATATCAAGATAAAGTTAGGATGATTCTCGGTGAGTTCGCCTTGCAGAGCAGAGGAAGACTCACGCATAGGCTCCTTGGCCCATAGGACCTAGTGGTAAACAAACGCTCACAATCACACTTTTTGGTGGGACCTTATGCAATGCTAATCGCTGAAAATAGATTCCTAGAATGGTGAAGGCAAGACAGATACCCATACCCCATAGAATATAACTGGCAATGATTGTCCAGAGCGCCATCTGAGGGTTCGGTAGGGCGGAAGCAACAACGGATCCTGTTGCTGCTGCGACAATGGTACTAATAACTGGCAACAGCCAAACAGCTGTTACAGACTGAAGTTCTATTTGCTTTCCTGGTATCATTCTTAGAAAGTCAGCAGTGGACGCGGATACTTTAGGCGTCTGGCTCACAGAAGAAATGGCAAAATCAGTGCGCAGAGTGCTGCTATTACTGAATCCGCAATCCAAAAGGCCCATGCGACAACTGTGACCCAAGACCCCCAAGCTGGTGCGCAGACAACGACCATCATGTTGATGATGGTTGAAAATCCCATGGGAAATGTTCCGATGAACATGGACTGAAACGGCTCGTCCAGCATCGCATTCCATATTTCCGGATACAAGGCGTATCGCAAAATAGTGATGAGCAGCGCAGAGACAAATATGAATACGTTCAATCCAAAAATCCCGACCGAAATCCAATACAGCCAAACCCCGTTCCACGGCAGGTCAAAAAGAAGGATAGATACTATGCCGGTGCCCATGGTCACCGTAAACCACCTACGAATCCATACATTTGTTAGCTACTTGATACCGACAGCTATTAACAGATAAAGCAGTTTAGGGAGTACTCGTACGAGGGTGTAAAATTGCGAACCACCTTTCGCCATCCTTTGTCTCGTTTGTCAGGACTCAAGCCTCCAACGGGCTGGAACTCCGGATCTACAATCGATGCATTTTCAAGTGGAGCATTGGTGCTGGGTGGTGGATATCCAGGGGGCCGGCCCCTTGACGAATGGATCCTCGAGAGATCGTCAAGCTCATGCATAGGGAGGCGGACAGAAAGACACGTAGAAGAAGAAAGACTGGAGGCCCAGCAATTTATGGGAACCACAATCGATCTTTTTATACAGAATAATCGGGTTCCTGCCAGAAATTATAAGTTTTATCTGAATTGCGTCACGACCCAAACTCAATCGTAGCTATCGGCGGGCCCGCGGAGAATTTCCCTTTCGGATCAAGAAATAGTGGATCACATCGGAATGTCGGAAAAACAACGGAGAAACAGGAGAAACCAGCAATCAAGTATAACATTGGAGCATATATATTATTTTATATGACACGAGGTAGTGGTTCAATCTCGGGGTCCAAAAAGAGCCTTGGTTGTATCATATGTATATTTCAGATCCAAATGCCAGTAGTTCGCGGTAGTCGCCTTTGCCACAAGCCATGCTTCATCCAGAGCTTCAACAACATCTGGAGGTAATGGGCCTTTTTTAATATCGTCTAGATTCTCTTTCAGCTGCTTTAGGCTACTAACGCCGATGATGATGCCGTCGTCGCCACCGTCTTTGATATTCAAAGCGGAATGATGGCAAACCCAGCGCAGTGCAATTTCAACAAGTGTAAGGTTGTGTTTCTGAGCAGCCGGTTCGATGATCCTGAGAGCATCAAAAGTAGCATCCTTGAAGTAACGACCTCGGTACAAATTGCCCGTTCTCCCGTCCACGTTGCTATAGCGGCCTTCGGTAGGAATCTCAGCCGTCTTGTACTTACCCGAGAGAATTCCACCTGCAAGAGGATTGTAAACAACGACATCCATCCCATATTTCTTGCAGCAAGGGATCAGTTCGGGTTCGATCGATCGGGCTGATATTATTGTGTTAGCGAGCAGTAAATCAACTAGCTTTGAAAGTCCCTCTTACTGATCGCATTGTACATTGCCTGATAGATTGTAGGCCGCACCCACCCGCGTTCATTGCACATAGTGACAATCTCCGCAACCTCAAATGCTGTGAAGTTACTCAGGCCCAGTCGAACAAACTTGCCTTCCTTGTGCAGCTGGTTGACGGTTTCCAAGGGCTCTGAAAATGGGATCGAGCGATCAGCAGCGTGAAGATAGAAGATTTCTACACAGTCAGTTCCAAGTTCCTTCAATGAGGTCTCTAGATTTTTCCGGATGACTTCAGCTTTATGGTCGCCTGGTTGGTGCGGATACCATTTCGTAGCGATTTGAAAGCCTCGTTCTGACCAGCCAGCCTTCTTGGTGAACGCTTCTTGTTGGCCGCCGACGTATATTCGTGCAGTGTCGAGTTCATAGTGGCCGTTGGCGGAAAAGTAGTCCAAGCACTCTTTGAAATCATCGACGGAAGTTACTCGTGCGCCTTCGCTCGCATCAGGGCCAAAGGTCATCAACCCAAGGATGACTCGCGGGCCAGTCTTAGGAACAACAAGTGGCATTTTGAGAAAGATCTAGAGTGAGTAGGGAGTAGTTGCGGAGTAATAGCAATAGCACAGCATGGTAGCATGGATCCTAGAACTTGGTCGGCTTTGAAATTAGGAGGTGAGGACGGAGTAACTAGCCGAGGTTAACTCAGGGAGCGGGTAACTAACTAACCAACTATTATTACCTAGCCAACAAAGTCAAACAGGTCAAGGCAACGAAGAGAGGAGCGGTTTCAATTCCCTCGTGTTTTAGTATTCCATACGATATGCTGAGGTGCCTGCTCGATATTCTCATCGCGCTCTTGCTAGGTCAATATCATCTCGTATATTCTCCGAAACAGAAAATCAATATGATAGTGTATCAAATTACTGATTTAACACTTTTAGTAGAAGTGCATTTTGCACTGTATGTATGTACACGCACTGTAATTTGAGATACATGTAAGGATTGGATTTACCATCTGAAAGCGATCAATCCATATAGATTGTGTGGCAAGATGATCTGCTTCTGATATTTGAGTATGAAAAAGATAATAGTGATTGTAGCAAATGGGGCCTGATTGTTCAGCTCATCAAGATATCCAGTTCACCAAGATATCCAGCCCACCAAGATATTCAGTTCATCAAGATACTACAAACGGGCAACCGTGCCCCAATCAGCCTCTCCACCAGTCTGTGAGAAACCCATCTTAAATGGTTAGATTCCCAGAAACAGGACCTTTCGTTTCAAGCTCAGCTTTACAGCCCAGTTGTTTTTGAGCAGTTGATTTCCAATAGAGATAAATGTCAATCACTTCCAAGTCCTTTCATTAACCATGGGTCAAATAGAATTTCGTTAGCTGTAGGCCGCTCCTCTGGTAACCATTGTAGGATCCGCCGGAGGAATTTTAAAAAGCCTTCTTTATCCTCTCCTTTGATTTTGTCTGCAAGATCTTCTAGTGAGTGACTGGGGATTGGGGCGGGACCTCTCCAGTTCCCTTCCGGGAGAAATGTTGTCAGTGGATACACCTTCGAGTGGTGGAAAATTTCTAACATACCGTGTTCATCCCACCAAGCGCGGCCTATTTTGCTTTGTTCTAGAAATTTCTTGGGGGGGGGACCCATGATAGCGATCATTTCAGCAAGATGAATAGAGTCATCGAGCAGTCCGTCGCTATTCCTGGCTTTAAACAGAGTAGTGTTCGAAACGAGATCCCACAACTGTAGGAAAAAGTGAGCGTTATATATGGCTTATGCTGGGTATCAATACTCACCACCATACCCACACTCCAAACGTCAATCTTAGTATCCCATGGCAACCGCAACACGATTTCGGGCGCCCTATAAACATCTGGCATTACATCCTCCCATGGGAACTTCTCCTCCTCTGCAAAAATATGAGCCTCCCCGAAGTCAGTAATAAGAGGAAATCGCTCTGTAAGCGGAATCCTTCGGCTCATATAGATAGTGCGATCGTCGAGGATTTTTCTAGGCCCTGGTGTTTGTAACTCAGCGTTTTCGAATGTTGTGAATACGGCGGGATTATCAATATCTATAAGCAAGTTCCGAGCTTGCAAGTCTATTGATAGTTTAAAACTGCCCAGTAACACATATTAGAGGCATCACAGAGCTTACCTGTATGCCTATTCTTGCTTGGTGTAGAAAGTCCAAGGACGCTAAGATCTGTCGCAAAGAGCTCTTTATTGCCTCTATTCTAAAAGTTCTTGAAGGTATGAAATCGAGGATTTGATTCAGACTCAGCCCAAGAGGTTGGTGAACTAGACAAATATGTTTTCCGTGCGGACCCTCCAGCTCAAATGAATCGTACAACTTTCGGTGTAGATCCCTGGCCAGAATACCCTCGGCCATGGGGTAAATGGACTCAAGATACTTGTACACATCAAGTTCATTGTTTGGTTTGTCAGTATGGTTGACGCAGATCTTCAATACGACATGTCTGCGCTTCCTAGTCAATAGTAGGGTAGGTTAGACGGACTCAGAACGAAAGGCCAATGGGCACGTACTCGAAGTCACGAGAGAGCCAAACTGTAGATGAGCTCCCATAACCTAATTTGCCGACGATCTGATATCTATTTTGAAAAATCTGACCAATTTTAGCCGGGTAGTAACCTTCGGGGCTGTAGGTTGGAAGTCTCTCTTCCTCAATGGGCTTGGAAGCATCAATTTCTTCAAAGCCGGTAGTGGGAAAGATTAAAGGCGATGTGATGGTTGAGGCCATCACTTGAATTGGGCGTGATTGTATAGCGGCACGATGAGAGTGGTAGTTGAAGATAGGCGATGACGATAATCGGACTCGACGTAGGAGCAAAAGTGGAGATGCCATTCTGAAGGAGGGTTTTGAGAACGCAGCCATATTTTGGTTATTGTATTTCATGGTGTCATACCATGCTAACCATACGAAGTCGATCTAGAGCCGCGCCCGTTGGCCCTAGACATTTCCAATAACCCTTTCAAACCTGACAAATACTTGAAAGGGAAAAAATGAAGTTCTGCTCCCAACATTTTCAACTCAGGCACTTGGCTCTAATTGGTGCATTTGCTATATCAAGGTTTGCCAAGAGTATATTCGGGCCGATCCTCCCTTCCGGGTTCTCTTCGCCCCACTCTAGTTATTATCGGAGTATCAAATATATACATGTTGCAGTACGAAAATACATTAGGGACGCTACGCGTGTTCTGATTGGTCGGCCGGTTTACCCCATCAAAATTGTCCGCCGCGGCGAAGCGTAAGCGGAGCGCGGCGCCCTATTGACTCTAGATTTGAACAGTGATTTGAACAGTGAATTGAACGGCAAACTGAACAGCAGGTTGAGCAGTGTATTGATTGAGGCGCCACGCGAAGCGTGGCGTTATGGACAGTCTTGTGTACAGTACATACATACGGAGTAGTTACAGGATGGACTCTGTACTTGCTGTTTGCGCTGCCATTCTGATAATCTAACTCGGTACCCATGATCCCGACAATAATACGTTGAGGTATACTAGATATAGTGAGACGAAAGCTATGGTGCGGTATCACCAGGATTGGAAGACGACCGTCTGGTTATAAACCGAAAACATTTGAGACAACATGAAAGGTCCGGCGCTAACAAGGTCCCAACCTGCACAACGAACATCCATACAGCAGTCATATCGGTAGGCGACTCGATGTCGTTGGCAGACACGAGGAGTTCCGTCCACAAAATAAGCGGCCAGGTGAGAAACAACATGACAGCAATACCAGGGAGAATCGCAAGGTATTTCCAGTACCACCGTAGATCTTTTTCCGTGACCCGTGAGTTCTCAAGAGCTAGTCTGAATGCTAGGCCAATAGAGCCAATAGCAAAAAATGTATCAAATATCTGCCAGAGCAGGATGAATTTGTGCCACCCAGGATTCAGTGTTCGCCAGCCAAAGAAGAAAAAACGATATGAACCGAAGCCCTCCCGTGGGAGTGTTTTCCAGCATATCCAAGCACTGATGGTGTTCAGTATCATAACTCCGGCTGTTCCGGCGCTAAGAATGATGGCCATGGCGAGATTACCTGCCGAAACTCCCCCAAGATATGCGATAGCGTTTATCGTATTGAAGTGAACGGGTAGCAAGGACAGGGCATGCAGCTGGTTTGTTCGGATCGACTGATACCATTTAATTTGAGTATACCAGTTATAGGCGAGAAATCCAAGATTGTTGGGAGAATTGCTTCCCAATCCAGAGACGAACTGTGCGGGTGCTAACATCAAACTCGTATAGAGGAGCAGTCGGTTGGTCAGACTGAACCCATCAACCGCCGGCGGCATGGTCATCTTGGGCTTTCACTACGCGGTTAACTGGTGTTAGTGTGAACAAATTCCGGTCTAGTGGGATAAGGGAATTTACCTAAATGCAATCCGTGATGAGTCTGATTTTCTCTGACACTGGCGAGATTGCGTAGCTGGATGGTTTTTGGTTTCGGAAGGTGGCAGCCTTGCTACTTATATTTTTCTGGGTGATGGGCGGCTACGCAGTTGTATGTAGGTATCCCTGTTGACTGCGCCCCTCCATCTATCCAAATAGGCCGGAGATTCTTTATTCGACCCATCCCACGAGCATCTAAGAATATTGAAGTTTAGCATCACACATTGATAACTAGATGGCCCTTGGACGAATAGAGAGCTTAATTCGATGTTAATGAATGATTCGTTCTGACGTGTTAAACAGCGTAGAGACTTGGATGAGATTAGAATTTTGATTTTTTGAATGACAAGAGTTGCAAATGTGTTGAAATTTCACTATTTTAAGTGAGAGCCATTATTAGAAGCCATAGTTTGACATTTTGCCTTGTGCTTTTTGAAGTTAGCAACCTGACATGTCCGCCCGCAGTACTTAACGGCTTTACACCTCCCACACGTCATCAACGGTACGGAGTCATCTGCGCAATTTGCGCATTGCGTCAAATTCGTGTCATTTCCACCTCCACTTTTCACTGCTGCTAGCATATCCTCTGCCTTTTTCCTCGCCATTGTTAAGACTCGCTGCTCTCCCAGGCTGACATGCGCCGCCGCCCATGAATTGCTCCCTGGAGTATAGACACCCTCAACAACTTGTTTCTCTAGAGTTTCCATCTGAGTTGCGAAATTATTCAGAATCTCACAGAACGATTCTATCAGAGACTCCAGCACTTGCACTTCGTTCGAATCGCTGATTTTTCTGTATTTAGGGTCGATTTGCTGAAGCGCTATGGCGGCAAGGTCGGATTCGTCCGATCGTTGGATACGAAGATATTGAAGGACAGTTTTTGGTAGAGGATCGGTGAGAGTAAGTGTGATGGTAGAGGACGAATCGAGCCCGCCCGATGTCCATAGCGTATGCTTTTGTTCAAAAAATGGGGCCATCGGGTGAGTTTCGAGAACAAGGTCATAGCTGTCGTTAGGGTTATCAGGGACGACGAATCCATAAAGACGCAAAAGACGATTATTTGGAATACTTCCGTAATAAATAAACACCTAAATGAATACTTTTTCAGAGAAATGCAAACTATATTGTTAATGACGCAAAGCGAACATACCTGATCCTCAGGTTCATAATCTTTTCCTGCAAGGATAGAGAGGTTTCCAGACGAGAGATCGTAGGCATGACATTGTTTGACCTCGGGCGAGTGGTTCAACATATCCGCAAAGGGTGCCATAACCCGAATTTGTTTTCCATCAGGCAGGGTGAAATCCATCGCACGACTCCACACAGTGCAAAGAGCCCATTTGTACTAAAAACGCGGAAAAAGAAGCGTTAGAAGACAGTTCGCACCATGCTCCACGAGCACATAATACCTACATCCTCGATGGTGAATTTGCCGAGCGGGAAAAGATCATAATTTTGGATAAATACTCGTTTGACCAATTCCCTGAAATCATCCTCTATGCATTGTTCGAGCCGCTTTGTAATGGCGTATAGTGAGGTTCCAGCGCAGACATCTAATTCCTCCTCCGTAAAGAATATACTTGAAGAGTAGGTCTCCGGTAGCGCCGCTAAATGGGCACGTAGGCCATCGTATCCTGACTCGCGCGATCGGACAAATAGGAAATACGTAGCTAAAGTGTCATCGACGGATAGAGGTGGTTGCACGGAGCGAAGGACCGGCCCAAGAAGGGAATTAGTATATGCGTGCTCGACTGTCCAGAGAATCTCAGATGGAATAGTGAGGATGGTTTCGCCTTCCTTGAAACGCCGCAGCGTTTTTACACCCCGCCCGCCAATGGGGAAACTGGCAAGCTCCACGGCGTCTAGGCCTGTCGCTCCTGATTTGTTCAGCCAGTCTTCCATGGGATCATTTAGAGAAGGTTGAAGAAACAACAGATGAAATCTTAGCTTTTCTGTTGAGGGGTTCGAAGCTTTTCAGTCATCAGAGTTGGAACATTGGAAACCCCGCTAACTAACGAGTTGACTAACTAACTAGTTAACTATGCCAAGAGGCTGATTAAACTTGGGCAGTTGCGGCCCGCACCGGAGCCGAAATAATATGGCGGACTACCCTTGGAAGTTACGCAGGATTCGAAGTCAAGCATTCAGGTTCCAATATATACTGCACATGGGATAGGAATCTCGTCGAGTTACCGGCATGGACTACGGTATACTTCACTGAATGCCAAAATAACCGAATTCGCCATCCAAGCACCATGTCTGGCTCGGATATTGTCTCCACATTGAACCTCCTTATCAAGTTGGGGCAAGAGATCAAGACCCGACTCGACTCATTCAATCAAGCTGCCGAAGACCTTCAGCTGATGACCACCAGCCTTATACTCCTGTTGAAGGTTTTTGAGAATCCCGTGAACGAAGATATCATTAGGAGCAATATTTTAGAGTTTGTGAATATTCTGGATATCCTACAAGGCATTGCGCAAACGTGCACGAAATGTGCGAAAGCTCTGGATATCAATCTTTCTGATACTGAAGCTGCGAGTGGAAATACGGCTTCACGTGGCAGAAATTTTATTCAAAGAATGCGGGTTTTCAACAAGATTCCTGACTTGCTAGCTGAAATTAAACGCAAAGCAGAACAGCTTCAAAAGGTATACAGCGCAGTGTCGGTTGCAATCCTCAATGATATTAGGGAGCAAAAAGAGCAGACAAGTGTAAAAGAGACTATTGAGTCCACCGTCGTTGTGAAAGAGCGGATATTCCGTGAGAACACGCTCGAATTCGACTTCAGGACTGATTTTGTTAATATTGACCAAATGGTGGGAAACCTCTTGAAGGAATGCGAATACCTTCATGCAAGACTTCAGGAGGCTACTTTATTCCCTGACAAGTCGGCTGTTAAAGAATACCAAACGCAGAACCCAGAGGGGGCTTCATTCTGGAAGGATCGATTTCAGAAAGATGAACTCAGCGCCTCGTCCCTTCGCTACGAGGTATGATATAATGCTCCTGAAAGTCCAGCTACTCCCTTCGCTCGCATCATGCTCACGTATCACATTTTGGGCAGGCTTTGTACGTTTCTTGGGCGCGCTTCGTACATGAGGTAGAAACGTCTTTCATTCTTCAGAAGGTGCCGACCGGGAGATTTGGAACCGAAGATATCGACATCCTCCGTGTGCTAGGATCTCGCTACCGAATTGATAATAGTGGCACACGTTGTCTTTCTACCATCCGGCCTCTGTGGCTTCCCGCTCTTCAGTCTGCTCTTGATCCGCTGCACAAGGGCTACGTTAAGCCCCAGGATTATTTCAGTCTTCTTCGCGATTTCTCCTTATCCGAGACACTTAAAAGATTGGTCTTCGAAAGCGCTGGATATGGTACACTTGTTGAATGCGAAAGATCATCAGCTGATCTTCCCTTTCCAGTCGCAATTGAGAGTCCTTCCGATCATGTCGGTTGGACCACCGCTCAAATTGTAGCCGTTCCAACATCTGATGAGCTTGGAATTGTTACAGAGCGGGATGCTATAGAATCAAGCAGCGAGCGGCTTATTGCTCATTTCAATGGTACTGTTCAGAACATTCATGTTTATGTTCGGTACCTTCAGACTGGTCAAATCGAGCGAAAGAATCTCTTCAAGCAAGTCCGGCCGGTGGGCGGCATTTGCATCGGCGCTGCATTGTCTATCAGGTATGAGCTGGAATCAGGTGGTCATGCCTGGAGCCATGATGCTCACATCACTGAGTTCAAGGCATGTTATGGAGGACAATATGTTATCACAGCTAGCATGGGGTCAAACTTTATTGCGTTTTCCACGAGGCCACTCAAAAGTTCATTCGATCAGATGTTACACGACGACGGCAACTCGTCGAGTTCCACCACACTGGAGTTTGAATGTGCGCTTCTGGGCCCATCAAGGACGTTTAATAATCCACCGAAAGTTGGCGAAAAAATTCAGGTATGGCCAATTTCTTCTGAGTAATGTGCGTTATATTTGTCGGATCGTAATCTCATTCCAAGTTTTGATCAGGTCGAACACGACGGGTTCTGGTACGATTCCAAAGTCACAGTGGTGCAGGGTGACGAGATAGAGTATACCGACTGGAATCCTTTACCGGAGCAAATCCCGATCAACGATGCAGAGCCGGAGGACGAGGATGATGATAATTTTTTCTTCAGTGAAGAGCAGTTGACACAACTTGGAAAGGGAACGCGGCGGCTGTGGCGACCGTGGCTGAAAAACCTAAGAAATTCCAATGTTCGTCCTTACCGCTGCTTCCATATTGGGGATTCCATCGAAGCGCCTGTGATGTACCCTGATTTCCGATTCCACTACCATGTTACCGACGAATCACAGCTATACCTTCCTGCGCGGATTGTTGACATTCAGGGTGACAAATATGTGATCGAATTCAGTCCGGCGCTGTCAGCTCATGAGTGGTGGCCAGGACGAATGGTTAAGGGGGAAGAAATAGAGCTAGTCCCTGGATCAGGTATAAAGGTAGAAAACCCGTTCGACTTTAATCGTCTGGTAGTTAGCATGGATCAGGTGCGTCCTTGGGCAGCAAGGTCACAACCAGTATTGGGTGTTCAGTCAGCAAAGCCTTCTGCATGGAGTCCATTTCAGGGCGTACATCTTCATAATCTCGAGGATCTCCTAGAGCGCAGTCTCTGGGGGGAGAAGAGTTCATGAAAGCAGTATGGACCTAGAACTTTGATTTGTTGACTAATCATGGCACTTAGTAAGCAGCTTACTTTATCGAATTTAGATACATACATTTGATCCTATTTACTGCTTTGGAAAATTACAAAGGACAAAGCCCTAAAAAAATGAATCAAAGAATCTGCTGGGTATGGGCGCTGTAAGTATACTCCGTACGGAGTAGTTACGCTGGAAACGAAGTCCGGATAACTCCCGTCGTTACTGGGGAGGACGTCAGCCTGCAGGCCGATGAATCTCATGCAGGTGCCATTCAGCCGGTCGCTGTCACTCGTACCCGGATTAGGCTTAGCGTGGCTGTCTTCTGTCGCCCCCCTGAATTCGCCGCAGTTGCGATTCGAATGACGTTGGAAGTTACCACGTTCTCTATTGACTATTCAGGAAAAGGGAAAGAAATCTCTTCCGTCTCTCTGTTCACGAATATCTTTCTCAACATATAAACCAATTGCTCTCTCTATCTTTGTTCTTTCGGCATTCTCTGCCTGTCAAGTTTTTTGGAAAGCCTAACGGTGTCTGTGTTCCACATTAAACTTTTAGAACACACGTGTGACTGTTATTAAATTCGAGATCGCCTCAACCAATCTACGGTTGCCAACATCCTTGACCAGACAGCGGTCCATGATGTTAAGTTATTAACAAATGTTGTGAGCTCCTCGGGCTGAATTAGAGCGCCATTCTGGCCTTTCTTTTTCCTCCATCGCTCAATTGTCGGTTATTTGAACTCAGAGAAAGGCGGTGTGACCGTGACCTCCGTATGGATGACATAGGTTCCCGACCTGAGAGTGATAAAGGCAACGGTTCCAGCGACGGGTCCAAGAGTTCCCCTCCCGGTCGAAAATCAAAATTTTTACATAAACGACACCCCTCTGGCCAAGCAGAAGACTTGAGACTACCGGCGGCACCATCCGGTAATACAAAGAAACGGGTGGAATTCGGCGGTGAATCTCGAGGCGGTGGCCCAGAGAGCTCGCGTGGTGCTGGCGCTCCGCGAAGCACGGGTGTTGATAAAGATTCGGAAGCGGATACATCGGACGACGACGCCATGTCTCGACCAACGACCCGGCCGACTGAAAGCCGCAGTCACGTACCGCTGCTCAAAGATGAGCGCCGTGGCCGACAGCAGAGTCCAAATTTCAGCAGGTCGCAAAGCGGAATATCTGGGATTAGCAGGAGATCTTCGATGAGGAGTAAGACTCCAGATTACTCGAAAAATGCTACAACTCGAAGATATGCTATCGCCGGTGTCTTTCTCCTCTTGAGCTTGGTAAGCTTTACCGTACAAACGCAGACGGCTGTCTATATTCAACAGGAGCTTGGGTGGAATAAGCCCTACTGCATGCTGTAAGTCGTGGTCATGAATGCCCACGCGGCTGTTTTTGCTGTTTTTGCTTTTCTTATGTCTCAGAGTTTTAATCATTCTTCTTGAAACACAGCTACATGACCCATGGTTCCTGGGTTTTCCTCTGGCCAGTCCAGCTTATTTTCCTTCGAATCCAGAAAAGACATTTGTCATGGGCTGCGTTCTGGCGCCGGCATGTCCAGCTTCTTCGATCTACAGCGCAAATGGTGGAATCCCAAGAACTCCACCTTTCCAACCGTGCCTCGCAGAAAAACCCGGTTCCGTATATTCTGAAAACGATTGCCTGTATAACGACTGCCCTCACAATTGCAGGAGGATCCTGGTACATTGCAGTCGACTTGACAACCGGCAGCGATTTGACCGCGATATATAATTGTTCAGCCTTCTTCGCCTATGCATTTTCCATCTGGATATTAAACGATAGATTACGGGCGGATAAGGTCTTTTCGGTTTTTATCGCTATCATCGGTGTGGTAATTGTCGCATATGGCGGTGGCAGTTCGACTGGTGTTCCACCGACCGAGTCCGAAGCCAATAAGGCCTCAAATCGGGCACTAGGTAATATTATCATAGGTATTGGCAGTGTCCTCTACGGATTATATGAGGTCCTGTATAAGAAGTTGGCTTGTCCTCCCGACGATACCAGCCCAGGCCGAGGGGTCATTTTCGCCAATACCATTGGAAGCTTGATAGGAACATTTACAATCCTGGTTCTCTGGATTCCGCTGCCGATCCTCCATGTTCTTGGGTGGGAAAAGTTTGAATGGCCCCAAGGCCAAACGGCATGGCTTTTAGTCATTTCTACCCTCTCAAATGCTAGTATGTGTCCCGCGGGATCCGAAGAATTCCCCTTTTGTTCAAAATACTGATCGATACTACTAGCATTTTCCGGCTCTTTTCTCGTTTTGATATCGCTGACTTCCCCCGTACTCTCGTCGGTCGCGGCCCTCATGACAATTTTTATTGTTGCCATGGTAGATTGGAAAATAAACGGCAAGTCATTTAAGGGATCAACTGTCGCTGGTGGTATTCTTATCATAATTGCGTTCATTTTACTGTCCTGGAGCACCTTCCGCGAAATGAGTCAAGACAGACGGCGAAGATTAGAAGAAGATGGCCCCGATTCCGAGAGTGAGGACTAAAAATTCTCTCTTCATTAATAGGGTATAGATATTTCGATATTATCCCGCACCAAAAAGCCAAAAAAAAAAAAAAAAAAGGGAAAGGAAAGGGAAAGAAAAATCGACGTGGATAGATGACCTAAGTGTCATATCCCGCAAGCATATATTACATATACGGAGTATACAACGTCTGACAACCTTGAGTCCCGTCATTCGGTTTGGTGGCTTCCTGCTTTTACGATAAGAAGGTGCATTTACATAGAGTTCTGGGATGGGATTGGATCCTGTACTTTTACATTTTTATCATTAGTTTCGTTATTCTCCAGCATCATGCTGTGAAGTTAATGGGAAA
Source organism: Nannizziopsis barbatae (assembly GCA_014964245.1). Classification (NCBI taxonomy): domain Eukaryota; kingdom Fungi; phylum Ascomycota; class Eurotiomycetes; order Onygenales; family Nannizziopsiaceae; genus Nannizziopsis; species Nannizziopsis barbatae. Next base: position 3,930,798 of record JACVYH010000003.1, read on the forward strand.
CAGTCACTTGACAATTTCGAAACACAATTGGGGTCATGATGTAAATGTGCATGCACGTGTGGATTATTAAACATGGTCTTCTGATGAGGTTTTGCATTTATATTGGATGCTGTATATATCTAATCATGCTACCTTGGGCCGAGTTTTTCTAATGCTCGAGGGCCTTGTTCTTGCCATTCCTGTTTCGATATCCACATATTGTCCTTATCCGCTAGCTGTTGTTCAGGAACAAAAGTCAGCAACTGCATTTTGTCTCTATAGAAATGATTTTCATGGGATAAGGCTTACCAGATTTGCAAGTACGGCTCCGCCAAGGAATACCATATGCCGCCTTCGGGGAGGATCTTCGATGCGAACCTTGAATTTCTGTGATGGCAAATGATCAGCACTGAACAAGGGGAAAACGATGAGAGGGGAATGTTGTGCCTCACATTTAGTCTCTCGGGGTTTCCGCCCAATACCCTTGTAAGCCATAGTTGTTTTAACTCCTTCTCCAACCGAGATGGAAGTCCCGGGTACATGCTGCTTCCACCACTAAGAACGATAGCCTTATATAAACTGCTCCGAACGTCAACATCTGCGGCTTGGATCGTGTTAAATAGGAATTCCGCTATTCCCGGCTGTTCTACATCGACCAAGTGTGGTTGGAACAAGCATTCAGGGGCCTCGAATCGCTCGCTTCCAACCCGAATCACTCGTCCATCTGGGAGGGTGTATGACTCGACGAGAACTGTGGTATCTTCCGATAGTCGTTTATCAAGCTCTAAGTCGTAAGAAACATAGCAAAGTTTCTCTTTGATCTGTCGAACTGTTTCGAAGTCGGCGGTTCTATTAAGAGCATATCCCCGTCTGAGAAGAAGTGCGATGAGGTTGCGAGTGACGTCTCGGCCCGCGACATCTAGGCGGCGGGTCAAGTGATTGAGAACCGTGGATTCGTAGACGGGTACGATATGTGTTACGCCATCGCCTGAGTCGACCACGACGCCGCTGCTTAAACCTGTTGGTAATGAGTCCATGCATCAGCAACCTGAAACCATTTTCTTCATAAATGGCTCCTTACCTTGAGCATAGAGCGCCAAAACAGCTTGAATGGCCACATATACTCCACCAAAATTATAGTTTTCGAACATGACCTCGCACATCTGCTCTCGGTTCTTTAGTGGATTCATCGGCGGTTCGGTGAGTAGAATCTTTCGTCCGTCGCCTTTCTCGAATCCCAATTTCTTGAACGTGAAGTCCCACAGGTGTTGCATGTCTTCCCAGTTCCTCACGATTCCATTTTCCATCTAATTGTTTGACGGTCATGTTAGCTCCACTCCACAGCGGTAACGGACGCTGTGGTAAACAAACAGCCCGCGCAGGAAGGACCTTCCGAATACACGTACAGGGTAGCTAATTTGAAGCATAGACCTGGCAGCAGCGGCTTCATCTCCACACATAATATCTTTGACCACGATGTCACCCGCCTGTTCTTCAGACCGGAGTATAGGCCGCCCCACTATTGAGGGGAATTGGTGCTCGGGAAAGTTCTGTATGCGCGAAAGTAATTTTGATCAGTGCGACTCTTTATATTGTACTAGTAGATAATATCTGTACCTGTCCGGCATATCCGACTTTGAGAAACCCCGTTCCTCCATCGAGAACTGCAATTGACAGGGAACTAGTCAGCAACGTAAACGCATTATGCTGGTGGACTGGTCCATACCAATCGGAGGCTCGGCTGCCATTATGTGAAATTGTGAATGAGTAAAAGTTATGAAATGCCTTTTCAAGTCAATGGCTGGCAAAAGGAGTAAGGACAAAGACTATGGTACGGAGAAATCGTGTCAAGCTGCCTGGTGTTTACGGAGCACGGCGAAGCGGAAGTGACGATGGGTCGCCCAAAGGGGCTTAGTCAGTGAGTGGGAAACGAAATCTTATGAGCTCAACGCAATATCCTATCTCAAACTAACTCCCTGGCAGCGGGAGCGAGTATTCGCTGCAAATGAATGCACCAAAGTATATACAACAAAGTTCATCAGAGCGAAGAGAAAAGAGCGACAGAAAGCCCCGAGATATGTATTGAAGCGAGTGAAACAGTAAAACCCAGACTTCAACCTGTTTTCAGATCAAATGCCACCAGTTGCAATGCAAGACAACCAAAACGATTCCTTTTTCAGCACCATGCTTTGCTGCGAGAATGCACAAGATATCTCCCCAATAACAAAAATATCCCTATATGTAGAAAGCCGCCGAAAGAAGTAATATGTAGCGAGTATCAAGTCAAGTAAATTAACAAACGCCCAATATCCATGCTCAAATATGCTCCATTAAGGGAAGGTAGCTAGGTAGCACCATTAGTGGCGGTGTCCCAAGGACCTGTTTTCACACGACATGTATCAACCAAGTGAGGGTAATGTTTCGCGAACGCAGGCCCGAGGGACCAGTTATTGAGATTCCTTAGGTGACTCTCAAAGACCGGATTAATCACATATTCATCGGAGTTCGGAATAGCAAGAAGAGTGTCCGAGTCTGCGTAGGGCCAATTGATGCTGAGAGTAGTTGTATAGGGTATGAACCAGTTGCTAAAATCGTAATCGCTATAGGTAGCGATCATTCTATCGCGCATGCGGGGCCACGGTAAATAATCCATCCAGGCAGGGTGCGGCGTGACAAGCTGTGCAGTCCTAGGCGTAATCCACTCAGGGAGACGGTCGTAGTTTTCTCGCGTTGGATATATTTGCCAACGCATGAGTAGGAACATAACGTAGACGACAGCGACTTTTTCGGGAAGATCTCTAATGTCGGGAAATTTACTGATGATGTCCGTGAATACCTTGGACAGTGGATGAGAGTTGTAGTCTTTATCTGGATTTAGGAGAGATGAGACGCTGGGGTAAGGGGGGCCGACGAGGTGGCCTTTCGAAACGCCGTCGGCGGCTTCTCGCTGACGGCTGCGGAGGAAATTGAGAAGGATGCTATCAAGCGGACATGTCGGTTCAATGTTGCGGACGGGTATAACAAAGGGTGGTAAAGATGTATCGAACATTGGAGCAGGGACTGATATATGATGCGAATGACGGGCCTGAAACTCGTTGGACGGAGATGAAGCGTTGAGCCGTAGTTCATGAACCTTGGAACCCAATTGTGAGGAGTCAACGAGGAAATTGAAGCCGAGTTTCTCGCCCGAGCCGGAAAATTCCAAGCCATGAATGAGGTTGCGTTTTTGGAAGTCAAAGGCTTGGCAGGAAGGAAGTCCGTGATCATTGAATTGCAATGTGGAGGAAGCCGGCATGATCGCAGGCTTCATACCTTGCTGTAGGTGGTTGGAAAGCGACGGAGAGGGGCTGTTAAAGCCTCGAGGCGAATCGGCATAGCCTGCAGCAGCCCCTATCGATTCATGGCTAGCCGGTGTTCTTACGGAGTGATCGACCGTCTGCGCAGTTGACCCGCGTCTCTGCGATGAGGTATCAGATTGAGGGCCGGGAGGGTTCGGGTCAACGTGTGCTGCCCACATCACTAGAGGATCGGGCGTTCGTGAATCATTGGGAACTCCATTGCTCAATGACCCTGGCGCATTGATGCCGCCGAGACCGGTGGAATTTAGGATCGGATGAAGAATGGCCATAACGGACCCCAGTCGCCTTCGAATCTCTTCATTTTCTGCCTGTATTGCCTGCTTCTGCCGCATTGCTTCCTTCAGCTCCTGATAAGGCTGCTGGGAAGTAAGATCTTGGACCCTTCTCTCCAGCGCTTCGATCTGTGTCTTTGTCCGCTTGCGAATAGCCCGCTGGGCCTCTCTATCGTTTGCACGCTTCTTCGCTAGCTGTTCCGGGGTGAGGTTTGCGACTCCGCGGGACGCTACGTTGACTTTTCTCTTTTTTCCGGCGAGCGAGCCGGCCGTAGGCTCTAAGGGCGGCGATTCGGGACTCCGCTTAAAGTCGGGGGAGGCATTGAGGTGTCGAATCTGGGGAGAAAAATCCGAGCCCGGACTGCCGGCGGAAACAAGGGAAGCGGTATCCATGGTGATAAACAGCGAGCTTGATCACCTCCACCGGGAGAACGGTGGCCAGGTGATGAAGTCGCAAAAAGGCAATTTGGGCGATTTGGGCGGCGGACAATTGTGGTTCGTGTTTCAGCGGTCACGACAGGGGCAAAGCTGAGCGATTGGTTTCTTCTTCCTTTCTTTCTTTGTTTTTCTTTGGGTGTTGATATATGTAGTTTAATGTATGAGGGTTCCTCGAGGTACGAGGTGACACGGAGGAACTCAGCGATGGAGGTCTCGACGGGCAGTAGCGGGATCCCAACCCCGGAATAAAACGAGTCAGAAACGGCAGAACGCGTGGCCGCAGGTATTTATGCGTCTCCAGCAGACCACATTCAGGGTGGAAAGGTCATCATGACCCCAGGTGGCCGTTGAAAAAAATAGCTTATACCCATAATGCCTGGTAAGCAGAGCGAAATATTAGGTCCAGGCGACTCTTGGGAGCCCACTTCAGTCAGGGACTTTGGGGGGCGGTGGCCCTTGAGGCTTGGGGCTTTAGGGAAGGGATGTGGTTCCCGATGAAAGGATTTCAAGGCTTTTGGGGGGTGAGGAAGACTGATTGGTGGGGCATCCTCCCACAAACCTCCCTTTTGCTTTAATCGGCAAGGTCACGGGGACAAGTCTCTCTCCAGCGTGTAGCGGCTGCGGAGTGACTTTGAAGGGGGTTTGGAGGCGTTTTTCGTTGACGCCACGACTCAGCAAAAACGGGGGGATGGAGCATTAAGATTGGCTGTGCCCCACTGAAAACTTCCCAGAAAGCTCAAGGTTTGGAGCTCCCATGGTTCTGTCACTTCCTAGTTGCCCAATCACAGTCGAGTTAGATTGATGGCTTGACCCAAATTAGGCTAGTGTCTAAACACTAAGCCATCTTAGGCTAGCAGAACCCTCGATTCGGCAGCCGTGACCCTAAATTAGGGAAAGCGGCGTCTGCTCAGGCCTCTGGATGGCTTGGCACTGGTGGCACGACTTAAGGTTTGAAAGGTATTTTGGTTGTTCATCAACTGCATCTCGTCCATCAGTTTAGCATCATCGGCACGGGAAGACCTACAGTAGCAGCTACGGAAACAGCATTGGCAGCCGCAGCATCTTGCAAATCAGTGATTAGTGATGAGTGATCACCTCAGTACCGTCTAGTTTGGAATGCAACAAGCCACCACCTGACTTCTGGTATCTAGATCAGCGTTCTTCATTCTCAAACCGTCAGTCTCTTTTCTTGCTTTCAATACTCCGTATCACAGGCTCCCTCAATCCCAATCCTGTTACTCCTGTCACTCCTTCACACCCCGTAGCATCCGCCTTATTACCTTCTCTTCCTTCCACCCTACCCGGAACCATTCACAAATTTCTACCTCACCCGGCTATTTCTCAACCGACCAGAATCTCAAATCCCGAATGACAGCCCTAGTACGGAGTATTCCAAATATTCATTAGGCATCCGATAGAACCATTACCCAAACTGCAACATCTTGCCACCGCCGAGAAGCTCTTAAGGTCCACTCCTCGTTGCCAGACTGTCAGTTGGTCCGAAAAGGAATCCTGTCCGCCAAGCTGAATTCCGTTTCCAAAATAGCACAAGGATCCGTGGAGTGCACCAAAAGCTCTTGATACTGATGGGTTGGAAGGTTCTATTATTATCATAGCCTCAATAACGGGTCATTGACCAAACCCCTTTCTCGGAGTTCAGAGAGATACTTCCGGCATCCGATTCAAGTGACAGTGACTGTGCAGTGTGGAGGAATCCACTTTGTAAATCAGGTTTTCCGTAACCTTTCGACTTTGGTCTAGAAGGACTTCATGCGATGGGAAACGTGGATCAAATCACAGCAGGAATCCTTCATCATTGATTCATTGGTTATAGCGACAGCGCGCATGACGGCTATCGTCGCTGTTCCTTCAATCCAAAGGCTGTTGATGACATAGACACTATATTAATGAAACACCGCGGGTATTCCTGAATGAACTCTGCAGCGCATTCGACTGAGCAAACCTCGTACTCCTGAGCTCTCATTGCATCGGTGTTCACAAGGCGTTAAGGAAGGTCCGCAATCAATATTGGTATGGATAAAATCGGGTAAAACAACCCTCAGTAATCGACATTGACGTTTCAAGGCGCAACCGCGATCTCAGGCTGGGGGATTTTCGAGTGTGTCATACCAGTCAGATTCTTGTGAGGTCTTAATTCTCGCAGGCTGGCCGAGCATGATTGATTCATGGCACGCAAAGATACATACCTAGGAATGGACCCATGAATTTGGAACAAAGTGCAGTCGTCATAATTATCTCGAACTAGCAACGCTAATAATGAATCCATGTCGGGCCAGCTCAGCCGCCCTTTATATCCCGAACTATTTATTAATAATTAGTAATTGCTAGCCAACAGGCAGAAATAAAGTGACCTTCGGAAACTTTCCAAGGATGTTGTCAGGAACTAGTTAGTGAAATGTGTCCGCGAACCTTCCGCGAATGTCTCCGGAAGCCGAACATCTCCACGAATTTACTCCCTCACGGCCTTAACCACCTTCATACCAACAGTTTCAAAGCTGAAATGTCTCCGCAAAATCCCTGCAAATGTTTCCGCGAGGAAATAACTTGAATATATGCATTTTTACTTCCGAAAGACAAATATAAAAACGAGCCAATTCTCCGTATATTCCAGGTCTCCTTGATCGCAGACTCTCTTTTCTATACAATCTCAAGAGCCTGCGAATATACGAAGTGCAAATTGCAAATTTCAATCATGGCTCATCATCATCATAATCACCATCACCATGAATGCCAGAAAGATACTCAGGATTTTGCTTCCAAGAACAAAGAATACTGGAGGTGTGTCTCCCTTCCAAACTTCCTACATAACCTAAGAGACAAGAGCCATGCTAATGAAGCCGAAAACAGTGAAAATGCGGAAAAAGTATTCGATCAGGACTGGGTTCGCGCCCTTGGAGCTCAAATTATTGGCCATTTGAACGATAATCTGGCTTGGATGGGCATTGATCCCAATAATAAAGGAGCGAAGATCCTTGACTTCGCTTGTGGGGATGGACTTCTTTCTCTTGTATGTTTACGAATCCAGTGCCAATAATAACCAAGCATTTCTTCCTGACTGTCAATTACACAGGCGCTGCATAAACACTTTGACAGGGTCATTGGTCTAGACATCGCAGACGGCATGGCGGAGAGATACAACCGCCGGGCTCGCGAGGCCGGATTCTCCGAGTCTCAAATGCATGCCGTCGTTGGCGATCTTGTGGCCCCGGAACCTTCACCTTCTCTCGTTGAGAATAAAGATCTGTATGAGTTCGACCTCATTATCAGTTCTTGCGCCCTCCATCACATCACGGATCCGCAGCTTGCCGTCAACCGACTCGTCGAACGTCTTCGGCCGGGTGGTTATCTTGTTATAATCGATTTTGATACGTCTAAACATGGCGAAACATGGGTCAACAAGGATAAAGTCCCCGCTGCGCATACCATTACTCACCATGGCTTTGATAAGAAGGATATGGAAAAATTGTTGAATACGGCTGGCTGCAAGGATGTTGATTACGTCTTGCACAAAGAGTTGACGGCTATGCCTGAAGGCCTAGGTGGAGACAAACAGCTGTTCTTTGCCCGGGGAAGGAAATAATCGTTTTAATATTTTCTGGGAGAGTCCATACCATGGTCTTGGATATAGCAGTGGTGCTTGCAATTGAATATTCGGAATTGATATAATAGTCGCTCAGGACATACTGTATTCGTACAATATAAAGAAATTGTGGCAATTGCCAGCGGAGGCAACAAGATGATGTATATATATGCTAAGTGCTCCAAAATTCCGGGTTATCCAAAACAAGAACCGCCGTTGTATGGTAATAATTCTATGTAAATCCAGTCATCGATTGCATCGCAGTGGCCGCATACGGCTTGAGTATCAATCCAACAAGTGGCCCATCTTTCCAATCTGGAAGGACAACGCAGCATGATCAGCCTGGTTTTGGTCCCATGACGAATGGAATTGCAAACTCACCTTGGTCTGTAGATATCCCTCTATTTCTGCGCTCCTAATTCCCTTTTCTCCATTTGTACTCCAAGCCAAGGGAACCATGGGCACTCTTTCTTTCACAATTACTTCCCTGTTCGGGCCCTCAACGGCGCGAATTTTGTCGGGATTGTTTGTAAGAAGTTTGATTCCAACATTTCCCGAATCAATACCTAGTCCAAGATCGACCAGCATAGCAGTTGCCAATCCGTAGCTCCGCGCATCAGCTGGATGCCGAAGAAGAAGGTTTGCTTCCACGGTGTCAGAACCAAGATCTTGGAGATTGTAAGCCTTGAGTTTTTCGCCTAGCCCAATGCCACGACCCTCCTGTCGGAGATATACAATTACACCTCCGGGACAGCTAGGATCTGACATTAACCTCGCCGCCTCGTCTAATTGTTCACCGCAATCACACCGGGCAGACCAAGCAGTTTCGCCCGTATAGCACTCTGAGTGTATTCTCACTAGTGGAGCCTGAATCCTTTCGGTCGAGCAATCGCCCGATAACGATTTTTGGTTTGGTTGTTCTGTAGGAGCATCCTGAGCCTTCTGAGTGGGCTCACTGGCCTCGTCGTATCGACTACTTATTCGTCCTGGCCGTAATCTCCCTACATACGCTCCGCGAATCATCCTGTCCATTTCTGTTTCACCTTCTCGTACCCGATCAAGACTCTTACTTCGAATTGTGTTTCCGAATACAATCGCTAGGTGTTCTTTTGTATCGACGTCATTCTGGTACAGGTGTAGAAACATTTCCGATCCGCTAGTGGTCGGTATTCGGGCCCGAACAATGCATTCGACATGAGGTAATCGTGAAAGCAGCTTCGGAGGTTTACCGCTCAGCGAAATCGGGTCTCGATTAACCGAACCGGGTCCGGGTGAAAAAAGAGAGGGAAGCGCATTTCTTGCGGAGGATGGGGGAGTCAGAGACGGGGAAATGAGTGCTCCGTGTAGAGGAGATACAGCGGCGCTGTCATCATATTCCCCTATCACGATTCTGGAGGCCTCATTTTTGGGCTGTGAAGTTGGGCGAGAGCCGAAGGGACTGCTTGTTGATGTTAGGTCTGCGATTCGTGGTCGGGGATGAACAGGTTGCGGGGAGATATATGGGGAGGCGTGGGAAGGGAAATCGGTCATATCGGTTCAGTTCACTTCATACGAATTGGACGCAAGGGCAGGAAGCTATTAATTAAATGATGGTAATTAATATATTACATAGAAGCAAATAATGAAAAAAGATGAATGAATTGATTCGCCATCAGGAAACAGGACAAGAAACCTTTGCAGGCCAAAAGCCACGAGCGGCATTTCGTTTGACTAACTACATAACAACGGGCCTCGGCCAAAGGGCGCCGGCTGAATAACCTTTCTTTCAGTTAGTTAACTAACGAGCCACAACCCTCCGCTGTAAACAACTGAAGGTGATATGAAAACTGAATATTGTCACTTTAATTACAGAGTACACAATATTAAAGTTGGAGACATAAGTATTTTAGGTATAGGAGAGAATGTCCTTATCAAAAGTGCTGCTTTCAATGTGGTCATAAAATTTCCTTGTTATAAGCTAGTTAACTAGTTAACCATTCATGCTTGTACACACCACCTGGAAAAGGTATATTAGATGTCCAGGAATAGCTGGCCTTCAGCAGTGATCACTTGAAACCGATCGCCAGAGATTTTTGGGGCACATAAGACTATATGACTTCTATCATATGGAAAGTCATATTCTCTGTGGATAACAGCCCAACCACTCACTGCTTAGAGAATAAAGGATACACGAATATGAAAACGTCCACAACCTATTAATTGAATGCCGATTACCCCATACCAGTCCAATACTTAAACTCCTCGATCAAACGCCAAAACTCCTTTTGCAATATCCAATATGACCATTTGTAATGACAAATCTGGGATAGGAGAGGCTATTTCCCAGGAATATCTAGAACATAGCGGCGGTGAACATCCATTTCTTTATCGTCCTCTTCACCTTCAAACTTCAACCGGTAAACGTCTTTCTTAGTGCCCATGACTTCGGCGCGATAAAAGGTCGTGGTATCCGGATACCGCGCGAGAACTTGTTTACCTACCGAGAACACAGGAAGAGATGCCCCAACTTGTGGGATTGGAATAAGCGAGGCTGCTGTAGTGCGATACACCGCCCCTTCATCCCCATTTTCAATCGGTTCTGGGTCTTGAACCTCATATCTATATCGCATTAGATCAAGTTCGGCTAGGAACCACGATTTTCACCGCTCACCTCTTTTTGTGTCCGTCACCAGTAATATTTTTAATAATGCATTGAATGCCTTCACCTTCGGCGCCTTGCTCTTTTTTGTTGTGTTTATAAACAACTTCGGCACCAATAAATAATAGACCGCTTCTTTCAGCGGTAGGACCTTTGGTACCTTTGGCACCTTCCGAGCCTTCATCGGCTTTCGTGGATTCACGAGTGTGCGCACTAGATACACTGCCACTGCGCTGGCTGGCACTCTTTAGGCGGTTCAATTTGTCGGATACTGGAGCAGCACTTGGGCCAGGTGAGTCTGATGGCCCGATGTCTAGCTCAGTTTTGCGTTTACGTGGTTTCCCCGAGCCTGAACGGCCTTGGGGATCCGCCTCACGCAGCGCCTTCAGTATTTCCACATTTCGAATGATATCAGCTGGTTCACTGGTTAAGAGCCCATTCTCTTCGTCCGCAAGTTTCATTAACTCGCGGTGCCACTTGTCCAGTGTCTCGATTGCCTCAAGTGTTCGCTCTTCAGAGATATTAGCTCCCAGTATATGGCGCCGCAAGGTTAAATGCGACCTGGTGATGAAACGGACGAGAAAAACATACCATTTGGATTCCTCCCGAGTTTCTCGTTTAGAGCTCCAATTTTCTCTTTCAATACTTCCTGCCTGTCGTTTTTCTCCTTTGCCTTCCGAATGTCGGTAATGATTTTGTTCCACATATCAAACTCCTCAGCCTGGCCGTTGTCTCTGGTGGCCACCCGTGGTCGATTTCGAGACATCTTGACTTGCTTCGATTCGGCAATCGGCTTCTTATCTCGGGAAACTTTCGCCTGCCTGGACTTTTGTTCCTCAGAAGTATTTTGCTTTTTTCTCTCGGCTATTTCGAGAGCTTCCCAGTCTCCTTGAGGAAGGTGTAACGGTCGGTCTTTGCCGCGCCTCGTGTGTATTGTGATCGGATTTCTTATGGGTGACCGTGGCGTAGCCTTGTTTTGCTTTTTTTACTGGGGAGTCCTCAACACCCTGAGAGCTGCGACCAGGTAACCCGGCTCCAAAAGTTGATGCCGCTGTTCCATCTTTGGACGTGTCTCCCGTGGATCGCGCTTCCACAGTCTCTAAGATGTGCGTATTATCCGCCGGCTCCGTGGTTCCGACAACCGCTGCTAGGTCGGCTTGCTTGTGCTTGTGATTGGCCATGATTTTATTCCAGCTTAGTCACCACTTCTTACTTTCAAGCTGTTGATGATTCGATTAAACAGGATTAGGGCGGGGTGACGTGCATGTAAGCTAAGGGGCTTTTTGAAAATCGCGTTTGGATAAGAACACACTGACATTCCATTGAGTCAGTTAATTGTTGGCTGTTCATCACAATTGAGACAGGCATTTCTTTCCTTGCTTGAGTACCTATTGTGCGTTGGCATTATTCCAGGATGCAGGTGCCACTCTTTAGATTGCAATGCGGTAAGTTCTATAAGCTTAACATGGTCAATGCCAAAACTGACAGCATTTCTCTTTCATCTTAGGTGTCAATAGCTATGATTGGGGTACATACATAACTACTAGACTTGTTTGAGTATTTTCAGTTGCTGAATATGATTTGTTAGGGAAAATTGGAAACGAGTCAGCTGCTGCAAAGTTCGCTGCTGCAACACCACCCACCGACTTCTCTGTTCAGAACGATAAACCCTATGCCGAAGTGAGTCTCTTACGAATTGACTGCTGATTCAGCTATTGATGAACGTTCTTGAATAGCTATGGATGGGTACTCATCCCTCTCTCCCCTCGAAAGATCTAGAGACCGAGCGGTCGCTTTTAGACCTGGTACAGACGAATCAAGCACTACTAGGACCTGAAATTTATGAGAAATATGGGGGAAAGCTACCATTCTTGTTCAAGGTGCTTTCGATTCGAAAGGCCCTCAGCATTCAAGCACACCCTAATAAAAAGCTGGCTGAGGTGTTGCACCAACGCGACCCGAAGAATTACCCAGGTCCGCCCACCACCCAATCACACTATTGCATCAGAACTGACTCGGTTTGCTCATAGATGACAATCATAAGCCTGAAATGACAATTGCAATCACCCCATTTGAAGGCCTCTGCGGTTTTCGTCCTCTAGCCGAGATCGTTCATTTCCTCCGCAATGTGACGCCCCTGCGTGAGCTTGTTGGAGACAAAGCCGCCGAAGATTTTGAAAAGATTGTGACAGGCGGTGACTCTACGGTAAACGAGAGGAACAGGGCCGCTCTGCGAGTCCTCTTTACCACTCTGATGCAATCCTCTCCCGCCTCGATCCAACACGCAACGAAAAAGCTTGTCGCTATGGCCCAGAGCTCGCCGGATAATTTCGCTGTTTCCGAAGACTCCCCATTTACGAATCCAAGCAGTCCAGCGGAACTCGCCGCACTTGTTGTCCGACTTAATGGCGAATTTCCAAACGACATTGGTCTTTTCGTCCTCTTTTTCCTGAACTTCATCAAGCTCAATCCTGGTGAAGCCATGTTTTTGAAAGCCGATGATATCCATGCCTACATTAGTGGAGACATCATTGAATGCATGGCATCCTCCGATAATGTCGTTCGTGCAGGCTTCACTCCTAAGTTCAAAGACGTGTCGACTCTCACCAGCATGCTTACCTATTCATACGCGCCAATCGAAGAACAAAAGATGCATCCCGTTCCATATCCGTATGCCGCACTCAACGATGTGTCATACACAAGCGGCTCATCGTCTTTGCTATACGACCCACCCATCGAAGAATTCAGCGTTGTTAAAACTGATCTGAATTCTGCCGGCGCAAAGGCCACCTTTGACCCGATCAGCGGTCCAAGTATCATGATCTGTACTAGCGGCACTGGCCGCATCAGAATTGGCGATGCCAAATGCGAAGACATCAGACCTGGTTACGTCTTTTTTATCGGTGCAACGGCTCATTGTGTGCTTGAGAACACTGGGGAGGAGGGCAAAGATGTGCCGTTCATTACATTCAGGGCATTCTGCGAGCTTAATAACTAAAAGGCACTGGAGGATCTGTTGATGGAATCGAATCAATGACTCGGTTTTGGACATAATGTGGTTAACCTTGTCGTTTTTGCTGATAAGCACCTTGGACGTATTCAAGTCCGACATACAATTACAAGATTTATGAAGAAATGCAACCTCTTTGAATTTGCGTGGTTTGTGTCAAGGCCCTCCTTGCTAGATCCCTACAGCATTACGAGCCGGAGTCCCGCCATACTGTTGATGTTAATGGAACTTTCGGTAGCTTCAATACGTGATATCAAACAGTTATCACGAATCCGAACCTTTGGCGCTGATATCGCTTGGTTCTGATTCAATTAACGTTTGGTTACGGAATACATTCTATATACATAAAAAGGTTGCGAAAGGCGAAAAAAGCGTTGCAAGTCTCTCTCCTTGAGCCGAGCTTATCAATAGAGCTATTCGTCTGATTTTGACTCGATTACTTTGATAACCACCTTTCCAAGGCCACCTCGATTACTGTAGACAACGTGACATGCATTCCGGACCTCATCGATATCCCGCATCTTTACAGTAGTTCCGACTACTGTTCTCAGTTTGCCCTCCTCGATGTAACCGGCTAACTTTTCTAAATCCTCAGCATTCGACTCGAGAAACATATAGGAATAGCTGATCCCGTAACGCCATGCACGAAGCTTGCGGATGGAGTCCATCACATCTAAGGCAAGTCGCGGAACTAATGGCACAGTGGGATGATGGGGTAGGCTCATCACTCCGGAGTTCTGTAGCTGCGCTCCCGATGGCGTTGTCGATATAGATATGATACAGCCAGTTCCCGGGCGCATCAGGCAGAGATAGTCCATGGCGAGACCACTAGTGTCAAACAGGAAATCAATTGATTCTTTTTCAATGACGGATTTTGGCTCGACCGTTTTATAGTCGATAACTTTTTGATGTTAATCCATGTCTAAGGGGGATTTCTCAATGAAGAAGGGTAGCATACTTTGATCAACTGTTCCTTCCCCGAGGAGCTCCGGTACTTTGGGTACCTTTGCTGTGGAAACAGTGGTGATGACTTTCCCAGCATGAAAAACATGTTTTGCTAGTTGACAGGCAAATAGACCGGTACCACCCACTGCCAAATTCTGTTAGCGGAGCACTTTGAACCTATCAAGGAGAACCGTTGACATACAGCCGGCTGGAATGAGTACAGTTTTACCTGAAAGGTCGCCATTGTACTTTTTCAGAGCTTGAAAAGCGGTCATAGCAGCCAATGGTATAGAAGCAGCAGCCTCAAATGACAGTGAGGAGGGTTTCATCGCGATGTACCGCTCCGGGCAGACGGCGTATTCACTCCATGAACCTGAAGGGTATTATAAGTTAGTAGCCGGTATAGCTGTCATGTATGTTGTAGTACCTCGATGAGACTCTGGTAATCTGACATAAACGGCATCGCCCGTCTTGAATCGCGTAACGTCTGCCCCGATCTCTGCCACGGTTCCAGAGGCATCGTAGCCGATCTTGTACGGGAAACTATAACCGCTGTAAGATTACAAAAGCTCTGGCTGACGGAAAACATCTGAGCTTACGTATCCTTTAGAGCTACCTTGAAGATTCCTTCGGCCTTTTTCAGATCTACAGGATTGACGCTTGCAGCGTGGATTTTGATCATGACATCTTTTGGGTCTGTAATCTCCGGCGACGGGAATTCAAGAAGCTGATATTCAGTCGGTTTGGCATAGGAGTTTATACCAATTGACAGCATAGTGAGGAAATGAGCCCGGGATACAGAGAAGGTAATATGGAGCAACAATGTATGTATGTATGTGGCAGACCATGGGGATCAGATAACCATTTTAGGGGAGGCTATGATCTCGATGACGTAGTTTGACAGTATGCATCTTTTAAGGTTGACCAGAACCTTAATCAGTCGGGCCGTATTACTCCGTAATAAGGTTATCATTATCATGTGACAAGCAAGAGAGGCCGCAATGAGGCTGCGCGAACGCGTGGCCCCAGGTTAGTCACAGGCTTCATGCATGGCTTTAAATTTCGATTGAATCTCAAACCCCAGACTCCAGATCAAATCAACCTCTTTATTAGTAGCAAAAGAGGGCACTTCAGCGGACGCCCACCTGTCTAGATCAACATTATCATAAGAGGGATTAAGTCAAGGGCTTCACACTTTCTCAGCAAATGTAGAAAGTTCCTCTTCTGACATAACTAGCCTGGTGAGAAGAGTGAAGATTTCGAGGTATGTACTCCGTACTCCACTCTACACCAGAGCCCCAGCAGTAACCAAATTCAAAATACTCCGTAGGAGACTTGATTTTCCAGTCTGGTATAATTAATTACTCCAGGCGGCAAAAATTCACTCCCATAAAATACAAGCTGACGGGATATCTACGGGAGACGGCGGCTTGGTCACCTTTAAACCCCTTGAGGTAATCGACGGCCGTCCCACTTTGTGTCGAAACCTTCTTGCTTAACCCTCAATACATTGGCCTCCCACGCATTGTTTGCCATTTGGTTCCGGTTCGGCGAGGAGGTCCATGCTGGTTGTAAGAATGCACTACGCACGACGAGTCAGTGTAGATAAAAAGAAATCAGTAGAAGGTTCTTGCAAGAAACTTCCTACCGAATGGAGGGGGGACTATCTTTTTCCTGAAGTTTGATACCCAACCTGCTGTGCTCATATATTTCAGCTTGTGTACTTCGTATTGTGGAAGTGGGTTTCCGAAAGGGTTACTGAGGTGGGGAAAGTGAAATGCCTAGCTGAAATAGGTGATAGCAAAATAGGGGGTATGTCTGCCAATGGTTATGAAGCTCAAGATGTGCAGTCAGTAAGTGCAAAACATATAATGCATGATTAATATGCGTGAGATAGAATAAAAATATATGATAGCAGTTAAATAATGCTAGATTAATAGTGTTAAACAGTAATAAATAATATAAAAACATGTAAATCAGAAAAAAAAAAATAAAAAAGAATAATCTATATAATTATACTAATCTAGAAACTATATATAATATTAAAATATGCATGAAGAAATAAAATAAAATAATAAAATAAATTAATAATTTAAAAAATAATAAGAAAATAATAATAATAAGTATTTAATCTTTATATATTAAAAATATCAAGAATAATAATAATAATAATAATTAATTAATAATCATGACTAGTCTTTAATAATAAGACTTATTTCTAGAATAACTTAATTAATAAGCTATATATAAAATAATTATTAAACATGTATATTCAGATTAATTATCAGTTTTTATATACTTCTTAATGCATTTAAATAATATGAATTTTTTTTTCTTAGAGTATTATTTCTTTTTAATATTTTTTAATCTTATCTTACATGTTATTATCTGTAATTATTACATGTGAAATGTTTAATTAATATTTAGATTATTTTATTAATATTATAATAATAATAAATACATCTTTTTATTATATCTTAACTGCTTTTTATTAATATTATCTTCTAATATTAATAAAATTAAAAATAAAATTAACTAAACATGTAATAAATTCTTAAAAACTTATAAAAATAACATATAACTTATTATATGAAATGCTAAAAATAATTACATATTATAAAACATATAATAAAAACATAATAATTAACTTAATTAGACAGATTAAACACTTTATAAAATAACAGAATATTAATTAATAATTATTATAATAAAATAGCTATTTTTATTTACATTCATGTTTATTTTAATTCTAATTAAAAAAAATTCTAATTAAGAGCTTTATAATCTAAAAACTTTTACTTTTTTATTTATTTTTAAGAATTTCTTTCTTCACACATGCTTCTTTCATATTCTTGTTTCTGTTTTTTTATTATTTTATCTTAATTATATTCTTATTTTTTTTATTTATTTCACTTATTTTTTCATTTATTTCTTTATTCTTTTCATAAATTTTAAAAATAACTTTCTTTATTATTTTAGTTATTTCTAGTATATTAAATGATAGTTTCTGAAATAGAATCATTTACTAATACTTATTTCAGATTTAAAGATTTTATATTTTTTTAAGTATTCATCTTATAAATATTCTACTTTTTTTCCAGCTTTCATTTATACTAGTAAGTCTTTTCAGTAATGTTTTTATAAAAATTAGTTTTTAATAAGATTTTTTTTCTAATATGTTTTAATATTAGTATCTAAAAAAATTATTCTCATGTCTGAAGTTCAGTTATCTTCTATTCAGAATATTTTATCTAATTTTATAATCTTTATTAAAAATACTAATCTTAGTATCTTTAATAATTTTAGAAATTATCTGAAAGTTATTAATATTAACTTAATCATATTTTATAAGAATTCTAAATATTCTAATTATCTTTTTTTTTTTAATTTCATTAATGTTTTTCAAGCTCTTATTAATCTTGATTATATGTTATTCTTTTCTTTATAATTTCTTCTTAATTTTTTGCTTTTAATTAATATGTTCTAGATTCTTATCTAAATTTCAGAATTAAAATTATTAAATTTTAGCTTGTTCTTTATTCTGATAACTTCATAATTTCTCATGCTATTTTTTTTAAATTACTAATATAAAATAATAATTATGCAGAATTAGTCTTACTTTTTATAAAGTATTTATTTTACTAGAAATTAAAAAATAAACTTTCTGAATATGCTAATTTTAAGAACTTGTCTAATTTTTATCAGAATTCTGCTTTAATTTTTTAGACTTGTAAAATAATTTCTATTCTCTTCTGCATTAAATGCAGTAATACTAATAAATCATTTATAAAATATGTTCTAATTTCAGATAATATTAATAATTTTCTTTATAATTCATGCATTAATTATATATGAGATAATCATCTTAATGCTTATTTACTGCATGCATATTTTCTTTTACTCATTTCTTATTATTTTTTCATATCTAATAATATTTCTAGATAAATATTCTAAGCTCATTATTAAATTTTTCATTTCTGAATATTCTCCAGATATTTCAAATACTTTAAACTCTTTTTTAGATTTTAATGTAATTAATTTACTCTGTTTCTTCTATTCTAATATTTTTACTAATAAAAATATCTCTATTAATATTTTTAATAATGCTATTCTCTTTTCTATGCATAAGTATTATTATCTATTTTTATTTATAAATATGTTTTTTATAAAAATTAATGTTATTTTTAAGAAATGTAATTATATTCATGCTTATCTTCATAATATTATTAACTTAAATAATGTATTTAATGTTTAGTTTACTAATATTCTTTATCAAGTCTTTTTTTTATCTTGTCATGTTTTTAGATAGTTTAGCTCTTATAATTATTAATAAAATGTTCTTTTTTTTTTCTTTTTATTTATTATTACTGATTTTATATTTGTAGTACATGATTGTAATTTATACTAGTAAGTTATCATTTATAAAAGTTTTCATTCTTCTTAAATCTTAG
Organism: Nannizziopsis barbatae; assembly: GCA_014964245.1. Taxonomy (NCBI): domain Eukaryota; kingdom Fungi; phylum Ascomycota; class Eurotiomycetes; order Onygenales; family Nannizziopsiaceae; genus Nannizziopsis; species Nannizziopsis barbatae. The sequence goes on from JACVYH010000003.1 coordinate 3,949,491, forward strand.
TTTATTATTATTTTAATTATGCTCTGTTTTCATGCTTGTTAGCTTAATTCTGATTTTTTCTTTTCTTATAATAATTATTTATTTCTTTTTGCATATATTTCTTTTTATTTTTTTATTATCTAATTATTTCTAACTTGCATAATTTCTAATCATTTATTCTGATTTTTTAAAATAAAGCTTGAGTTTAATATTTCTTTTTTTTCTAATTCTTATTCTAAATTATTTTTTTCTTTAAATGCTTTTAATAGGAAAATGTTTTTTACTGCTTCTTCTAAAGTCATTAACATTTCTTTTTTTTTTTCTTTTCTTTCTAATATTTTAAGCTTTCTTTCTTCTTTAAATACTTTTAATATTAAGTTTAACTCTAGTTCTTATTCTAATATTTTAAGTATGTTTTTAAGTTTTTATTATGTTTCATGTGTTATTTTTAACTTATTTATTACTTAACATGCATAAATCTTAATTATTTTCTTTTATTATTTTTGTTTCATTCTGATTATAAGTATAATTATTCTATAGAATAATATTATTTATTTTTAAGTTTAATAATCTGATATGCAGATTATTCTGAATATTATTATATGATAATTATAAATATTAATTAGTTCTTTTAATTATATGATTTGCTTTATGAGATTTCTTATATTTTTTCTGAATTAATTTATGAGTTTATTTTTGTAATATTTTATTATTTAACATTAATATTTTCTCATACAGGTTTACTTCTGTCTTGTAATTTATAATATACTGAAGATTTTTTTTATATTAAGAAATTTAATATTTTTGTAAATTTTTAAATCTTTTATATTTTTTTAAACTTTCTCATTTATGAACTGAATTCACTTTAAATTTGCTGTTTTCTAGATTAATTTTTTATTAATGCAAGCTTTTATTCTCTTTCTGCAAGTAATTAATATGCATATTTATTATTTATTTTCTAGTCATGTGATGTTATTTTAAATGTTTCTTATTCTTATTATTTTAAAGACTTTTTCTTATTTTCTACTTATATATTACTTTTATTAAAAGAGAATTATTCTAAACTAGCTTCTTATATTAATTATATCTTTCACAGTAACTTTATCTATAATTAATGTTTCTTACTTTCATTTAGTTTTATTATTTCTTGTTATATTTTATTCTGATTAATTTCTCTTATTCAGATGCAGTGCTTTTTTCTTCCAGAATAAAAATTTTTATTTCTAATAATTTTATTTATAATGAATTAGTTAAGATGTTTTCTTCTAGCAGAATTTATATTAATGTTAATTAAGTAATTTCTTATTATAATCTTTTTATTTTTACTACTCATAACTTTACATTACTTAAATCTGATAATTTTTCTATTATTCTTAATAAAGTATTCTGCTTGTATGATGTTATCTAATCTACAGTAATAAGAAGTAATTATTATAATAACTAAAATCTTTTTTTTTTATTTTCATTCTGATTTAGTTTATTTCTTTTCTTATTAAGCTCTTATCTTAACTTGTTTTATATTTAATTTCTCTTTTAAATAATTTTAAAAATAAAAGTTCTTAAGTTACTTTTTAATTATATTACTATTTCATATTAATCTATGATATTATTATTATTATATTCTAATCAGAAGAAACTTATTTTAAAAAATTCTTATTATTTTTATCTTATTCTAAATTATTTTTACTATTTTTAATTTTTTTGCTGTTTAAGTTATTATCTGAATTTTCATTTTTAATTTTCTTAATTATTTTAGCAGTTTTAGCACTTCATGTGATTCTAGTAATGATATTATCTCAATCTTTCTCAGAAATATTCTCTCTCATTTTCTTATTCTTATTAGATATATTATTAATATTATTAAAATTATCTAAATCATTTCTAGAATAATATTTCTTAAATTTATTATCTGTAATCATTCTTATAATATGTATATTATTTAATTTCTTAATCTAATAATAAGCATGTTACTCATTAATATTTATTATTTTATATGATTTTAATTAGTGAAATTAAAACTTCTAAATTCTTAACATGTTCTTATCATCTTTCATATGATATAATAAAATAAAATCTTTAATACTTAAGAATTTATTACATGTGTTGTAATTATTATTAAATTATTTCTTATTTTCTTTTCTAATTTATTTCATATAACTAATAGCTTCTTATATATTTTAATTATGTTTTTTAATTTAATGTGCTTGCATGATGATAAGATCTTATATTAAGTAAATCTCATTTCAGAATAATATTTTTCAAGTTCTAATTTTGCATTTTATTAGCAGAACTGTATCTTGATTTATTAGAACTTAATAAGATAACATATTTATTAATTATCTTATAGTAACATGATTAGCTATTAATACTACAAGCAAATGTATAACTTAATCTTTTTTAAAATTATTTATCATCTTTAAAAGTGTATCTTTAATCAGGCAATGATCTCATTTAATCATATCATTTATATGAGAGTTATAGAAAGAAATTTAAATATGTTTAATCTTATATTATCTTAATAATTTTTTAATGATATTCTTATTTTCTGATTTATTATTAATAATAATAACTTTAAGTATTTCTTATTACATGATTATATTCTGATAAATAAACTAAATAATCTTTATAATAATAATATGTGATAAAGATCATGCCTTAACTTATCTGAATAAATTATTTTAAGTAATAATAATATATTCTTTTTTATTGCTCTTGAGCATGTATATAACATTAACTTTAATCTTTTCTTAAGCTGTTAAAACTCATATTGGATATAATATTTCTTCTTATTAATTTAAATTTCTCATTTAACATGCATGATAGATTTAAATATATTTCTTGACATTTTTATACATCTCATATTAATAATAATAATTTATTAATAAAACATGTATGCTTTTTTATTTTTTATGACTGAATTCATCATGTAATACTTTAATTATGAGATGCTGTTACTCTTTATTATTAATAACTCTTCTTAAGAAAATATTTTTATTAGCTTATCTAAATAATAAATTACTCTTTATCATAAACTTTCTTTTTATTAGACTTGCAATTATTATAATTATAAACTCACTTAATAATTTTTATCTCAAGCATTATAAAGTGTGATTTTTCTGCAGAAATCACTTCTTCAAATATCTTACTGAGTTAAAATATCTTATTAATATTTTACAAGTATTTCATGATAAATTAGCAAATTCTGAATTTAATCTCTTCTTTATTATAATCAGTCTTTAATTCTTTAATACTAATATCATCTAAAAACATGCAACAGATATATAGCATGATATTTTTAAGAATCTTTATAAGTATATATATGAATTATTCTACTGAGTTTATTATGCTCATGAGTATTAAAATCTGATATAATAATTCTAGTAAAGTTATCATGATAATCATATCATAATCTTTAAGATGCAGTAAGAGTTAATTATAACCTGAAAATTAATTAATAATTATAATAATAATTATTTCTGTGAATTCTTTAGCAAATTTATTAATATTTAAGAATAAGTTTGCATCTCATATCATGTGCTTATTAACATAAATAATGAAATTAATAATTTAATAATCAAATGTTTTCTTTTTAATGAGAAATCAAGAATTTTAATATGAATTATAACAGTATTTAAAGATGCTAGTCTTAATTTACTTTTATAACATGTTAATAATCTTAGCTTCTAATACTTATAAAATGTAATAATCAGAAATTTATCATGTTTTATAAAGAACTGTTTATATCTTCTCTGATGAAATAATCTTGAAGTAAATTTTCTTAATATCTGAGAAATTTCAAGTGAGATATTCTTTATAATGTATTAATATAATTATCAGAATTTCTTTTTCTTCAGATATAAGCTCTTATTTACATGTGATTTTTTTAAGTTATTCTTATATAAGCTTTTTATTAAAAGAAAACTTAGCTAGATATAATTAAAAGTACTTTGAATACTTGTTAAAAAGTATTTTATTAAATTCTTTTCTGCTATATTTATTACTGTAATACTTATTAATGCAAGGCTGAATCTAATTAATTAAATCTTCTAATATGCTTTTATTACTGATTTCTAACATAACTAGCTTTATCTTTTTTTCTTTATGTTTTCATATTATTTTTATGCTAAATGAATGCTTTAATATTTTTTTATGCTCTTATTTACATAACTGCATGTCTTTATTTTAAAGCTTCTTTATCATTTTATATTTAAAGTTATATTTATCTGATATCTTTATTAAGAACTTTATAAATATGTGAGAGCATTTTAGTATTATAACAAGTCTAACTTATTTTAATTTATGAAGATTATAACATGTTAATGAGTTTACTACTACATATGCTATTTTTGCAGATAATCTTTCTAATATATATATCTTTACAGAATCTTTCTTATTACTAGTAAATAAATGCTTTTAATTACATTTGCTCTTCAGTTTAAAGTACTGTATTATTAAATATTATTGTAATAATAATGTGAATTTTTTAACACATGATATATCTTAAATTAAATGATATGAAAATTATTAGCTGAATAAATATGCATGATAATATTTTCTGCTATATCTGTCTTGCAACCTCATCTAGCTTTCTGTTATCAGAATTTACTAAAAATGAAATCTTGATTATCATCTTTAATAATCATCAGTGTATTTTTTTTTTTTTTTTTTTTAATTCATTATAATCTTATGCAGTCAGTAACTATGAGAACTACTTATTTAAATAGAATTTACTATATAATTAAATACATTTAAATAAGAAAAATAATATAAATATCTTTAAGCATATGAGATATCTCTTCTTCTCAGAAATAAAAATTTAAATATTAAAAATTTCACATAAAAAGCTGTCAGACAGAGTAAAAAACACTAATCTAGTAGGAAAATGTGAAAAATCCCAGCTATAATAAGAGAATTGAAAAGAAGTAGCTTCTGATTCTAGTAGTTAAGAATTTAGAACTATTAGTTAAGAAATTTCATGATTTAAGTATTAAAAATCAAAGATTAGTTAGAGAAATAAATTATTAAAAAGTTATTTTAGAAGAATCCTCTCTAAGTAGATAAGTAAATATTATTTAAAGTAATCTCTAATAATATTTTTCTAGATAGCTTGAATTCATAGTCTAAGAAATTTAAAATCTGTTAAAAAGAAAGATTTCTTAAATAACTGAGTTTCAGTTATGAGATGCTTAAATCTCCAGGCAGTAAGATCTAGAGTAGCATGATTATTAAAGCTAGATTAATAATGAAAACAGAAAGAAAAATAAATAAGTAAAGATAGAAAAAGCACAGCAAGCTGCAGCTGATATGAGTGCTGAAATATTAAATTTTTTAGATTTAATCATGCCCATGAAATGAGACTTAGAATATCTGAAATAGCTGAAAAGAGTCTGCTTTTTTAATTTAGATATTAAGCCTGATCTTCAGACAAGTAGAGCTCAGAATAGTATAATTATTAGGCCTGGATTAATAATAGAAGCAGAAAGAAAAATAGATAAGTAAAGATAAAGAGAATGCAGCAAGCTGTGATCAACATAAATGCTGAAGTATTAAATTTTCTAAGCTTAATTATGCCTGTGAAATGAGGCCTGAAATACTCAGAACAGCTAAAAAAAGTCTGCTTTTCTAATTTAAATATTAAGTCTGATTTCCAGATAAGTAAGACCTGAAGTAGCATGATTATTAAGCTTGAATTAATAGCAGAAGCAAAAAGAAAAATAGATAAGTAAAGATGAAAGGAGCACAGTAAGCTGTAGTTAACATGAGTACTGAAGTATTAAATTTTTCAGACTTAATCATGTTTGTGTATGAGATTCAGAATGCTCAGAATAGCTGAAAAAAGTTTACTTTTTTAATTTAAATATTAAGTCTAATCTTCAGACAAGTAGAACTTAGAATAGCATGATTATTAAACTTAAATTAATAGCAGAAGCAGAGAGAAAAATAAATAAATAAAGATAAAGAGAGTGCAGTGAGCTGCAGTTAACATAGATGCTGGAGTATTAAATTTTTCAGACTTAATCATGCTTATAAAATAAGGTCTGGGATGCCTGAAATAACTGAAAAAAGTTCACTTTTTTAATTTAAATATTAAGTCTGATCTCCAGGCAAGTAGAATCTAGAGCAATGTAATTATTAGGCCTGAATTAATAACAAAAGCAGGAAGAAAAATAAATAAATAAAGATAAAGAAAACACAGCAAGCTGCAGCTGACATGGGTGCTGAAGTATTAAATTTTTCAGATTTGATCATGTCTGTGTATGAAGTCTGAAGTGCCTGGAACAGTTAAAAAAAATTCACTTTTTTAATTTAAATTTTTAACCTGATCTTCAGGCAAGTTAAGCTCAGAGCAGTGCAGTTATTAAGCCTGAATTAATAATAGAAACAGAAAAAAAAATAAATAGATGAAGTTGAGAAAGTGTAATGAATTGTAATCATGATAGATGCCAGAAATTCAGATTATCTAAGCTTAGCAATGCTTGTGAGAATGCCTGAAAGACCTGAAAAGACAGTGCCTGTGAGTAAAAAACTGCAATTTCTCAGTAAAAAGAGATTAAAATCAGTTCAAATTTAAGATATAACTTATTCAAGCTAATTTCAAGCTATTATCTGATTTTCTTAGTCAAATGAGTAGCAGATTTGACAGAATGAAAGGTATTCCCAGGTGTGGTAAAAAATTTTCATCTCATGATTGCATAATTAAAATGACCAGATTTCAATGAAATCTTAATCAAATTAGTCATGAGAAGAAGTTTTGAGCTCCTCTTAGCTTCACCAGTATCATTTTCAATAAGAAATCAAGCTAGCTACTAATACTTCTCATTACTAAGAGGTGAAAAGCCTGTAGGCAGCAATTATCAGTATAATATGAATCAAGATATCTCTGATTTTAACTAGCATGTTGTTGCAAATTTCTATACATTTTATAATGTTTTTTATTTATCTAGTAAGAGTAATACTGTAACTGTAATTAATATTAAGTTTGAGTTCTTCTATAAGATTAAGATTAATATAATTAATTTCTGATTTACTATTAATGATAATGTTTATCAGCTTGTCATTAATGTTAATATATGTTTTCAGAATACTAATAATAAGAATTAGATTTTCTTTTTTCATGAAAACTAATTATAGATGTTTTATTTATACTGTCTTCTGATATAAGATTTTTACTTTAGCTAGTTCTGACTTTCTATTATTATAGCTGTTTTCAGTAAGTGAGAGTATTCTAAACATGCATTAATGCATGATGTGTAATGATTCTAGAACTTCTTAAATAATGAGATTAATAACAGAAATATTAAGAATTTTATTAATAATCTCTTTTATATTTATTACTCTTCTGAGTTTTTTTAATATTTTTACTAGCTGATGATGATTTCTGTGCTGAAATCTGAATTTCAGAATGTCTGTCATTTCTGCATCATTTATGATTATTTCATTATCTGCAAGTTCATTATCTTTCTTAACTTTCTTGATTCTTAGCTAAAGATTATGTAATTCTTTTTCTTAAGATTTAATAAGTGTCTGGAGTTTATTTTCTGAAATCTAGTAATTAGTAATTTAATTTCTCTTCAAGTGATTTTTAACTTAGCTAGCTTAAGCTTTCTGACACATGTTTTCTTATTCTCTGAGAAAGTAATAATTACTCTCATGTGTGTTTTATACTTGTTATTACTATTATTAAACTCTTTAAAATTATTACTTTCTGTTATGTTTATTCTGATTCTGATTAATTACACATGTGCCTGGTAATCTTATATAGCTTTAATATTTTAAAATCAGATAATTTTTTTTTTTTTTTATTCATTATAATTTTATGCAGTCTGTGACTAAGAAGACTACCTGTCTAAACAGGATTTACTAACTATTACATACATTTAAATATAAGAAAAATACAAATAAACTAGGCAAATGAAATGTCTCCCCTTCTCAGAAATGAAAATACAACTTTTTTATCTCCGGGCATAGAGGCCCCGGAGCTAGGCCCCGGAGCGAGATCTTTGAAGCCCGGAGCGAGATTTTTTAGGGGCTACTCCAGGCACTTCATGCCCGGAGCAATGCCCAGATTGAAAGGTGTCCCAACACCATTTTTGAGACAGGTTGTCGCGGGTGTTTTCTCCGGGTAGTGGAGCCCCGAAGCTAGGCCCCGGAGCGAGATTTTTGACCCCCGGAGTGAGATTTTTTAGGGGCTATTCCGGGCATCTGATGCCCGAAGCAGCGCCCAGCTTGAAAGGTGTCTCAAAATCATTTTTGAGACAGGTTGTCGCGGGCGTTTTCTCCGGGTAGTGAAGCCCCGGAGCTAGGCCCCGGAGCGAGATTTTTGACCCCCGGAGCGAGATTTTGTAGGGGTGGCTCCGGGCATGCATGCCCGGAGCAAAATTGAGGTTTGAAATTTTCCAAAAAATGCTTGAAAAGTGAATATTATCAGTCTGTTTTAGGCTTGTAAAATCCACTCTCAGGTAGTAATTTTTGTTTCTTTTAGGTAAGAAATTAGAAATTTAAGCCCTAACTTAGTCTGGAAGGGTAGCTTTAATGAGAGCAAGGGAATATTCAATTCTTTTTGAATTTTTCTTCTTTTTTCCTGCTAATTCTGGCACTCAATTAATAAATGCTCAGGATTTTCCTTTAACTGGCAATTTAAGCAGATATCAGTTAAATATTTAGGTAATCTTTTTAAATAGAATCTGAAGTATCCATGCCCAAGCTTTAACTGAGTAATAGTAGATCAGATTTCTTTAGAGATTTTTAATCTGGAAATCTTATATTTAATTGTTAAATTAAACTGAGTATAATTACTATTCTCATTTTTCTTATTAAAGATTTCTTCATGTCATTTAATTAAAGCTTGCTCATGAATTCCTGTGAGATTCAGGGGATATATCTTAAGTTATTACATACAATGCTTATAATAACTGACTATTGTGAACTGTTCTCTTGAGCCTCTTAACTAATTTTCTGCTTATTCTTAGTTAAGAATCACCACTCACTATTAATTACATGTTATTAATTCTTAATCATAATCTCATAACTTCTGTGCTGCTAATCTTAGCATCACAGTCTATTAATTAGCTGTTACAGTCTCATCTGTTATTAAGCTTCTACTGATGCTTGTAAAGTCTGAAGACTCTAGAATTCTGAGTTTTTTTAGCTAACTAATTATTTCTGTAACTGCTAGTCCTAATTTATCACTAGCTGCCAGACTTTAATAAAGCTCAGACTTAACTAAGTTCAGCTCTCACTTCTACTTAAAACACAGATATTCATCTAGCACATAGTAGCTTATTACATGAGTAAGTTACAGAAATCTAGAATATTCTGACTTCTCAGGAGTTTTCAGACTGTGTAATCACATACTACTCTTATTTTCTAAAGAGCTTGAGATTAAATAATTTTTAAAAAGATTTTCTAGTTATAACTGGTATTTCTGAGATTCACAGGCCCTGTAATCAGTACTCATGAGGCCTGAAAATACCCAGGATTTTTTAAGAATGTGAAGAGATTCTAAAATCTTCTGATTTTTAATGTCTTTTAGTCTTGACAGGTAAAAAAGACATGTGCCCCAGGGGAATTTGAATCTCTGATCTCAGAATCAGTTAGGGCTGGCCAGTGCCTGATGATACTTATTATCATTATGCTACCAGTACTGGGTGAAATCAGATAACTTATTCTAATATTAAGATATGATCTTCTCTGTTAGTAATAAGAGACTAATTAATTCAGTATCTTTAAATAATGTAACATTATGATTCATCTTAGATGAATTGCAAAATTAGTTCATCTTTATTCAATGTACTTATTCTGAGCTTTTAAATTTCAGTATTAAAATAGCATTTCTTTTATAAAATGTTATTTTAATATATTAAATAGTTTGCTTTATTATGATTGTTTTTATTATAATAGAAACATGTGCTGTTAGAATCATAAAATATGTATTAATCTTGATTTTTATAATTTCTAATCATTACTTAATCATATACAGATATCAGTAGAATGATAATAAGAGCAAACATAAATATAAGCTTAGCTAGAGCTGATGCTTAAGTTATCATAATGTGAAAATCAGTTCTAGTAGCAAGTGCTTGTAAGAATAAAATAAGAGCTTACATGATTCAAGTGAGACTTTTTATTTAATCTTTCATTTTATTACTTATCTTACTTGAAATTTAATTAGCACATAGAGGAGAAGAGTAATTGTGTGTAGAAATGATAGAATTCTGAAAAAATTAAACTGTTTTCTTCTTAGATTTCATGTTTATTTTCTCTGTTTTTTTTCAGAGACTTTTGAGAGATTCTTTAATAGTAATATTATTAATCATTCTAGTTACAGCTATAGCTGTGTGAGAATTTATGATCTTTTTATAATTTTAAAAGAAAATTTCAAGTTTTTTATTATCAGAATCTTGTGCATGTATGTGAATGCTTTTTTCTTTCTTATTAACAAGATCTTTTATTGTATTTTTTTTTTTTTTTTTTTTTTTTTATTCATTATAGTCTTATGCAGTCTGTAACTAAAAAGACTACCTGCTTAAACAGAATTTACTAACTATTACATACATTTAAATATAAGAAAAGAAAATATAAATAAACTAAGTAAATGAAATGTCTTCCCTTCCCAGGAATGAAAATACAACTTTTTTAATTCCAAGCATTAAGGCCCTGGGGCTAGGCCCCAGAGTGAGATTAAGATTGGAAATTCTCCAAGATACACTTGAAAAATGAATATTATCAGGTTGTTTTAGGCCTGTAAAATCCACTCTCAGATAGCAATTCTTGTTTCTTTTAGATAAGAAATTAGAAATCTGAGCTCTAATTCAGTCTGGAAGAGTAGCTTTAATGAAAGCAGAGAGATATCCAGTTCTTTTTAAATCTTTCTTTTCTTTTCCTGATAAGTTAAGCACTTAATTAATAAATGCTTAGGATTCTTCTTTATCTGACAAGCTAAGCAAGTATTAGTTAGATAATCAGATAATTTCTTTAAATAAGATTTGAAATACTCATGTTTAAGTTTTAACTGAGTAATAGTAGATCAGATTCTTTTAGAAACTTTTAATCTGAAAGTTTTTTATTTAATTCTTAAATTAAACTGAGCATAATTATTATTTTTATTTTCTTTATTAAAGATTTCTTCATGTCACTCAGTCAGAAATTGCTCATGAATTTTTCTCTTAATAAAAAAATGAGAAATATATTTTTCTGGAAAGATATTCTGCTAGATTCAGAAAATACACCTTAAGCTATTACATACAATGCCTATAATAATTAACTGCTACAAACTGTCCTCTCAGGCTTCTTAACTAATTCCCTGCTTATTTTTAGTTAAAAATCATCACTTACTATTAGTTACATGTTATTAATTCTTAATCATAATCTCATAGCTTTCATGCTGCTAATCTTGATATCATAGCTTATTAATTAACTATTACAGTCTTGCCTGCTACTGAGCTTCTTTCAGTACTTACAGAGCTTAAAGATTTCAGAGTTCTGAACTTCTTTAACTAACTAATTATTTTCATAATTACTAGTTCTGATTTATTACTAGCTGCCAGACTTTAATAAAGTCTGAGCTTGACTAAGTCTGAGCCTTACTTCTGCTCAGAATATGAATATTCATCTAGCATACAGTAACTTATCACATGAGCAAGTTATGAAAATCTAGAGTATTCTGATTTTCCAGAAGTTTTCAGGCTGTGTAATCACATACTGCTCTTATTCTCTGAAGAGCTTAAGATCAGATGATTTTTAAAAGATTTTCTAGTTATAACTGGTATTTCTGGAGTCCACAGGCCTCATAATCAGTGCTCATGAGATCTGAAAACATTCAGAATTTTTTAATGATATGGAGAGATTCTGAAATCTTCTGATTTTTAACATCTTCTAGTCTTGGTGAGTAATAAAGATATGTGCTTCAGGAGGATTTGAACCCCTGACCTCAGAATTAGTTAAGGCTGGCCAGTGCCTGGTGGTGTTTATTACCATTACGCCACTGGTGCCGGGCTCTTTAACTGTATTTTTAAGCATGTTTCATTTCAGACTTTGAGAATTATCTTAATTAAGATGCTTTTCTTAGTATATCTTATCTGCAAGTTTCTTAGACAAGTCTTGAATAAACATTCAGCAACACATGAATTTATTAATTTTGCTTTTCTTATACATTTTTTTAAATGCAGAAATGTACTGATAAATATATAATTTAACTTCTTTCATGTTATACTTCTGAGATTTCTTAATAAGAATCTTAAAATACTTATGATTATAAATGAGCTGCTTAATATTCTAATAAAAGAATTCTTTCTTCAGTTTCTTTTTCATTTCTGGCCAGTCTTTATTTTATGCTTTGAGAAGATTTTAAATTCACATTTTATTATTTAACTAGCAGTAATTCATGATGTGTGCTGTTATATAATAATTATTTGAAATCATTTCATGATTTTTACACATCTGCTCATACATGCAGAGAAAGTAAGTAATATTATTACTATTAAATACTAGTGCTCTGATCTGTTCAGGATACAGAAAATTCTTGAGATATGAAGTAGTTACTATATTCATGATTAGCAAGAATGCAGTGCTTTTAATTGCTGGAGTTTTAATTAATAGTTCTGGTTTTAAAAATGCAGTAATTATAGAACTTAGATTCTTATCTGCATTGGTTTCTTTAATAATATCATGATCTGGAGAAAGGCTTAACATTCTAGATGACAGGATAGATATTAATGATTTTTGTTAATGAGAGTAAGACATGAAATTCTTTTTAATATTTTAACAGATTTATTTCATAATGCTAGAAATGAATTAATTATGCAGTTAGTTTAATTATACTAATTAATTATATAATCATGATAGTAATGATTTTAATTCTTTTTATTTAATTAAGAATAATACTAATACTATTATTCTTTTTATATGAAGTAGTATTATAATTCTGAAATATTTTTCTTTATAATAGCAGTGTGATTTATTCTTGCAATGATGAGCATTTTTATTAAGTGAGATAAATTTCTCTTTCTGCTAATTAGAAAGTCTGATTAGATGTCTCATTCTTAACAGTTTCTAACTTTGATAATTCTTTTAATAGTTTAATTTAGTTTTTATCTTGATTTTTTATTTTCAGTTAACAAGACTTAATGTCTTGATAAATACATAAATATTTCTTTATTTCTTTAATTAAATGCTTCTGCTCTGTCAAGATTATTAAGATGAGATGAGAAAAATGAAATGCTTAGCTGAAATAAATAATAATAAAATAGGAAATATGTTTACTAATAATTATAAAGCTCAAGATATGCAGTTAACAAGTGTAAAATGTATGATGCATGATTAATGTGTGTGAGATAGAATAGAAATGTGTAATGACAGTTAAATAATGCTAGATTAATAATATTAAACAGTAACAGATAATATAAAGACATGTGAATCAGAAGAAAAAAGATAAAAAAGAATAATTTATATGATTATACTGATTTAGAAACTACATATAATACTAAAGCATGCATGAAGAGATAGAATAAAATGATAGAATAAATTAGTAATTTAAAAAATGATAAAAAAACAATGATAATGAGTATCTAATCTTTATATGCTAGAAATATCAAGAATAATAACAATAATAATAATTAATTAATGATCATGACTAGTTTCTAATAATAAGATTTATTTCTAGAATAACTTGATTAATGAGCTATATATAGAATGATTATTAAACATGTGTACTCAGACTAATTACTAATCTCTATATACTTCTTGATATATTTAAATAATGTGAATTCTTTCTTCTTAGAATATTACCTCTTTCTAATGTTTTCTAATCTTATCTTGCATGTTATTATCTGTAATTACTGCATGTGAAATGTTTAATCAGTTTCTAGATTATTTTATTAGTACTATAATAGTAGTAGACACATCTTCTTACTACATTACTTCATAATAATGATAATTATCTTGATTATTTTAATTAGAATAAAAATATGTCAAATCATAAAACAGCTGTATATTGAAATATCTAGCTATATATCAAGACTCTTAGTGAATTAGCTAAGAGAAGAATTTCTCTTTTAGCATAGTTAGTTATTTAACAGTTATGAATCTGGCAAGTGTGAATCTCAGATATTAAGAGTTCAAACAGCAGCAAAGTTAAAAATACTTTAGACTTATTATTATAAATTTTAATAACTGAGGCTTTGCAGTTTTCTATGTGCATGTTATATTATATAAGCTAAGAATAAATATATTAACTTAATTAAAAATAAATATTAAAAAAAAAAGCTAAGATATTATTATGTTATGTACATAAAATCAGATATATGTCTAGCTAAGAAAATGTGTTAAATTATAAAACAGTTATATATTAAAATATCTAGCTACATATCAAGACTCTTAGTAAATTAGCTAAGAAAGAAATTTCTCTTTTAGCATAGTTAGCTATTTAACAGTTATAAGTCTAGCAAGTATGAATCTTAGATATTAGAAATTCAAACAGTAGTAAAATTAAAAATACTTTAGACTTATTATTATAAATTTTAATAACTAAGACTGTGCAGTTTTCTATATGCATGCTATATTATATAAGCTAAAAATATATTAACTTAACTAAAAATAAATATTAAAAAAAAAAACTAAAATATTACTATGTCATGTATATAAAATTAGATATATATTTAGCTAAGAAAATGTATTAAATCATAAAACAGCTGTATATTAGAATATCTAGTCACATACCAAGACTCTTAGTGAATTAGCTAAGAGAGGAAGTCCGGATAATCTGAATTCCCAGCACCCATCATGGTCGCAATTCACCACACTTTCTCAACTCTGCTTATCTATTTCCCTCCCTGTTTCTGCCACTAATTCGGGCCCAATAACCGCGCCGCCCCGGGCCCTACTTGCCCGGAGGTCAGGCTCAATATTTAAATCAAAAAAGCAGACTTTTTCCAGCTGTTCTGAGCACCCCGGACCCCATACACAGGCATGGTCAAGCCCAGAAAATTCAATACTCCGGCACCCGTGTCAGCTGCAGCTCGCTGCGCTCTCTTTGCCTTTGCCTATTTATTTTCCTCCCTGCTTCTGCCACCAATCCGGGCCCAATAACCACGCTGCCCCGGGCCCTACTTGCCCGGAGGTCAGGCTTAATATTTAAATCAGAAAAGCGGACTTTTTCCAGCTGTTCTGGGCACCCCGGGCCTCATTTCACAGGCACGGTCAAGTCCGGAAAATTCAATACTCCAGCACCCGTGTCGGCCGCAGCTCACTGCGCTCTCTTCACCTTCACCTATTTATTTTTCTTCCTGCTTCTGCCACCAATCCAGGCCTAATAACCGCGCCGCCCCAGGTCCTACTTGCCTGGAGGTCAGGCTCAATATCTAAATTAAAAAAGCGGACTCTTTCCAGCTGTTCCGGGCACTCCAGGCCTCATTTCACAGGCACAGTCAAGCTCAGAAAATTCAATATTCTGGCACCCATGTTGGCCACAGCTTGCTGCGCTTTCTCTGCCTTCACCTATCTATTTTCCTTCCTGTTTTCACCATCAATCCGGGCCCAACAACCGCGCCACCCCAGGTCCTACTGCCCGGAGATTTAAGCACCCCATAACTGGAACTCAGTTATTTGGGAAATCCCTCTTTTTAACAGGTTTTGAATCTCTCAGACTATGAATTCAAGCTATCCAGGAAAATACTATTAAAGATCACTTTAGGTGATATTTACTTATTTACTTAGAGAGGATTCTCCTAAAATAACTTCTTAATAACTCATTTCTCTAACTAATCTTTGATTTTTGATACTTAAATCATGAAATTTCTTAATTAACAGTTCTGAATTCTTAACTACTAGAATCAGAAGTTACTTCTTTTCAATTCTCTTATTATAGCTGGGATTTTTCACATTCTCCTACTAGATTAGTGTTTTTTGCTCTGTCTAGCAGCTTTTTATATGAAATTTTTAATATTTAAATTTTTATTTCTGAGAAGAGAAGATATCTCATATGTTTAGAAACATTTATATTATTTTTCTTATTTAAATGTATTTAATTATGTAGTAAATTCTGCTTAAACAGATAGTCTTCATAATTACTAACTGCATAAGACTATAATGAATTAAAAAAAAAAAAAAAAAAAAAAAAAAAAAAAAAGCTAAGAGAGGAATTTTTCTTTTAGCATAGTTAGCTATTTAATAAAATATTAAGTTCCAGATTAAAGACTGAATGAGAAAGACAAAGATCTAAATATGTGAAGAGTGCTCAGAGAATCTGAGAGAGTATTATTCTGTATACTCATTTGAAAACTGTTGGAAATCTTTAATATTCATTTCTTTCATTTGGTAGAATTCTGGAGATATCTTCTTATGAAAGGTGAGACTGCTAAATGAGATTTAAATTCACACTAAAAAGAAGCTCAGAAGCAGCCCAAGAGATGTGCTTTATTAATTTTCTATTTAAATTAATTCTAGTATCTACATTTCATTGAAAGTTTATCAAAAAATTCTAAAGAATAAATGAGTACTCTATTATTGGGAGAAAACTAAGATAATAAAAAAATTATGTATCTGGTGAATTTACTTAATCAAGAAAAAAGAAGAAAAAGAAGAAAAAATGTGTAAAGAGAAGCTAGAGATTATGATAATACACCTGAGAATTACCATAACTCACATCTATGCTTTTTCTGTTCACAGAACAAGATGCTAGGTTAATGCAAGTAAAGACATAAAATTACTCAGATTAACAGCCTGATGATGATGACTGCTGAATTCACAAATTTGATTTCTATAAATGTGAGTGACAAATTTCAGGTAATTTCATTAAATATCTAGTTAAGTTAATTAGCTGAGTCTAGTCAAACTTGCATTCTTGAATCAGATTCCAAGTTTTCTTAATCTTATACTGCTTGTAACTTGCCTAATTATCAGATTACTGTAAGTAAAATAACTACATACTTGCTTCTGAAGCAAGACACTTGCATCTTAGCAGTTTAAGAGCTAAGAGACTGTGTTAAACCATAAAATACCATATATTAGAATATCTAGCCACATATCAAGACTCTTAGTAAATTAGCTAAGAGAGAAATTTCTCTTTTAGCATAATTAGCTATTTAACAGTTATGAGCCTGGCAAGTGTGAATCTCAAATATTAGAAATTTATTAATAAGAAAATATGATACTATCTTAAAGAATACAAGCAAGTGCTTATTAAATATATAACATGCTAACTGATTATTATTATATTTGTATGCTTTTCTTATAAAATAATTATTATTTTATAAATTATAAATTATGTTATAGTCTTTTTTATATTATATTTTAATAATCTTGTTTTTTCTTAATAACTGATAATTATAAGTCTGAATTTGCACTTATTTATATTAAACTTTTTAATAAATTAATTTATTAATACTTAACTTATTAAGAAAATAAGTTAAGAATATAATTTCATATATTATTATATCTGTTAAACATGCTATCAGATTTTTAAATAAAATAAATTATTTATTAATTAATATTAAATATGAAAAATATAAGTATAAAAATAAAAATTATATTATAATTTTCTGTAAAAAAAAATTAAAGTAATTAAATTATATAAATTAAATAACATGCATGAGTATTAAATACTTAAAAATAAATAAATTTAATTATTCAAGTAAATAAAAAATTTATAATTTTTAAAAAATTCATAAAATCTGCATGAGAAGATATTATGAATATAATAAATTTAAAATTTCAGAAATATACTTAAAAACAGAAATATTATAAGAAAAACAAAATTAAATATACTAAAATTAATTATATACTAATGAAAATGTATGTAATTATTCTTAAAAATATAAAATTTAAAATCAGAATTAATTTTTATGATAAAATAAATGCATGTGAGATGTTGGATTATTTATATATAATTTATAATTTTACATGTTTTATAAAGTTATAAAAAATTATTAGAAATTCTTATAAAATTAAAATAATCTTTAATAAAGAAAAATAAGATTACATGATTTATATATTAAATTAATTAGTAAAATGAAAAGAAAGAAGTAAATTTAAATATAAGTAACAAGTAAATAAGCAGTCTTTAATTTTTCATGTTAGTATATTAATTTATTAAAACATGAGCTTAAATTCATATTATAAACATGCAAATAATGAAAATTACTTAAAATAAGAAGTTATTATAGTTATACATGCTGCAGTACTTTATAATGCTTTTTTAAAATACTTATTAAATGAGAAATATAAAAAATAAAAAATAAAATTTAGTTTTTTATAATTCTGATTTAAATGAATTAAATAATAGCAGAAATATGAAGTTAGTAAATTTATAATTAAAAATAAAAATACCAGTAAAATAAGATAAAAAGCATTATAAAAAATTAAGATATTTTTGTAAAAAATTATACTTTTTAGATAACTGCTATTATATTAATTCTTGTGAGAATTAGATTAGAAATCAGAACTAAAAACATATAATGAAAGCAGAACTAGCAGCTAATAACAAGAAATACTAGAAGAAAATGTGTAGTAAATGTATATATAGATTATAATCAGAACTCATTACTAGAAAGTAGATGAGAATGAGATTTCATGAGCTCTTATATAATAGAAGAAATCATGAGACTAAGCTAAATGAGAACTAGACTAGCTGGCATGATAATTACTCTCTTTCTAATAGGAAATTAATCTTAATAATTCTGAGATTCTAGTAAATTATACTGAAGCAAGTAGTAGATAATATAAAAAGCAGTAGAATAGTAGAATGATGCTATTATATGCTTATATAATGCTTATTATTAATATAAATAATTGCTTAAAGTTTATTTAAAATAGCATGATTATTATAAGAATTAATAAATAAATTCATGCTATTATATTAGAATAACATTATTATATATGATATTTCTAATATAATTAAAATAATATAAGTAAGAGTAATATAATAATTTAGTAATAGCAGTATTATTGTTTTTCTTTCATTAAGTATTCTTAAAATTATAGAATTAGAGTTTCTTCATATTTAAGATATTATTTTTTGCTTTTAATAACATTATATATATACATGATATTTTTAATAAATAATCTACATTATAATATAAAGCTTGTAAAATAAATCATTATTAATAATATATTCTGCTCAAGATGCTGTTAGAAATAAGTTATTATTATTATAAAATTATATAACTTCATAATAATATCAGATTAATGCTAGTAACATAATTCAGAAAATAAACAAGTTATTTTAATGCTTTATTAAAGTATAAAAGCTTTGCAAAGTTATTTAATGATTTTCTTTATTAAATTCATTATAATTTTTTATTAAATTTATCATGATTTTGTAATTTTCTTGTTATTTTAAAGCAGCAGTCATTTTAATAAATTAATTAGAATGTTTATTTTATTAAATACTCTTCAGTAACATTGCACTAGCATGCTTTATTCTTTTTTTAGATTTAGAATATTTTAATATGTGCTTTTAATATGGTTTTGCTACTGCAGATGAATATTTTCTTGCTTAAAAATAATATACTAATATATTTATAATATAAACTCTTGCAAGTATTATCTTGCTTATTTCAGTAAGCTAAAAAATGTTTATATACTTTTAGATTAGAATTAAAGATATGCTTATTACATTTAACTTTAAAAAAAATGCATGCTAGTAAGTTTTTATTTAGTTTTTTAAACTTTTAATAATGTTTTTAATACTAATAATTACTGTAAATGAGTTATCTGAAATTAAATGAACTATCTGTTTTTTATGTAATAGTTATTTTAACTAAGATTATTAGTAAAACTTTTAATCAGATCTGCTAGTACTTTACTAAGCTAATAAAAAGCATGTTAGTATTAGAGTATTAATAGCAGTCAGAGCATGCATGCATTATTATTTTTTAGAATGCTAAGTAATAGTATATGATAAGAAAGACTTTTTATAAATTTTTTAATTAATAAGAAATGATAGTAAGCAAGCATAAGATGGAAATCTTAATTATAACTAATAAAATGAACTGAGAATGACTTCTGCAAGTAAGTAAAGATAGTTTTTCAGATAAGTATCTTAATATCATGACTTTTATCAGATAGCATATATGCTAACATCAGCTTTTACAGTAAAGAATGATACTAGTAATTTAATGTTTAGTTTGTTCTCATTCTCATCAGAAAATAATATGTTATTTTCTTAGTTCTTTACTAAGAAAATAATAGTTTTTATTTTCAAGAAGATTATTAAGATATCTGATGAATTAAACATTAAGATGATTAATTTAAAGATATTAATTATTAAATTTTTAGTAAAAAAACAGAAGATTAAAACCTGCTTACTCATGTTTATTATTATTTCTAGTGAGAAGAAGAAATGAGAAGTAATGTTTTTAGTTTCAGAAATTATTAATTTCTGAATTATTATTTCTGATAAGTATAAGACTTACTTCTGCTGTATGTATTATGTAATTTTTATCATAATTTCCAGTTATTATAAATGCTAAGTGCTAACATGTTTTATAGCTGGTATGATTTCTTAGAAGTTAGATTTATTAGTTGCTTTTTCAGAGAAAATAAAATAATGCTCAGAAATTTCTACTAAGCTGAATAGTACTGAGGCTGTCATTATAGCATAAATCAAGCATAAAAATTATAATTCTGATGTAGTTTTCTCCTAGCCTTCTCATAAAAAGAAGCAGATAATTATTAAGTATAATCTTATCTCAGAAATGCTTATTATAAATCATGATAAACTTAAATAAGTATTAGAAAAATGTGTGATCCTGCTGGCTGTTATCAGTAAAAATAAAAAGAATAAGTTTTGAGCTTGTTTCAAGATTTTATAATGTAATACAGCTTAATCATGATTTTCAAGTAATTTTATAATTAACAGTACTTTTTAAAATGAAATAAAGATTTTTTCATGCTGATAATACATTTTTCATGCATAAATATCTCATTAAAATTCTGTAAAAATTCTGTAAAAGAAAAATTTACAAGAAAAAAAGTATATCTAATAATATAAGATAGTTAATCATTAAGCTTATATTACTTTTTTAACATAGTTATAAATATTAAATGCTTTACTTCTTGCTTAAGAAAGTTATCTAGTACTTTTATATCAGTAACATGTTCTTCAGATTTTCATGTATTATTTTCTAGAATTTAACTAGCTTAGCAGATAAGATATTTTTTTTTATCTTATTATTATCTGATTTTAAGAATTTTCTTAATTATAAATTTCTTAGTATTATTAATTAGCTTTAATTCTGATAGTATAAGCATGTTTTCTTTCTGATTATATATTTCTAATAATAATATATGAAAAACAGAATATATGTTTCTGTACATTTTTTTTTTTTTTTTATTCATTATAATCTTATGCAATCTGTGACTAAGAAGACTATCTGCTTAAATAGAATTTATTAACTATTACATACATTTAAATATAAGAAAAGAAAATATAAATAAACTAAGCAAATGAAATGTCTTCCCTCCTCAGGAATGAAAATACAACTTTTTTGACTCCAGGCATTGAGGCCCCAGGGCTAGGCCCCGGAGCGAGATTTGACCCCCAGAACAAGATTTTTTAGGGGCTACCCTGGGCACCTCATGCCCGGAGCAGAGCCCAGATTGAAAGATGTCCGAAAATCATTTTCGGGACAAGTTATCACAAGTGTTTTCTCCAGATAGTGAAGCCCCGGGGCTAGGCCCCGGAGTGAGATTTGACCCCCGGAGCGAGATTTTTTAGGGGCTACTCTGGGCATCTGATGCCCGGAGCAGAGTTCAGGTTGGAAAGTGTCTCAAAATCATTTTCAAGACAAGTTATCTCAGGTGTTTTCTCCGGGTAGTGGAGCCCTGGAGCTAGGCCCCAGAGTGAGATTTTTTAGGGGTGGCTCCGGGCATGCATGCCCAGAGTAAAATTGAGGTTGGAAATTCTCCAAGATACACTTGAAAAATGAATATTATCAGGCTGTTTTAGGCCTGTAAAATCCACTCTCAAATAGCAATTCTTATTTCTTTTAGATAAGAAATTAGAAATCTGAGCTCTAACTCAGTCTGGAAGAGTAGCTTTAATAAAAGCAGAGAGATATCCAGTTCTTTTTAAATCTTTTTTCTTTTTTTCTGATAAGTTAAGCACTTAATTAATAAATGCTCAGAATTCTTCTTTATCTGACAAGCTAAGTAAGTATTATTTAGATAATCAGATAATCTCTTTAAATAAGATCTGAAATACTCATGCTCAAGCTTTAACTGAGTAATAGTAAATCAGATTCTTTTAAGAACTTTTAATCTGGAAGTCTTTTATTTAATTCTCAAATTAAACTAAGCATAATTATTATTTTCATTTTCTTTATTAAAGTGCTCATGAATTTTCCTCTTAATAAAAAAATGAGAAATATATTTCTCTGGAAAGATATCTTTTAATTAAGTAACTTTTTTTGCTGCTTTATCAGCTTTCTCATTTTCATGAATTCTCACATAAGCTAGCATCTAATGTAAGTGAAATTTTATATTCTTTAATCTCTCATCTTTCAATAAAGTCTTCAGAAAATTAATATAATATAATTTAGATTTTAGATTATTTTTAGCAAGTTCTTGAATTTCAGCTTGACTGTCAGAAAAAAATCCAAACTTCCAGAATTGAATTTGATTCAGAGATTATTTCTAAAGTCTTTTGAAATGCTTTTTTAATAGCAAATAACTCAGCATCAAAGACTTTCAGATATTTTTCCAGATTTCAGAAATATTTCATGTTTTTCTGAGAAACATAAATTCCTGCATCTGCATTTTCATTTTCAGATTTGAAATCATCTGAATAAATGACTAAATTATTTAATGGCAGATTTTTTATCAGTTCCAGGTGTTTTTTCTTAGAACTTAATTGCAATTTCTAATCAGATTGTGAGATGCTTTTTATTTCAAAATTAATTAAATCAGATAAATTAGAATACCAGAATGCATTTCATTTAATTTTGATTTTTTCTAATTTTAAAGAAGGCAGTTATTCTGAAATTAGAAAGCATAATCTGAAAATCTGAGAGGGAAACTTCTTAATTTTCTTGGATTTTTTTCTCTTTTTCTTGCTTGATGTTTGCTTAATCTGCTGAATATTATATTCAGATTAATTCTAATTCAGAAATTTTCTCTAATCTAATTTAATGCTATTTGAATAAGATGAAAAGCTTGAGAAAACCTACTTTCTAATTACATGATTTTTTAAAATTTTTAGAAGTCTAGCAGCATAATTTCTGCAAATTCTATTAAATCTTACTTTTACTGGTGGAATTAAGGCTTTAATTTGCATAGTATAAACTGCAGAAGTCTTAAAAGCTTCTAAAATTTTTCTAAGAGCTTTATTTTACATTTTCTCATATTTATCTAATAAATATTTTTAATTATTTCATCAGATTAGAACATCATAATCTGCAACTGAGATTATACAAGTAATATAAAGTTATCTCATTACTTGAAAATTTAAGTTTTTTCTGTGAGATTCAGAAAATACATCTTAAGCTATTACATATAATGCTTATAATAACCAACTGTCATGAACTGTTTTCTCAGACTTCTTAACTAATTCTCTGCTCATTCTTAGTTAAGAACTACTATTTATTATTAGTTACATGTTACTAATTCTTAATCATAATCTCATAACTTCTGTGCTGCTAATCTTAGCATTATAGTTTAGTAATCAGTTATCATAATCTCACCTGCTACTAAGCTTTCTCTGGTATTTGCAGAATCTGAAGATTTTAGAACTCTAAGCTTTTTTAGCTAACCAATCATTTTTATAACTGCTAGTTCTAATTTATTACTAGTTACTAGACTTTAATAAAGCTCAGATTTAGCTAAGTTCAGATCTCATTTCTGCTCAGAACATAAATATTCATCTAGCATACAGTAGCTTATCACATGAGCAAGTTATGAAGATTTAGAATATTCTAATTTCTTAGAAATTTTCAGGCTGTATAATTACATACTGCTCTTATTTTCTGAAGAATTCAAAATTAGATAATTTTTAAAAAGATTTTCTAGTTATAACTGGTATTTCTGAGATTCACAGGCCTCATAATTAGTACTCATGAGATCTGGAAATATTCAGAATTTTTTAAGAATGTGAAAAAATTCTGAAATCTTTTAATTTTTAACATCTTCTAGTCTTGATGAGTAAAAAAAACATGTGCTTCAGAAGAATTCAAACTTCTGATCTCAGAATTAGTTAAGGCTGGCCAGTATCTGGTGATGCTTATTATCATTATGCTATCAGTATCAGATAAAATTACTTGTAGTAATTTATAATCTATTAATTAAAAAAAAGAAAATAAAACTATTATACTTGCTACATGTGTATTTCATATACTTATTATTATAATAATAATATTTAATTTAAAAATCTTATAAATAAATATAATAAATATTTTTTTATATAATTTTTTATATAAGAAAGTTTTTTATAAAATGCTTAAAAATTATAAATATTTAGAAAAGTATATTTTTTTTTTAAAAGCATTATATAAGCTTTATTTAGCATTAAAACTCTAATAAATATTCTTTATAAAAGAATTACTTAATTTAAGCTTTATTTTTATGCTAGAAGAATCATGTGTTATAATATATTCTAATATTATAATTTTCTTTTATATTAATAATATTATTATTCTTTATTAAAAAAATTAAACTAAAAAAATTAAAAATATATTATAAGTGTTTAAAAAGTATTTTTCATGTAAGAAAATAAGAAAATTATAATAATTTTTTAGAATAAGAATCATTTATAATTAAATAAAATAATAAGCATGATTCTTACAAGATGTTTATATAAAGAAAATTATTATTAATTTTAATCTAAATTTTACATTAAAAATTAAAAGTTCTTTTTTTAATTAATTACTATTTAAAAATAAGAAATAAGTAATTTCTTAGAAGATATACATGTATTAATAACATGTAAATTTTATTTTATATGCTATTATAATTACTTATTCTAATATAATAATAGCTGTTAGTTATTTTAGCAAGTTTCTTACAAACTCTAGTAATTATTATATAATAGAAGTAAATTAAATAATCATTTATTTATAAAATATAAAATATCTCATGTTTTATTTGAATAGTTTTATTAGCTAAAAAAGTAAAAAATAAATAATATATACTGTATTTACAGTTATTTTAAATGCTTTATTTATAAATTAAAAAAAAGTAAAATTAACATAAAATTATTTCTTTATTTTATTTAGAAAATTAATTAATTAAAAATTAACTAAATAATAAGTAATTAGTTTTTTAATAATAAAAGCTAAATTACATGTGTTAAATCATGTAGTAAAAGAAATTATTTAATAAAAAAGATTTTTCAGTTAAATAAAGTTTAATATCAGAAATTTTGATTTGTTTATTATTAATTATAATAATACTTAAATTATTAGTATAATTAATAAAAAAGAAATCATATTATTTATAAAATTTTATTATATTAATATTAAGTAATACTAGCTTTAGTAGAAGATAAAAGAAAAAAAAATTAATATTTAATAAATGCTTATTACTTAAATGATAGCAGATAACTTAATAAAACTATTATTTAGTTAAAAACTTAATAATTTCATGAAAATGCTTAAATTAGCTAATATTACTAAACTTATACATACTTAAACAGATTATATTATTTAATTAAAAAGTTATAATGATTTTAATTCAGCTTTAATAATTTAATTTATTAAAGCTGAAGAAATATATTAATAAGAAAATATAATACTATCTTAAAAAATATAAGCAAGTACTTATTAAGCATATAACACATTAACTAATTATCATTATATTTATATGCTTTTTATTATAATTAGTCTTTATCATATTAAACTATTACTAACTTATTATAAATTTTCATCTTATAAATTAAGAGCAGAAAATCTTCAACATATAAAATAAATAAGATATTTACTAGAAGAGTGTGATAAATACATAGCTAGATATATTATACTGAACTAGAAGACTGAAGATTTCTCTATCAGCTTTTTTTTATACAGCATTCTTATATATAGTAAATTAGATTTATCATTAATATTATTTCATGATTTATATTAATATCACTCTTATAGCTACTAGTATGCTAGTAGTAAGTTATTTCAAGATGTTAAATGTATGCTAACAGTTATCCTCTCTTATAAGAACTTATCTGCAAGCTTAGCATATTTATTTAATTTTTCAAATTTAATAAAACTTATTATAATAGCATTATAGCTGCTATAATTAATAAGTAAGTTCTTCAAGTTCTCATAACAGTAGTTTCTGCTTGCTTAGGAAAATCTTTTCTAGTATAAAATCTTATTTTTTTAACAGGATATAAAAATAGCTGAAATTAATCAAATTTCATCTTTCTTCTTTTCTCTTGCTAATCTTTCTATTTATTTTAGTTAAGATTTAATTAATATTCTTTAATTACATGATAATAGCTGCTTTTTTGCTGGTAACATGCTGAACAAGCTAATTATAATATTAGAGTGTTTTATGTATTTTTTACTAACTCTCCTGTTTCAGATTAGTCAAGATTTCTTAATTTCATTAATTATGTGTGTTAATTTGCTGAATATAGCTGATCTTATGCTGCTTTTTAGTATTTTATTTCTTCTTCTAATTCTTATCAGATATCTTTATTAAAATTTCTGAAAATAATAGTTAATGCTTTAGAAAAATCAGTTCTTAAGATTTTTAAACAAGTTCAGCAAGCCATAGCTAAATACATTACTGTAAGTCATTTATTCATCTTGATATATCTGCTAGTTAGCTAATTAATTAGCTTGAAGCAAGCCTGAGACTTCTTAACAGAATAAATAATATATTAGAAAATTCACTTTTTAAAAAAGCTAAAATAAGTTATACTTAAAGATCATGTATTCATTGCTTAAAGATAGCTTCTAAAAATAAGTTTATCTTTTATAAGCAAGCTTCTGCTTTCAGATGCTACTCTTATTACATTAAAAATTTTAAATTATATATTATTATATTCTTTAAAATGAACAGCATATATGTTACTACTAAAGCAATTATTAATAATAAGATTACTGAAAAAATTAATATTAAAAAATATATTAAATAATTCAAGATTCATATTTTCATAATTAATATCTTTTATTAAGTAAAGAGAATAAATTAAACAGCTGGTATTACTAGAGCACATACTATGCTGCTTATAAGTAGCTTCTTATTATTTATTAAGTAAGTTCTACATGTTCTTTTAAATAATATTAATGCTTTTATTTTAATTATAACTACTTATTTAAAGCTTTACATATTAAATGTTATTTTTTTTAATATTAATAAATTTATTATTAATATTACTAATACAGAGCAGAAAGTTTCTAATAAGAATTATACTAATAAGAAGAAAGATGAGAATGTTAACATGAAGAAAAAGAATGAAAATAAGATTAAATAAATAATTTTTACTGCTCCTGTGCTGCTTCTGTGCCTTTAAGCAATTAATAAAAGTTCATGTTTAATAATAAATTAAGTCTTAGGCTATTTAATAATCAAATATCATTAAGTTTCTGCTTTTTTATCTCTTTATTACTGCTTAGTAGAAGCTTTAAAGCAGCTAAGTTTAAATTCTCTAATTATTTTATTTACATTTTTAAGATCTTCAGCATTAATTCATTAGTTTTTATATTTGAGATAATTTAATTATTTAATTAAATATTAGATTTTTTAATAATGAATTTATTAATTAAGTATTTATTTAATTTCTTATTCTTTATTTTCATTAATAAGAATTAGCTGCAGTAGAGCTGCTTGTTTGCTATTTCATGATTAATATAGCTTTAATAATAATATATGAAATGTCAGATTAATTCATTTATATAAATAAGATAATTATAAAATATATGCTTGTAAATTCTGAATAGTTATAACAGAAAAAGATTCTAAATAACAGCTATTAAGCTTTTTTAATGATTATAAAATAGCTAAGTCCTTTTTTAAAAGCTATACTAGATTATTAATATTAAATTTAATTAGCTTATGATATTAATTATAATATCAAGATTATATTTAATAATTTCATTCAAGCAGCTTTATAGCTTCTTCTCTAGCTCTTTTTAGCATTTTTAATTATTTTTTAATTTCTGCTATATTAAATAAAGAATCATCTTAATACTTACTTAAAATACTAGAATTATATTTATACATTATATAAAACAGATTTTACTTCATAATTACATGTTTACTACTATTATAAGCAAATTCAGTAATAAATAATAGCTTTATCTAATTATCTTGTAAATAATTACTATAAATTTGCAAATACTGCTGCAGTATTTAATTAAGTTATTTAGTTTAATTATCAGTTTAAGAATGAAATGCAATACTTAGCTTTTTTTTTATATAAATATAATAACATAAATTAG
Organism: Nannizziopsis barbatae; assembly: GCA_014964245.1. NCBI lineage: Eukaryota > Fungi > Ascomycota > Eurotiomycetes > Onygenales > Nannizziopsiaceae > Nannizziopsis > Nannizziopsis barbatae. Next base: position 3,977,837 of record JACVYH010000003.1, read on the forward strand.
CTCAGTAGTAGCTTGTAAACAGCATGTTACAATTACTAATAATTAAATTTAATGTTTTATACTTGCTAATTATCTTATTAATAAAGATGTCTGTAAGATTCAGTGCTAATATTTTTTTTATAACAGAAAAATATCATTTTATTTTTATAAATTAGTCATATATTACTAGTATAGCATCATATATGCTACTATTCTTGATAGAGAAAGATAAATTAATAATAAAATTTATAATGAATTTCTTTCACAGCTTCTTTACTACAGATAAGCTGACTAGCTGATTATAAGATTAATGTTTAGAAGCTTTATTTATTAAGCAATCTGAGCATGTATGCATGTATTTTGCAATTTTATTATTTATTTAATTTCAGTAATATTTTCACTTAATTAAATTCATAATCTTATTAATATTATGATAACTAGCTTAGAAATTATCATAATATAAGCATAATAACTTCTGTTTTATAATAGTATTATTGAAGATATATATCTTGTTTCTATATAATAAAATAAATTATTTTTCAAAAATTTCTATTATTTAATCTTTTTTTTTAAGATAAGATGCTTACTCATTACTTATTATTAAAGCATGATAAAACTGCTTTATAAAAACATTTCTTTATTAAGCATCCTGTAGCAGCATACATATGCTAATTCTTAGTAATTTATAAGTATTCTCATTACTAGTTTTCTTAATTACTAGCAGCTTACTAGAAGCATGATATTTCAGATTTTCATTTTTTATTTTCATACTGAAATTTACAGCTTTTAACTTTGCTTATAAAATAAATAACATTCTAGCATAATATTCATGCATGTTTATAAATCTATAATTACTATATCTACTCAGCATATCTGCTGAATTTTTTATTTCTAATTTATATTTAATAATGAAATTATATATTACTAATTACTCTGCTTATCTTACTTGTTTATTATTTAATATTTTTATAATAAAGAAGTATTTGAGATTATTATGATTAGTTTAAACATGAAAAGACTGCTTAATCTCAGCTAAGTATTAATACTAATACTTAAAGCATTTTATAATAATTAATAACTCTTGATCATGAATCTCATATTATCTTTTTGCATTTTTTAACTTTCTTAAATAAAAAGTAATAAAATGCTAGTAATTCTTTTCATTTTTATTTCTTATTAATTATAGTAATATAGCTTTTATAGCAAAGCTTAAAGCATTTATAATTATTAGTATTTATTTCTTAGAATTATAATATATTAATAGCAGTAGCTTTTAAAAAGCTTTCTTAAAGTAATTAAATAATTTCCTAGTCTTATTAGTAAAGAATCATGATTTCTTATTATTTAATAGCTTATTCAGAGCTAATATAATGCTAGTATAATTATATATAAAACATCTAAAAAAGCTAGTAAATTTAAGAAATATTTAAATATTTTTAATTAACTTTAGCTTTAGTTAATCACAAATCATATTTAAATAACTTTCATTTAATCAGATATCATTTTTACTAATAATAAATTTTAGAAATTAAACTTTCTTTTTATGAAATTCACATTTACTTAATTTTACATATAAGTTATAGCATAATAATTATTCTAAAATAATATTAACATGTTCAACATGTTTTTTCTTAATTTATAAATATATAAGAATATTATTAAGATAAATAAGTATATACTCATCTAATATATTCTTCATTACTTTATTAATATATGCTTGAAAAATAGCTAGTGCATTGCAAAGCTTAAATAACATGACTGTATATTTAAAATGCTTGTATCATGTTTAAAAAGCTGTCTTTCATTAATTTCTCCTGCAAATAGCAATTTAATAATACACATCTTACAAATCTAGCTTTATTAGTATCTTAGCATCATTCAAGCAGTTCATAAACTTATTTATTCATGAAAAAGAATATTAATTTTTAATAATTAATGCATTTAAATTTCTGTAATTAACATATAATCATAATTTATTATTCAGCTTCTTGCTAAAGAGTATTAGCACATCTGCCAGACTCATAAAGTTTCATATCTAATTCTTTTACTAAGCATTCTTAAGATATTTTCTTAAAACATTTAATTCATATGCAGATAAAGAGTATAATTTATGTTATGAAGATATTTAATTATCTTTTAATTTAATTTAATGCTTCATACTTTTCTGCATAGTAGCTGCTATTTTTTTATTAAATATCTGCTTTTATTAGCAGTATTTCTTAGAAATTTTTACTTCTTAATTTTATATATTATTAATAATACCTGTAATTAACAAGCTGATATTTTCTTATCTCATTTTTTTTAAAAATTATCAAGAATTATTAATCATGATTTTCATATTAGTGTACTTGCTGTGATATTTTTACTTATTAAAAATCTAATTTATTAAAAAATTAACATGTGATAGTTAAGATCTGCTAAGAATGATATTATTTTCTGTTAAATTAATAATTTTTAAATTAATTTCATTCTTATAAACTTTATTATAACTATCTTTCACATTTAATTTAAGTGTAATATCTCTCTAATATATTATAAGAAATTCATTTATAGTTTTTAACAGCTATACAGATTTTTATGCTAATATTTATTTACTTTTTAACAAATTATAATATAAAATATAATTTATAAAGATATCATAATCTAATATTACTTTATAAATATTTAAATACTGATAATTTATATTAGTAATTAGTAAAAAGTAATTAATTTCTTTAAGTTACTGCTGCTTAGCAGCAGCTTTCAGATTTTTTAAATTATTTTCTATATTAAAATCTTTTTCATCTGCTTTAGTAACTTAACTAATTTGATAATTTTAATTATTATATGAGTATTTTAGCTACTGTTATACTGCATTTAAGTTTAGATTAATCTTTAGCATATAACATTAGAAAGGTTAATTATCTTACTAATTTTCATTCTGATATTTTAAGTAATTATAACTAATATGATTAGTTTTATTGCAGATAAAGCAGCATTCTTCATCATATTATTTCTGCTTCTTTACTACTTGATTTATATTTTAATTAAATATTCATTTTTAATCTCAGAATTAAAATTTATCATTTCTTAGTTAATATTTATTATTCTTTAGAAAATGCTGCTAGTTTTACAGAAAATTGCTGTAAGATTATTGCATAATCAGCAGCTTTCTTAATAATCTACTGATAATCTAATTAGATATCTTTTCTAAACATGTTTCTAAAGTTATAATTTCTATAATTAAGATAAGCAGCATATTCTAAGCTAGTATAGCACTTTATAGCATTAAATTAAGCTTATAAAAAAACATTAAAGTTTAAAAGTTATTTTTATATTACATATTTTCTTTAATATCTAATTTCATAAAAATGTATAAAAAAGCATATTTAAAATCTGCTGTTAATTAACTCATATATTAGATTATTTCAAGCAGCTTTTGCATGACTAAGTAATTTCTATTCTCTAGCATTTTAATTAAATTTAAAAGAAATATCTTAAACTAACTTCATATATAATTCTGTAAATTAATAATCTTTTTTTTAAGATCTTAAGATATCTGAATATTATTTCTTAATCTAATAATTATGAATTTAACTTTATCTTATTCTGTAGAATAAGTTTATGATTTCTCATTAATAAATGCTTTTATTATTCTTATTTATTCTTATTATTCATTCTTATTCTTTTGCTTATAAAGCTTCAGATTAGAAAAAAATTTTTACTTTTCTTATTATAATATTATTATCATTAACTGAATAAATTAATTCTTATTAATTATAATATTTATTTAAATATTATTTTCTAATGCAGTACTGTTCTTAATCAGCTGCTAAGTATTCTAGCTTTTAATTAGAATTATACTTGTTTTTTCATTACTAACTTATAATTTAAAGTCTTAACATGATAGCATCTTAAATAGTTAAAGAATAATAATAAGTCTTCTAGAAATTATTATAACTAGTCTTTATCATACTAAGCTATTACTAACTTATTATAAATCTTTATCTTATAAACTAAGAGCAGAAGATTTTTAATGTATAAAATAAATAAAATATTTACTAGAAGAATATGATAAATACATAACTAAATATATTATACTGAATTAAAAGACTGGAAACTTTTTTATCAGTTCTTTTCTATACAGCATTCTTATATATAATAGATTAAATTTATCATTAATATTATTTCATGATTTATATTAATATTACTTTTATAGCTACTAGTATACTAGTAATGAATTATTCTGAAATGCTAAATGTATGTTAATACTTTTTTTATAAAATAATTATTATTTTATAAATTATAAATTATATTATAGTCTTCTTTACATTATATCTTATAATCTTAATAATCTTATTTTTTCTTAATAACTAATAAAATTTAAATAGCAGCAAAGTTAAAAATACTTTAAACTTATTATTATAGATTTTAATGACTAAGGCTGTACAGTTTTCTATATGCATGCTAAATTATACAGGCTAAGAATATATTAACCTAACTAAAAATAAATATTAAAAAGAAAAGCTAAGATGTTACTATGCTGTGTATATAAAACTGAATATGTGTCTAGTTAAGAAAGTGTGTTAAATCATAAAACAGCTATATATTAGGATATCTAGTCACATACCAAGACTCTTAGTGAATTAGCTAAGAGAGGAATTTCTCTTTTGGCGTAGTTGGCTATTCAACAGGCTGTCAGGTCCAGACGGACTCCAGGGTCTAGCGCCCAGCGCCCTGGGACACCCGGATGTCCACTCAGCTTACCGGTCTTTTTTAGCGGGCGGGAGGGTTATTAGGGCGCGGAAGGATTACCCGTTGCCACCATGGTAGGCCTCTATGGCAGAAATTTCAATGAACGGAATGCAGTGCTGAGGATCCTGATGGGAACTGAACTCTGGGCTTACTCGAATCTATCATGCATCATATGTTCAATGTAGGGTTGCGGATACCATTGGGTCACTTCAAAAATGGGATGCATTCGTAACCTCTTTTGCCCAGTCCACCACCTCAAGTCCGCCTCAGTTCTTTCAGAAAGATATATAAAGGGGCCTTCAGACCCTCCAATTTTGTTTTCCCATGATCATCAGCTTCACTTTCCTTTGTATTGATCAGCCTCTCTACTTCTAAAATTTCCTATCAGCCCGCGACCACCACCGCAATCCAGCCATGATGATATTCTCCTTACCCCTTTTACTTATTGCGACCTTACTTCCAAACGCCTACGCGACTCCAGCGCCGGAGTTAACTGCTCGAGCAGCCTCTTCATCTTGGGAGGTGAAGGCTCACTCCGAATTTTTCAACAAACTTGACAAGTGGAATGGGCCGAATGGCAAGAGATCCGCAAGGCTCCGTACCCGGGAGGTCTCGCCCACGGTGCAAGGCATAACAAAAGAAAGAATTAAGAAATTGCAAGACCTCATCATGAGCAAGCCGAAACTCAATTCAGACAACGCGCCAGCTAAAATCACCGACAAAGCCCCAGGCAGCCCCCCAGATAGTGGTATTGGTGGAAAATTGGGCATTAGTGGTGGTAAATACAATTGCCAGAATCCTGCTGGATGTCATCAGTCGGTGGAGTCCTACATCGAAGAGAGACTTGTCGAGATTGAGAGCGCGGAAGTTACGGTTACACTAAACCAAGCTGCACCTGTCACAACCCGGACGGGAAGGAGCCAGTATTACTGACACTCACAAAAGTCACGGTAACTAGCGAAACTACCACAGAGGGTTGGGAAGGTTCTGCTTCTGTTGGTTTTGTAGGCCTTACACCCTCGATTTCATACAAGAGAGAAAAATCAAAATCAACTGGCCTTGAAATCCATCGAACGATTACCGGAACCTGTGGGGCGGGAAAGACATGCCGATGGGTAACTGTCACGTTCGCTGCCAAAGTCAAAGGGAAATGCCAGAAAGGGGCGTTTGCAGAGTGTGGTAATAGAAAAGTGTCAATGTGTGCGCAAAGGAAAGATTGGGAGACTGCATGCCCAGTTCAAAGCGAAAACACCAAAAAAGGTTGCGCCCCGGGCGGTGGTCTGATAGAAACTGAGTGTCAATTAAAATACCCTCTTCTTGATGACAATGGCGACCAGTTGTTTGAGCAGATTTGGGATACTGGGTCCACATAAGCATTGCAGGAGAATTATTGTGCAATTTCCCAGCTCAGAAGAACCTTCCAAGTTCCAAATTGCTATCAAGAGTTTTTGAATTTTTTCAAGTTGAATTCTCACATTCTTTGAATATACTTTCTTGCCTTTTTCATAGACAATCATGTGACTTACACTCTTTTAGAATCAGCTGAAATACTTAGAGAAATTGTTGATATTATATATATTTAAGCTGACCCCTTCAGTCTTAGAGAAGTTGCCTAGATATTTCTAGTTCTCTTATAGAGTCTCATGCAATCTAGCATTGTTGTATAATGCTTGTCCCCAGACTAAAGTACAAGAATTTTTCAACTATAGGTGAAATGAAGAGTACATCAGCGCACCATGTTCCCAGACTCAATTGCTATTAGGGGCTTGATCGAAGACTGAATAAGTTGTTAAGGGTTGATCAAGGTTTCATGACCGAACCTATCTATGATACAGTTCAAGCAGCCAAAATTCAGAAAAGCGAGGCCCGACTTCATTAGGTGTCGGATCATATTATATGAATATGAATATTTGAGAATCCATGGCGCTGATTAGATAATGTTACATTGGTACCATAAAGAAATGAAGTTGCAAGTCTGTCGTAGCGCTTCTCAACCAAAAGGCCACCATAGTGGAGGGCCGATTTAGATGAGCGCGAAAACAAGCACCATAAGGCCACCAACTGCCATACCGACCCGCTTCATAGACGCAGCGCCGGTGAAAACGGCAGAGGCAGCAGTAGTGCCTGAGATAGTGCCGGAGGGGCGGGTTGCAGATGAGGCGGTGGGTGCTGGGCGGCTAGAAGCTGAAGAAACGGTTGCCGAGGACGAGGGAGCGGCGGCAGACGAAGAAGCAGCTGAGGAAGAAACGGCGGAGGTGACAGCGACAGAAGAAGAAGGGGCAGCAGATGTAGAGCGTGCGGCAGAGGAATGCTTGGGTACAGTGATGGAGAGGGTGACTCCATAAGCCTTGCACAACTCAACAGTGACCTTCGAGTCCTTTGTACCAGTATTTTAGTGGGTGCGAATTGCGCAAGGATATCAAGGTGATATACTGATAACCTCTGCAGGAGTGCAAAGCCTGGGTATCCTTATTGCAGCCTGAATTTATCAGCTTGTCGAATTGATTCTTGCTGATGTACGTGACGCATTGAACACAGAGAGTTGGTTTCTCCTTATCAGCCGCGGGCTTGCCAGTTGCCTGGGCTGGAGTCACGGTTTTCTTGTACCCGCGAGTGGAGCGGGGGCCGGGCTCTCTTCAACCGGGACAGGTGGTTTCTTTGGAGTCCTCTTTGGAGGCATGTTGCTGTGATTTTCATTCAGTCAGTAGGTTTTCAAATGCGACAATCGTTTTTCGGCCAGTATCACACAAAACCCCATCAAAACCTGCATTTCATGTCCCATAGAAATGAGCGCAATAAGAGCCGGATTTGAAGGGGTGGCAGAATTAAGTACGGTAAGGCATGCAAAACCTAATGTCCTCCTTTTCATTAGTAAGGCAAAAACTTCCCCTTTTTCTTCTCTGTCTCGGCTTCCATAACTAACTACCATCGTCGAGTTGACATCCGCACACACGAGAAAGAATGCACCATGCTATGATGTCTCTGAATACTATCAAATCCAAAGCTCCTCCTAAGGGATTTTTGGGTCATGGATACAATCGTAGACGGAGAAGGTTTGCCGATTTTATTGCTGCTTGCCGGCCTGGAATGCAATGCGGGGTGATGGGCCGTTTTGCCGAATGGAGACTGCAGCATCTCTTTCCAAGGTAAGCTAATTTTTACTGCCGAGCTTCATCCCTAGCTAGTTATATAGTTCCTACCAAACAATTGTGATAGCACATGCCCGAGGTCCGCTTCTTGACAGCAGTCAAACACATCCTAACTCCTCCTTTGATTAACTAATGATTAGGACCCAATTTCATTTCTTCCTCCCTTCTCAATAGTTATACGTTCGCCTGCGGATACCCGTTCATTTGTGGAACATTGATCCACCACAGATTAAGAGCTGTCTTCTCGATTTAGTTACGAGGTTTTGTGTAACTACCACTTATTAGTTAACTAGTTATTGCTTGTAGTTTACGAAAGAAGAGGAATTCAATTCCTGACACAGCAAATTCGCGGCGATGGCCAACACATACCCTCCTAAGCTTACAGCCCTCGAGAAGCTCGATCTAATTCCGGCGGGCATCTCTCTTCTAGCAGCTGGAATTTTAGCCGCTATTACAGGCATTTTTCGTGGGAAACATGGAGCAAAGTCGTTCCCGAAGCATATCATGTATGCTGTCGTGCGGCGTATGCTGCTGAGGTTATCCACAAGACAAACTCAGTATGTACCATGCCTCACTTTGTACCGCTATGAGTATGTTCATCATTGACAATTGATGTGACAAGGGCGATAATTCCTTCAACAAGCCGCGCCTACGATGCTTATGCTAAGCAGGCTGGGATCACGCCGCAAACGGTTCAGCTAACAGCCGGCGGCCAGGGACACTGGATTGGAAATAAAGACGCGAAGAATGTCCTGATATATTACCATGGTGGGTTTGGCATTGTGATTTCGTAATTACCTTCTGCTAACATCCGTATCTAGGTGGTGGATTTGCTCGGCCCGCTGGGCCAGCGTATTTCGCGTTATTGAGCGACATTATGGATGAACTGAATAAGAAGGACAAGGATATCGCTATTTTCTTCCTGACTTACACCCTCACCCCACATGCCGTATACCCAACACAGATGAAACAGGCTGTTGAAGCGCTCCGCTACATTCTTGCGTCTGGAAGAAATCCTTCTAACGTGATAATTGGAGGTGACTCCGCCGGTGGCAATCTTACCCTTGCGGTGCTTTCCCATATCTCACATCCACACAAGGCTATCCAGCCCTTGGAAGTATCCGAGCCGTTGGCGGGTGCTTTCACGATCGCGCCTTGGGTTACATTTTCTGGGGACTTCCCTTCTGTCCGTGAAAATGCGGAGAAAGATGTCATTGGGAACGAAATCACTTCCCAATGGGGTCCTAGCTACCTTTCTGGGCAGGCAAAAGACAATTACAACCAACCATTGCTTGCTCCCGCGGAATGGTGGGAGGGGGTTAAAGTAAGAGACATACTAATTCTAGCTGGAGCGGATGAAATTTTGCTTTCTGGTATCGACGAGTTTGTGGAGAAGACAAAAGTACGTTTTCCTTTCAGTCTTTCATTTTGTGTGAATGTGTAACATCATTTAACAACTTGCGTTTTTAGTCTGTGGTTCCGAGCGTCAAATATATCGTCGCTCAAGATGAACCTCATATTGCACCGTTTATTTATCGAGTACTTGGCGACAATAATGAAACCGAGCAGGGCAAAGAGTTGCGATCGTGGTTATCAACCCGGCTTTGAAACCATCACAGTATAAACAGCACCCTGCGCCCTTCGCACTCTTGCTACGCATGAGGATTATTTCAGACACGATAGCCTCAGAAGTTTTGGATTTACTTGAACAATTATTAGGCAGCTCGGGAAGGCTCTACTCGCAATTATACGGTATCCATGTACTTTTTTAATTTTCCTCTGGAACATAATATGCTGTGGTATCATGGTTGCATGTCTCAGGATCGCAAAAAAGAACTTCACGGTCGAGATGAAAGGATAATTCCTGAGTCCACGATGCGAGGAGATAGGAGTGACTGGTTTGACTGTCGAGATCTGAATAGCAATGAAATCCTAGAGGTACCAAACTCCTTCCCTCATAAACTGCAAAAACCAGGCTGCCTGAGTCACCAGGAGTAGTAAACGGGTGATCGTGGTCAAGCCATTTAATCTCGAGTTTGTAAGCTCGTGCCATGTCCTTCTTTGAATCAGGCTGGTTGGAGGATCCTTGAAGACTCCCTACTTTAAGATGCTTCATTCTTATAAGCGTTCCGGAAGTAAAAGCTGACTGTGGACCATTTTTCCAAATCTTGAAAGAAGCATTTTCATCAATAAAGGCCTTCAGAAGTTCGGGGTTTACTTGAACAATTATTAGGCAGCTCGGCATGGCTCTACTCCCGCGTTCCTGAAATCCAAATCTGGTGTTCAATCACGCGAAATGTTAGTTAACTAACTAGTTATGTTACTGGGTACCGCGTAATTGTAGGGAGTCGAGCATCCTCATCATTCACCATGGAAATGAGGCCTGGCTGCTTCGATATTCCCTCGAAATCAATTCGAGAATCGTGAAATGAAATTCGATTCTTAGATTACTCCATTGTTTCTGGAGTATTTGTCTATCCTGTTTTTTGCACGCGTCGCGTTCTGCAGAACTAAACCGTGCTCAACCTAGATTTCTGACTCTACACCTCTTTTCTTTGTTGTCGCGCTTTGATCTCTTGGTATTGCCATGGAATTTATACCTTCATCGACTCCTCCAAGCCCGGTTCCGTTCGGAAATCTTTCATTATTTGACCGCTTCAATGGAAGTAGCGGGACGGCCCCTCAGGGCTTCTTAATAAGTTACTTATCATTGCTAGGCAAAATGGATCCAGATTCGTCTCTGACAAAAGTTGAGCAAAATCAATTGCTAGTCGAGTAATGGAATTCAATGGGGGCCTGCGGTCGATGGGTACGTTGAGTTCATATCTATTACAGTACTCATCGGCATTTCTAATATATGGTTGTTGACAGGAATACGCCTCCGATCGATTTTGGGACGATTTTTCGGATGATATTCCTCGTGGCCTTCTTTCGGAGATCGAACGGAGTCAGGCACTCAAGACAGAAACGATTTTCTTGATTCGGATTTGGTATTGACGACAACGTGGAGACAAACAAAGAACCCGCTGACTCTTTAGACAAGAGGCTATTCCAAGGGGTTTTTAAGAGGGCGGTGCTTCCCCCTTGGAAATAGATATTATACGTACTTGAGAATAAGGTGGGGTATGGGGCCACTAAAAGGGAGCTCGTTAGCAGTGGGGCGCGTATCTCAGCGTTTCTGCTCAGCGCTGTTACTCATTATCCGTGTCAACTCGTGGAAGGATTAGAGCGACCGGGTTCCACCTCCTTCCTCCAATGAAGAAACGGAATACCTAGGCAAAGAAATGCATCTCACTCTTCTCGTTGCCGATAAAGAAGCATGTGAAAATGGTTGGGTGTTGCACCTGGATGTGGATCATGTTGGGGGGATTCTGCCATTCTAATTGCGTGATAAACCTGAAGTAGTATGTGACAAGACGGAAGACTCTTCCTGGTTTGTTGGAGACCCAAAAATAACGGGCGAGCGTTATCAGCAACAATACGGTGGAAATATGGATTGCTGGGCTAGGTAATTATATCAACGATCTTGCTGATTATAGGTTTTCCAGCTCCATTAAAGAACAAAATCTCTCAGCAGCTGATGGCCGACTTCGGAAATCGCTCAGATTGCCGGCCTGAATTTTTCAATTCTTAACCGCAGGCTCCCTCCGTGGCCTCACATATACTATTTATATCTTCGGCATTTTTCTCTGCATTGCGTAAGATCTCCCCTAGCACTGGGCTGCTGGTGAGCCTGTGAACACTTTCAATGTACTCCCTCGAGAGCTCAAACGGCTTAGCATTGAGATTGGGAATGTATTTGCCGACTAGTCGTTCCTGTCTGACCATCGATGGCGAAATTGTCTGTTCCAAAAAGCGCCGGAACGATTCCACGCGTGGTTTCAACAGGCTGGAGTGAAACGGCACATTCACCCTCAGCGGAACAGCTGCTTTGCCTCGTTGAAGGGCTATGGGCCCCTTACACTTGTCCAGCCGATCCAAAAATACTCCCACTTGGTTTTCTAAGTGGCACCGGTCCGTTATTTGAGTAGGATTGGATGCCATATGATCCGTCAGTGATGTGAGCGTGGCGAGGCTGCGAAGCTGCATATCATTTTGGTCAGTCATCAGGGGTCCGCTAAGGAATACGTGGAACTACTCACATTCCCGGCGCAGACGTACTGCATGTTGGAAATATTATAGTTAACGATCTCTAGTAGTCCACCTGTCTGCTTTGCGATCTCTGCAACGCACCAACGCAAGTCTTTCTCGCCGAACTCCGTTGATATTCGACTTGGATTAATTGCACACATTGAGTATTCCGTTGTTCCATCGGCCTTTACCTCTACGGTGTTTTGCATCGTCAATCCCCGATAGAACACCAGCTCGGCCACTTTCTCCACGGAAAACAATTCGCCTATTGCTGCAAGCGCAACATATTCCCCAAGTGAATGTCCGGCAAACAGGCTCTCTCTTTTAATGATTCCCTTACTTTTCATATCAGCGAACCGAGCGAGTTCCATTAGAACTAGTGCGGGCTGAGTGAATTGTGTTTCGTGAAGTAGTCCATTGGCGGACTTGAAAGTATATGATCGCGTCTTCGAATTGATGCCGGGAAACATTGGCTGAGGAACAATCACTCCTTTTTCATCTATCGCGTCGAATGTCATCGTCATATAGTTTTCTCGAATGGATCGACCTTTAGTGCCGCCAAAATACACGATCAGCTCCTTAGGGTTACTTCGAACGATATCGACGATTGAGAAACCTGGCTATATCAGTATCAGTAGTCACTGGGTTCGAAGCAGTGTACTTACCAAATGTCTCCATGAAATAATCGTCTGCGGCCTGCCAGACCTGCCTAGCACTCGGGCTGTGGCTATATAACTCCATACCCATATTTTGCTGCTGGCTTCCTTGGCCCGTGAAAACGTACGCTGTAGGAGGCTGCTCTAGCTCGGATTGCGCTGAGAATACCTTGAGTTTTGTTCTTACTTGGCGCGCTTCCACTGTTAATAACATCCTACCCTCTGACATCCCAACGTGGCTCACCGCGATAGACAAGCTGTCGCCGGGTGACACTTTACCGTCAAATGAACAATTCCAGCTCTTCATCCGAGACGGATCATCCTGGGCTATATGATGTTCCACTACGCTTCTAATCATCCCACTGCTGAGCATCCCATGAGTTACGCGTCCCTCATGCCCTGCGTATCGGGCGAAGAGACAGGAGAGATGAATTGGGTTAAAGTCTGCTGATGCTTGTGCGTATTCACGCGAGTTGTCCGGGACGTCAATAATCAAATCCTGAAGCAATGGCCTCGGCACATTAAACAGCTCGGAATCTCTGCTTTTAGCACCGTGGCGTTGCAAATATTCGGTGACGGGGTTTTTGGCATAAGATTCTCCAGAAAAATTGACAAATCCGATATTTACCCGTTCGCCCGATTGCGATTCATGAATGACTAGCCCCTTGACGGAAATACTAGAAAGAGACTCATCATCGCCGAAGCAAGATCGACTTGATATGTCGAACTTAAGCGTTTTTCCCAGGCAGTCTTTAAGGTCGATATTGTCATGTGTGAAAAACCAATTCCTCGATTTCAGAAGCACGACATCTTTGATGGAATCCATGCGGATACATAGACTCTCTTCTATTTCTTCGAAAGTTGAACTATAGTCGGTGTATTCTCCGAGTAAGATAAATTCGCTTGTCAGGCGGACGACTGCGCTACAGTCTCGAAAAATTGTGCCTTCTACCCGGACAATTTTGCCCGTGCCTTTCTTGATTTTCACTGCTTTTAGCCGGCCCTCCGCGTGCAGATGATCGCCTTCTGTGAGGGCTTTCGCCCCTGCGCATACTTGGAAGCCGTTGCTCAGGTGAAGCAATTTGAGTAGATCTCCTGATACATACTGGGAAAAAACGCAGCTCATCACCGGTTTCCACACGATTGATATGGCCATATCTAATGGAGCAAGAACCTTTTGACCATTCCTATAGGATGGGTTCTGATTTCTGATAGCTTTGCTGAATTCAACGATATCATGTCTGTGGAGCGTGATGGGGCCGCCTCGAAATACCACGGCTTTTAAGAACTCGAATGAACCCTCTTGACCCCCTATCCATACCCCTTGATAAAATCTGCCAATTTCTGCCTCGCGATTTTTAGTCACCTCGCGAAGAGGGAGTATGTCACCCGATTTGTACTCAAAGTGGAATTCTAATGCCTCCGAATTGCCATTGGAAGTGCGAAATGAAAGCGATAGTTGTACCAGCTCGTTCAAATTATTCTTCAGATGCGCGGTGGTGATTAAATCGTCGGCATCGTTTCTCTCTTTCAACATTATCTCCATATTCGTATGAGACTGTGGGTTTGAAATCTCCACAGTCAGACCTGACTCCGGGGCAAACAAGCTGCGAATCGGATTTTTCACGACTCTCTGGTTTTGAACTATAAACGGCGTGTTCAAGACCACATGTCTCCACGTTGACGCTGGGCCACTAATAAGTGCAAGCCATTTGTCTAATGATGGTGGTTTGGACCCTTTGGTGAGAGAACATCTCACAGCTCCACCGCTTTCGACGTCAATTGCCACACCTTCAACATGTAGCTGACTGGGCCCATCTGCATTATCGCTGTCATAAGCACCAATTTGTTCGACTTTTCCATTGTATCGATCCCGCAGAACCCATTCCGAATGGGACTGGTGAATCCTGCCCAGAATTTGTTTGACCGGCTCATCAATGATTTTGGTATATTGTGCTGCCACTGGCCCATGGAGAATACACGTTCGCTCTACGTCTTGGTCTGGTACAGCCTCAATGCATTCTGATTGCCACAGTGAGTCCTTCTTGAACCAGTACTCAAATTCTTCGTCGAACAGCAATATGAAAGGAACAGGCTTTTGGCCGGGCTGTCGGCAAAGCAAGACAAAGAAATCGGCATCTGAAGCTGTGATAATCAAGTCCTCGGCTTGCGGGTATTGGGTCGAAAACTTTTTAAGGTAGCCGTCCGGGATATCAAGCTGTGAAATGTCCTTGAAATGAGGACTCTTGCCGTTTTTGAGATCACATAAACGCTGCTCAGCACGTTGCAGATAGGCAAAAGTCAATTTCTGGTAACTCGGATCAATCCACCTATTCTCTTCTCTGAGATAGAGCAGGTTGGCCATGCGCTCCAGAATCTCTAGGTATGTCATATCCCGCAGGTCACAATGAGATCCTCTTTTTGAACCGAACCAAACCTTCTGAAAATCCTTATTCAGACGCTGGATATAATGCTCTTTTTTTCTGAGTAATTTTTCAGCTTGTTTTTCTTTCGGAAGGGAAAAAACCTCTCTGTCAAGCTCTGCCCAGAGCATCACTCCACGAGTCGCCAACTTATGGATGGGTTCTCCCATTTCAGAACGAACCGTAATAATTCCTCCGGTGGGCTCCTTATATGTTCCTTCCCACAGTTTGTCCGGGACGCCCGGAGACCGAACAATAGCAAGCTTTGCCGCAGAACTTGTGTGGGCTTCTTTCGCAGTCATAACTCGACTCCCTAGAAGAATGCCATCAAATGGCATCGGTGGACGATCATGCTTACAGGACCATGAGCCTGTTAAATATGGATATGTATCTTCAGCTTCTCCAAAGCCACTTCCAGCAACCAAGATTATATTTTCCTGGGCCCTTATTCTTCCATAGCGGCTAAGGATTGGCTCATGGAAATCTTCATAAGAGTGATGGCCGCCTCCTCGGCCACCGGTCCACTGCAGGATGATTGGGAAGTTTGGATGAATTTGTGCTATCCCCAAGACCGCGTCAATTGAGTCCTTTGAGCCCGGTTTAAGGCCCAAGTGCAATAATCCCAAGTCGGTAATGTAACCGCTGATTACGTCTGGAGACGGTATACCGGCACCAATAGTCAATCCTGTGATGGGAATACCAGCCTGGCGCATTTCCTTGAGGACCGAAATTTGCCAGGACATGGCTCGCGGGTTGGCGTATATAAGGTTGCAGGTTATACCACAGCCCGGAGTTATAGCACTCGCAAGCGATGATATTCCTTTTCTCATGGCATCAGCGTTATGGAATCCACCGCAAGCTAATTCTGCATGGAAACCAGCGTTCATTATTGCCGCCACAAAATCCCAGGCTGTGGTTGTGGGGGTCATTCCCGCCACCATTACAGGCGGTACACCCAGAAGGCGGCTGAGTTTTGTATCGACTCTCAGTCCTTCTGAAGTTTTCAGCAAACTAGGCGAAAACTCAGCTGACCAAATTGGCCTATATCGGATAGGACGCTGGCAAGCATAGAAAGTTGCGGCATAGTCAAGGGAGGTATTCGATCCGGTGTTGGCTCCGAGTACGACTGTTTGCAAACCGGTCCCATCTCTCTGCTCACGGGTGATAATTCCAATCCCAATGTCCCCTCCAGGACCGAAATCAACGAGATGAGTTATTCCTTCAAATGCCTTTGCAGATACCATGTCCCAATTGACCCGTCCAGTACAGATCATACGAACGAATTGCGGAAGAAGGTTATCCTCATGCTGCAAATTTTGCGCATTCACTGTATGATAGACAGGAATCACAAGGTCTTGACCGGTTAGGGTGACGAATGACAAATCTTTTAAGAGGCGTGCTTCGACAGCTTTCAGATATGGCGAATGATACGGTACCGTGATGGGCAGCAGTCGGATACTCGGACTCTGGGTGCGTTGGCTGAACGGTATCTTCGCGTTCTTCTCGGGTTTCTGTAAGTTTGCAAGCTTTTTTCGAAGCCCTTCAACAGATATCGGCGACCCGGCTACAACGAACTGCCCTGGGCCATTTACTAAGGCAATGTGTGTTTTTCTTGAGTCCGAAAGATACATGTTCAAACCATCGATGTGTTCCTGTAACTTGGCTTGAGTCATCCCTTTGACGCTCAGCATACACGAGGTTGCTTTGCCATCTTCCAGTGATGACGGAACCGGAACATGCTGTTGTGAGTAACAACCCATGCATAACAGGATACGCATAACATCCTCGGAAATAGTATTGAAGGATTCCCATGAATCAGCACTGGCCACGAAAGCTGCCACAATTATTCCTTGTGAATGGCCAACTGCTCCCGACAGATGTTTTCGGAACTCTCCGGGGGAAATTCCAAGATTCAGACATACACTTGCGTAGCAGAGCAGCTGCGATAGACCGATAAGAGGGAGGCTGACAGGCGCCGAAATTAGGTATTTCGTGCTTGGTCGAGTCTCCGGGTTTTTGAGCCACTGGTGGACATTCAATCCATTCGGATAGTGCTCTTTAACATCGGCACTTTGTGAAAGCTTCACAAGGTATCTCGAAAGGGTTGAAACATAGTCTACCACAATATCGTGGTAAGTTTCGTATCTCTCAACCAATTCTTCAAAATATGAATCGACTCCCTGTCCATTGAAGAGTGCCACAAGTTTTGCTTTACCGTTTTTAGCGTCGAAAAATAAGCCGGTTCTGTCGCTGGAATACGGCGAATTGGTCAAAAGACAAGCTTGGAGGTAGGTATGGATGATCGATTTCTGATTCGATTTGCTATCGACATGGGATGCCACGATGGTGTGGATGTTTTCGCCTTTTAGAAACTGGTCTTGGAACGCGCTCAGTATTTCTTTGAGCACCGAGATATTCGAATTCTCTTCGCTGGGTTTATTCGCAATGGTGTCTAGGATAAACCGAATAAATCCAGAAAACAGCTCGAGCCGACTCGAGGTTGTGTCCACGCAATCTGATATGTTTCTGAGCCGATTTTCCAGTGAATTTTGAAATTCTCTGCCCAGTTGAATACATTGAGACCATATCCCATGAGAGTGGATCTTTATTGAGCATTCAGTACGGCCTTCGCGAATAACAAATGTACGATTCACAGCAGAACTGGATGGCAAGGACTGGACTTCATCCCATAATGTCATCGGGGATATAGAACCTGATCCCACTGCAGTCCATGGAGTCTCCATGGTATTCGAAATCAAAACCGATGGTCGAAAGTAGCGATACTCAAGCAGACCTCTTGGTCGTTTTTACTTCGTCAAAATCCGCCTTGTTCTGTCTATACCCCCTAGCAACTGGTGAACCTAGTTAGGCCTAGCTCTGGGGATGTTCGGCAGAAGCATGGCCCCATTATGAGGCTGATACCAAGGATGACCGCTTTCCACCGGCTCTTGGGGTATTGCCGGGGGGAGGTTCCAATAATAGCAAGTCTCCACCGTCAATAATTTGTATTTGGGTCCAGAAATTAAGACGTTCTCAAGGTGTTTCCTGGCTGCGTTTCTGCCTGAATTGCTTCTTACCATTTTCCTAGACTGGTAAAACTTCGCTTCAGTGATGGCTTTTTTTTAGCGTGAGAATTTTCTTGCCAAAGAGGTTGGAGTTCTGGCCTCATCACTTCACCAGACCGTCACGGGATGAAGATGAAGGGCATGACCAATAAGAGCAGTCAGATCTCAAGTTCAAGGATGTAGAGGCCAATAGCCTTGGAAACTCCTCACGATCAGAAGGTGGAGCAAGGTCATGAATGGCCATCGGAATCCTTCTCGCCGATATTTTTGACGAGGACCGTATTCAAAAGCAGAGATAAAGCTCAGATTTCAGCCGTCCCAATGAATCCTTGACACGCAGTATGCAGAAATTGTGAACATTCCCCCGATTTGCACAATTTTCATCCCCATCTTCTCCCGGCGGCAGAATACGGTACGCAGCCTTCGCTTTACATACAGGCAGTAAAGTATCCATGGCTGTCATCGTAATACCGTTACCTGAACCTAAACCAAGTGGGTACCTCTCAGCTGGAAGGCCTCTACGGTAGTATTGCATGACTGCAGCAAGGATAGCAATATGTATGTATGTACAAAATCAAGGGTAATAGGCGGCCTACTCGGTTTATCGCTGGAGTTACTTTCACGCAGTTTGTCAAATCGCTGTTCATGCTACGCCATTTTTGTGGTTCAAGAAGGTTGGGCATCCATCGATTTGAGAAATTTTGACCCCAAGGGCCTAACTATACGTAGAGGTATAAAAAAAATTGAGGAGAGTATGTATGTACACACATACATAAAGGTTTTGAAATCAAGGCTAGTGAAGAACAGTACCTACTAGGAAGTGCCGATAGTCTGATAAAGCATTATGTAACGACAAAATTATTAATCTATAGTGGAAACCGTGCCGCAGGGTTAAGGTAGGCCTCTGCTTCCTCGGATGCGAGGTAGGGTGGAGATGTTTTCGCCTTGAAAAGCGAGTTGGAAATCATTTCGCGAGAGTAATAGGAATTAGCTCTCCCTTGTCGGTCATTTCGACGCTCCACGTAGGCTTCATATTGGGCGCGATCTAGCGTTGCAAAGAGGTATCTAGGATGAACACAAATGGCTTGTGCCCCTTTCTGTCCAAAGCCAAAGGATGTTATGGAGATCGCTTTGATATTCTCTAGCTGCACAGGCCGATTGATGTATGCAATATGGTCATATTCTTTGAGTGCTGGGTCGATGTTATCGGCGTTGCGATTTCCAGGAACCGTGCCTGACTCGAGTATCTGAAGTGCTCCGTTGACCATCCATGCGCCGGCTGCTCCTTTGGAGTGGCCAGTGAGCCATTTCTGGAATACGCCAAAGGCGGGTTTGCCTTTTCGACGGCCCAGAGATGTGAGCTGTTGCTGTAGCACGCTAGATTCATTTTTATCATTCAAAATTGTTGATGTCCCATGAAATGAGGCTACATCAAGATCATTGATGGTCAGGCCCCAGGTAGCTAAAGCGCCACAAAGCGGCGCGATGGAAGGATCATCTCTCCAGAAGTAATTTCCTAGAACAAAGCGGGCTTCTCGCTCGTCTTTGGCAAAGTCGTCCAAAATCTGTTTTTGGCGCTCCCGGGCATAGGCTTCCGGACCCAACTCTGGATCTTGGGAAATGACTGTAGATATTTCTTCTTCTAAACAATCTAGCGCCATATCACGAGTTTCCTTTGCTTGATTCAACCTCAAATCAAGTCTTTTTCTCCGGTTAAACACATTGAGCAGAGGTGAAGCTATTCCAGTAGTGATTCGTCGAGCGTTGGTCAGGACACCTTGTCCCGGTGCAGGGATAGAACGTCCGGCCTTGTCACTCGAAGTACCGACAAACGCAACGATACCCCGAATGGGCAATCCCATCTTAAGCGCTAGATCAGCAGATGTCAGTATTTGAATCCCACAGCCATGTGATTCCACGAATCCATTGCGAGTGCTGGTGGTGGGCCGGGACATTTCACTTGGGCTCCGGCCTCGCGCAATTTCCTCTAAAGAGTTGCTGGTAGCGCCCATGTTGGCGAATTCATAGGAGATTTCCTCGCCGAAATCATCACATCCTCCAACGAGGCACATTTTGGCCTTTCCTGTGACTATAGTATCAAATCCCAATTCAAGGGCTTCGATTGAAGTGGCACATGCACCAACAGGCGTGCGAATTGGACCGCTTGCAGAAAGTAGCAACATGTTCACCCAGGCACTAACTGTGTTGATAAATGTCTCCTGCAAGATATCTTTCTGGACATCACGTCCTACATAACGATCTTTGTACATCTTCTTCAGAGACTCGTTGCCTCCAAGCCCTGACCCTATGCAATTTCCAACTTCCGAGACGTGGATATATTGGTAGAGTTCATAAGGATCAGTAATTCCAGAAGAAAGAAGTGCTTCAATGGCACAGACCAATGTGAACAGCGTAACTCTATCGACCTGGTCAATGATATCCTCAGGAATTCCGTAGGTTCTCGCGTCCCATCCCGTGGGTATTTGGCCTGCGACTGTACGGCTGAATTGGATTGCACGTGGGATCAGAAGTCGAGCGCCTTTACGCAATCGAACAAGGCAATGATCAGAGTCAGGAATGTTCTTAATCACCGCATGTTGACCGTGTTCCAAGTGAATCTCTTTTGCGAGGGTCTCTGGAACTTCGATCGGCCCAAAGTCCTGCTCTAAAACGATTTCATGAAGAAACTGCTTTCTATTGGGATTGTAACCGTCAAAGAGTTCGGGCTCAACGAAGCGTATACCTGAATGGGCGAGAATCTGGTCCTCATAGCAGCCCTTAACATCTTGGTCCGCGACCGGCACCCCACTTTTAGCATCTACCCAGCCGGAGTAAGGTCTTCCTTCTACCAGTCCCGAGTAATGACGGATCATGCCCATCAGCCATGCCATTTCAATTACACCTTCGAGGGAAAATTCACCAGAGGCCTCCATTTCCCAACGTGTACGTGAGTTGCCGTGTGGCCCAAGCTCCGCAAATCCGGAGATGACAACCACTCGCTGCAGATCTACCATTCCGTGTAGCTCCTGTGCTAGAGGCGCAATGGCCTTATCGTAATCGAGCGATTTTGGAAAATCAAGCTGTATGTGGGCCAGTTTTCTAAAGTTGGCCTTTGCCGGTGGTCGCGAAGGGATATGATAATCTAACTCAATTTGTCTTTCTTTGAAAAGAGCTTGTTGAATTTCGCTGCGACGGCTCAATTCTTGACGCAGGTCATGAATCTTCTCAGGAAGATTTTCTATACTTCCCATTCCTCCCGTCAAGTCGGCATATATCGGTCGCTCTTGGCACATCTCGTAGACAGAGTCCATGCAAAGACATACTAGAATGTGGGCCATTTCGTCTTGAGAGAAGGTGCGTACACCTAAACGTTCAATTCCTTCCGCGACGAGGTCATTTTGACTCATTAACTGAGTACCACGAGTCCAACCGATCACCGCGCCGCAGATACAAAGAAAATCCCTCCAGTCTTCAGAGTACCAGCGGTTGAAAAGAGCCTCTAATGCCAATTTGGACTCGCCATATAATCCATCACCACCAAATGTTCCGTGATTGGGAGATAGCGGTAGGACGACTTGGGTCGGACGGGTAAAATATTTATTATTATATTTATGAGACTTGACACTCCCCAGCAGTCTCAAAACATTTGTCAGCATGAGACGATGCGCAAGTTCAGATTTTGAATCGATCGTGTCCAATTTGCGACCGTTTTCGCTTATAGCGGCAAATGGGACAATGCAGTCAATGTCCCAGCCCAGTTCATCGTAGATATAGTCAACAAGTGAGGTGATGTCCTGAACGCTAGCTTGGTTGAACGGAGCGACCACAAGTTGCGATCCTCGGGCTCCATGTTGCATATAGATCTCTTGGTAGTTCTTTGCAACTTGTGGTGAAAAGGATGATGTCGTAACTAGCACTTTGGCGCCTGCGGAGAGGAAAAGAGCAACCATTGCAGCCCCAATTGACCCAATTCCCGCTCCCGTTACCATGATTGTCCGGTCTCTGAGGGTCTCGCCTTGTTTTTCCACACTATCAAAGACTTCTCGGAGCGTGGTAGTTAAGTTCGGGCTGTAGGCCCAGCCGTTCTGTCCTTTATCCCTCAGATGAATGTGGGGCACCGTATGGAGGGATAGGGAAAATTGTGGGTTGTAAATTAAACGGGATGCCATCATAGTCAAGTGTGAAAATCTGGAGTATTCTTTTCGCTCCTGCTCGTGATACGATGGCCTCCCCTCGTCCCCAATTACCGTATATGGAGCCATTTGGGTCGGGGTCCCTTTAACCAATGGTCCCCTTTGAATTGAAATTTCACAATTGTTCTTGAGGGTCCTGAAAAAGGCACCGAGGTCAGTCATATCTTTATACTCCAAATTAATAGAATCAAGGACTTGTAGGAGGAATTCGTCCGCCGCATTAGCGATGTGGGTGCATTTTTCGGAGAGAAAGTCGGAGTGCAAAGTTGAAACTGACAGATAGCCCTGTCGGGATATCGTATGATATACGTCCAAGAGATCTTGAAGAGCCCAACTCCAAGACGAGTCGTAAGTTCTTACTTTACGAAGTTCGAATAGAGGGTGAATACCCTTAGCATATGTTTCGCCATGTTCGGCCTCCCACATATCGAGTTGGTCCTGGATTCGTGTTTTCAACTCATTTCGGAAATCATCCCGACTTTGTTCGCTCGCATCAATATCCAATTGGAGATCCGCTGCATAAGCATCGAATAATTTTCTTGACAGAGCTTTTTGATGCCCCGTGATTGCTTTAATAGTTTCAACACTAATAGAGGCGCTAATAGGAAGAGAATCGTTCGTGGCACTAAGCGCCTCTATACTCAACCCCTCGTTGTCCAAGTGCTTCTCTACCATAGAATCAAGAAATTTTGTAGCGTCAAGTTCCGAGCCCAGACGGGAAATAGGCTGCATTGTCGCCGAGAGCAGAAGACAACAGTCTTGTCGGCCCATTTCGAATCGCCATTGTGTGGAGAGATATCTTCGCGCAGCCGCAACGGTAAATCCCCCAGGCATTTTGGTACCAAACATAGTATTAATTATGGAAGTTGAGATTTTGCCCAATCGGCCCCGAAAGCTTGATTGCATGACGTTTGCGAGTTCTTGAATGGGTATATCTTCCGCTCGGTCTGGTAGATTTTGAAACTCGCTATTTAGATCGCCTATTATTTCATTCTCTAGCGTGGACCTGCCTAGAACTCGTATGTTAGTACCGATATTATCCAAGGCCCGCTGTGACTTGCGAAGTGTATTGAGATCCCTAAAGACCTACACCTCGCGGTGATTAAGAGTGGACAATGAGTAATTGGACTTTCTTGCGGCAATAGGTGCATGGATAGCCAGCAAACGTAGTCATCACTCTTGAATGCGCGACGGGCAGAGGCAAGAACCACTTGGAGCCCTTGCTAAACGGAGGTGCTAAGGCTGTTGAAAGGGGCTGTAGGAGTGTCAGGTATCCATACCTCCAGCCAAAGATTTTATGGACTTTGTTAACTCAAGGTCTCCCTTTTTCAAAGCTCTCGAAACAATCGCAACCAGAACATCTCGTGCTTTGACCGCTTGATCTTCAATCTCTTTCACTACCTGCCGTTTCGCAGGAATGGGAGACGATCCGCCTTTTGGCTCAAGGAGCCGGGATTCTGGCGATCTACCTGGGACAGGAGTATCTTTGAATGAAGGCGTGACCACCTCGGAGGAAACCTGCGCAATAACTTCATCTTCATAATATATTCTTTTCGTGTCCGCTTCTGAAGTAAGGAGTTGTCGCGGAGAGCGCAAAACAAATTCTTGATTTTGATATAGAGAGTCTATTGTTCGTCTGAACATGGTTTTCAAGATACCGCTGGGCCCGATTTCGATAACGCGTTCACAAGCTTCGGAGCCCAAGATCATGTCTTGTGTCGCAATCCACTCTACTGGCGAAGCAAATTGATATCTATGCTTGTAAGTCAATTAGATGTGGGTTCTTTGGAAAAACTACTCACGCCATCAGCTCAATAAGCAAAGTCCGAGCCAACTCGGCTTCTTTTTCATTGTGCCTGTCCATGCCAAATATCTGTTTTTTGCTGTTCACGGTCGTCCCATTGGTAGTTAGGGGTAATTTGTATCGTGATATAGGGAGCGATTACTTGTCCCAAGTCAAATATTTCTGCAGAGATTTTTCAATTTCAAGGCCGAAGGAGATTACTTTCCATCGCGAGTAGCCTAGTTTTCACATTTCGTCGAACGCTCATAGCGCCTTCAGATTCTCAGCCTGCTGATGGACGCGCCGATGCCGAGTATTAACCCCTGCACGCTTAGCCGAGATGTTGGATGTTGATGGTAAATTTTTTGAAAGCCAACCCAAAAATAGCCAATTCCGACAATTTGGAAGGTGACAGATGGCCCCCATGCCATTGGATTTCTCGGAAAAAGCATGCACCACGCTCTGAAGGGGCCGAAATTGCAATTCATGATCCGTGAACCGAAGGTAGAAGCGAAGAAAGAAAGCCCGACCGGAAGGTTTGCGATGAGTACAACAAGGTCCGGGATTATAACGACAATACGAGTAAAGCCTTCCCTGCGTATTTATCAATGGGCCAATGAGAACTCGGTAATATTGAGATCGACAGGGAATTCTACAGGTATTTATAAATTCTTAGCCTTTCGATTTCCTGTCATGCGACTACGACCCATAGTATGCATGGGGTCAGAGAAAATGTCGAAAGATCCAGCGCTCACCATATTTCCACGATGGAGCAATGGCGAAATGCCCGGGTGGGGCTGAATGCGAGAGAAGCTCCTAGCCATGTCAAAGGCTGTGTGCTCGGCTTGATTTCCAATGTGTCACCCGATAATTTTGACTAGTCTTCAAAAGATGGCTCCTGGGATATAGACAATGTGGTTTCTATATGATAGCTGGTCTCCATTTTTTTCGTACAGAATTGAATTCGAAGCAATACCACCAACCAGCAAAATCGATTTGCTTGAAGATGATCACAGTCGTTTCAACTGTTCTTTTCTTTCTGGGATTGGCCGCGTGTTTTTTATACGTGAGTTCGAGTTTCCGTTGAAGAGCCCCTTTATAAACTGACATCGTGGTAGACAGCCGTCTTGTTGTTTTATAGGATTTGGGTCCATCCTTTAGCAAAGTACCCCGGGCCATGGTTTGCCAAGTTTACAAATTTGTACTCAGGGTATCATGCTTGGAAGGGAGATCTCCATATAGATATGTGGAGGTGCCACGAGCGATATGGTCTGTGGACTTTTAAGAGCATTGACGGACGATGTTGAACTCATACTAACAGAATGCTCTTAGGTGATTTCGTGCGATACGGGCCTAACAGCCTTTTGGTTAACACTGCAAAAGGGCTCCACGGTAAGCACTTAGATTGGTGCTGCTTTATGATTATAGCTAATTTGGGACAGATGTGTATAGCCACGGAAAGAGCTTCAAGAAAGCGCAGAGATATCAGGCAATGGTCCACCGGGCCCCCAATACCTTGACTGTCATTGACAAGGCGAAGCATGGGAAAAAGAGGAGAATTATCAGCCAAGGATTTTCGGACGCTGCGCTCAAAGGGCATGAACCAATAATTTTAGAACAAGTTCAGCGGTTGCGCAGTCAACTCGAAACGGATGACTCGGGACGAGCGCTCCAGGCGGGTTCGTGGTCTTGTCCCAAGAATATGGCAAGATTCTGTAAGAGTATTCACTCGGTCTGTCAGGCGGCGCTAATTATCACTAGGCGATTATTTCACTTTCGATGTCATGTGTAACATTATCTTTGATATTCCATGGTCGACTCTGCGTGATCCGACATGGCGATTTGTTCCTGAAGTTATAGAACAGTCAAATGTTCGAGTAGGGACATTATCACAAGCTCCGGAGTTAACACTTCTACGGCTAGACAAGTTGCTTTTCCCAGAAGCAATTAAAGCACGTGACAGGTTCATCACCTTTATTGACAAAATTTTAGGTGAAGGGATCAAGGCGGCAGCTGCAAGTGGGAAAGGGGTTTTTGCCACCCTTGCAAATGCTAAGGACCCCGAAACGCAACAACCATTGCGGATGAGAGAGTTGGGCGGAGAGAGTGCCACGCTGATTGTTGCCGGTAAGGATCCAACACCGCTAGGCTCGGTGAATTGGGGGAACCAATCTAATTTTGTATTAGGAACTGATACCACATCCACAGCACTGGCTGGTTGTCTTTTCTACCTGGCCCACAATCGCTCTGCATATGAACGGGTCGTCGCTGAGGTTCGTGGCGCTTTTCGTTCACGGGAAGAAATCAAAATGGGATCGCAAATGCACCAGTGCCTCTTTCTTCGTGCTTGCATTGATGAAAGCATGCGAATGTCTCCACCGGCCGCCAGTTCACTCTGGCGTGAGACTGAGGAGGATGGTGCAATTGTGAATGGAGAGCATATCCCTGCCGGAGTTGATGTGGGCACCTGCATATACAGCATCCATCACAATTCTGTCTATTATCCGGAGCCCTTTAGCTTTCGTCCGGAGCGCTGGATCCACAATGAGGCTCACATAGTCAAGGGAGATGTGGCTGCTGCAAGGTCGGCGTTCAACCCATTCTCAATCGGCCCTCGAAGCTGTATTGGCAAAGGCTTGGCCTATGTCGAGCTCCAGCTGGCACTTGCCAACATCCTGTGGAGCTTTGATTTTCGGCTGGCCGTGGGTGACCTAGGAATGATCGGTGAAGGTAGGGAAGGGGCAGAGTTTGGGCGTCATCGTGTCGATGAATTTCAGCTAGAGGACCATCTCACTGCTGCCAAACATGGACCTTTCGTAGAATTTAGGGCGAGGTGAACGTTGCTTTGAAACTAGCCGTCAGCCGCAGCGGGCCCAGGCTAACGGTTAGCTTGAACAAAGAGCAGAATTGATTGCAATTTTTCAGTTTCCAATCCTTACATGAATGTAGAACTTTGCCCTTGCAACCTTGCAATAATCCCACATTTTCGTTTGACGCTCTTGGAAGGGATGTGGTTGGAATAGGGTTTGCTTAAGCTCCGCCTAAAAAGGATAATTAGCGGTACAATACAGATACGGAATTGAGCAATACTGGTATGGCATGTTTTTCCGGTATTCAATGTAATCGATACCCGATCTGTTTTGCCGTATTGATGAACAATACGGGGTACTCCTGGTTAAATACCACTTCGTATTCAACGCTCTCATCGAACTTCAATTTATTAAAGCGCAAAACATTCTAGAACAGCTAGTTGACCTCAGGTCGCATGGATATCATGGATACGGCCATCCCGATGAATTGTTTATACACGCCATGTTTTGTCGGGGCTGAAAAACCCCTGGTCAACGAAGATTCTCGGTAGCTCTGCTGGGATGAAGGGGAAGGCTGGATTTGGAAGCATTTGTCACTTCTCGAAATAGGTAAAAAAAATAAAAATAAAAATAAACGAGAAAGAAAATCCATACGGAGGAGATTGCGAAAAGGGGAATTCCTAAGCTTTTGTGACCTAGGCAAAGTACCCATTATTGCCTATGCCCACTCAACAAAAGACTGCCGCCTTCCAATTCAGCTTGAGTTGTTGAATCTGTCTATGTACATAGGTATGTACATACATACCTTCTGAAATCCAGCTTTCTTAGTGTGGCTTTGAGTCCAAAGGACTATTAATTTCTATATTGTGCTTCATACGATAAATCAGCACCCTTACTCATAGACATGTCCTCAAGTGCTCTTAATGGTCGCCCGAACGGAGAAATGTCATCAATTTGCGAGTTTCCACAGCTGCTAGATGGAGATGATGCACGCACCACCAACAAGAAAGAATATATTATTCTAGAACTTCCGAAAAATCTTGCTGCTTTCCTACAGAATTTCTCAGATCAGGAGGGGAAACCGTTGGATAGTGTAATCCAGGGTATATGGGCACTAATCCTGAAAGCATTCACGGGGGACAATGCAGCCTGCTTCAAGTCGTCTATTTCATGTGAAGAAAGGGCCGTGAAATGGGAAATTATCCACATATGCGTGGAGAGTGATGCCACGTTCCTTGACCTGCTTAATTCCATCAGGAATCAAGCAGAGTCAGGCGGAATTTCCAGTGTTGATGGTAGGATACCATGCAACACTTCAATCTGCTTGGTTGAAGATTTTTGTCAGCAGGATGCCGTAGAGGATGAAGTAAGTCTCAATGGCTCTGTTGACAATTGCACGGAAGTTAATGGATATTGCAGGCAAAGGTATCTCTATTGGTGACCAGGGAAAATGAACAATGGGCATTATCACTCCGTTACGACACGTCACATCTGTCACCGGCATATGCGGAGGTTGTTTCTTCAACATTTGACCATATTCTGACGGAGGCGCTGAAATATCCGTCCCGCAAGTTGTCAGATATGAAGCTTGTTAGTTCCCATATATTAAATCAGATGAAAGCCTGGACCGACGGGTGTCCGACATCGGAAACACAATGCGTTGGCCAGCTGTTTGAGAGGACAGTTAAGGAGCGACCATCATTTCCGGCAATACAAACCTCAGCGCTAACGCTCACCTACTGCGACCTTGATAACCTGAGTATGCGCCTTGCACTGCATCTGCAAGCGGGTGGAGTTCGTCCCGAGCAGGCCGTTCTGTTATGTTTTCCTAAATCGGCGTGGGCGGTAGTGGCAATGATGGCAGTCGTTCGTGCAGGTGGCGTAATTCTATTTTTGGACCCCTCGCACCCGAGAGCGAGACACGACGAAATCCAGGACCGGGTTAAAGCGCGTTGGGTATTGACAGCCCCTGAGTATGCTGATCGCTGGAGCTGGACGGATGTGAAAGTCCTCAGCATTGATCGTACCTTTGTCGAGTCGCTACTGTTACCTGTCGACAGTGTGATTTCGGAAGTTATGCCATCCAATGCTTTATACATAATCTTCACATCCGGCAGCACTGGGAAACCAAAAGGCTGTGTGGTCGAGCATCGCCAGTTCCTTACCGGATCCTTAGCACAGCAAAAAGCGTCTCAAATGAACTATACCGATAAGGTGCTACAACTGGCTTCATTTACCTTCGATGTTAGTATTCTAGAGATTCTCACCTCTCTCATCTCGGGGTCATGTGTTTGCATACCAAATGATGATGAGCGGTCAAAGGGTCCGGCTTATTGTATCCAATATTTTGGCATCACGTGGGCTTTCCTGACGCCCTCTTTGGTAAAACTTATGAGCCCAGAAATGGTCCCGACTTTGAAATTTTTAGTACTAGGAGGAGAAGCCGTTCAAAGGGAGAACATCCAAACATGGGCAAGCCATGTTTGTCTGGCTAATGGATACGGACCGACAGAATGCTCAATTGCCGCAACAGCGAACCCACGGCTTTCAACTAGTACAGACCCGGCAAATATCGGGTTTCCGTTGGGTGGATGCTGCTGGATTGTTGATAAAGAGAATCATGATCGGCTCCTCCCTATCGGCGCACCAGGAGAACTTATTATTCAGGGAGCAATTGTCGCTCGCGGATATTTCAATGATGCCGAGAAAACACAAGCAGTATTTTTAGAGGACGCTGAGTGGATGTCACCGGAGTTCAAAGGACTTTATCGACGTCTTTATAAAACAGGCGATTTGGCGAGAATGAATACGGATGGCAGCATCCACTTTATTGGCCGCAAAGATAACCAAATCAAGCTCCGAGGCCTCCGCATAGAATTGGGGGAAGTTGAGCATCGACTAGCAGCTGATCCCTTGGTGCAACAGGTTGTCGTGAGACTTGGAAAGCGGGAGAGATGCCAAGGAAAATTAGTTGCGGTAATAAGTTTGAAAGCATTTTATCAAGTGTCGCAAACGATTGAGCTTCCCGACAAAGACCGAATTTCCGTTGCAATAACGCAACTCGCGGATGTGTCTGCGCGACTTTCCCGGCAGTTGCCAGAATATATGCAGCCCACAGTTTGGGTCCCAGTCAAGTCTATCCCACTGACCGTTTCCGGGAAATTAAACACGGTGATGGTTGCACACTGGATAGACAACTTGCAGTCAGACGTATATAATCTAGGGACGCGTTTGTCGATGAAGGATACGGATTCCGTTCAAGCTACAACAAGCCAAGAAACTGTATTGCAAGTCCTTTGCGGGGAAGTACTCGGTATTGAGGCTAGCGATGTTTGGCTGTCTAAATCTTTTGTTCAAAATGGAGGGGACTCACTTCAAGCAATGCAACTTCTGGAGAAGCTGCGCCGGAGAGGAAGCGTTGTAGGCCTTGCTGATCTGATGCGATTGACATTAGCTGAGCTTGCAATGGGTTCTGCTAGCAAAACACAGTTCGATGAACCCGAAACATACGTTTTCGACCCTAAAGCGGTAGATAGAAAAAAACTGGCAGAAGTCAACGTGTTACCTGATGAAGTTGATGATATATATCCTTTAAGTCCTGTTCAGCAAGGGATGTTGTTGAGTCAACAGCAATTACCAGGAACTTACAGCCTGAGCATCACCTGCGAAGTGCTTTCACCAGATGGGTCGGTAGTGGATAGGCACCGGTTGAGAGATGCTTGGAAGTCTGTTGTCCGCCGCCATCCCGTATTACGCACCATTTTCATAGAAACGGATAGGGAGGATGGACTGTTAGACCAACTTGTTTTGAAAACAGGAACCGCCAGAATCAGGGAGATGGATAGCACCGACGAAGAGACCCACCGCGAGATTTTGAATACTTACACTCGAGTCGATAATCAATCCCAGCCCCCCGTTGAATTTATTATCTTTTCAGCGGCCAATGGAAAGGTGTTTTGTACTATCAATGCTAGCCACGCTTTGGTTGACGGCGTCTCGATTTTGTTGCTTTTTCGTGACATTAGCAAGGGATACTCCGGACTACTACAGAAAGACTCCGAAATTGGTTACTCGCCGTATATTCGCTACCTCCAAAAGCTTTCGGAGAAGGATGCAATTGGTTATTGGTCACAGTACATGGATGGGTGCGTTCCATGTCACTTTCCAGTATTCAAGGAGAACAATTCCGATCTTCCTTTGAGCCACGAGATCAATGCCACAATTGAAAACGTGGAGGATATACACGATTTTTGCAAAGAAAATAATTTCACTGCAGCTACTATTTTCCAGGCCGCATGGGCGTTAGTTCTGGCAGCATATACCGGCCAGGATGACGTGTGTTTTGGGTATCTCACCTCGGGACGTGATATGCCAATTCCAAACATTAATGATGCCGTGGGAGTTTATATTAACATGATGATCTGTCGGCTGAAACTGAGCCAGGAAAAGAGCGCAGCTCTCCTGGTGTCGGAGGCGCAAAACGGATTTTTGTCAGGTCTTCCTTTCCAGCATTGTTCCATGGCAGCCATCCAACATAGCCTCCGAGCTTCCGAGCCTCTCTTTAACACTATAATGTCACTCCAGAGCGCATTAGGAACGGAAATATGGACCACAGGAAGTGGTGAAAGGATCGGTTTTGAGGTGGTAGCCGAGAAGGATCCAACGGAGGTCAGACGCCAATATTCTCGTAGCAGAGCCCCACAGCTGACGGTGACTAGTACCACGTATCCGTAAACCTGTTTGTTTCTAGGTCAAGAGTAGTTATAACATTCCGGTATTATGCCGATCGTCTCAGTACCAATATGGCCCAAAACATTCTCGAAACATTCCAACGAGCTATTGACGTGATTATTTCCGGACCGCACACTTCTGTCAAAGCTTTAAACGTGTTGAGTAATCGCGACAAGGCCCAGATTGAGGAATGGAATTCGTACCATTGGCAAGAGGTTGATGAATGTGTTCATCGAATGGTTCATCAGCAAGCCGTGCTTCATCCGCATTCGTCTGCCATCGAAGCTTGGGATGGCAAATTTACCTATAGTGAGCTCGATACCATCACGAATCACCTTGCCAATATCCTTTTGCAAAACGGTGTTAGGCCAGAAGCTCTTGTCCCCATCTGCTTTGAGAAATCTCGCTGGACAGTGGTAGCTCAACTAGCAGTGCTAAAAGCAGGTGGAGCATGCGTTGCATTTGACCCTGAGCATCCGCAAGGCCGCCGCGTGGATTTGGTTAAACAATGTGACGCTACATTGGCGTTGGTATCCGAGGGCATGAAACCCCTCTTTGAGGGATTAGTGAAATGCGTGATTGCTGTGGGTCCAAATGCACTGGCAAGCAAGTTCGAAACAGTCAGCTCTGTTCCCGAGTCTATGACCCCATCTAATGTAGCATTTGTTGTTTTTACCTCAGGCAGCACAGGAAAACCAAAGGGTATACTTCTCGAGCATCGTGCAATTTGCAGCAGTGCTCAAGCTCATGGGCCAGTCATGAACTATGGGCCCGAGGCGCGCGTTTTGCAGTTCGCCTCGTACACCTTCGACGTCAGTATAGGAGAAACATTTACATGCCTTATGAGAGGCGGCACCTTGTGTATTCCTAGTGACGAGGAACGCCTCAATGATCTTGCAGGAGTGATTAATCGCATGCGGGCGAATGTCGTTTATTTAACGCCGTCGGTAGTAAGAACTCTAGAACCGTCCGATGTTCCAGGAGTTACAACTCTAGCACTCGGAGGAGAGATGGTTAGAGATGAAAATATCGCGGTCTGGGCGCAGTGCGCTCACCTGGTCAATATTTATGGACCTGCGGAGTGTTCGGTGTGGTCAACGGCGCTTAAAGGGGTGCCGAGAGACGCGTCATCGCGCAACATCGGCTATGGTCTTGGCGCGCGGATGTGGATCGCGAACCCGAATGACGCGTCTGAATTACTCCCCATCGGTGCTGAAGGCGAGCTGCTGATTGAAGGGCCAATTCTCGCGCGTGGATACCTAAATGATGACATAAAAACGAACTTGTCATTCATATCGGCCCCAGCATGGCTTCCTGTGGAAGAAACCTCCCAATCTCGGCCCGCCAGGGTTTACAAGACTGGGGATCTGGCTCGATACAATTCCGACGGTTCCATCCATTTCATCGGCCGCCGAGATAACCAAGTTAAGCTTCATGGACAACGGATTGAGATGGGCGAAATCGAGCACACTATTTTGGCCCAACAAAATATTCACGATGTCCTTGCTTTTGTCCCGAGAGCCGGTCCCTTAAACAACAAGCTAGTCGCTGTATTGTCCTTCACTAAATCGACATTATTGCCAACACCAAAAACGCCTAGCATTGAGCTGCTCCAGGGTGAAAGTCACGAGAGTGCTCAACGGCAGCTATTGGATATCCAGGGACAGGTGTCTGCTGCTCTGCCTCTCTATATGGTGCCTTCCGTATGGCTAGCCGTGAAATCAATACCTGTCACTAAACATGGAAAATCTGACCGTGCAAGTGTTGGTGCCTGGCTTTCGGAAGGCCTTGCTATAAATAAACTTACGACCAGTCAGCGCATCCGGGAGCCTTCCAGTAGCATCGAAATCGAAATTCGGGAGGCAATCGCTTCGGTGCTCAACCTGTCGTGTACGCAAATATCCATGGACCAAAATTTTTTAGCGCTTGGCGGTGACTCGATCACTGCTATGCAGCTGAGCTCACGATGCAGGTCGAGAAACCTTCGTATTATGGTTAAGGACATATTGCGCAGCTCATCTATAGCTCAAATCGCCGCGCAGTCTACTGCTATAGAGGATGCGCTCTCGCTAAAGCAGGATGTCAAACCCGCAGCCGAACTCTACTCGCTACCTCCTGCTCCAACTTTAGATAAGCTAGGTATTAACAAGGAGGATATTGAAGACGCTTATCCCTGCTCTCCAATGCAAGAGGGTATTCTGATCAGCCAGTCGCAGGCGCCAGAGACCTACAAATTTCACGCCGTATTTGCAATTAGGCCCAGGAATTCCTCAATCCCAGTTACCGTGAAGCGACTACAACAGGCTTGGGCTCGTGTTGTGGCTCGACACCCTTCTTTACGCACTATTTTTATTGAAAGTCCAATACAAGATCGTCTTTATACCCAGCTAGTCTTAAAAACGCACCGCCCTCGCTTTGCTAGCGCTTTTGACCTCGACAGCTTATTTCGGTATCCGCATGACCATCCTATCAGTCATGATTCCTTAGTTCCTGCCCATCGACTGACAATGTCGGAAACTGAAGATGGGATGTATATGAATCTTGAGATCAATCATACTTTGATTGATGGTTCCTCTATGGCAATTATCATTCGTGATCTCGCGGCTGCCTATGATCGGGAACTGCCACCCGGACCGAAATATAAGGATTATGTCACCGCGCTACAAATGCTATCGAAGGGACAAACAATGCAATTCTGGGCGACGCAACTAAATGGAGTTCAGCCGACATTCTTTCCCGTTCTCAAGGACGATTCAATGGTAAAAGAACTACGGTCTCTTAGGGTCCCAATTGAAAAACATACACGATCGAGTATTGAACAATTTTCTCGATCTAAAAAATTCACGATGGCGAATATATTTCAGGTGGTTTGGGCAATTGTTCTACGCGTATATTGCGGAAAATCGGATGTAGTTTTCGGCTATTTGTCCTCCGGCCGGGATGCTGAAGGTGTTGATGCGGAGAACTCAGTTGGCGCTTTCATTAATATGCTGGTTTGTCGTATAAATGTTGAAGACTGCGTCACCTCCCTTGCAATTTTGCAGAAAGCCCAAGACGACTTCCTGAACTCGCTGTCCTATCAGCATACGTCACTCGCTGAGATTCAGCATGCACTACAGTTATCTGGAGACAGGCTTTTTAACACTATTCTCACACTCCAGCGACCTTTCGTGGAGCACCAACCCACGGCTGATCAAACCGTTTCGATTGAGTATCTTGGAGGCAGCGATCCCACGGAATACGATATCGGGGTAGACATCACTTTGACAGAGGACATGATTGACGTATCAATTCATTATTGGGCTACGTTAATGTCTGAGCCACAAGCGAGTATGTTGAGCTCGACTTTCCAAAAGATTCTCTCCAATATTATGATGTCTCCTGAGGTGACTATCGGTAGCATTGATTTGCTTGGTGACCTACACCATCAACAAATTTTGAAATGGAACAATAATGGAACGGTGCCGGAGTCCTGCGAGAGCTGCATTCATGATCAGGTATATGAGCAAAGCTTACATCGTCCGAATGCCACCGCTATTGATGCGTGGGACGTGGCTTTGACATACGCAGAACTGGAAATTTTAGCAACAAAGCTTGCCTACCGCCTATCTGCTTTGGGCGTTGGTCCAAACGTCGTTGTTCCCCTTTGCTTCGACAAATCAGGCTGGTGTATAGTCTCCATGCTGGCAGTTCTAAAATCTGGTGGCGCTTATACGTCAATGAACCCAGCCCATCCTATTCCGCATTTAGCAAGCATCATTAATCAAACCAGCGCTCGCATTATCCTTGTAGGACGTACATCATACGGCGATCGGTTTCAGGGAATGGTTAATCATGTTATCCTAGTCGAGTCCTCTCTTTTTGCGTCTCTGTCCTCGCCAGAATCCGTGATAGCCAAGCAATCCTCTCCTTCCGATACCGCAATGATAAATTTCACTTCTGGGAGCACTGGAAAGCCTAAAGGGATTGTTATCACACATAGTGGGTTCTGCTCCATGGTTGCTTCCAATACCGACATGCGTTTCGATCAAGCAGCTCGTGTGTTTCAATTTTGCACTTATACATTCGACACAAGTAATAGTGAAATATTTTTCACTCTCAGTTTGGGAAAATGTGTTTGCGTCCCTTCCGATCGTGATCGATTCAATGACCTCCCTGGTGTCATGAATCGCTTTGCTGTGGATTACGCATTTTTGACCCCATCCATTGCAGTTTCCATATCTCCAGATGATGTGCCAACCCTGAAGCTGTTGGCATTGGTGGGTGAAGCAGCATCAGAAGACGTTGCAAAGACATGGAGGGATCGCGTCGTTCTGATCAATAGTTATGGCCCTGCAGAATGTACCGTCTGCTCTTCCCTATCAATCTTATCCAGAGACGTTGCAGCTACGAACATTGGACAAGCGCGCGGGTGTATTTATTGGGTAACGGAACCAGATGATACTGAACGGCTCGCCCCTGTCGGTTGCGTTGGGGAACTGCTGATCGAAGGGCCGATTGTAGCCCGTGGCTACTTAGCCCCAGAGGCCACAAAACTGGCTTTCATTCACGCCCCAACATGGCGAAAGAAACTGAATCCCGAAGCCAGGCTATATAAAACCGGCGATCTTGTGAAATACTTACCCGACGGATCGCTTCTTTATATCGGTCGAAAGGACAGCCAAATAAAACTCAACGGTCAACGAATAGAGATGGGTGAGATTGAAAAGGAAATTAAAGGTTTTGATTTAGTGCAACACGCGCTGGTCCTGCTGCCAAAATCCGGGCCCTGCAAAAATAAGCTTACCGCCGCAGTAGCTCTTAAGGACTTTGTTCCTACTGTGCAGGCACCGGCGCGGTCAGAAGTGAGCCCGCTCGATGCTGAAAAGAAAGGTCTAGCAACCCCACAAATTTGCATTATCCGTGAGAAGATGAGCGAGGTTCTCCCAGACTATATGGTTCCGTCTATATGGCTGCTTATTGAATCCATGCCGTTGACTGTGTCTGGCAAAACGAACGTGTCTGTCGTGTCAAATTGGGTGTCGAGTTTGCAATCCGAAACTTACACTGCAGCTTCAGCAGAGACAACATATGAGCTGGAGGATTACCCTCCAGGTTCAATAGAAGGACGATTACAACTTGCGGTTTCCCGCGTGCTCAATATACCCATTTCGCAAGTACTCCTTAATCGTTCTTTTCTAAGCATCGGTGGCGACTCAATAACTGCTATGCAATTGGTGGTGCAATGCCGCGCTGAGGGTTTAAAAATACTGTTCAAAGATGCAATGCGCAGTTCGACCCTCGCATCATTATCGGGTCTGGTAGAAGTGTCGGACAATCAAATCAAGAATCAAGCTGAAGAATTCGACTGTATCTTCGACCTGACCCCAATCCAACAATTATACTTCGAGGATATTTCCAAGGGGAACTCGGACCCTCAAGTTAATCAATTTAATCAAAGCTTGCTCCTACGCTTGTCCACGCAAATTCCACAAGAAAAGATCCATTCGGCTATTGAATATACCGTGAAGCGTCACTCTATGTTACGCGCACGCTTCAAACAATCAGAGGGTGGCCAATGGGTACAGCTAGTCCCAAGTAGCGTTTCTAATTCCTATCGTTTCAACATCCACAACGTAATGGCTGAGAGAGAAGCACTTGATATCGCACTCAACGCGCAGAAGACCCTCGATATTTGCAACGGGCCTGTATTTGCAGCAGAACTGATTTCAATTGCAGAAAACAGCTCGCTTCTATTCCTAGTCGCTCATCATCTAGTTATTGACCTTGTCTCATGGAGGATTATAGTTCAAGATATAGAAGAGTTTATTGACACCGGAAGACCGAAAGCCCAATCACCATTCCCGTTCCAGAGATGGCAACAGCTGCAGTCTGATTATGTTGGTCAGCTGAACCCGAGTTCCGTTTTACCTTATTCCGTCCCACCGGCAGACTACGGCTTTTGGGGAATGAGTAACAATACTAACCTGAGAGGCGACACAGCTGAAATATCATCTTCTCTAAGCATCGAGGAGACCGATTTATTGCTCACTCAATGCCATCAAACCATGGGGACAGAAACATTAGACATTCTAATCGCAGCATTGTTATCCTCATTCTACAAAACATTCGGCAGAGCACCGCCCGCCATATTCAACGAGGGCCATGGCCGCGAGCCTTGGACGGGGGATATTGATTTGACTGAGACTGTGGGCTGGTTTACAACCATTTTCCCATTCTATATCCCGTTGAAGTCAAACATGGATGGTTTGGATATCATTCGTCGTGTCAAAGACCAAAGACAACAACTTCCCACTAATGGGTGGTCATACTTTTCCTCAAGATACCTGAATCCCAAAGCCAAAGAGAGCTTTAAGGGACACCTTCCAATTGAAATTCTCTTCAACTATCTGGGCTTGTATCAGGGAATGGAACGAGACAATGGACTCTTCCAACTACAACCGTTCAATCAAGGAGACGTAGGGCCCGCTGTCCGCAGGTATGCTCTTTTTGAAATCAACGTGTATGTTGTCAGGCGCTCGGCCCATATCTCGTTCGTTTTTCACCGCGATATAAAACACTCTGCTCTCATTAAGGATTGGATACAGGTGTATGTTGAGGACATCCGTTCCATGTGCGAGATCCTTCATAGCACAGGCGAGAGACTGCCCACACTCAGCGATTACCGACTCTCGTCCATGTCTTACGAGAGCCTCGACAATTTACGCTATCACACATTGCCCCAGTTAAAGCTTTCGTCAAAGGATATTGAAGATATCTATCCTTGCTCGCCGTTGCAGGAAGGCATCCTTCTTAGCCAAACCCGAACAAAAAATGCTTACGCGTATTTCGCAATTATGAAGCTAGAATCGACCGATGACTCGACGGTTGAAGCCCAAAAACTGGCCTTAGCCTGGCAACAAGTGGTTGACCGCCATGCTATTCTTCGAACAACTTATTTTGAAAAGCTCACTTCTCGTCCATTTGAACAGGTGGTTCTGCGGAAATGGGCGACTAAGCCAATGATATTCAGCTTTGAGACTGCTCAGGCCGCGGTTGACTGGTTGAGTAATCTGGCCAAATTGAATGTTCCTAATAGTGTACCTCCGCATCGACTATCTATTGCTGAGACACGCCACGGACCAGTTTATTTCAAGCTCGAAATTAGTCACTCTCTAGTTGACGGAGCAACAATGGCTATTCTGGTATCTGAGCTCCTTGAAGCCTACCTCGGCCGATTGCTTACGGTCGGGCCCCTGTATCGCGAATACATTGCTTATATTCAAACTCAGTCCGCCGACGATTCCCGTCTTTTCTGGGTGGACTATCTAAAAGATACCAGGCCTTGTCACTTTCCCCCTCTCTTAGACTCAATAAAACCGCATTCAGAACTTCGTCACGTAGAAGTCGCCGTACCAGATATCTTCGATGTACGGCAATTTTGCCAACAAAATGATGTCACCTTAGCCAGTATTGTCCGCTTGGCATGGAGTTTGGTATTGTCTGCATATACTGGGGATGCACAAATATGCTTCGGATATCTTACCGCTGGGAGAGAAATTCCGGTCACCAATATTGAGCATATCGCCGGCCCCATGATTAACATGCTGGTCTCTACAATGGACGTTTCCCTCACTGGCTCCAAGAGTGTGATTTCAGAGCTGAAGCGAATGCAGGAGGAGTACTTGCAAGCCTTACCGCACCAACACCT
Organism: Nannizziopsis barbatae; assembly: GCA_014964245.1. Lineage (NCBI taxonomy): Eukaryota > Fungi > Ascomycota > Eurotiomycetes > Onygenales > Nannizziopsiaceae > Nannizziopsis > Nannizziopsis barbatae. The sequence goes on from JACVYH010000003.1 coordinate 4,017,181, forward strand.
TGGTCTCGCAGAGATACAACACTCTTTAAACTTAGGTGGTCCTCTATTCAATACCGTAGTAAGTTTTCAGCGTCGTGACATCGATAATCTGGTACTTGGGGATTTACGGCTTGACTATGTATGTGGTGAAGATCCAACAGAGGTAAGAAAATTTCATCTCTTCAAAGTTACATGACCCCGTCAAGAGTATTGGCGCCCATTATGAATGAGGATTGATATTATGGTCAATTACCCGATTACCGCCATTTATCCCTTTTTTTCACGATTTGTCTTCAGTGGGGTTATCTTTATACCCAAGTAAAATTCGATCGATATTCAGGGTGCCAATATATTTGACGAGGCACTTTATCTACTTATTGAAACGAAAACTGACTGACACTTTTAAAGTACGACATCTCTATCAATGCTGTGGATAGCGATAAAGAGTGGTATATTTCTCTCAGCTATTTGACAGAGCGGATTTGCCCCGAACAGGCTGTGAACATCGGAGTAACTCTCTCCAAAGTTCTCGAATCGCTCATTGCTTCTCCATTGGAAACCATACAATCGATTGAAATGCTCTCCTCTCATCATTCTGAGCAGATTAACATTTGGAACTCCAGTCCTTACCCAGTGGTTTCCAACTGTCTGCAGACTCATGTTCATCGCCAGGCGATGCTCAGCCCGAACTCACCTGCAGTTGAGTCCAAAGATCAAATTCTAACATATTCCGGCCTTGAAAGGCTTACAACACAGCTCGGTCTCGTGCTCCGAGATCTAGGCATCGGTCCTGGAGATCTGGTCCCGGTATGCTTCGAGAAATCGACCTGGGCTATCGTTGCTATGCTAGGAATCCTTAAGACGGGAGCAGGGTTCGTGCCATTGGACCCTTCGCACCCTCCTGAGCGCCTGATGAGCATAATTAACCAGATCTCGCCTCCGATGCTACTCACCTCCGAAAACATGTCACACACCGTAACGAACCTAGTACAGAGAAATTTCATTATATCGAATACTTCGAATATATGGACAGAGCATTCGACCAGTACGGAAGATTTGTCTGTATCTCCAGAGAATATCGCGTATGTTTTGTTCACGTCCGGAAGCACGGGAGCTCCAAAAGGAGTAGTGATTCAGCACGCAGCCGCGTCCTCTAGTATCATCCACCATGGCCAAAAAATCGGCTGTGACTCCGACACACGCATGTTTCAGTTTGCTGCATACACCTTTGATGCATGTATCCTTGAGATATTCACCACACTGGCTTATGGCGGCTGCGTTTGCGTTCCTTGCGAAGCCGACCGGATGAGCGATTTATCGGGAGCGATTAATCGATTCAAGGCAAATACAATATTTCTTACACCGTCTGTCATCCATATTCTGAATCCAGAAGACGTACCAACCCTGCGAACGGTCATTTTGGGAGGCGAACCATTAGGCCCAGACAATATAGAGTCTTGGGCTGAAAAGGTGCAGCTTATGAATGGATATGGTCCGACCGAAACTTGCGTTTTCGCCGTAATGAACACATTCAACTCAAAGACTGATAACTGTAAGGTTCTAGGCCACGCGGTAAGCTGTTCGACTTGGATTTCGCGCCTAGGTAATTATAATCAATTGGCCCCCATAGGCGCCGTTGGAGAGTTACTTATCCAAGGGGCAACTCTGGCGCAGTGTTATCTGAACGATGAGGGAAGGACTTTGCAGTCCTTTATCACGCATCCTGACTTTTATCCTGGCAATAATTCAAGGTTCTACAGGACAGGGGATCTAGTGCGCTATAGTGTTGATGGAAGCATAATATTTATTGGACGAAAGGATACTCAAGTGAAACTCCGAGGGCAGCGGATAGAGCTGTCCGAGATTGAACACCAAGCGAGGAAAATCCTTCCCCCAGGTTATCAGAGCGCCGTTGAAATATGCAAGCCAGACGGCAAAGAAAATCAGACGGCGTTGGCGATCTTTTTATGCCGGCCAGCCATTTCTACGAGCTCAGAGTTGTTTGCCAGCATGGATGACGATACTAGTCTGCTTGTTGAACAACTGCGGAAAAGGCTAAGCGAAACCCTACCGCCGTACATGCAGCCTACCTTTTATATTCCAATTAATTGGCTGCCAACTACTTCGGCTCAAAAATTGGATCGAAAACTCCTTCGCGATCATGTTGCCCTTCTTCCAGAATCCGAATTACGACCGTATTCTTTGGTCAACAAGCTTCATCGAACTCCAGCAACCCCCATCGAACAAAGATTACAGGAACTATGGCATCAAGTGCTCAATATACCCCTGGACAGAATTGGCGCAGATGACAATTTCTTTCAAGTTGGAGGAGATTCTATTGCGGCCATGAAACTTGCTGCGGCATCATTAAACACTATAAAACTCTCCGTCGCGGATATCCTTCGATACCCAATTCTCGCCGAACTTGCAAGTGTTGTCGACGCAAGAACTCTAGAACCGGAGGTGCAGCTCCGTCCCTTCGAGTTGTTATTACAAAGGGATGTTACGAAGGCTCAGGTATTGAAAGAATTCAGTCTTCAGAACAAGATTTCTCCCGATTCTGTTGAGGATGTGTATCCATGCACCCCACTGCAGGAGGGAATGATAACTCTTTCTATTCTCAGTCCTGGCACCTATACACTCCGCAAGATATTCAGACTTTCGCCTTCGGTTGATGTTCCGCAGTTCAAGTGGTCCTGGGAGGTTGTTGCACGTGAATGCCCTATACTAAGGACCAACTTTGTTCAAACAGCTTGTGCGGGTTTGTTGCAGGTTGTTATGAGTGAAAGTATTGCTTGGAGAACCCCAGACAACTTGCAACAATATCTTCAGTCAGACATGGAACATGCAATTGGGTACGGCGAGCCCTCGGTACGATACGCTATTACAAAGGATAGCCACTTCGTTTGGACTGCTCATCACGCAGTATACGATGGCTGGTCGTTGCCCTTAATTTTCGATCAGGTGCAAGCCGTATATCGCCAGGGTTACTGTCCCAATGTCCCGAGATATACCTCCTTTATCAAACATCTTCTCGATTCAGACGTGGAGTCGTCCTGTACCTTCTGGAAACATCAATTGGATGGAGATCGCCCTTCCACCTTTCCAGATGTCGCATCGGCTCACTACCAACCCCATGTCCAAGGGAAGTTTAATTATAAAGTGAACTTAGAAAATTCGGCTGTGGGAACGAGTATTCTTCGAGGTGCCTGGGTACTTCTACTTTCCAGTTATACAGATTCCCATGACATTGTGTTCGGAACAACACTTTCAGGCCGTACGAGCCAGGTTCAAGGTATTAGCAAAATGATCGGCCCAACGATTACAACGGTTCCTGTGCGGGCTCATGTAACACCAGATCTCACCGTCAGCGAGTTCATAAACCAGCTCCATCAGCAAAACATTGATATGGCTCCTCACGAGCAATTTGGTCTTCACAATATCGCTAATTTAAATTCTAAATGCGCCGCCGCTACCGAGTTTCAAAATCTGTTTGTTATCCAGCCCAATGTGGAGCCGGAAGTGTTCAACGAACAGTCGATTCTTGAACCTGTTGATATACCTGCTTCGGCTATTGACAAAGGTTTTGATACTTATCCTCTAATTTTCGAATGTCAAATTGCTGGTCACGGATTAGTGATTGAGGTACGATATGACGAGTCCGTTGTTTCAACCGCTAGAATCCGATGGATGCTTCGGCACTACGAACACCTGCTCAGCCAGCTTCTGGACAAAACTCTTCAACAAACCTCACTAGCAGAAATTAGAATTTTTAATGAACATGACCAACGTCAGATTCTAGAATGGAACAAAAGATATCCCGAAATAGTTAAGGCAACAGTACCAGAAGTCTTTGCTGAGCAAGTGGCCCAGCAGCCAAGCGCCCCGGCTGTCGATGCATGGGACGGGCAGCTAACTTATTTCGAACTCGACCGTCTTTCGACACTTTTAGCACAGAATTTGGTACACGTGGGTGTCCGCCCGGAAATGCTGGTCCCTCTTTGTTTTGAGAAATCTAAATGGGCGATTGTTGCCCAAATGGCAGTCATAAAAGCTGGAGGCGCATGCGTTAACCTCGATCCTGGACATCCTCTAGCACGGCTAGAGACCATTGCTACAACTGCCAGGGCGACCGTGCTTCTCGTTTCGCCAAAACATGCGGGAATTCTCCGTTGTTCTGAAGACCTGCAGGAAATCATTGTGACAATGAAAATCTTCCATGACCTCGAATTTTCTAACTTACCTAAAAACATCTTGCCAGCACTTTCACCGAAAAATGCAGCTTACGTACTCTTTACCTCTGGGAGCACCGGAAAACCAAAAGGCATCATCATTGAACACGGTTCGCTTTGCTCAAGCTCCAAGGCACATGGCAGTCGTTGGCGAATTGGGCCTAAGACGAGAGTGCTGCAATTTGCTGCTTACACCTTTGACGTAAGCTGTGCCGATATCTTCACCACTCTACAGAGGGGCGGCTGTATCTGTACTCCATCTGAAGATGATCGGCTTAACTCGTTATCCGAATCGATCAACAATTTTGGCTGCAATTGGGCATTTTTGACTCCTACAGTAGCGAGCTTATTACCAGCTCACAACCTCCCTACTTTGAGAACCTTGGTGCTCGGAGGAGAAGCGTCTACCAGGGATACTATTGAAAAATGGCATTCGGTATTAGATCTAATCGTTTGCTACGGGCCTGCAGAGTGTACTGTGTATTGTTCGGGTGCACCTCCCGCTACAGGAGATAGCGACCCGGCTAACCTTGGCGCCGCCATTGGGGCACTGTATTGGGTTGCAAACCCGCACGATTACAACAAACTTACACCCTTGGGATGTGTGGGAGAATTGCTTCTTGAGGGCCCGACCATTGCAAGAGAGTATTTCCAAGATCCGGTTAAAACAGCTCATGCATTCGTTCAAAATCCCGTCTGGGCGCCCAGAAAAGGTCCAGAAGAACGCCGTCGGTTTTATCGCACGGGGGATTTAGTACGATATAATGAGGACGGGACCATTCGTTTCGTCAGTCGCAAAGACACTCAAATAAAAGTGCGAGGGCAGCGCGTAGAACTTAGTGAAATTGAGCACGCGATTCGTCATGCCATGCCCGGCTTATTGCACGCTACTGTTGACGCTATTTATAATTCTGAGTTACAGCGTCAGACTGTAATAGCATTTTTGCACTGGAGCAATCAGAACGGTAAAGCTGAAGTCTTTTCTATGACCTCACACCTTTACGAAGAGCTTTTGAATTTGCAACGTTCTTTGAGCCAGATGCTTCCATCCTATATGGTCCCCAGCATGTTCATCCCAATGGACCGCGTACCCCTGACAACAAATGGCAAAGCAGATCGCCGGCAGTTACGCGACTTCGTCGCATCTTTTTCCCGTGAACAGGTACTCATTTTCTCTTTGGCAACCACTACCAAACAGGAACCGACAACGAAAATGGAGTATCAACTTCGTCGACTATGGGCGAAGGTTTTAAAGGTGGAAGAGAGAGATATCGGTGCTGGAGACCATTTTTTCCGTCTAGGTGGAGATTCTATCATTGCCATGAAACTGACCGCCCTTGCTCGTGTTGAAGATATTCATTTACCGGTGCAGACGATTTTTAAAAGACCTATACTGTCAGAAATAGCTGCCGACCTTGAAAATCAATTGCCGCAGCTTCAAAACACAGCTTCACCTCCCTATGAGCCTCTTTCACTGGTCACCAAGGATGTTCAGCCGAATTTTGTCTCCGAGATTGCAGGCCAGATACGAAGTAGCCCAGAAAACATCGAGGATATCGTACCAGCAACTGACTTCCAGGCTTCCGCTATCGCCCAAGCTATGCTCAAATCCAAGGGGATGCTTAATTACCTTTTTCTAGATCGAGAGGGAGCACTTCCATGGAGTTTGGAACATGTTGAGAAGGCCTGGGTCCAATTCTTGCAAACACATTCAATCTTGCGCACTGTATTCGCCGTGCAAATGGGCAAATGCTACCAGGTTATTTGCAAACAACTCCCACAGAACTTCCTATCCCTCGATACTAAGGACGATATGTATACGTTTGGCAAAAAATTCTGTCTACAAGATGTCGATGACGAGCGCAAGTTCGGAGATCCATTAACTAAACTAATTGTCATCAGCAATCCAACATGTCATCGTCTAATACTCCGCGTCTCCCACGCACAATATGATGGAGTCTGTCTTCCTCTCATCTGGCGCACTCTTAGCGAATCCTTTTCCGGACTACAACTAGTTCCAGAAGTACCTTTCAGTCACTTTTCACATAGCATGCGGCAGCTCTGCGACGCAATGAAAGCGAAGTCATACTGGCGCGATCTCCTCGCCGGCTCCGCCATGACCAATATCGTGACGCATAAACAACCCGACTATCGCAACACATACGACACACGGCTTACTCGAAAAATCCCCAACCTTCCATCATCATCAAGATCTGGTATTACTTTCGCAACCGTTCTTAAAACAGCTTGGGCCATCGCACTATCTTCGCTTTCAGACACAAATGACGTCGTTTTCGGCCATGTCACCTCCGGTCGCAATATCCCCGCTGTCAATATCGAGAAAATTGTAGGTCCATGCATAAATGTCGTACCTGTTCGGGTGACAGTGGATTCGAACGAGACGGTGCACAATCTCCTGCGTCGTGTACAGGAACAACATGCAGAATCGATCGCCCACGAATCTCTTGGAATGCAAACAATTATCCGAGAATGCAGCACTTGGCCTAAATTTACGCGATATAGTAGCGTCGTGCAGCACCAAAATATTAATGAAGAGTCGGCGATAAAACTCGATGAATATGTTTACTCAATGGGCGATTATTGTCCTCCTGCCGATGAAGCCGATATTGCGATTAAATCTACTCCTATTGGCGACGAAATTGAGGTTTTACTGCTCGCCTCATCTCAATCGGTGGGTAAAGGCAACGCGACCACCCTTCTGCATCTCTTGTGTGATATTATTGAGATGATCAGCACCATGTCCTCCGATGAACTAAGACCTTCGAATTGGGAGATCGGCCAGCCTCTCATTCCATTGCCAAATCCTTCGCCTCCTACAATACAGAGAGTTTCAAATGGAAGCTTGGAAGCCATTGATCAGTATTTTGTACGTTTGGTGGAACAAGGTTGGAAAGAGGTGCTGTGCGATCCAAGGCTTGTACTCCAACCAGACTCGGATTTTTTCGAAACCGGAGGTGGTCTGGTCTCGATAGCAATGCTTGCTGCCTCCTGGCAATGCCAAGGATATACAATAACGGTTGAAAGCCTGATAGATCAACCTTGTGTTCTGGATATGGCTCGAACGCTTCGCACCCTTGCCTAAAACGATTACAGCTCCCATCAATGATGCCGATTGTATCAAGAAATATTTCAGATGGCTAGTGGTCCTAACAACTCTGACTACGCTATCATGGATCCCTCATATTTCTTAAATAGGGACACCTGGTCACTGACCAGTAGGAGTGTCAACAAATTTGTCTAGGTAGTCGTTTCATGGAAGAAGTACGCGTACCAGAACATCACTTGAGCCGGAGTCGCGGAGTTCTGGGATTGTTGCGATCGAAATATTTACTTTTGGCGTTTTATTTTAGCTTTATCTTCGAGCTTCTGCTCTGTTCCTAGACTTTAATTGGATCGCCAGGACCGTCTCTCGCGTCCCTTGTGCCTCTAAAATTGCGGAAAATCTGGTGCCTGAAGCCAAGACACGGGAATACGACTTTAGCATGTCGGAAGCGTTGATTCGGCGTGCGTTGCCCCTGGCGCAGCAGCCTCAACCCCTGCAAGCCACACCCAATCCGTTATCTTGGGAGTGGCATGTTCGCTTGCTTCACTGTCCGCAAAGATAATAAGATCGATGATGGCGCAAAATCAGACTTGAATATTTAAATTTGCTGCGACTATCTTCGCCTTCGGTGTATGTCGATAAGTCGCTGATTTCCGTCATGGATCCATCAACCTATACAAATCCCCAATTGACATTTCCTGATAGACTAGCGCTGCAAAACTTATTAGAGGATGTGCAAGCGAAAGGTTTGCCCGAACATGCGGCCGTTTCATAGAATCGTGCACTGACATCATGAACTAGACACGAGACAAAAGGATTGCCCGAACAGCGATAACACTCGAGCGGTCATTTCAAAGTTAGCCGCCTTAAACGATGCGTCACACCAAGACTTTGAACCCACGGTCTTTCAATTTTGGGATACCCCTTTTCTTAAAACCGGCCTTCCAAGTGTGATCCATGATTATATCCTGAAGCCCTATGTTGATTGGGCACAAAATGTTGTCCGCGTCAAGACAGACGTGGTGATGTTGACGCATCTCTTGCTGTACCTGACGACCTCCGTTCCTAGCGCAATCGTGCTTTATTTCCATTTTACCTGGATCCATGGCATAGCGCATTGGGCTCTTCATGTCTGGTATGCCGGAACATATACTCTTATGAAGCATCAGTATGTTCATATGAAAGGGGTATTGGCTCCTAAGTATTACTATTTGGATATGCTATTCCCTTACTTTCTTGACCCTCTCTTGGGGCATACTTGGAACTCCTATTATTACCACCATATCAAGCATCACCACGTTGAGGGCAATGGCCCTGATGATCTTAGCTCGACAATGTGGTATGACCGCGACGATATTTACGCATTTACACGTTATGTCGCAAAATTTTTCTTCTTGGTTTGGCTTGAGCTTCCAATCTACTTTGTGCGAAGAGGGAAGATTCGTCACGCTCTCAACACAACATTTTGGGAAATGAGCAATTACGCCTGTATTTATCTTCTTTACACATACGCCAACTCTCGCGCTACAACCTGCGTGTTTTTATTGCCACTCTTGACGCTGAGACTCGGCTTGATGGCTGGAAATTGGGGTCAGCACGCCTTCGTGGACGCTTCTGATCCAACATCGGATTTCCGGTCGAGTATCACTTTAATCGACGTTGCGGTATGTGTAGTTGGATATGTGGGTACGTTAGATTATGCTAATACTATATCAGAGCAACCGCTTCTGCTTCAACGATGGCTATCATACATCCCACCATTTACATCCTCTTCGGCATTGGAGAGACCATCCAGTGGCATTCATTCAGCAAAAAGCAAGATATGCGGACGAAAAAGCGCTCGTATTTCGAAATATCGACTTTATCATGATCACGGTGAAACTATTGCAGAAGGACTATACCTATTTGGCTAAATGCCTGGTGCCAATTGGGGATTATCAAATAAATATGTCGTTGGGAGAACGGGCTGAAATGTTGAGAAGCCGGGCTCGCCGCTTCACAAGAAAGGAACTGCGGATGAAATTTCCGAAAGCCAAGACGATATAGGCCGCGGTGCTTCATGATCTTTTAGATGGAGGGTTTTGTCGGGGAGGGGAGAGGAATGTCCTCGGAATCTTCCTTTGCAACTATGTAATTCGTTCTCAGTTCTGGGCGTTTGAGAAAAGTCTGGGCTTCCGGCCGTTTGCAGTTTGTCTGATTCAAATTGGACACAAAAATACTGTCATATTCCTTATCCTTTCAGCCCCCTCCAACCCCTTGATTCGGTTACGTTTGGCTCGCTTGAAGTTCCGCTAACAGCCGATTCACTGTCACCGGATATCAGCCCAACCTTTACATAGTATTAATCCTGGGGCTGGTCACTCCTGCTCTTCCTTGTAGACAAGTTTGAAAATCGTACCGTATGTATGTATGTATGCATGTAGGTCTGTATGTACTACTCAGTATCGCCGCTGTATCAGGCAAAGCGGTGAGCTGAACAATACTCGGTACTCACAATACATCCACACCGCCCTGAAATACACGTATTTTTACCGGTACCCGCTTTGACCCATGAAACGGGTGTGCCAAGCGAGGCCAAGATTAAGCTCAGCGGATCTCCCGATAAGCTTGAAAGCTGACAGCCCACACCAGTGACACCTACGACACCACACAGGAACCGAAGCGAAAATGGTTCCACAACAACGTGGGCAAGACTTCGAGCGGCCCCAGTGGCTTTCGACTGCATGCTTAGCGCTTCCAAAGACACCACGATTGTTCCCTTTTCGTCTCGCGTTGTTCTCTTGGGTTTTGGCTGCGCCCAATAAATTATAACCTATGTCCGGTTTAGGAAAGAGGTTCTTTGCAAAGGTTTGAGACTCCTGAGCGTCAAGGATACAGGGATCGCATTCGAAGCTTACGGAAAGCAGCGCAACAGCTCGGCAGGCTTATCAGCGGGCGGTGTGGAACATCACGGCGATAATTCGGCCCCAAAAATGGCAGCTCATACCGAAATATATTTTTGATTTTGAATCCAACCCATTCTGCTATGTATGCATTATCATAGTCGGTCCACGAACCCCGAATTTTCCGTGGATACGGAGGACTAGAACAACGAAACTTCAAGTCCGCCATGCCCAGTCATTCGGCGTAGAATAATAATTTCTTGGTCAGCCCTACCCCCTGTGAAACTCATATATTTTGAGTTTTGGCTTGCAAAGCGTTGCAACCTTCATGCACGACAAGCAGCAAATGGGCGCATCGGACTCTCCGGCCAACAAATAATTCTGCAAAGAAATTGCTCGCCAAGTGCGACGAGATTTTCTCCGAAAAATGGGGCGGCTTTCATCTCGGTAAAATCTTGACTTCTGGTCATGTGGAGGATGCGTTTGCAGCCGAGCTTTTCGAGATATCCGACGAATGTATCCGTGTATCAATGAGCCTTGAGACCATCGAGTTATCAGGGCTTCCTTGTAATAATAACTATTATGGCCAAATGACAAACAATTGAGGTTGAATACCAATCCGTCCAAGAGCAGTTCTAAAGATAGTGTCCAGAACTTCTTCCCCGCTAAGCTAAATTCGGCGACATCAACGCAGCGAAATTAGGGCTTCCGCTAGCGCCAACGACACAAAGAAGATCGTCACGACAATTGGGCCATTCTCGAACTTCAAACACGTTAACTGTCACAAACTCTCAGTCCGAGAACAGCAGGTAAAAAGCGCTATGAATGCTGTTGCCTTGAACCGCTCCTGATCAACGGCAAAGCGATCAAATAACTGCGGAGCACCCCGGGGTCAATTTAGGACCAGACTACGACGTACGCGTCGATGACCCCGCCAATTGGCTCAAGGCACCAGCATTCTGTTTGGCAAGATGCAGGGGCGCCGAGATGAAGCAAAAAGACCGGGGGATTTCAGCGCGTTCGAGAGCCTTTATGCTTTCTCATTGGTCACAATATTCCTGAACAAGGGGAGGCCAAACCGATACCTGGGCGAATAACATCGCCAGATAAGAGCCAACTCCTCCTTAAAAAATGGCATTGGGCTGTCGCAAATGGCTTTGGCATTTTAATAAATACGCCCAAGTTCGCCGCAAAGCCAGATGCATTGCACGTTGGCAGCTTTATTTACTATATCTCATTTCTCCAGCTACTGTTGGAGCCCATTCCTGAGAGCATGCGATCGCGAGTATTCCTGTGCCTTGTGCTACCGCTTCTAGCTTCTGCGCGAGTACTGCTACCTCCAACTCCCGTTCAAACTGCTGTCTCCAACGAAAGAGTCGCCCGGCGCGACGAAACACCAGCACCGACACCTAGTAAACAGAACTTCGAACCAAAAATCTCCATTCCGTCGATATCTATTAAGCCGGTCTCAATACCTAGTCTCTCTCTCAACCTCCCATCGAACACTTGCACACCGACAATAGCGCCCGATAAGAATGGATATGTTCCGCCCACTGAATGCAATGCACTATATCGCTTCTACCCCTCGTTCGCTGCCGCGATTGCCTTTACCATTCTCTTCTTCATCGTCGCAGCCGCTCATTTTGTGCAGGCCACAATTTACAAAACCGGATTTGTGTGGGTCATCTTGATGGGAACAATATGGCAATTTGCTGGATTTTTGAGCCGCGCCCTGAGCACACGGGATCAGCAATCCACTACGTTGGCGATTGTATCTCAGCTATTTATTCTGCTGTCTCCGCTTTGTGAGTAAAATATGGCCACTCAGAAGACAACTAAGTCTAACAGACCGGTTTTAGGGGTTAATGCTTTTGATTACATGGTTCTTGGTCGCATGATTCACTTCTTTCTCCCCGATCGCTGTATCGGTATCTTTAAGCCCTCTCTACTCGCAAAACTCTTTGTCGTACTCGACTTCGTTGCTTTCGTGATTCAACTCGTCGGTGGCGGTATGGCAGGCCCTGGACAGTCGCAAGACGCAGTGAAACGAGGTATCAACATCTATATGGCAGGAATTGGGTTACAAGAGTTCTTCATCTTGGTATTCCTCGTTTTGGCCGTTCAGTTCCAACGCAAAGCGCTTTCTCTGGAACGTGCCGGACTCCTTGTTGGTCTGAAGTCGAAATGGAGGCCACTTCTATACTCCCTCTATGCCAGCTTACTGGCAATCACCGTTCGCATTATTTTCCGACTTATAGAATTCTCCAATGGCGACAACCCATCAAACCAAATTCTTACACACGAATGGTATATCTATGCTTTTGATGCCGCTCCGATGCTGATTGCGGCTGTGATCTGGAATATTATCCATCCGGGCACAATTTTGAAAGGACCTGACGCGAAATTGCCCCCCAGTGGAGTCCGTCGTTTCCTGTGTTCATGCTGTGGCCGCCGCAAGCATCGCGATATGCATAAATTGCCAGGCTCAGATCCGGCTGAAGAATTACGACCATTTCGACGTGAATCACCAGAGCGGACCCCGTATCGATAGAACGTCGTGCGCATTCGCCAGGCGAACATATATTTTTCTATTTCTTTCTACAACATCAACTTTTTTAGGACAAAACCCATCGATACCTCATTTTTTGGGACAGTTTCCTTCAAACATTTCATTGTATAAAAACAGTCGCTTTTTTACCCGGTTTTTTAAAGACCCAGTGACAGAGATAATGAGCATATGGACCAGGTATCCGCGGATAAACACCATTTTTCTTGGGTTTCCTTTATTTTTGAGAACACTGCTTTCAATTGCAGCGTGATGTATATAGAATAGAGAAAATACACTATGTTAAAAATTCAGTATTCTACCTAGAGATCTGTGCTTCGGCGAAGAATGGAGGAACTCATTTCTCCAAAATGTGAAGCAGCTGAATCCAAGCCATGAAACGAAGTGGCAATTTCCAAACCCCTCTCCTTCTGTTTCTCATACATTTCGAAATCCCAATGATCTTCCTTCTCCGGTGCATCAAAACTAATATCGTCTTGTGAGTCGGCTGAGTCGGGCCTTGGATACAAGCCGGCTTTCATGAAAAGGCTTTCCGGTTGCACCGTTATCCTGCCCTGTTTGAAAACATATCGCGTTATAGACGATGCTAATATGGCCTTTTGAGAATCAAAGGCTGCCTCTTGTGTGTCTTGCCCTGGCTTTTCCAACGCTTTCGTGACCATATCTCCAGCTCCTTTCTTCACAAAATAGCTGATGATGTAAATCCATTTTTCATCCCACGTAAGGACTCGCGACCATACCTCGTACTGCTGGAACGGTTTAATCTCGCGCTTAAACACACATGAAGTTCCACCTAATGCAACCCGCAGTGCACTCTCTTTCCCGTCCGGCGTCGACGACCAGCGTGGAAGTCCTCCAAATAGTGATATAAGTAGCTGGCTGCGGTTTATGTCCAGATCCGAGAAGAAGGTACTGTTAGATTTGTGGATATTATAGTCGCATTCAATAGGCGAGTTACGGTGTGAGGTGACGAGATAGGCGAAAAGACGTGGAACGCTGGTGCCCTGAATGCTCTCCAGGTCTCGACCGGATTTTGCGAAGAGCCATTGCTCTGCGAGGCCCTTGAATAGTCGTATCTAATGAAGAGATTTCAGTAAGTAATGTGTCGTCGAGGAGCCTGTAACTCACATGCCAAACACCAGTGATGCCTTTTAGATTTATCAGTAGCAGAACTGCGATTCCTGAGAGAACAGCATTTTGAACGGTTAAATTATCGGCTAGCTTGCCTAAAATATTTGACAGACTGAAAGCATTCATTCTTAAAATAGAATATGAGGAGCTAATCTTCACACCTCAAGGAGTAGTCAAAGGTAGCAGTTTAAACGGAATAAGAAGAGGAACAGAGCTCTATTTATTTACATCATTTCTTACTTTCTCGTGTCACTCAAAAGTCTACTCCGTAGTCCCAAATTGTATGTCTGCGGGCTTTTTCGTATGGAGTACTCCGTAGGTAGTCTCCGTGGGCGGATGATCCCTCCTTCCATCCCACTTGTTGACTAATTGGGGGCCCCTGAGAATTCAGGGGTGATTCACGTGATATCTTGCTTATATAAGAGGTAATTCGCCATACGCAGTCATTAATAATACGGTAAAATGATTACAAGGGATGGGTGCACGTGACGAGGCCACGTCGCGTCAAAAAATTCCAACGCGACGTCCTTACTCCGTAGAGTCAACTTCAAACTACGAAACAACGCCTCTACTTGGGATCTTGCTCTGCTGGCGATACTTCATCTCCAGCCTCAGAGACCTGCCACAACCATTGAAACCCGTCGCCACCAATACCTTTTTGTGCCGCCAAAAGTGTTTCTGATAACTTCTTACAACACTCGCCAGGGCCGTCAATGCTGAAGTCAAATTTATCTCCTGTTGACTTGCGTGTGATGGAGTGAATTGGAACAACCATTGCGGCGGTACCTGTCGCAAGCACTTCCGAAAAATATGGGAGCTCGGAATAAGGAATCTAGACGGTTGTCAGTTGAAATAGCATCTAGTGTCACTTCTCGAGTTAGACGTACGGGCCGAATTTCTACGTTCCAACCAAGCGATTTCGCTATGTCGACACAACTTGTGCTAGTGACACTCTTCAAAATCGAGCGGCTGTTCGGTATAACTACCGTGTACGAACCGCCACTCTTTTTAATTCCAATAAAGGCAGAGGTGCTGAACTCGTCAATCTCCGAGTTGGTGCGGCTGTCGAGATGCAAGGTGATAAAAAAACCTTCTGCGCGCGCCTGGTCGCTCCATTTGAGGACAGGGGCATAGTTTCCTCCCACTTTGACATGGCCAACCCCTTTTGGTGCTGACCTATCAAAGTCATCAAGGATCAATGCGGGTAGGGGCTTGATACCATGATATGCTTTGTAAGGCTGGACATAGATGCACATCCGGTAACCGATACCCGCGGAGACAGCAACCCATGCTTCAGATCCGAAGACTAGGGGCCGGATATATAAAGCAGCTTCGGAGTCATGGGGAGGTACATATTCAGCATTTCTGGCCACTGCAAGGTTGATACTTCGGAGAAAGAGGTCTTCTGGGATGGCTGGCATGGCAATGCTTGAGCAGGACAGGGCCAATCGTGCTGCATGGTCTTTCGGCCTGAAGACCTGGATCTGCCCCTCAGGATCTCGATAAGCTGCGGAGTGTTATTCTGGTAAACCCTAAATTACACGAATACACTCTTACCTTTGAGCCCTTCAAATGCTTGCTGACCTATGAAAAGTTAGTCACTCATTGCCGGGTATATGTATCTGATCGTACCATAGTTCAATCCTGGTGCTAGTCCATGGATTTTGAGAAATGGATCCTCGACAAAACGTGGCTCGGACCATTTTGATGTCTTCATGGTATATTCGCACTCCACGTGGCCATTAACTAATACCAGGGAATATCAGCGCACTCTTCCATTAAAAGCGGACAATCCATATACATATTGGAATCGAAATATCAAGGGAAGCATGGCCTACCATCCATCGGCACGATACCGAGTTTATCCCACTCTATCATCAACTAAATGTCAACACCATGCTGCCATTTATTCCAGCGCTACAAACGGCCGTACATACCGAGAGTTTGGTGCGGTGGAGGTGGAAAAGAAGACATCTTGCTTTGAATTATTGACTAAATCTTGCCCTAAACAGTGATGGTCAATATTCGACGTGACAAGCAATGCTGCTCCAGTGTTGAAAGCAGCGAAACAAATCTTCTTAGTAATTATACTGAGTGTCTTCAGCCCCCAACAGGCCGCAGGAAAATGGGGGACGTATCTGCGAACAAGGATTAACCATTCCATCATGGATACCAACATATGGCAATTAGATTAAGCGCTTTCTCCTTCCATTTCAGCTCTTGTGGATATCCAGCCGTGGATTTGACTTCAAGTTCAACACGGATATTTCACGCATACCCGGTTTCTGTTCTCTCTAATCTACATGAGGAAATCCATGTAGGGATACAGTGGAGTTTCCCGTATATGGGCGCAATGAGGGATGCCGTATAGTACTGGTATCTAATTGGTATTTCCAACGCATACATACAGTATTGTATATAACTGCGTATTACCGATTACCCTACGAAGGCGGTGAAGATGGAGAAACCTTACTCCGGACCCCTGACAAAACCTTACAATATCAATCCTTGACCCTGAAGTGTCTGATTGGCATACTCCGCCTCTGCGAGTCGGTCTGTTCCCGGTTCTCGGTTCGAGCTCCTCGTAAGTTGGCTGTGGTGGCGGTGTGTGAAAATGGGAGGCATAGGCTATGGAACATCCCACGCGCAAACAGACCGCCGTTGCCTTTCTTTTACGTCCTACTGACTCTTCTAGAACTCCCTAATAGGTGACTCCTTCATGTCAGTCAAGGCTCACTTCAGCCGAAGAGCCCGGGCAGGCGGTGTGCGCCCAGCTTCCAGCCGGAAGTTGTGTGGGAGCAAGCGAGAGGACCGGAAATACGCGCGTGATTTCCTAAGAACTACTGCATGTTTTTGTGACCTCGGGCTTCAGAAGATCCGCCTTTGCTCGGCTGCTAAGCAAAAAAAGAAATGCAAACCAGGCTCTTTAGTGTGAACTTGATCGATGTCCAGCTTCCTGTGCATCAAGTTGAACACAGATGCAATCCGCTCTTAGGCTCTTCAATCAAGATGCACGGAGCATGCATCGAGGCCAACTATTCCCCCAAGACTAGGTGACTCAAGGAACGCCTGCAGCGTTCTTTTTACGCCCTTGGCTTCGCTAACAGACCCTGTCGACCGTGTCGTGCATTCATCACAATGCCGAATCTCGCTCCTTTCTGTCCCTGCCAGGGATAAACGTATCCCCAGTATACCGAATATCTCGTACGTGGACATTTCAACAGGTCAGACTTTACTAAGCCGACAGTTTAGCATGTAGGGAGAACCAGGATTGCCAAGGGGCCAGTCAAATATCACTGCTAAGCGAGGGAGATTTGTGCAATCGGTAGCAATTCATATCCCCGGACCCTACATTCAGGGATTTACACAACGCAGTGCATCGTCGACAAAGCTCCTTCTGTCACTTATGATCGATCGGAAGAGAGTGCAATGACTGTGATTCAATCATTATTCATTAGACTCGGAATCTACGATATCCGGGCTCAGATGGTAAATGTGCCCATAATTTGTACTGGTCGGCCTCTGTTATGTATATTTGCAGAACGTGGTCATGCCCGAATAAGAGAGCAAGTATTACAGAGATTCAGGTGATATTAGTATATTAGATAGAGAAATATTGACACTTCTTTGGATGGCCGTTCTTTGCAAATTATAATGGAAGTCCCGCTGGAATCATGAGCGAACATCACAGGCTGACATAGAAATGGGCTGTATGTAATCTATTAAACCATGTATGAGGACATGTTGAGAGTGAAATTCTAGTCAGTCTGAATCATAGGGCAGGAGCGCTAGCAGCTCATCTTTGCAGAAGCCTAAGATTCGATAAAAGCGAAGAGATCAAGTTCAGTTGTAGTGGTCATGATTAAGTGTTAGTTTAGGTATCAAGTTCCCTAGCTAACACTGGAGGCTTGGCGGAAATAAATTAACTTTCCACTCCGCACGCGACGCGTTCGACCCCCGTCCTCAGAACAACAGGTTATTCGACACCGATGCAATGCCGATATAATGCCCCGGTATGATCATAAGCTCCCAAAGGGCTTTCTATCCTTTGACCGCTAACGCTTCAGTCCTATAGGGAAATTATAACTCTTCAAGCCGGCCAATGCGGCAACAACAGTACGAGCCCTCCCCGTCGATTTCCATTTTCTCCGCTTGCGAACTACGAAAAGAGCTTGGTGTCGAATGATAATACATCGGATAATATCTTAGCTGACTGATGCGTAAATAGTTGGTGTGCAATTCTGGCAACAGCTTTGCTTAGAACACGGGATTAACCAGGATGGCAACCTGGAGGAGTTCGCTACGGAAGGAGGGGACCGGAAAGATGTTTTCTTTTATCAGGTACATGCGACTGTGTGTGAATCTAATATTCAAACTACTAATCCAATGGCTAGAGCGATGACACTCGATACATTCCTCGCGCAATTTTACTAGATCTCGAGCCCAGGGTGCGAAATTTCCAAACTCGAAATACTATGTTGCCAGACAATAAGACTGACGCAAGCCTGATCAGGTACTCAATTCTATACAAACAGGCTCGTATAGCAACATATATAACCCTGAAAACTTCTTTGTGGGCAAGCAAGGGTTTGGAGCCGGGAATAATTGGGCAGCGGGATATGCAACTGGTGAAACAGTGCACGAAGAAGTGTTTGATATGATAGACAGAGAGGCGGATGGAAGCGACTCTTTAGAAGTAGGTGCCAAGACTCCGGATATAATTCTGACCTCGTTACTAACAGCACAATCAGGGTTTCATGCTTCTCCATTCCATTGCCGGTGGAACAGGTTCAGGCTTAGGGAGCTTTCTTCTCGAACGAATGAACGATAGGTTTCCGAAAAAGCTGATACACACATATTCCGTGTTTCCTGATACTCAAGCGGCCGATGTTGTCGTTAATCCTTACAACAGTCTACTTACGATGAGAAGGTTGACACAAAACGCCGACTCAGTGGTATGTTCACTACTTTCTGGCATAATTTTGGAAGAAACTCACCATATTCGAGGTTGTGCTTGATAACGGCGCTCTTTCCAGAATCGCAGCGGACAGACTTCATGTCCAAGAACCATCTTTTCAACAAACTAACCAACTGGTCAGTCACAGTTCTTAGGTACTCAGCGGGTTACTAATGTCAAACAGGTATCTACCGTCATGTCAGCTTCTACGACGACTCTGCGCTATCCCGGCTATATGCACAACGATCTTGGAAGCGTCATTGCTTCTCTCATCCCGATTCCCCGATCTCATTTCCTCATAACCTCCTATACCCCATTCACAGGTGATAATGTCGAGCAGGCAAAAACCGTGCGCAAAACTACAGTTCTCGATGTCATGCGACGACTACTCCAGCCTAAAAATCGCATGGTGTCAATAAATCCAAGCAAATCAAGCTGTTATATAAGCATTCTCAACATCATACAAGGAGAAGCTGACCAAACGGACGTGCACAAGTCTTTACTTCGCATTCGCGAAAGACGTCTCGCGTCTTTTATTCCATGGGGACCTGCTAGCATTCAAGTTGCAATTCCGAAGAAATCACCCTATCTTCCTAATACCCACCGAGTTAGCGGTCTAATGCTCGCAAACCACACCTCAGTTGCGACGCTTTTCAAGCGAATTGTCAGTCAGTACGACAGACTACGAAAGCGTAACGCATTCTTGGAGCAGTATAAAAAAGAGGCACCTTTCGCGGATGGTTTGGGTGAATTCGATGAAGCAAGAGCCGTCGTGATGGACTTAGTAGCGGAGTACGAGGCTGCAGAAAAGGAAGACTATCTAGACGGTGGGGGCTTGGGCGCGGAGGAAGGTTAGAAACGTTTGTGTCTGTCTTTTCTTCTCTTTTAGTACTATGACCACTTCATGAAATAACGAGATTTTTCAGTATCCGCTTCTTCCGTGATGCACAAATCCTCCAGTATTTCGTACAAGGTTGTCTTGGTGCTTACACGGGCCTGGTAGCTGGTGATAAGGCAGCAGCAGCCTTATTACGCTAATTGACTTCCATGGTATAGTTACCCGACGAAAGTTTGTAGCTTCCAAAAGTAGCAGTGGACCAACGCCCCTCCAAAGGCTGCGGGGTAGCAAAGTTTCGGAGGACGGAGCAATGACATCAATCCGTAGGGCCGAACTGGTAGCAATAAATACGCCCAACTTCCAGCTTCCCAGCTCAGAGACTCTTAGAACTCCAAACTCCAGACCGTCGAAGACACTCTTGCATATACAGATAAAATGTATGCCGCATGGCCTTCCTAAGCACCGATGCACCTTGGACTTCCAATCTAAAGGAACAAATGCTAACATTGTACCTCTTTGAAGCTTCAGACACTTTCAAAGTAACGTCGTATATACAATATGGCTGATAAAGATCAAGGTGCCAGCCAGCAGCCCGGTACGCGCTCTTTTTGGGGTTTTAATAGTATCGAATGTATTTCAATTGACGAATGTATAAAGGTGACGCCAAAAACACCGCTAGCAAACTCACTGAGGAGGCTAAGAACAAAGGCCAAGAGGCGCAAAAATCCGCGGAGGACATGATGAATAAAGCAAAGGAGTCTGGTGGCAAACCGGGCGAGAGTGTTTCCAAAGCTTTCGGTATGGGCGGTGGTAAGCATAGTCAATCAAGCCGATCCAATGTCCAACACTGATCATTGTCTCAGGTAAATGAGCACCGGAAAATCAGCCTCTCAGAACTGTTATAGTTCCCTAGTGATTGTCGTTTCAGTGTCAAGGTGTAATACATTAGTATATCTATGGAAATAATAACCGGGTCTTAAATCACGGCAGTCCTCTTCTCACATTGCGTAACTGTCGCTGGCCATATCCTGCAGCTCAGAACTGGATGGAAGGAGTCAATGCGCCCAGGAACGTAAGGGTAGAAATGCGCTAAGGGAAAATTCACTCGAGTATTGGGTATCTAAAATGGCAGTTCCTTTCTAATCACTTCGAATCTTTGAACAGCTCTTATCTGAAACGGCTCACATATATCAGCGACGAGAAGATCCTCCTCCACCAGTCGCGGAAACATCATGAACAACACACAGCAGAAATCTTCGATCGGGAATGATGATGATCTCATGAATTCTGGTTCTTAGACGTAATAGCTTCACTTCATCTTCATCATCCCGATCATTTCCATCCCGTTTATCTGGAGCATCTCGCTCGGCAGTACTACTGCTCCCATGTACACCATTCTGCGATATTCGCGCGTCGAAATCCGTCCCTTGCCCCTTCCCACTCGTAGCTGGGCTAGAAAGAACTATACTTAGTGAAGAAGCAGAAGATACAAATGCGTATATATGCGCCGCGAGCGCTTCCACTTGGCTTGGCTTGTAAGGAGCACTGGGTGTGGGATCTGGACTCGACGCCTTCATAGTATCTTCTTCCGTTACTGGCCCACTCGGCGCGTCTTCTATTGAAGAGAGCGTTTCTGGTTCCCGCGCTGACGATTCTGAGTTTCGAGTCGAATTCGATTGTGAATCCAATTGGCCTGTGACCTGGATGATAGAGCCATCTTTTCGAGATAATATTAACGTTGATTGTACACTTGGTCGGGAGGTTAGATGAGCGAGTTGGGCGGCCACATGCTGAGGAATTTGGGATGTCTAGAAGAATACCAAAACTATCAGTAAGAAAGTCGTCGCGTTGGGTAGTTTGGGCCACGAACTGTGATTGTTTCCGCCATTTCGGATGCCAGATTTCACAGAGTGGATGGGTAATTCTGCGTACACTTATAGGGTATAAAGTCTTCCAGTAAATGGTTTGCGATTGGCTTGTAAACCGATTTTTGAAGTGTTATAACTACTCCGTAAACCGCGCCTTTGAAGCTCCCTGGCGACTTCCAATGAAGCATTGAAATGCTGACTAAGCGATTTTTTTGATGGTGAAAGCTTGTGAAAAGACAAAAATTTTTATATCAATACTACAAAAAAGATATCGGCATTTACAATGGGTTCAAGTGCCAAAAAGAAGAAGGAGAAGAAAAAGGACTTTCAAGTACGTGCTCAAGGCGTTATGAACTTGTAATTTACCCTAACTGGAAACCAGAAACCCAAACTGAAAGTCGGCAAAGCAAGGCCTCAAGGGGCCAATTTCACAGACACCAGTTTTAAATCAAAATGTACACTGCCAACAAATGCTATGATGATCATGATTCAGCTTATACTTACTCTTGTCCGCAGCGATTGTCCTGAATCAGCAGTCTCTTTCTGCTTCCGCACCATCAGCTACAGCACAATTCTCTCACTCACTCTCGCTCTTAAGCTCAAAATCAGATACCCAGCGAAAAGAGGCTCTGGCTAATTTGACTACTTCAATTTCATCTCGTCCCGTTGATTCACCTTTACCTCAGCCTGTCAGCGTGATTCTTCCCTTGGTCTTACCCTTGATCTTGGACGGTAGCAATGGAGTCCGATCCCAGCTCTTACGGCTACTAAAGGCCCTGCCTAAGGCAGATATCGAGGGCCATGCATCGATTTTATTGCCTTACATCCGTGCGGGCATGACGCATCTTGCAGCGAGTATTCGAGTTTCCTCCGTGGAGATCCTTTCATGGTTGGTCTCGGTTTCGGGTTCGGAAACGGTGTCATGCGCTGGCGGCTGGGTTAAGACTTTGAACTGTTTCCTTTCTATCTTGGGCTGGCATACTGAGGAATCTGCAAAATGGTCGGCAAACCGGGCCTCTTTTGGAAAGGCTGGCGGTGACGGAAAACCTTTGGTTAAAATTCTTCAGTCTTTTGCCGAATTTTTGCGTGCCGGGCTCTGTGTCCCTGTTTTAGGAACGGAATTGCAAGAAGATCCCGAGATAAACGGATGGAATGAATCTTTTCCACTCCTTCATACACCGCAGCATTTGTTGCCGATATCAGCATCTCCATACGCCTATCTAAGTCTCTTCGGCCGAGCGAAGGATGAGGAGGGTGAGATGTACGAATCGTATGAAGATCGTTTCAGGGTATTTGCTCAAAGATTCCAGCTGCCAGTGCAGCGAGGAATTGATGCTGCGAAAAAGGACGGTGGCGAAGTTGGTCGGGCTTCGGCTGGGGTGACTAAGGTTCTGAAAGAAATAAAGGCTCAGCAAATTGTCTCGTGATTGTTCTTTTAGGCAGGGAACGGAATGCTCAGGCTCCGATTTACTTCGAGCCGAAACTCGGCCTGTCAAAGCCTAAATACGCTAGGCTAAAACTCGCTGTGCTAGCATGCAAAAGCTCTCTTGCGATGTGAGCGAAGAGCACGCTCATCCATTCACGAGAAGAGGAGTAGCACTGATGGG
Source organism: Nannizziopsis barbatae (assembly GCA_014964245.1). Classification (NCBI taxonomy): domain Eukaryota; kingdom Fungi; phylum Ascomycota; class Eurotiomycetes; order Onygenales; family Nannizziopsiaceae; genus Nannizziopsis; species Nannizziopsis barbatae. The sequence continues at coordinate 4,040,305 of JACVYH010000003.1, forward strand.
GAACATACCGTTTCCCAATCGCCAACCGGAATCGATTCATAGATGAGTCGAAACCCTTAAACTTCTAAGAGCAGCATACATATCCACCGTCAAAGTTATTCAAGGCGAACATATTCCACGACGCATCCATAGATCTTGCTTCTTGAGTCACGCCATGCTCGAGGCTAATAAATCTTCCACCAGCTGCGGCCACGTCTACTCAATCGTCAGCGATATTAAGGAACACTTGTGGTAGACAAATTTAGGACCATCTCACTACAAAAGGCCCGGTCACCATAAGACAGTTCAACAGGCTCTTCTGGACATCATTTACACTTTCGCCTTCTTGGATACACCTGCGATGTGCTGGTCTCGAACAAGTGGTCCAACAAACCCTGCGGATCCCATTACCTGAATAGGTGTTAGGCATCTTCAGGGGCGATATCAAAACACTTGGCACACTTGTTGGCCAGAATTGATTCAAAGACTGGCGGTGGGGTTTTCTGGCCCCGTTATTCATCGTGATATAGAAGATATTCTATTGCGTGGAGACTGAAATGCAGCGAATGATAAAATTTACTGCAATCTGTGATCCAGTTGGAGAAGCTATCCTTTTGTCAAATGTACACATGCGATTCGTTTCACACCATCCCCTAGCCTATATCACCAACTAGGAATACTCACAAAATGTCTTACCGGGCATTTGTCCTTGTCCCAGGCTCATTTACTAAAGAAACAAATAAAGGTCCGAGTTTAGGTCACAGAAAAGTAGTTCGCGGCACGCTGCAGCTGAGTTTGACAACGGATTCGCTTGTGACACTTATCTCCTAAACTATAAGCCAAAAGTTTTCTACGACCCTTAATTCTCCCTGTTATCCATCTTACAAGTCCGCGAGAGTTATGGCTAATATTGGCCCCTCAGTCAAGGAAACCATTCACGACAGCGCAATGATCCAATTAAAATTTCAGCGATGATGATTGGAGTTATAGTCCTTCAGCGTTCTTGGTCTTAATTCTTAGAGCTTTCGCTGCTCTTTATCAAATTTGGTTTCGAAGATCCCCACCGTTCTTATCTACGACCCCTAATCAGTATTAACATTCTTGAAGGAGAATCATTGTATGAACATTTCTTTATCATATCAATGATGAGCTATTGAGTGCTTGCCACATCTGCTAGAGTAATTCTGATCATTGAACTTCGTGTTTCACATGTGTGTATGTATCACAGGCAGTAAGATAGCCCGGACGGCCACAAACAATTCATGGCATCTTCTCCTCAGGTAGCCTCACATCCGCCCATCCTTTCTCTCCATCTTTCCCATTCTTCTTGATATTCCTCCAGTTTTCAACGTTCAACCACCCGATTCTGGCCCTATCTCCAAACCCTCCAACCCAGTATGCTTTCTCTACTACCAATCTAGCCCAGTATCCAGAATGAGCAGCATTGGGGTCATCCGGAAGCCAATACTTAGCATCGGGGTGAGCTGCTAAGAAACATTTCTCTACCGCAGATTTCGTAATAGGAGCCGGAAGTGTAGTGGGGAGTGGAGCGAGCCAACCGAGTAGAGAAAGTCGAGGGAACGCAGCTGCAACTTTATCAAGATCTTCACCTTTCGATGGCGGGACATTTTCCCACCAGTCGATTGACAACGAGATGTTAGAGCCGGCCTTTGTATTTCGAAACGTTGTACCCAGGTTCAAAGCCAAGATAAGCGGGTTTCCGCGCCCTAGAAATTCAAGCAACTGTGTATCGTCTTCGCAAGCGGCATAGTAGTCTGGCAGTCCGACAGGTACACCTGCCAATGCTGAGTCTGAGGACGACTTTGGGTAAACTGTTGAAAGCACTCCTGTTTTCGAGAGAGCGAGAAGTCTTCTCGCGAGCAGATGGCTGGTTGGCCAATCAGGGATGGCAGAGTTCTTGTGTTCCGTGGTGGAGTAATCAATGTGCTCCGATTTCAAGGTATCTGAGATGTAAGAGAAGATGGGCTTTAGTGGTAAGCGGTCTTGCTGATTTCGCTTATCGGCAATCGGAGAGGCAGCTCCAGGAGAGAGGCATGCTAATAGGGAAAGGAAAGCTAAGAACGTCGGAAGCTTCATGTTGTCCAACAGGCTGTGAGTAGTTAGAAGGTATAAATGAAGAACCTGCCGAAAAAAGTTCGAAGTAAGAAATGCACCTTTTAAAGTAGCCCAGAACTGAAAACGGTGACTAGGATGCTCCCGAAAAGTAACCCTGTAATTCACCGAAGATGAACTTTGAAGTCGGAGGTGAATGCAGCATTACGCAGAGACAGTCGGAGTATTCATTATCGAAAGCGACGGTGGGAAGGTAATAGTAGTGGGGGATGGACTTATTGAGCCCATGTTTGCATGATGAAAACGTCACGCCGGGATGTCACACGGTTGTTTGTCGTTCGCCGAGCGGCGAGGAAGGCGTGGAGGTGGACCTGTGGAGGATCTAAAAGTCTTTGGGATTGGGTGGTGCAATCAGATAAGATCTGATCTGATAAGATATTCGCCCGGATCTGATAGAGCTCGTGAAGCAGACGGAGGAGATTGGTTGGAATTCATTAGTATTTACTTGTTTCGAAGATTCCAGGTTTATACTATATCTATCGTCTGTTGATCTGCAAAATGTACTGCAGAGAGTAGCATCAACTGCCAGGTTACGACTCACCCGTAGGCCGTTTTACATACTTTCCTCAGGCTGGCTCCGGGAAGCAACGGATTAAATGCCGAGGTTACTCCGCACTCCAGCAGTAATAGAGCAGAAAACAACACAGCACGTTCTACTTCGTAGACATAGTTCCAAGTTTTAGTAGCTAACAATCATGCGCACACAGTCACCTCTGAAAGCCCTGGATAGCGATTCCGTTCACCACCATATCTCTCCAGATTAGCCAATTTCATGCATCTTCTCCTTTGGGTGAATGATTTGCGCCAAGGCCGGCTGTTCTTCGCTCCGTGTCAGGTGATCTTTTCGTGTGAGAAACTTCTTAGTCATCATCGGGTCTCGGATCGGACTATAATTTATGCCTGCTCATCGCAACAGGTGTTTCGCAGTGAGGAGTCCAGATTCTTTCGAAGCGCTCCATAGGCGCCAATCATCCTTGAGAATCCTTTTTATAGGATACCGAGGATGCAGAGGATTAGAGCAAGCCTACGGACTAGAGCTCTTTTAAAAGATGCCCGAGGCTGGTTGTGCAAAGCGGCTGACATGGGTTCAATTCCTGACATCCTAGTAGGCAGTGGCACCAAAAATATGCTGGATCGAGAACCTTGGAAATCCACTTTGCAGGACCACCTCACGAAGTGAGAGTAAGACTTCTTTAGGAAGGTATGTACTTAAAGTCCTTGGATAGAGAGATAATCCAAAAATGTAGGTGCTTGAGACGAGCGACTACTGCGTACGGAGTAGTTGCATTAACTATTGTTGCGCAATCCGAACCAAGCGACTCGCACCAGCAATTTTATCTGACGGCTTGTTTTATATACGCGACCCAGTCTTTGCCAAGTCTAGAATCACCGATGGCAGGTGTCGCCGTGTCGGAAGTCGGTAGGGCTAGCCTGGTGAATCCATAATTGGAGCTTCAGAGTCTCAGTCCTAGACATACAATTAAACTTAACTAATTGAAAGTGTCATCATCAAGACATTTTTATGATCTCACCAGCAAGCAACGATTCATGACGGATTCAAGGTGGCAGGAATTGGATCCAAACCGATTTCTTGTCAAGGGCAAACGCGGCCGCTGACCAGAGTGGCAGATTGATATGCCATCGAAACTCCATACATATGCAGTCGTAATTCGAACATCATTGACGTATCGACGGCTCGGTCAACAAACAAAGACTTTTCAGCCATTCATTGTCCCATACGATGAGATAATCGTTTCAAGCAAGCCACATCGGGATCGAGGTGTCGGAATCACATAACACAAGGATCTCATTGGTTTGTCCCAGAGCCCAGGACGCCAACACCTCAAGCCTCAAGGAAACGTTCGGCGGGCTCGGATCCAGAACGCAAAACTCTGTCCAAGATGTTCGGAGTTTTCATGACGCTAGTTCCTTTTCTTTCTGAACAAAACAGAATGAGCAACTCGACATCCATCGGTCGTGGACCAGATAGCTGGTTGGAAATGCGATATGAGCTCCCAAAAATCAACGGCTTTTACCACCAAGTTTCCTTTTTGTATTAGTCAAGACTTGGAAGGGGTCGCATTAAAAACGTTGTTAGGGCCGTCCTCCTGGTTAATTTTGGAAATTAGATCCCCACGCTGTCCTTAGCCTGGGAAAAAAAAGTAATGCCACCCACGACAACAAGCCCCGCGGCGAAAGGGGAAGGCAAATCTTTGCGAGAGGAGAGCCTTGGTTGTCCTTGGTGGCTTTGGATTGTCTGAACAACAATGAATCCAACTGGTCCCACGTATCAAAATTGCTTTGCTTTTTTTTTTCTTCTCCTTCGATCACGAACCGAAAACTGACAGGCTGCTTGTTCATCCCATGCGACAAGACAGGAAAGCCATTTTTTTGACTTCTTGAAAATCTCCTGATGGCTATCCCGCTGGGCAACCCCAGTTTTTGTGCGGTTGCAGGGTGGGTTGTCACTCATGTTCCTGGATGCTGCTCCCATATTGGCTGATGGAATAATGTGGATGATTTGCTTGCCATGGCTCTTGAATCCTGAGCTATTGAAATACGAAATTATTTAACAGCCTTCTGAACCGCCGCCACAGCTCCTAAAAGAAAGCTGCGATTTCTGGATCTTGGTTTTGCTCTAAAACCAACTTAATCTTCATCTCCGGCCTTGGGACGTCCGTTGCATTGGTGCGACTTCCAGGCCCTTTTTTTTTCTTCTATATAATTTAAGGGCAAGCCCTTCAATTGAACCAGGAGCGCGCAATTTTCTTCAAATTCGCTGAAATACCGGCTTGTTCCCTGCCAGGTCATTTTCGGATCCAAATCCCCGGAGTTAAACAAAATAAAGAACGGAAGAAGAAAAATTGCACCAGGGCCACGGACCAAAAAAAAAAAAAAAGAAGACTATGGATCGTTCCGATGTGTCGATTGTCGCTGTCGAGCTATCTGGACATCGGCCTGCCAAAACTATGGTCCTTCGAGGTGATAATTTCGGATCTCCTAAAATGCAGCCAATACAACCGCGCCCGATAAAACAAATCCGAGTGAATGCGCAATGGGAGAACGCGTCAAACGGCGTTTACCACAATGGATCTCTAGCCCAGATGCCTCCCCCAAGGCTAGACTCCCACAACCACTCCACATACCCATCATCGACACACTTCCCACCGCCGCCTTCATCTTCATCACCCGTCAGCGGAAGCGAATACTCCACCGACACCAGGGACGAAGAACAACGAAGTCAAAGCGTCGGTACATCTCACTCAGACACCAAACTTCCAAACGAATCGGTCTCGGTCGTCGGCGTCGAACAGCCTTCTTCGGAGACACCACCACCACGACCATTAACAGCATCGCCAATCGTTGACGTCGACGTCGTACCGCCACTCACCAAGATCCATTTCTCCTGCTACCAGTCGCATCGCTCGTTCATGGTCTCCAAGAATGCGTATTACTCCGTCCCATGCATGACGTGCCTCAAAGCGGACCAGCAGGTACGATGGCGCTGTACCTTCTGCTACCTGCGCGTGTGTGGCGATTGCGCAAAGGGGATTTCGAGCTGTAAAGATCGGTCTTTGATGGAGTTTCTGGAGAATTTGGTGCAGAATCTGGAAGACTCGTGACTTTTTCTTTTTTCGTGTGCGTGTGACGGGAAAGGAACCCTTCCTTTTTCAGTTACCCATTCACCCTTTTTGGGACGAAAGGGAAAATTCTTTTTTTTTTTTTTCATTCTTACTACGATACCACCAAGAGCACGCTTTTGCTTTTGCTGTTGATATTACCCTCTTCGTTTTGGTGTTGCAGCATATATTGAACGGAGTCACGAGTGTCTTATGAATTTTTCTACTTTTCGGGGTTTTATCTGATTATCGCCGCTTATTATACCTACATACATACGCAGAGGGCGCTACTGGGATGGCACATAATGTCTAATGCTTGGGAATATTTTCTTTGGTTTCACTGCAACGACGGAGTCCTTTTTTAGAGGCTGACCGGATCGTCATTTTACTCCTATTTTCTCTCTTCTCCGCCGGCCTTAAGGAGCCCTGCTTGGTTTTGCATGGTGTTGTGCAGGGGAATTTTGAAAGCTCGGAATTATACAGTGACCACACTTGTCGATAGTTGTTGGAAGATACATCTACGTTTATATTTATTGGAGAACAAGAAACACGCATTTGTTGTCCAGCTTCCTTACTTTTCCGATCCACCTTACCTTCAGCCGATATTTGACAGTTTCGTTCTCTCGTTCGTCTTCGGAGAGCGGCAGGTGACACGAGAGGAAATCCCTGTGCTGCGCGGTGGATGATGTTCCCCAGGGTTCGAGCAACCTTCCTTTGGGCAGGCGGAATTAGGATTGAGGAGAAACGAGGAGGAGGAAAGCCCAGACGGACCAGAGGATCAGACACAATAGGCCGGAATCTCGAGGGCAAAAATCAAAAAGGAAGACAGAGATGCACCAAACCCGATCCATGGATGGACGGATGAAGTCAAAATATTCCATCCGATCGGGCAGATTCAAGGAAGTTCCTTGGTAATCGATTCTTTTCAAACATGATTATATTATCTTACATATGATGAATGATGACGAATCTCTGTTCGATCGCTGGGCGGCGCTTCCCTTCCAATCCACCATCCTCTGAGCGCATTTTGCTGACGTTCTCCGGGGTTTGTGGTGGAGCAGAAGGACGGTGGCACTGGCTCTGCTGATGCGATCGTTAGTTATAAGTTAGTTATGACTCACAAGAACAAGCAACACGTCCATAGTCCGAGGTTCCCATGACTGTCCTTCAGCCCCATTTCGTTTACCACCCATCGAGCAACGCTTGTCGGACATATCTTTTTACGGTTCTTGGACGTTTTTGAACATCCGCGAGAGTTGTTCTGGGATCAGACATACGGGTTTTTCTTCTCTTCTACCCAGATTCTCCCGGCTGCTTCGTATGAATGAAAGACCGACGAGAGTCTGCGGGTCAAATGTAAACAGCAAGCTACAGTTTCAAGCAATACTTACAATCCATATGTACTCCGTACAGAGAGAAAATACACCTCCTCTCCTCTACTCGCTTTCGTATTTGCGCTCTTCTTTACGCTGCTGGCTGCATCATCACATCAACCTGTAACAAGCCTAGCCGGGTTCGGGGCTTGACAGGGAGGTCGCAGGGCTGGGATATCTACTCGGTAGTGACTCCTCATCGTTCCCGAGACTATCTTGTCCTTGTCTTTCGCCAATCAATCCAACAGCAGCCCATCAACATCCCGGACAGCTGTGTGTCTAAAAGAGTCAAGGACTTGAAAAATGAATGTCTGCCTGTGTTTCCGTGGCGACCTGATTATTGAAAAGCCGGGAGCCCGTATCAAAGCTGATTCCAGAACGAGCAAATGAGGTAATACCAATTAATAAAAGATACGTTCATCGTTGCCTACTCGTACTTCCGTATTCGATTCTTTTGGTTATTCTGGCTTTGGCCTCCTCTGTTTAGTTAATCTCCCATCCCTCCAGTCAAAAAGCAAACACCCGTCACAGTTCGGACCAACGAAGGACACACACACACACATCCCTAGTCCGAACACATAGTAGTAGTTATAGTTATGGTTACCCGTTTGCCGCGGGTGGATTATTTATCATGATTACGGGAATACAAACCACGTCCTCCGTACACTGACTATTGGGCTGATTTACCACCGCCCGATTTGTCTTTGACCGTTTCATCTTTTATCCTTTCGATAATAGCTGGAGTCCCCGCGCGAGCCTGATGAGTCACTCCGTCCGGTTCTAAGTTGTGGATGTTGGTGGCCGCCAGCCCATCGACTGCGATTCCCCGCTTTTTCTCTTTCTTTCGCCGACATCCCTGCCGGGCTGCCGGGCTGGGCTGGCGGACTTTTTGAAGCCTAATAGTTAAACGGACACCCACCGACGGCCCAAGCAGAGATTCGGTGATGCAGATAGTTTTTGCTTGTTGCTTTGCTGTGATAGAAAAATGGAATTAATGGACTGGTCGGGATGGATAAGACCAACGCTGATGATAACAGTGCACAACTAGTTTAGTAAGGAGGAATTAGTTACCACATCGATGATAGGATCAGTAACTGTAGTTTACCTTGTGTGTATCTGAAGCTCGCGATGGCGATCCGCGTTCACCCGCTCCCTCCATCCCTAACTATCGTCTTCAATAATCAATGCACTCCCTCATGAATAAGAAAAGGATCTCCTCTTTCTCGCATAACACTCGCAGCCGTGGTCTGCAGTGATTAGCTTTGCTCCGTACTCTGGTTCACATTAAAACCTCCTCCTTTGTCTATCAGAGATTTTCTCCAATTTTTCCTTTTTATCTCATCCCATCCCATCCGCCCTTCTTACGATTTCCACGAAAACTCTCCACTCATCCTTTTCTTCTCCTCCTCTAATGAATCTCCATGGACCGTTATATTTCTCTCTTATGGTAGACTCTCTCGGTCGTTTCTCCTGAATTACGAATCTCTTTTCCCTTCGAATGTCTTGGTCTTGATATTGAGATATCTTGTATTATTATTATCATCCTTTTTCTTTTTCTGATTTATTACCATTATCAGTATTATTATATTCACATTCTTCTTCCAGGTGAGTTAAAACAGAGTCATAATATCCCTGCCTAAACACACCCATCCTCACCCTCCCGCTGTCTGTCTCTCTTTGCCCCCTTAAGCTTCTTAGGAGCCCAAAGAGTCATTTCCCTCTCCATCGCCACTCTCGCCACCACCAAAATCCCGCCCGAAGAGAAGAAGATTCACACGAGAAAAAAAAAGAGACCCATGAAGATCCAGAGCTAGAAAAAGAGTCATCGAATTATTAGGAGTCATTCACACACCATCGCGTTTATTAGCCGTTCGAACATCCCTTCTGTCATTTCTGGTTGCCCATCATCATGGCTGACTTCTATCCAGAATCGCCTCTCTCTTAGATTCTTCATTTCTCATTCTATTCCTCTTCCTCTTCTCTTTTTATTTCTCTCTTATCCTGTCGCCTAAAATCACTGCCCGCTGATGTGGTTGTGAGTCAACTTTCTCGCTGACTCAAAATCCAAAAATCAACCACCACCGAATTCGACCACAATCGGCCCGCCCGCAATCCTTCCACTCCTTTTGCCCAATTTTCCTTTGCCGTTGGTCTGTTTGTCTGCTTATCATTTTGCATTTTTGTTTTACTTGCGGTTGCCTAGCTTTCTTCTTTTGTCCTCCTGATCACTGCCACTGCCGCCTGGAGAGAAAAGCGCTCCCAGTGGTGTTTGCCTGGCTGCGATCCAACCACCAGCCTCCCCTCCGCCTCCTCAGCAAGTGACCATGCTCTTTGCGTCGAAGCCTAGCCCAGTCCCGATCACCGCCTGCACAGATTTCAACACTACTACTGATTCGCCGTCACTGTCCGTCAAGATGACTCCTCCTCGCGTCTAAACCCCGATCCCCCTGTTTTCGCCGCAGTAAAGAGTCACGCTGCCCGTACCGTTGCAGGGCCTCGGCGTCACGCCACGCATCGCTCCATATAAAAAAGACTTCCGCTGTGCCTTTGCCTCCGGTGCTTCGGGTACCTTTTGCTTATTACTATCCGGTCTCCTGATATTTATTATTCTTCTCTTGTCGCTGTCGCTATTGACTGTGATACTTGTGTGTTGTGTTGTGTTGTGTTGTTACACTGTGCCTGAAATCTCGCCGGTGGTGATCGGAACCTTTGCTCCTGTCCGCTTCGCCGCTCTTCGCTCTTCGCTCCTCCTCCACCGAATACCCACTACAGTATCCTTTATATACTTTCCTTCCCGTCGTCACTTTACCGCGCCTCGACATAAGACTCTTGGTACATCATCGCACCGGTCTTCCCCGTGCTCCTCCCTCCTACCGCCGCTAGCCAACCGAGGCTCCTTCCCATATACCATCTATTTCGCGCTCACCTTAAACCTGGCTATCGCTCGAGTTTAAGAAGGCTTCCCGTCGCCTTTGTGATCTCCAAAGACGGGCCCTGTCCCCTCGCTGCCCCTTAACGGTTTTTATCGAAACGGTCAACTCCCCCATTATAACCCGGATTATATAGTCCTTTACGTCTCCGAGTCGTTTGCGCCCATCCCTATTCAAAGAGAGTAAGCGCGCTTGTGCTTCGGATATATCAGTAATGGACAACCTGAACCCTCGCAAGAGTAATTCAGGCTCGCAACAATCTTCGCAGCAGTCTTTCCCATATGCCTCGTCGTTCGAGTCCTCTACCTCATCATCGCCCGTGTCCTCGACGCAATGCGGTTCTTCGAAAGCCCCTACCCCCCCGTCAGTGTACGGCGATGTGACAAGTGGAAGCAGTGAACTTCCGTCGCAAACGCGATCCTCAACAGGAACCACTGCGCAGTCATCGGTCCCTGCCCAGGACGCAAGTGGAAAGAAAATCGATCCTGCGGATACCCATGTGCCCTCCGAGCTCCGTCGGCACCCTCGGCGCACCGCGCGCCTAAGTACCGAGTCAGGTCAACCCAAGCCTCCGCCTACTTTGGTACGCTCATCTCAACTCAGAGTCAATTTCGTTGATCAACTTGTTGGTAAGTGCGAATACGTATCCATTTATATTGTGAATTTGATCCTTGCCTAACCCGTCTTTGTTTTCGTTTCAAAGACTCCGCTTCGCAAATTGTGGAAACTATCTGGCCCCGTTCGGTTGTCGCTGTTGCTTCGCGCAATGATAATACGATCAGCAGCAAGGGTGTGTTACCCCTACGGAGCTTTATTCAAGAAACCCTCCGCAGATCCCGGTCCAGCTATTCAACTTTACAAGTAGCGCTATATTACCTAATCTTGATCAAGCCCCGGATACCGAGTCCCGATGATATTAAACAGCAAGGTCAGAGTACACCATGCTCCCGCGCCATGCAATGCGGCCGGCGCATGTTTTTGTCCTCTCTTATCCTTGCCTCAAAATATCTTCAAGATCGAAATTACTCGGCCCGGGCTTGGAGCAAGATTTCCGGCTTGAGCCCCAGAGAAATCAACCAGAATGAATTGATTTTTCTCGAAGCTGTGAAGTGGAAACTCCATATTGCGGAGCCCATCTTCAATAGGTGGACCGCAATTGTATTGCGGTTTACGCCGCCTTCCGAAGGTTCTTTCAACGGTGAAGGTCTTACTTGGAAGTCAATTATCCCAACGCTTACACCCGAACTGGATACGATCGACGTGGATCTGCCTCCAAATCGGTCGATTCCAGTTTCAGATCTGATTGCTACTTCTTCGCCTGGATCTTTGTCGCCAAGTCTTTCTCCCGAGGCGACCTGCCAAGGGAATCCCATGGGAAAAGGCCAGGAATCCACCCTACCTTCGCGCGGCCTGCCGCCTCGGAGCTGCCCTCGGCCGCAACCATCGGAACCTATCCAGCTACCGAATCTTGCTAAATTGGGCATTCTCCCGAGCGCCAACAAACCTTCCGAAACGAGTACTCTCTCGCTTACGTCTTGCAGACCGTCTATGATCGGCGTGATGCGTCAAATGCAGAGTATGTGTACTCGGCGTACAACGCTCGATCAGCGACCACCTTTGGGATTGTGCAGGAAACCGCAACTTGTCTCAAGCGAAACATACCCTCCCTGTGGTCGTCGATCATCTCTTGCTTGCTCATCTACCTCATCGCCGGATTCTATGGTCTCTGATGTTCCATCGCTATCTTCTTCACTGTCAAGTCGATCCTCGCGGTCTTCTTCTATTTCTTCTATCAATTCTGGGAACTGCGTGCCAGCAGTACCCCACTCAACCAGTCGAGCAACTCGCCGGTTTGTGAAGTCGAAAGAAAATAGAAAACCGCTTACAATCGCCTCCCCCATCGATGAAGTAACGCATTCGGAAATTTATGCTTCGCCCGAGCCTATGTCGGCTATCAGCGCTGATTTGCCGGATATTTATAAACTGGCGCCGGATTCCATTGACATGGCTCACGAAGCGGCCAAGAGCCTATGCCAGCTATCTGTCGGTGCAACGCGCACCCTGCCGGCGTCTTTGGCTGCCTTGAACTCGCCTAGCCGATTGTCTCGGAAACGCGGGCGAAATAATAGCTCCAGCGACACGACCTTGCAAAACAAGGTTCGCCATCTGATGGCCATCGAGCCGCAGAGCGATGGTGTGAGCGGTATGGTCATTCCAGATGCTCGAGTCGCTGAATCATTCATGATTTCTCAGCATACTACCAGCAAATGGCCTTCCAAGTGTCCGTTTGAATCTCTTAAGATTCTTCGTTAATATTAAGAAAATGAAAAGAGGGAAATGAACTCTGGATGAGGTGATTTAGCCACATCATAGGACATCATACGTGTAAGTATAATTTGATAGGATCAGGGGCCGGGCCGATCCGATCCTTACACCTTCCCAGTATGGAAGGCGGAGAAGAAAGTTGGTTCTGCCCCTTGACCCTCCTCGGCATCCTTACACCGAAATTTCTCCACCCACCCACACTCAATATGCATGTCACGATCAAACCACTCTTCATGAGTCATCTCAAGATCCGGGGTTTTATCGACTACCTTTGTATACGATGAGTATCTTGTTTCCTTATAGTCATTTTGTATTGTTACTCATCATTCTCATCCATCTCTCGCTTTATCTCTCCATGCGTGTGGCTTTCTCTTTTTTGTTTCCAGTTTACTCTTCCAACATCTGCATGTGCGAAACATGGAAACGGAGTTTCGGCGGAGGCTTACATGATTACAAAGCCCAAACATCTTGCATTTGATATCCATGAGGGGATAATTATTATGTCGAAGGAGAAAGAAAGTCTTCCGGCTTCGGGGATACCTATCATTCCAGGGAGTCCGGGGGTTCTTTTTCTTTTGTGTATTGCATAGCATACCTTTTATTTCCCATTTGTTCTACGCTTGGCCGCACATACGCAAGCGGGCCACTCAATTATCATGTTGGAAATGTCCCTCAGCCTCCCAAACAGAATTGCCCTCACTCACCATATTACTTACTCCACCCATACGAGAAATCGCATAACTGCGTCTCATCACCCACCCTCCTCCGTTTGTATATATTGTGCGACTCTCCTTTTGGAGCCACTCTTTGTTTGCCCACCCGACCCTCCCGAATTTACCAGTCATGTGACCACTTTACAGTCAGCGTTCTTTGACAAAAAGTATTGGCACTGCCTTAGCTTTGAAAGCCTTAAAACTGGATAATGATTAATGTATGGTCAATAAGGATAATCAGAATTCTTTAATTCAACTGTGACTTGGAACCTGGTTGTTTTATACTTATGGTCGGCAACGTTTTTAAACGGGGTACGGAGTACTCCGTAGGCCTGTCCAATTCGTTTGCTATCACGTGCCCGTATCACGTGCCCACGCCATTGCTCCCATTAGCGGTACTTCAAATTTCGCTAATGTAATAATGTTTGCATATGCTTATATAATTCTTTTTGTGAGCATGCATACGGAGTACATAAATCAACCTTGGCGCGCCCGACTTTGATAGATGGATGGGTTGGAACCTCTCCTGACGCAACTCCCGACCAAAGATATTACAACGGAAGAAGTAAAATCTCATCTTGTTTGACTTGATTGATAGGTATTTACTTTTCATCAGTTATAAAGATAACCAGTTTTCCCAGGCGTATTATCGGCTTAGGCCTTTTTCCTTTTCCATTGGTATTTCTCCAGATATTTCCTCTCCTCCTTGCTCAGCGCATCATCCTCTTCGGCTATTCTCAATATCGTGGCAGCTGCAAGGTCTGGTCGACCGCCGTGACCGAAGATTCGGTATTGCGCTGCGGAATTCATACCAAAGTATACCAATCGGAACAACCGGGCGGCTCTACGGGCTTTGGAAAGGCTCGGGTGGAACATGTTTATAAACATGCGAAACATTGTAGGCTGGGCTCCGATATCTTTCATAAGGCTATCGCAATAAGGCAGGTATCGAACGGTCACCGTGTGTCTATCGGAACTCACCATCTGCAATTGTCCAGGTCAGCTATTGGCACAACAGTCATCCAGAAGTCACGCAGTAAACATACCCTATCCGCCACCAAAGCCTGGTATTCTGCTATTGACTTGTACATCTCTTTTACCGATGGAAGATGAACTCGAGTCGATAGCACAGAAGTGGCCCATCTTGCTTGAGCCTCAACCACTGGAATTAGCGGGCCTGCAAGCTCGACGAAACCGATAAAATATAAATTCGGAAACCGTGGAGACGCAACAAGCTGATATAGGTCCATTGCGTTCTCGATATCGAAAACTTCACTGTGTTTCACCCGGTAAGTCTCCTTTGGAACATATGGGATGTCCATATAATATCCCGTGCAACAGATGATAACGTCAACGTCAATACTTGTATCATTATCCAAAAGTATTGAAGTTTCGGAGATGCTTTTGACTCCAGCCCTATGAGGAGTTATGCGATGTGTTTTGATATTTTCCAGAAGCTCACTACGCAATGTAATATGGGCTTCTAACAAACCGTGGTCTGGCTGGATTGTCTCTGGGAGGTTCCCCATAACATGATTGCACACCTGTGTTTGGCACCATTGCGACAATTCAAAAGGTAGGACTGCCTCTGCCATTCGACCTAGATGGTCATCAGCAAACCCAGTTGACTCGTTGTTCACATCATGCAGAGACTTACTGTTGAATGCTTCAACAGGTTTTCCAAAAGCATAACGAGGTATAATCCAGCTTCCTCGGCGAGTAATGATGTGAAGCTCTTTGGCCTGTGCGCATAACTCCGACGAAATATCGGCGGCGGAGTTACCTAAACCAATGATTGCGATTCTTTTCCCTTCAAATCCAGTGGGCTGTCTGTAGTAACGGCTATGGAAGACTTCTCCTTGAAACTTCTCCAGCCCATCAAATTTGGGTATGGCCGGGATTGTCAAAGAACCAGTGCATGCGAAAATTGCATCATATACATCCTCGACAGGATCTTGACCCTGAGATTCTGTTGTGACTTTCCACTTGCCACCGTCTTCAGGTGTGCAGGAGACGACCTTGGTATTGAAACAGATATATTTCTCGAGCCCAAAATATTCTACATATTCTTCGAGGTACCGGAGAAAGGCTTCGTGGCCGAAGTAGTCCGGATATCGCGCCGGGTCCATCGGAAAATCGCTGAAGGCGGAAGTATCACGGCAGGAGTTAAGCAGTACTCCATTGTATATGGAAGATTCGGTCTCTCCCGTGACCGGGTCAGGCAATTCATAGTGCCATTGGCCACCGATATAGCTCTTGGTCTCGAACAGTACTGGCTCGAATCGCTCTTCGAGACAGTGTTTCAAAGCCGTCAACCCCGAGAGACCTGGGCAATGTTAGTTTCTGATAATCTCGGAATCGCGTCAAAGAGGACCGACCGGCTCCCACGATTGCCACTTTAGGCGTAGGCATGTTGTCTTTCCAGAAAGAGGGATACTAGGAAAAGAAGAATAGCCGGCTTAGAGAGTATTAGGTAAAGGTAGGGCGTCTCTAGGAGTTATACCACAGGTGTCCTTAGGAAAGAAATCGTTGGCGAATGGAAACTATCGGATGGAGTCTGAAACTGGTATCGATCAGATTCAGGCACTTTCCTTGTTTCTATCAACCCCGCTTCCTTGCAGGACTGGGAAAGAGCTTCCGTCATACAGCAGCATTCTCCTTCCCAAGTCCTTGCTCCTGAAAGAGAAGGAGTAGAGCACTCATAACAGATCGAATGCTCCTGATTAGGAAGGTATACAGCACCATGTCAAAGGTAATCACAGCCCTTAGCAAATGCTGCTGCTTATTCTTCACAGACCTTAACAATAGTCCTCAAAATCACTTTGTCAAAGCCGATGAACTATTATGCTGCGTTCAAATATGCAATAGCTTCTAAAGTTATGAAGGAATGAAGCTCGTCTCTACTTCTTCCGTTATCGCATCCACGTTTAAAGACGCCACACTTCCTGGGTATCGACTCTACGACGCCATTCCTAACTACATCCTAAAGATACCCCTTAAGCCAAAGTATTCATGAGCTTCGACAAGGCAGTCTTGAGCACTTGCCTCAAAATCTGTTAATGGTAATGGTCAACAACAGGAATCGCTAAGGGTTGTGAAACTTTTGACGAGGTACTGTATGTGGTGGAGATGCGAACGATGATTTGTTTCGGGGTTGTGGACTCGTGCTAGCCCTGGCACTAGTCTTGAGGAAGGCCGGAAAGCAAGCTCAGTTTCGGGGAAACGATATCTGCTCCGTCTCGAGTGCTCAGCCCGATGTTGTAAAAGGCGCTGGTGAACGTGTAGATTTGCGTCGGTATCGCAGTAACTGGCCCTTTTTTCAATAACTGGTCTTTTGATGTGTTTGGTGTAGAGCCGGGATCTGCTCTTTAAACCACGGAAAAATATGGAGATGCTGGTTTCCTCTTGCGGCGAGGAAATTTGAAATGCTGATAATATTCAGGCAACTCAACGTCCGGGTATTTGACACCGGCTTGTGTGTGTCTTTGAATCCAAGTCTTTAGGTGCTGCTCGACTCGATCGACTTTTTCTTGGGTAATGATGGGCGGCCCATCCACGCCAATGTCAAGGTCATACACGCCATCAAACTCTTCCTCGATTTTTTCCCAATTGGACCATCGCAGTATCAAATTTTTCATCTTCTTTAGTTCAGCATCATTCACTTGGCCATGAATCAATAAGTCGAAGAGCGAGGATGGTGAATGGCCACCAGCTTCATGGGTGATTATTGACCAGGAATTTTTGGTAAGGTCTATAACGGAAGTAGTATCGACATCCTCTGGCGCATAGTCCTGCAGATATAGTAAAACCATTCTTGCGCGAAATTCGATCCCTACAGCATTGTCGTTTGCGTCCGAAAGCTTCTCCTTAAGATCGAAGGGTGGATCCTCTGTAGAAGCAGCTCGGAGCTCATTCATCATAATCAATAATGACAAATGAACAGGCTGTTATGAAGTAATGTAATGATATTTGAGTACATAGGTAAAAAAGTAGCAGAGCCTTCAACGTGGATGAAATGTGTGGACTTGGAAGGTTGCTGCCTGGATGACACATTGACAAGGACAAAAAGGAGGACAGTGGAGGTGATAGAGGTCATCACGGGTGATAATCGAACGCGGAAGAATAGTAGCCCGGCTGAGTACGACTTTGACACGGAATTATGCCCGAATTACTCCGTATGGTAGCTCCACCTGCATAGCGGAACTTTGGTATGACGAGGTCAGCAGCGGTTGTGTATCTTTCGGAGAAATAGGTAGTTGATCCACCGCTGTCCCTGGGTCAACGGTGGATTAACTTAGCCGTTTATCCGAAAGACGGTTGGCAATTGCCAGGACCTGCAATTCTCCGCTATGGAAGGTTCCGGGACAGTTTACCTAGGTACAGGTCAGGCGAGAAGTGTAGGATTCCAGATCTCCAGTATTGGGACCGTTCTTATTATGCAGTGTCCTTTTTAATAGATATCTTTAATTCTTTTATCGAGTATGATAGTATGCTGAGGAAGGCAAAACTCCGAAAGAAGAAAAACATCAAGCATTATATAGAAATGCTTTGAGCTAATAACATTGATATCTTTGATAATAAAAGTATCTGATTTTATGAAAGAATGCATATCAAGATGGTTGGACTGGAGCCTCTGTCAATACATGCGTACCTATCCATTTATTGCTTAAGCTTGAGTTTTGGAGGTACTTATTAGTATCATGAGTAGATGTGGGGTATGGGGTAGAGTATGGGGTAGGAAAGTTCTTACTGTGCCATCTCCTCACATATCCTGACCTTCTCTCGAATCGCATCCCTCTACTATATCGACAATGTCAACTGAAAGGGTAAGTCTAGAATCTAGGAAGAGTGAATCGGTCCTGCCCTCTCACCGCTTGTAAATAGAAATTAACAGGAAACCTGGCTCTCCATGATCTCAAGCCAACGGTCGTCCATCAGCCGTTGCTGAACAGTATTCCCCCAGAATTACTCCCCCGATTCGATCCTGCGTATGTTGAGCACTACAACCGTTACAATGTTGGCCGACTTCATACACACCAAATTCCGATAGAGGAATACCGGGCAAACCCGTCCAAATATGCGATTGCGTATGGCCAGGAGGTCGCGCCGGATGTCTACAAAATCTCGGAAGAAAAGTGTACTGTACGAGGAGGAGAAATTTTGATCAGAATATTCGAGCCGAAATTGGTGGACGGACCGAACAGCAAGCCTAGAAAGCGAGGTGGCTATGTCAATTTCCACGGAGGAGGGTGGGTGTTTGGTGATCTCTCAACGGATCATCATTATTGCAAACATCTCGTGCATGATTTGGAGGCAGATGTTATCGTGTTTGATGTGGACTACCGTCTCGCGCCGGAATATAAATACCCCACGGCGATAGATGACTGTTGGGCAGCGTTTCAATGGGTAGTTGATTGATATATCCGGACCTCTTTGTCGCACCAAAGCTGACTGCGTGTTCAGATATATTCAAATGCGGAGAATTTCAATCTCGACCCAAACCGTATGGCTGTCGGAGGACCGTCTGCCGGTGGGCATCTGGCTGCGGTTGTGGCTCATCTCTGCAGAGACAATGGCTTTGCACTCAAGCTCCAGATTTTGACCGTTCCGGTCACGGATCTCCACAGTTCCTTCACGCCCGAGGGGAAATTTGACCGTGAGAATACTCCATATGAGTCGTATCGTGAGAGGGAGTTTACAACAGCCCTCCCAGCGGAGAGGATGGCATATTTCCACAAGCATTGGTTAGGCCTTCCCCGGCCTGCAAGTTCAGAAGACGTGAGTAATATCTCTAGTCGTTCTAGAGCCCATCTTTTGATAATGAAAGCATAGGACTGGAAAATATCACCAATTCTGGCGCCCAACTTCGCTAGCTTGGCTCCAGCATTTATCGCAACTGCAGAGATGGACCCCCTCCGGGACGAGGGAGAAGCATACGCGGCTAAGTTGAAGGCTGCAGGAGTGGAAGTGGAGTTGATACATTTTCCAGGGGTTCCGCATACGTTTCGCATGCTAGACGAAGTATTGGAGAGCGCAAAGGTGTACCGCAAGAAATGTGTTGCAGAGTTGCGAAAGCGCATTGTGGAGGCTGTTTGATAATGCTGAGGTTTCTGGAACTCCGGCGGGTGCTGGTACAATTTCAAGACTTTCCATAATGAGCACCACACAGAAGGTGTCTCCAGCTGTCACTGGGTATTCCTTTTCTTCTAAAATTGCTAGAATTCGAATATGATCGATTGGTCTCGTCTGTTAGCAGATAATTTCTGGTCGACTTCGGCTATGGAATAATATTTATCCATTACAGACTAATACAATATATCACATAGATTTTGGCTGCTCAACTAAGCTTTATCTGAGCCGGTACCATACATGACAATACTCGGAAGCACGGGAATACTCGGGATTCCGCCTCGATCGCAAAATGATTCTTTTTCCGTTCTGTTTAAAACTTTTCTCTCTCAATTGATTTAATCTAGCGTTTCCAAGAAGCGATAGACGTGGTATTGGTTTATAGACTGTCTTTTGTTGAATTGAGCTTCAATTCGTTCTTTTTATACTTGTATCATATTGTTTGGATATCCAATCATTTTTCTCGTTCCCCTCTGACCTCATTCGCGATGCTTAATTCCACATCCCGCTGCTCTTTCCGCGCTGCCGCACATGCTTCTAGATCTCAGACCTCCAAGCTTCCCCGATGGAACCCCTCATACCTCCGACAGTCATGCCACACCTTTAGTTCCATACGTACTCCCGCTTACCGCCCTTATACACCCTCCCTTTCCGCCAATCGACTGAATACTGGATTCTGTATTAGAGCTTTTGGAAGTACAGCTTCAAATATGGTGTGTTGAAGATGGGAAAAAATCCATCCTGAAGGACTACGTTAACCGCTGAAATTGGGTCTAGTCGTCCGGTACTCGTGCTGAAACCGATGCATTCGGTGAGATACAGGTGAGCAGTTGCTTCTATGACAGAGTGAAGGAAAAAACGTCGCTGAGGTACTGATCGTCTGCTTCAAGGTCCCTGCGGACAAATATTGGGGAGCCCAAACCCAGAGGTGAGGACCTGTAATTGATACACCAGTTTTGGCTGTGGAATTCTGAAGATCGACCTCGCCGTAATACAGGTCTCTGGGGAATTTCAATATCAACCAACCTCAGGACCGCATGCCCCCTGCGGTCGTTCGGGCCTTTGGTATCCTCAAGGGTGCTGCCGCTACTGTGAACATGAAATTCGGGCTCGGTAAGTGCTGAGTGCGGTCAAAATAAACGGAGACAGAACGTGGCTTACTGTTTTCAAAGATCCCACTATTGGAAAAGCCATTCAGCAAGCCGCCTCAGAAGTCGCATCCCTCAAACTTATTGACCATTTTCCTCTCGTCGTATGGCAAACCGGCTCCGGCACTCAATCCAATATGAATGCCAACGAGGTCATTTCTAACCGAGCCATCGAAATCCTGGGTGGAACCATGGGTACCAAGAAGCCAGTGCACCCAAATGACCATGTCAACATGTCTGCTTCCTCAAACGATACGTTCCCTACTGTTATGCACATTGCTGCTGTCCTCGAGACCGAGCAGACGCTGCTTCCTGCCCTACAGAGCCTCCGAGATGCATTGCAAAAGAAAGTCGATAAATTCGAACAAATAATCAAGATCGGCCGAACTCATTTGCAAGACGCCACTCCTCTGACTCTTGGACAAGAATTTTCCGGCTATGTTGCACAGCTTGATAGGGGTATTGCCCGCGTTAAGAATACCCTCCCTGATTTGCGATTGCTTGCCCAGGGTGGTACCGCCGTCGGCACCGGTTTAAATACTTTCAAAGGATTTGATGTCGCCATCGCGGATGAAGTTTCCAGAATGACCGGCACTGAATTCAAAACCTCTCCCAATAAGTTTGAAGTGCTTGCTGCACATGACGCCATTGTGGAAGCCTCTGGGTCGCTCAATACCCTTGCTTGTTCCCTTTTCAAAATTGCGCAGGATATCAGATATCTTGGCTCGGGACCTCGGTGCGGTCTTGGAGAGCTGGTCCTCCCTGAGAATGAACCTGGCTCCTCGATCATGCCTGGCAAAGTCAACCCTACGCAATGCGAGGCACTTACCATGATCTGCTCTCAAGTCATGGGTAATCATGTTGCCGCCACCGTTGGTGGAATGAGTGGACAGTTTGAACTCAATGTCTTCAAGCCTCTGATGATCCGCAACCTCCTCCATAGCATTCGTATCCTTAGTGATGGAATGGTTTCCTTTGAGAAGAATCTTGTTTCTGGATTGGAAGCTGATGAGAAGAGAATCGGATCACTTCTCCATGAAAGGTGCAGTAAACCTGATCGTTCAGTTGTTGGCATCACTAATTGTTTTCTAGTTTGATGCTTGTCACCTGTTTGAACCCGGTGATTGGGTATGATATGGCATCCAAAGTGGCTAAGAATGCCCACAAAAAGGGCCTTACCCTAAAACAGAGTGCCATGGAGCTCAAAGCCCTGAGCGAGGAAGACTTCGACAAATATGTGCGCCCAGAGTTGATGATTAGCCCCAAGGAGAAAAAATGAATTGCTGTGGAATAAAATACTAGCAACCACATGGCAGCGATCATGTTTGGATACATAAATGTATTTATATTGCTATCTTCAAGCATTAACACACCTTGCTGCCATTTCAATTGCCCCTATAAGCGTTAAGTCACTCTTCTGCGTATTGTATTGGGTACCATCAAACTAATAAAGATGCGTTTCGTCCTTTATAGCCCTGCCCCGCAAAGGTAAAGAAGACTTCCCAAGGACTAGCTAGGTATTCATCTAAGTCTCGCCATCAACACATGATGACTATCCCTCTAAAGACGATCCTTTCATCGATGTTATTTGCGAGGAGCTGACTCCATGGGCTCCAGAGCTGCTGGACCCTGCCTGACCCATTTTTTCCTGACTCTTTAGCTCCAGCCTCTGCTTCAATAATTCAATCATTTCTGTGTGCCCTTTCTGAATCGCCTTGTCGAGTGGCGAGCCGTCCTCCTGGGCAATAGTGGGATCAGCGCCATTGTCAAGCAGATACTTGGCCACCTCGAAATGGTTCTTCACAACAGCACAGAAGAGAGGAGTACGATCCCGCCGAAATATTCCTTTTTCCCAGTCGTTGATATCCGCTCCCAGTTCGAGAAGGTATTTCACCATCTCAAGTCTGCCGAAGTGGGCGGCTGCTCTCAGAGAATTCTCTGACTTCCAATATCCGCCATATTCGATGAGCAACTTGAGACCGTCCATATAATCTTGAGAAATGCTCATCCACAAAGCAGACATGTACCCCCAGAATAGAGGATAACTAGGAGTTGCGCCATGATCAAGTAGATACTTCATAAAATCAAGTCTTTTCTTACAGACTGCGGTGCTGAGTATCGGGCATATCTCAGAACCTCCATCTGGCGTCAGACCAGCAGGGCAGAGCAACTTGTAAGTATCTAGATCAAAAGCATGACATGCTTCCTGCTGGATACGGTCGTAGTTGATGTCACGGACGCAAGGGATGCATTCTGATATCAGGGCGTGGTCTTTCCGTTTGAACGCCTCAATCATAACATCCTCGACGGTAACGCCTTCGTCCCGCTGCACAACAGGATGATCAGCTCCAAGTCGGGCTTTAAGGACGTCCAGGCTTGTTTCCTTCGTTTTATCCGACGGTATCTCGGCCAAAGCCATCGTAAAGATTTGCTTAACGAATGCAGTCAGCGATTGGTTTCCGTTCTACTAACAGAGTAATACCTGATTCAAGTGTCTAGCTCTTGAAATGCAGATACAACTGATAGTATTTCGTTCGGCGTCAAAATTGGTGCAGTCCTGATTCTATATGGAGTCGAAGAGAATTGTCGGGACGTACATACTTCATACGAGGTATTTATACCCAGCTTGTCAATACAGACCCCAAATCGCGGCGCCAGAGCGGCATGCTACGGAGTAGTCACACTCCCTTGGCATGTTACTGGGATTCATTGTAGGAGCCTTTCATTTTCCCTCACTAATTGAATACTCGGGACTATCTAGTTACATATTTGTTAGTGGCTCACCGAGGGTTGGATACTACCAAATCTTGAGCTCTGCAATAACTACCTAATTACTCCGCACAAGGCGTGAACATGCTTACATGGAAATTATAGACTCTATACTGTGTAAGGAGACTACCTACACTCTAGATCTTCATCTACTCTTCTGGGTTAAGAGTGGAAGGAAAAGACGTAGCATTTACCACGGAAAAACTGAGCTGATATGCTTTCATGTCCTGAAAACTTCGTACCTCCCTAAGTGCTCTTCTAGCCTTGTCTTGTCCATTGACTACTTCGTACGGAGTTCTCCGTACGGAGTACACATTCTTTTGAGAAAAGGGGTCGTTAGGATACCTGACCCACGTGCTGCTTTCTGAGTGGCTGGAGAAGATGCCCTAAAAATAGCGACAGGCTCCATAACACTAGTCCAAAGGCAGCAAGGCCCCGGTCAGCTGACCAGCCCGTGCCCGTCCGGTGTTTCCAATTTTCAACGTCAGTGGAAGCTTTTCTTAATTTACTCCCGATCGAGGGGCCCGCAAAAAGTTGGCCGGGCAATTGAACCTCATCCGTTGTTTCTTTTTCTCCTGTTCTTCTTTCTGCAGTCCGCCGTCTTATTACTACCTTTCTTCTTTCGTTCGTCTATCGTTTAGTTTCACCATTCTACTGTCAAAAGATCATACAATCTTCTACGTCCTTTCCTTTCTAAACAGTTCTCATAGTAAACAGGAACAATTTCTCCTGTTGAAGGCCCGGACTTTCTACCAACCCTTTTGAAGCCGGCCTATCTTCATCCTTTCGTTTTTAAACAGATATCCCGCTGTGATGACTTCCAGAAATGGCTCTGCACATGCTACCGTCTCGGAGATCAAAAAGGACGAACAACCTCTTTTCTCTCTAGATCTCGTATCGCCGGACGTCGTTGCTGCTCTGCCGCAGGGCTACACTCTTCGCCCACTCCGCCGATCTGACTTCACTAATGGCTACCTCGACGTGCTCCGTGTCTTGACAACCGTTGGCGAATTTTCCTATGAACAATGGAGTGAACGATACGATTGGATGCTGAAGCGAAACGACGAATACTATCTCCTTGTCATCTGTGATGAGACTGGAGTAGTAGTTGGCACCGGAAGTCTTCTTGTGGAGCGGAAATTCATTCATGCTCTCGGATTGGTTGGACATATTGAGGATATTGCTGTTGCAAAGAATCAGCAAGGCAAGAAATTGGGTTTGAGAATGATCAACGCCTTGGACTACGTGGCTGAGAAAGTTGGATGCTACAAGGTACGTCGGGAATTCTGGAGCTAATATCTTACAGAGCTTTGCTGATATGTTTGATAGAGCATCCTCGACTGCTCCGAAGCCAATGAGGGTTTCTATCTCAAGTGTGGGTTTAAACGCGCTGGTCTCGAAATGGCTCACTATTATATTGTCTGAAATGTACCCCGCCCCAATGCCCCTCACCTTGCTACTTGTCTTCTCTGACCGTATTTCAGATGAATGGTATTCTCACGAATGACCAATTTCTTAACCCTTAGATTCTATGACGGAAAATTTTACTACGACCGACTTTCTTAAGCTATAGAAAGTCCGGTACTGTGCGAATATATGGATGCATCTCGGTTGAACCTCGAATATTAGAAATCGGAATGGAGTTTGGGGTCTGAGCCTGGTTCTCATTGATGTTGGGTGCAAATGACACTATCATAATTCAGGTAGAACTGTTGGTAGTGCATTCTTTGAACTTAAATACAATGAACCTGAATAATGAGTTGGATGTCTTTTTCGTGCGACTTTGGCAACTGATGCCTACGATGTAACGTGCTGGAGGTTGAAGAGGAGCGTTTGGGAGGGAAAGGTTTCCGCGAAAAATTTTCGATTTCCGGTGTAAGATTTGCTGCAAGCTAGGAACATTGTGCATCCCTCAAACCCCGTATGCATCTCAACGGAGGACCAGAAAAAAGAAGTATGCTAAATCATATTCATTGCTTGATAATACGCCCTTCTCATGTCCAGGAACTCATGTGAACATCCATAAACAGCATCTCCCAGCGTTTGCAGGCTTAAAAAGCGGTACTCATGCTGAAGATTCATCGTGGTATATCTCCTATCACTTATGATTTGTCCACGCTAACCACACCAATAAAACCGTAGGAAAAGCAGGGACCGGTTTATGACGTTGGGTTGGGGTTCATCTGTAGAATAAAAAAGACAAGTTAGAATGAGCACTACAACAGCTTGTAACTGGATCGGCTCGGCATCGATTTGCACGTACCTTGCGCTTGCCACCAGTCGTCGTAACGTTAACGAATCGTCGAGTGTATTGGAGGCGCTTCTTAGCACGGCCCTTGGGGGTCTTCTTCTTCTCTTGGGGCTCGACCTGTACGCAATTTGATATCACGTTAGTTTGACCGCTTTTTCATCGTAGTAATCGAGAGACTCGGGATGACTGTTGTCCAAAACACAACGGGTTTTCGGATCCCCAGGATAAAATCCAGCAAAAAGACCATTTCTGCGGTCGAAGAACAGGCTGAAAGGCGATTTCGGACTGACCTTTGGAGTCTGAGACTTGACTTTACCCGCACGGGCGAGCGAACCGTGAACCTTACCCATGTTATATCGTTGGTAGGTAGTCGATGAACGTGAGCTTTATCGACGGCGCGAGAGTCACTTGAAGTTTGGCGGTTGGCGAACGGGATGGAAGACTTTGCCTGTCTGTGTGAAGATGGGGTTCGACCAGTTAGCGCCACTTTCTGGATATAATGCTTAGGTAAGGAACTTAAGCGAGGTAATTTTCGGTCAAATTTGTGGTCTCAAATACGTGGAATGGAAGAAATGCAGAAAACTGCTTATGATATATGCTCACAATTTTCGTCTTCGGGTTGGCAATTCAGATGTCGATTGATTTTGCTCTTCAAAAGCCGATCAATTCAGATGCTTCACATCAGAGTCATCTTAGCGAATCGCCAAGCATCTAATGACTAATCACGACGAGGCGGCAATAGGGCTTAGCCCTAATCCTCTTTAATTGGCAGGAGCTGCGATAATGCGCCGCGGGTACGGAGTATAAAAATGCCAATGGAACGTAGCAGAAGGCAGGATTGACGCTACAAAGTCACATTCTTCTAGGAAATCGGGCTATACTTACTGTAATGCGACGATATTGAAATAGGGAGGGAAGTAGTTCGGTGAACTCTGGAATACGGTGGTCCTAAACAAGAAGTCTATTCTTTATTTGGACTTTACATTGTATGGGACACCCGGATTAGAACATGAAAACAGGATGATATCTTGTCATTGAATTCCTTTGAACTAAGGAACGGTCGGGGAGCATCAGCTTCCGGCTTGGAATGCCACTCGAGTATGGTACTTTGCAACCAGTTCTGAGTAGCGAAACGTGGCATGGCAGTTTGGAAATTAGATTTCTCATTATAAGAGAGAAGAAACGGGTATTCCGTCAAAAGTCCATGTCGTTTTTACCACAGAGGAATTAAAATTCCAGATTTTATTTAGACCGTGCCAGGCTCGTAAATAAAAGACAAACACCAGATTTGCAACTCCCGTAGTCAATAGAAAAGTAGCACCTCGTCCTCTCCATCTGCTTCCCCGTCAATGTTTAGCGAGATTTGGCAGCGACCTTTGGTGCCGAACCCTTAGCACCTTGCTTGCTCTGAATTCTGGATGTTTGGCCTCTGGAGGCGGCAGCGGCGGTACGAGCCTTCTCTCTCTTTTGTTTCTCGGCGGCCTGTTTCTTCTCCTTTCCTTCCTTGATGGCGGCCTGGCGAGCAGCAAGACGGGCTTCTGGGCGCATAGATCGGCGTTCCTTGATCACATCGAGGGATGCACCGACGATGGCACGCTGGTGCTTGACGGTACGGCGGGTGCGTTTCTTAGCGACTTCCTGTAGAAAGTTGAAAAGGGAGCATGTCAGTCAAGTGCCCTCAGTGTTCAAACTGCCTCTGTATTTCTCATTGCATTCCGTTCCATGGAAACCGGTTCAATATCAAAATCACAATCCATCATGGCTCATCCAAATAATCATAGGCTGGGATAGTACTAACTTCGGAGATACCCTTCCTGTGTTGTCTTCTGTACAAAACGGTCCAAGCGATTCGGCGGGGGTTCTTGCGTTGAAGGAAGAGGGACTCGGATTTGCCATTTTGGAATCTGAAGATCTTGCTGTCCCCACGGACGTACAATTTACCCTAAAAGTCGAAAAAAATCGCTACCGTAAGCCTCTTGCTCAAAATGTGCATAGATCCAATATCTCAATTTCAATAACTAATTTTTGCTGGTACTCGGATATGGGAGATTGATATCCGCTCCGCGAAAGTCGATTAAGGTGGTTGATCGCAAGGGAGGTTCACGTACCTTGCCGGGGTAGATCTTCGCACCGCTGAAGGTATCGTCGTAGGTACGCATCTTGAATCGTGGGGATGCGCAGCGGTCGTGGACGAGATTGTAGGTTGTCGACTGGTCGTTGAATTACTCGAAGCGTCAATCCGCGCCAACTTCGATGAGGTGAGGTTGGTGTGGCTCCATTTTCGCTAATGTGGGGCACGTGACCGTCGCTGCCCTCAAAAGTCCGGGAACCACCGCCTCGAACCAACCCCGTCACCATCTCTTTACCTCTTTTTCTCTCCTGCAGAAATATGGCGGACGGGTCTGTCCCAGACCTCGGACCTATATTTCCAGCTGCCAATTATGCAAATGATGGGAAGCTGCACATTCTACTTGCGGCGAGTGGCTCAGTCGCAACTATCAAGCTGCCCAACATTACGCAAGCCTTAGGACGCCATCCTAATGTGTCCATTCGCATCATTCTAACCCAGTCTGCAAGTCACTTTCTCGCCGGACAAAGTGCAGAGCAGCCCAGTTTAAATGAAATTCGCTCTTTTCCTAACGTCGAAGGAATTTATCAAGACACAGACGAATGGAAAGAGCCGTGGGTCAGGGGCAGTCGTGTACTCCATATCGAGTTACGGAGATGGGCACATATGATGCTAATTGCTCCGTTGTCCGCCAATACGCTGGCTAAGATGGCACTTGGGCTAGCCGACAATCTGCTCCTCTCCGTCGTCAGAGCTTGGGACGTCCAAGGGACGGTGGAATCTCCTAGAAGGATATTTGTCGCGCCAAGCATGAACACAATGATGTGGAATCATCCTCTTACAGCAAGCCACCTTCAGATATTGGAACAAGGCTGGAATATGACGTCTATGAAGGGGAAAAATTTGATTACAGTCCTGAAACCCATGGAGAAAGAGCTTGCGTGTGGTGATACTGGCGACGGTGCGATGCGAGACTGGAAAGTCGTAGTAAAATTCATCGAAGATGAGATGGGGCTTAATTCTTGAAAGTGGTATCACGCATGCCATTGGAAAAGTCGCCTCGCTGCCATTCAAACTCCTGAAAATCGCTGTGAGATTATACTCAAGATGGGAATGAAGAACGATGCAGTTTACTTTAAATTCTACTCGCTGTTTCGAGCCCATGGTACTGAGGGGAAGAAAGCACCCGCGGGCCGCGCATGGAGATTTGGCATAGATATATTAATCTACATTGCTTCGTCAACAGTGTCCACAACCCTTAAGTACCCCTATTACCTACCTTTGTGCTAAGCCCCTGAACTTACTATGTATTCATCAGCTTTATAATGAACCACTCTTGAGGACTCTGTTACGACCTGTTAAGGATAAGCAACAGGATTTGCTAAGGGCTATGGAAACTTTTGACAATGTACTGTATCATATTACTCTAGACTGGACAAAGGCAGGCTGTTCAATAAAATTCTCAATTCAAATCACAAAAATAAAGGCACAGCGAGAGCTCTAATATGTGATAGAATGACACCCCGTGCCGCTTGTATACACCTCGCCTTCACGGTTTTCATCTCCATATTAAGCTGTAGCGTATTGCCTCGTCCATTCTCTAGCCGTTTCTATAGCGGCAGGTTCATCCTCTTTCCAGCGCTGGGCAACGTCATTTGCTAATGGATCATCCGGGTTTGGTGCTCCTAGTAAAGCCTGAATAGATAAAAGAATGGTGCGAATCTGTAGAGCGGGAGACCAGTTATCTAAAAACCATCAAAAATCAGCACAAAGATGAGAAGACCGCGACTCTGCGTTTGCGACTAACTCTTTAAAACGTCAAGGCAAATTCTCCCCAGCCTATCAATGTTTGGGTGATATATTTTCGTCAGAAAACGTATTTTCGGAGGCGTCATTGGGTAGTCTTCGGGCAGAAACAGTTCCAGTGAAAAGATGCCACCTAAATCCCTGGTCAATTCCCGTTGAATTTTCGATTATGTTTTCGCGTGTAGATACCTTCATATGGAGATTGAGAGGGGCCGTGTATCTTAACATCGAAATACCGCAAGTTATCATCGTGGGGGACCGCATTTATTCCAGGGACACTTGGTGTGCATGTAAAATTAGTACAGAGATACAAACGACATCAAGGCCTTTCTCTTTTGCTTACGGTTCGGCGATTAAACGCTCTGTTTCCTTGATAATTCTCTTAGGCAGAGCCATGATTGTAAGGGATGGTTGAATCCAGTGGTGTGGTTTGCTGCTAAGGTATCTGCTCCGGTACTTTTTGCTGAGATAGAGAGTGGTATAAAAGTGACAACTCCTGATGGCAATTTACTGTTCACTAAACAAGGGTAAAGGATCTACTGAAGGACCTCCTTGTCATGAAACAGAAGGGTAATGAGCCACAGGACACGGATTAAAAGAGTATGTCTAGTACAACAATAATGCTCCCGAGAGAAAATTGAATATTTGAAGGCTCCAAGTTTGCTTTACTGCATGAAGAATGTCATCGCACGATCAGCTCGGGTTGGAACCCCGCTATTCTTGCCAAGATCCAAGTGGCTGCAGGTGTGATCACGTGTTTTGAAGCTTACCCATCCATCAAGCTAAACCTGTTATGGAATAGTACCAATAGTACCTACAGCACCTCCTGGGGCCATCCCAAGGTCTCACTTGTGGAAGCTCGAGACCGTTCACCTGAATTGATTGTGCTGGAAGGATTGGAATTCTAACATATTTTGACACAGTTGATACCTCAATGCATTGTTTGAAAAACCTCAAACTGCCTTATGCTATTGTTAACACATCCAGAGCTAATGTGATCACTTATTACCTGCTGTGATTGCAATTCAAGCCACAAGATGAGACGGAAAGCCTCCAGATGTTCACATTTTTTACCTTGGATAGCTCTACCTCTGTATGAGGGTGGCTAACAAGCGCTACCCTGAATATCACAATCGATCGCAACTGAAGAACCCGTAACTCCGGCCGCCATCATGTCCAGCCCTCCGGAGCTCAAAGCCCCAAAAACGGCATTCGAAAGCCCGACTTTCGGGGAGGACAGCTCTTTTCATGTCGAACAATCTATCGGATCAATGTCAATATCGCCATGTGGGAGGGATGTCGCTCTTGGCTCGTAAGCTATTCTATCTATAACGTTTTGGTCGGCATGAATTGACTGATTCTCTATAGAAAAGAAGGTCTTCATCTTATTGACCTGGATAACCCTTATTCGCCCCCTCGTTATCTTCCACATAGAACCCCATGGGAGGTTGCAGATGTTCAATGGTCTCCATTCGCCGGTCGTGACTACTGGATCATAACAACATCGAACCAGAAAGCATTGGTGTGGAACCTCAATCTCACCAACCGCCCGAACTACATCGAGTTCGTATTGCACGCGCATACCAGGGCGATCACAGATATAAACTTCTCTGCGCACCATCTAGACATTCTTGCTACCTGCTCGATCGACAGTTTTATTCACTGCTGGGACTTGAGAGTACCGGCCAGGCCAGTGCTATCATTTTCAGATTGGTTCGCAGGTGCGTCGCAGGTAAAATGGAATAGACAAGATCCGCATGTTATTGCCAGCTCTCATGACCGTTTTCTTCACATTTGGGACGAGCGACACGGGGCAAAGCCGGTTCGGACCATTGAAGCACACAACTCTAAGATCTATGGGTTGGATTGGAACCGCATGCGTCCAGAAGCTTTGGTTACCTGCTCCTTGGATAGAACAATTAAATTTTGGGATTATTCGGACCAGAGTGATTTTCCCGAGAAGGTTATCAAGACACACTTTCCGGTAGGACGAGCGCGGCATACTCCGTTTGGATGGGGCGTATGTGTGATGCCTCAGCGGGGCGACAATGACTTACATCTGTACAGCCGTACACATAAACACGACACTCTCGATACCGAAGCTCCACCGTTAGTCCACAGGTTCCAAGGCCACGTATCTCAAGTTAAAGAATTTCTGTGGAGATCTCGAGGAAGCGTGGACGATGGCTTAGACCACCGAGAGTTCCAGCTAGTTTCTTGGGGATCGGACAAACGGTTACGACTACATCGAATTAACTCAGATATACTCGAAGGAGTTGGCTATGAAAAAGGGAAATCCTTCAATCCTGTGCTCAATCTTACTCGAAAAGGAGCGGTCTATAAAACTTTCCATGACGAACCACCGGGCCCACCACCCGTCGTCATTTTAGAAGATACTGGTTCAGATGATGACTCGGAAGAAGAACAGCCGACTTATGGGATGGGCGGTATTACCATGCCTTCTGGCGGATGGACGAGGGGAGGTATGGGCCGAATTGACACTCCACGGAAAATGCCTCTTCGAGTAGACGTCAATCCGATCTCATGGATGCGCGGCGTCAAAATGTCTAGCTGGGAGGTTGAAACGCTTGGTGATGAGATTACTTACGTTGGCGAACGCTTCACAAGAGTTGTGTTCGAATTCGTGAATATTTCACATAGAAAGGTCACCTTTTCCCTTCACGGTCCCTGGGGCCCTGATCAAACCAATGTTTTCTTACGGATTGATGCCAAGTTTCCGATGGGCTATCCGCAGGCAGCCGCCCCAGTCTTCAGTGTCCAGAAAACCACCTCAGTTTCCGCGGAGGTAGCCCAAAGTATTACTTCAGGATTGCAAGCAGTATCCGAGGCGTATCTTGCAAAAAAGCGTGGCTGCCTTGAGGGCTGTCTCCGATTTCTTCTCGGCGAGTATTCCTTAGATGAGATTGTGGTCATGATGAAAAATCAGGCTGATGAGGAACTTAAATCGATGGATCTACTCAGGGATGGAGAGTCAAGCGACGATGAAGATGTTGGCCAATACCAAGGTAGCGGACTTGATTTGAGCTCCTCTGAATTACTCCGTCCTATAAATGCCAACGTCATGGTGCCGGTCCCGAGAGTATGCTCGGCCTTGTGGTCAAACGATGGACGTTTGATTTGTATCTTTCCTCCAAAAGAAGAAAAGGTTGCGTCTTTCCTGGATTCAATAGGCCTTCGAGATATGTCACGGCTTTCGCGGTCTAAAAGAGTATTTGAGACCTTCGGCCGATTTCAGACGAGGTCCCCTGGCCCAAAGTCCAGTGCTGCTGGCACTGCAGCTAGCAATGGTGCTCTGACGGAAGACGAAATCTCCGACTATTCTGACGATTTAGACGACACAAGTTCTTCTGGCTCATCCGATCTTTTGGGCACTCTTCCACAACAATTCCACATATACCGGGATAGCCATATGGGTTTAAGTCGTAGATCTAACGATGATTCGCAGAGGTCAACTGGTGGTGGCTCAATGAAAATATCGTCTTCCAAACGGCAAAATGTGGTTTCTATCCATGAATTTACCGATATCCTCCCTACTAAGCTAGATTTTGCTCAACAGTACCTTACACATGGCGCTCCTTCAGAAATCTGCTCCCATAACATGGCGGTTGCCGCTAGCCTCGGGAATGCCGAGCTTGCGAACATATGGGGCCTTTTGAACCTGTTACTCGAGGAACAATTGTCCAATGATTTGAAGTTGGAGCTGCAGAATACCATCCAGGCTAACTCTTCCAATGATCTCAAAAGAAAAGATAGTGGAATTGATCTCGCCTACGACAACGACAAAGAGGCATTAAAGGGAGCTGTGACCAGGTCGAATAGAATTATTTGGGGGTCACATCCCTTTGGCGCTAATTGGTTCCTCCCTGCTCTGTAAGTGTTACTTTACTCATTTAACAAACGTAAACTAATGTCCTCTAGATTTAGTCACTTCGAGTGGCTCGGCGATGTTCAAATGTTAGCTATGCTCTCGTGTGTTCTTTCTCGGCCCGACGCGGATGTTGTTTCGGACGAAGACGATCAACTATCTCAGGCCTTACGAAGAAACCCATCATTCTCTACAGAACGCGCTTCTTCGCCACCGCATATGCAAAGGGGAAATTCGAATTCAGGAGGCCCTAATCTATCTCCATCAAAGGACCTAGCACCTGCCTCGACAAGTTTCGGTTCCGTGTCCACCGATCCATGGCCTTCAGGAACTCCTCCTCTGCATTCGACTGGAGCTACTCCTCCCACAGCGACGCGGAGTATACGGCCAGATACCGAACGCAAAATGCAAAAGATTGGCATGTCCGTGTCAAACTCCCCGGACCCGAATACTCACCCTCAACATCTACACACTCCTGTTCTTGCATCGTCCCTATCTCGGTCTCTACCCAATGAACCATTAGTCGGTTCTTTGAGTGGCAATGGAAAGAAACGCCCAAGTCCTGCTAGTAGCATAGGCGGTCCTGGAAACCCGGGTTGGGCCAATGCTACGCTCTCTGGAAAGTTGCCATCCGCGATACCAGAACATATGCACTCTTTCACTGCGCCTTCTTCACAAGTGCCTTCCGATACGGAAATAGAGGCGCTGGTGGCTCAGGGGTTCACTAAGACCCTGGATAAAGCTTCGGTGAAGCTGAAAAGTTCGATTCGACCTTTAAAGGATATCCGCGTAGAATTCAAACATCAGGATGAGTTCGATATTGAAGGATTCGGGCAAATTCCGCTAGCGGACCCTGAGCGCGGACCCCTTTATGAGGGATATCGTGCTGCCTATGCGGATCTCTTGCTTTCTTGGAACTTACCGAATGCTCGACGAGAAATACTGAACATATCGACTCCTGGACGATCTACTATCTGCCAGTCAGATCAATTCGATTCTTGCTTAAGCACATTCGAGGACAAATCTGATAGGAAAAACGAGTTCATAGGCTTATCACTCCAAAGACATTGCTCGAATTGCGGTTCTCCCATGACCTCTTCGGTATTTTCTAGCGGAGAAAAGAGGATAACCCCAAGGACTAAACAGCTAGCCGATACCCCAGATATCAAATGCCCCGATTGTAAGACCGTACCGCAGAGCAAGTTATCTTGTACCATTTGTGGTGTGGTAGTTGATGGTTCATTCGCACCTTGTCTGCTCTGTGGACATCTTAACTGTCACCTGTGCCACGCATTATGGCTTGTTTTCGAGGAAGAGCATCGCAGCACTAAAACCCCGACATGCCGTGCTGGATGTGGCTGTTATTGTCCAGATGATGAAAAAGTCCACATCCCCTATCCTGATTGTCCAGACGTATCTGTAATTGGAGAACCACGGGCACCCTCTCCACCTAAAGTCAATCCTCGTCGAAAACGCAATATCACTATCGATTTTCGCAACAGGAGTCAATACCACCCATACGATGACCCTGAACTTGGCCCCAATACTGCGAACAGGCACCCATCAGCATTACTACGCAGTAAGAGCACTGTACATATCGATCGTGTCCATCTGAGAGATGCTACTAGACGATGGAGGGATGATATGGCGGCAATGACGATGAAGAACTACAGGTGAATTGGTTTCTTTTCAACATGAGCGATTTCTCGCATGGCATGGAGTTTTATTGTAACGCTGGGTGGATTTTCAGCTTTTGCATATTCATACAGGAGGTTGGCACTAGCCACCGATCACGCTCTGTATGTACTACGTACCTTTTTTGCCATTTTGGCTCTTCAATCACGTTAAATACCCGCGCACATAGTTTTTTAGTAGGGTAAAGTCAAGAAATCTTTCGAGAACATGAAGTATATAGTATGAAAGCATTGTTGTAAATAAGAGGAAGCATGGTCTATCTGTAGGATCGTAAATCATCAAGAATAGGAGATGCTAATTTTTTAAACTCATTCGAGGCGGATCCCTTCAATCCACCACTACTGCTATATGATCATCCATGTATTTCTTAATATCTCCCAAGAAGCAAGCAGCAAGTATGCTCAGAATTCCAAATGCAATACTCGTGTAATAGACCCATTTATAACTTTCGGCAAAAGCCATTTGACCCGCTTTGACCAATATTTTGTACGCTGTTTCGTTCCCTTCGATACCGGGAATATGATGCAAATGATCGATCATGGATTCGCTTGTCAACTCGATCGCCTCTCTTATTAATGTCATATTCGTGATACCGAGGGTTTTCACCATCGTCCCGCCAATGTATTTCGTAGCGTTTGGAACGAATTTGGACGAGAAAACGTTGTAATAAATGGTGTAGCCAACAGACCCGCCGATGACACGTATCGAAAGCGTAAGGGCTGCTATAGTTGCAATGAGGTCCTGCACAGGGAGTATTAGCACATATTCTGTCTCATTAAAAGCGACTGCCAGAACTCACGTCGGGACAAATGATGGTGGTGACGATGGAAGCAGGTATGACGATTCCGCCAATTCCAAGAGCAGCAATGATGATAATAATCCACATTACGTTCAGATTGTCAACCGTGGCTACGGACATGGCACCACAACCTATTAAGCTGTTAGCAAAAAGGTTGATTCAACAATTGAGAGAGTAACTGGTGTACCTGCTGTCATGAAAACACTGCTGATTATGAGTAGCTCCCTGTTCCGGCCTTTAAAAAGACTGAGCAGCAGCAAAACTATACAGGCACCGACAACAATTCCGAGTCCAAGAGGAAGTCCTCTGACTCCGACTTGCCAAGGGTCGTGGCCGTAAACGTTGAATGCTTGAGTTGGCCAAAACATGAGCACGGAAAAAAAGTTGGCACCCGAGATGAATGTGATTATTAGTGTGAGAAATAAGGTACGGCTCTCCTGCTGAAGGCGTCGAGGGAAAATAGGATACTCTGCCTGATATCTTTCCCAGAAAACGAAACCCACGAGTAAGAGACCTCCAAGTATCAGCGGGACCAGAACGTGAGCGCTCGTCCATTTGTACTAAGCCTTTTATTTAGAAATCTCATCCACTTGGTCGCACTGGCATGATAAGAACTTACTTGATACCCGCCCCATTGTAGTCCGGCAATGAAAAGAATCATACCAGCAATGCTCAAGAAGCCACCCACGAAGTCGATGCGCCGTATGATCTCCTTATTCGAAAGGCCTTCAGAGTTAATTCTTGGAGGAGGATGATAAAATATGACAGTAACGATAAGTCCAAGGCCACACCACACGCCACTGAAAAGTCCATTGTATCGCCAGCTCCCGTAGAATGCAATTAGCTGACTCCAAAGGATCGATGCTGCGAACGGGAAGATGGTGAAGATCAAAATAGCATTGTATGTTCCTCGTTTTCGAGTAGGTGCCATTTCGGATGTGGCTGCCAGAGCTGTTAACTCGCAGATACCCGCACCAGCACCGGAGATGGCCATTCCAGCTAATCAAATACATTAGCTCTGTAGATTTCTAACGATAAGGGTCCAGTAGACGTATACCAATGAATATGTTCATAGTCTTTGCTACACTGCTCACTATCACTCCCACACACAAGAAAATTGTTCCGATGATGGCAACTAAACGCCGGCCAAGTAGATCTGATAAAGATCCAACAAAGGGGCAAAGGGCAGCCAAGGCTAGGAGATTCGCGAGAACCTGATGGAAATGTTAGAGCTAAATCCTTGGCTTTTGTCTGTGGTTTATATCAAGATTACTACTCACAAACCACACCCACCGGTCAGCGCCTCCGATATCTCTATAAATATAGGGAGGGCACCCGCCTATATGATAATACGATTGTTGGTCAGCTGTCACAAAGAGCAGAATTCAGTTGTCCGGGGTGTAGCTCGACTAACCAAATAGGTACAAGGGAAGTTGGCTGCCAGTCCAAAGAAATGCCATAGCCACAAAGCTCATGAACCTGCTGAACGTCATCTAGGTCGAAGAATCAGTTTGGCCCTGAAAGTCAGAATAAGATGGCAAATACCGAGGTCTCTCTCTCGTCATATTGGGCGACGTGGCCGCCAGGCGGGATGTGTTTAATAGCAGCCTTCTCCTCATCTGGCGTGGAAGGGTGAGTGTCAATGCGACACTCCGTCTCAGAGAGCTGTCCCATTATACCACCAATTGAATGTAAAAGTGCCTGGTCTTGCAAATGCTCGGTGCTCAGGAGAGGACTTCGAAAGAATATTCAGGCCTAGAGCCGGAAAATGCCGTTTATATAAGTCCAGCCAACACTTATCCCAAGTATTGACATGCAAATACAATCCTTCCGGAGTCAAAATTCTGATGGTCCGGATCTTGACACACCCGCAATATCTCAACGTGGAGATCATTAAGTTTTCTTGATATGTGGCTACAGAAGTTTGTAGGCAAAGCAACCGTGAATCTAGGACAAAAAGTGATTATGGATTAGTGATGGCAAGGATTTTATCTTCTCTCAAAAAGACAAGACGCAAGCTGCAATCCTGGATTTTCCCCATTTTTTCGGGCAGATCCTCTACTTCCGGGCGATTTAAGAGCGAGGTATGCCAAACGCTGGGACAGTGGAACTGTCATTCTGGCCCAGAAAATGATAAGTATGCCAATGTGCTTCGACATTGCGTCGACGGGGTCCTTGAATCATGCCACATAACATGAAAACTCTCCCATGTGAGCCAACGCGAGGGGGTCGGGGATATCGCGGATTTCAATGAATTGGACCGAGCTTTCTTAACTTAGTGTATCTTCAAACGGAATATTTTGAGTGGTTGATCCTTAACAAGAGGGGTTGGAAACCTTCGTGCCAAGTTCCAATGTTCAGAGGAGCTGGCCGACATAAACTGCGGTCGTCACGGCGGATCAATCAATTATAGTCCGCCAGGGTCTTGGTTTTGTATTTTGAAGTGGATAAATCCAGACCCAAGGAAAGTCACCGGGCAGCAGAGCGCTTTGATGCCTAGTGTACGGAGAAGAGACGCAGTCGAGATTCCTCATTGAAGTACTCCGTACTCCGTAGTTATTAATAGGATTCAGGATTCATGATCCAAGCCTTCCTCTTGGACTCTTGGCAGGGTCAAAATTTGCTGGTTGTGCCCAAATATAGATGTGTTGAGCCCGGTGAGCACAGATCACCGAGTCAGTGGCCGAATGCTCGCGGTTCCCTAAACGCCACGTTGATATGAGATTTCTAACCTCGGAGCAAAATTCGATTTTCGGTGCTCGTTCACTAGAGCAGCCGCTACAGAGAACCAGGAAAATAATGTGGGCGGGATGGTGCCAGCATTCCGGCGGTAAGCTTACGCAACCCATCCGGGGTAAAAATGCGGAGTCCTACGGTAGGTTTGCGCCAGGCGACGGCAACATACAACATGGAGTGATAGCCCATCTTTGCCATATATGGTAAGAATCTGCCTGATTGTCGATATCTGGATCCTAGACCTTTATTCAAGAACCGAGGAGTTTATATATGAGATCAGTGCGATCTAGTCGCTGGATAGCAGCTGACCGGGCCACTCAAAGAGTTAAAACCAAGAATTCCAACACTGGCGAGTCCCTCTGATGCTATCTAAAGCGATCTAGAAACGCTCGCCTAGCTTCTTCAAGGCCAAAGTCCGAGGCACAACGAAAAGCGCACTCGCCTCGGCACAAATTTGGCCTGTCTGGTCTCTGAGCTCAGCTGTAACTACTGCTTTGCGACTGGTGCTCTTATCCTGATCATATTTGGCGACCACAGTGCAAAACTGGCGGGAGCGAAATGGTTTTCGATAGTCAATATTGAGGTTCGCGGTGACACCGGTGCGCTGTGGAAAGCTCAGAAGGGCAATTCGACCCATGCTTTCGTCAAGAAGAATCGCAAGGGCACCGCCATGGACCACCGTAGGCCATCCATTAATTCCATTGCCCATATATAGGACTGTTATTGCCGTCTTTTCTTTTGCATTCCAGAATATGTGCTGATGAATCAGATTAGTCTTCCCGTAAGTACTCTAGATACGGAGTTCATCTCCGGAATGAAGAATCCTAATTTTTGAGCCTACTAAAACGTTTCAAATGGCATATTTTTTCGAGGCAAATGCAAATTGTCTACTAACCTGCGATGAGAAACCCTTGATGGTTCTGACACCCCCAAGCGAGTGCTGTTTTCTTTCCTCAGGCGACATATGGCCGTACGCTTCCCACTCCACAAATTCGGGATTGGCTCTTAACTCCTGTACTATTTCCAGCTCACCAAAACGTTGGCGAATTTGACGGAGCAATTCCTCCGCCTCGGGGGTGTCTGGTTCAATCACGGGCCCTACTACCTCATTGACGATATAGTCCAGTGAATGATAGCCAAGCATTCCGAATATGATAGCATAAAGAGCGGAGCGGAAATATTGCGGCCATCGAGAACGTGCCTGTGCCGGTGGAGGAGGAGGCGGAGGCGTTACTGTCGCCAAAGGGCGTTTTGCAGGAGCAATCCTGCGTTGGGGGATAGGATTTACGGCTGTTAAAGGTGAAAAGTTGGGTATTGACACATTTGAAAACTTCAGAGGAGGTCTTAGCAGCAACGGGCCTCTCCAAAGAGATATGGCTGCCGTCATCGTCTCAGCAGACGGGCGAAAGGAATGTGAACCCTGGGATTTGGTGTCGTTTGCGAAGGTGTTCTACTCCGTTTACAGGAATGAACTTGAGCCGAGGATGCCCGATGGCATCCATGACTAAGCTGAAGGTTAGTCATGTATTACTAATTGAAAAATAACCAATCAGGGGTGGCACTTATCACTACTCCGTATTTGGAATGAAGATCAGGTGGCCACCGACAACCTTAATGAGGTCCTCCCTTTTCTCAGTTCCCCTTAAGGGAACCTTTTGCAGGTCAATTTGTGGGCCCATTGTCATACCAACATTCGCTAGGTGCCGGATTGGAAAGAACTGGAATATTTTACAAGAACGGAATTCGGGACAACATTTGTTTCTAACCATAACTACTAATACTTGATCCCGACGATGGCCATGGGGTTTATTTAAGGGTGAGTGCTGGGTAAATTGTTGAGGCTCTGAGAGGGCTGTTGATAGCTTGTGTACGGAGTAGGTCATGTCAACATTTCAAAAGAGGCGAGGTAGGTAGCTTGGAAGATTTAGCTTCCATTTTCAAATCTATCGATTGGTATAATCCTAAGCTTTTCACAATCAAAAAACCGCCCTCCTATTCTTTCACCTCATCGGCACTTGGCAAGTCAATGGCGCGGTATAAAAGGATGAGTGCAGAATGAGATTCACCTATTCATAATTAGTTTAGAGAAGAATCAACTTATAGATCCGTCTAACTCACCTCCACCGGAAAGAGTTTCAATTTTGTCCTCGCTGACCTCGGTCACTTTCTCATCATTGAACCACCACCATTTACCATCCTCTTCTCTCCTCTTCCCACCAGGAGTTTTTGGGTCATCTATGAGACGTCCCTGCTTTTTAACATATGCGGTATAGTGCCCACTATCCGCACTGGCACCCTGATGAGTGATGACACCGCGCAATTCGTAAAGCCCTGATTTGTTGGCTCCCTCATCACTAGCTAGCGAAGGATCGATTAATTTGAAAAGCTCTTTTTTCGCGGCCAGGAGAGCCGCTGCCTTTTCTGCCTCATATTCTGCGTCGGTTTTGTAGACCTCAGCAGGGCCGGTCTCCGCTTGCTCCTTTGGTGCAGATGTCTTAGACTCTGCCTCTTTTTTCTTTTGTAAAGGTTCGGTCACAGACGTGTTAGCAGATTGCTCCTCTTCTTGATGCTCTCTCTTCTGTCTTTTACGGGCCCTCTCCATGTCCTGTTCATCTTTTCGAATCTCCCGCACTTTATCTCGAACAGGTATAAGCTGTTTCTTCAGGTCCTCTGAGCAGAATTCGACAACATCCAGCTCCGGAGGGAATGTCACCTTGCGCATGATCTTGGCTTTCTTTTGTGTCTCTCGTTTCCAGTAGAATCGTACGAAATGGACGGTGAGGTACTTCGGAAGTCTGGAGATACGCGACTTTTTTGTGTAGACAGCATCTCGACCGAGCGTTTCGGAATTTTTTTCAATTTTCTCTTCCAAGCTCGCCATGATGCCGTCTCGAAGGTGGTTCGTCTCCTTGCCAATGTGGCAATTCAATTTGAAGAAAACGTCAGATGACTCTATAGGAATTTCTCCTGCTTCTCTTGCAGCTTCTTCGCTACATTCCAGAGTTGTATCAAACCTTCCAGCAAGATATTTGTCGACAAAGGATATTTCTTCATCTTCTTCGCTTCCCGACTCCTTATCCCTAATCATCAATTTCGTGCGAAGGGAGGATACTATCTGTGACCAAGCCTCTTCGGCATCTTGTTGGGCATAGCCTGGCCCGTCCCTGCTTTGCTGCGCAAATTGAGGGAAAACGGCCCTTAACGCAGCCAGAAACTTATTTGGAGGAAACCCTTCTTGTGTCTCCGACATCTGCTTATACAAGTCTCGAAGCGATGCAGTGAGATCTGTTGTGCGGGAGCCAAATACGCTTGCTTGAGCTTGGCGGGTAGGCTTGTACCTCTGGAGTTCTTCTTGCAGCTCGGGGAGAGCCCGAAGTGTTTGTAACGTCGAATTGAGATAACAAGTGTTCCCCAAGTTTCTCAAACCAGCGGGTGTTGCACCTTCTACTTTGGCGGCCTCGGCTTCCGTCATATCCTCTAAGAATTTGGGTGCTTCCTTTGGTTTCCCTAACGAGAGACCGGCCCCTTGGGAGCTGGGGGTGCCCATCATCATGAACACCTGCCCAGGCTTTGCTCCAAGAGTCGAAAGATCCGTGTCATTCTTGAGCTGGCCACCTTTAACAAGTATTTTTTGCCGTTCTGGTTCGACTCCGGTGAGCGAGTAGAGCTGAAATTTGAACGTCTCGCCGTTGGCCGTTGGGTCAAGCTCAACCTCAAGGCGCTTTCCTTGGTGCTTCACAATGACTATGGAGAATCGTGACTTCAGCAATAGCTCAGAAAGGTAGATAACGTAGGGATGTAGCCTTACCAGGTATAGTAGCCATGGTCAACAACCTTTCCTCCTTTGTTGGAACGTTTTTAATCGTTGGCTATCAGGGATGTTTTGTTTTGCGCCGCTCCAGGTTCAGTCGAATGTGGGGTGGGAATGCAAACAAGACAAACACACTTTCATCACCCATCGCTCTCAACGTCAGCGAAGGCTTCCGCTAGACATGGGACGCATTGCAAGCACATACACTGCCATAGGGTCAATCTCGATAAAAAATTACTACGAACTACTTGACCTTTCCTAGTGCGCATATCATCACCCTAACATCTCTAACAAACTAACACTGGTAGGAAATCCTAGCCTGCCTTGATACGCGAATTCAACAGCGTTGCCGTCCTTGGTTATCCTCCATGGTATGCTCCCCAATTTAGCCCATATGGATATCTAGGTAACTGACCGAAAAAGTCTCAATCATTAAGACCATATCTTCAATGCGTTCGGTCGTCGTTAACCGCAGCCCTCGCTATATCGAACTTCGCATCCCAGACATCCGAAAGACACAATGTTCCGGAGATTGAAGCTGCTACCTCTCCCGAGCTCGTAC
Organism: Nannizziopsis barbatae; assembly: GCA_014964245.1. Taxonomy (NCBI): domain Eukaryota; kingdom Fungi; phylum Ascomycota; class Eurotiomycetes; order Onygenales; family Nannizziopsiaceae; genus Nannizziopsis; species Nannizziopsis barbatae. The sequence continues at coordinate 4,083,038 of JACVYH010000003.1, forward strand.
TCAATCCTCTGATAATTGCGCGCAATGAAAACGAGAAAGTCCTCATCGAACCTAGTGTAAATAGTGTTCGGGTCAGCATTCGTATCAAGCAGGCGGATGAGATTGAACACATCCTAGTACATAAATTCACTCGTTTCTTGACACAGCGAGCTGAAGCCTTCTTCATTTTGAGGCGGAAGCCAGTAAAGGTGCGTAACAGCCAAGTTATTATATGGGCTTTTGATAATAATCTAACTTATCAAGGGATATGACATCTCGTTTCTGATTACCAATTTTCACACCGAGGCGATGCTGAAACACAAACTGGTTGATTTTATCATACAATTCATGGAGGAGGTAGACAAAGAAATATCCGAGATGAAGCTCTTTGTACGCAGCTGACCCTTTATCTATGGGCTATCTCGAATCCCCAGATTGCTAACGATTGTCCAGTTAAATGCAAGGGCAAGATTTGTTGCCGAGTCATTCTTAACTCCGGTATGAACCCCCCTTTTCCTTTTATACTTCAAATCCATGCTTACCCATATCTTCGCAGTTTGATTAGGATGTTGGCCAATACCCAGGCTCTGCTCCTTGTGGCAGTGTTTCACTAGATCCGGAACCTGCCGTATTTTCCCTGTAGTTTGAGAACAATATAAAACCCAAATACTCTCTATCCCATCACAACACTCTGTGGATTCCATACAGCACAATCTGAATTCTTGTTTGCCTTGCTTCTGCACTGATATCACAGAACAAGTGAGCACATCAAGATGGCGATTCTGCTTTTCAACCTCTCTATTTTGTTGCTGTGCATAGTTGAGCATAGGTAACGACTAATCATCGATCACCTACGACTAAGCATTCTTCTTGGGGACAGCTGCTCAAGCTTCTTCACTTGACCTCTCTCTTCATCATCTTCTTGTTTTTCTTCATCTTCTTCTCTTGCTCATCACTCAAAGAGATGTTTGCTTTTAGCTTTTGAAGACCTCTTCTCTCGCAACATATCCTATCTGCCTCTTCTGTTAGATATACCCAAAATACAACACTCTCGAGTCAGGTAGTGATCACTTTACCGAAAACCGCGACCGTACCGCACTCTTCAGATCCTGCGGCTTCTTGTTTGTGTTCAATTGAGGTGGTCATGGCCAGACGTGGTTTGAATCACTCTCAGGACCCTGTTGAACTGCGCGACCGACAGTTACCAAAAGTCGCTAATAATCTCGAGAAATCAACTTCAGCAGTAGCTGGTTCTTCAGATCATTGGGACAGTGTTGGAATTATGAAACGCAATGGAATGCACGAGACGGGGGGTCTATACAATGTTGGCGACCAGGATGGAATTCGAGACGGAGATTTCCTTGAACGAAAAAGTCACATGAACCCGGAGGCCGACCCCTTTGTCCCTCGTCACCAAGAAGGGCCCCAGAAACGTCAACAACACCGCCAGCCTGTTTCCGCTCCTCCAACAAGCTTGGTTCCCACAGTGAATTCGGACTTCCTTCACTTCCAGGCTTTCCCTCCTTCAAACCATTCACTTCACCCAATTGCCCCCATCCATCCCCAGTTCGATCCTTACTTCGACATATTCTCTCGAGAAAACCCTTATCCATTTGATATCCCATCAGTTTACTATCCCTACCCACCTCCCCGCTTTCCACTCGCCCCAATGTCTGGCCAGGCGAGGAACGGCCCAAATGGCACCAATTGGGCGTATCCTCCACAACAATTCCAAGGCCCAGTTGCCTACCAGCCATTCCCCATTCAAACGCCAGCTCGGCAGCAAGAGAACAACTGGCAGGGCATGCAAAGCACTCCTCAGTACAACGAGCCACAAGGTCCCATTCCCAATCATCAGGGTTCTAAAGGTCCATTCATTATCTCTCCTGACTATGAAACAGGTAATTTGTCTAATCTTACGCGTCCTGAGCCCAATTCTCCCCAGAAACACAAAAATGGCATCACCATCAACATTCATGGAAAGCAATTCGAAATCCCTATCGACGACGGAGCAAGACTGAGCATTCCGCCTAATGCTGGTGTGCTGAAACTCGCCAATGTGAGTATTCCTCCATATTTTCAGAAACGCGCTCTCAGAGTCCCTTACAACGAGCCACCGAAGCGCTAATTACTTTTGTAGATTCCGTATAACATTTCGAAGCAAGAAGTCATCCATCTTATGGGTAGAAAGGCGAAACTGCTCCCTCAGCAATACGGAACTCCCGTCCACATCATTATGGACCGTTCTACCGCCAAGACTATGGATTGTTATGTCGAGTTCATGACGATCGAGGACGCAAAGGAGACACTGGACTGGCTCAATCGTGGGCTTCCTGGCGCGCCTCCTCGTCTAGGTGAGCGTCATGTTGATATCGAAATGAGCTCCCAAGACGAGCTCCTGAAAGATTTATTCCCTCGAGCCAAATGTATTGTCTGGAAAAGCGGCCAGCCAGTTTTGATGCCGAACACCGATCGTTACTCCATCGGTTTCCAGAGTTTCTTGACAAAAGAGGAAATATTCTGCATGATGCGCAATGCAGAAATGCCAAAAAGAGTATGTCTTTGCCTCTCCTAATCCTCAGCCCATTGTGTTTCATAATAAGCCTGTTCGCCCGCACGCTGTTTTCTTTCCTTCTGCTATTAACACAACATCTGAGTATCATTTCTCGCCTTGAAGAAATACCATCTGCCAGCCAGTTGAGGGACAGATTATTCAAGAAAACTTTATGCTAACATCAAGTCGAATCAGGCACCCTTCGCCTCAAAATGTCCTCAAAGAACCTATGAAGCATTGATTAGCACTCTGTACAAGGTAAAGTCATTGAATAATTCATTGGAAGGGCAAGTGACTTAGAAGTTTTGACGTTAGTTTCCCTGGCACGCAACCACTCTCTTCACCGTTGAGGATCGCAATGCACTCCACTTTGCTACCTTCTCGCAATTGCAGACTTTAGCTCACCGTGCCAACGAAAAGAATACACTTGGATTGGATAGTCGTCTCCTTTTGGACCTTTTGAATGCGGGACTCCGCTGCCCTACATTTAACGACCGCCAAAAGGCGGCGCTTTATTCAGCTGCCGGTGATGTTACTTCATACAAAGCTACCCCCGAGCACAAGAAATTCTGGCCATTCGATACATTAGTTTGCAAGCCTACCGCAACAAAAGAGACCATGACAGTATGTTCAGATTTCCCTCACTTAGTCTCACACAGCTCTTGAACTAACGCTCAATTTTCCTTTAGACCTTCGCTCGTCTGATTTCTGCCAGTATCGAACGTAAAAAACCTGATACGGATATTATTTTCAATAAATGGAACAATCGCCCTGGAATTACGTCCCCTTTTGGCCCGGTTTGGCTCGAATTCGGCGTTGAAAAGATTAATTTGAAATGGAACCAGGCTGTTGAGTATGAAACGAAGGTCCTTCGATCAATGATGGAAGAGGGCCTTAAAACCAGCTTTTCTGCACCACCTCTAGGAAGCTTGAAGATGGCCCCAGCTCTCCAGGCTGGGGGCCCCCAGTTTGAAAATCAGGCCTGGGCCATTTATCCTTAGACTTCCTTTGGATTTGTGCTTTTGGGCTCGCTTGCGAGTCATATTTTGCTTCTAGTGGTGGCAGTTTGCCTTTGAGAAGGGCCATTTGGCTCTTAAATCTGATGTTCGAGTACTACAGCAAAAATGCCATCTCTTTCCTCGTGCTTTTCATAATACTATTGGCCCACCCAGAGCACTAGGAAATAAGGGTTCAAACCATTTAATGTAGTTGGCGGTCTTTGATTTGCGAACTTGCTCCAGGCGCCACCCGTCCGACCTGAACTAGGGGCTCCTAATATGCTAGGATAGCAAGAAGAAGGAAAGTATCGAAGGTATAAAAAGGCCAAAAGCAAGCATTAGGCCTCCTGAAATGATTTGGGGCTCAAGCGCCAAAAATAGCCCTTAACCTTCCTTCAGTTGCGTCCTTACCAGAGTTGATCTCTTCCCTCTAGTCAGCCCTTTAGCGCTCCAGAAATGACAGAGGAGTATCATATTCTCCATGATGGGCATTCTCCGCGAGTTGAGCAGCCTTTTTGGCTGCTTCCTGCCTCTGTAAGCCTTCAATGCGTTTTCTCTCCCTTCTAAGGCCAGCATCTTCCCATTCCTTTTTCCTGGGAGTTCCAGTGGGCAAAGTGTCCGATAAGGATGCTAATAGCGTTACTTTGAACCTTCCCATTCGCTCAAAGTTACTTCGGAATCTCTCATTGGCCATTAGGACGAGCATACGGAGGTATTCTTCGCTGACTAGGCTACGGGCGAAAAGCTCAGAGTCACTCCTTTCAACATAGCCGATGATTGACTCGAAAGCCAGACCGGATGATCTCACTGCTACTATAGGACAAGCGTTAGGATCATCCAGACAGCGCAGGCTTTGCAAACCGCTTTCGCGGAAACCGGCGCCAGATGCCGCAGCCAGAACTGGTTGAGCATGTTTGAGACTCTCCGCCATGATATGAAGAATCTATAGAGCTATTAGCAGCGATGACTTATAAATGTTTCACTGCTTCTGAAGCATAGGAGCTCACCATTGGCTCAAAATGAAAACGGGCTAGCTGTAAGCCGTCGTCTGTCATCTTCCTGATTGAGCCGTCGCTGGGCCGCAGACCGAAGAGGTTGTGAAAAAATAGGTCAGATGCATCAATCTCCACAGGGTCATGAGAGACAAATTGCCATTTCCCACTCCCCTTCCCCCCTGTGGCCGCAAATTGCCTAGCATCTTTGTCTTCCGAGGAATTTCTGAGTCCCGGGTCTTCTTTTGGTGCACTTTGGTTTTGAGAAGTCGGTATACTGGAACTCGACCCTTCAATAAATACACTAATTCTGCCAGCACAGCTGCTAGTAGTAACGAGGCCCTGCAGTCGGTTGATATCTTGGATCAAGTCTCTAATTCCTGCATCCACAGAGCCCTTCGGGGACAGATCCGTATACTCTGCATCCGGCAGAGCGAGGTCGCTAAGAATCTTTTGTTTTTTGCGCTCAAAAACTTGGGCGGTAGCAGTCATTTTCACCAGTTGAAACTGTTCAATTCGAAAGGTGAAGAAATATTTCTTGTGTTTCCTGCACGCATAATGTAATCATTTGCGCATAAAAGGGAGGTTTCAGGTCAAGTTTCTGCACTGGCCATTGGTGGATCACCGGAATCACTGAACATTCAAAGAAATCGACAACGAAAACATCCACGGATTTGAGAGCAGATTACATCCAGAAAATGCAATATCAACATGGGTTGGTAGAGATGAGGTGACAATTTCTTTTCCTGTTCTAGAATGGAGAACAAACTTGAGACTAAAATCTAGTGGCGTCAAAACCCATATGATGACATCGACAGTCTTCAAACAGTCGCTGGCTTTCTGACGGAAGCAAATTGTGCATTTCAGAAGCCAACCAGTCAATGGAAACAATTTGATGGAGAATTCATTACTTCCGAACCCTAAAGACATCGAAACCTAGACGACGTCGAAATCAGCATGCCTCGTCGTTCAAGCCGCACCGCCTCCGACGCGCCCGTACGTGGAACGGTTCGCACAACGCGCTCGACTCCCGAGACACCGAGACCAGCCAAAAAGCGCAGACAAGAAGAGACATCATTAAACAAAGATACAACTCCAAGGTCGACGGCTAAGAAGAGCAGGTACTTCAATGCACAAGGATGTTCCGGTGACAATCTTTCGGATATAGATTCGAGCCCTGAGTCAGCAGATGGAAAAAGTGTTGCGACTAGCTACGTTCCCGATACTAGCGAAGAAGACGAGCAAGAATCTACAAGTGATCTGGATGAGGATGAGGAGATTGGTAATTACACTCCGAAACGGGGCAGGAGAAGTAGAATAAGCCATCGAGCAAGCAAACGGACCCCGAAAGGCAACACGAAAGCCTCGACAATGACAAAACCCTCTGAAAGAAAAGAACTATGGAGAGAAGGGATTCGGACCGGGCTGGGCCCTGGGAAGGAAGTCTTCATTGAGCTTCCACAAGCTAGAGATTCTGGGAACACGTCATATGAAGATGGCACTTTACATCCAAATACTATGCTATTCTTGAAGGATTTGAAGGCAAACAACGACCGGGAGTGGCTCAAGAGTAAGAGCGCACCAAATGCCTTTGTTTCGTTCTGAACTTCGAGGTCAACCTTGGCTTACATTTTGTAGAACACGACGCAGATTACCGCGCTTCGAAGAAAGATTGGGAATCTTTTGTGGAGACGTTGTCAGAGAAGATCATGGAAAAAGACGAAACCATTCCCGAATTACCCGTTAAAGATCTGGTATGCTATAGTGTTCTATCCCTGATAACAAGACTTTGAAACACTGACGGCGGAAACGTCTACGTAGGTCTTTCGTATCTATAGAGATGTCCGCTTTAGCAATGATCCTACACCCTATAAGGTACGTGAATATCCAAGACCTTTCTCCATATAAGACATCACACTGCAGTTTTCTCTTCAACCGTCACATCTTCTGACACTGCATAGCCACACTTCTCGGCCGCATGGTGAGAATTGTACTATCTCCACTTTATTGTTCAGGTTTTGATATCTTTCAAGGTCCCGCACTGGTCGAAAAGGGCCGTACGCAGCGTATTACGTCCATCTTGAGCCAGGAAAGTGCTTTGTCGGTAAGTTATGTCTCAATCACCGATGTCAACCCTTGTTCCTTGATCCAGCTGTTCTTCGAATCTTTAAGATTGCCGATTTCTCGGACACCTCCGCCTTGTTCCATTCGTCACTGATCTCCCTGGGCAGTGGCAACATGTTGATGTCTGCCCTGTTCCTTGCTTTACCAATCGTTGATATCCTTTAGGCTCGGGCCTCTGGATGCCGGACGCGGCTAGGCTGGCGTTGCTCCGGCAGGATTTCGATCACCGTTCCGAAAATATCAAAGCCGTTCTAGGGGACCCTCGCGTACGAAAAGAAATCTTCGGCGGTCTTCCTAATCAAGAAAAAAAGACAGTGGATGCTTTTGTGAGCCAAAATCAAGAAGGCGCGTTGAAAACTAAGCCAAAGGTAAGAGGATTGTTATTTTAACGAAGTGTCATGCTGTGAACCTAGGGTTGCGCGCCAATGGGCCGCAATACCATCTTTCTCATCATTTCTGTATCCGCACGTCTCCATTTTGATCCGCAGCAACTGGCCAAGTAAGTATAGGTTTGAGAGAAACGCGTGATTCGGTTAAACGTGTTAAAAAGCGGAAATCAAATAGGTGTGTCGTGGTGCGGTGTAAGCGGAGAAAAAGAGGAACCAACGCGACCTAAGTCACCGAGAGTCATCATTTCTCGTGGAAGAGAGTCTTTGTAGGCTTGCTGCTGGTTCATTGGGCCGGCTGTAGATGCCATCGAATTGATGGTGGACTATCCCGGTGTTGGAATGATATGAGCGCCGGAGTTCGGTGGCCATCGTACGGAATGCGTTATCTGCATTCACGCCCTAAGGCTTGTGGGTGAGACGCAGAATACGCCGATTGTTGGCGTCAAGACGCTATAAGTTTAATGATCATTTCAGCATTGCCCATGTCAGCTTCCTGGAATAAAGACACCCTCATGGAGAGCTCCGTGAAAGCTGAATTCCGAGACTTGGGCTGCCAGGAAACGGCCTTTTGCCACGCGCCAGGCCCCTGAAAGATTTAGCGGCGCTCGAAAGCCCAGCTCCCGCTTCGGAGTACGGGAGAATTGGAACGACCATCGCGGTGCTGATTCTACTTGTGATTGTTGGAGGGCGAGCTACAAGATGCGGAAGATTTTGACCGCTAATACGTTTCTCATTTCGTCACTCTAGGGCTACAGTTCGGATAACAAGAACATCGACCTGCTTCGGCTACGATCCTTCACATTCAGCAAGAAGCTCGACGACCAGGATGTATTGGGTCCCGAAGCTTCAGACAAGATTGCAGGTGTGATCGAGATTATGGTCCCATTTGTAAGTGTCTTTTCCTTTCCCGCTCCTGATCCCACTTCCGTGCCTCCGCGCGAGTCTGCAAATCTCGATCTCGCACGGACCCTATCATTTCTCCATAACATTCCCTGGCGTGCCAATGTCCCACCCCTCCTGCCGCAAGAGCTAGGGATGTTGGGCACCTTAGCATGACTATTGGCATTGACTTCAAAGTTGTTGCTGGCCCCCAATGCCTTCTCAGGTCGTGCGTTTGTCCTCATGCATTCGGGCCAGTCACGAAAGAGAAATCAGCGTTTCCAGTTGGGTTTACTTGGCTGGAAAGTTGCATGCACCACTCATTCGCGGCCTCTTTCAAGCGTTCTGTGTGCTTGAGCATCCCTGTTGAGGTGGACCTTTGACCGGGTCTCACATTTTGCTGCATTAGCCCGGGCCCTGCGCCGTTTTTCTTCGCTGCCATGTGATGTGACCTGAACAATCATGTCATGATCATCATACCATTCTCGAGTTGAAAACGAAGCATTCATCACGTATCATTACGGAAGCCTGCATGCATAAAGAGACACCCCAACATACCATAGCCTTTCCCCGCAACCTTCGTGCCCATCCTCATGTATCTATGTACTAGTTCTGACTGGTAAACCGCCCCAACTTTACAGGTCACATATTTGAACAGCGTCGTGATGCCCGACCCGGACGACGCGGGAAGCGAAGATGACGAAGGCGAAGACGTTGAGGATCATGAAGAGACAGACTAGAAGGAAGCCAAGAACGACCTGTTACCCGCAAGGCCTTGGTTGTCGCCCGAAATAGGTTGCTTCGACAAAATTCTCTCCAACCTTAGGTATCACTATCGTCCACACCGATTCCACAAGAGCCTTTGGCAAATGCGCGGTTATTAAAAGCACTCCCTTTAATGTTTGACCCAGGAATACTTGTAATGCCGCTTGACAGGGATAGCTAGCGTTGTCGTGCACATTTCCGGACAAAACAGTGTCTGGATGTCTTTGACATCCCACGCTTTGAAAGGAACTACCATATTATGACCCTTCCTTTCCAGCTATATTTTGGGTAAACCCACCAATATAACGTCGACATATAGGCTATAGCCACTAGTATCCTTTCCGAAACTTGTTTCCGCTTGACCCCGCGGGCTGCTTGCTTCCTTTCATGATTTGAAAAGGGCCCTTTTTCTCAGCTCTAGCCCTCCGGATTTTGAACCTAAAGACGGAGCGGCGGACGGAAAACACCGCCCGTTTGATCGGAAACCTAGTCTCCTCTTTTGACAGCTTCAGCTCATCCATTTTCTGGAGACGTCATTGGGCATATTTACGGTACCGAGATTCTCCCGGGCCTTTTGATTATAATTTTTTCATTCCTTTTTCTTTTTCACCTTTTTAACTCTTAAGCCGTGGTTCTATTATATTCCTTCAGGCTTAAATGGTACCGGATTACTTGTCTGGCGGGGACTGGGAAGGACTTTGAAACAAAGCGTACCAAACTTCGGATGTATGTACCTTATTATCAACCCTCCCGTTTTTTTGTCTTTAATTTTTTTCATTATTACCGTTTTTATTTGTTTGCCTATTAATCATATCATCCTGAAGCTGTGATTGCTTCCAACAGGGCCCTGGTTCTCTTGAAACACGAGAGATATTATTCCATCGGGAAATCCGGCCTGGTGTTTGGTTTCCTTTGCCTTCTCGATGAGATGTTTTCGTTGAAATTCATCTCTTATGACGGGACCCTGGAGAAGGATCGGTTATTGGGCTCGGTGAATCACACCGACCACTGACCGGTTGGTGGCAAGATGGAGCACCTATGTTCAGGTTGCGATATATCTGTTACGTTTTTCAACTTGGGAGTTTCGCCCTTCTCGGTGACACTTGAGCAAATTCGGCTATGACCGAGTGCCGTCAGAGAACATTACTTCTCAGTTCATTATTGGCCAAATTAGTTCTCAGTGCACTTCGGGCGTGAGTGCTTTTGTGCTTCTGCTAATGCTTCACGGTTCTCATGTTGAAGCTTCGCTGCGACGGTTTGTGGAGCATTGAGAAAAAACCTGAATCCAAGGTTCGACACACCGCCTGGAACTCCATGGCCAATATTGCTACTTGGAAGCACGGGATGGACCGGCGAGCAAATCTGCGGGTCAGTGGGCAGTGGGTAGTAAAGATGGAGAGCTGAAAATTCGTATTTCTCCGCATTCAAGATCTGATCTCAGTTGTCTTGGAAGAGAGATTGGATTGTCCCCAGTATACATCAGGTTTTATATTAGTAGAACAGAACTTGGAGATCGTCAATTCGCCAGATCTAAACCTCGGCAGAGAAATCTTCGGCTTCTTAAATTAACGGGATATCGCAGATCACATTGCGTAGGCAATGCATTCAATAGATCATCTAGAACCTAGCTACTTAGCCGTGCCAATCCATACTCTATAGAAAGATGAGGATAAAATTCAAGCTGACGGGAAATGGAAAATATGACTGGTATCAAAATGCCTTGCCGGGTATCAAAACACGGGAGCGAGGTCTCAGAAGCGAATCAAGGTGGTTTTTCAATTTCCGACAGTCCAACCTCATGCCTCCTTTTTGTGATATCTAGCGCGAAGCAGCGCTTGGACGGCAACAGAGGGCAGGTGACAAGCCTCTCCCGCGCGGGAAAAGAGTGCGGATTTACATATACAAGGGAGAAATGTGGAAAAGGAGGGAGAGCGATGGAACGGTCTTGAAACAGAAACAAGATCCCGGGATTGCGTTCAAGACTGATTTAAAATTCCAACCGGGCATTTTTCGAACTCTCCCTTGCTTTGCCCTTTGCTATGGAGCACAAGTCTGTGTGAGTCTTTGGGTATGTGTAATATGTGTCGCGGGACCCATCACATCTTCTGTCAGAATCGGGCAGTGTTGAGGTGATCAGATGTGTTTCCTGTTCAACCTTAACCGTCCGCCGGAGGATGGATGCCGGATGAGTATACAAAGAGGTAAAGCATATAGGGAGATAGCAAAAAGAAAAGAGAAAGTGAAAATGAAAAGAAAGGTGAGATCCAGGCAGCGATGGGTTGTATCAATCTCGTGTACTCCATATGTCTGTGTGTCACTGTGCACGTAAATATCCGTGTAGGTACGTATGTACATACATATGTATGTACATACTCCAAGGAGGGAGGCACAGTTGTTGCATTGATGCCCAACGAAAGGTATTAACGGATCCTACATACTTCAATGGAATGCAGATGACCTGCTGTGACTGCGATCGCCGCGGTTGCGCGTCTTCGACAACCCGAAAGTAGCCAACATCTCAGCGTAGGATGTTGTGACACGTGTAGATTTGGAGCGTTAGGATGCCAAAAAAGAAGTTGGATGAAAGATAGACTTCTTTTCACATCCTTTTTTCAGGCACTACTGAGGATGGATCGTGCTTTTCGCATATATGATGTGATCAGATCAGACACACGGGTCCGGTATGATTTTCGTATAGTTACTAGACACAGGTGCATACACATGTCAGTTGATACTCGCGTGTCCCGAAAGGCATCCCTGGAAGTGGGAAGAGAGCGATGACACGCCATACGATGATCTGCCCCCTTCAAACCAACGCCTTCCTCGGCGTACCGAATATCTTTACTCCCCATAATCATTATTGGAAATAATCAAAATTCCAATGATACCATGTTAGTGGTGGTGCTTGTGAGGCACACAGAGTCGCCGGGCCAGGAGATTCCTCGGCGATAATACATCATAATAATTGGGAAATTAATGGCAAGCCCGAAGATGGGACATGGATTAAGATCTTCCCAAGCCATGGATGTGAAATTGCCCCAAAGCAACTTAAGAACCTCTCACGAGCAGGGAATGGCGAAACAAGTGATCAAGCTCACGGCTGCTCCGGACGGGACCGGAATCCATGTTACTCGATCACATCATTTCGCAGGCCAGTCGCGGCCCTGTGGCTTGGAAGAGGAGTGCGAGAGAGAGGAGAAAATGGTAACAAGACCCAGGTAGCGAGGAGGCGATAGTGGTGAGTAAGTGGTATTGGTATTCTTTAGGATGGCCTCATATCGATAGCCAGGTTTTTTATGGGCTAAGCGAGGTCAAGTGTCTCATTCCTCGGAACTGCTCTCTTTCTCTCTCTCTCTCTCTTTTGTCTTTCTCTCTCGCGCCTTTATGCGGGTGTCTGTGTGCATTCTGTTGCGTCTTTTTTGCTCCCTGTTCATTCCGATCCAGGTAGTTCGAATAGTCAAGGACGTGCATACGGGGAAGCAGATCCATAATCCTGCAATGCAGCCATCATCCGCCCATCTCCGCATCACACTGACAGCGAGCATCAGGCTACTGTATGCACCTTTGAGTTAATTATTATTCCCTTCCATTCCTTAATTTATTATTGCGACTTTGTATTATAATAATATCATCATTAACAGTGTTGCAATATTATCGATGATGAGTACTCCGTAGTGAAGCCGGTGATGGACATTGATGATTGAGTGGTACGGAAAATGCTTGGGGTTCCGGGAGGGGGAAACCATGACCCATCCAGCCGGGATTACAAGGGGCTTGGCACTCGGTCGCTGGGCGGGCCGGTGGGGCAGGCTATTGGAGCCGCTGATTGGCGGAGCTTGGGGCACATGACCGCTCGCATATGCGGGTCAGAGGCGGAAGGAGACAGGGGGGTCGCAGCTTCCCAGGATGGGTGCATGGGGGTGGGTGGGAAGGGAACCGGAAAGAACGAGAGGTGTGGGTGGAAATGGGAAGGAGAGACGGGCCCAGGGTAAGCAACTTAGCAAGGTACAGGTACAAGGGTACTCCCTAGCAGGGCCACTAGCCAAGGGGCAACGACAAGGGTACTGGTACAAGGGAGGCCCCTGGAGGGTGTGGGGTCCCACTTCGTCCCGCCCCACTCTTTCTGGGCTCCACTCACGGCGCCCCATCCAGTTCCTGATCAGGCCTAGCGTGGTGTGTTTTGTGCGCATCCGGCGGTGAAGCCATGTGATTCGCTGTGCTTACCAGACTGTCCGCTCGCGGCTTTTTCGTCGTTATTCTTTTTTTTTGTCTTCATCTTTTCCGTTCAGCTGCCACCGGCAGAAGGGCTGGGCAAAAGAGAAAAGATAAAAGAGGTGTCTGGGCATTTGGGGTCCAAGAATCCACAAGCGTTGTCTAGCTTGCATAATGCATCAATGTGACGCTGCGATTCCAAAGGGCATTGGAAGTCCCGTCGTGGCTGGCAATTGGACACCGCCTTTTACAAAGTGAACAAAAAACGCAAAACGTGGACGGACAGGGGTCACTTTGGGGTATATTAGTCAGCGAACAGTCACCTGACCTATCGGCTCGTCACGGTATTTCCACGGGCGTGTACCGTATCGTCTTGTATTCGGCGGTTTTGGTATGTATGCAATGTATTTCCCTTTTCTGTACGGAATACTCCGTATATTCCTCTCTTCACCCATTTTATGCTCATGGTTATGACTATATTATGAATATCATTAGCATCCGTGTTTTTTGCGTTTTGCTGCTGCCCAACAGCCTTCAGCTTTCAGGCCGAATCAAGCGAACTAAACTAGCTAAATGGCAGTTGACTTTCTTATGAACCAGGGCTGTAGCGGAGTACGGAGGAGCTGATGATCAAGGGACAACTGACAGGTGAGAAAGGAAGAAAAGCCGAAGAAAAAGAAAAAAAAAATTCAAAAAAGGTTCAATCAAACCGGTCATCTCTCCGCTAATGCAGGCTGAACAGGCACCGCGCAGGCGGGTAGGGCGGGTAGGCGGGAAGAAGGGAAGTCTGATTCGGGGAAAGCGAAACAGCGTGCAATGAACCCGAACAATGTTGCAGCCGGGCTCGGAAGACCGATCCTTGCCCATTTATTTCTATTTCTCTATGGCTGAACTGTTTCGAGTGTCGTACGAAAGGATCATTTAGAAGGGGAAATTCCTTCGTCAATGATCACCAGTGGAGAAATATTATATCCTATCGAGGGTATCCATCTCATCTGTCTTATTTATTTTTCCTTTTTTTTTTTTCTTGATCATGAGGGAGATCGCCAAAGCCGAAGGAAGGACTTGCATTCAGTGACCGCTATCTGCCAACGTAAAATATTGCCGTGATGACTTCATCGTATCTGCTTCTTCCTTTTCTGCATGTCTTGACTCTTGAGATGCATGTCATGCAATCGCGGACCACTCAGGTTCGCCTGACGGTCTCTCAAGACCGACCTTGCGGAGTCAAACTTGCTGGCTAGCTTCTTGTCCTAGCTGATGCTTGTGTGTGTGGCTGGCGCGCGACGAAAGCAAAAACCAAACCAAGAGCCCTCGGGATCGGGACACGGAAAACCGTCCTGTCCATCGTTCGTCATCTTGCAACTTGCAACGAGGCGGTGTGAGATTGAATTTTGGACGCATCACAGGCTGAACCCCGGATGGATTCAAGCTAACTACTTAGTTAGTAGTCTCCAAAGCCTTCAACGTACGGTACATAGTTACACATCAACCCGGCCTGGAAAAAAATAAAAATAAAAAATAAAATAAAATCAACAAGATTGCTACCTTTTTTGCCGAGCGGAGCAGGACAAAAAGTCGGTCAGGAAAATAATTGTGAATGTTGCACGCGTCGCGGCGCTGGTTGTTTTTCTTGAGCGACCATTCCCGGCGGTTGCGTGGGAGGCTTTTTTTCTTCCAACTTGGCCCTTCCCCGGGCCTGGTGTCAGGTCGCCCAGGACACAAGACAAGCACAAGATAGCCCAACAGAGGAATCGGATTGGGAGTGGATGATGTCGCTCTGCATGGATTGGGCAGGATCAGATTGAGACAGATCTGCCGCGGCTGGCGGGCTATCATGGGATTTCTTCTTCTCCTGAAAATCCACTCTCCGCAATGGAGTATTGTACGGAGTAGGTATGGAGTACCGGAGTACTCCATCCCTAGTTAATAAACCGCCCTAAGCGGGATCAAAGCCGTGTTAAGAATCGAATGCAAAAAATAGGCTTGGAGAAGGAGAAAAGAAGAAATACATAAACCACAATCAACTCAACAAAGAACACAAAGGCCCAAAACAGCAACTCCTGGTCCAACTCCATACAGGGATGACCGACCCGCATAACACTCGCAACCAGTCGCGCAAAAAACAAATAAAAAAGGAAACAAATCCAAAAGGCGCTGCTCCTCTTCCTCCTCCCGGGTCAATCCTTTCAGAGCAAAAAAACAAAAGGACCTAGCGCACTATCACTTCTCACTTTTTGAACTCTGCGTAGCCTGCATACCCGATGACGATGATGACAGGACACATGATCTATCCGCAATGCAACGTGCCGCTTGTGCAGATTTTCAAGGACGTTCGTCGTGCAGGACCCGGGCATGCATGAGTACGGTATTTTGCATGCATGCAGGTTGGGGGTCAATTGGTTAGTTAGGTTTGTTGCCCAATGAAACCCTTTTGATTTTTGAGAGACAGAAATGCCGTTGGGATTGAGAGGAAAGGCAAAGAGCCAAGGGAGAAAGAAGGAAGAAAAGGCGCTTGTGCTTTTCGCGAATTTGCAACGAATATCCTCGTCTTGAGGGTAGAAGCTGTTTTAATTTTACCCTTGCTTTTTTGCTTTTTTCTGTTCGCCCGCCTTTTTCATACTCTTTCTTTTTGATTTGCATCCCAAGCAAGGCTCACTGTTCCATTCCAATTTACTTTTATTATTATTGATTGAATTGATTCACTTTTCTTTCTTATGAAGGTTACTGTAACCCCTGCACGTAGTGACAGGTGACCTCTCTCCTCCACAACTTAACAAAAAAACAAGGCCTGTCTTCCAGCCTGGAAGATCGCCGTTTCAGGTCGGGGCGGCCCGCAGCCGGCTCGGAGGGTGTCGATCTTTCTTGTCTGTGCAAGGACCGTCCGCTTGAAGAGAACCCTCCCGGGATCCTGGAGGCACCCCTGCCTTCACCCTTGCGCCCGTTGCGGAGATGGCGGACGTATGTAAGTGTAAGGAATAATCGGCAGATGAAACAAACAGGTGTCTGTTATCTGGGTTTTTATTTTTTCTTGGTTATCAATTCCGTATATATTTTCAATCTGGCGACGCATCCGTCATAGTCGCGATCACCGGGTTTGATTATTAGTATTTCCTTGCGAGGTCCAACCGTCCAAGACACCAAGAACGTATCCATGTTCCATGCAAAGGGTGTTCAAACCTCACGGGCGTAAATTCACATGCCTTTGCATCCACATTATCTGGTTCAGCGCTTATGCGAATATGCCTTGTGGTGTGAGCCGTAAACAGGAGGAGGTCCTGAGGCACCCTCAACCCAAGAATTTCCCATCTGTATGTAGGTACATACGTAAGACGACCGCAGGCCGGTCTGTCACACCTACAGTACATACATACACATCCACAGACAGGCGCACGGTGTGGTCGTACGCTGTGTTTCAAGCGTGACCGGGTCGCCAGTCCTGGTCTGTGTGTCGGTCGATTGGTCGAATTGCGTCTGCATGGGGTTTGACTGGCTGAGAAACAAGGCGGATATGCAGCACAGCAGCCCCAATATCGCGCAACCCTTTTTTTCTTTTCTGCGAGCGTGCGTGCGCAAAGCCAGGCAAGGAAGGCCAAGGCAAAGGGACGGCGGGCGGCCGGGTTGCCCGTTTAAATGGGCCGTTTCATCCGCGCGAACATCATCAGATTGGAATTCGGCCCGCAGACACGCAAGGTCCTGTGACCAGACTAGTTCGACGTCGGTCGCAGCGAGTTTTAAAATAATCTCTTCCACTTTTTTGCTCTGTTGCTGTCTTCCCTGTGCTCTCTGCCATTTTCGGTTGTTGCTGCGTCCGCGGAGACTGATTCCAAAGGAAAACGCAGCCTGGTCACCAATTTGTCTTAGATATTCCCAGCAATTGTCTGCCCCGGAGGATAATATAGATACTATTACTCTCGTATAACTAGGCATTTATGATTCGAGTGATGTTTCTTGTTGATCTTCAAAGGAAACAAATTGTGACGGTTGTCGGGTATTACGCTCAATACCAAACTTACCGCGCCGACAGTTAATCCGGATATTGTATTATGTAATCACTCCATTTCGCTCTTTCGATTCAAAGAAGACGACAGAAAGTCAGGATTGAAGGAAGATTCAATTCATCGACCATTTAACAATATCAATTTCCTCCCGAACATCCTCCCAAAAGCGTAACCATCACTTCATCCCTTTCATCTCACATCCTTTCCTCCGCGCAATGAAGAAACGCCACCTCCCGCGTACTCTATACGATCCCCACATCAACTTGTCTCACCGCCTTCCCCTCTCCCCTCGTCTTGCGATCCTGGAATTCCACGTTAACGCGACGCGCGGTCCCTCCAAAGACCCCATATGACTAGTTTAGCAGTTCCATCGATTTCCATTCTGTTCCTTCACTATTATTTATCCATCTTTATTCGGGTGGTGTAGCGTACCACTTCCCGTAACTCCCGTGTTATGCAAAAGACCGATTCCCTAGACTATTAAACTCCCGGATAATGGCCGCATCTAGCAGACGTCACAAGGCGCGTGAGGGATTCAGGAGGAGAAAAAAAAAGTCTCATCACGACCATGGCCTCTTCTTTTTGTTATACTAAACTGTCCGGAACCCAAGGAATGGAAGGAAGCAAACTAAGGAATACAAAGATAAGAAAAAGAGACTCCTCTTTTTGAAACCAATCTACGACTGCGAATTTTCCCCGATCTCCTCTCGATTTTATCCCGAACCATGGGACGTCCCATCCTGCCTGACTGACTGTCAAACCTTTATCCGTCCCTCCGCGTCCACGGGGGGCCGCATTCGGGCCGTACCACCGCCATTTTTCTTTTCGTTACCCCCGCTGCTCGCGGATTGTTGGCCCCCCCAAAAGAGAAGCTGCATGATTCGAGATAGTTAGCCTTGATTGATTGGTGATTTGAAGCTCCTACTGGCTGACACCCCACGGAGAGCGGTGAGAGTCGCAAATCCCACATTTTCACATCCACATATCGTTCATCCATATCGTAGACCGTGCAGGAGACAGGAGGCCGTCACGCGAGAGAAGAAGCGAAACCAAGGACAAAGGGGACAAGAACAAAGAAAACAGACAAGGACAGCCACAGCCACCACCCTGTAAAATCTACTAAGTACCGGGATGACGGAGGCGAGGTCAAAGGCGAATTACTGATCCCATCTTTTTCTCTAGTCTCTCGTCACTAGTTGATTAGTGTGGTCCCTCAACCACGGATCGCTTTTAGTTTCTGCGCCACGGCATCGGCCCTTCGCTGCATGTCTTGGCTTTTCTTTCCCCTTCCCACCCGCTGGCGGTACCAGACACCCGGGTTGAGGAGAAGTCTCGGTACTTTCGCTCAGCTCGCTAGGGAAGTATGGCAATTAGTGATCGTATCTCTTTTGACTGGAGCGATTTCAAGAGTCCGGAGTTCGGAATAGAGAGGTCCAGCCAGCCTCAAGGCCCTATTGCCATCCTTTTTGGCTTAAATCGACGTTGGCCAAGGGTTCCGTTTCGCTTGCCACAACCGTCATGGAATCACCCCGTGGCTATTGCTTGGTATCATTTTGATCCACCTATCAACAATCCACGCGGGGTTCCTCTAAGAAAGAAGAGAAAGGAAAAAAGGAGTTCTTTTGCCCCTCATCATCCTTTTTCACCCCCTCATTTTTCCCTCTTTATCCTTGAAAATCGAAGTGTGACTTCTTATATCGGCCTAAGGTTGTTTTACTTCGTACCAGGTACTGCCTTGAAACTAGACTAACCAGTAGTAGTAAAAAACTGGGTGGCCTGACACTTCCCGCAAGGCGAGTCCACCCGTGAAATCATGCAAGGACGGGCCGTCTAACATGCTTAAAACGCACGAAAAGGAATTTTTGCCTGGTTCGTGGTTGTGGATGTGTAACCAGGGAATAACGAAGATTGGTCTCCCTCCTCCCATCCAAGTCTACGTGCTTTTTTATCTCAACTCTTGGATGGATTAATATTATTTTGGATATTATGGGTTTGACGAGGTTAGGTCTGGACTCGGATTTGGAATCAATGCTATCGAATTCGAGTCCAAGAGCGGAAATTGATGTTGATGAACGGTAAAACACCATGATATCCTCCCGACGATGCGGGATAATACTGGAGACATTCCTCCACGCTCCACGCATTATATCATAATTTTTCGCGCTGTGGCCCTTCTTTTATCCTCTCATCATCATCCGCCTTCGAAAAAAAAATAAAAATCCAAGAGAAAAATAATAAATCCTTAATGGAGGGTTGAAGCGAAAAAAAAACGTGTTCGGGTTTAACCTTTTTGGCCGATCGATGTGGATCCCGTTCTGCATGCATGAAAAGCATGAATTTCGCCCAATTTTTTTTCTCCCTTTTTCTCTCCCCTCCACTACCTAGATATAAAACATGTCTCCATAGATTATTGGCATTCAGTCCGTATGGTTGCTTGTCTGTGTGTCCGTGTCTTTGTATCTGGCGGACACCATCCACGCAATGAACACCACTATCTCTAAAGGACAGACGACCCTCGGAAGCTCAAGGATCCGACTAAGTGAACTAAGATAGGAAAGTTCCTTCATCGTATGGTCTGGATCGAGGATTCCGTACTCCGTTGAGCAACCAGGGAAAGAAAGCAGAAGGATCATCGCCTCCCAAACAATCACCGGGCTATCCAACGACCCTCGGTTATTCTTCACGAGGCATACATGTATACTCCGTACGTATAGCTAGCTGATGTTGCATTCTCCATAGTAATGCTGGCCAGTACTCCGTACTTTCATACCTAGTAATTATTTTTGGCCTTACGTGGGTAGGCCTGCAGATAGATTGTACGGGGTATACCGTATACATGGGTACCCCACACCAACATCGTTCTGCCCTATTCTACTGATAGGTAAGGCTGAGAAAGGTGACAGATGGGAGAGAGAGACAGAGCCAAGGTGGTACAAGCTGGGCGGGAAAGACCTCATCGTGCAGATAGAAAAAAATAATAAAAATAAAAGAAGGATAGCACTCTTGGCTGAAATGCGCCCTGCGGCTTCGATCCTAGTTCATATGTATTTGATAATGCCATGCAGTGCGGTGCGGTGTGTGTGAGCTGGATGGTGGTGGGAAGGGATTCCTAATTATGGTCTGCTCCAATGATACCTGCCGAGAGATCTGCCCAGATCATCATTCTCTTTTCAGTGATAAGATCGACTAAACATGTGCCCATATTAGTCGGATCTTTTATATTTTATTATTTCACAGATTGGTGATAATGCAAGGTACCCGCAGATGGCGAAAAAGGAAAAAAAGAAAAGGGCTGGAAGTGGCCGAAGGAGAAGTAAGAAACATTATTGCCTACAACACACTTACTGTAATACCTTCTCCTCACCCACACACCCTCCTAGGTAGTTGCTAACACGAGCCGCACCACTGATCAGTGACTGTATGAAGTCATGCGGACACTCCCGGACGGAAGTCGGGATTTCGATTTCATTTACCACCAAAGGAAAGCATCCATTATCAATTGGGCGAAATTCAATGGTAGATCCAAGAGAACTAGAGGGCACGAGGGCAAAAAGAGGGTCGGGCCACCCACCAACCCAGCCAGCCAACAAGCCATATACGTATTACACTGGGGCATAGAGGCGAGCATTCTTTTGGAGGAAACAATGGCTGCGGGACGATGGCTGTCCGTGGTTCCGGAGAGTATAATATAACGTATGCACATAGATAGATAGGGGGGACACTTGGAAATGTGGCTCTCATGCAGCCATCAGGACAAGTAGTCTGGATGAAAGTAAGTCACTTCAGACTTGCGTACACCGTATAAGCCACGGATAAAACGGTGTCCTTCCCCCCTGCGTAGGAATGGGAGCGAAGGAGATGCAGTTCCATGGTTCAGCGGGCTCTTGTTTGCGGTCAGCGGTCCTTGGATTGTGGATTTGGTGGGCAAGCAGTCCCGAGGAAATGTGGAAAGTGGTTTGGAAAGTGTAAAAAAAAGGGTCCCGCATGAGTTCCGTAGTTAGTGAGTGGTTCTTGATGAACCCAGCAACTTGGATGTCTGTGATGGATGGGATGGGTGGATGGAATGGGGGTTCTTGATGGCGAAAAATGGCCACGAGACCACCAGCTGCTTTGGATGGATAAGTTAGTTAGGTTGAGGGAAGGGTGGTGATGTCAGTTTTTCAATTTGCATTTCATTCTCAATCAGAAAAGGATCTTCTTGACCATCCAGAAATTGAAGGGTAAAAAAGAAGGAGAAGAAGCCCGAGCAGAAGAAGAAGAAAGCTCAGCCAAGAGGGTTGTGGAACTGGAGCGATTGCAATATCTGCGGATTTTTATCATTCTTTGTCTTTGCAATTTTGGGACGCAGGGATTGGGATTGGGATTGGGGCCAAGCAGTTGATTGACGTCTTGGGAGGATTTCTTACAATGTCTTGTCCGCTTGGATTTGACAGGTAGTTATGTAAGTGGCTTGTGATTCATTGCATCAACGACTGATCAGTAGTCAGTTACTGGAGGAGGTGTACGGAGGACTCCGTAGGTAGATAGGTCGTCTTTTTAACACTTCCATTCCGGGCGAGTGACATGTGAATCAGCTGCGATAAGAATTGGAGGTGTAAAAATGAAAATACCAAAAGGAAAAGACCGGATGAAGGATTCAAAGTGAGATGTTAATTTCCAAAGGGCGCAAAGATGTCATGATGGATGTGCAGGTCAATGCGTTCTTTTCTTGTCTTCCATCGATATCCTTCTTGTCATTCTTTTGTCTCTCTCTCTCGCGATAATCTTCCTCTCTGTCTTTTATATTTGCTTGCTTTGACTAATGCCGAAAGCTGAAATGCCGCGACCACGGCGTAGTTAATTAAATTCTCTCGGTGTTTTTTATTCCTTTTTTTTTTCTTTGCTTCTTTTCTTTTTTTCTGTCTTTCTGGGCGTTCGTTTCGGGCTTGTTCGCGTATGGTAAAGGGTATGAAAAGCGTGATACAAGCAAACCCGCGGCCGTACGACGCTTTTGAAATACAGATTTACACAGACCCTGGTTGGTTTTTGCAGGGGTTGATTGGTATTGATAGTCGTCCGTACGGAGGAGTCCGTCGTTAGTCAGGTACTCCGTACTTGACGCTCGACTATTCCTTAACACTAGTTCGAGGTTGCAGGAGCATTAGTTAGTTAGTAGGAGCGATGATAAGCCAGAAGGAGGTTCGTTACCGAACGGGCAAGAAACGGGCAAGCCAGCCAGTCGCCATGCAGCGGGATACAGAGAAGGAGGTACGGAGTACGGAGTAGGGGCATCAGAATAATAAGTTACCTCACAGCTTATTACTTAGTTAGTTATGGATCCCAGAGAGTCCACCGCGTGAACCATGGATAGACGGCAGGCCCTAGTCCTGCGCAACCAAGGCAGCGGTACCTTGCTTAGCCTTCCGTCGTTCCCTCCGCGCATCGAGCCGGCCGCCGCAATTCAAATGATTCGCCTTCCTTTTTATTATTTGATTTTATTATTTTATTTTTTATTTTCTGGGCCCTGGATGGGGGAGAAGGTGGATTCCCAGTTTCAGGGATGAGGAGGCAACGGTCTTCTGAGCTGTGATTTGTTGCAGCTACGAAAGTGGCATATTTCGATGGTTTCTCTTCTTGCGTTTGCGTTTACGTTTGCTTTTTTTTCCTGGTTTTTTTTTCTTGGTGGGAAGTTCCGAACGGGAGGGAAGAAGGGGGAAAAGAGATCTCTCGTTTGATGTGCGGTTCTTGCAGTTCAGTGGCTGCAGGAAAGTGGATGAAGATCTGATCTGATCGGTTTCTGGCAGAAAAAGCTGGCAGATTAACAACCGACATCATGATGGCGAGAACGATATGGAGAATAGCTAGGTCTCTTGTAACTGCTCCGTAGGAAGATGACCCGTCCAAAGATGAAAACGGAAGTCTCTCTCTCTCTTTCTTGCTCCTTTCAATCTCCGTATAGACCACATGCTGGCCAGTGTCCATAGATCTCAACGTCAACGCCAATACCCAACGCCAATCCATGCCAATGCCAGGGCGCGGTTGTCGAGCAATTCAATTCCCAATTCAATTCCAAGAATCTTGCATCTGTAGATCTCACGGCTCTGGAACAATCTAACAAGAGGATCCAGACAAGAAAAAAAAAGGCGGTCATCCCAAGTAGTGCATCCATGGTTTGGACCGTTATATCCTTTTTTTTTTCCACCAAACCCGCCTGAATCCTTTTGGAACCAGTCTTTTTTTTATGATTATCCGGGAGAGAAAAGGAAAAATGATGGCCACCAATAATCAGTTCCCCTTCTCCATCTTTTTTCTTACTCCTTGAGAGATTGTCTCCGGAACAGAGTTAGGTTGAACCTACAAGCAGAGAAAGAAAAAAGGAAAAAGAGAGAGAGACCACAACGTAAAGTGGAACCGGGTTTTTTGCTCTTTTTGCTCTTTTTGCTAGTGATTTTAACTTCTCGAGTTTAAAAAAGAAATAAAAAATAAAAACCGCTTGATACAGACTTCATTCATACGCACGGAACTTCCGTTGTGAACACGCCTCCAGCTCTGCTTCGTCTTCCTTTTCGGGCTTGTGTCTCTTTTTTTATGGGAAGTTTTTATTAATCTTTTTTTTTTTCTTTCCTTTTTTTTTCCCTTAATTACGGAGTATTCGTCTTTTCTTTGAATTAAGTTACTTGGGTTAATTTTCTCCCTTCTCCTGGCCTCTGCCCTGCTTCTTCGTCCTCCCTCTCTCTCCCTTCTTCTTCCCCTTGTTGCATCCCGTCTTGCTTCCCAAAAAGTGAAGGCAGAACAGAACCTTCCAAGAAGTTACGGTGAACGAAGGGCTGAACCGCTGCTACTAAACTCTCATATCGGATCGTCTTTCTCTCTTTTCTCTCTTTTTCTCTTCTTCCTCCTTTTCTCCTCTTTTCTGCTCCTCCGTCTCTTCTCTTTCTCTCTCCTTTCCTTCTCCTCTCCTCTCTCTCTCTCTCTCTCTCTCTCTCTCTCTCTCTCTCTCTCTCTCTCTCTCTCTCTCTCTCTCTCTCTCTTCCTGGTCACTGCTTCATCTCCTTGGACCTGCGCATCCAGTGCGTGACACTTCCTCCTTTTCTTTCCTTTTTCTTTCCTATTTCCTATTCTCTTTTCCTATCTCTTTCACTTCTCTTCTCCTTCTTCTCTTTCTTCTTACCTAATTCTTGTTTCCTTTATCCTCATAGTTTCCTTTCTCTTCAGGTCTGGGAGTCATTTAAGTCTAAGCCTATCTCGGCTTCGTGTATCAAGAAATCCAACAACCGCTTCAAGGTAAACCAACCATCCATCCTCTCTCCAACCTCCACTCCTTCTGCATCTCCATGAGTTATTTTATATTGCTCGCTTTGCTTTACCTGCATCGTGTGAATTTGCCATTACTACTACTTATTCTATGATTATCTACTTGCTTGCATGTGCTTGCCACTTGGGAGTCCATATCACATATCGCAACCCGTACTGTATCTGCCGTAATGCCCACTTTCTTGCATTTGTCCCATCAACGCCAGCGCCTTGGCCGGCTTTTCCCTTTGACTGCACCCCGAAACCCCTCCGTTTTCTTGTCTGCTGTCCCGCTGCTATTATTGCTACTGGGTCCCTTTCTCCGCCTCATCCAATTCCGGCTCTCATTAGACAAGTCACTTCACTTTCACCGCCTCCACCGACGCTGCCCGCAGACATCCTCGTCTTTGTGGTGATGGTGCGCGCGCATGGGTGTGTACTCTTCCTACGTATACATGTGCGTGTATGTATGTGTGTGTCTTGTCTCAATGAGTGCCGGATTCGGGTGAAGCCTCTCCATTCAAATCTTCCAGCCGTATAGTAATTTCAGCGGAAGAGGAGAGACAAAGGAGGGAGAAGACAGGCAGAAAAGAAGGGGAAAAACCTGAAAATATACATATTCTGTATGCGCGCGGGAAAAAGAAAGCCGGAGAGACGGAGAGACGGAGAGAGAGAGATTTTATATCTGGCCGGGTATATATATATCTCATTCTCTTTCTTTCTTTCTGTCTCGCCGGTTGCCGCCCACGTCATCTATGCGCCCGGAGAGGTTTGCTTGCTTCCTGGCGGGACTGACTGGCTGACTGGCTGACTGGCTGAGTGCTGTTGTTGTTGTTTGGCTTCATTATTCTTTCTTCCCAGCAGCAAATCTCTTTGGCGGCGGTTGCACCCGCTGCTTGCGTTGCTTCCGCTGCGGACGGCAATTCCCGACGCCTTTCCCCCTTCTTCTTCTTCTTCTTTCTTCTCTTCTCTTCTAGTCTTCCGTCTTCTTCTTCTCTACGCCTTCTGACTCCGTCCTCATCCACATACGTCCTTCTCCAGTCTCTTTCTCTCCTTCTCTCTTTCTACTTCTTTGCCCTGCTGTACACCCACACTGCTTCGTCTTCTCGTCTCCTTCTCGCCTCGCCTGCATAACATTATATGCACGTTCCAAGACTCACGTTCTTTCAGCTGTACAGTGCGATGCGAGATCCACGACACGTCCGGTCCACTCATTGTTACCCTGGCGCTTAGCGAATAATAAAGCACCTCAAGCACAGAGAACAGAAAAAAGAGAAAAAGGAAATAATTATAACTCCCCAAAAAATACAAAAAAACCAAAAAAAAACCCATCAAATACAGCACTCGTACCAAGCACAAAAAACCGCCATCCTATTCGGCCCAAGATCCTTGTCCCGAGCGGTCCCGCTTTTATTTGTGCCGTCATTCTCTTGCTGTGCAGAGCCGGCGTTGTTGCAAAAAGGGCTGGATTGGCAATTCCTGCAGCTAATCCCTGTCGGCCCCCCCTCCCCATTAGTTATTGCATCACGATACGCCGATAATTTTAGTTCGATATAAGAAGCATTCCGTTGCCCACTTTATTTACTGCTTCGCTCGCTCCGTATCAAATGTCCAACGAGTCCAACCGTCAAGGACAGCAGCTCCCACCGCCACCGTGGCCCACCTCCACTCAACCTGACTCCCAGCCATATTCTTCTGTCCGTAACTATATACTCTCTTCCTTTTCTCCCCGTCGCCGTCTTTTTTTGTTTCTTGTCTACTTGTTCTCCCTTCCTTCCCTCTACTTCCACCTCCCTGTCTATTGCTCCATAAACATACCCATACCCTAACCTACCTACTGACCTATGCATTGACTCTTCCTTCTTTAATTGCCTTGCCCTTCCTGTCTCCACCTATACATCCTTCTACTCCACGTTGTATTGGGCTGCTCCCGTTCCCTTGTTTTACCTTCCTGTGTTTCTACATACATATAGTTGCCTTAGGCTCCCAGCCTTTCTCACCCAATACCACCTTGACCGCTTTTCGTACCTTTCTCAGCCTCACTTGTCTCTATATATTCCTCTAACGTCACCTCCATAAAGGCACCAGCTACATCTCCGTACCATCAACCTGCTCCCGGCATGGCGACTCTTCAACAGCCTGTGCAGCATCCGCAGGCGCCATATCGATTGCCGCATCCCGGTCCCTACCAAGCTCAACAGCCGGCGATGTATGTGCCGCCGCAGCCTCAGGTGCCTCCCGCTGTCTATCCAAATACCGCTCCAAGACAGCGAACAGCGATAGCTTGCCGGTACTGTCGTCGACGGAAGGTATGTTTCACCTCAATTTTTACCGAATTGCTGCCGGCACAGCAACTGACCATTTGACATATAGATCCGATGCTCCGGCTTTGACACATCGCAAGATGGCCGCTGCAGCAATTGCGTAAGATTTAACCAGGAATGCATGTTTACACCCGTCTCGTCGCAAACCCAGGCCTTTGTTCCGGCTCACGCTGCCTACCCGCATCTACGCAATGTTCCTCCAACAGGTCGCCTGCCAGGTCGACCTGGTGAACCGCTACTGCTTTACGGAGCTCATGGCCAGCCATTGCCTCATCAGCCAGCACTTCGGCAGGATAATACACTGCCGCCTCCTATGGGAATGTACGCTCCACCACAATCGCCGTACGGAAGACCTCCACCACCACTGACTGGCCCACCACACCTGGCCCCGCCAATGCTTCATGATCCTGTGAGTCGCAAACGCCCCTATCCCGATGATGCAGTTGAAGTGTCTCCACTTCATGGCCATTCTCAAGTCTCTAGCTCTAATACCTCCCGTTCTTCTCCACAGCGAGCTCCTCAAGGCCACAGCTATTCTGAAGGTCAACCTTTACCTCCGGTATCCTCTGCAGCACCTGTCTACCAATCACCTGCGACGCCTACCGGACCTGGACCGTTCTATCCTCCTGGCCAGCAAGATGGAAGAAGACTCTCCTCGCACTCGACATATAATTATGATCCGCAGAACCCGCCTCCGCCGGCTAACCCCTCTGGACCTACGCTTCCTCTTCCGAACATTCAACCTTCGTCTACCGGAAGCGATTCTGGGGCTACGCCGCCTCCCGGACAGAGCTCGGGTGCCAGACGCAGCGGTCTTAGCGTGACGGATATGTTAATGCCTGCCGAACCTCAAAACGTTCGCACGGATACTGATAACCGTATGGTTAATGCACTCGATCGACGAGGTTTGGGAAGATAGTGCATGCGAACAAGCTTGAGGATAGTCTAGGCCAGGAACATGTGGACTTTATGACATTTGCTGAATCCCAACGTTTCCGAACAATGGGAATCACAAAGAGACCCCGGATACCTTTTTACGAGAAAGAAAAACCAAAGAAGATACCCCCATTTACCGTGCTGGTCCATGGTGCGGACTCAACCTCCCTTTTCGAACCAACCGCTTTCTGCCGTCACATTATATCCGATTGATTTCGATATTCCTATGTTACAACGATACCAGGGGCGTTTGAAGAGGCTTATTTTTTTCAACTTTTTTTTCTGGGTCCCGGAGTTTTCACAGCAAAATAGAGATTTCGCATCAAATAGATACATCCCGTTCAGCACGCAAATTTCACGTCTCGTCAGTCTATCTTGTTCTGTTCCGTGGAACGCGCGCGCACGCCTTGAGGCACCTTCGGAAGGTACCTTAGAACCGTTTTGGCTGGCTATCGTCTTTGAACTTACCTTCTTACGGTCTCGGTAATTTCTCGCTCCTGGCCGTACCCGTTTTCTACCATGGATTCTGTCCTCTGTTATTGCCGATTTTTTTTATATCCGTCTTTTGTTTTTTTTTAAATTCACTTCTTAACCAGCAAAAGATTTATAAACTACACCGGGGCAACCCATAATCGGCTATCTTTTGCTTTACTGCGCTGGTTTGCGTGTTATGTTTTTTTTGCTGGTTCCGTTTTTCATTTCGAGTTTTATATCTTACGTTTTTCACGGCTCTCTCACACACCAACTTTTTATCTCTCTCACAAGTTACGATGCATGTTTTCCTAAGTCTTCTTGCATTGAAAAAACACAGGCAAATTTTTCTCACTGGGCCTGGGGTCGGCGGCTATCTGATTATCTTAGCTTTGCACATCTGCATATGACAGCGGGAAAGCGTCTTATCGGGCTACCCCTTTTTGATGTTTTATTGTTTTGTTGCTTTTCTTCCCCACATCTATTTTGTCACTTTCTATGTGGCCTCCATCTGCTTTTTTTGTGTTTTTTCAGCGAATTTTCCTCGCAATCTTGTATTTGAATCGTGTCCCCTTTATTTGTCTTCTTCCGTTATGTTTCTCCCGCTGCTTTGGTTTTCTGTTAATAGATTGCATTCGAGCGAAAGTAAGGTGGAGCATTGAAAGACCTCGTTGGGCACCGGTACGGAAATGCGAACTGGAAATGACTACGACATGGATGGGTGGGCGGCTATCTGAATCTTCTCAAGTTTTTTTGTTTGTTGGCTGTCTCGTTATTTCTTTTATTTCGTCTTGTTCTTTTTTTTCTCGCAATGCTTTGTTTTGTCCGTTTTCTTTTCCCCCATTGAGTCTTTTGATTGTTTTTTTTTTCTCTTTTTATTCCCTCCCCCGATGGCTTGTTCTTTCAAATTTGCTGCGGACGGGAAAAATTGAATCACACGTGCACCTGATACTCGTGTGTTTTTTACCCAAATTCGCTAATTTGTCTGCTGAAAGTTGCTGTTGCTAACTGTTGAAAGTATAAATACAATTACATATTACTTGTATGCATATGCATCTGTTCCTGCGGGACTTTTTGCTGCTTCCTTTCTCACTGATGAGACAGCGCCTTGCAGGAACCCTTCCGAAAGCAATAATCCTGATACCCATTATCCTGCAGATACCTTCGAAATGACAAGTATCGCTGTTTGTTCCCCATCGCCAACAGCGCTAGCTAGCTAACCAATCGATCCTTATCCAAAATTATCGCCTCGTATAAAAATCATCTACGTCAGTGACCCAAAACAAAAAAGCAATATAAACCACCCCCTAAAAAATAATCACTAAACAGCAATCAAAAAAAGTAAAAAAAAACCCGCTGCCCCCCTTAATTCCAACCCCGGAACATCATTGACGCGGCCCGGCCCATAGCGGCCGTGGCAAAAAGTGATTCTGAAGAAGAAAGAAGAACTTAAATTAATGAAAAAAGAATTGAAATTTAAATTCTCTTAACTTCTTTTTCATGATAAAAAAATAATTACATAACTCTTTAAAAATCATATTTCTTCAGAATAATATGAATAGAAATTAAATGATAATGCATATCTGTTTAGATATTAAAAATGAGAATAAAATTAATTTTATTTTATTTTAAGAATCCTGAATCATCGTAATTCTTCCCTTCAAAAAAGTCAAAACTCGTTCCGAGGATAAGGAAAAACCTTCCGCCTTCCCGCCCTCCCGCCCGACTTGTTAGTGCGCAGCCAATCACATGGGAGGCCCGGTAAGAAAGTTTCGTACCAGTGGTTGCCAAGACGCTACTTTGGTGCGCCGTTAAGGAGAACTGGGCTGTGAGTGGGCGGGTCGACGGCCGGCGCGCGGCGGAGCGGGAGATGGCGCGCCGGCGGAATGGAAAGCTAATCAAAGCTAATCTAAGCTAATCTAGGAAATTTCCATGTGGGAAGATTTTTTTAGGTAAAGGATTCCAAGGGTGGGTGCTAAACTAAGTAAATAGGTAGTTGGCTTGGTTGTGGTGAACTTGTGGTTTAGTTGTTGGTTGGATTGAGTTTTGGTTTGATTGGGGCGGGAAAATAATATCGGAGAATACGGAGTATGGAGAAGATATGAGGAAGGTTGAGAGGAGGAAGGGGGGATTTTTTGTGGATATTGTTATGTTTTACGGTACGGAGAAGATTGGCGTGAGGAAATATCTAAAATTGGGTGGTTTTCAGGATGATTGTTCATGTCAGATCGTTATAATGTTGTGTAAAGTACTTTAGCATTTTGATTATTTTAGGCTATTCATACATGACTATCAGCGGCATTAATGGAAACGGACCGAACGCAGGAAATCTTCGAGAAGCATTTCAAAAGGAAATAAACACGACGGAATGGCAACTCCGGACCATGGGCTGGAAAATTAGGTGCACAGGAAATCATTCTTGGATGAGCCACATGCGGATCCGTCTTGGGGTCGCGTGATAGTCGCATGGCGCCGGAGAAATAGATAGGGCTGACGAAGTTAAAACATAAGTACTCAATCTGAAGAACGAAGCACAAAAGTAGGTGGATAAAAATAGGGATAGCCCGAGTAGAGGTAACGTCATACGGTCTGTTCGAGTTTGGCTCCGTTTCAAGAACACCAAGCGAAACCAACCGCCAAAATCGCGCCCTACGCGCTCGATTGGGAAACCAAAGGGTTCGAAACCGTGCCAAAAGGCAATGGAGTCCAACCAACAAGTTCACCAAAAAAGGGTGTAACCCAATACGGGAGCATACGGGAAGTTTTCATTGCCACGCTATCTTGGTTAGTTTGCAGAGTCGAGAACCCTGGCCATCTTTTTTGCCTTCGATGGATCCTCAACCAACAATCTGCGTTGCTGAAGAACCACGGACAGAGTCTCGACAACCCTGCGGAACGATGATGCTGCGCCGCGTTCTTGCTTCAGCCGAACTACGCTGAGGCTGACGTGACGACCGTATTCAAGAACTGTGAAGAACTCTGCAGAGAATTCAACGGGTCGAAGACGCAAGACTGTAAATTTAGAAGCAATTGAGTTAGAAAGGGCAGAAGGCTCTTAGGTTTCGGGCTACGGGAAGTAAAATCAATCACTCACAATTCAATTCGCCGACTCTTCCACGAATAAGTTTATTGTGCTTGTCATAATGTATATCCTGCAGGCCATACTTCTTCCATTCACGAAGGATCTTGAGGATCTCTTTTCTACCGCGTGACTTGCCGACGTTGAGGGCGAGCACCTTTGATACGGGTTTGATATGGAAGAACTTCATAAACCAATTTTGATTTGGAGTTTGGAAGACAGGCGGGTCAAATCTGTTATTCCCATTTGACACGGTGTAATCGTCTCTACCATCATCCTTGCTGGCCACACTGGCGAGCGAGTAATTGGAATCATTTGCTTATAGTTAATTAGCACCACCCTATATCAGGTATCATCCCAATTGAGCAATTCTATGCACTTACTTCCTCGAAAGATCTCATGGGCTGGCTTCTCATGTTTCTTCTTACCAAAAAGCTGAAGAAACTTCTTCCCCTTTTCTGCTGTCCCTGCCTTCAACCTCTTAAATGGGTCCTCCTCGACCTCAGATGGTTCGGCAGTAGTCTGTGAGAATCTAGAAAGGATAGGAACCGATGGTTGTCGGGAGGGCAGCTTGTCCTTTGGTGGTGTCGGAGGGCCAATGTCACTGTAGCTTAGAGATCGATTTTTGAACCATGACCATTTCCGAGTGTCACCTGAACTACGGGCATCACTTTTCTTAGGTGACTTCGGATTCTCTTCAATCGGCTCGAGACCGCTGAAATATCGACTGGTGGTGCTTCGCCGGCTGGTAGACTGGTGGCGTGTAATCGATTCACTTGAGCTAGGGTTCACGTCATGATTGCTTACTCCAGCGGAGGGCGTCGGTAGCTCAAGGGTAGTTCGCTTCTTACGGATCGTCAGCGGCTTGATAGTATTCAGGTTATTAGTTGAGTCAGGCACCGCGCGAATTGTTTTCTTGTCCTCCCAGTCACCCAATGCCAGCGGCGTAGGCAAAGTGTAGTCACCGTCACCAGAGAGAAAGTCTTTAACGGTAGTTCGTTCCTCAGAAATAGACGGCAGTTTTCCATTTGCAAGGTCCCGCTCCCGACTTGGTCTGGCGACTACTGAGCTGTCACAATTTGCAGTAAGAGGAGTTTTGCCTTCGATCAAACGGTCCAGATGCGCAATCACTTCTGAAACATAGGAGGGTAACCCATTTGCATTTGCTCGATTCGAATGCTCGAGCAGGCGCCGACGTGTTTCTGTCAGTTCTCTAGTTGTATAGGAGCTTGAGGATTCCAGAGTATTACCCTGTTCGGCCGCGTGAGCTTTCTGGGCATAATATCTATTAAGGTTTCCAGGAGTAGATATAGAAGTGATAGGAGACTCTGGAAATATTGATTCCGACTCGGTCAAGTGTGAAGACTGGATGGATGAGCTATTGAATGCTTCCTCGCAGATCTGTTCCAGCTCTTGTGATACCTTTCTTGCTTCTTCCTTCCAATACTGATAAGATTGTCGAGATTTCCTCCCTACCTCTGGGTCATTTGCTCTACTTTTGTTTGGGCGCACGCATGCTGTTGGTGAAGGTAGCGAAGGACTGCTGTATCTATCCGCTGACAACCGTTTCACTCTCTTGGCCTGGTGTTTCGATAGCCTCCTTTTGGCGTTGAACAGCGAGAATTGGGATGGTGCTTTAGAGATGTCGGCTCGACGACCACCCTTACCAGGAACTTGGCTGTTACCATGGGAAAAGGTCACATTTCTCTTGTATCCGTGACTCGATTTCATTCTTTGACGATAGCTTCCAACCGAGCTACGCGAGTTGAAAGATGCAAGAGAACTTCGCTTGGATGAGTCCCACTGAGGCCCACTTGACGAAAACGGAAAGCCTTCAGAGAAAATGTCAGCCGGAGGCGAAGAGGTAAGATGCATGGCGGGACTGGGGCTGGTTGGTACGTCTCTATGAATAGTAACGTTGGCAAACTCGACCTTCGGTTCAACGATGGGAGTTTGTGAAGATCTATATGGATCATAGCTTGCAATCGTTCGGGCAGAAGCCGGTCCTCTGCTAGAAAAGCCCTTGCCGGATGTATTTGTTGTAAGTGACAACTTGGATCTCCGCCACACATCATTCTCTCCACGGCCGCTTAGCATTCTCTTCTGAGGCATGAAAAGCGGTCGTGAGATATGATGATAGTCGCTGGAAGAGTATTCCAGGGGTCGTCCCTCATAGTTCTCAAGCTGCTCTTCCCTGAACTTTAATAGCGCTTTATAAAAAAGTTTTTCATGGTTGCCTCTATCAAACCAATGATCAGTATCGGGACAGTTAGTAATAAGGAATAGGAAACTTACTCGCTATTCAGGAGCATCTGAACCAATTCTTCTTTCGTATTTCCGTGCCAGAGAGTCTGAAGGCTCCTGAGAATCTCTGCATCGATGTCGCGACGGTGAGAAACGATCTTCCTAAAGTCCTTTACGGAAAGAGGTTTGGGCGGCCCAATTGATTCATGGGGAGGGCCAGCGAGATCTGGGTGTGCTTCGTGCTTCTTGAGTAGAGGATGGGTCCAGATGTCGTCCATACAGATTCTATTCTCAGGACTCTTTTGCAAAATGCGTTGAATCAAATCAACAGCCTCCTCGCTAAACCATGGTGGCAAAATATATTCCCCCTTTTTGACAAGCTTTAGTGTACTGGAGAGGTCGCCCCCATCGAACGGAAGAAAGCCGGCTAGCATAGCGAACAAAATTATGCCACAGCTCCAGATGTCGGCCTTATCACCGTTATACTTATGCCCGTAAATTATCTCAGGCGAAGCGTAGTGAGGACTGCCGCAAGATGTATTCAACCAACGACCGGCCGGTTGCAAAGCAGCCATGCCAAAATCTGCAAGTTTGATATTTCTTTTCGAATCCAGCAAGATATTCTCTGGCTTCAGGTCTCGGTGGCAGATGTTGAATTGGTGGCAGCATGAGATGGCTGCACAAATCTGTCTGAAGAGACGAACAGCTTCTACTTCCGGGAGTCCCCCTCGTTCGGATACGTAATCAAAGAGCTCACCACCTTCAACATATTCAAGTACCAGATACCTGTGGGTATATAAAGTTAGCTGAGATGGTTAATAGAACGTAGCATGAGCCACTCACAGTTCGCCACGATTCTCCCACACATCGTAAAGACTGATAACGTTTGGATGATCAATCAGTTTCATAATAACCACCTCTCGTTCAATACCTGAGGGTATAGCTCGGCAGCCAGGTGCAGAATCAATATTTTTATCCATGGCAGCGATACTTTGACTTTGGGCCAAAGCCGCGGATTTTTTGGACACGATCTTAATCGCGGCAGATTGACCAGTGACCGCATGTTTTGCCAACCGAACACGACCGGTAGACCCCTTTCCAAGAGTTCGTCCAAGCTGCCATGGTCCAATATGTGTTTTCCGTCGTGATCCACCAGACTTAGTGGAAGTAGTAGAGATCGCAGAGTTGCGTTTGGAGTCTGCGTGGTAGTCTATAACTGCAGATATGCGTTTATTTTCTGCAGATTTGGCTTGAAAGCCAGAGTCGTAAAACGCATCAATAAAGTCTGAAGTGTTCATTTGTTTATCCGAAGATAATGCGGCAGGATCATAGCGAAGTGGAGGTGCTGAGGTGCGGATGATATTGGCTCGGTTGGTAGCGTCGCGAAGGGGCTGCCGCATCGATTGGGAGCGTTTCCTACTCGCGTCCTTCTCCATAGGCAATATCCACAATAGGCATTAGAATACAAAGGCTTTCAGGTCTTTCTTTGGAGTGACTGTGGTTAGTCAACAAAGGGCATAAACAACAGGATCCTCAAATAGACTAAACATATCAAAGATGACAATGAATCCCGGTGACAAACGAAAAAGAGAATGGCAATCAAAAGCAATTCAAAAGTACGCCCTCTCAAAGTCGAGGGTCAGTAGCTCAATTACACAAAACTGGGTTGGGGTGAGAATCGAGTGAGGAAGATTCGACGCGATGCCACTACGCGGGGCAGAAGTAGGTAAACGATAAGAGTGGAAGATAAAGAGAAGATGAGAATGAACTAACTTCAAACAGCGCGTCTGACTACTTGGCAAAAGATCAGAGGAAAGTAAAACTTTCGAGGCTAGGACAGGTGACTTCGGTAAATATAAAGATTTAGGAACAAACAGAAAACCAGAGCTATGATTCGGGTTGCCATTTGAAATAAATGGCATCTCCGGATGACTATTCCAAAACAGGCAGACTTCTAGTCTTAGACCTCTTACTTTGGGCTGCGGTCGGCCGGGAGATATGGAAAGCTCCAGGAATCCTGAGTATCCCAAAGATAAAAGTGTGATTCAATATCCTCCATATTTTGGAGATACTGTCCAGATATTCTAACTTGACGGCCATTGAAAGGGCCGGCCTAGGAAGATGCAGGCAGCAGCATACGAAGTGGGGATATCCATTTGCTTTCCAAGCGTCATGCAATGGCCCTCTGAGCAAAAACGGCATGCCATGTTTAAGCTCTTGAGTCAGGTATCTAGGTTCCCAGTAGCAGTCCAAATTGTTGATAAAATGCTTCAAAACGTCATTGATTTATACGGTCATCTCTAATGCAGCATTCAAGCATTATCAAAAGCAATACGGAGTAGGTAGTGTTGATGGTTTGACGTTCAGTACTCCGTACATACAAAATCGAGAGGAAGAGAGCGCCAAGACAATGTTAACTTACATAAGTAACTGTTTCCCCTGGTGATGCCTAATGGCGTCATGTCACTCAGGTTATCTCGACTTCAAAGGAAAGTGCGGGTGGGCGGCTGTTGTTAGGGAGAAGGAGCGATTCGCTGAACACTTAAAAGGGACGTCGTCCATCACGTGCCGAAGCGGCGCTTATTTGGGCCAATCGGATGAGAGTCTAGTCAATAAAACACGCGGTATGTTCGCCTGATGCGTGTTGATAAGTCTTACCATATACGTAGGTGTCAAGTGGCTTGTCGACGACGGCCTATAAATTCACGCCTATGGTAAACCAATGGATCTAATCCAAAGAGCGCCAACTATGGTCACTATTTAGGAATACCTATTCCAATCGATGGTGGTCTCAAAGCTGACCAGGCCCCTTTCGATACTCAGCTGGTACCTTTACCAGTGATCCTCCCCAATCGTCACTGAATTGACGTCCTCGATGTGATCTCCAAACCATCTGCCTTCTCCATTGCCATCGGGTCCGATCATCACATCGTTACCGCTCATTTGCCTCTTTCTCATCTTCCCGGCTTCCTCGCCCTGGGTCTCAAATGTCCAGTCTTCCAAGCCGTAGCATCGTTTCCACTTCATCCCATCAGCGACGTCCTGGTACTCATACCAAAACTGCACCGCAATCTTGTCTTCTCGAAAGCAAAACAGCTCCTTGCGCAGTCGATAATTCGCTTCGCGCTGCCATTTTGCGATCAAAAAACCGTAGACTTCTTCTTTTCCTCGAAGAAAAGTAGACCGATTACGCCATATAGTAGAATCGGTATAGGCTTCAACCACCTGTGATGGATCTCTTCAAAATGAATCCATTGTGCTTCGTCAATTCTTGGTCCTAAAGGAAGTAGTGCACTCTGGTCTTAGTTGGGGAGGATGAAAAGGTGAGAAATACCGAGTATTCCACAGGTCTTGCGCAGCTTTGACTTTCCTTTTTGCAGTCTCTTCTGTAAATGGGGGCCCGATATCCGCTGTTTTCAGCCACTGATCTATAAGTTCCACGCCGTCGCCGTCGGCGCGCCTCGGGTCAGTCATCTTCCGCTTCACGCGGGAATATTGTGGGTGGTGTTTGAAGAATCGATATGGCCAGTTCTTGCCAACTTTCGGCACTGGTATCGCGGGATTCGAATGATTCCATTCGAGAATCGAATTCGCTGCATTCTCAATCACTTTTGGTGTAATTGAGGTTCCCGTCGCGACAATCTGGTCAATATATTGATATAGAAGCTGGAACTGGGACTCGTTTAGCTTTTTGCTTTTGAATCTTGCGTAGTCTTTTTTGGACGGCCGGCCTTGAAGACGCCGCCGAAAGCGCTGGAGGTCAATGTTGCGTTGCCGCGTGAATGCGGCGATGTTCACGTCTGCATTGGTGGCTTTTAGATCTCGATAAGCACGGACCGCGCTTTGAATCGCCTCCTCATCCTTGGGATCGGGAACGAAGGGTTCCATCTGTTTGTTGTGATGATAAAAAAGTGACTCGGTGGTCAATTTAATTTGGCTAGGAAGAGGTGTCGTTGAAGTGGAAAATGTCATTTTGTTGGGGAAAACTAACTAGTTGCAAACCTTGTCCAGGCTTGGCATTTAGGATCATCCCTTTGAAAAGGCACTGAGCCACAGTTGTCATACAGATCTACAGCAATGATGTACATACGGAGTAAGGAGAGGGAATATAGGTATTAAACTCATTACAACTGCTGAATCTGCAATAAATGGTTACTACCCTAGATGTTAGAAGTGCATGGTGTTTGTGTGCATGTGGGTTATTTCCTGTTTCGGCGGACTCTCGGATGAGTCATCCCCACATCTCATCCCACCAACAGCTTTTTCACTTTTGTGACTCAAAGAGACCGGAACGGTTAATGGAAGGCAGCAATAAGCATGTTGGCGCAGCGGAAGCGCGCCGGGCTCATAACCCGGAGGACCTTGGATCGAAACCAAGACATGCTATGATTTTTTTTTCCACAACAGAACTTTTCGACATTGCTTTTTCGAGCCTTGTGCTTCGCCTTTCATTTTCAATCATATGCCTTGTCGTAGTGGACCACACAGTGCTTTCCTTGAATGTTCCATTAATCCAGGAAGCCGTGATGCATGTCAAACGGTGCCGATATATCATAGCCGACTGTGGGGCCTTTTCAGCAAACTATTCTGCACCATACCCAAAACTTCTTCCGCAACTCCCCAGCTAAGCTCGTAACCGCGAGCTCCAGCTCCGTAGGCATGTACCACAGTTCGGCTGCCAGGACTTGTACCCGGTAACGTCTCAACTTCGAGTCGCATTCCTCCCTCTCGCGCTGGACGTCTTCCGACAATATCACAAATCACATCGAATTCGCCGTTCTCGTTCAGCGCGGCGGGATAGAGTTTGGCAGCATTTTCAAGTAATTCTTTCCGTACGCTTTCTTCAGGCATCGGTCTCCAGTCGTAAGGCTGCCTGGTTCCGCCGATTATGGTGCCTCCTTCGAGAGGACGAGGAATAAAGAGGCTCCAGCCATCATCGGCCTGCTTGGTTATTGTCTTGTCACAAGCGTTTCTTACTAGACATGTCTGACCTGATCGACAAAATTTTAGGAAACGTTCAAATAATCACCCTCGTTTTCATAGGTTCTGAGTTTACCTCGAATTATGAAGCTATGGGGATCTCCAAATCCCATTCCTGTACAATTTACCACCAGCGACACGTTCTCCCCTGGAGCCTCGAATGCCTCCGGTAATGACTTCAACTCCACCCTATTCACGGCACCACCACGGAGCTGATATCGCCGGAGTAGGTGGAAGAGATAAACCTCTGGATCGAGTGTATATGTCTCATACCTTGCTCCGAAGTCAACTCCAGCGGGTAGCTCGTCCGCATTCAATACCCGGAACCCTTCCAGCTGGGTATATTCAGGTACCAATGCCTTGTATGGCGATGCAGCTTCCCCAGAAACATAGTCAATGCCTTCCAAGAATTTTATTCCATATTCTGGGTGTTCTAATGCCAATGTCTTCATCCGGAGATATGTTTTCTCTGCGAGCGAGGCTTCATGTTTCAATTGAGGGGTGGTTGCGGGGACAGGCCGGTAATGGGCTCCAGCGACGGAGCTGGGATAAGATGGATGTCGGCCATCAGCTGGAAAATGAGATGCAAGGAGTAAAATTCGATATTCGGAAGACGGGATTGTTTCGAGCAGCGTGAGGGCAGTGGAAAGACCGAGAACTCCCGCGCTGCGTGTGCGTTAGCTGCCGAGCTCCATAGGGTTGAGATGAAGAAATCCTAGCAATTTGCGATCTCACCCAATCACGACTATTGTTTTCCTCGCTTGGCTAGCCATGGTGATGTTGATGGCACGCTCATCTCTCAGCGATGGATAAAGCTGGGTGATCGATGGTTATTCGAAAACTGACCAACGAGGACCCTCCACGGTTAGGTTGAACCGAGGTCGCTGATGCTGCCAAGTCACAGCGCTTAATCGGTACACGGTCACGATACATATTTGTATGTTTGTACTTGGAACAGAGTAAAATTTTGGATTGAATATTTGAAGAATATTGTAAAAGTTCCGGGAGAAAAAAAATAAAACAAAAAGATGTTGACAAGGGTGAGATTCGAACTCACGCCCCATTTCTGAGAACAGGACCTTAACCTGTCGCCTTAGACCGCTCGGCCACCTTGCCTATTGGATGAATAATGACGACAATTAGAAAACCTATAACTGAATAAACTTCTAAGGCATAACAAACATACAAAAGCGATTCCACAATCGACAAAGGGGTATCCATGCCCTTAGGAAAAGAAATTTGGCTGTCATACAAGATAAACTACCCCAGGGAAATACACCTATCAGGTATGTATTGAACCGCCATATATGAGGTTTTGAGACTTGTCTTCCGACACAACAGATTGACAATATGAATCTAGTGGTTTTTCGATACTACAACTGCCCCAATCTTATCGCCCTTACCATCTGGGTACGCCAGGCCTAGAACACACGATGAGCAACCGAAACCATATTGTATTCAAAGCACTAACTCACCAAGGGACGGGTGAACCAGCCACCCTGGCTTCATCATGTCTACTGTGCGTGCTTGAGTCCAACGATCTAATCTGTCCCAATTAACGCATTGGTGTGAGGTAGCGTGGGCAACTGGGATTCGAGACTCCTTTATCCATTCGAAGGTAATAAGCCCTATATCCCCATGACACATAGATGACCGCCGAAGGAAATCAATGCAATGTTCTGAGGAAGAAATTAGCCGGAAGAATTTTAACGTTAGCTTTGAGGGTTATTTGGTTACCGTTGTGTAGCCTATTCATCTCGAATTGCTCTGCTGACCCGTTTGGAAAATAGTGGTCGTAATACATGAACTGATGAATTCGTTTCAAGCAGTGAAGCTCGTGGTATACATTCAGGGTTCCGATGTATCCTGTGCCATCTGGAATTCTAACTCCCATATTCTCACGGCCTAGTCGTTTCATGTACTCAGGTTCCACCATAATATTCTCGGCTGAGATACTTTTGGTTAAACATTGATCCCGAGAAATTACCAGATTTACAAAGGAAACTCTCGTACCATTGAGCAAGTCATGCCAGGCTCTGTCCAACTCGGGGCTGGGCTTACCCGAGAACGCACCTCTCTCGTGGATCTTATCTTCGGCAGGGAACTCTTGGTTTTCCCATTGAAGAGCCTCAATAGCAGGCGCTATCAGACATGTTATCAGATCAAAGGGTCACGCCTATGCAATAACAAAAAGTGTCCGACTTACAAACAGGTAATCCATGCAGTCGGCACGATCGACTTTTATCTCTTAGAACTGTGATAAGGATTACTGCATAAATTATAGCGAGAATAAGGTGAGAAGTAATCAAAACACGTCTTGTTATCCATGGAAAACGTCCCCGCCGCCAGTCTGTCTTGTATTCGTCCTCCTCAAGCAGGCCATCCTCAGAACTCTTTTCCAAAGAGGCACGCCATTGCGAGGTGTCGGACCTTTTGGTTAAGTTGAAATGTTTAGCCCATTCTTTCGTCCATTTGAATCTCGTAAAACTACGAAAGTAGTTCATTGTACGGTTGAGGATATGAAATCTCCGTTTCTTTTTGTCAAATATCGCTAGACTTAGAAGCAAGAAGTGAGTAGAATGAGAAAGATGGTGCTTTTGTCATATGGATAACTGAAACATTCGGTAAAATCATGGTAAATGTGACCGTAGTCTGTGATAAAATGCAAGTTAATACTGCCCATGCATGGTCATTAGTTGGAGTTGTCCTGCCTAGGCTTGGCAATAAAATGACAAGCATGATGACATTGCAGCTCTAAGGCTCGTCAATAAGAGTTTTTAGTCTGGTCGTTCAAATTTTGAACTTTTTAATGCATAATTGAATTCTAGACAACTATTACTCTTGGTTCCTATGTGTTATCATCATGCTGGAACACATACCTTGCTAACGTTATCCAAATATAGATAGAATCATAAAATAACAGTTCTCGAAAATTCAGCTCCAATGCATAGTCATGTTTCGCCCAGGAAGCAAATTGCGAGCACTTCAAAGTAACAAAAACAATTCCTTTGTTGGAGCCCCGAGAGCCGGGAAAAGCGAGCCAGGGATTTGGATTAGATTTTATGTCGAGAACAAATTCGTGTCTTTTTTCATATACCTTTCGTTTTTGTATCTGATTTGTGCTTGGAGAGTGAAAAAACACTTTTGTCATAATGTTTATAGACTGGACGGCGTACTGTATTCTTCCTGCGGTAATAGCCAGGGCTTGGGCAAGACCACCGCTGTATGCGATAAAGGAAAGTCACCCAATACCTTCTTCATGGACATGCTTCGGGGCAGCACCACCAAATCAAATTCTGACTTTGCACGTCGGTTTACGTCAGAGCTGCTTGAATGAGCTGGAGCAACATCTTTCCGAAAGTAAGCAGACTCATAAAACGAGCAAGGGATAGGTATTCAACTTTGTCTATTGGCAGTTTCCGACCCTTCGCACCAACGTTATGGCCAGTTTCTCACTCGAGAACAAGTCGCAAAGGTCCTCCAGCCACCTCCCGAGGCTATTGACCGTGTATCGGAATGGTTGAGAAGCACAGGAATTGGAAATATTTCCGCGTACCCCTCTTCGACTGGAGATCATTTCGTCGTAACGTTGACCATTGCAGAGGCAGAAAAACTGCTACAAACCCGATATTATGAGTATAGGAATGGAGAGAAAACAGCACTTCGTACTCCGCAATGGTCTTTGCCGTCCGAACTTCACAATTTAATCGACGTTGTTCAGCCCACAACCTCATTCTTCCGAGTAGCCACTCGTTGGAGGCACCGGGCTACCAAACCCGAGACATCAAATATAACTTCCTTGAACCAAGTCGCAGTGGATGCCGAAGATGGAGCCGGACAAACAATCGATGTGAACAACATACCAGTGGGACTGAAGCCTCAAATGGCTTGCAATACTAGTGCGATAACACCACTATGTTTGCGCACTTTATATGGCACACTGTATTATAAAGTGCAACGCCCAGAAATGTCCAGAGTGGCACTTGTGAACTATCTTGGAGAGTTCAACAATCGCTCTGATATAGCACGGTTCCTTGAAATGTACCGCCCAGATGCCATTCAAGGCGCAAGCTCTTTTGAAGACGTGAGTATAGCTGGAGGTATCAATTGGCAAAATCCAGAAACACCAAGGCAAGTTGAAAGTGGCGATGGCCGTGAAGGAAATCTCGATGCACAGACAATACTCGGAATAGCACATCCGACACCATTGATGACATATACTGTCGGCCCGGTGAGACCTCCGTTCATTTCAACTCCCTTTTCCCCGCAAAACGCCAACGAGCCATATCTCGTGTGGTTAAATTGGATTCTTTCTCGGCAGGATTCCGAGCCTCCGAGCGTCATTTCAACATCATACGGAGACGCTGAGCAAACAGTCCCCCTCTCATATGCCCGGCGTGTGTGTTTAGGGTTCGCACAATTGGGAGCACGCGGTGTCTCCGTTATTATGGGATCTGGAGATCATGGAGTTGAAAAACATGGGAGCTGCTACTCAAACAACAGCAAAACGCTTCGATTTCAAGCCACTTTTCCTGAGTCGTGTCCTTGGGTCACTTCAGTGGGAGCCACTCGAGGTATCGAGCCAGAGACAGTGGCGGTGAATGACGACAATGGTTTCGTATCTGGGGGAGGGTTCAGCGAATACTTCCCCCGTCCAATACCAATCCAAGCAGACGCTTAGCGTTACTCGCTATTTGGCTCGTATTGGGAGTTTGCATTCGGGGAGGTTCAATCCTGAAGGCCGTGCGTACCCGGATGTAGCAGTCCAGGGTTGCCGCTATGTCATAATTTGGAATGGCAAAACAAAGCTGGTAGATGGTACTTCAGCTTCAACGCCGGCATTCGCCGCCATCATTGCACTCGTAAATGACGCACTAGTAGCCAGTGGAAGACCACGGATGGGGTTTTTGAACCCTTGGCTCTACCGGGAGGGATATAAAGCTTTTAGAGATATTTCAATCGGATCGAATAAGGGGTGTAACACCACCGGCTTTCCGGCAATAGATGGATGGGATCCAGCAAGCGGATGGGGGACGCCTTGGTTTCCAGAACTTAAAAGATTAGCATTAAAAAGAAAATTTAGGGAGAGTAGGCCATGGTATATAGGCAGCGTACAAGTAGACAATTTGGCTTAATCACGAAATCCATGCAGTGGACACAAACGATTTACCAGAGAATGGCATGGTCAACAGTAAACATGAAAGAAAGCGGGATCTGCCAACCCGACAGAACATACGGAGTAGTCAGCCTATGAACCTTATTAGGTAACGAGGGTTGTGACACTAGCGTCTTGGCAGGTCCTCCGACCCGTTTGTGCTCGGACTCTAAACCAACTTCATGCCTGATTCAATCTGATTCTCATGTTGTTTTTCGGACAGGTTTGACTGGAACGAAATCAAAACCTTTCTTATATGACCGAAATTATAAAACCTTTTTGCCTTTGGCCCTGAGCCTTGCCCCGTATTTCCAGAGAACGAAGGGAGCAGGCGCAGTTATCGCCATGAAGATAAATGCCACGATGCTGTTTCCCCATCCGTACCCCAACCGTTTGAAGAGAGCAGGGCCGAATATGGGGAAGCAAAAGGCGAAAATACTTCGCAGGAGCTGGCAGGCAGCGTTCGCTGACGCAACATGATCTTTAAATGCTTCCATGTTGTATTGTTGTTGGGCTTGGGTGCACATGATAGTTCCAAAGTTGAATATCATAACGCCGACATCAACTGCTGCCCAGTGCACTCTATGCTCAGCAAACCACCCATACATGAAAAGCCCAGCGGGTACTAGGATCAATCCCGGGATCATCAATGGAACACGGTACTCTGGAGCGGTGTGGCCACCGGACCGGGTTTTCAAGTAGTTCCACAAGAAATCCGTGAGGGGTCCACCCAACTGGCTACCAATCGTACCTCCAAGAACGATGGCGATATAATGCAGGCCACTAACCGAAACGGATTGGTGGTATCTGTCCGTCCATAGAAAGGCGAAACTAGAAAGAACCAAATACAGAGTCCCAAAACTGTATGCCATGAAGAGAGAAAGAACTTGTAAGATTGGTTGGGTTGCGAGCATCATCACAGGGCGGACTAAACTTCGCTTTAGTCTTTGAGTCAGGGGCAAGGAGTGGATATCCCACTGTGTCCGGTATGGTCTCCCTGTTATTTTCGATAGTTTCATTGCTTTTCGGTGAAGGAGAATCTGCTCGTAAGTTTCAGGCAGCAACCAAAAGCTTGCAATTACCAAAGTGGCATCGAAAATTGATAATACCCAGAATAGCCACCTCCAACCGATTGAATTGGTGATAACGCCGCCGAGAATTGGTCCTAACGCCGGACCAAGAAGGGGAACGAACGTTGCAATGGCAAAGGAATGGCCTCGTTCCTCTGCCCTCCAACAGTCACTTAGAACAGGGATACTAATCTGTCCGATGTTAGGAAAATAGGCATTCACTAGGCAGGCGATATTTACATACTGCAAATTCTGCACTTGCACCGACCCCTGATAAAATACGCCCAGCGAGCATCAAGCTTTGGTTCGTTGCTATACCACATAGAGTGTTCCAGAGGACATATGATGCTGAGA
This sequence comes from Nannizziopsis barbatae, assembly GCA_014964245.1. NCBI lineage: Eukaryota > Fungi > Ascomycota > Eurotiomycetes > Onygenales > Nannizziopsiaceae > Nannizziopsis > Nannizziopsis barbatae. The sequence goes on from JACVYH010000003.1 coordinate 4,127,816, forward strand.
AGATGATCCAAATGATTCGGCGCCCGTATACTTCGGATAACGGTGCTAGCAGCAAAGGCCCAAAGCCAAATGCCAGCACATAAATGGACAATATCATATTGCCGGTTTCAACAGTAGTATTAATGTCTTTGCTGATATCCTCCAAGGCTGGCGCGAGCATAGCACCACTCATTAAAGTTACTAAGCCGCCAAAAGAGGTGAGCAAAGTCACACTCCATTTCCAAAATTTTGACCAATTGAGTGGATTTTCGGGGTCATCCGGCCCTTCCCATGTTACCTAGGTCTCGATGAGCGTGTGAATGAAAAATTATTTCGACAAAAATGTCCACTTTCCAACCCAAGTAGGAGTACTTACGAGGAGGTCATTCGGTGTACTTGTGTCCGAGTCATCATTGATACTTTTTTCTTTAGGATCAGCTTTCCCAGTGATCTCGGCAGTGATTTCAGCCTTTCCTTCCATCTTTATGGTGTACCCGACGCATAAGTGTATACAGAACAAAAGGTCGAGACATGTCTACACTGGGGGCCTCCAGGACATATAACTAGGCCTCTTCTGTTTTTATGGAGGCAAGACTTCGGATATCCGGGATGCAAAAGTATCGAATTTAATTTCCGACCTAAACATGGGAATAAAATAAGCTGTGGTTAAGCCACCTCTACTTTCTTTGTTTGTTTTTGCGGGGTCAAGTCGGAGCTGATCACACTAATAGTTATTCAATAAGCGACCCTGCGATGATGATTCATTCGAGCAGTCTAGGTGTCATGAGATGGCAGGGCAACCCATCAACCCTGCTCCCAACTAAACATATTCCAAATCTCAATCACTTATCGTTCTAGATTTCTAAAGAACCCGTCCAACTTGCAGACGGGAAAGGAAAATTGGGCTGTTAATGTTGGTGTTAGCTGACACAGGCCCACTCTCCATTCAGAGGTATCCGCATGGCTGTTTGGTTACGGATACGAGGGCTCCAGAGCCTCTTTAGCAACAGCTCAACCCTTGCCGGTGATCAGTGAAAAGCATCGCGGTCATTTCCGGCTCCAAAAATTGGATGTGACTACGGGGTACCCGTACTTGATAATGATTTAGTAATATTTCCCTCACTTTTCCGGCCAATCGCAGGGCCGAAGGGTTTGTTGGATCACAATCCCGGATATCAGTTCTGCGATGATTGGTGAGGGGAATTTCAGGTCTTTGGGATCGGTACGGGATCGGGAATTGCTATTGGTCCCGCTCCCGGTCCCAGCGGCTGAGCCAAGTGATGGAACAGTACGGAGTAACTGCAGTTAATGGTTCCAGCCAGTTCGTTCTAAACAGAGAGACTTCCCCATAAAACCTTTTAGTTGCCTAAGATTAACCATGCAAAACGATCCCAGGAAGACCGATCAATTTATGCTTATTTCAAAAAAGTTGCCATTCCAAAACGTTATTCCTCTTTTGGTTACAAGACGTATGTATGTACATACTCCGAACGGAGTAGGTAAAGCAGTGATTTTTCATGACTGACAAGTAATTAGTCATAAAATAGCAGTGGAAATCATTAGAACATCAAGCAACTGTCTCAATTGTAGCATAGAGCATGGAGGAGTTGTCTGCCAAGTAGTCACATATGTATGTACATCCTGCCTTGAGAACGAATGATGATGTGGAATGTGTCGGAGACCTTCATTCCTGCAGTTCTTCGACGGAACCTTGCTATGAATTTGAGTAGGAAAACCTAAAAGCCCCTGCCAAGTCCGAGGAGAATAGTTTATATCACGTGAGATTATATCGGAGGTCACGTGATAGAAAACCAGCAACTCCGTTCTGTATGGAGGGATATTTCCTTCAACCAGTTTCTAGAACCCGCTCATCGGGCCGCCTGGTTAACTATTTACGACACCTCCACGAATGAAGAAAATTGAGATTTGGAGAACAGCCGAGTGAAGGTGAAGTAAATGGTGAAACAGAAAATTTCCAAAATCCTCATCCTTCATACCAAGGCTTACGTGACCTAAACTTCCAATCCAGAGCCAATTCCTTCAGAGCGGGAAACCACTAGGCGCACCGGTCAGCAATACAGTAACTAAACACGATTTCGCGAAACAATTACGTACTGGGGTCCCGAATCCTGTTGCTTGCGTCCCATCCTGCAAGCGCCGAAAAACCCGTGGTATTGCAACCACGATTAGACCCCCAGGTGATGTCAGTAAAGGCGCGATGGCCCTTTGAGTACAACCACGGATTCAGGAAGCCCAAACGTGGTCGTCCCTCAGCAATTAAAGCATCATTAACCAAGGCTATGATGGATGCCATGGTTGGAGCAGACGCGCTTGTGCCGTCCTGAAGATGCGCTGTGCCATTCCACATCACGGAAAAGTGATAACCCATCGCTGCAACATCTGGGATACCACGGCCCTTTGGGTTGTAAAACCCTGCGTGCTGATTTCCCAAGGAATTTAGATACCTATTCACCGCAGCTCGCTGGTAATATGGTTGTTCGAACAGTTCGCTGAAACCACCTCCACTCGAAAAACTCCCGCGGCCATCGAATCCGACTGTTTCTGGTTCTAGGAAGCGCGTAGCGCCGACACTGGTAACATATGGACAGCTAGCAGGAAATGATGGAGCAAACCTCATTTGTTTTTCGTCTTTCCTTGAAAAGCACTGTTCTGTTTTTCCTACGCCCCAATCACCACTAGCGACCAAGACGGACACTCCTCGCGCCGCCAACTTGGCAAACTCTTTGCAAACACGATGGGCGTATTCTGGGGGCACAGTCTTTTCATCCTCCGCGTAAGAAATTGACACAACATATGGCAGTTTCTCTTGAGCTAGAAGGTGCTCAAGCCAAGTCAAATACGGCTCGTTACAGTTCTCAATTACGCCTGGAATTGCCCGAAATGGTGGTTTTGAGCCGACATTGTATGCGGTGAGAGGGATAGGCCAACTCAATGCCAAGATGGTTTGCGCATCCAGTGCACCTTCAAATCCTTTATGCTTTTGGAGCTGCTCGGGGTTAAGCTGACTTTGCTGGTCTTCCCCTCCATCTACAATTTCGGTAATGAAGTTATAGGCTGCTTTTGCATCCGCTGCGGCTGTGTTGTAACGTTGCAAAAATCGATCTATATCGGATCTATTATTAATTTCACCCAGGAAGTTCACTAAGGCGATACTGTTTTGTTCAGGCATCCTCTGCGTGTAATTCCATGTCCCATAAAGGACGCTAAGGCAAAGAGGCGAGATGGCTAAACGGTTGCAAGCGTCCAATACTGTCGGTTGATCCGGCAGTTGATGAGCTGAAGGGACATCGATATGGCCACGGTTTAAGCGGTCTTCTATCACCAGCTCCTCGTATGTTGGCATACGATGTTGAACATCCCATTCCGGTGGTGGGAGTCCATCATATCGAGACTGCGCTTCCATGCTGGGAAATGCGTTTGACGGTTCGATCCAGTCAATATAATCAACTAACTCCGTAGGCAACGACCAGGAGAGACAACGGACAATAGTCGCACCATCTGTATGCTGGAACACCCCATAGTCCGTGTTGAGGAGCCTTCCGAGTGTCGCAAAAGACAAGGGCAGAGAAATCCAATCCCCGGAAACCGATCTATTAAAGTCCTGCCCCGGTGGGAGCTTCTCACGCAGCCAAGTGGTAACTGCATCTATTGAAATTGCTGACGGTCTTGACAGTCTATCAACTTCAACGGTAGAAAGATAGCGGCCATACCGTGCATGTGAAGGGTCGGAGACTAGAGATATATGAGACTCGGTATACATCATCCATAAAGATTAAGTATACATACCTTCTAGAAGGTGCCACTCTAACTCTTGGAATGACTGCTGTCGAAGGCCTATGCGGACAGTCACGAGTTGTTCGCTCGGTGCCGGCGCTACCCTTACCCAATTTCCAGGGCAACTAGTAGCACTCTTCACGGTGTAGTTTGCGACCAAAATGGGCGAACTACTGCCAAAGCCCAAAAGAAGAGCAATAAGGGGGGAGAAGAGTGGAGACATGGGAAGCAGTGTGAAGCAATATAGTCACTCGAATGACCAGCGCCGAACCACTAGACCTTTCAAACCCAAGTTCAACAATTTCGGGCATCTTCCTGGTTGTAATAGAGCTGAAGACCCATTCGAACGGTCGTTTCTCTGCGTTTCTTGGATAAATTTAGGCAATAACTGGGTCAGCAAGCTCCTAGAACAAAATGATCAGCCAATCTAGACACCCGTTGAAATTGACTGAGGTATTGATGACCGTGCAGAGTCATGCATGACAATGCATTAGAACCTTGCTCCAACGGACCCCCAACCCCTCAATTCTGGTCCAAGGAAAATCCGACAGAGCTGGAGAAAGATTTTAAGATATGCCTTAGGCTTCTGTTATTCACGCTTTTTCGGCGATTTAATCAGCTCTATGAACACATCCATATTTCAGTATGGCTCAACTTAGGACCTCCTTTGTAGGAGGCGTCCTGTTACTATTTTCGACCTTTATTTCTCACATGACGGCCGAGCCGATCCAATATTGTCGATATGGCTATAATTCCGGAGAAATAGATTTCTGTATGGGAATCACTACGCATTTAAATGGCTCTTCGAATGCGCATGATATATATCTGGTTATGACTATTACGAGAGATTCGGCTCTGGGATGGACCTCGATTGGTACGGGTTCAATGATGAGTGGATCGTTGATGTTCATTCTCTATGGTGATCCTCTTTCGGGCGAAGATCCGATCGTGAGCATAAGGACAGTTGATGGCCACCACCAGCCACGGTTATTATCACGATCCGATACGGGAAAAGCAGATCTTCGCGTGCTACAAACGACCCGATTCATAAGACTAGGCCTGCCTATGGTCGAAACAATCTCAAAGTCTTCACCGGGAAGGTGGCTTTGGTCTGTTATTCGTGTGCTATGTGGCCCGGAAGTCCAATTTCAGTCACATCGACTTCACAACCATGGATTTGGGCTTGGAACAAGAAGCAAGACTTTTCCGTTTTTTCTTTCGATGCACATCTTGACATGCACGCTCACCATGCAGGCAACGGCGGTTGGGGTAAATTTTACGTCGATATGGCTCGGTCTGTTGGGAATGGGGGTATGCCATCTTTACCACCAATACGGCCCGATGTTCAGTTTTTGGGTTCATCCGAGACCCCTGGTGGCGTTAATTTCCTATCGGAGCTCAAAGCAAATCCAATAACGTTCTCACATGGAATCATAATGAGTGTGACATTTTTACTGCTTTTTCCACTGGGAGTTGTGGTAATTCGATCTGGATGGAGTAAATCGTTCAGATACCACTGGGTCTTACAATGTGTTGCAACAAGCTTCGTATGGACTGGGCTAGTCCTCGGCCTTATCAGTCAACGCCGGATAAATACAGTGCACCAATGGGTGGGAATAGTTCTCGCGGTCCTCACTCTGGTTCAAGCTCTCTTTGGCTGGCGCCATCACATGGTTTTTCTCAAAATTCGACGACGACAATGGATATCTCATGCCCATATTTGGGTCGGCCGAACTTTTTTGCTGCTTGGGTGGACAAACATAATCACTGGAATGGTGCTATCTGGACATGGTATACCAGTGGTTGCTGTCATCGTAACTTGTATTTTGATAGACGCTGTGGCTTTGGGATATTGGATATGGTCTGCGGGCTGCAGACGAAGGCAAGACGGGTCAACAGAGAAACCTCCTAACAGGATAAAATTGAAACCCGAACACGAAGAATATCTTCCATTGGCATCCGAAGTGGATGATAGGCAAAGCCTGGATATTCCATTAGCACACCATGGTCCAGTCTAATCGTGTGGAGGGCAAACCCAAGCCAAAAAATTGAGCTTTTGGGTAAAGCAAATGTTGCCAAATTCATCAATATATCCAAAGCTTGACAGTATGAATGAATGTATCAAGGCAAAAGTCCTCAAACGTGCGCTCCACGGGGTGCCGGATGTAAACTGATCCGTTTCCATTTAAAACTTTATATAATTTCTTTCCCGCTGAACAATTGACTAACTATAAAGTAAATCTCAAGTATATCTGGCCAGATCATAGTATTTTATAAGACTCAACTTACAGGGGTTTCTTATTCAGATAAGACACTAAATGAAAAGTAGATAAAATTGGATGTACGGGGTAGATAAGAATTGAAAGGAGAAGACTTACAGAGTAGACCCTCCGTACGAAGTAACTAGTTGACTACACCCAGAGGTTTGCGGGCGAGACACCTGAACTTGTCATAGGCGATACGGAGTATCAGCTACCTACTCCGTACTCCGTACAGCATTCGTTCAATTTTATATGCTCTTCCCTGTACTCTGTAGTATGTTATAACTATTGGGATGGAGCTGAACGGTGCTTGTCCCAGTTCTCAGCACTCCTGTGAGTTGCTTCTCAAAAAGCTGGTAGCTTTTTGCCTTATGGACCCAATTTTCCAAGATTAGTTAAGAGTGTTCCAAGCATAACTTCATAAGTCACTATGCTGAAAGATCCTGATCAAGCTTCTATTGTTTGATCTTGGCATCGCCTCTTCTTGAATCCTTCATACCTCCGTCCAAATGAGTATCCTACCTATCATCCAAAGGATTCTCCCGCTCCAAATCTTGAAACTCTATTGCATTCCCAGAAATCAAATCCCTCTGCTTGCCAGAAGGTTTTAAGCCATGCTATCTTGCCGAAAGAATATCCGGAGAGCTAGTTAAGTAATAGGTGCCGGTCGAATACCGCACTGCTGGGGAGCCGGGACCATGAAAGGCGGTTCCAAAACGAGTTCACTAGCATTTCAGGCTGCCAGGTCTTTCTATGGAACCGCTAAAGCATAGAGCGGCTCTGAGCCTCTGACCAGGCTGCCCTCTAGCTCAAGGTTTACCACAATCATAGACGTTGCAGGTTTGATCCATGACCCACATGTGTGGACATGGGAAGAGGAGTGAAAGCCTTGGTGAATTCTTCTGGTCAACAATTATTTGTTGCATTTGTTCCTGACTTTAATTGGCATTTGATTTCCTGTATTTTTGTCGTCAGCTTTATGGGATGTCATTTTCCACAAAGAGCATACAGACTGGTGACTCACGTGGTAGCTAAGGCAATAGCATGAAGGCGTTTCCCGGTGTTTCTGTTTCTGGTTTCTTATCGAAATCCCCCCCCCCACCTCACACCCTCTCCTTTGTTCCTCTGCATTCACTATCCTTCTTTTCCTCAGAACGCGTTACCTTCGCGTCTCTACAGTCCTTTTCTGTCACTCATTTACTTCTCTATTGCAAGAGAAACTGATACTTTGTTTCCTGTTATATTGCACTGTTTCTGATCTGGAATAGATCTGTTATCTGGGTATAGACGCGTGGGCTCAGCCCCTTCTTTCCAGCTCAAATAACAGACAGTCCAGCTTGTCCAGATCACCCCAGGTTTGCCTAAGGTGGTGCTGATCATGGGACTTCTCCGGGTCCGTATGCTTCTTTCTGTTCTCATTGCAGCGGTCACCACGTATCTCTTTTGGCACGCCCATGCGTATCACAAGACTGTTGTTGTCAAAATCGAAAGCCCATTAAACAGGGTTACCACGGCCGATTCTTCAAATCCGTCCAGAGAGGCTTCAAACAGAATTCCCGACGAAATATGCCACACCGACAAGTCAATTGTCCCAGCGATAGGCATGGGAGAGTGGCTTATTCGCAAGAACTATACTCGCACCTATATACGCCCGAACTTCCACCCGGCAGACACTAAATTCAACTCAATTGAACCAATCCAGGGAAGAGTGTTGCCGCCATTTCGTCCTCTTGACCGCGGGTTCAAGGAACTCAACCAAACCGAAATATGGCCTTGCCCGCCGGTTGTCGACGTCAACGTTGCAGCTGATATTCCGATCAACAAAACAAGGGAGCTGCTTTTCGGCATTGCATCGACAGTCGAAAGAATTGATAGCGTCTTGCCGTCTTTGCTGTATTCATACGGCAGCACCAAAGCAACACTTCTTGTTCTCGTACCCGATAATAGGAATGATCTTGAAATTCAAGAAACCTACTTCCGCAACCGTGGATTGGATATCAAGATACGTCCTTCCCCGCTGGACTTCAACGCTCGTTACTTCAGCCTAGTCGAAGCGTTCCAAAAATTCATTGATGAAGAGCGGCCGCACACCAAATGGGTCAGCTTTGTGGACGACGACACCTTCTTTCTATCTCTGGGTAGAATCTCCGAAAAACTAGCCAAATTAGATGCATCGAAAAAATATTATATTGGCGGTGTGTCCGAAGCCAGCTGGCAAGTGAGCACCTTTGGGCACATGGCATTTGGAGGAGCCGGCGTATTCATGTCTAAAGGTCTCCTGGGGGCTCTTCAGCCCGTCTATTCAAAATGTCAAGGTGTTGGTGATCAGCATGGGGATCAAAAGCTGTTTCAGTGTATCGAAAAATATACCAGAACAAAACTTACCGCATGGGACTCTTTATATCAAATGGATTTACGTGGTTTTCCCGACGGAGTTTTTGAGTCCGGGAGAGAGATAAACTCATTGCACCACTGGAACACCTGGTTTAAAAAAGATGTCGCGAAAATGAGCACGGTTTCTGTCACCGCGGGCCGCCAATCGGTCCTTCGGCGCTGGCGTTTTGACGAAGGAGTAGGGCAAGACCTTAAGGGGTTGGAAATAAAAAGCTTCTGGGTATTGACCAACGGATACTCTCTAGTTCGATATGTCATAGATAGGGACTTGCCTTATAACGCCATTAACTTCGATCGCACCGAAAAGACGTGGGAGGAAGACTCGAGAGGGTATGAATCCAGACTTGGACCGTTGAGACCGATGAACCAACCCGGAATATCAAAGGATCGCTGGATGCTCTCGGACTCAACGGTCGTTGGGAACAATGTCCATCAGATATATACTCGGAAAGAGCTGGAAGGCCACAGTGTCATCGAACTTGTATGGCTTGGGGATCCGGGACGAGCTACAGCCGCATAGTCCTATTATACCTGAAGAAGTCAAACGCGTCTTCCAACTTTTCCAACGCTAGGTTCCTCGTCCAGGAGAAGCAGACTTGAAACCAATATTTCAACCCAGCACTTTGTTCGATTACTTTTCTTTGTCGATAGTTTTCTTTTTTCTTTCTTTATGGTGTGTTTTATATGAGCGGGAATTTCAAAAGGAGTTCTTAAAACGGATATGGGGCAAGGAATGGAAAACGGCGTTCAACCGGCTAACTAGAACGATATACACGGACAAACCGTTGCTAAGCACCATGGGCTCTCATGATCAAATGTTGTTTTATATTTCGAGGTCAAATGTTATGAAAAGTGCATTCCGTACTCTGTACTCTAATTCAAACGAGAGAAGGTATGATTTCATGTCTATCCATGATATCATATTAGAGGTAAAGACTGTGAAAAGGGGAAAAAAGGCTGAGCAAGGTACTGTACGCCGTACGGAGTCTGGAGTAAAGTGTTTGCACATCAGCATGATACGAAGTACCAGCTACCTCTAAACCTTGATTTAATAAGGGTTTTGGTCATGTGACTAGGTACCTGGTACTAAATGTCGTGCTAAGACCTTTAACAACTTAAGACCATTGGGAGCTGACTCCGGCCGATACGCTCACCAAGATTGAATGGGATTCTTCTTTAGAATAGAGCAACGGTATCCAGAAGCTGTTTACAATACTCTATAGCCAAGCACCAAGCGACTCAAATTTTTTCAATTCGAGCTTTACAAGAAGTTGCTCACTGTGAATTCTATCTTGTGCTAACCTGACTTTAGACTACCGAATTCAATGCCATCAACACATCCGCGCCCTCAAATCATTCTTATATCGTACTCCTTTCCCACAAAATCAAGCGCATTCTCAAACGGTGTATTTTGCGCGATTTTAGATGTCGTCCTCTCTCGCCGACTGGGCACTCCCGCGGCTCGCCAAACTCCTACCCCTCGATGACGAATCATTAAGACAAATAATCACATACACGGAGAGCCTTTCAAAGACGGAAAGTGCAGAACATCTGAAGAATCTGTTAGGTGACTCTGCAGCGTCACTGGAGTTTATTGCTGGGTTCAATACGAGGAGAAACGCCGTTGGCCAAGCTCAAGAGCAAGCGGACAAAGCAGCTGGAAAGGCTACGGAACCCCAGGCAGCGGGAAAAAATGGAAACCGCAGAGAGGTCAATACTGGGCCTGTAGGTGGCTCCAAGAAAAATCAGAAACAGAAAGCCCCACTACATGCTCCAACGCAAGTACGAAGGCCGGAGGGTTTTGGTGATGTGAGCGGTGGTTATGTGAAGGCACACTCAGGACAAGATTATATCCCCGGTGCACCGTCGTCATTTTCACAGACGAATCAACCTTCGTCTTCGGCGGATACATCACGAAACCAGTCGCCAGCAGGCAGGCGGTCCGGGAAATTACCGCCATCCGCGTCTGGACAGTTGATATCCGAATTTATGCCAAATGTCAAATCTAAAAAGGCGAAGATGTCTGGAAGCAATACCGCGCTGCTCCGTGAGAATGCCGCAGTATCAGGCTCAGGTTCAGGTTCAGCGAGCAGGTCATCTACCACAACGACTACCACAACGACGAGTAACATTGCCGATTTGACAGCGGCCATAGCTGCACTTGAAGTATCCACAAACCCGAAAGACCGCAAGGAAAGAAAATGTAACTGTAATGCCGACATTCACCCTCTTTTTGGACCCGCCCCGAACTGCATGTCTTGCGGAAAGATTATATGCGCACTCGAAGGCCTCCAGCCGTGCTCTTTCTGCGGAGCCGCACTACTCTCAGCTACTGAGATACAAGACATGATCCGGGAGCTACGCGCCGAGCGAGGCAATGAAAAGATGCGCGCGCATAATGAGAGTGTACAAGGAAGCTCGACACCCACTTTTGGCGGCGCGTCTGCCCAGAGTGAGAGCAAATTAGACGCTGCTAAGGCCCATCGAGATAAATTACTCGCGTTCCAGGCTCAAAACGCGCAGCGTACACGAATTGTGGATGAAGCTGCGGACTACGACATACCCACAAGCTCATCAACGCAGTGGATGACACCAGCACAGCGAGCATTGGCTCTGAAAAAGCAGCAGCGCTTAATGAGAGAAATGGAGGAGAAAAATCGACCGGAATGGGAGAGAAAGAGTATGGTCATGAGTCTGGATATTAAGTCAGGCAAGGTGGTGCGGACCTTTGAACGGGCAGAGGTTTCTACAACACCAGGAAAGGAGGAAGAGGACGAGGCCGACTTAGGTCATTCTGAAGATGCTGAATCATCAGGTGCTGCCTCCGCTGGGGCGTTTGCGCACAATCCTTTGCTCGGTGGCTCCGGGCTTGTTAGACCAGTTTGGAAACCGACCGGCGCAAGCCAGAATGATATACAGACACGACGGAGAGAGCAAAAACAAACATGGAGGCGGGTGCAGGACGATAATGAAGATAATGAGCAATGGATATTGGATGGTGGCTTGAAAGGTCATGAACGCGAAGATGATGTATTACAGTGTAATGTCGTTGTGACATAGCATCATTAATGAGCAATTCATAGAATTAGTGGGCTGGTAGTCTAATGCTGCCTGTATACTTACAAATTAAAGTACTATACACCCTTCACTATAACCCGTTCGGGATAAATTCAATTGCCCACATTCGCATCTTTCGCCAGCTTCTTCCTTCGCAATCTTTCCTGCCTATCGTCCTGAATTGCAGCAACCATATTATACAGAAATACCGATGCGAAGACGGCACCCACAATTCCTAGGAAAAACGCGACTATCACAATAGAGAAGATAACAAAGCCGTAAGTCGCATCTACGAACTGCTTATTGTTCTGTAGAGCCGGGACAGCTAATGCTACCTGCATGGCGGACAGAACAAGTGAGAAATACACAAAAACGACTAATATCCAGCCGAAGTTGCGTTGGAAGAAGACCTGATAGCGATTGTACCCATACAGATATCCGCGGATGAAGTGTGAGAAAAAGAATCTGACTCGGTAAATGGTGTTTATGCGGCTCAGACGAAGTTCTCCGAAGTGATATCGTTTGTTCACCGTGTCCAAAGCGTTCAAATTGATGTTTTTATACGCCTCGTTGACAAACGCTTTCCAGCCAGTCCAGTCCAAATTCGCCGGTACAATGCCCTTTTCTTGAGCAATCTTCATATCCACCGGGGAGCAGATGAGCCAGATATACGAGACTAATAGCCCTGAGGCGGATTCATGGAGCTCCTGAGATGCGCATAGATGCTCGGACCAAAAGTTGTGGTCAAGGATATATGTTGGAAGCGGTTTGACGAGAATGCGGCCCGAAAACTTGACTAGATGTAGATCGCACTGTTCTGTAGGGACGACTTCGTAACCCATCATCCGATAACGGTGTAGCGGACGAGCACTTTTGGGTCGACCAGCCATCCAGAGATGATCATGTATTCTGTTGAGCCGAGAAAGGTCCAGGTCGCGACAGAGGTAGGTATCCATGTCGGTTTCCGTTAGAAACACATCGTGGTTTTCTGTTCGTGAGATAGTCGGGAGGGAGTCTGAAGCATTGAAAACAGAACCAGCGTTAAGCATGGCAGCAGAGGAGAAAGGCGGCTTGAAATATTGTTGTTGCGGTTCAACAACAGCGATTGGCTTCGTCGAACTTGAGGAGCGAGGGATAGGATCCATGTTTGCTATAGTTCATGGACCTTTGAGACTCATCGATTGCTCTTGATACTGAGCTCCGATCACTGCTGTTAGAGGAATAAAATAACTGATAAGGGGTAGTTATGGCAGTCTTCGGTCTTGCTGGCGATCCAGAGGTTCTTATGCCTGTAAGGTCCTGGTCACCTGTGTTGCACCGATGACTGACGTGTTTTTAACTCCAGAGTTAGCTCTAGGCACCTGGTTCTCAGCCTCAGGAGCTATTTAGCTAGTTATGAGGTTTTAAAATTGTTGGTCATGATCAAGTCCTCATGACTCCCGAAGACTCCAATCCACACAGTCCGTATTGACTGTTTGTTGACTGATTTTTAGGGAGCTGACCAACCCTTGCGGCTCAGGTGATCGCCAGACTTTGAGCCCATTACGGAATTAGCTCTAATAAATTCTGCATAGTCCAGGAGGCTCTATCAAATGATTTTGTTTTCGAGGAGTACAGGAATTTTGTCAAAAGCCTTGTGATCGAGCCGAAACGAATATCGAAAAGAAGCCCGCTCGAATGCCACCAAAGTCTCTGAGATATCAAGACACCTTTCAACCACTATGGTGGTTTCATCGGAGCCTTCCGCTGGAGATCACTCCACTCCAGGGGTTCTATGGACTGCGGATTCCAGGATGGCCGCCGCCAGCCTCTCAGAGAGGTACCCGCAACCGTCAGCAATTCCTCCAGTTGCTAGCCCTTGACAGTCCTTATAAATACCTAGTCCTCAAGGTTGCTTTCTCATGCCTTTAAGGACTGGATTAGGGACTTTTAGCCGAGCAGTAGGGATAGTGAAGGGTTGCGAACACTCTTTATGAAACACCGCGTCCATACTTGAGCATCCGCTCAATGAAATGGTACTCTGTACCACAGGCCCAAAAATACATAGTGCGAAGGCGCAACCTTGTCTTTATAGGCTTTGGTCAGCCCTATATTCACTCTTTTCCCCGCAAATCGAAACCCCGCGTACTTGACGGCCACCGGCTAACCTACCAGTCTACGATGGTAATATCGATTTTCCGGAACATGCCTAGGGGCTTCAGATACACCAATTGTTGGTTCAACGCCGAGCAGCTAAGATTCAACTTGTGTTTCTCTTCTTGTTGTGCCAATCCGGTCAACAGGCGGATCGCCAGAAGCGCTACGTCACCGTGCTGGGCCCATAAATCACCAGTTAACTTACCGAATCCTTGAGCTCCCCAACAAGTGGAATCACGGATTTCCCTTATAATAAGCAGCTTCGGTTGCTGTGCCTCCTTGTTTCTATTCTCGTTCTCTTCCTTTCTTTAAAAACCTCACTATTTTATAACTATCGCTCGCTAAACATGGCGTCAAACGACTCTCCTGTTATCGCGGAGGCCAACCGTATTGCTGCGGAGTTCAAGTACAACACCGCCGATGTGAAAAGTGCAGTGAAAGAATTTCTGCTGGAGATGGAGCTGGGTTTGGACTTAAAAGAAAGATCAACTTTGAGCCAAATTCCATCGTATATTACCTCCCTACCTGATGGCAGTGAAAAGGTGTGATTCTCAAGACCACCGGAGTATTGGCATCCAATTGCTTGCTGCGAAACTTAGCAGCGGTGAATGGCTTGGCTGGCTATATGGGTGAATACTAACGACTGGCTCTTTTACGTTGTAGGGAGTATATCTCGCCGTAGACCTCGGCGGTACAAATCTTCGAGTCTGCTCTATCAATCTAAATGGCGACTCAACTTTCAATATGATCCAGCAAAAAACCGTGATACCGCAGAATTTGATGATAGCCAAAACCGCAGCCGAACTTTTTGGCTTTATCGCTGAGCAGATCGAACGATTCCTAAAAGAACACCACGAAGAAAGATATTCGTTCCATCAGGATAAATCAGCATCTGGTCAGACGAATACCAGCAAAGAGCACATCCTCGATCTAGGTTTCACGTTTAGCTTTCCGGTACTCCAGACCGCCATAAACAAAGGTACTCTATATCGCTGGACCAAGGGTTTCGATATTGCGGAGGCGGTGGGCATGGATGTCTGCGAACTGCTGCAGAAGGCAATCGACAAACGCAATCTACCCGTACGGGTTGCAGCTCTAATCAACGACACCGTGGGAACACTGATGGCTCGTTCATATTGCTGCCGGGGCAATGTAAAGACGCTGATAGGTGCCATTTTTGGGACCGGCTCCAATGGCGCTTATGTAGAGAAATTGGATCGAATAAAGAAGTTGGACCAGGGCAGCGGGAATGACTTTGACAGAACAACCGGAGAAATGGTGATAAACACGGAATGGGGCAGTTTTGACAACGGACTTAACGTTATCCCGTATACGCCGTCCGACAAAAATCTCGACGAGTCGAGTTTCAACCCTGGTGTTCAATTATTCGAAAAACGCGTGTCTGGTATGTTTCTCGGGGAAATACTTCGTCACACTCTCCTCCATATGCTACGAAATCCCGACGTCCGCTTGTTCGGTGAACCAGCCGTGGTTCCAACGCACTCAGTTATATATGATCTCTGGGGCATAGATACTAAGTTCCTTTCCGCGGTCGAAGCTGACACAACCCCTGATTTCCAAGGTGTGAAGAAGGAGCTTAAGTCCGAATTCGGCATTGAAAATGTGAGCTTAGATGATTGCAAAGCGATTAAGATCCTGACGCATGCTATCGGGAAACGCTCGGCACGACTGGCCGCTGTACCCCTAGCTGCTATCATTATATCAAGTGGACGTCTTGCTACAGATGAAAGCATTGACATTGGCGTAGACGGGAGTTTGGCGGAATTCTACCCGGGGTATGAGAAATATATTCGGGAGACTTGGCGCGAGATCCCCGAGATTGGTGAAGCGGGTGAGAAGAGGATCCAGATGGGCATAGCAAAGGATGGAAGCGGTGTGGGAGCAGCTCTGGGGGCCCTGGTAGCCAGAGAAGCTGAAAAGCGGAAGAACACTCTGTAAGGTGACATCTTTCGAAAGTATAATCTTTTGAAATCCTTGCCAGTTTGGATAGTCTAGACTACCATATGTTGCTAATCATGCTCAAATTTGGGTCCTATTTTGTCCTTGGCCTGCGCTCCTTTTGAATATTCGTACGGAGTAGAGCCGGCGCCTCACGATTCCAGTGGCGTGGTGGCTTAACTCCGGGAAGAATCCACAGTGAAAACGACCGAACGGCGTTTGCTCTCGAATCGTTGGGCGAAATCGGCATCATCGAAAGTTCGAGACGCGAACGATCCGCGTCTCAGCTGTGGAGCTTCTCAACCTTCAAAGGTACCTGGTTATTAAGCAAAAAACACGTCAACGCTGGGACGATATCCCACCTCCAGACCTTATATTCTCGCGCACCCCGCCCTCCTTCAGCATGAATACTCCCAGGCTCTCATCTCTATTTGCTCTCTCCCGCCGTCCTTTAACTTCAATTCGTCCTGTTGGGCACTCGGTCAGCTCTCGATATATCTCTACTCCCGTTTTCGCGCAGAACAAATTGCCCCGCAGTTACCCGCTTAAGACCAGATATTCCCGCTACTACGCTACAATGGCCCCTCTTAAGGCTGGAGATAGCTTCCCTTCCGGCGTCACCTTCTCGTAAGTCCTGCGAGCTTATAGTATCCTAATTCCCTTCACCACATTGATCTCGAACGTTTGGCCACCTGGAATTGACGTGAGTGCTAACGATGGTTGAAGCTACATCCCTTGGACCGAAGAGAAGAGCACCGTCCAAGCCTGCGGAATTCCTCAGAACTACAATGCCTCTCAGGATTGGGCCGACAAGAAAGTCGTGATTTTCTCCCTCCCTGGTACGTATCCCAATTCTATGATGTACTTTAATTCGGCACCTGACTGATGTTTTTACAACTTGCCAATGATCAGGTGCCTTTACTCCTACTTGCTCCTCCACCCATCTTCCCGACTTTATTAAGAAGCTCCCCGAGTTGAAAGCTAAGGGAGTTGATGTTATTGGTTGCATTGCCTATAACGATGCATTCGTTATGAGCGCTTGGGGCAAAGCCAATGGTGTCAAAGAGGAAATTGTGAGAAGCCCCATCAGCATATATTCTATACTTTTGATGGCCGGAACAATTTTTGCTGATAATCATGTAACTCGCAGGTTTTCCTCAGTGACTACGAGGCTAAATTCTCCAAGGACCACGCTTGGACCCTCGGCGAACGAACTGGCAGATATGCCATGATCATTGATCACGGCAAGGTCACATATGCCGAAAACGAACCTGGACGCGACGTCACCGTATGTTCATACGTGTCCGAATAACAACTTTGCAATAAATGTTAACATGATGATAGGTATCCGGCGTCGACGCTGTCCTCACCAAATTGTAAATGAATTAAGAATAGAGGTCGGGAGGCAATACTCGTGTTGTTATCACTAGAAGTCGTGGGCATTGAGAAAATTGCAGTACTAGAGGTGGCAGTCTTTTAAGATACAAAGTCGAGAATTAGAAAACACGGACGAATATTAGAGCTATTAGAGGAGCCTGTGCCATGTGTCTCTGGGTCTGTAGGTCAACGGCCTTTTGGCTATTAGATGTGGTTATAAATAATAAGTATTGTTGAAATGAAAAACATGGATATGATCCAGCCGGAAGGTAGGGAGGTTCGCCCCCAAAGCCATTGCCCGATAAGAAGTACCGAGTACTTGAGTGAAGCTCCAATATGGGCGCTATCAATTATATAATCAAGTACTGTGTACCTTAGGTTGTGCAATAACATTTTAAACTAGCAGATTACTGCAAATTAGCTAATCCATGATTTGGAAGGTGGACTTCGGAGCTAGGCTGTAGTTATCAAACTACGGAAATTGAACAGACGTGCAAAGAAACATAAGACCTTATGCCCATCACGCCAATCAGCTCCACATTTATTCAACTGCAGTTTGACTCGAAATCGAAACCTTTACAAATCTACAGCGCGGCACAATTTCCTCCCTCGACCAATACTTTAGCCCACCCTCAGAGCAATGCCCCCCCCGGGCCCTATTCCTAAGAAAGAGAAAGGAGGAACAGAGCTTCCGGCCAGGCCACAAAAACGCAAAAGCGGGCCCTCCAATCCCGCGAAGCAGTTTCATAAACGGGCCAAGATCTTCGATGCGCGTACGCTCGCCGTGCAAAGCTCCGAAGCTGCCCTCTCCAGGACAGGAGAGCTAGATGTTTCCGCCTTTGTCGCGGCAAGGGAATATGAGATTCGATCTTTAGAAGCAGGAATACGGAGCGCTGCTAATGCATTGGCGAGCCGCGCTTTTCAAAAAGTTCCTCGGAGCTTGCGGAGAAGGACGGCGAGTCATAATGTTAAAAGGGTACCACGGAGATTGAGGGCGCGGGCGAAGAGAGAGGTATGCTCCCACTCTTTGCAATCCGGAGATTTGTCATGGAGAATCTGTGCTAAGGACCGTTGTGTCATAGATGATCGAGGACAATACACCTACAGTCACCGCTCGTCGACGGAAACCAACAGTACAATTACGACTTCGATTAGAAGCTGCTAGGCGTCTACAAAACTTCAACGTTCGCACGAAAGCAAAACGGGTGGCAAAACAAGCTGCGGAACGCAAATCTGCTCTTGATACAGGCGCAGAACATATCACAAATATAGCGCCCCGTATACCGAAAATCAAAAAAGACAAGCTTTCACATCCGGCAAAGGCAGTGTCAAAGTATAGTAAACGTCAGGTCAAGAAAACATGGCTGCCAACACATATATACCATGCCAAACGAGCGCATATGACCGAACCCAAAGCTCCTTTATGGCGTTTTGCTATCCCTTTGACGCCAACGGAGAAATCGTATAGGCCTACACACCGTGCGAATGGAACAAGAGGAGCAATCGCATGGGATATGAGCTATATATCTACGATCGGGCTGGAGGGAGTAGCGGCAAGTATCGAAGGGTTATTAAAGGTCATGGGTGTGGAAGGAGAGGCAGCTTGGGGGAACAGGGGTAAAAAATGGAGGGCTGGAACAAGAAGTCTAGAGGCGTGGTTATTCGAGAGAGGTGGCGAAAGACTACCCATTGCACCTGTTACATTGATTTGGTGTGCACGGGAAATCCCAGAGGATGTTGAGATGTCGGGAACTAGTGGCCCCTTGATGCCCAAGAAGGTACCAAAACAAAGGCTGTTTCTTCGTGTGCACCCGTCCGCGTTTTTGCAACTTTGGGAAGAGCTTCTCAAAGTGGCGAAGATACAACGACCCGCAGTGATGCTTGAGGATCTTCGGTTTGAGATTGGGAGCATAGAAGTTTCTGGCCTAGGGTCAACGGAGGCATTGCTATCGGCACTCAAGCCTATCAAAAAATCGGGCAAGGCTAAAAAACAGCAAGGAGAGCCTGAAGAAGTTTGGCGGTCCCTAGCCGGTCTAACTAATCCTGCTTCACTACCCCAAAATGCACTTTTGGCCTTCAATATCTCGGACCCGCGTCTACGGTACCCTCCACGGCCCATTAAACTACCCAATTCTGATAGCAGTCAAAACGATATGTCTATTCTTCTCTCAACATGGCCTCCGGATGCTACGCAGTCTCAGCCTGCGCTGTTTTCTCGAAAAGCTCGCCTCACAGCCTCACGACTTCTCCCTAGTCAGAAAGCAATCAACAAGCGGAAGTCTCTTGCACCTCCAGGTGAATACCCGTCTGCTAAAGAAACAGATTCGCATATTCCGATCATTGTCGTTGCAACACGGCCAGGTGGCTCGTCGAAGTGTTCTAACTCTCAGGGACGCTGGACGGTTTTACTACCGTGGAAGTGCGTGGTCCCGGTTTGGCATTCGATATTGTTTTACCCACTTTCTTCGGGTGGTAATCCACGATTTGGCGGACTTTACGAACACCAGCAACTCACCTTTGAATCGTCAGAAGCCTGGTTCCCCGGCGATTTTCCTGCGACGCGGGCCGGATGGGACTGGGAGATTCGACAGAGAATTTTGCAGAAGGATCTTTGGCAGAGGAAGCCTAAAGGAAAAAGGATCGAATTTGATAGTGTCGATCTTGGAAACGGAAAACGGGGCGAGATCGGGTATGGCTGGGCTTGCGATTGGGAAACACTTGTTGGAGGTAAAACGCTGGAGACTGGCGAAGTTACCGATATAGAAAAAGCTCCTAAGAAGGTCGACTCGAATACAACACCGGATAAGCCTGAGGCCGCTGAGTCTAAGGAGTACTTTTTATTCGAAACTACTCAACGTCCTCCGTTCAATATACACCACCTTTCGCCCTCTATTGCCTTATCTATCCTTCAGAAGAAAGTAAAGTCCGAGACTATTTCTCACGCATTACAATCTCTTATTGAAAAACCTGCGCTTGCGACTGTGAAGCTTAGTCTTTTCAACCGCGGAACTCCAACTCCACGCGCTCGAATTTATCGACTTCCCACAACAGACCCTGCACTGCGGATGAAATGGCTGTCTCGCCTGCATGAACCCTCTCCATCAAAGTCTGCAGATAAACAGTCTAAGCCAGGGCCTCGACGGACTGGGGTATTTCCACTAAACTCCAATTCTCCATCGGCTCACCTACCACTTCCCGATGAGGTTGATTTGATTGGTTTTGTGACCACTGGTAACTACAATCTTAGTGCGGGCAAAGGGACGGGGGTTGGCGCCATTTTGGTTCAAAAAATCGAAGCCTATAAGCCATCGTCGATATCTGTCGATGACGAGACACATGAAAAACTCAAGCTGTCTACGAAAAATATGCCCAAAGAGAAAGTGTCCCGAACGTGTATTGTGAGAGCTCCCGGGGAGAATGTTGGGCGACTTGGATGGTGGGAAATATAAGACCGCTAATTGCGCAATCTATTACTTTGATTTCGCGACATCGTCACCTCTTTGTCCATATATACCTGCATCCGGAGTCGAAGTACAAAATAATGGATCTTGATTCCATATATGCTATAAGTTTGCCTTTTGTTAGATAATACAAGCTGGTGAGCATCCCGGAGCTCTATAGGTATGCTATTTATCAATCATCAACCAACAATTTTTTTCACCCAATCCTTCTCCAGTCTTGCAACCTCTCTTTTAAATGTATCTACCTCTTCCCAGCAATTTAACGGCTTCTTTTCATTCCCCCGCAAACACTTCACAACATCATCTCTTGCTTTTTGGACGGCGGGATCAGCCTCCTTAACCGTTCGTCTCGTGGCAAGCTTTTCACGCAGCGCTTGGATCTCCTCGGACACCTGTTGGCTGCTTAGGTCTCGTTTGGTGGAATCTTGGTCTTGTAGTGAAGCGCTAGTATTCGTAGAACCGGCTAGCGGTACGCGAGGTGCATCGAGAGATGTCAATGAAGAAACATTTGCTATAGAGGACAAGGGCTCGGCTAGACGTTGTTCTAGATCCGCAAGCGTCTGGGTTTCGCGGGCTTGAATGCGCTTTAGCTCCTCAGCTACTCGGTTCTGGATATGGAGTTCTATGGTTTGGGCACGAGAAGAATCGGTCTGACGGTCTTAAGTTAGCATAGGCTGGGACCGAGGGATTTTGTCGCATCGTAATAGAACGAACGATATACCTCTGAGCTCGATTGGAGGGACTCGACGAGATTCTGGGAAAATTGAACCGGAGTTTCACTACAAATTAATTTGTGTCAGTCTTTAAGTCTCTCGCAGAAGTAAAAGAAAAGAAAAAGGAGCGGGCTTTGCAATTGCGCAAAAAATTCAAATCATACCTTCTGAACACATGTCTCGAGCTTCCGCTGGCTTCAGCGGGTTTCGAGGGTCCTGCTCCCATGGCTGTTTATACCAAAAGACCTAGCCTGACCAAGGAAATACGGGTTCGGCAATGAAGAGATGAGTTGTCTTTCAATTGAGCTCTGCCCGGGCGGATGAGGAGGTGAGCTTCGGGTCGGAGACACAATGGTATAATGGCCAAATGCTATTAGCAATTACCTAGCATCTAAGCAATCGTTGCCAGAGCGGGATACTCCAAAGATCACCGCGGTCGGAATCTGCACAGGTCGAGGCCGGGATGGGCTTGTCCAAATCAGGCTTAGCGTCATTCATCGAGCTGGCGTCACAGGCATACTCTACAGTTACCTATGTTGAAGGGTCATGGTGAGATGATAAAACACCTGGGCTTGATTAAACTGTCTTTTGGCTTCAAAGTATTAGGGTCGTGGTTCGAATACATCGAATAGTCGATAAACAACGGATGAAGCACGAGAAAAAGCCAACATCCGATCGCTTTGTCGGCGGCACTACGATTGAAAGTGTGATTTTATGAATTTTTTGTATTTTGATACTCATATACGACTCATAAATCTTCATCTTCAGTTGCTTCACGATCTTCAAAAACAAGAAATTCATGCTCATCTGCGCTATCACCCATGATTTTCCTCCAAGCATCCTGAACTTGGTCGAGAATCGAGTCATTGAATTCCAGATCTAGGCAAGGCGGTGGAAACAGCAGAATCTGGGAAGAGGTCGCCGGTCCAATATTTGCCGGATTTTCCTGGCCCAGCCAACCTAGCTGAGTAAAATCCATTTTCCAGAGTATTTGTGATCCCGGTTGAGCTGAGTGTAAGAGCCGATCCACAGCCGAATGGATACGCGAATGGCCGGATGTTCCTAATACACTCCCATATATAACGCCTATTTTTTGAATGTTAGATATATCTTCAAAGAAATGTAACACGAGAGAAAATTTCTTATTCGAGATCATCAGAGTAATAATTGTCATCAAGGGTATTGCAGACAATGTAGATAAGTTTGTAAAAAAGAGTCATCATTGAAAAGGGTAAGATAAACGTAAGGGAATCGGGAGGCTTACATTGGCCGGAAGGGCATTCACCCGTGTCACTAGAATGTAGTACTAGGTACAGTGGCGGCTCTTCGATTTGTTCTTTATTGGTATTTTCATTCCCTGGGGAAAAAACGACGGTAGCGGCCGCTACTGGTCCATCCTCCGATGTAGGAGGGAAAAAGTTTTCTAAAGACGACAACACAATCATCATAGAACGAGAAACCTTCACTAGATTTGAATGCTGGGGTATTTTTAGAGATGTGGGAAAGTCCCACGAGCTGCCCGCAAGATAGTTTGTGCGAACCACTTCGCCACTCTCAAGGCATATACTCAGCAGTTTGCTGTGCTCAGATGAAGGGGAATTATTCACAGACCGTATTTTCTTACCAAGAGCATATACACCTCCTCCCACGGCGCATACTCGACAGGCAACCTGAGCGATTTCTGAACCACCACCCCATTTAGCGATAACGGACGAAAATCCCTGTCCAAAGATGCCGATGGACTGTATATGCCTCTTAATTTTAGGCAGGGCATAACTAGCCATAGTATGAGGAGAGGGATGTGGTGATAGGCATAGGGAAAATAATGGGTCAATAAGTTCTTGAGAGATTTGAAACTTTTGACGTAAAAAATCTGAAAATGGTATATCCAGATTTTCTTCAGGCTGCTCTCCATGATCGGACTGATTTAAATATTTTAAGAATTTGATGAGAGAACGTTTGGATTTCATGGATAAAGAGTCATCAGCGAAAATATCTTCGCGAGTACTCGGAACACGTTGCATGGAGCATGGCAACTGGGATTCTGCTGATTCCATAGCATCTGAGGCACCTCGAAATATCCACCAGTTACCTATCGCTTGGAATTCAAGCTGGCGGTAAACCCTTGACGAAACTAGGCTAGGAAGAAGCTTAGACCGGTTATAGACGAGCTGGGGCGAGAGAGATAGTGTATATGCCCTTGAGAAAGAAAGCTTTTCACTGTGGTTTTCCCCTGCCGATGGAGATCGCCATATTGATGCTGACTCAAATGGGAAAACAGTAGGCTCTGAATTAGTATTGACCTGATTAGCGAAAGAGGTAGTCCATCCTGAACGGCCGTAAAAACGCCTGCTATGCCTCACCCTTATTGACACTATTGACCCAGTCCTCTGCTTCTTGTAAGCTGAAGGCGGCTTCAGGTCCCCCGTAGAACTCGTGTTGGTCGATATGGAGTACTCTTTTACCGGACCTTGACAGCGCCCTAGAAAAGCAAGTTGTGAGCAACGCGCATTGCATATATCAGAGTGAAGACGTACAATGCAAGCAGTGACTGGGTCACACCAGTGCCAGAAATTAAGACATCCCACGTCGTATCATTTAGAGAGTTCATGCCAGGCATTGCCATTTCTTCGAAATGGAAGTATAAATGCGTTGCGTATATAAGTACCTGGGGTAACAAAATGAGCCAGTCTATAGCATAGCGAGGCCGAC
The DNA here is from genome assembly GCA_014964245.1 of Nannizziopsis barbatae. Taxonomy (NCBI): domain Eukaryota; kingdom Fungi; phylum Ascomycota; class Eurotiomycetes; order Onygenales; family Nannizziopsiaceae; genus Nannizziopsis; species Nannizziopsis barbatae. Next base: position 4,151,660 of record JACVYH010000003.1, read on the forward strand.
GTATTTCCAGGAAGTGAATACGGAGCAGAGGCCTCACAATAAAAAGTTGTTTAGATGATTAAAGATGAAGCTCACTCGACGACATCGAAGTTTGAAAGGAAACGGAAAAATTTGGGTAGGAGCTAGCCCTATTCTTTCTTAGCGTATACTTGGCGCAGCTCGGAACCACTAGCCTTATACAGTAAGACCAAACTCTAACTGCTTCCTGTATTAAATTTCTCCCTCACGGGTTTTCTCTTTTCTTCTATCATTCCACTCAAAGCGCTCAGCGTAGACAAACTGCTCACTTTTCTTTCTAGCTACCTTGTCTGAATTAAAGGATGGACCCTTCATTGGGACTGTCTATACGAGTGGAAGATCGGTTCATTTCACCCTGTATCTGCCGCTCAAGATGGAGATATCTGATCGATGCGGTTCGTTTTGTGGTGATACATTGCTTAAAATCTACTCCGTACCAGAGAGTGTAATAAATGAGCTTAATATTGTAGTCTTTACATCTAAACATGATCACAACGACGGCGTATTCTAGAACCTCGTTCCTGTTTGCAATTGTTCCTCGAAATCGCGTCAAGATATCTATGCTTTCCGCAAAGTAGTTCAGTGAGACCCGCAGCATGCTAAGGGACACCGTGCCCTGCAATCATGAGCTTCGCTGCCGGGAAAGCATGTTACAGGGCTATCGCGGGTTCGTGGCCCATGGGTAGACTTGTATAATATGCTTTTGTTAAGAAAGATTTTGTCGCTCAGCGAATCAACGTCTTCAAGGGTGTCATTCACCAGCACCTTCCTCCACGACTCTAGCCTTTACGATCTTGACCAGATCTGTTGGTCTGTCATCTCCATCTGTTTTGACGAGGCCCATTCTTTGGACCACCCGCATGCCACTCTTGACTCGTCCGAATATTGTGTGCTTCCCATCTAACCAGGGTGTCGGTGCCAATGTGATAAAGAATTGGCTGCCGTTCGTATTAGGTCCACTGTTGGCCATACTTAAGACGCCAGCGCCTGTGTGTTTCAAGGAGGGATGGATCTCGTCTTCAAATTTCTCGCCGTATATCGAGCTTCCTCCCCGACCTGTGCCAGTAGGATCTCCCGTCTGGACCATAAAGTTGGGAATGATTCGGTGTACGATGACATTGTCATAATAACCTCGTTGGGCGAGGGTAGAAAAGTTTTTGCATGTCTATAGAATTCGAAAGCATTAGTCAATTAGTGGGCATCCCGTGAAACCATCACAGACAGCAACCTACCTTTGGCGCGTGAGTGTTGTATAGCTCGACGGTGATAGAGCCCTGGCCAGGATCAGTCTGCACGTAGTTTTAATAAGGAAATTTGACTGCAGAGCATACCATCGTAGTATCTATAACTACATCCGTCGCCATGTCGAATAGTGGTGCTAAAGCCGAAGCTCAGGGGTGTAACTATGATGGACCTTTGTCAAAATCAAATCAAAAGATGATGTCAAGAAATCCACCAGAACTTTGAAACTGAGCTTATTCTGCGAGCGTTCACGATCATATATTCACGCACATCTCAAGATATCACTCAATTGAGAAAACCAGAATCTCTGCCCCTCGAAGCGCCTTTTTTACCCATTCGACCCTTCCTGGAATCAGCTCTTTCGGTCAATGCGGTACAGATTGGAATTTATTGGCCGCGCTCGAGATGCCAACACCTACCTCCTTCTTCGAGGGGTTTAACGACTTTCTCGCCAGTATCGAAGTTGCTAAACCCCTTGTGCCAACCTATATTCATCTACTAGGATCTGCCCTCTTTTGTATATATGTCGGCTCTCATGCTTCCCTATCTAGGCCTTCATCCGCAGCCAAACCGCCAAAACGCGGTGAGGATGAAGACGAGGAAGATACAGACGAGGAAGAAGGGATTATTCAAAAGATGGAGGGCCTGAATCCATCAGATGCGATTATGCTCCCAATCGTATCTGGTCTGACTCTGGGTGGTTTATACCTTCTGCTCAAGCATTTCGACCCGGCAGTCTTGAACAAAGTGCTCAATTGGTACTTTTCACATGCAGGCTTCATGTTCGCGGCTGCATTTCTCAGGGATGGACTGGCAGTATTGAAGTCGTTCGTGTTTCCCGAGCACTACTCTTCGTCCGGCTCTGTGTGGAAAGCAGACAAGGAAAAATGTATTTTCATTGAAGTTGCAAGGGAAAAGGGCTCCCTACAGAAACCTCGAACTAGAGGCTCTCCGCTTCCTGGGTTTCTTGGAGGAATTTGTCTACCGGGCCGCGTTTCCTCATCGCTCTGGACCGTACGTGCGTTTATTTACAAGAAGGCAACACTCCGCGCCCATGTTCGCTCCATTCTCAATATCAAGATTCGATTTACCGCCCTCGATGCCATGAGCATTGCTGTGGCCCTTTGCGTCTCGGGATACGCCGCCTTTGTAGCGAGGCCATGGTGGTTGATCAATTTCCTAGGGTTTGGGTTCTCCTACGGCGCCCTGCAACTTCTTTCGCCGACTACATTTGCTGCCGCAAGTTTGATCCTCGGCTCGCTTTTCTTTTACGATATCTACTTTGTGTTCTATACGCCGATGATGGTGACCGTTGCCAAAAAGATTGACTTACCTATCAAACTTCTATTCCCAAGGCCGCCTACTTTGGATGAAGATCCAAGCTTGACTGCGCTGGCAATGCTCGGCTTAGGGGATATTGTAGTTCCAGGCACCATGATCGGCCTGGCTCTGCGTTTCGACCTTTACCTCCATTACCTACGAATCGGCTCTACTACTCACAGGAGTAAGAATGATACCAAGTTGCCCAAATATGTCACTGCCACGGGTCGTTGGGGTGAACGTTTCTGGACGGGCCTAAAATCCTCGAGAAGGCTCTCCGGCGAAGAAGCCTCGCAGTTTGAAGGAAGATACTTTCAAAAGACATACTTTAAAGCTTCGATAGTTGGCTACACTGTCGGAATGCTGGCTACATTGGTAGCGATGCAGATCTCGAACCATCCGCAACCAGCATTACTATACCTCGTTCCGGGCGTCATTACCTCAGTTTGGCTTACTGCGCTCGCTAGAGGGGAAATACCGATTATGTGGAATTTCTCTGACGGCGTAGATGATGAGGATGAAGAGCCTGGCAGCAGGACTGAGCAAGAAAAGGAAGAGCACGGATTGCTTGCAACGGTCTTTGGCAAGATATTCGGGGTTTCTAAGCATGAAGGAAGCTCGAGTGAAGGATCTACGTCGCATTCGAAAGGAGATAGAAGCCCGAAATGCACAGAAAAAGAGGAGAATAATGGCCTCTCGCCTATCGAAATTATCTCGATGTCTATAACTCTACCTCCGACTAAAAAGAAGCCGGTGACTCCCGCCACAACAGACCCCCAGTCGACCTTGGCACCTATTGCTTCAGCACCCGCATCTGACATCCTCAAGAGCGACTCTCCCATTCAATCGAACACTAGCGAAATGCCCTTCAAAAAGAGAAGAACACGGTAGAAAGCTTCCGATTATTGTGGTCGGCATTTGCTATGTCTGTCTTTCGATTCCCTTTCGGAAAAGTTTGGAGTTAGGGTGATTGCTTTTTCGACCACTCATACAATGTGCTAACTGCATTAAGTCACGTCGCAAGAGACAAAACTAGACTTTCGAAGTTCCTCGGCAATCAGCATAGGCTTTGAATTACCATCTATCAATCTCGCCCAGGCGTTCACCCTAAGTCTTGCAATAACCCTTGCCACTCTCTCCATCTTTCAGTAGCTAGATCAACAAGCCCCCTGAGCTTATCCTTTCCAACATAAAACCCTCCTTTCTTTTCAATCATCAAAATGTGCATGCTATTTGGCTTTGTCTCGTCTTTGTCCACCATAATGCACACTTGTTCCTGACACAAAGCCTCTTCAAAAGCATCTGGGTCAGCGAGTACCCAATGGCTTTTCTTCGGGCAATGCTGGTCATCATGATTGATTTCCGCTTTTTTATCGGATTTGATCCCCCGATCCATAATGATCTTTCTCCAGTCACTCAGCGGATCAGCTTCGAAGACACCGAATGTACTTGATATAGGCATTCCGCGCAACTGTAATTTTGTAGCCTCGGACATGCGGTCAGAACAAAGAACTGTTTCACTATCTTCGTCCCACCATGCCCTAGGAAGCCTGGTATCCCGCAACGCAGCCATAATCGCAGCCCAGGCAGCGTCGAAAGGGCTACCTGCAAGGGAAATTATAAGAACATCGATGTACAATGTCCAGAACGCCTTGACTTCTGGTGCTTCGGAAACATTGGCTGAATTTGAAGTACCTTCCATAGGTGTATCTTCATCTTGTTCGCGCTTTGACAAAATGCGTAGATCACTAGCTCGTACTATACGACTTGAATGGAGAAGGGAGAGTAGTCTGTGGGATAACGACTGTGCAAGTGATGTTGGAGCAGACCCGGGAAGTATGGATGGAGAGCAGCCTGTGTTCAGGGAGAGATTCGGAACAAGAAGATTGAATGCCTGAATCTCAGAGTCGTCCTCCTCTAGATTCTCCAGTCCTTCTGTCTGTGATATGTCGTCAGTGCCTTTACATCCAGCAACATCTTCCAGTGATAAAATTTCCCCTCTTATTCCACACACAGCTGTCGTGTCACCAATACGAACGACAGCGCTACCATTTGCGTGGAATAAAGAGCTGGTATTAACAGTCGCAGAACGAAATTGAGACTCCGTTCGGCCATTGATGCGCACCGAGGGTCTCGAACTATCCGACGAAGGGCTTAGGTGGGTATATACGTAGGTATGTGGTTGAAGACGGGCGAGCTGAGCTGGCGAAAGCGAAAGAAACGGAGGAGCAGAAGACGCGGCATTATTAGAGGCAGTAGATGCCATTGTGGCATACGAAAAGTTTTCGGATTTCCAAACGAAGCAAAGAGTCTCACCAGCAGCTCGTTTCGAGCCTGGAGCTTGGAGTGGCAGAATAGTCCTTTCTAAAAGCGGTGTGCAAAAACTAAGTGAACCCAGGTACAGTGCCTTGTAAAAAGTTTGAATAATCGCCTGTTTTACACCTAAACCCATACTTTTCACACCTCCATTACTCAATACTTTTATTATGAAAAATACTATATGATTTTTTTCTCTTTGTAGAGAATTAATAAAATTATAATTCTATCAAGAAATCATCCACCTTCTCTTAGTTTTACTTGAGTAATCTAGATCTGAATGAGATCTAAGTTTGGGTGAAAATGTTACAACTAGCCTTCATCACACTAAGCTGCTGCTAACTTGCCACGAACCTCCTATCTTATAGACTAAGAGCAGAGGATCTTTAACATATAGAATAGATAAGATATTTACTAGGAGAGCATGGCAAATATGTAGCTAGATATATTATACTAAACTAGAAGACTGGAGATTCTTTTATCAGCTCTTTTCTATACAGTATTCTTAGACTGCGAACGAGTCCGAGTTAAACTCGAAGTCGAACTTGACTTGACTTGAACTGAGTCAAGTCAAGCCCTAGTATGGAGATCCCACTGAGTTTTGAGTTGAGTTGGACTCAACTTGGTCCAAGTTAAGTTTTCAACTCAAAAAACTCACACTTTTCATGCACGGCCTAACAAAAGTAATGATGATGAGGTGAATATTAATCATACGGAGATGAGAGTAGGACTGTTTGAAAGGTCTTGAATCAAGCTTTAAAACATGCTTACTCTCATATTTTTAGCTATTTTTCTTGATTTTATATTGCTTGCTGAAGATGTTATGTCATTATTATTAAAAATGAAAATTTTAATTTAATAATAAATCTTTAAATACTTATATAAATTTGAGAAAAATAGCTAAAAATATAAGAGTAAGCACATTTTAAAGCTTGGTTCAAGATTTTTTAAATAATTCTATTCTTATTTCTATATGATTAATATTTATCTTATTATTAATTTATTAATCTGATATCTTAGCAGTAAGTTTAAAACTTAATTTAACTTAATTTATTTAAACTAAGTTTTAAGCTAAGTTAAATTATTAATTAAATAATGCAAGTTAAGGTTAAATTAAGTTTAAAAAAATTAAAATTTAACTTAATTTAAATTCATTCACAGTTTAGATATTCTTATATATAATAAATAGAATTTATTATTAATATTATTTTATAATTTATATTAATATTATTTTTATAACTACTAGTATGCTAGTAATAAGTTATTTTAAAATATTAAATATATATTAATAATTATCTTTTTTTATAAAAACTTATTTATAAGCTTTGTATATTTATTTAATTTTTTAAATTTAGTAAAACTTATTATAATAATATTATAATTATTATAATTAATAAGTAAATTTTTTAAATTCTTATAATAATAATTTTTATTTATTTAAAGAAATTTCTTCTAGTATAAAATCTTATTTTTCTAAAAAAATATAAAAATAACTGAAATTAATTAAATTTTATTTCTTTTTTTTTCTCTTACTAATCTTCTTATTCATTCTAATTAAAATTTAATTAATATTTTTTAATTATATAATAATAGCTGCTTTCTTACTAGTAACATGCTAAATAAGTTAATTATAATACTAGAATATTTTATTTACTTCTTATTAACTTTCTTATTTTAAATTAATTAAAATTTTTTAATTTTATTAATTATATATATTAATTTATTAAATATAGCTAATTTTATATTATTTTTTAATATTTTATTTTTTTTCCTAATTTTTATATTATAATTAATTTTTATCATATTAAGCTGCTGCTAACTTGCTATAAATTTTTAATATATAAAATAAATAAAATATTTACTAGAAGAATGTGATAAATGCATAACTAGATATATTATATTAAATTAGAAAACTGAAGATTTTCTACTAGCTTTTTTTTATATAATATTTTTATATATAGTAAATCAGATTTATTATTAATATTATTTTTATAGCTATTAGTATGCTAGTAATAAGCTATTTTAAAATGCTAAATATATATTAATAATTATTTTTTTTTATAAGAACTTATAAGTTATCTGCAAGCTTTATATATTTATTTAATTTTTTAAATTTATTAAAACTTATTATAATAGCATTATAATTATTATAATTAATAAGTAAATTTTTTAAATTTTTATGATAATAGTTTTCATTTACTTAAGAAAATCTTTTCTAGTATAAAATTTTATTTTTTTAATGAAATATAAAAATAGCTGAAATTAATTAAATTTCATCTTTTTTTTTTCTTACTAATTTTTTTATTTATTTTAATTAAGATCTAGTTAATATTTTTTAATTATATAATAATAGCTGCTTTCTTACTAATAACATGCTAAATAAGCTAATTATAATATTAGAATATTTTACATACTTTTTATTAATTTTCTTATTTTAAATTAATTAAGATTTTTTAATTTTATTAATTATATATATTAATTTATTAAATATAACTAATTTTATATTACTTTTTAGTATTTTTTTTTTTTTTTAATTCTTATATAATATTTTTACTAAAATTTTTGAAAATAATTATTAATATTCTAGAAAAATTAATTTTTAAAATTTCTAAATAAGTTTAGCAAGTTATAGCTAAATATATTATTATAAATTATTTATTTATTTTAATATATTTATTAGTTAGCTAATTAATCAGCTTAAAGCAAGTCTTGAATTTTTTAATAAAATAAATAATATACTAGAAAATTCATTCTTTAAGAAAGTTAAGATAAGTTATACTTAAAAATTATATATTTATTATTTAAAAATAACTTTTAAAAATAAATTTATCTCATATAAATAAGCTTTTATTTTTAAATATTATTCTTATTATATTAAAAATTCTAAATTATATATTATTATGCTTTTTAAGATAAATAGCATATATAATATTATTAAGATAATTATTAATAATAAAATTACTAAAAGAATTAATATTAATAAATATGCTAAGCAGTTTAAAATTTATATTTTCATAATTAATATCTTTTATTAAATAAAAAAAATAAATTAAATAACTAGTATTATTAAAGCATGTATTATACTGCTTATAAGTAACTTCTTATTATTTATTAAATAAGTCTTATATATTTTCTTAAATAATATAAGTATTCTTATTTTAATTATAATTACTTATTAAAAGCTTTATATGTTAAATATTATTTTTTTTAATATTAATAAGTCTGCTATTAATATTACTAATATAAAATAGAAAACTTTTAATAAGAATTATACTAATAAGAAAAAAAATAAGAATATTAACATGAAGAAAGAAAATGAAAATAAGATTAATTAAATAATTTTTACTACTTTTATACTGCTTTTGTATCTTTAAATAATTAATAAAAGTTCATGTTTAATAATGAATTAAGTTTTGGATTATTTAATAATTAAATATTATTAAGTTTTTACTTTTTTATTTCTTTATTACTACTTAGTGAAAGCTTTAAAATAGCTAAATTTAAACTCTTTAACTGCTTTATTTGCATTTTCAAGATCTTTGGTATTAATTTATTAGTTTTTATATTTGAAATAGTCTAATTATTTAATTAAATATTGAATTTTTTAATAGTAAGTTTATTAATCAAGTATTTATTTAATTTCTTATTTTTTATTTTTATTAATAAGAATTAGCTGTAATGAAGTTACTTGTTTACTGCTTTATAATTAATATAATTCTAATAATAATATATGAAATATTAGATTAATTTATTTATATAAATAAGATAATTATAAAATATATGCTTGTAAATTCTAAATAATTATAATAGAAAAAAATTCTAAATAATAATTATTAAGTTTCTTTAAAAATTATAAGATAGTTAAATTTTTTTTTAAAAATTATACTAGATTATTAATATTAAATCTGATTAGCTTATGATATTAATTATAATATTAAAATTATATTTAATAACTTGATTCAAGCAGCTTTATAGCTTTCTTTCTAGCTTTTTTTAATATTTCTAATTATTTTTTAGTTTTTATTATATTAAATAAAAAATTATTTTAATACTTGCTTAAAATACTAAAGTTATATTTATATATTATATAAAATAAACTTTATTTTATAATTATATATTTATTATTATTATAAATAAATTTAATAATAAATAATAACTTTATTTAATTATCTTATAAATAATTATTATAAATTTATAAATATTATTATAGCATTTAATTAAGTTATTTAATTTAATTATTAATTTAAAAATGAAATATGATACTTAGTTTTTTTTTTATATGAATATAATAATATAAATTAGCTTAGTAATAACTTATAAATAACATATCATGATTACTAATAATTAAATTTAATATTTTATATTTGTTAATTATCTTGTTAATAAAAATATTTATAAGATTTAATACTAATATTTTCTTTATAATAAAAAAATATTATTTTATCTTTATTAATTAATTATATATTACTAGTATAGCATTATATATATTATTATTTTTCATAGAAAAAAATAAGTTAATAATAAAATTTATAATAAGTTTTTTTTATAGCTTTTTTATTATAAATAAGCTAACTAGCTAATTATAAAATTAATATTTAAAAGTTTTATTTATTAAATAATCTAAGCATGTATATATATATTTTATAATTTTATTTTATATTTAATTTTAATAATATTTTTATTTAATTAAATTTATAATCTTATTAATATTATGATAATTAGCTTAGAAATTATCATGATATAAATATAATAATTTTTATTTTATAATAGTATTATTAGAAATATATATCTTATTCTTATATAATAAAATAGATTATTTTTTAAAAATTTCTATTATTTAGTTTTTTTCTTTAAGATGAGATGCTTGCTTATTATCTGTTATTAAAATATAATAAAATTACTTTATAAAAACATTTTTTTATTAAGTATTTTATAATAATATACATATGCTAGTATTTTATAATTTATAAGTATTTTTATTACTAGTTTTTCTGATTACTGGTAGTTTACTAGAAGCATAATATCTTAGATTTTTATTTTTTATTTTCATGCTAAAATTTATAATTTTTAATTTTATTTATAAAATAAATAACATTCTAGTGTAATATTTATGCATGTTTATAAATTTATAATTATTATATTTATTAAATATATTTACTGAATTTTTAATTTCTAATTTATATTTAATAATAAAATTATATGCTGCTAATTATTCTGCTTATCTTACTTATTTATTATTTAATATTTTTATAATAAAAAAGTATTTAAGATTATTATAATTAGTTTAAATGTAAAAAAACTGCTTAATTCTAGCTAAATACTAGTATTAATTTTTAAAGCATTTCATAATAACTAATAACTTTTAATTATGAATCTCATATTACTATTTTATATTTTTTAGTTCTCTTAAATAAAAAATAATAAAATGCTAGTAATTTCTTTTATTCTTATTTTTTATCAATTATAATAATATAACTGCTATAATAAAGCCTGAAGTATTTATAATTACTAGTATTTATTTGTTGAAATTATAATATATTAATAATAATAACTTTTAAAAAGCTTTCTTAAGATGATTAAATGATTTTCTAGTCTTATTAATAAAAAATCATAGTTTCTTGCTAATTAATAGCTTATTTAGAGCTGTTATAATGCTAGTATCATTATATATAAAGCATCTGAAAAAGCTAGTAAATTTAAGAAATATTTAAACATTCTTAATTAATCTTAACTCAGGCTAATCATAAATTATATCTAAATGATTTTCATCTAATTAGATATTATTCTTATTAATAATAAATTCTAGAAATTAAATTTTTTTTTTATAAAATTTACATTTACTTAATTTAATGTATAAGTTATAATATAATAATTACTTTAAAATATTATTAACATGTTTAATATGCTTTTTTCTGATTTATAAATATATAAGAATGTTATTAAGATAAATAAGCACATACTTATTTAATATATTTTTTAATATTTTATTAATATATGTTTAAAAGATAACTAATGCATTACAAAGCTTAAATAACATGATTATATATTTAAAATACTTATATCATGTTTAAAAAACTGTTTTTTATTAATTTTTCCTGCAGATCATAATTTAATAATATGCATCTTATAAATTCAGCTTTATTAGCATTTTAATATTATTTAAGTAATTTTTAAGCTTATTTATTTATAAGAGAAAATATTAATTTTTAATAATTAATATATTTAAATTGTTATAATTAATGCATAATTATAATGTACTGTCTAGCTTCTTGCTAAATAATATTAGCACATTTACTAAGCTTATAAAATTCTATATTTAGTTCTTTTACTAAGCATTTTTAAGATATTTTCTTAAAATATTTAATTTATATTATAAAAGTATTTAATTATCTTTTAATTTAATTTAATATTTAATACTTTCCTGCATAATAACTGCTATCTTTTTATTAAATATTTACTTTTATTATTAATATTTTTTAAAAATTTTTACTTCATAATTTTATGTATCATTAATAATACTTATAATTAATAAGTTAATATTTTTTTATTTTATTTTTTTTAAAAATTATTAAGAATTATTAATTATAATCTTCATATTTGTATACTTATTATAATATCTTCATTTATTAAAAGTTTAATTTATTAAAAAATTAACATATGATAGATAAAATCTGCTAAAGCTAATATTATTTTTTATTAAATTAATAATTTTTAAATTAATCTCATTCTTATAAATTTTATTATAATTATTTTTTATATTTAATTTAAGTATAATATTTTTTTAACATGTTATAAAAAATTCATTTATAACTTTTAATAATTAAAAAAACTTTTATATTAATATTTATTTATTTTTTAATAAATTATAATATAAGATATAATTTATAAAAATATTATAATTTAATATTATTTTATAAATATTTAAATACTAATAATTTATATTAGTAATTAGTAGAAAATAATTTATTTTTTAAATTATTACTACTTAGCAGCAGCTTCTAAGCTTTCTAAATTATTTTTTATATTAAAATCTTCTTTATTTAATTTAGTAATCTGATTAATCTGATAATTTTAGCTGTTACATGAGTATTTCAATTGCTATTATATTATATTTAATCTTGAGTTAATCTTTAGCATATAATATTAGAAAAATTAATTATTCTGCTAATTTTCATTCTAATATTTTAAGTAATTATAACTAATATAATTAGTTTTATTAAAAATAAAATAATATTTTTTATTATAATTTATATTATTTCTGCTTCTTTACTGCTTAATTTATATTTTAATTAAATATTTATTTTTAATCTTAGAATTAGAAATTATTTTTTCTTAGCTAATATTTATAATTTTTTAAAAATTACTACTAATTTTATAAAAAATTACTGCAAGATTATTATATTAATAGCTTTTTTAATAATTTATTAATAATTTCATTAGATATTTTTTTTAAACATATTCTTAAAGTTATAATTTTTATAATTAAGATAAATAATATATTTTAAACTAGTATAATATTTTATAATATTAAACTAAGCTTGTAAAAGAATATTAAAGCTTAAAAATTATTTTTATATTTTATATTTTCTTTAATATTTAATTTTATAAAAATATATAAGAAAGTATATTTAAAATTTATTATTATTTAACTTATATATTAAATTATCTCAAGCAGCTTATCATGCTAGCTAGTCTAGTTCTTATTTAGCTTAGTTTTATTATTTCTTCTATTATATAAGAGCTTATAAAATCTTATTCTTATTTATTTTTTAATAATAACTTCTAATTATAATTTAAATATATGTTTACTATGCATTTTCTCCTGGTATTTCTTATTATTAGCTGCTAGTTTTGCTTTTATTATATGTCTTTAATCCTGATTTCTAATCTGATTTTCATAATTTTTATTATTTTAAAAAAGAAATAATTTATGAAGCAGAATTTTTAATACTTCATTTCTTATAAAAATTATTATCTTATTATTTTTTATCTTATTAAAAAATTAATTATTTTTTCTTATTTTTTATGAAAAAATATTATAAGTTATTTTTATTATAAGTAATAATAATAATATTTCTAATTTTATTAAGATGAGTAAGTTTTTTAATGTTATTTTTACATTAAGTAATATTTAATAAAATTATTTATTAAAATAAATAAAGTAATTTTTTTTATATGTAAAAGAAATTAAAAGCTTAAATAAGAATAATATGTTTTATAATCTTAAAATAACTATTCTGAAGCTTAAATATGATAATTTTAAGAAAAAATATATTTTAATAAAAAAACTTAAAATTATTCAGCATAAATTACATATTAAAAAACTTTATAAGAAGCTAGCAGCTATTAATTAGTAAATTAAAAATATAATATTTATTTTTAATTCTAATTATATAATTTTTACTAATATATTTTACTTAGAATATCATATGCTAGTATAATTAGTATTAAGTATACTTATTATTTTTATTCAGTTTTAATTATTATTTTAAAACTTTTTTATAAAATATATAAATTATATTATAAAATTTTAGCAGATAATATTTTAGCAGTAAGTGCTTTTATAATTAAAATTTAAAAATTTAAAAATATTTAAACTAATTTAAATATAAATTTAATATAAATAAGATTATTATTTTATAATAATAAAATTAATAAGATTTTATTTTATAAAAATATAAAGAAATTTCAAGTAAAAAATATGTATAAATTAGAAAGTTTTATAATAGCAAGTTATATTTTTTACAGATATAATTACATATATTTTATAAAATAAAAAAAGTATAAAATATTTAAAATTATATAATATTTTAATATTATATTTTTATAAAAATAAAAATTTTATATAAATTTCATGCTTAAATTACTTATTTAAGTATAGCTTAAAAACTAGCTAAAAAATTAAATTATAAATTCAGAATAAACTTAAAAAATTTTTTAAATATAATATAAAAAACTAAATAATATGAAAATTAAAGCATGCATGACTTTATACATATTTTAGAAATATTTAAATATTAATTATAAAAATTTTATATTAAAAAATAATAAATAATATATTTTCATACAAAAATTTTATTTAAAATTCATGTGAAATTTAATAAATATTTAAAAAAAATTAATATTTTTAATTATAAAATACTAATTTCTTGTTTTTTTAATATAAAAAAGAATATTCTAGCTTACTAAATATTATTATAAAATAATAATAATAAAAATAAAAAAAATAAAAATTAAAAAAAAAAAAATATTAATAATAATAAAAATGCACAGAAAAAGCATAAATTTAATTTTAATAAAAATTCTAATAAAAAAAACTTCTGATATAATTATTATAAATATTATAAATATATTATTTTAAATTATAAGATTTTTAAAAGCTAAAAAATTATAAATAAGAAAGAAGATAAAAAAAATAAAAAGTTAAAAAACTAGTTAAAAGAATTCTAAATGTTATTGTAATTTTTAAAATTAATAAAAAAAAATAAAATTTACTTAATTTTTTAATTATAATTTAAATTTAAATTTCTAGAAATTTAAAAATAATTCTAATCTTAATTAACTTTAAAACTAAAGCTAATTTTATTAATAATATTTAAATAAAAAAAAATAACTTAGAAATTAACTTATTTTAATGCAGAATAATTAAAATCTTAAATAAATATTATATATATATTTTTAATAAAATAAATTTTAATATTAATATTATTAATAATTGGAAAAATATATATATTACTTTTTATAAGTTTTAAATAATTAATTTAAAAAATTCTAATATAATTCTTAGCTTTTTCTAGTTATAAAATATTAATCTTCTGATTAACTAAGCAGAAGATATCTGAATTTATTAATTAAATTTTTTACATATTATTTTTAAAAAAATTCTGTTATTTACTACTGGAAACTCTAATATTAATATAAATCTTATAACTGCTAAAAATTATACTAATAAGTTATTTAATAAAGCTAATACTTATCTGATTTACTTAAAAATAAATATAAGAATATATAATAAGTAACTTATTATAATTTATTAAACTAAATTTAATAATACATCTGCTAATTTTTGCTTATTTATATAATTATAATTGCATTTTTTTTTAAAGAAAATAATACTTGATTTTTATTAATACTTATATATAAAACATGTAATTGAAATAAAATTAAAAAGAAAATTCTTATTCTTTTTAATTTATAATTTTTTAATTACTAAGTTAGAAATTCTATATAAATATATTATTATTATATTAAATAAAAAATGAATTTTCTTATTAAAGTTAATTGCAGAAGCATTTATATTATTTATATTAAAAAAAAATAAAAATTTAAAATTTTATATAAATTATAAATAATTAAATTATATTATAATTAAAAATAAGCACTTATTACTACTTGTTATTAAGAATCTTAATTATTTTAATAATATAGAAATTTTCTTAAAATATAATTTTTATAATACTTATTATTATATAAATATTAAGTAAAAAAATTACTAGCTAATAATTTTCTGAATTTAATATAATTATTATAAATTTAATATTATATTTTTTAATCTTATAAATGCTTTAGTTATATTTCAGATTTATATTAATAAAGCTCTTGCTAATATTTTAAATAACTTTATTATAATTTACTTAAATAATATTTTTATTTTTTTAAATTTAATAAAAAAGCATAAAAAGCATGTTTAAGCTATTATAAAGTATTTTAATTATATTAATTTATATATAAAAAATAATAAATATGAATTTACTACTGATAAAATATTATTTTTAAATTTTATTATTAAATTTAATAATATATTTATGAAATAAGATTAAATTAAAATTATTGGCAAATAATCTGGGCTTAAAAGCATTAAGAAAATTCTTATTTTCTTAGAATTTATAAATTTTTATTACTAATTTATCAAGATTTACTTAAAAATTACTTATTTTTTTCATAAACTTATTAAAAAAAGAAAAAAAAATTAGCAGAAAGTATTATTTTACTAGTTAAAAAATATTTAAAGTATTTTTAATTATTTTAAAACTGCTTTTATTATTATTTTATTTCTTATATATTTTAATATTTAAAAAAAAATTTTTCTTAAAATTAATATATTTATTTTTATTATTATTAAAATTTTATTATAATTATAAAATAATAATTTCTAGCATTTTATTATTTTTTATAGCTATAAACTTATTAATATAAAAACATATTATAATATATATAATAAGAAGCTTTTAATATTAATTACTTTTTATAAATACTAGAAATATTATTTAAAAAAAAATTAATATCTACTAATTATTTTTTATAATTATGCTAATTTTTAATATTTTATAATAATTAAAATATTAAATAAATATTTAATAAAATAAGCAGAAGTATTTAATACATATAATTTTATTTTTTTATATTATTTAAATAAGTTAAATTTAATAAATATATTTAGCTATTATGTAAATTATGTTAAATTTTATTATAATAAAATACTACCTCTTATTTTATAAATAAAGTTTTAGCATGAAGTTAAATTAGAATAATTAATTAAAATTATAAAATTATTTTAAATTGTTATTAATTATATACAGATATATAATAAAAAGTATAAAATATTTTTTCATATCTTATTTTTTTTTCTTATAAAGAATATAATTTAAGATAAAAATAATAATATTTTTCTCATGCTAAAAGCATATCTTGCATGCTATTATTAGCTTATTATATATATTAAAATAAAAAATTTTTTAATATATATAAATATTAATTAATACTGTATTAGTATCTGAAATAGTTTATTTTAACTTATTTAAATTTCTAACTTTATTTTTTACTTAAATTTAAAAACTTAATTTCTTTATTATTATTTAAAAAAAGAAATTATAAATTTAAATAGCAAGTTTAAAGCTAGCAGATTAATATGAATAATTAATAATAATATTTTTTATATTAATAATTATATTTTTATTTTATAATAAACTATGCTAATTATAGAAATTTTATATATAAATTATAATAATTTTTAAAAAAAATATTTTAATATTAAATAAATTATTAAAATAATCTAATAAAAGTATTATTAATATAAATTTTTAAAAAATATTACTAATTATATATACTCATGTAATATATATTAGCATATTAAATTTTATTATTATAAATTATATAATAAATTAAATACTATTCTTATACTTAAATAATTATTTAAAATTATTTTTATAAATTTTATAATTAATTTACTAGCTAGTTTATGAAAGAAATTAGCATATAATATTATTTTAATTATTATTAATATTTTTATTAAGTTTATTTTATATATCTCATGTAAAAAAAAATATATAATAGAAAATTTAGTAAAAATCTGCTATAAATGTATTTTTATAATTTATAATATATTTAATATTATTATTTTTAATTAAAATTTATTATTTATAAATAAATATTAATAAATATTATACTTTTATTTTAATATATGCTATAAGCTTTTTATAGTTTTTTATTTTTAAATAAATAATTAAATAAAATATTAAAATTAAATTTTAAAATATTATCTAAAATGCTTTATTAATTTTAATTAAAATAATTAAATTTACTAGCTGCTAATAGCATAATATATGTATAATTAGTTAATATACAGTTTTACTAGCTTAGCATTTATAAAAACTCTCATGAGTTTTTATCTAAAATTTTAAATTAATATTTTAAAATTTTGAAAATAATCTGTTATAAAAATAACTAATTACATAAAAATATTTTTAGAAATGTAATAATAGTTTATTATAAAGCTAGAATCTGCATATTTATAATAAAAATCTTATTATAATAAAAAACATATTTTTAAAATTTTTAAAATTAGAAATTTTAATATATTACATTTAGCATGCAAATTAAATTATTAACATATAAGCTTATTTTAAATTATAAAAATTTAAAATAAATAATTATATAAGTTTTAATTATTACTTATATATAAAAATATATATTTTATTTTTCATATATTATTATTAAAAATACATAATTAAAAAGAAAATATGCTTATATTATCAGAATTAGAACTAATTAATAATATTAAAAAATTTATAATTAAAAAAATTTTTAAAAGTAAATAATAATAAAATAAAAAAAAATATCTTATTTACTAGACTAATTAAACTTCAGAAAATAATATATAAAAATCTGAAGAATATATTACTAATATAAAAATACTAAATAATTTTTTTAAATAAAAAATAAAATATTTAATATTTATAACTATGTTAAAGAAGTAATGCAAGTTTAATAATTAATTATCTTATATTATTAAATATATTTTTTTTCTTATAAATTTTTCTCTTATAAAATTTTTATAAAATTTTAATAAGATATTTATACATGAAAAATGTATTATTAACATGAAAAAGTTTTTATTTTATTTTAAAAAATATTACTAGTTATAAAATTACTTTAAAATCATGATTAAATTATATCATATTATAAAATTTTAAAATAAGCTTAAGACTTATTTTTCTTATTCTTATTAGCAAGAATTAGCAGAATTACATGTTTTTCTAATATTTAATTAGATTTATTATAATTTATAATAAGTACTTTTGAGATAAAATTATACTTAATAATTACTAGTTTTTTCTCATAAGAAAATTAAGAAAAAAATGTATTAGAATTGTAATTTTTATGTTTAATTTAGATTATAATAATAGTCTTAATATCATTTAGCTTAGTAAAAACTTCTGAATATTACTTCATATTATTAGAAAGTGTAACTGATAAATTAAATTCTTAAAAAATTATATTAATTATAAAATATATCAGTATCTAGTACTTATAATAATTAAAAATTATAATAAAAATTATATAATATATACAATGAGAATGAGCTTTAAACTTATTAAAAATACTAATTTATAAACTAATAATTTTTGAAATTAGAAATATTATTTTTTATTTCTTCTTTTTATTAAAAATAATAATAAACATAAATAAGCAGGCTTTAATCTTCTATTCTTTTACTAAAAACTTAATAATTAATATTTTTAAATTAATTATCTTAATATTTAATTCATTGAATATTTTAATAATCTTTCTAAAAATAGAAACTATTATTTTCTTAATGAAAAATTAAGAAAATAATATATTATTTTCTAATAATAATAAGAATAAATTAAATATTAAACTACTAATATTATTTTTTATTATAAAAACTAATATTAGCATACATACTATCTGATAAAAGTTATAATATTAAAATATTTATTTAAAAAATTATTTTTACTAGATTATAAATAAATCTGAATTAACTATTAAACTTGAACTTGAACTTAACTTAACTTAATTAAATCTGAGTTAAGTTCTAGTATAAGAAACATACTAAGTTTTTAAGTTAAATTAAACAAATCTATAACAAGTTAAGTCTTAACTTAGTTTAACTTATACTTTTCATGCATGATCTAATAAAAGTAATGATAATAAGATGAATATTACCACCTGTGAGCTTTTCATCTTTTAGTAATGAGTGATATTAGTAGCCAGCTTGATTTCTTATTAAAAATGATACTGGTGAAGCTAAGAGAAGCCTAAAACTTCTTCTCATGACTGATTTAGTTAAGATTTCATTGAAATCTGATCATTTTGATTGTGCAATCGCGAGGTGAAAATTTTTCATCACACCTGGGAATACTCCTCATTCTGTCAAATCCACCACTCATTTGACTAAGAAAATCAGACAATAGCTTGGAATTAGCTTGAATAAGCTATATCTCAAATTTGAACTGATTTCAACCTCTTTTCACTGAGAAATTGTAGTTTTTCACCCACGGGTACTGTCTTTTCAGGCCTTTTGAGCATTCTCACAGGCATTGCCAAGCCCAGATAATCTGAATCCCCAGCACCCATCATGGTCACAATTCATCACACTTTCTCAACTCCGCCTACCTATTTCCCTCCCCGTTTCCGCCACCAATCCGGGCTTAATAACCGCGCCGCCCCAGGCTCTACTGCCCGGAGGTCAGGCTAAAAATTCAAATCAAAAAAGCAGACTTTTTTCAGCTGCTCCGGGCACCCCGGGCCCCATTCCGCGGGCACGGTCAAGCCTGGAAAAATCGATACTCCAGCACCCGTGCTGGTTGCAGCTCGCTGCGCTTTCCTCTCCGCCGCCTACCTATTTCCCTCCCCGCACCAATCCGGGCCCAATAACCACGCCGCCCCGGGCCCTACTTGCCCGGAGGTCAGGCTTAATATTTAAATCGAAAAAGCGGACTTTTTTCCAGCTGTTCCGGGCACCCCAGGCCTCATTTCACGGGCATGATCAAGCCTGGAAAATTTGATACTCCGGCACCCATGTCGGCCACAGCTTGCTGCGCTTTCTTCATCTTTGCCTACCTATTTTCCTTCCTGCTTCTGCCACCAATCCGGGCCTAATAACCGCGCCGCCCTGGGCTCTACTTGCCCGGAGGTCAGGCTTAATATTTCAATCAAAAAAGTGGACTTTTTCCAGCTGTTCCGGGCACCCTGGGCCCCATTCCGCGGGCACAGTCAAGCCTGGAAAAATCAATATTCCGGCACCCGTGCGGGTCGCAGCTCGCTGCGCTTTCCTCGCCGCCGCCTACCTATTTCTCTCCCTGTTTCCATCACCAATCCGGGCCCAATAACCGCGCCGCCCCGGGCCCTACTTGCCCGGAGATCAGGCTAAAAATTTAAATCGAAAAAGCGAACTTCTTTCCAGCTGTTCCGGGCACCCCGGGCCCCATTCCGCGGGCACAGTCAAGCCCGGAAAAATCGATACTCCGGCACCCGTGCTGGTTGCAGCTCGCTGCGCTTTCCTCTCCACCGCCTACCTATTTCCCTCCCTGTTTCCGCCACCAATCCGGGCCCAATAACCACGCCGCCTCGGGCCCTACTTGCCCGGAGGTCAGGCTTAATATCTAAATCGAAAAAGCGGACTTTTTTCCAGCTGTTCCGGGCACCCCGGGCCCCATTTCGCGGGCATGGTCAAGCCTGGAAAATTTGATACTCCGGCACCCGTGTCGGCTGCAGCTTGCTTCGCTTTCTCTGCCTTTGCCTACCTATTCTCCTCCCCGTTTCCGCCACTAATCCAGGCCCAATAACCACACCGCTCCGGGCCCTACTGCCCGGGGGTCAGGAACCCTATAACTGGAACTTAGTTACTAGAGGACTCTCTCTCTTTTTAATAGGTTTTGAACCCCTCAGATTATGAATCCATTTATTGGTTTGGTTACTCTTGAATTCACTTTAAGTGATATTTACTTATCTACTTAGAGAGAATTCCCCTAAAACAACTTCTTAATAACCTATTTCCCTAACTAATCTTTGATTTTCAACACCCAAATCATGAAATTTCTTAACTAACAGTTCTGAATTCTTAACTATTAGAATCAGAAGCTACTTCTTTTCAATTCTCTTACTACAGCTGGGATTTTTCACATTCTCCTACTAGATTGGTGTTTTTTGCTCTGTCTGGCAGCTTTTTATGTGAAATTTTTAATATTTGAATTTTTATTTCTAAGAAGGAGAGATATCTCATATGCTTAGAGATATTTGCATTATTTTTCTTATTTAAATGTATTTAATTATGTAGTAAATTCTGCTTAAACAGATAGTCTTCATATTTACTGACTGCATAAGACTATAATGAATTAAAAAAAAAAAAAAAAAAAAAAGATGAATATTAATTATATGAAAATAAAAATAAAACTGTTTAAAAGATCTTGAAACAAGCTTTAAAATATGCTTACTCTTATATTTTTAGCTATTTGTCTTGATTTTATATTACTTATTAAAAATATTATATTATTATCATTAAAAATGAAAATTTTAATTTAATAATGAATTTTTAAATATTCATATAAATTCAAGAATAATAGCCAAAAATATGAGAGTAGGCATGTTTTAAAGCTTGATTCAAGATTCTTTAAACAGTTTTATTCTTATTTTTATATGATTAATATTTATTTTACTGTTAATTTATTAATCTGATATCTTAGTAGTAAGTTTAAAATTTAACTTAACTTAACTTGATTAAACTAAGTTTTAAGCTAAGTTAAATAATAAATTAGATAAGGCAAGTTAAATTTAAGTTAAGTTTAGAGAGATTAAAACTTAACTTAACTTAGACTTATTCATAATGTAGTTTTTACTTACTTATAAAAATTATTTTTAATTTATTCTGCTAGCTATAATTAAGATCTTTATTTCATACTTATTTATTATTATTTCTTATTAATTAAAAGATTTATAAAAAGTCTTTCTTATTATATATTATTATTTAATATTTTAAAAAATAATAATACATGCATGTTCTAACTGTTATTAATATTTTAATATTAACATGTTTTTTACTAGCTTAATAAGATGCTAATAAATCCAATTAAAAGTTTTATTAATAATTTCAATTAAAATAATTATTATATAAAAAATAAATAATTTATTTGATTTCAGATAACTTATTTATAATAATTATTAGTATTAAAAATATTATTAAAAGCTTAAAAAATTAAATAAAAACTTATTAATATGTATTTTTTTTAAAGCTAAATATAATAAGCATATTTTTAATTCTAATTTGAGAATATATAAACATTTCTTAGCTTACTAAAATAAATAAAATAATACTTGCAAGAATTTACATTAGAAATATATTAGTATATTATTTTTAAGCAAGAAAATACTTATTTATAATAGTAAAACTATGTTAAAAATACATATTAAAATATTTTAAATTTAAAAAAAGAATAAAATATATTAGTATAATGTTATTAAAGAATATTCAGTAAAATAAAACATTCTAATTAGTTTTATTAAAATAATTATTACTTTAAAATAATAAGAAAATTATAAAATCATAATAAATTTAATAAAAAATTATAATAAATTTAATAAAAAAAATTATTAAATAACTTTATAAAGCTTTCATATTTTAATAAAGTATTAAAATAACTTATTTATTTTCTAAATGTATTACTAGTACTAATCTGATATTGTTATAAAATTATATAATTTTATAATAAGAATAACTTATTTTTAATAATATTTTAAGTAAGATATATTATTAATAATAACTTATTTTATAAATTTTATATTATAATATAAATTATTTATTAAAAATATCATGCATATATGTGATATTACTAAAAATAAAAAATAATATTTTAAATATAAAAAAATTCTAACTTTATAATTTTAAGAATACTTAATAAAAAAAAGATAAATAATAATATTATTATTATTAAATTATTATATTATTCTTATTTATATTATTTTAATTATATTAAAAATATTACATATAATAATATTATTCTGATATAAAAATATAAACTTATTTATTAATTTTTATAATAATTATATTATTTTAAATAAATTTTAAATAATTATTTATACTAATAACAAGTATCATATAAACATATAATAATATTACTTTATTATTCTACTGCTTTTTGTATAATTCTACTGCTTATTTTAATATAATTTACTAGAATTTCAGAATTATTAAGATTAATTTTTTATTAGAAAAAAAGTAATTATCATATTAGCTAGTTTAGTTATCATTTAGCTTAGTCTTATAATTTTTCTTATTATATAAAAATTTATAAAATTTTATTTTTATTTGTTTTTTAATAACAAGCTTTAATTATAATTTATATATATGTTTACTATGTACTTTTTTCTAATATTTCTTATTAATAATTACTAGTTTTATTTTTATTATATGTTTTTAGTTCTGGTTTTTAATCTGATTCTTATATAGTTTTTACATAATTAAGTAATTTTTATTTTCTAGCATCATAATTAAATTTAAAAAAAATATCTTAAACTAACTTCATGTATAATTTTATAAATTAATAATTTTTTTTAAAAATTTTTAAAATATTTGAATACTATTTTTCAATCTAGTAATTATAAATTTAATTTAATTTTATTTTATAAAATAAGCTTATAACTTCTCATTAATAAATATTTTTATTATTCTTATTTATTTTTATTATTTATTCTTATTTTTTCTTTTATAAAGCTTTAGATTGGAAAAGAATTTTTATTCTTTTTATTATAATACTGCTATTATTAACTAGATGAATTAATTTTTATTAATTATAATATTTACTTAAATATTATTTTCTAATGCAGTATTATTCTTAATTAACTATTAAGTATTCCAATTTTTAGCTAGAATCATACTTACTTTTTTACTATTAGCTTCTAATTTAAAATTTTAATATAATAATATTTTAAATAATTAAAAAATAATAATTAATTTTTTAGAAACTGTTATAATTAATTTTTATTACATTAAATTATTACTAACTTGCTATAAATCTTCTATCTTATAAACTAAAAATAAAGAATTTTTAATGTATAAAATAAATAAGATATTTACTAGAAGAATATGATGAATACATAAGTAGATATATTATATTAAATTAGAAAATTAGAAATTTTCTTACTAGTTCTCTTCTATATAGCATTCTTATATATAATAAATAAAATGTATTATTAATATTATTTTATAATTCATATTAATATTATTCTTATAGCTATTAATATGCTAGTAATAAGTTATTCTAAAATACTAAATAAATACTAATAATTTTTAATTTATATTTTTAGCTGGAAGTATATTATAATATTTTCTGATAATTAATTAAATGTAATTTAAACTTAATTGAAGAAATAAATGAATTAACATATGAATATGTTTAACTATTCTACTTTTATAATTATTTTTAATCAGATTAATAATCTTTAGATATAATCTAGTAATAAATCTGATTTTATAATTACCTGTTACTTATTTATCATAATCTGAACTTTTATATTAAAATATTAAATATTCTCTTTTCACTTTAATTTAAATGCTAGCTAGATTTTAAATATGAACTTATTATAAAATATTCATGTTTAAAATTATTAATATAAGTATTAACATATGAGAAAATAAGAATAAAAAAAATAAAGAAGAGAAAGAAGATGAAGAAAACAGAAATGATAATATTATCTTATTTAAGAAAGAAAAAAGAGAAGAATTTCAAACATTACATGCTAAGTAAATAATAATATTTTTTTTATATTTTTTATTAATAGCAGAATAATATATTTAAATAATATTAGAAAATAAAGCTATTATTATATTTAAATAAATTAAACTATAATAAATAAATTAAGTAATGAATAAATGAATACTACTAGCTATAAAATATAAGAAAAATGAATATTTTAAATATTTTAAATTTGAAAATTATAATTTTTCAGTTAAAATTACTTATAATATAATTTAATTTAATGCAGAATAAATAATATTAGCTAACATATGATTAATTATTTAAGTTTGCTAGCTTATTCTAAATATAAGCAGAAATAATATAGTTTTAAGCTTTAGTTAATTAAGAATAAAACTCTAGTAAAAGCAGTATATAAGATTAATTATAAGTTCTAATTTTATTATACAGTTATAAATAAGCTTGCTAGTATAATTTATTTAAATTATATTAAAATAAAATAATAAGTATAAATTTTAATAATTTAAAATATTATAATTATTATTTATATTAGATAAGAATTTCTATAAGAAGATATTTTTTTATATTTATAATTGCATTTATATTAGCTTATACATATGTAATAATCATTTTAAAAAAAATATATTTTAATATTTTATTTCTTTTTTTAATAAGTTTAGTATTATATAATTAAATATCATATTATGCTAGATAATCTTATCTGATAAATATAAATAATTATATTTAGATCTTTCTGTTATAACATCTAATTATTTTTACTAATTTTAAATAAAATATATATTTTAGTTTTTAATAAAAATTTTAACTTTATAGCAAATGAATAGCATATAAATAGCTAGTGAAATAATTACATTTATTAAATTATTAAAATTAAATTAATAATTTATTCTAAGTTTATAGAAATATTTGTAAAATTATTAATACTTAAAGTAAAATGCATTTGGATTAAATGAAATGAAAAAAATTACATATTATTACTTATTTATTATTAAAAAAGTAAATTCTTACTTAGTTAATCTTATCATAACTTAATACATTAATTAAATATACTTATTTTAAATTAATAATAATTACTTAATAATAGAATAAAAATTAATATATGCTAGTTATCATGATTATTTTTCTATTTTAATTTAATTATATTTAATTTAGAAATTTATTAGTAATATGTATTATTATTAAATATTATATAAAAATACTAATTACAGTTCTTGCACTGTAACTTATATATAATTAAATAATATATTAAAAATATATATTAATAATAACATATATTTTTATTTCATACTTTATAAGTTTAAGATATTTATTAATAAATTATAAAAAATTTAAATTAGATATATAATACTTTCTTTAATATTATTAGAATTTAACTTATATATTATTTTATAAAATTAATAACTTTTAATTATATAAGTATTAATTATTAAATCTAATATAATAAAATTTATAAATATTAATATAATACTTATTTTAAAATAATAATTTCTTACAAATAAATATAAGTAGCTAGTATTTAGTAATTAAAGTTTTTAATAGTTTTTTTACAAGTTTTATGCTTATTTTCTTCTGTAATTTTTAAATTTAATAAAAAGATATCTTATTACTAATCTAATACAGCAGCTGTATCTCATAGTATAACTAAATAAGAATATACTAACTAATATTAAATTTTTTTAATTAAAATACTTAAATTATTTATTTATTATTAAGCTAAGTATTATAAAAGAAATGTTATATATAATTATATAATTATTTATTAAGTTAAAAATGCTATAATATAAAAACTTATAATTTTATTAATTATTATATTATAAAGCATAGATTAAAAGTAAAATAAGAAATTTTAATATTATAAATTTACTAAAAATGTTATATAATTTAAGCTCTTATATAATAATTAAAATATAATTAGATAATTTCATTCTAATATTAATTAATATTAAGTATTTATTAAGGCATATTAAGATAAACTGAATATTTAATAATATAATCTAATAAAAATTCAGAATAAAAAGTATTTTTATTATTATAATAAAGCTAATTAATATACAGAAAAACATAATATTAAACACATATAAATAATATAAAAACTAATTATTTAATTATATTAAGTAACTTTTAAATAATACTTAGATAATAATAATTCTTATAATATATTATAAATTTATAAAAATTAATATATTTAAGAATTAAGCAAGATATTTAATAATAACTAGAGAAATTATAAAATACTAATTTATAAACTAATAGAATTTGTTAATTTTCTTAGTTAAAATTTAGTATTTAGAAAAAGAAGATTACATTATTAATTACTTTTCTCATTCATATGAGTAATTCTGTGCAAGCAGAATTTAATTATTTTATACTTTAAAATTCTAAGTTAATTTTTCATTTTTATCTTTCTAGTAAAATATTATATGAGAAGAGGAAAATGTTATTTCAGAATAATATTTTTTTAATAAGTAAAAAAAAATATAAAATTTCAATAACTTTATAAGAAAATCTTAATATCTAGAATTTAAAAAGAAATTAAAATTTTTATATAACTATAAAGTATAAAAATACTTTTATAATATTAAATTTTTTCTTAAATATATTAAAAGATAAAATGTTATTATATTAGTAATATGAGATATATTTTTATAAAGTAAAATTTAATAAATTAAAATAATACATGAATAATTTTATTTTTATTTTCAGCTTATTATTATTTTTTTATATAAGAAGAGAAATAGTTATTCTGCTTTTTATTATTACTCTTTCTAAGAAAAAAAGCAGTTATTCTATTTTTTATTATTAATAATTATTTCTTTTTTAAAAAAAAGCTATTATTCTGCTTTCTATTATTATTTTTTCTAAGAAAAAAAGCAGTTATTCTATTTTTTATTATTATTTTTTTTAAAAAGAGAAGTAATTATTTTATCTTTTATTATTACTTTCTTTAAGAAAAAAAATAATTATTCTGCTTTTACTCTCAGCTTATTATTATTTTTTTTTTAAAAAAAAGTATTTATTTTATTTTTTATTATTACTCTTTTTTTTAAAAAAAGCAGTTATTCTACTTCTTATTATTACTCTCTCTAAAAAAAAAAGTAATTATTTTATTTTTATTTTTAGCTTATTATTACTTTCTTTAAGAAAAAAAGCAGTTATTTTATTTCTTATTATTATTCTTTTTAAGAAAAGAAGTAATTATTCTACTTCTTATTATTACTTTTTCTAAGAAAAAAAATAATTATTTTATTTTTACTTCTAGCTTATTATTACTTTTTTTAAGAAAAGAAGCAGTTATTCCATTTCTTATTATTATTTTCTTTAAAAAAAGAAGTAGTTATTTTATTTCTCATTATTATTTTTTCTAAGAAAAAAAGCAATTATTTTATCTTCATTCTCAGCTTATTATTACTTTTTTTATATAAAAAGAGAAGCAGTTATTTTGCTTTTTATTATTACTTTCTCTAAGAAAAGAAATACTTATTTTATTTCTTATTATTATTCTTTTTAAAAAGAAAAATAATCATTTTATCTTTATTTTCAGCTTATTATTAGTTCTTTTAAGAAAAGAAATAATTATTTTATTTTTTATTATTACTTTTTCTAAGAAAAAACATAGTTATTCTGCTTCTTATTTACATTTTTTTAAGAAAAAAAGCAATTATTTTATCTTTACTTTCAGCTTATTATTACTTTCTTTAAAAAAAAAATAATTATTTTATTTCTTATTATTACTTTCTTTAAAAAAAGAAGTAGTTATTTTGCTTTTACTTCTAGCTTATTATTATTTTTTTTAAGAAGAAAAGTAATTATCTTACTTCTTATTATTACTTCTTCTAAGAAGAGAAGCAGTTATTCTATCTTTTATTATTATTTTCTTTAAAAAAAAAATAATTATCTTATTTTTATTTTTAACTTATTATTATTTTTTCTAAAAAAAGAAGCAGTTATCTAAATAATTATAAATTGGAATATTATTCTAAAGTAATATTTTATGAAAACTATAGAAAAACATTTCATGTCATTAATAAAAACATTCTCAGTTACATGCATGTTTTTTATTTAAACATGCTAAAAAAAATTTATATAAAATTTAATATATAATTTTTAAAACTAGTAATTATTGATTTTTTTTTATAAAAAATGCATAATTTAAATTTACTAGTTATATTAATTTATAATAAAATAGAATCTTTTTATCATATTTAAAAATATCTTAATTATTATTAAGTTTATTATATATTTAATTAAGAAAATTAAATATCAGATTAAAATTAACTAGATTAAGCTGAATTTTAAATTTAAACTAATTTTATTTATCTTATATTTATTAAAATATTAAAATTTTTAATATTTTATATTATAATAAAAAAATACATTTATTATTATTATAATATTAATAAATTAATTTAGATATTAATTAAATATTTTACATATAATAATTACAAGTAATAACATATAAAATAAGATTAGAAAATATTAGAATAATATAATATTTAATAAAAAAAAATTTTATATTATTTAAATATATTAAGAAATATATAAAAATTAACAATTAATTTAAGTATATATATTTAATAATTATTTTATATATAATTTATTAATTAAGTTATTTTATAAATATATTTTATTATTAGAAACTAATTATAATTATTAATTAATTATTAATATATTATTATTATTATTATTCTTCTTAATATTTCTAGTATATAAAAATAAATATTTATTATTATTATTTTCTTATTATTTTTTAAATTATTAATTTATTTTATTAATTTATTTTATTATTTTATTATATATTTTAATATTATATATAATTTTTAAATTTATATAATTATATAAATTATTTTTTTTTATTTTTTTTTCTAATTTATATATTTTTATATTATTTATTATTATTTATTATTATTAAAATTATAAATAATATTTAATTATTATTATATATTTTTATTTTATTTTATGCATATTAATTATATATTATATATTTTATATTTATTAATTATATATTTTAAATTTTATAATTATTAATAAATATATTTTTATTTAATATCATTTATTTTAATTAGATATTTTATTTTTTTAATCTTAATATTTAAATAATTAATTATTTTTTTTTATTTTTAAATATTTATTTATTTTTATTAATTTTATTTTTTATTTAAATTTAATAATTAGATTATTTTAAATTTTATTTATTTAAAAAATAAATTAAAAATTTAATAATTTAATTAAAAATCTAAATTTTTATATAATTATTAATTATTTTTATCATGCTAGCTAGTTTAGTTCTTATTTAGCTTAGTCTTGTAATTTCTTCAATTATATAAGAACTTATAAAATCTCATTCTCATCTACTTCTTAGTAATGAGTTCTGATTATAATTTATATATATATTTATTACATACTTCTTCTAATATTTCTTATTATTAGCTGCTAGTTCTGCCTTCATTATATACTTTTAATTCTGATTTTTAATTTAATTCTGGACTGACTACTGGGATAAAAATTCCCAAGATACAGCTGCTCATTCTCATCCCATTAAAATCAAGACTTATCTCATTTTCTTATTAAGCTTCTAGTTCTCATTATCATTTTTAATTCAGTTGCTACTTGCATGATCTCATTCTCAGTTTTAATATTTAATTTAGCTCTCATTCTCATTTTCAAGACTAAACTATTATCTTATTCCTGTCTTATTAAGTTTTAATGTTATTAGAATTATTAGAATTGGAATTTCCAGTTCCAGTATCAAATCTCATCATATCTTATTAAAATATGAGAATTTAGCTTTAAATATTATCTCTTAGCATTACTTCTGATTTAATATTTCATTTTAATTTATTATTATTATCATAATTTTTAGTATACATAATATTTTTCTTATTTAATTTTTCTTCTCATGTAATGACTTAAATTTCTTATTATTATTTTGAAAATATGATGATTTAATATACTGAATAATCAGTTTAATAACTTATAGGTTTTTCTGATTAATTATTATTTAATCATGATAATTAATCATAATATTACTAATTAGAAGAATATTAATATAATAGCATTATAAAATTTAAAAAAAAGAAATACTTACTTTTAAAGAAAGTATTTAACATGTCTTTAGCTATTTATTAAAAAGCTTGCAAGATAATACATTATTAATAAAAATTAGAAGAAATCTCTGTGGTAATTTCTTAAATTAAATAAATGAAATTAGTTAATGAAATGATAAATTTATCATTATCTGAATCTTAATATTATTTTATTTCTTATCAGAAATCTAATAATCTGTTAACTTATAAGCTTGTTATTAATGCTTATTATACTTATTATTCTTAGAATTATTTTTAAATATTTTCAGATACTTAAATTACTGAGTAAAATTATAATTAATTTTATCAGAATCTTTTTTTAGTTATCTTATCTAATTATTATTATATTATTATAAAACATTCACATGCTTCATATTATATATTTTCTAATTATTAGAAAAAATTATAATTCTTAAAATTATTATCATATTTCTGAATAAACATGAGTAATAATGATTAACAGTATTATTATTAATTATTACTTACTTATTATTAGATAATTCATTATTTTCTTTAGAAAATTCTTTGGTATTACTAGATTTTATCTTCTTTTTTTTATTAAATACAAAAGTTATCTTATTCTTTTTAATTTTCTTATATAAAGAGAAATAATATTTTAGTACAGATTTTTTTATACTTAGAAGCTTCAGATTAATTATTTAAGTAAAAGTAAATATAGAAATAAATACAGATATAAATGCAGATATAAATACAGAAATAAAATCAGATATAAAAGCAGAAACAGGTATGAATTCAGACTCAGATTCAGATTCAGATATAAATTTAGAATTAAATATAGAAGTAGAAATAAGCATGAATTTAAGAATAGAAGCAGGCACAGATATAATGCAGGCTGCAAAGATTAGAAATATCTCAGTAAGCACAGAAGAAAAAAAATCTGAAATATTCTTATTACTTAAAGATAATTCTGCTGCTGGATCAGCTAATTCTAATAATAATTCATTATCAGAATCTAATATTTCATTATTATTACTAGAAGTTTTATTACTTGGAATTATAAACTTATTATTTTTGCTAATAAATGTTATAATTTCAGCATTTAATTTCTTCTTCTTATTATCAGACTATTTACTGCTAGAGATTTCAGTATTTTTAATACTTTTCTTTTATTTTTATAAAGTAATTTTCTTATTTCAGATATCTTTAGCTAAATAATTTTCTTAAAATAATATAAAATTATTATCCAAGCTTAATATTAGTATTTTTAGTTTTCATGATTTAGCTGTAAGATATTTATAAAAAAACATATTCTTATTATTAAATAAATTTCTTTATAAATTTTTCTTTCATTTATAAGTAATCAGAATTTAATTATTCATAAAATTAATTATTAAAATAAAGTATTTTTTTTCTGTAGAAAAGTTATAGCATAGAAAAATAAATGCATTTAATAAAATAACTAGCTTAGTAATTTCCAGTAACTTATCATCATTAATAAATGATGTATTAGATATGATAATAATTTCTTATAATAATTTTATAATGATATTAAGTTATTAATATTAATAAAAAAGCATTTTAATAAAAAAGAACTTATAAATAACAGTAAGATAATAATTAACAGAAGAAGAAAATAAATAAAAAAATAAAAGAAAAAAATATTAAGAAAAATTTTACATAAATAATAATAATAATTACTATACATCTTGCATGATTTTAATTACTAAAATTCATAATGAAAAAATCTATATAATAATAATAATAAACATGTTAATATAAACATTCTTATAATTTATTATTAATATTTTTTTCTTTTTATTATTATAGTTCTATTTCTTTCTTCTTTGCATTATCTTATTTCTTATCATACTTTACTTTTTTATAAATTCAGCTTAATATCTTAGTTTATTATAATTCAGAATAAAAATATTATATAAAAATAATAATAAAAATTTTAAAATATTAAATAGCAAGATTCTTTCTGTAAGAAGAAAAACTATTCTTGTAAGAAATTATTATAATATTCTTAATAATATTAAAAAATAAAAGATAAAAATAAACAGAATAAATTAAAAAATATAATATAATATAATGCATCAGCTTAAGAAAACTGATAAATAATAACAAGATTTAATAACAAGCTTAAAGTAATTAGCTAATATTTCTTGGTAGAATTCATGCACTTATTATAATAATTTAAAAAAAGTTTAAGAATGATATAATGAAAAATATGATATAAAAGCACTTTAATCTTAAGAAATCTTATAAATATCTAAAATAATAAGAGCAGCTTCTTTATATTAAGAAATAAAAAAAAAAAAGTAGAAATATTAACATAAGAAACTGAAGAATGCTCTTTAGTTACATAAGAAAACATATTATATAAATAATACTTTTTAATAACAGATTTAATTAATACTAATAATAAGAAGCAGGAGCTTAAGCAGAATAACAGTTTTAAAACTAAACTTGAAAATCTTATTAAAATTCATAAAATAAGAATGATTCAGATATTAAAAGAGAATATTATATTAAATAAGTATGAGCATTTATCAAGAGCTAGTACTACTAATATAAAGAATGAAATGAAGTAATTCTTTAGATAAGCAGATTTTTTAGAATTTTAAAATATTTTAGCATCTGAGAATGTATCAGAAAAGAACTTTAAGATTATGATTTTTTCTAATAAGAAGAAATATGAGAGAAAGAATGAAAATTAAATTAACAAGAATAACAAGTAACTTAAAATGTCTAATAGTAAACTAATAAAATAATTCCTTTTTCAAATTATTCACTTAATTTAAGAAATTTTAAAAAAATAATTACTTATTTTATAATTACATATTAAGATGAAACAGAATTAGATAATTATATATATATATTTCATGAACATGAATGTAAAAGTAATAATATTAAGTAAATAATATAATATTTCACATAGCTTTACATTTTAAATTTTTAATAATTTAATAAAAAAACTTGAATATTTATGATATTTCAAGATAGTTTTTTTAATTTTAGATATATTTTAATAAAAATTCATCTGAATATTCTACTGAATGAGAGCTTTCAAATAATTTATATAAGATTATATAAATATTCTAATATTATGAAGTATTTTTAAAAAATTATTTAAATTATTTTTTTTATAAATCTAATAAGTTTATTTATATTTTTCTTATTTAATCATGAAATAAATAAATAAAATAATCTTTTTATTAAATTTAAAAGTAGTTTTTTCTAATAACATTTTCATACTGTTATACATGATGAGAAAGAAAGAAAAAATTCATTAAATATATTTATATTACAAGTTACATCAGGTTCATCTTACTAAAACTTATTAATATCTTAATAAATTATCTGTTATCATATTTTGTTATTTCTTTATTTTAATTTTAGATAATTATTTAAACTATTAATTATGTTTTCTTTATTATAATTAAGCATGATTAAGATTTTTAAGTTTAGTTTTAAATAGCCTGTCATACTAAGATGTATTAAAATTTAAATTTCAGTTTTCTTTTCTAGTAATTCTGCAGTTTCTAGATCTGAAAGTTTATAAATAGGCTAATCATTTCAAAATATTCTAATTATTTCTTTCTCTTCTTAAAATTAGCTTATTATCTTATTAATTATCATTTGAAATTAACAGATTATTTCTAATTCTCAGAATTCTAAGAAATTAACTAAATAATTAATTAATGAAAAGTAATTTATTATCTTTAAGCAAATTAAATATGATAAATTTTATGACTGATAAAGTAAAACTTCTGCTATTAAAGCATATCAAGAATTTAATAAATTATATTTATTATAAAATAAGAGAAAATGATAATTTATCTGAGAATTATATTATCAGGCAGCTGAGAAGCTAGATAAAAAATTAATAATTATTTGCAAGAAATATCTTAAAGTATTAATATATTTAACTTATATTCATAATAATTTAAATGAAATATATTAGCATGCAGAAAATAAGAAGTATTTTCATGAGCAGATGTATAAACATAAACAGAATTTATTTATAAGTAATATAATAATAAATCTTTATAATATATTCTTTACTATCTTATATAATAATAAATTCTGATAATATTATTTATTTTTCTAGACTAATATTTCTGCAAAGCATTTAAAGATTAATACTTCTAATTTTAAGATACAGGAAATTTTTTTTTTAACTGAAATTTTATATAAACTAATCTTGCATATTATGATATTTCTTAATTTATTTTTTCATAATATAAATAATACTTATTTTTAATAACTTATATAATTTCTTGAACTAAATATATTATTAGATTTTTCATATTATATAAAGTTACATAATTTTCTGAACAAGAAATATATA
The DNA here is from genome assembly GCA_014964245.1 of Nannizziopsis barbatae. Classification (NCBI taxonomy): domain Eukaryota; kingdom Fungi; phylum Ascomycota; class Eurotiomycetes; order Onygenales; family Nannizziopsiaceae; genus Nannizziopsis; species Nannizziopsis barbatae. Next base: position 4,186,966 of record JACVYH010000003.1, read on the forward strand.
AAAATAATTTTAATTTTATTTAAAAAACTTAAATTAAGAATAAAGATTTTACTTACTTTAAATATCTGATTAAATTCTTATATGCTTGCATTTATGAGAATAGCAGCATATTTTATTTCTGATAAATGAAAATATTAGAAAAAGCTAATAAAATTTAAGGTAATATCTGATAAGTATTCTAATAAATAAATAACAGAATGTATTTATTTAATCTTGCATTAACATAATTTTTTAAATCAGTTTCTTTATATGATTACTAATAATATAAAAAATAATAATATATTTTAAAAAGTATTAATTACTAAGATTAAGAGATAGAATAATTATAATTAGAATAATTAATTAAATAAAGTATCATATCTTGCTCATGTTCTTCAGCTTGTAATGCATGTTATTTTTAATACTTTAGTAATTAAAAGTAAAAATAAGTTTACTGCATTAATATATAATAATAATTATTTTTTAGAAAAATTTAATAGTAAAACATTTAAGATAATATTATAAAAAATAATATTTAAAGATAATAGATTATGACTGACTGCTGATATCTGATATTTTCAAATTTAATTTCTTACTAATATTATTCATGCATTTCTGTAATAATAAGAAGCATTTTAAAATCTTTAAATAAAAAATAAGCTATTAAACATGAAAAATAATGTGAAGATCAGATAAAACTTAATATATAACATGATAATAAGAACTCTTTATCTCAGAAAATATCTAGATTAATAAATTAATATTATTAATAAACTAAAAATTCAGAGACTTTAACTAATAATTTATAAGTGAAAATAAATTAAATATGTTATATATCTTCTTCAGTCATTTATAATATTTATTAAAATACTTTTTATTATATAAGAATTAATGATTTAGCATATCTTTTTAATTTATAATAAGATTTTTAATTATCTGAATAATTAGAAAAAAAAAGTAAGTAAAAAATAAGAATGATCTCATTTATTAAAGTAAATATATTAATAAAAAATTATAAAACTTTCTGAATATTACTTAAGAACTACTAATAAGTATGATGTTATTTACTTACTTACTATTATTTTTAACTTCTATAAATAAATAATAATTCTTAATTTAAAATATTAAAAAACTAATAAACAGAATAAATTTAAGAGATTAATTATAATCTTTTATAAAGAGCATTATGAGTATCTTAAGTTATTATTAATGCTAGTTATACAGTAATCTCATGAAAACATAATGATTTCTGATAATAAAATTCAGTAAAATACTAATTATTTTACATTCTTTAGAATTTCAAAGCAGTTCTTTTATTAACAGGTAAAAATAATTCAGATTCTCCAAAAAATAAATTCAAGTAATATCTTGCTAATTTTATAATTTCTTTTCTCACTAGTTATAATATTCTTCAGATATAACATATAATTAAATCATTATATTTAATCATGACTTAACTAGCAAGAGATATTTTAATTATATTAGCAAGCAGTATTAAAGTAAAGCATAAATTTAATTTAGGTAAAAATATATACTCTTATCATCAAGAACATTTTGCAGAATAAATAATAAAGAAAATCATGATTTTCAAGCATGATAATAAAAGATTTCTTGATGATATTATACTGTCATTAAATAATAAGCTAAATCATGATTATTTAATAATAGATAAGAATCAGTTTACATTAGCAAAGAAAATTGCAAATATAATAATAAATAAGAAATAAGCACTTACAGATAAATGCAAATTTAATAATAATAAGTAAATATCAGAAGATCTAGCAATAATAAAAAAAATAAAAAAAGCTAAATAAAAAATAAATAAGAAAAGAAAAAAGAAAATTCATGATTAGCTTGCTCAGATTATAAAGAGATGAGTTTATAAATAATTGCATTATCAATTTCTGTTATCACTCATGTATTAGTAATCATTGAAGAGCTTAGTAATCTACTTGATTTAAAACTGGAAATTCCTATCTCAAATAACATACTCTCATTCCTGTCTTAAACTAACTAATCTAGATCTATTTCTCATCTTAATAACTTTTTGAATATTTCAGTTTCATACTATAGAAATCTCATTAAGAAGATTATTAATCTCAATCTTAAACTACAAGTTCCAAACTTAATTTTATTCTCATGGCATGATTTTATTCCTGTCTCATTCTCATCTCATTTGTAATGAGAATGGGAATAATATGGAAATTTTCTGATTCTGGTAATTAGTTTATTTAATTCTTATAATTCTTATTATTTTAAAAAAGAAATAATCTGTAAAGCAGAATTTTTAATGTTTAATTTCTTACAAGAACTATTATCTTATTATTTTTTATTTAATTAAAAAATTAATTATTTTTTCTTATCTTCTATAAAAAAGCATTATAAGTTATTTTTATTATAATTAATAATAATAATACTTCTGATTTTACTTAAATAAATAAGTTTTCTAATATTATTCTCATATTAAGTAATGTTTAATAAGATTGCTTATTAAAATAAATAAAGCAGTCTTTTTCACATATGAAAAAAATTAAAAACTTAAATAAGAATAGAATATTTTATAATTCTAAGATAATTATTCTGAAACTTAAGCATGATAATTCTGAGAAGAAATATACTTTAATAAAAAAACTTGAAATTATTTAGTATAAACTGTGCATTAAGAAGCTTTATAAGAAGCTAATAATTATTAATTAGCAGATTAACAGCATAATATTTATTTTTAATTTTAATCATGTAATTTCTACTAATATATCTTACTTAAAATACTATATATTAGTATAATTAGCATTAAATATATTTATTATTCTTATTTAATTTTAATTATTATTCTGAAATTTTTTTATAAAATATATAAATTATATTATAAAATTATATTATAAAATTTCAGTAAATAACATTCTAGTAACAGATGTTTTTATAATTAAAACTTATAAATTTAAAAATATTTAAATTAATCTAAATATAGATTTAGTATAAGTAAAATTATTATCTTATAATAATGAAGTTAGCAAGAATTCATCTTATAAAAATATGAAAAAATTTCAAGTAAAAATATACATGAATTAAAAGATTTCATGATAATAAATTATATTTTTTATAAATATAATTACACATACTTCATGAGATAAGAAAAGTATAAGATGCTTGAGATTATATATTATTTTAATATTATATTTTTATAAAAATAAAAATTTTATGTAAATCTCATGTTTAAGTTATTTACTTAAATATAACTTAAAAACTAACTAAAGAATTAAATTATAAATCTGAAATAAGTTTATAAAATTTTTTAAGTATAATATAAGAAAGCTAAATAATATGGAAATTAAAACATGCATGATTTTACATATATTTTAAAGATATTTAAATATTAATTACAGAAATTTTATACTAAAAAATAGTGAATAATATATTTTTATATGAAAATTCTTTTTAAAATTCATATAAAATTTAATAAATATTTAGAAAAAGTTAATACTCTCAGCTATAAAATGCTAATCTTTTATTTTTTTAATATAAAAAATAATATTTTAGCTTATCAGATATTATTATAAAATAATAATAATAAAAATAAAAAAAATTAAAATTAAAAAAAAAAAAATACTAATAGTAATAAAAATACATAAAGAAAATATAAATTTAATTTTAATAAAAATTCTGATAGAAAAAGCTTCTGATATAATTATCATAAATATTATTAATATGCTGTTTCAGATTATAAAATTTTTAAAAGCTAAAAAACTATAAATAAGAAGAAAGCTAAGAATAATAAAAAGCTAAAAAACTAGTTAAGAGAATTTTAAATATTACTATAATTTTTAAAATTAGTAAAAAAAAATAAAGTTTACTTAGTTTTCTAATCATAATTTAAATTTAAATTTTTCAAGATTTAAAAATGGTTCTAATTTTAATTAACTTCAGAGCTAAAGATAATTTTATTAATAATATTTAGATAAAAAAAAATAAGTTAGAAATTAACTTATCTTAATATAAAATAATTAAAATTTTAAGTAAGCATCATGTGTGTATTTTTAGTAGAATAAATCTTAATATTAGTATTACTAATAATTAGAAAAATAGATATATTATTTCTTATAAGTTTCAAGTAATTAATCTAGGAGATTATGATATGATTATTAGCTTTTTCTAATTATAAAATATTAATGTTCTAGTTAACTAAATAAAAGATAACTGAATTTACTAGTTAAATTTCTTAAATATCATTTTCAGAAAAATCTTATTACTTATTATTAGATATTCTAACATTAATGTGAATTTTATAACTGCTAAAAATATTATTAATAAGTTACTTAATAAAATTAGTACTTATCTGATTTATTTAAAAATAAAAATAAAAATATATAATAAGCAGTTTATTACAGCTTATTAGATTAAATTTAATAATATACTTATTAATTTTCATTTATTTATATAATTATAATTATATTTCTTTTTTAAAAAAATAGCACTTAATTCTTATTAATACTTATATATAAAACATGTAATTAAAATAAAATTAGAAAAAAAACTCTCATTTTTTTTAATTTATAATCTTTTAATTATTAAGTTAGAAATTTTTTACAATTTTATTATTATTACATTAAATAAAAAGTAAATTTTCTTATTAAAATCACTTATAGAAGTATTTATATTATTCATATTAAAGAAAAATAAAAATCTGAAATTTTATATAAATTACAGATAATTAAACTATATTATAATTAAAAATAAGTATTTATTATTACTTATTATTAAAAATTTTAATTTTTTTAATAGCATGAAAATCTTCTTAAAGTATAATTTTTATAATGCTTATTATTATATAAATATTAAGTAAGAAAACTACTAGCTAATAATTTTCTGAATCTGATATAATTATTATGAATTTAATATTATATTTTTTAATTTTCTAAATATTCTAGTTATATTTCAGGCTTATATTAATAAAATTCTTGCTAATATTTTAAATAATTTTAGTATAATTTACTTAAATAATATTTTTATTTTTTTAAATTTAATAAAAAAGTATAAAAAACATATTCAGATTATTATAAAGTATTTTAATTATGCTAATTTATATATAAAAAATAATAAGTATAAATTTACTATTAATAAAATATTATTTTTAAATTTTATGATTAAATTTATTAATATATTTATAAAATAAGATTAAATTAAAATTATTTATAAATAATCTAAGTCTAAAAATATTAAAATAATTTTTATCTTTTTAAAATTTATAAATTCCTATTACTAATTTATTAAAGCTTACTTAAAAATTACTTATTTTCTTTATAAGCTTATTAAAAAAGAGAAAAAAAATTAGCAGAAAGTATTATTTTATTAATTAAAAAATACTTAAAGTATTTTTAATTATCTTAAAATTACTTTTATTATTATTTTACTTCTCATGTATTTTAATACTCAGAAAAAGATTCTTTTTAAGATTAATATATTTATTTTTATTATTATTAAAATTCTGTTATAATTATAAGATAATAATTTCTAATATTTTATTACTTTTTACAGCTATAAACTTATTAATGCAGAAATATATTATAATATATATAATAAAAAACTCTTAGTAATAATTACTTTTTTTAAATACTAGAAATATTACTTGAAAGAAAGCTAATATCTAGTAATTATTTTATCTAACCATGCTAATTTTTAATATTTTATAATAATTAAAATATTAAATAAATATTAGATAAAATAAGTAGAAATATTTAATATATATAATTTTATTTTTTTATATTATTTAAATAAGTTAAATCTAGTAAATATACTTAATTATCATGCAGATTATATTTAATTTTATTATGATAAGATAATATTTTTTATTTTATAAATAAAATTTTAGCATGAAATTAAATCAGAATAATTAATTAAGATTATAAAATTATTTTAAATTTTCATTAATTACATATAAATATATGATGAAGAGTATAAAATCTTTTTTCATATCTTATTTTTTATTTTTATAAAGAATATAATTTAAGATAAAAATAATAATATTTTTCTCATATTAAAAGCATATCTTACATGCTATTATTAACTTATTATAAGTATTAAAAGTTTTTCTAGAAGTCTCATATTATAAATATTAGTTAATATTACATTAGTATTTAAAATTACTTATTTTAACTTATCTGAATTTCTAACTTTATTTTTTACTTAAGTTTAAGAATTTAATTTCTCTATTATTATTTAAAAAGAAAAAGTTATAAACTTAAATAATAAGTTTAAAACTAGTAAATTAATATAAATAATTAATAATAATATTTTTTATATTAATAATTATATTTTTATCTTATAATAAATTATATTAATTATAGAAATTTTATATATAAATTATAATAATTTTTAAAAAAAATATTTTAATATTAAATAAATTATTAAAATAATTTAATAAAAATATTATTAGCATAAATTTTTAAAGAAAGTTATTAATTATATACATTTATATACATTTATATTAGTATATTCTTCAAGCAACAGATGCCTGAAGTAGCTTCTAAAAAATCTCACTTCAGAGATCAAATCTTGCTCCAGGATCTAGCCCCGGGGCTTCACTATCTGAAGAAAACACTTGTGACAACTTGTCCTGAAAATGATTTTAGAACATCTTTCAATCTGGGCTCTGCTCCAGGCATGAGGTGCCCGGGGTCGCTCCTAAAAAAATCTCACTTCAGGGATTAAATCTTGCTCCAGGGCTTCACTACCCAGAGAAAACACTTGTAATAACTTGTCCTGAAAATGGTTTTGGGACATTTTTCAATCTGGGCTCTGCTCCGGGCATGAGGTGCCCGGAATAGCCCCTAAAAAAATCTCGCTCCGGGCTTCAAAGATCTTGCTCCGGGGCCTAGCTCCGGGGCTCCAATGCCCGGAGTCAAAAAAGTTGTATTTTCATTCCTGGGAAGGAAAGACATTTCATTTGCCTAGTTTATTTATATTTTCTTTTCTTATATCTAAATTTATGTAATAGTTGGTAAATTCTGTTTAAGCAGATAATCTTTTTAGTTACAGACTGCATAAGACTATAATGAATAAAAAAAAAAAAAAAAAATATTAGTATATTAAGTTTTATTATTATAAATTATATAATAAATTAAGTATTATTTTTTATTAGTATATACTTAGTATTTCAGAATAGCTTGCTACTAGCATATTAATAGTTATAAAAATAATATTAATATAAATCATGAAATAATATTAATAATAAATCTAATTTATTATATATAAAAATGCTATATAGAAAAGAGCTGATAGAAAATTTTTAATTTTATAATTTAATATAATACATCTAGTTATATATTCATCATGCTTTTTCAGTAAACATCTTATTTATTTTATATATTAAAAATTCTCTATTCTTAATTTATAGTATAAAGATTTATAACAAGTTAATAACAGCTTAATATAATAAAGATTAGTTATAACAGTTTCTAGAAAACTAATTATTATTTTTTAATTATTTAAAATATTATCATATTAAAGTTCTAGATTGTAAATTAGCAGTAGAAATGTAAGTATAACTTTAGCTAAGAATCAGAATACTTAATAGCTAATTAAAAATAATATTATATCTGAAAATAATACTTAAGTAAATATTATAATTAATAAGAATTAATTTATTCAGTTAATAATAGTAGTATTATAGTAAGAAAAGCAGAAATTCTTTTCTAATTTAAAATTTTATAAAAAAAAGAATAAGAATAAATGATGAGTAGACTGTGAATGAGTTTAAGTTAAGTTAAGTTTTGACCCTTCTAAACTCAACTCAGGCTTAACTTGCACTATCTAATTTACAACTTAACTTAGCTCAAAACTCAGTCTAAACAAGTTAAATTAAGTTAAGTTTTAAACTTACTGCTAAGACACCAGATTAATAAATTAACAGTAAAATGAATATTAACTGTATGAAAATGAGAGTAGGACTGTTTAAAAAATCTTGAATTAAGCTTTAAAACATGCCTACTCCTGTACTTTTAGCTATTTTTCTTGAATTTATATGAGTATTTAAAGATTCATTATCAAATTAAAATTTTTACTCTTAATAATAATAACATAACATTTTTAATAAGTGATATAAAATCAAGAAAAATAGCTAAAAATATGAGAGTAAGCATGTTTTAAAGTTTAATTTAAGACCTTTCAAATAATCTTATTCTTATTCTCATATGATTAATATTCATCTTACTGTTATTACTTTTATTAAGCCATGCATGAAAAGTATAAGTTTTTTAAGTTAAAAACTTAACTTGAACTAAGTCAAGTCTAACTTAATCTGAAACTCAGTGAAATCTTCATACTAGAGCTTAACTTGACTCAGTTTAAGTTAAGTTAAGTTCAAGTTTAAGTTTAACTTGAACTCATTCACAGTCTAATAATAAGAGTAAATAAGAATAATAAAAAGTTTATTAATAAGAAGTTATAAGCTTATTTTATAAAGCAAGATAAAATTAAATTTACAGCTGCTAGATTAAGAGAAAACATTTAAATATCTTAAAATTTAAAAAAAAAAATTATTAATCTGTAAAATTATATATGAAGTTAGTTCAAGATATTTCTTTTAAATTTAATTAAGACAGTTGAAAATAGAAGCTATTTAGCTATGTAAAAGCTACTTGAAATAATCTGATATATGAGTTAATTAATAGCAGATTTTAAACATGTCTTCTTACATGTCTTTATAAAATTAAATATTAAAAAAAATATGAGATATAAGAATAGTTTTTAAGTTTTAATATTCTTCTACAAGCTTAATTTAATATTATAAAGAATTATATTAGCTCAGAATGCATTATTTATTTTAATTACAGAAATTATAATCTTAAAAACATATTTAAAAAAAATATCTAGTTAAGTTATTAATAAATTATTAAGAAAATTATTAGTATAGTAATCTTATAATAATTTTTTATAAAATTAGTAGTAATTTTTAAAAAGTTATAAATACTAGCTAAAAGAAAATAATTTTTAATTTTAAAATTAAAAATAAATATTTAATTAAAATGTAAATTAAGTAGTAAAGAAGTAAAAACAGCATAATAAAAAATACTGCTTTATTTATAATAAAACTAGTCATGTTAGTTATAATTACTTAAAATATTAGAATGAAAATTAGTAGAATAATTAATCTTTCTAATATTATATATTAAAGATTAACTTAAATTCAGATATAATATAATAGCAGCTAAAATACTTATATAATAATTAAAATTATCAGATTAATCAGATTACTAAAGTAGATAAAGAAAATTTTAATATAAAAAATAATTTAAAAAATTCAGAAGCTACTGCTAAGCAGCAGTAACTTAAAAAAGCTAATTATTTTTTACTAATTATTAATATAAATTATTAGTATTTAAATATTTATAAAGTAATGTTAAATTACAGTACTTTTATAAATTATATTTTATATTATAATTTATTAAAAAATAAATAAATATTAGTATAAAAACTTACATAATTATTAAAAGTTATAAATAAATTTTTTATAATATATTAAAAAAATATTATACTTAAATTAAATATAAAAGATAATTATAATAAAGTTTATAAAAATAAGATTAATTTAAAAATTATTAATTTAGTAAAAAATAATATTATTCTTAATAAATCTTAGCTATCACATGTTAATTCTTTAATAAATTAAACTTTTAACAAGTAGAAATATCATAATAAGTATGCTAATATGAAGATTATAATTAATAATTCTTAATAATTTTTAAAAAAAACAAGATAAGAAGATATTAGCTTGCTAATTACAGATATTATTAATAATATACAAGATTAAGAAGTAAAAATTTCTGAGAAATACTGCTAATAAGAGTAAATATTTAATAAAAAAATAGCAGTTACTATGCAGAAAAGTGTTAAGCATTAAATTAAGTTAAAAAATAATTAAATGTTTTCATAATGCAAATTATATTCTTTATTTATATATAAATTAGATGTTTTAAAAAGATATCTTAAGAATATTTAGTAAAAAAGTTAAATACAGAATTTTACAAGCTTAGCAAATATATTAATACTTTTTAGCAAGAAATTAAATAGCAGATTATAATTATATATTAATTATAGAAATTTAAATGCATTAATTATTAAAAATTAATATTTTTTTTTGTAAATAAATAAGCTCATGAATTACTTAAGTAATACTAAGATACTAATAAAGCTAGATTTGCAAGATGTGTATTATTAAATTGCTATTTATAGAAAAAATTAATAGAAAATAACTTTTTAAATATAATATAAATATTTTAAATATATGATTATGTTATTCAGATTCTGTAATGTACTGGTTATTTTTCAAGCATATATTAATAAAGCATTAAAAAATATATTAAATAAGTATGCATTTATTTATCTTAATAATATTTTTATATATTTATAAATTAAGAAAAAGCATATTAAACATGTTAATAATATTTCAAAACAGCTATTATATTACAACTTATATATTAAATTAAATAAATGTAAATTTCATAAACAGAAAGTTTAATTTCTAGAATTTATTACTAATAAAAATAATATCTGATTAGATGAAAGTTGTTTAAATATAATTCATAATTAGCCTGAGTTAAAATTAATTAAAAATATTTAAATATTTCTTAAATTTACTAGCTTTTTCAAACATTTTATATATAATTATACTAGTATTATAGCAATTCTAAATAAGCTACTAATTAGTAAGAAATTATGATTTTTTACTAATAAAACTAGAAAATCATTTAATTATCTTGAGAAAGCTTTTTAAAAGTTACTGTTATTAATATATTATAATCTCAAGAAATAAATACTAATAATTATAAATGCTTTAAGCTTTATTATAGCAGTTATATCACTATAATTAATAAAGAATAAGAATGAAAGAAATTACTAGTATTCTGTTATTTTTTATTAAAAAAAATTAAAAGATGCAGAAAGATAATATGAGATCTATAATTAAGAATTATTAATTATTATGAAATGCTTTAAGCATTAGCACTAATACTTAGCTAAAGTTAAATAATTTTTTCATGTTTAAACTAATTATAATAATCTTAAATACTTTTTTATGATAAAAATATTAAATAATAAATAAGTAAGATAAGTAGAGTAATTAATAATATATAATTTTATTATTAAATATAAGTTAGAAATTAAAAATCTAGCAGATATGCTAAGTAAATATAATAATTATAAGTTTATAAATGTATATGAATATTATACTAAAATGCTATTTATTTTATAAGTAAAATTAAAACTTATGAATTTTAGCATAGAAATAAAAAATAAGAATCTAAAATATCATATTTCTAGTAAATTACTAGTAATTAGAAAAACTAGTAATAAAAATATTTATGAATTACTAAATACTAGCATGTGTATACTGCTATAAAATGCTTAATGAAGAAATATTTTTATAAAATAATTTTATCATGCTTTAATAACAAATAATAAGCAAGTATTTTATTTTAAAAAGAAAGACTAAATGATAAAAATTCTTGAAAAACAGCTTATTTTTTTATATAAAAACAAGATATATGTTCTTAATAATACTATTATAAAGCAGAAATTATTATACTTATATTATAATAATTTCTGAGCTAGTTATCATAATATTAATAAAATTATAAATTTAATTAAGTAAAAATATTACTAAAATTAAATAAATAATAAAATTACAGAATACATGTGTATATGCTTAGATTATTTAATAAATAAAACTTTTAAATATTAATCTCATGATTAGCTAGTCAGCTTATCTGTAGTAAAAAAGCTATGAAAGAAACTTATTATAAATTTTATTACTAATTTATCTCTTTTTATAAAAAATAATAATATATATAGTGTTATACTGATAATATGTAATTAATTTATAAAAATAAAATAATATTTTATTATTATAAAGAAAATATCAGTATTAAATCTTGCAAATATCTTTATTAATAAGATAATTAATAAATATAAAATATTAAATTTAATCATTAGTAATCATAACATGTTATTTACAAGTTATTACTAAGCTCATTTATATTATTATATTTATATAAAAAAAAAGCTAAGTATTACATTTTATTCTTAAATTAATAATTAAATTAAACAGCTTAATTAAATGCTGTAGCAGTATTTATAAATTTATAATAATTATGTATAAAATAATTAAGTAAAATTATTACTTATTATTAAATTTACTTATAATAATAATAAACATGTAATTATAAAGTAAAGTTTATTTTATATAATATATAAATTTAACTCTAATATTTTAAATAAGTATCAAGATAATTTTTTATTTAATATAGCAGAAATTAAAAAATAATTAGAAATACTAAAAAAAGCTAGAAAAGAAGCTATAAAGCTACTTGAATAAAGCTATTAAATATAATCTTAATATTATAATTAATATTATAAACTAATTCAATTTAATATTAGTAATTTAGTATAATTTTTAAAAAAGAATCTAATTATCTTATAATTTTTAAAAAAGCTTGATAACTGCTATTTAGAATTTTTTTCTATTATAATTATTTAGAATTTACAAGCATATACTTTATAATTATCTTATTTATATAAATGAATTAATTTAATATTTTATATATTATTATTAGAATCATATTAATTATAAAGCAGTAAACAAGTAATTTTATCATAGCTAATTTTTATTAATGAAAATAAAGAGTAGAAAATTGAATAAATATTTAATTAATAAACTTACTATTCAAAAATTTAGTATTTAATTATATAATTAGATTATTCTAGATATAAAAACTAATAAATTAATGCTAAAGATCTTAAAAATGCAAATAAAGCAGTTAAAAAGTTTAAACTTAGTTATTTTAAAACTTTTACTAAGCAGTAATAAAGAGATAAAAAGACAGAAACTTAATAATATTTAATTATTAAATAGTCTAAGATTTAATTTATTATTAAATATGAATTTTTATTAATTATTTAAAAATACAGAAAAAGTATAAAAGTAATAAAAATTATTTATTTAATCTCATCTTTATTTTTTTTTTTCATGTTAATATTTTTATCTTTTTTCTTATTAGTATAATTCTTATTAGAAACTTTTTACTTTATATTAGTAATATTAATAGTAAATTTATTAATAATAAAAAAGATGATATTTAGTATACAGAACTTTTAATAAGTAATTATAATTAAAATAAGAATATTTATATTATTTAAAAAAATACATAATATTTACTTAATAAAAGAGGAAAAACTGCTTATAAATGACATAATACATGCTTTAGTAATACTAGCTGTTTAATTTATTTTCTTTACTTAGTAAAAGATATTAATTACAGAAATGTGAATCTTGAACTGCTTAGTATATTTATTAATATTAATTTTTTTAATAATCTTGCTATTAATAATTATTTTAGCAGTAATATATATGCTATTTATTTTAAGAAGCATAATAATATATGATTTAGAATTTTTAATATAATAAGAATAGTATCTAAAGACAGAAGCTTACTTATAAAAAATAAACTTATTTTTAAAAATTATCTTTAAGTAGTAAATACATGATTATTAAGCATGATTTATTTTTACTTTCTTAAAAAGCAAGTTTTCTAATATATTATTTATGTTATTAAAACATTTAAGATTTACTTAAAGCTAATTAATTAACTAAGTAATAGATATATTAAAATAAATAAATGACTTATAGCAGCATATTTAGCTATAACTTGCTAAACTTATTTAAAAACTTTAAGAACTAATCTTTCTAACATATTAATAGTTATTTTTAAAAATTTTAGTAAAAATATCTTATAAAAATTAGAAAAAAAAATAAAATACTAGAAAATGATATAAGATTAGCTATATTTAATAGATTAATATACATAATTAATAAAATTGAAAAATCTTAATTAATCTGAAGTAAGAAAGTTAATAAAAAATATGTAAAGTATTCTAATATTACAGTTAGCTTATTTAGTATATTATTAATAAGAAAGCAGCTATTATCATGTGATTAAAAAATATTAATTAGATTTTAACTAAAATGAATAAAGAAATTAGCAAGAGAAGGAAAGAGAAATGAAATTTAATTAATTTCAGTCATTTTTATATTTCATTAAAAAAATAAGATTTTATACTAGAAGAGATTTTTCTAAGCAAATAAAAACTATTATTATAAAAACTTAAAAAATTTACTTGTTAATTATAATAGTTATAATATTATTATAATAAATTTTAATAAATTTAAAAAATTAAATAAATATATAAAGCTTGTAAACAAGCTTTTATAAGAAAAAATAATTATTAATATATACTTAGTATTTCAGAATAGCTTATTACTAGCATACTAGTAATTATAAAAATAATATTAATATAAATTATAAGATAATATTAATGATAAATCTAATTTATTATATATAAGAATGCTATATAAAAAAGAGCTAGTAAAAAATTTCTAGTTTTTTACTTTAGTATAATACATCTAGCTATGTATTCATCATGCTTTTCTAGTAAACATCTTATTTATTCTATATATTAAAGATTTTTTATTTTTAGTTTATAAGATGAAAATTTATAATAAGCTAGTAGTAATTTAATATAATGAAAACTAGTTGTAATATTTTCATGCTTAAATAATTATTTAAAATTATTTTTATAAATTTTATAATTAATTTATTAACTAGTTCATAAAAAGAATTAGCATATAATATTATTTTAATTATTATTAATATTTGAATTAAGTTTATTTTATATATTTCATGAAAAAAAAAAATATATAATAAAAGATTTAGCAGAAATCTGCTATAAATGCATTTTCATAATTTATAACATATTTAAAATTATTATTTTTAATTAAGATTTATTATTTATAAATAAATATTAATTAATATTATGCTTTTATTTTAATGTATGCTATAAGCTCTTTATAATTTTTTATTTTTAAATAAATAATTAAATAAAATATCAGAATTAAATTTTAAAATAGTATTTAAAATATTTTATTAATTTTAATTAAGATAACTAGATCTGCTAGCTGCTAATAATATAATATATGTATAATTAATTAACATACAGCTTTACTAGCTTAGTATTTATAAAGACTTTTATAAATTTTCATTTAAAACTTTAAGTTAATATTTTAAAACTTCTGAAATAACTTATTATAAAAATAACTAATTATATAAAAACATTCTTAAAAATATAATAATAACTTATTATATAATTAGAATTTATGTATTTATAGCAGAAGTTTTATTATAATAAAAAATATATTTTTAAAATTTTTAAAATTAAAAATTTTATCATGCTGTATATTAAAAATTTTAATATATTATATTTAACTTGCAAATTAGATTATTAACATGTAAGCTTATTTTAAATTATAAAAATTTAAAATTAATAATTATATAAATTTCAGCTATTACTTATATATAAAAGCATATATTTTATTTTTCATATATTATTACTAGAAATATATAATTAGAAGAAAAATACATTTATATTATTAGAATTAAAACTAGTTAATAATACTAAAGAATTTATAATTAAGAAAATTCTTGAAAGCAAATAATAATAAGATAAAAAGAAATATCTTATTTATTAAGCTAGTTAAACTCTAGAAAATAATATATAAGAATTTAAAAAATATATCATTAATACAGAAATATTAGAAAATTTTTTTTAGACTGTGAATGAGTCTGAGTTAAGTTAAGTTTTGATCTCTCCAGACTTAACTTGAACTTGACTTGCATTATCTAATTTACTACTTGACTCAGCTTGAAACTCAGTTCAAATAAGTTAAGTTAAGTCAAGTTTTGAACTTGCTGTTAAAACATCAGATTAATAAATTAACAATGAGGTAAATATTAATCATATAAAAACAAGAATAGGACTGTTTAAAAGATCTTAAATCAAGCTTCAAAATGTGCCTACTCTTATATTTTTAATTATTTTCTTCAAATTTATATGAGTGTTTAAAGATTCATCATCAAATTAAAATTTTCACTTTTAGCAATAATGACATGACATCTTTGATAAGTGATATAAAATCAAGAAAAATAGCTAAAAATATAAGAATAGGCATGTTTTAATGCTTGATTGAAGACCTTTCAAATGGTCCTACTCTTATTTCCATACAATCAATATTCACCTCATCATTATTACTTTTGTTAGGCTGTGACCGCGGTGCATGAAAAGTATGAGTTTTTTGAGTTAAAAACTCAACTTGGACCAAGTTAAGTCTAACTTGACTTGAAACTCGGTGGAATCTTCATACTAGAGCTTGACTTGACTTGGTTCAAGTTGAGTTGAGTTTGAGTTCGAGTTTAACTTGAACTCATTCACAGTCTAATTTTTTTAAATAAGAAATAAAGTATTTAATATTTATAATTATGTTAAAAAAATAATACAAGCTTAATAATTAATTATTTTATATTATTAAATATATTTTTTTTCTTATAAATTTTTTTTTTATAAAATTTTTATAAAATTTTAATAAGATATTTACACATAAAAAATATATTACTAATATAAAAAATTTTTTATTTTATTTTAAAAAGTATTATTAGTTATAAAATTATTTTAAAATTATAATTAAATTATATTACATTATAAAATCTTAAAATAAGCTTAAAACTTATTTTTTTTATTTTCATTAATAAAAGCTAGCAGAATTACATATTTTTTTAATATTTATTTAAACTTATTATAATTTATAATAAGCATTTCTGAGATAAAATTATATTTAATAATTATTAGCTTTTTAATATAAGAAGATTAGAAAAGAAATATATTAGAATTATAATTTTTATATTTAATTTAAATTATAATAATAGCTTTAGTACTGTTTAGTTTAATATGAATTTCTGAATATTACTTCATGCTATTAAGAAATATAATTAAGAAATTTAATTTCTAAGAAATTATGCTAGCTATAAGATATATTAGCATTTAGCATTTATAATAATTGAAAATCATAATAAAAATTACATAATATATATAATGAGAATAAGTCCTAAATTTGCTAAAAATATTAATTTATAAATTAATAATTTCTGAAATCAGAAGCATTACTTCTTATTTTTTCTTTTTATTAAAAATAATAATAAATATAAATAAGCAGATTTTAATTTTTTACTTTTTTATTAAAAACTTAATAATTAATATTTTCAGATTAATTATTTTAATATTTTAATAATTTTCTTAGAAGCAGAAATTATTATTTTCTTAATAAAAAACTAAAAAAATAACATATTAATATCTAATAAGAATGAGAAGAAATTAAATAATAAATTACCAGTATTATTTTTTATTATAAAAGCTAATATTAGCATATACATTATCTGATAAAAGTCATGATATTAAAATATTTATCTAAAGAACTATTTTTACTTACTTACTAAAATTATTCTTAGTTTATTTTATTAGTTATAATTAAAATTTTCATCTTATACTTACTTGCTATTATTTCTTACTAATTAAAAAATTTATGAAAAGCTTTTGTTATTATATGTTATTACTTAGCATCTTAAAAAATAACAGCATGCATATATTCTAACTGCTATTAATATTCTAATATTAACATGCTTTTTATTAGCTTAGTAAGATACTAGTAAGTTTAATTACAAGCTTTATTAATAATTTTAATTAAAATAATTACTATATAAAAAATAAATAGTTTATCTAATTTTAGATAACTTATTTATAATAGTTATTAGTATTAAAAATATTATTAAAAGCTTTAAAACTTAAGTAAAAATTTACTAGTATATATTTTTTATAAAATTAAATATAATAAGTATATTTTTAATTATGATTTAAAAGCATATAAACATTTCTTAACTTATTAAAATAAGTAAGATAGTATTTATAAAAATTTATACTATAAACATGTTAATATATTATTCTTAAGTAAGAAAATACTTATTTATAATAATAAAATATCATGCTAGCTAGTCTAGTTCTTATTTAGCTTAGTCTTGTAATCTCTTTTATTATATAAGAGCTCATAAAATTTTATTGTTATTTACTTTCCAGTAATAAGCTCTGATTATAATTTATATATACATTCACTATACACTTTCTTCTAGTATTTCTTATTATTAATTACTAGTTTTATTTTTATTATATGTTTTTAGTTCTGATTTCTAATCTGATTTTCACAGTTCTCATTACTTTAAAAGAAAGATAATCTGTAAAGCAGAATTTTTAATATCTAATCTCTCATGAGAACTACTATCTTATTATTTTTTATCTTATTAAAAAATTAATTATTTCTTCTTATCTTTTATAAAAAAGCATCATAAGTTATTTTTACTATAACTAATAATAATAATATTTCTAATTTTATTTAAAAAAGCAAGTTTTCTAATATTACTTTCATATTAAGTAATATTTAATAAGACTACATATTAAAATAAATAAAGTAATTTTTTTCACATGTGAAAGAAATTAAGAGCTTGAATAAAAGCAGTATATTTTATAATTCTGAAATAGTTATTCTAAAGTCTGAGTATGATAATTCTAAAAAAAAATATGCTTTAATAAAGAAACTTAAGACTGCTTAGCATAAATTACATATTAAAAAGCTCTATAAGAAACTAATAACTATTAATCAGTAAATTAAGAATATAATATCAATTTCTGATTCTAATCATGTAATTTCTACTAATACATCTTACTTAAAATATTATATGCTAATATAATTAGTATAAAATATGTTTATTATTTTTATTTAATTTTAATTATTATTTCAGAACTTTTTTATAAGATGTATAAATTATATTATGAAATTATATTATAAAATCTCAGCAGATAATCTTTCAGTAGTAAATACTTTTATAATTAAAACTTAGAAATTTAAAAATATTTTAACTAATCTGAATATAAATTTAATATAAATAAGATTATTATCTTATAATAATGAATTTAGCAAGATTTTATTTTATAAAAATATAAAGAAATTTCAAGTAAAAAACATGTATAAATTAAAAAACTTTATAATAGTAAGTTATGTTTTTTATAAATATAATTATATATACTTCATAAGATAAGAAAAGCATAAAATACTTAAAATTATGCAGTACTTTAATATTATACTTTTATAAAAATAAGAATTTTATATAAATTTTATATTTAAGTTATCTACTTAAATATAACTTAAGAACTGATTAAAAAATTAAATTATAAATCTGAAATAAGCTTATAAAATCTTTTAAATGCAGTATGAGAAAGCTAAATAACATGAAAACTAAAATATGCATGACTTTATATACATTCTAAAAATATTTAAGTATTAATTACAGAAATTTTATATTGAAAAACAGTAAATAATGCATTTTTATATGAAAATTCTTCCTGAAATCTATATCAAATTTAATACATACTTGAAAAAAGTTAATATTCTTAGTTATGAAATGCTAATCTTCTGTTTTTCTAATATGAAAGATAATATTCTGATTTGCTAAATGCTATTATAAAATAATAATAATAAAAATAAAAAAAATGAAAATTAAAAAAAAAAAAATGCTAATAATAATAAAAATGCATAAAGAAAGTATAAATTTAATTCTGATAAAAATTTTAACAAAAAAAACTTCTAATATAATCATTATAAATGCTATAAACATGTCATTTCAGATTATAAGATTCTTAAAAGCTAAAAAACTGCAAATGAGAAGAAAGTTAAGAATAATAAAAAACTAAAAAACTAGTTAAAAAAGTTCTGAATATTACTGTAATTCTTAAAATTAATAAAAGAAAATAAAGTCTGCTCAGTTTTTTAATTATAGTTTAAATTTAAAGTTTTAGAAATTTAAAAACAGTTTTAATTTTAATTAATTCTAAAGCTGAAGCTAATTTTATTAATACTATTTAAGTAAAGAAAAACAGCTTAGAAATTACTTTATTTTAATATAAAATAATTAAGATTTTAAGTAAGCATCATGTGCACATTTTTAATAAAATAAATCTTAATATTAGTATTACTAATAATTAGAAAAGTATATAAATTACTTCTCATAAGTTTCAAGTAATTAATCTAGAAGATTATAATATGATTCTTAGCTTTTTCTGATTATAAAATATTAATTTTCTAATTAATTAAATAGAGAATAATTAAATTTACTAGTTAAATTTCTTAAACATCACTCTTAGAAAAGTTCTGCTGCTTATTATTAGAAATTTTAATATTAATATGAATTTTATAACTGCTAAGAATATTATTAATAAGCTACTTAATAAGACTAGTGTTTATTTAATTTACTTAAAAATAAACATGAGAACACATGATAAGCAATTCATTATAACTTATTAGATTAAATTTAATAATATATTTGCTAATCTTTATTTATTTATGTAATTATAATTATATTTTTTTTTTAAAAAAATAATACTTAATTCTTATTAATACTCATATGTAAAACATGTAATTAAGATAAAATTAGAAAAAAAATTCTCATTTCTTCTAATTTATAATTTTTTAATTATTAAGTTAGAAATTCTGTATAAATACATTATTATTACATTAAATAAAAAATAAATTTTCTTATTAAAATCATCTGCAGAAGTGCTTATATTATTTGCATTAAAAAAAAATAAAAATTTAAAACTTTATATAAATTATAAGTAATTAAACTATATTATAATTAAGAACAGATACTTATTACTACTTGTTATTAAGAATCTTAATCATCTTAATAACATGAAAATCTTCTTAAAATGTAATTTTTATAATACTTATTATTATATAAATATTAAATAAGAAGATTACTAGCAAATAGCTTTTCAAACTTAATATAATCATCATAAATTTAATATTATATTTTTTAATTTTATAAATATTTTAGCTATGTTTCAAATTTACATTAATGAAGTTCTTGCTAATATTTTAAATAATTTTATTATAATTTACTTAAATAACATTCTTATCTCTTCAGACTTAATAAAAAAGCATAAAAAGCATGTTTAAATTATCATGAAATATCTTAATCATGCTAATCTATATATAAAAAATAGCAAGTATGAATTTGTTACTAATAAAATATTATTCTTAAATTTTATTATTAAATCTAATAACATATTTATAAAATAAGATTAAATTACAATTATTTATAAATGATCTAAGCTTAAAAATATTAAGAAGATTCTTATCTTCTTAAAGGTTATGAATTTTTATTACTAATTTATTAAAGCTTACTTAAAAATTACTTATTCTCTTTATAAGCTTATTAAAAAAGAGAAAAAAAAATAATAAAAAGTATTATTTCACTAATTAAAAAATGCTTAAAGTGCTTTTAATTATTTTAAAATTATTTTTATTACTCCTCCACTTCTCATATATTTTAATATTTAAAAGAAGATTTTTCTTAAGATTAATACATTTATTTTTATTATTGCTAAAATTTTATTATAATTATAAAATAATAATTTCTAGTATTTTATTACTTTTTATAACTATAAGCTTATTAATATAAAAACATGTTATAATATGCATAATAAGAAGCTTTTAATAATAATTACTTTTTTTAAATACTAAAGATACTACTTGAAAAAAAGCTAACATTTAATAACTGTTTCATCTAATCATGCTAATCTTTAATATTTTATAATAACTAGAATATTAAATAAATATTAGATAAAAGAAGCAGAAGTACTTAATATATATAATTTTATTTTTTTATATTATCTAAATTAGTTAAATCTAGTAAATACACTTAGCTATCATGCAAATTATATTAAATTTTACAAATAGAAACCCTTGCATTTCAAAATCCTACTGCATTATTTCACTGTTAAATTGCTTAGGCAAAGTAATGGAGAGAATAATTGCAAATAGACTCTCATTCTGAGCCTCCATAACTGAATTATTATATTTTAATCAGTTAGGAGGTAAAAAGTAATTTGATGCAGTGAATGCAGCACTAAGCCTGATGCATGATATTTAATTAGCTAAGGCAAATAAGCTGAAAACATCAGTCTTATTTATTGATATTAAGAGAGCTTTTGATTATGTTTCTGCAAATAGATTGCTTAAAATCCTAGCAGATCTAAAAATGCTTGAATCATTAATTAAATGAATTTTCTGATTCATACAAACTAGAAAAATCAGCCTGATCTTTGATGAGGAAAGACAAAAAAATTCTAATGTTATTAATATTAGAATTCCTCAAGGCTCTTCACTTTCTCCAATCTTATATTCAATTTATATCATTCTTTTATTTCAGAATAAAGATCATGAGATTCTGAAGAAAATAAGAATTCCAAGCTATATTAATGATACTGGTTTAATAGCTACTACTTCTTTAATTGAGAAAAATTGTCAGCTGCTAAATAAAGCTTTGAAAATCATGCTAGAAAGACAAGAATCTAAGATAATTTAATTTAATATGGAAAAAACTGAACTTATTCATTTTTCTAAATATTCAGAAAATGATAAAGTTCAAATTCCTGATCAAAATTTTGAATTTAAACCAAAAGACTTAGTAAGATGACTAGGCATTTGGCTGGATTCCAAGCTCTCATTTAAAAGACATGTGGAAATTAAAATTACAGCTGCAGAGAGAATCTTAAATCAATTATTAAGATTTTCAAATACTGAAAAAAGCTTGAATTTTCAGGTAATGAGACAGCTATATATTACTTGCATAACCTTAGTTACAGATTATAATGTTCCAGTTTGGTGAAATAATCAAAAATATCTGCTAAATAAATATGAGAAAATGCAGAATAAAGCTCTTAGAAAGATTCTAGGAGTCTTTGAGACTTCTCCAGTTTATGCTATGCAAATTAAAGCTCCTATTCTATCAGTAAGAGTGAGATTTAATAGAATTTGCAGGAATTATGCTTCCAGACTTCTAAAAATCTCAAAAAATCATGTGATTAAAAAGCAGGTTTCTTCAAGCTTTCCATCTTATTTAAATGATATTAAGTTAGATTGGAGAAAATTTCTGAATTAAAATTAATCTGAATATAATATTCAGCAGGTTGAACAAACACCAAGCAAGAAAAAGAGAAGAAAATCCAAGAAAATTAAAAGATTTCCCTCTCAGATTTTCAGATTATGCTCTTTAATTTCTGAACAACTACCTTTTTTAAAATCAGAAAAAATCAAAATTAAATAGAATGCATCCTGGTATTCCAATTTATCTGATTTAATTGATTTTCAATCAAAGAACATTTCAGAAACTGATCAGGAATTGCAACTGAATTTCAAGAAAAAACATCTGGAAATGATAAAAAACCTATCATTAAATAATCTAGTTATTTATTCAGATGATTCTAAATCTGAAAATGAAAATGCAGGTACAGGAATTTATATTTCTCAGGAAAACATGAGATATTTCTGGAATCTGGGAAAGCATATGAAAGTTTTTGATGCTGAATTATTTGCTATTTAAAAAGCTTTTTAAAGAGCTAGTCAGATAGTTTCTGAATCTGAAATTATCTCAGAAATCTTGATCTTCTCAGATAGTCAAGCTGTACTTCAAAGACTAGAGAAAAATAACCTGAAATCTGGCTTATATTATATAAATTTCATAAGAAATCTTCTGAAAGATCAGAAATTTATTAATATTAAATTTCACTTACACTGGGTGCCAGCTCATGTGAGAATTCATGAAAATGAGAAAGCTGATAAAGCAGCAAAAAAAGCTACTCAATTAAATAACATCTTTCAAGGGAAATATATTTTTTATTCTTTTATTAAGAGGAAAATTCATGAGCAAGCTTTAATTAAATAGCATGAAGAAATCTTTAATAAGCAAAATGAAAATAATAATTATGCTCAGTTTGATTTAAGAATTAAATGAAAGGCTTCCAGATTAAAAATCTCTAAAGAAATCTGATCTACTATTACTCAGTTAAAGCTTGAGCATGGATACTTCAGATTCTATTTAAAAAGATTACCTGAATATTTAACTGATATCTGCTTAAATTGCTAGTTAAAGGAAAACCCTGAGCATTTATTAATTGAGTGCCAGAATCAGTAGGAAAAAAGAAGAAAAATTCAAAAAGAATTGGATATTTTCTTGCTCTCATTAAAGCTACTCTTCCAGACTGAGTTAGGGCTCAAATTCCTAATTTCTTACCTAAAAGAAACAAGAATTGCTACCTGAGAGTGGATTTTACAAGCCTAAAACAGACTGATAATATTCACTTTTCAAGCGTATTTTGGAAAATTTCCAACCTCAATTTTGCTCCAGGCATGCATGCCCGGAGCCACCCCTAAAAAATCTCGCTCCGGGGGTCAAAAATCTTGCTCCGGGGCCTAGCTCCGGGGCTCCACTACCCGGAGAAAACACCCGCGACAACCTGTCTCAAAAATGGTTTTGGGACACCTTTCAAGCTGGGCGCTGCTTCGGGCATCAGATGCCCGGAGTAGCCCCTAAAAAAATCTCGCTCCGGGGGTCAAAAATCTCGCTCCGGGGCCTAGCTTCGGGGCTCCACTACCCGGAGAAAACACCCGCGACAACCTGTCTCAAAAATGGTTTTGGGACACCTTTCAATCTGGGCGTTGCTCCGGGCATGAAGTGCCCGGAGTAGCCCCTAAAAAATCTCGCTCCGGGCTTCAAACATCTCGCTCCGGGGCCTAGCTCCGGGGCCTCTATGCCCGGAGATAAAAAAGTTGTATTTTCATTCCTGAGGAGGGGAGACATTTCATTTGCCTAGTTTATTTGTATTTTTCTTATATTTAAATGTATGTAATAATTAGTAAATTCTGTTTAGACAGGTAGTCTTCTTAGTCACAGACTGCATAAGACTATAATGAATAAAAAAAAAAAAATATATATATTAAATTTTATTATAATAAAATAATATTTTTTATTTTATAAATAAAGCTTTAGCATAAAATTAAATTAGAATGATTAATTAAGATTATAAAATCATTTTAAATTCTTACTAATTATATATGAGTGTATGATAAAGAGCATAAAGTATTTTTTTATATTTTATTTTCTTTTCTTATAAAAAACATGACTTAAAATAAAAGTAATAATATTTTTATCATGCTAAAAGCATATCTTGCACACTATTACTAGCTTATTATAAGTATTAGAAATTCTTCTAAAAGTCTTATATTATGAATATTAGTTAATGTTATACTAGTATCTGAAATAGCTTATTCTATCTTGCTTAAATTCAAAAACTTAATTTCTTTATTATTATTTAAAAAAAAAAGTTATAAATTTAAATAGCAAGTTTAAAGCTAGCAGATTAACATGAATAGTTCATAATGATATTTTTTATATTAATAATTACATTTTTATTTTATAATAAACTGTACTAATTATAGAAATTCTATATAGAAATTATAATAATTATTAAGAAAAATATTTCAGTATTAAATAAATTATTAAGATAATTTAATAAAAGTATTATTAGCATGAATTTTTAAAGAATGTTATTAATTACATATACTTATGTAATGTATATTAGCATATTACATCTTATTATTATAAATCATATAATAAATTAAATATTATTTCTATACTTAAATAATTATTTAAGATTATTTTTATAAATTTTATAATTAATTTACCAGCTAGTTCATGAAAAGAATTAGTATATAATATTATTCTAGTTATTATTAATAGTTTTATCAAGTTCATTTTATATATTTCATGCAGAAAAAAATATATAATAAAAAATTTAGCAAAAATCTGCTATAAGCATATTTTTATAATTTATAATATGCTTAAAATTATTATTTTTAATTAAAATTCATTATTCATGAGTAAATATTAATTAATATTATGCTTTTATTTTAATATATACTATAAATTCTTCATAGCTTTTTATTCTTAAATAAATAATTAAATAAAATATTAAAATTAAATTCTAGAATATTATTTAAGATGTTTTATTAATTTTAATTAAGATAACTAAATCTGCTAGCTATTAATAATATAATATATATATAATTAATTAATATATAGCTTTACTAGCTTAATATTTATAAAGATTTTTATAAGTTTTTATCTGAAACTTTAAGTTAATATCTTAAAATTTTCAGAATTATCTGTTATAAAGATAACTAACTAATTATATAAAAACACTTTTAAAAATGTAATAATAGCTTATTATATAACTAGAATTCACACATTTATAATAGAAATCTTATTATAATAAAAAATATATTTTTAAAATTTTTAAGATTAGAAACTTTATTATACTACATGCTAAAAATCTTAATATATTACATTTAGCTTATAAATTAGATTATTAACATGTGAGCTTATTTTAAATTATAAAAATTTAAAATAAGTAATTATATAAACTTCAGCCATTACTTATATATAAAAATATATATTTTATTTTTCATATATTATTATTAAAAGTATATAATTAGAAAAAAAATATGCTTATATTATTAGAATTAGAGCTAATTAATAATATTAAGAAATTTATAATTAAGAAAATTTTTAAAAGTAAATAATAATAAGATAAAAAAAAATATCTCATTTACTAAGCTGGTTAAACTTTAGAAAATAATATATGAAAACTTAAAAAACATGTTTTTAATATAAAAGTATTAAACAATTTTCTTAAATAAGAAGTAAAATATTTAAAATTTATAATTATGTTAAAAAAATAATGTAAGCTTAATAATTAATTATCTTATATTATTAAATATATTTTTTTTCTCATAAATTTTTCTTTTATAAAATTTTTATAAAGTTTTAATAAGATATTTATATATAAAAAATATATTATTAGTATAAAAAAATTTTTATTTTATTTTTAGAAGTATTATTAGCTATAAAATTACTTTAAAATTAGAGCTAAGTTATATTATATTATAAAATCTTAAAATAAGCTTAAAATTTATTCTTCTCATTTTTATTAATAATAGCTAGCAGAGTGATATGTTTTTCTAATACTTATTTAAGCTTATCATGATTTATAACAAGTACTTCTAAGATAAAATTATACTTAATAATTACTTATTTTTTCTTATAAGAACATCAGAAAAAAATTATATTAGAATTATAGTTTTTATGCTTAATTTATATTATAATAACGGTTTTAATATTATTTAGCTTAGTAGAAATTTCTGAATATTATTTCATTTTTTCTAAAAAAATAACTAATAGATTTAACTTTTAAGAAATCATGTCAGTTATAAAATATGTTAATACTTAATATTTATAATAACTGAAAATTATAATAAAAATTATATAATATATACACTAAAAGCAAGTCTTATATTTATTAGAAATACTAGTTCAGAAAGTAATAATTTCTAAAATCAGAAATATTACTTCCTGTTTCTTCTTCTTACTAGAAGTAATAATAAACATGAATAAGTAAGCTTTAATTTCTTGTTTTTTTACTGAAAACTTAATAGTTAATATCTTCAGATTAATTATCTTAATATTTAATTTATTAGATGTTTTAATAATTTTCTTGAAGATAGAAATTACTGCTTTTTTAATAAAAAATTAAGAAAATAATATATTATCTTCTGATAAAAATGAGAATAAATTAAATGCTAAACTACCAGTATTATTCTTTATTATAAAAGCTGATATTAGCATATATGCTATCTGATAAAAATTACAATATTAAGATACTTATTTAGAAAATTATTTTTACTTATTTATAGAAATCATTTTCAGTTCATTCTGCCAGCTGTAACTAAGATCTTTATCTTATGCTTGCTTATTATTATTTCTTACTAATTAGAAAATTTATAAAAAATTTATCTTATTATATATTATTACTTAGCATCTTAAAGAGTAGCAGCACATGTATATTTTAATTATTATTAATATTCTAGTATTAATATGCTTTTTACTAGTTTAGTAAAATACTAGCAGAGTTAATTAGAAACTTTATTAATAATTTTAATTAAAATAATTATTACATGAAAAATAAATAATTTATTCAATTTCAGATAGCTTACTTACAGTAATTATTAGTATTAAAAATATTACTAAAAATTTAAAAAAATTAAATAAAAATTTATTAGTATATATTTTTTTTAAAGCTAAATATATTAAATTTATTTTTAGCTTTAGCTTAAAAGTATATAAACATTTCTTAGCTTATTAAAATAAGTAAGATAATACTTATAAGAATTTACATTATAAACATGTTAATATATTATTTTTAAGCAAGAAAATACTTATTTATACTAGTAAAATCATGTTAAAAGCATGTATTAAAACATTCTATGCTTAAAAAAAAGTAAAACATGCTAGTATAAAATCATTAAAGAATATTCAGTAAAATAAATACTCTAATTAGTTTATTAAGATAATTGCTACTTTAAAATAACAAGAAAATTATAAAATCATGATAAATTTAATAAAAAATCATAATGAATTTAATGAAGAAAGTTATTAAATAACTTTGCAAAGCTCTGATGTTTTAATAAAGTATTAAAATAACTTATTTATCTTTTAAATCATATTATTAGCATTAATCTGATATTATTATAAAGTTATATAATCTTATAATAATAATAACTTATTTTTAACAGTATTTTAAATAAAATATATTATTAATAATAACTTATTTTACAAATTTCATATTATAATATAAATTATTTATTAAGAATATCATGCACATATATAATATTATTAAAAATAAAAAATAATATTTTAAATATAAAAAAATTCTAGATTTATAACTTTAAGAATACTTGATAAAAGAAAAATAATAATACTACTATTATTAAATTATTATATTATTCTTACTCATATCATTCTAATTATATTAAAATTATTATATATAATAATATTATTCTAATATAATAATACAGACTTACTTATTAATTTTTATAATAATCATACTATTTTAAATAAATTTTAAATAATTATTTGTATTAATAACAAGCATTATATAAATATATAATAGCATTACTTTATTATTTTATTACCTTCTGTGTTATTTACTGCTTGTTTTAACATAATTTACTAGAATTTCAGAATTATTAAGACTAATTTTCTATTAGAAAGAAAGTAATTATCATGCTAATTAATCTAGTTCTCATTTAGCTTAGTCTCATAATCTTTTCTATTATATAAGAGCTTATAAAATCTTATTCTTATCTACTTTCTAGTAATGAGTTCTAGTTATAATTTATATATACATTTACTACATATTTTCTTCTAGTATTTCTTATTATTAACTGCTAATTTTATTTTTATTGTATATTTTTAATTCTGGTTTCTAATTTAATTCTCACATAAAATTATATTAAAAATACATATTAAGATATTCTAAGCTTAAAAAAAAAGTAAAATATACTAGTATAATATTACTGAAAAATATTTAGTAAAATAATTATTTTAATTAATTTATTAAAATAATTATTATTTTAAAATAATAAGAAAATTATAAAATTATAATGAATTTAATAAAAAATCATGATAAATTTAATGAAGAAAATTATTAAATAACTTTATAAAGCTCTCATGCTTTAATAAAATATTAAAATAACTTGTTTATTTTTTAAATTATATTACTAGTACTAATCTGATATTATTATAAAATTATATAATATTATAATAATAATAATTTATTTTTAATAATATTTTAAGCAGAATATATTATTATTAATAACTTATTTTATAAATTTTATATTATAATATAAGTTATTTATTAAGAATATCATAGATATATATAATATTATTAAAAACAGAAAATAATATCTTAAATATAAAAAAATTCTAACTTTATAATTTTAAGAATACTTAATAAAAAAAAGAAAAATAATAATATTATTATTACTAAATTATTATATTATTCTTATAATAGTAATTTAAGAAAGGTAATTATTGTTTATTAATTATTCTTATAAATTATTAGTATTTAAATATTTATAAAATAATATTTATAAAATAATATTAAATTATAATATTTTTATAAATTATATTTTATATTATAACTTATTAAAAAATAAATAAATATTAATATAAAAATTTTTATAATTATTAAAAATTATATTTTAATTAAATATAAAAAATATTATAATTAAATTTAAAATATAAAATTAAATTAAAAATTATTAATTTAATAAATATTAATATTATTTAATAAGAAATTAAATAATAAATTATATTTATATATTAATCATAAAAATTTAAATATATTAATTATTAAAGATTAATATTTTTTTTATAAATAAATAAGCTTATAAATTATTTAAATAATATTAATATATTAATAAAACTAGATTTATAAAATGCATATTATTAGATTATTATTTATAAAAAAAATTAATAAAAAATATTTTTTTAAATATAATATAAATAATTTAAATATATAATTATATTATTTAAATTTTATAATATATTAATTATTTTTTAAATATATATTAATAAAATATTGAAAAATATATTGAATAAGATATACTTATTTATTTTAATAATATTTTTATATATTTATAAATTAAAACATGTTAAACATGTTAATAATATTTTAAAATAATTATTATATTCAAATTTATATGCTAAATTAAGTAAATACAAATTTTATAAAAAAAAAATTTAATTTCTAAAATTTATTATTAGTAAAAATAATATTTAATTAAATAAAGATTATTTAAATATAATCTGTAATTAATTTAAATTAAAATTAATTAAAAATATTTAAATATTTTTCAAATTTACTAGCTTTTTCAGATATTTCATATATAATAATACTAGTATCATAAAATTTTAAATAAGTTATTAAATAATAAAAAATTATAATTTTTTATTAATAAGACTAGAAAATTATTTAATTATCTTAAGAAAGCTTTTTAAAAGCTATTATTATTAATATATTATTATAAAAATTAGATTAGAAACTAAAATTAAAAATATATAATAAAAGTAAAACTAGTAATTAATAATAAAAAATATTAAAAGAAAATATATAATGAATGTATATATAAATTATAATTAAAACTTATTAAAAAATAAATAAAAATGAAGTTTCATAAGCTTTTATATAATAGAAGAAATTATAAAACTAAGCTAAATAAGAACTAGACTAGCTAGCATGATAATTATAATTTTAAAAAATAAATACTAGTAATTATAAATATTTCAGATTTTATTATAATAATTACATTATTATAATTAATAAAAAATAAGAATAAGAAAAGTTACTAGTATTTTATTACTTTTTAAGTTTTTATTTAAAAAAGTTAAAGAATATAAAAAAAAAATATAAAATTTATAATTAAAAATTATTAGTTATTATAAAATGCTATAAGAATTAATATTAATATTTAACTAAAATTAAATAATTTTTTCATGTTTAAATTAATTATAATAATTTTAAATATTTTTTTATTATAAAAATATTAAATAATAAATAAGTAAAATAAGTAAAATAATTAATAATATATAATTTTAATTATTAAATCTAAATTAAAAATAAAAAATTTAATAAATATATTAAATAAATATAATAATTATAAATTTATAAATATGTATAAATATTATATTAAAATATTATTTATTTTATAAATAAAGTTAAAAATTATAAATTTTAATATAAAAATAAAAAATATAAATTTAAAATATTATATTTTTAATAAACTACTAGTAATAAAAAAAACTAATAATAAAAATACTTATAAATTATTAAAAATTAACACATATATATTATTCCAAATATTTAATAAAAAAATATTTTTATAAAATAATTTTATTATATTTTAATAATAAATAATAAGTAAGTATTTCATTTTTTTAAAAAAATTAAATAATAAAATTTTTTAAAAAATAATTAAATTAAATAACTTAATAAAATTTTATAATAATATTTATAAATTTATAATAATAATTTATAAAATAATTAAATAAAATTATTATTTATTATTAAATTTATTTATAATAATAATAAATATATAATTCTAAAATAAAGCTTATTTTATATAATATATAAATATAATTTTAGTATTTTAATTAAATATTAAGATAATTTTTTATTTAATATAATAAAAACTAAAAAATAATTAAAAATATTAAAAATATTAAAGAAAACTAGAAAAGAAATTTTAAAGCTGCTTAAATAAAGCTATTAAATATAATTTTAACATTTCAATTAATATTATAAATTAATTAAATTTCAACTAATTACTGAAATAAAAATTTTCAAGATACAGCTGCTCATTCTCATCTTATTAAAATTAAGACTTATCTCATTTTCTTATTAAACTTCTAGTTTCTATTATCATTTCTAATTTAGTTGCTGCTTGCATGATCTCATTCCTAGTTTTAATAGTTAATTTAGTTCTCATTCTTATTTTTAAAACTGAATTATTATCTCATTTCTATCTTATTAAGTCTTAATGTTATTAGAATTATTAGAATGAGAATTTTCAGTTCTGATATCAAGTTTCATCATATCTTACTAAAATATCAGAATTTAGCTTTAAATATTATCTCTTAATGTTATTTCTGATTTAATATTTCATTTTAATTTATTATTATTATTATGATTTCTAGTATATATAATATTCTTCTTATTTAATTTTTCTTCTCATGTAATAACTTAATTTTCTTATTATTATTTCTAAAGTATAATAATTTAATATGCTAAATAATTAGTCTAATAATCTGCATGTTTTTCTAATTAATTATTATTTAATTATAATAATTAGTAATGATATTACTAACTAGAAAAATATTAGCATAATAGCATTATAAAATTATAAAAAAAAGAAATATTTATTCTTAAAGAAAATACTTAATATATCTTTAGCTGTTTATTAAAAAGCTTATAAGATAATATATTACTAGTAAAAGTTAGAAGAAATCTTTATAATAAGTTCTTAAATTAAGTTAATAAAATTAATTAATAAAATAATAAATTCATTATCATTTAAATCTTGATATTATTTCATTTCTTACTGAAAATTTAATAATCTGTTAACTTATAAGTTTATTATTAATGCTTATTATATTTATTATTCATGAAATCATTTCTAAGCATTTTTAAATGCTTAAATTACTAAGTACAATTATAATTAATCTTATTAGAATTTGTTTTTAGTTATCTTGCTTAATTATTATCATATTATTATAAAGCATTCATGTGCTTTATATCATGCATTTTCTAATTATTAGAAAAAATTATAATTCTTAAAATTATTATTATATTTTTAAATAAACATGAGTAATAGTAATTAAGAATATTATTATTAATTATTACTTACTTATTGTTAAATAATTTATTATTTTCTTTAAAGAATTCTTCAGCATTACTAGATTCTACTTTCTTCTTTTTATTAAATATAAAAGCTATTTTATTTTTTTCAGTTTTCTTATATGAAGAGAAATAGCATTTCAGTGCAGATTTTTTCTTACTTAAAAATTTCAGATTAATTTTTTAAGTAAAAGCAGATGTAAAAGCAGATATAAATGCAGATACAGATGCAGAAGTAAAATCAGATGTAAAAGTAAAAATAAGCATGAATTTAAACTTAAACTTAGATTTAGATATAAATTCAGAATTAGATATAAAAATAAAAGCAGATATGAACTTAAAAATAAAAGTAAATATAAATATAATATAAGCTGTAAATATTAAGAATATCTTAATAAGTATAAAAAAAAAGAAATCTAAAATGTTCTTATTACTTAAAGATAATTCTGCTGCTGAAGTAGCTGATTTTAATAATAATTTATTATCAGAATCTGATATTTCATTATTACTGCTAGAAATCTTATTACTTAAAGTTACAGATTTATTATCTTTATTAATAAATGTTATAATTTTAATATTTAATTTCTTTTTCTTATTATTAGATTATTTACTGCTAGA
The DNA here is from genome assembly GCA_014964245.1 of Nannizziopsis barbatae. Classification (NCBI taxonomy): domain Eukaryota; kingdom Fungi; phylum Ascomycota; class Eurotiomycetes; order Onygenales; family Nannizziopsiaceae; genus Nannizziopsis; species Nannizziopsis barbatae. Next base: position 4,220,680 of record JACVYH010000003.1, read on the forward strand.
AACTTCAGCATTTCTGATGCTTTTTTCTTATTCTTATAAAATAATTTTCTTATTTCAGATATTTTTAGCTGTATGATTATCTTAAGATAATATAAAATTATTATTTAAATTTAATATTAATATTTTTAATTCTCATAACTTAGCTATAAGATGTTTATAAAAAAACATATTCTTATTATTAGATAAACTTTTCTATAAATTTTTCTTTTATTTATAAGTAATCAGAGCTTAATTATCTGTAAAATTAATTATCAAAATACAGTATTTTCTTTTTATAAAAAAGCTATGATATAAAGAAATAAAAGCATTTAATGAAGTAGCTAGTTCAGTAATTTCTAATAATTTATTATTATTAATAAATAATATATCAGACATGATGATGATTTCTTATAATAATTCTGTAATAATATTAAATTATTAGTCTTAATAAAGAAGTATTTTAATAAAGAAAAACTTATAAATAATAATAAAATAATAATTAATAAAGAAAGAAAATAAATAAAAAAGCAGAAGAAAAAAATATTAAGAAAAATTTTACATAAATAATAATAATAATTATTATTAGACTGTGAATGAGTCTGAGTTTAACTCAAACTCAAACTTGACTCAACTCAGTCAAGTTCAAGTCAAGCTCTAGTATGGAGATCCCACTGAGTTTCAAGTTGAGTTAGACTTGACTTGGACTGAGTTGAGTTTTCAACTCGAAAAACTCAAAATCTATAGAAATATATAATGTTTTTCATTATAGCAGGATGAATATTAGTAATAATTAAATAAAAATGAACTCATTTGAAAGCTCCTTTAAAGACCTTTTTAATGAGCCTATTCTCATATTTTTGGCATTTTTTCCTGATTTTCTATTAGCTTTTAAAGTTGAATATCAAAAGTCAGGAAAAGTGAAAATCTATTTTCAGTACTAAATCTTTGAAATTCAATATAAAATCAATGAAAAATGCTAAAAATATGAAAATGAGCTAGTTCTATAGGAAATTGAAAGACCTTTCCAACGCACCCACTTTTATTAGGTTTGGACTAATAATGATCAAGATAGGTTCTTGTCAATCGCGTGTCTTATTTTCAAGTTGAAAACTCAACTTAACTCAACTCATTTGGACTGAGTTTCAAGCTGAGTCAAGTTGTTAATTAGATAATGCAAGTCAAGCCTGAGTCAAGTTCAGGGGGATCAAAACTCAACTTAACTCAGACTCATTCACAGTCTAATTATTATACATCTTGTATAATTCTAACTACTAAAATTAATAATAAAAAAATTTATGTAATAATAATAATAAACATGCTAATATAAACATTCTTATAATTTATTATTAATATTTTCTTTTTTTTATTTTCATAGCTTTATTTTTCTTTTTTCTGTATTATTTTATCTTTTATTATATTTTACTCTTTTATAAATTTAGCTTAATATCTTAGTTTATTATAATTTAGAATAAAAATATCATGTAAAAATAATAATAAGAATTCTGAAATATTAGATAATAAGATTTTCTTTACAAGAAGAAAAATTATTCTTGCAAGAAATTATCATAATACTCTTAATAATATTAAAAAGCAGAAAATAAAAATAAATAAAATAAATTAAAAAATGTAATATAATATAATATGCTAGCTTAAGAAGACTGATAAATAATAATAAGATTTAATAATAAGCTTAAAGTAATTAGCTAATATTTCTTACTAGAATTCATGCACTTATTATAATAATCTAAAAAAAGTTTAAGAATAATATAATAAAAAACATGATGTAAAAGTACTTTAATCTTAAAAAATTTTATAAATATTTAAAGTAATAAGAGTAGTTTCTTCATATTAAGAAATAAGAAAAAAAGCAGAAATATTAGAATAAGAAACTAAAGAATGCTCTTCAGTCACATAAGAAAACATGTTATATAGATAATACTTTTTAATAATAAATCTGATTAATACTGATAATAAGAAGCAGAAGCTTAAGTAAAATAATAATCTTAAAATCAGACTTAAAAATCTTATTAAAGCTTATAAAGTAAGAGCAATTTAGATGTTAAAGCAGAACATTATATTAAATAAATATAAGCATTTATTAAAAGCTAGTATTATTAATATAAAAAATGAAATAAAGTAATTCTTTATACAGATAGATTTTTCAGAATTTTATGATATCTTAGTATCTGAAAATATATTAGAAAAGAATTTTAAAATTATAATTTTTTCTGATAAGAAGAAATATGAGAAGAAGAATAAAAATTAAATTAATAAGAATAACAAGTAGCTTGAAATGTCTAATAATAAACTAATAAAATTATTCTTTTTTTAAATTATTCACTTAATTCAAGAAATTTTAAAAAAATAATTACTTATTCTATAATGACATATTAAAATGAAATAAAATTAGATAATTATATATATATATTTCATAAATATAAATGTAAAAATAATAATATTAAATAAGTAATGCAGTATTTCACATAGCTTTATATTTTAAATTTTTAATAATTTAATAAAAAAACTTGAACATTTATGATATTTTAAAATAATTTCTTTAATTCTAAATATATTTTAATAAAAGTTTACCTGAATATTTTACTGAATGAGAGCTTTTAAATGATATATATAAGATTATATAAATATTCTAATATTATGAAGTATTTTTAAAAAATCATTTAAATTATTTTTTCTATAAATTTAATAAGTTTATTTATATTTTTTCTATTTAATCATGAAATAAATAAATAAAATAATTTTTTTACTAAATTTAAAAATAATTTTCTCTAATAATATTTTCATACATGATGAGAAAGAAAGAAAAAATTTACTAAACATATTTATATTATAAGTTATATCAGATTTATCTTACTGAAACTTATTAATATCTTTGATAAACTACTTATTATTATATTCTATTACTTCTTATTTTAATTTTAGATAATTATTTAAATTATTAATCATGCTTTCTTCATTATAATTAAGCATGATTAAGATTTTCAAATTTAGTTTTAAATAGTTTATCATACTGAGATATGTTAAAATTTAAATTTCAGCTTTCTTTTCTAATAATTCTGCAGTTTCTGAATCTGAAAATTCATAAATAAATTAATCATTTCAGAATATTTTAACTGTTCCTTCCTCTTCTCAGAGCTAGCTTATTATCTTATTAATTATTATTTAAAATTAATAAATTATTTCTGATTCTCAGGATTCTAAGAAATTAACTGAATAATTAATTTATGAAAAATAATTTATTATTCTTAAGTAAATTAAACATAATAAATTTTATAACTAATAAAGTAAAACTCCTGCTGCTAAAGCATGTTAAAAATCCGATAAATTACATTTATCATGAAATAAAAGAAAATAATAATTTATCTGAAAACTGTATTTTCAGGCAGCTGAGAAGCTAGATGAAAAATTAGTAATTATTTATAAAAAATATTTTAAAATATTAACATATTTAATTTATACTTATAATAATTTAAATAAAATATATTAGCATGCAGAAAATAAGAAATATTTTTATAAATAAATATATAAATATGAACAGAATTTATCTGTAAATAACATGATAATAAGTTTTTATAATATGCTTTTTATTATCTTATGTAATAATGAATTCTAGTAATATTATTTATTTTTCTAGATTAATATTTTTATAAAGCATTTAAAGATTAATACTTCTGATTTTAAAATATAAAAAATTTTCTTTTTAACTAAGATTCTACATAAACTAATCTTACATATTATAATATTTCTTAATTTACTTTTTCATATTATAAATAACACTTATTTTTAATAACTTATATAGTTTTTTTAATTAAATATATTATTAGATTTTTCATATTATATAAAGCTATGTAATCTTCTGAATAAGAAATACATGAAAATGATTTTAATCTTATTTAAAAAGCTTAGATTAAGACTAAAAATTTTACTTACTTTAGATATTTGATTAAGTTCTCATATGCTTGCATTTATAAGAATAGCAGCATATTTTATTTCTAATTAATAAGAATATCAGAAAAAACTGATAGAATTTAAGCTAATATCTAATAAGTATTCTAATAAATAAATGATAGAATATGTTTATTTAGTCTTATATTAATATGATTTTTTAAATCAGCTTTTTTATGTAATTACTAATAATATATAAAATAATAATATATTTTAAAAAGCATTAACTGCTAAGATTAAGAAACAGAATGATTATAACTAAAATAATTAATTAGATAAAATATTATATCTTGCTCATATTCTTCAGCTTATAATATATACTATTATTAATATTCTAGTAATTAAAAATGAAAATGAATTTACTGTACTAATACATAATAATAATCATATTTTAAAAAAATTTAATAATAAAATATTTAAGATAATATTATAAAAGATAACATTTAAAAATAATAAGTTATAACTAACTGCTAATATCTGATATTTCTAAATTTAATTTCTTATGAATATTATTCATGCATTTCTGCAATAATAAGAAGTATTTTAAAATCTCTAAATAAAAAATAAATTATTAAACATGAAAAATAATGTAAAAATTAGATGAGATTTAACATATGACATGATAATAAGAATTCTTTATCTCAGAAAATATCTGAATTAATGAATTAATATTATTAATAAATTAAAAATTTAAAAACTTTAACTAATAATTTATAAGTGAAAATAAATTAAATATATTATATACCTTCTTCAGTCATTTATAATATTTATTAAAGTACTTTTTATTATATAAGAGCTAATAATTTAGCATGTTTTTTTAATTTATAATAAGATTTTTAATCATTTAAATAATTAGAAAGAAAAAATAAGTAAAAAATGAGAATGATCTCATTTATTAAAGCAGACATGTTAATAGAAAACTATAAAATTTTTTAAACATTACTTAAAGACTGCTGATAAGCATGATATTATTTACTTACTTATTACTATTCTTAATTTTTATAAATAAATAATAATTCTTAATTTAAAATATTAGAAAATTAATAAGCAGAATAAATTTAAGAAATTAATTATAATCTTTTATAAAAAGCATTATAAGTATCTTAAATTATTATTAATGCTAGTCATGGAGTAATTTCATAAAAAAATAATAATTTCTAATAATAAAATTTAGTAAAATGCTAATTATTTTGCATTCTTCAGAATTTCAAAGCAGTTCTTTTATTAACAGGTAAAAATAATTCAGATTTTTTAAAGAATAAATTCAAGTAATATCTTACTAATTCTGTAATTTCTTTTCTTACTAGCTGTAATATTCTTTAGATATGATATATAATTAAATTATTATATTTAATCATAACTTAACTAGTAAGAAATATTTTAATTATATTAGTAGATAATATTAAAATAAAGCATAAATTTAATTTAAGTAAAAATATATATTCTTATTATTAAGAATATCTTGTAAAATTAATAATAAAGAAAATCATGATTTTTAAGCATGATAATAAAATATTTCTTAATAATATTATATTATTATTAAATACTGAGCTAGATTATAATTATTTAATAATAAATGAGAATTAGCTTATACCAGCAGAAAAGATTACAGATATAATAATAAATAAAAAAGAAGTACTTATAAATAAATATAAATTTAATAATAATAAGTAAATATTAGAAAATTTAATAATAATAAAGAAAATAAAAAAAGCTGAATAAAAAATAAATGAGAAGAAAAAAAAGAAAACTCATAATTAGCTTGCTCAGATTATTAAAAAATGAGTTTATAAGTAATTATATTATTAATTTCTGTTACTACTCATGTATTAGTAATTATTAGAAAGCTTAATAATTTACTTAATTTAGAACTGAAAATTCCTATCTTAAATAATATACTCTCATTTCTATTTTAAATTAACTAATTTAGATTTCTTTCTCCTTTTAATAACTTTCTGAATATTCCAGTCTTATATTATAGAAATTTTATTAGAAAGATTATTAATTCTAATCTCAAACTACAAGTTCTAAACTTAATTTTATCTTCATGACATGATCTCATTCTCATCTCATTCCCATCTCATTTATAATGAGAATGAGAATAATATGAGAATTTTCTGATTCTGGCAGTCAGTCTAAATAAAAAATAAAATATTAAATAAATACTTAATTAATTAATAAATTTATTATTAAAAAATTTAATATTTAATTAAATAATTAAATTATTTTAAATATAAAAATTAATAAATTGATGCTGAAAATTTTAAAAATATAAATAAAAAAATTAAAAAATTTAAAAATTAATTTTTTTAAAATATTAATAATTATTTTTAAAAATTTTAATAGAAATATTTTATAAGAATTAAAAAAAAAAATAAAATATTAAAAAATAATATAAAATTAGCTATATTTGATAAATTAATATGTATAATTAATAAAATTAATAAAATTTAATTAATTTAAAATAAAAAAATTAATAAGAACAAGCTGACTAAGACTAACTAAGTCTAAAATATTTTAATATTATAATTAGCTTATTTAGCAGATTATTAATAAAAAAGTAATTATTATTATATAATTAAAAAATATTAATTAAATTTTAATTAAAATAAATTAAAATATTAATAAGAAAAAAAATAAAATTTTATATTAAAAAAAATTTTTTAAATAAATAAAAATTATTATTATAAAAATTTAATAAATTTACTTATTAATTATAATAATTATAATATTATTATAATAAATTTTATTAAATTTAAAAAATTAAATAAATATATAAAATTTATAAATAAATTTTTATAAAAAAAATAATTATTAATATATATTTAATATTTTAAAATAATTTATTATTAATATATTAATAATTATAAAAATAATATTAATATAAATTATAAAATAATATTAATAATAAATCTTATTTATTATATATAAAAATATTGTATAAAAAAAATTAATAAAAAATTTTTAATTTTTTAATTTAATATAATTTATTTAATTATATATTTATTATATTTTTTTAATAAATATTTTTATTTATTTTATATATTAAAAATTTTTGCTTTTAATTTATAAAATGAAAAATTTATAATATATTAATAATATATTAATATAATAAAAACTAATTATAATAATATTTAATATAATATATAAGTAAAAATTATTATAATATATAAGTAAAAATAACATGTAATTATATTTTACTTATTTTTTTTACTTATAATAATTATTTCTTATTTTATTATTAATTTTTAATAAATATTATTATTTTTGAAATTTTTAATATTTATTTTTATTTCATTAATAATATTAATATTATTATAATAATAATATAATTTTCTGAATTATATTATTTATTTAAATAATAAATATTAATAAAATAATTTATATTATAATTATAAGTTTATATATTTAATATAAATATTATATTATTTTATTTAAATAAATATTTATAATTATTTTAATTATATTATTTTATTCAATAAATAATTATTTAATTATTATATTTTCAGAAAAAGTATGTTTTATTTATAATATTTTATTTTTATTTAATTATTAATATTATTTTAATTTTATAATTAAAATTAATAAGTAAATTATAAAATTCATATAAATTTTAAAATTATAATGTATTTAATTAATTAATTATTTACATATCTGAATATAATGCTAATTTAAAAACTAGTTTAATTTAAATATAATTTAATACTTTATCTAGTATTTTTTATAATTATTTATTTTAGTAGTTACTTATATAAGTTTTAAAGCTAATTTTATAAAAATTAAATATAAAAATTTAAAAAACTTACTAAATATGAAATATTTATACTAATATAATTAGAAAGTATTTACTTAAATTATATAATAATATTATTAAATTTAATATTTTATTTTATAATAAAAAATTCATGCTTTATAATATACATGAATATAATATATATTATATTATATTAATATATAATTTAATTAAGTAAAATATTATTTTAAAATTATATTTTTATTAAAGTAAAAAGAAAACAATAATAATTAATTGTTATTTATTTTCTATTATTAAATATATAATTTTACTTATTTTTATATGCTGAAAAAACTTTTATAAATATTATTATAACATATATTTAAAAAAATTACTTTATTATATATAAAAATTTATATTATAATATTCTGCATAATATAAAATACTAAAGTATCTAATTATATAATTTAATAATATAAAATTTAATTATATAATGAAATATTTAAATATCTTATATTATACAGAATATTATAATATAAATTTTTATATATTATATATTAATACTAATTATTTTATTTTATTAAGAAGATAAATATATTCTAGTATCTTATAATTTATAATAATTATAATAATTTATTATTAATTTTATTTATTATATAAATTAAATATAAATATGAAAAAATATTATATATATTTTAATTAATTAATTATTTTATTTTAATAAAATGCTTAATATAGCAAATTATTATTCTAATTTCATGTTTTTAATTATTAATTAATTAAAATTAAACTAGAAAAATGCTACTACTTATCTGAATTTCAGCTAGAAACTTAAATTCATTTTAATTATTCTTTTATACTAATTAAATTAGATAATGTAATTTTATATTATTTTTTATACTTTAAAATATAAAAAATTAATAATATATTAATTTTTAATGTTTTTATCTTTAACTTCTATGCAATTATTATTAAGAGTTTATTATTAAAAATAAAATTATTAATAAGCAATTATAATAACTGATAATTATCTTGAAAATATTTTAGTTATTTTTTTAAGAATTAAATTAAAATAAAGCTAGATAATTTTAATCTAATTATAATTTTTTTTATAATAATATATTTATTAATAAATATTTATAATATATAATAATTAACTTCTTTATATAATTATTATTTAAAAATATCGGATTTTTTTCATTTTAAACAAGTATAATTTTTTTAAATATTTATATAAGTTTAAAAAGTAATATAAAATAATTATTAAAATTTTTTTCTTCTTATTTATGTTTATTTATAAAATTAAATCATTTTTAATTTTTAAGTAACTTATTTATTATATTATATTAGCTTGCTTTTTTCAAATCATAAAATTATTAATAATTTTAAGAAAAAGCTAATTAAAAGCATCTGCTATATTTCATGCTAATTAATAAAAAAATTTTAATTTTTTAAAAAAGCTTATATTATTATTATAATTAAAAAAAACTAAAAGTTAATTATAATATTAAATATTTAAGATAATTTTTTCAAAATAAATAAGTATATGCATTCAGAAATTATTTAATTATTTAAATTTACATTTTAATAAAAAAATAAGCAGAAAATGAAAAGTAATTTTAAATTAGTTTAATTTTTTATACATTATTTAAAGAGTATTAAATTCTTCTAGCACTAAGATTATAAAAATTTTCAATTATATCTTATTATAAAGTTTTTCTAATATTTTTTTATGTTAATTTAAAATATCTTATTTAATAAATATATTTTTAATCTTTAAGTAATGTTTTATTATTATTAAAATATCAGGAAATTTAGCTAGATTATTAGCATATTTTTTTCATCTCTCATTCAGGTATCGTTAAACTTCTTTTATTATTTTATTAAATTTAAAAATTTTAAATTTAGAATTATATTCTAGAAAATTTCTTAAAGTTATTATAAGTTTTATATACATGAAATGTTTTATTAGCTTATTAGTTATAAAAAGCTTTTTAAGTATTAAATAATAAGAAAAATTAAAAATATTTTTAATATAAAATTTCAGAATACTAGATTATTAATTAATTTTAAAAACTTAAAATAATCTTAATTATTACTAAACTTTAGAAAAATTCTTAAAGAAAATTTCATCATTATATTAATAAATATAAAATTATTAGCAAGTAGTTATAGTAATTAGTAATTTTATAAAAAATATTTTAAAAATCTTTCTAAAAACTAAACTATAATATAATCATGTAGTTTCAATTTAATTATAATATTTTTTAATTATAATAATTTTCTTAAATTCATATATCTAATATGCAGTAATAAGCTTTCTTGTATGATTATTACTTCTTAATATCAGATTTACTTTATTAAAAAAAATATAATATTTCTTAATAATAGCTTGAATTTTACTTATTTTCAGTTTTTCTTTATATTTAAACTGCAGTAAATATTTTAAATCAGAATACTTTTAACTTAATAATATCTTAAAATCTTGAAATTTTTTTAATAAAATAATTATAAAAAAAATCAGAATTATTTTCACTTTATATTAATTTTTATAAATAAGAATATAAAGCTAAAATATAAATATATATAAATTTTTATAAATATAAAATTAACATGTATTATATAACTAGCTAAATAAGTTCTAAAAAGAAAAATTATATTTTATTATATAAAAATAAGAATTTAAAGAATAACTAGTATAAATATAATTTTAAGTCTTAGCTTTAATATAAATGTTATTATGATATATTATTAAGAATTATTCATGTATTAAAGCTGTAATTTCATGTATTTTTTATTTAGCTTAATTATCATGATAATAATTTCTTAATATATGTATTTTTTTTTTTTTTTATTTATTATAATCTTATGCAGTCTGTGATTAGACTGCAAATGAATCTGAGTTTAACTCAGACTTGAACTTAACTTGACTTGGTCAAGTTCAAGTTAAGTTCTAGTATGGAAATTTCATTAAGTTTTAAGTCAAGTTGAACTTAACTTAGACTGAGTTGAGTTTTTAACTTAAAAAACTTGAAATCTATAGAAATATATAATGTTTTTCATTATAGCAGGATGAATATTAGTCATAATTAAATAAAAATGGACTCATTTGAAAGCTTCTTCAAAGATCTTTTTAATAAATCTATTCTTATATTTTTAGCATTTTTTTCTGATTTTCTATTAGCTTTCAAAGTTAAATATCAAAAGTCAGAAAAAGTGAAAATCTATTTTTAGTATTAAATCTTTAAAATTCAATATAAAATCAATGAAAAATGCTAAAAATATGAAAATAAGCTAGTTTTATAGGAAATTAAAAAATCTTTCTAACACACCTACTTTTCTTAGATTTAAATCAATAATAATCAAGATAGGTTCTTGTTAATTATATGTCTTATTTTCAAGTTAAAAACTTAACTTAACTCAACTTATTTAGACTGAGTTTTGAGCTAACTCAAGTTATTAATTAGATAATGTGAGTCAAGCCTAAGTCAAGTCCAGAGGAGTTAAAACTTGACTTAACTCAGACTTATTTACAGTCTATCTATAACTAAGAAAATAACCTGCTTAAACAGAATTTACTAATTATTACATATATTTAAATATAAGAAAGAATATAAATAAACTAGGTAAATGAAATGTCTTCTCTTCTCAGAAATGAAAATATAACTTTTTTATCTCCAGGCATAGTGGCTCCGGAGTTAGGCTCTGAAGTGAGATCTTTGAAACCTGAAGTGAGATTTTTTAGAGGCTACTTCAGGCACTTCATGCCTGAAGCAACATTCAGATTGAAAGGTGTCCTAAGAGCTAAAACCATTTTTAAGACAGGTTATCGCGGGTGTTTTCTCCAGGTAGTGGAGAATTTCTTAATATATATTTTAAAAAAAATTTTCTTTCTGAAGCTGATTTATCTTTGAAATCATATAATTTGTATTTTAAGTTAATTACTCATGCTTATATTTATAAGAACTTATTTAATTTTTTTTCTTATTTATTTTTAAATTTAGCTGTATTTTTTTTAAATATTGAAAAACTTAAAATATGTTTTTTAATTATATTATTAATGATAAGAAAATTATCATATTAGAAAAATTAGCTAACATTTTAATTCTAGTAAGTTATTTGCATTTTTTTTATATTTTTAACAATTTTTCTTCTTGAAATTAATCTGATGATTTAATTTAACATATTTATATAATTAGAATTAAGAAGAATATTTTATCAGATATGCAATTATTAAAATTTATATAATATTTTATTAATATCTAGTTATTTTATAAATAAATTAGAAAATGCATAATTAATAAGTATGTATAAAAAACATCTAAAGAATAATACTAGCATATTATTAAATTCTTATAAGTTTTATATATGATTATTATATTAATAATAAATATATTTAATTTAAAATAATTTTACATTAATATCAGATTTAATAACTAAATAATACATTAGCTATCTAGTTTATTAAATAAAAAATAATTTTTATTAATTCTAAAATTAATAAAATTAATATTCTTATAATACTAGATATGAGAATCTTATTATAAAAGTAAAAAATATATAGAATTCTTATTTAGCTCTAAATAATATAATATAAATCTAATTATTAATTACAAGAAATTTAATAATTATTTCATTATTTCATATTTTATCTTATTAGAAATTAATTATTATTATTCTAATATAATAATTCTGAAGTAAGATATAACTTTTTTTAAATAAAATTATATAATAATAATAATTAGTTAAGTAATACTAATTAAAATATAACTAAACTAAATATAGTTATAGTAAAAATATTACTTTAAAATAATATTATTTATTATATTCATTTTATAAAGTTTAAATTAAAAAATAATTATAATATTAGTAAGCTATATAGCATATTTTAAAAATTCTTAATTATTTTTAATTTTATTATAAAATATTAATTTATTATTTTTTATTATATTATAATTAAATTTTTTATTTTTATAATTTTTCTTATATTTTATATAAGAATTTTAAATTTCTTTATAAAATTACTTTTTAAGTTAATTTTCTGTTAATATTTTAGTAAAAATATTATATTATATTTATTTCTTATTATAATATACATGTTTAATTAATTTGCTATTATATATAATTATAAGAATTATAAAAATAAAAAATAAAATTATTATTATTATATTAATAAATAATAATAAAATAATTTTATTTATTATTCTTATTTCTTATAAAATTATGTTATTTTCAATTTATTTTAATATTATATAATATAAGTTTTTTTTTAAATTAATTATTAATTACTTGCTTTCTTACATTTTTAATTTTAGTACTTAAAAAAATTATTACATATTTATACTGAATTTTTTTACTACTTTTTCTATGCTTTAAATTAATTATAAACTTAAAAAGTTATTAGCTTTTTATTAGTTAAGACATCTTCTTTAATAAGAGAAATGAAAAATAATAAAAATTATAATATTTAATTTTTCTAATCAGAATATCTTATTAAGTAATGCTTTTAGCAAGCTAATCTTAGCATTTATATTTAGCTTTATTTCATGTTTATAAAAGTAGTTTTTTAATTTATAATTAAATTTTAATAAGTAAATATTTATAAAAAAATAATATTAAAAAGAATTATATATATAAATTTTAGTATAATTTTTTATTATAAAGTATAAATATCTTTAAAAATAATTATAAATTAATAAAAAGAAATTATTATATATTTAATAATTAAACATAACTGAGAAAACTAAGCAGATAAGCTTGGAAGTTATAATTTCAAGAATAAGAATAAAAAAAAATAAGATTAAGAATTTAATTTAATTAAACTAAATAGCTCTTTTAGCTTTAGAATTTAAACTTTAAATTAATAAAAGAAAAGTATTAAGATTATGCTTATGAACTTATTATTTAAAAAATAAGCTTATATATATATATGCTAGAAAATGAAAAATAGTAAAAAAATTAACTTATTAAAGCTTTTATAATAAATATAATAATAAATCTTAAGAAAGAATATAAGAAAGAAGAAAAAGAAATAAGAGAAAAAAAATTCTATTCTTATATAATAATATAAATACTGCATTTAATAAAAAAATAAAATATTAAAAATATAAGAATTCTGCTTTATTTTATTATTAAAAAGTTTATATACTTAATAATAAATTACATGAGTTAAACTTACTTAATAAGCTTTTTAATTTTTAAATTTAAATTACTTTTTAATTAAAGAATATAGGAATTCTTTATTAGCTTTTATTTAATTAATAATATGTTTATATAAAGTATTAGAAATTAGAATATTATATTTTATATAATATTTTATACTAATTCAGAATTTATTATCAGATTTAATTTTAATTAACTTATTATTTAATCTGCTATTTAATCTGCTATTTAAATATTATAAAAACATTATGCTTTACTTATGCTTAATTATAATATTATTATTTTTAATTAAATATATTATTAAGATAAATTTATTAATTAATCAAAATATCAGAATTCTCATATATAAATATATATTTATTAAAGTAAATTAAAAAATTTCGAATATAAAATAAAAAAAGCATATTAAAATAAGAACTGGTATCTTATTTCTTACTTTAGAAAAACATTTACTTTTTATTATATATTATATTTTCATTTATAAATAATAAGTAAAATGTTATTATAATAATTTAAAGTAGTAAATATATTATTTAATATAATATTCTTAAATAATTATTAAAATGTATTTTATTAGTTAATAAATTTTTACTAAATTTTTTATATTTTTTTTATATTTTAATTTTTATAATAGACAGAAAGACTAGTAGAATAAATAATAATATTTAATTCAAAATTATCAGAATAAGGAGAAGTATTTTTATATAATTTAAATAAGATAAAATACTTATTAAATTATTTAAACATCTTAATAAAATTATATACTGTAATAATTATATAAATAAAATTAATCTAATTTTATAATATAAGATTTAATAAGATATTAAGAATCTTAAACTAATAATAAAAAAGATTAATTACTTATTTTATTATATTATAATATAAAAAATGTTAATAATTAAAAATTTTCTTAAAAATAACTAATTATAAAACTTTCTTCAGCTTATTAATATTTAAATAATAAGAAATTTCTTAATATAATATAAATAACATTAAGTTTTTCTTTAAATATGCTAGATCTGCTGGAAAGGAGTTATTGTAAAATAAAATGAAATTATCTTATATAACTGATATAAACATAATATTATTAGATTATAAATTTAAATAATTAAAATAAATAAAAATAAAATTTAGTTAAAAATTACAAATTATAAGAACATTCTAAGAGATGAAATTAAATTTATTTTATTATATTATAAACTAGTTATTTGCATTAAAAAAAAGTAGAAAATGAAAAGCATTTATAATATTAGTTAAATTTTTTAAAAATACTAATATATTTACATCTAATACTAGATTAGAGGAAAAAGTAATTATTTTAATATATAAATAATATAATATAGTAAAAATGATATGAAATATACTGCATAACAGATAATATTAGTTATAATAAATTTATAAATAAAAAAAAAATAAAAATACTAATTATAAAATTAAGAAAGATAATTGCTAAAAAAATTTACTAGTATTATAAGAGCATTTATTCTGAATAATTATATAAAAAAACATTAAAAGTTAATTTTTAATAAAAAGAAGCTAAATACATGAACTTGTAAATTTTTTATTTATTTAAAATTATATTATTAAACCATTAAATATTATTAATTTTAAAAATATAATTTCTTTTAAATAATTAAAATTATTATTTTATAAATTTATTATAAAATTTACAAATATTTAAATTACTAAATTTATAATCTAATTAATAAGAAATAATAAGATTGAAAATGAATAAATTTTAGAAATGAAGAAAAATATAAAAAAATAATAATTTTAATTATATAAAGTATAATAATTTTAGTATAAAATTATCTTATAAATAATATAAAATGAAGTTAAATATTTAAAAATTAAATTAATATAATAATTTTTATAATAAAATAAGCAGAATAAGATCTTATTTTTAATATAATATAAAATTATTATTTTTAAGAAATTTATTATTACTTATTTATAGACTAGCTATATCAGATTAATTTATTAATTATATTTATACATGTAATATTATATTTACAATATGAAAATGTTATTCTGAGTAAATATTTCTAATTAGTAAATTATTACAAAATATCTCATATAGAATGCTGAGAATGTCTGAGATTAGTATTAGAATTAAAATAACTAATTATAATTAATAATAACTAATCAAGATAATAATCAGCAGTAGCAAATAGTAAAAAATTTACATATTTTTTAACATATCTAATCATGAATTAAAGCATTTATATAAATTTAGAATAAATTATAAAATATGAATAAAATTTAGAAAAATATATAAACTTCTTATAATTATAAAAAAAAATATAAACTGAATAAAGTAATAAGAATAGTTAGTAAATAAATATGAAAAAAATTATACATTTTCAGCTCTGAATATTTCTTAAATAAAAGCTTTAAAATAAATTAAAAAATAAATAAAATTAAGAAAATATTATCTTATTCATAAAAGATACTAACTTATTTCATATTATACATAAAAAAGAAATTAAAAACTAATAATATATTAATAAAATAAATAAACTAATATAAATTAATATAAACTGATATGAATTAGTATAAACTAGCATAAACTAGCATGAACTAGCATAAACTAACATAAATTAGTATGAATTAGCATGAATTAGTGTGAATTAGAGTAAATTATTTCACAAATATGAAAGATCTGTACTTTCTTAATACTAAATACTATTTAAGTTTAGTTTTTATAATAAATTAAAAGTTTTTATTATGCTAGTTCTAAAAAACACTATTTTATATTATATATAAAAAAGAAATTAAAAACTAATAAACTAATATAAACTAATATAAACTGATATAAACTAATATAAACTAATATAAACTAATATAAACTAGTATAAACTAATATAAACTAGTATAAACTAATATAAATTAGTATGAATCAGAGTAGATTATTTTACAAATATGAAAGATTTATACTTTCTTAATACTAAATATATATAAACTAGTATAAATTAATATAAAAATATTATAAATTTTTAAATATGAAAAATTTATATTTAATATTAAATATTATTTAAGTTTAGTTTTTATAATAAATTAGAATTTATTTATATATTTAAAAAATAAAAAATATTATATATTATATAAAAATATAAATTAGATATAAATTAATATAAATTAGTATAAACTAATATAAATTAATAAAAATATAAAATATAATGAATTAAAATAAATTATTCATTTATATTTTTTTAATATTAAATATTATTTAAATTTAATTTTTATAATAAATTAAAAGTTTTTATTATACTAGTTTTAAAAAATACTATTTTATATTATATATATAAAAAAAAATTAAAAATTAATAAATTAATATAAATTAATATAAACTAATATAAACTAGTATAAATTAATATAAATTAATATAAACTAATATAAACTAGTATAAACTAATATAAATTAAGATAAATTAATATAAACTAATATAAATTAATATAAATTAATATAAATTAACATGAATTAGAGTAAATTATTTTATAAATATAAAAAATTTATACTTTTTTAATATTAAAAATTATTTAAATTTAGTTTTTATAATAAATTAGAAATTTTTATTATATTAATTTTAAAAAATATTATTTTATATTATATGTAAAAAAAAATTAAAAACTAATATTTAAAAATAATATAAAAATTTTAAGTAATAAAAATTTCATACTTAAAATAATTATTTTATTACTAAAGATTCTTATTATTTTTCAGATTATAATAATAAATAATTAATTAAATTAGTTTTTTTAAGTAAGTAGAAAAATATAATAATAAAATATTATTTAAAAACTAGTAATCTTAAATTTCTTATTTAATAAAAAATTTATTTTTTAAATTAGTAATCTGTAATATTATATTTAATTAAAAGTTTATTTTTTTAAATTTAAGATTTATAATTTTTCAGTATAAAATAATAAAACTTATATGTAATTTTAAGATTTTTAAATTATTATAATCTAATATTTTTTTATAATAATTTATAATTTCTTTTAAATTATATTTTTAATATATATTTATTTTAATTATATTTTATATTATATATAAATAAAAAATTTATAATAAGTAATAATATATTAATATTAATAATAAAAATATTATTTTAAAAATCTTTTTTAATTTATAAAATTATATTAAAATCTTATATTTATATTTTATTATTATTTAATAAGTATATAATTATATTTTCAGATATTTTTTTATTTTATTTATTTATATATTAATGTATTTTCTGTATAATTCTTATATAAACTTAACTAATTTAATAAATGAAAATATTATTTTAAATAAATATTTATTTTTTATAAAATTATTTCTAATATTATTAATAAATTTAAAAACTTATTTATAAATTTTATTTATAAAATATTAGTATTAATAATAATAATAATATTTTATTTATAAAATATTAGTATTAATAATAATAATAATATTTTATTTAATTGAAATTATTTATTTTAAGTATTATTATTTATAATAATAGTAAAATCATTAATTAAAAATTAATCATCTGAGTTATTAAGATTTATTAGAAAAGAATAATAAATATAAATTTAGAAAAAATATATATAAAAAATATTTTATTATATTATATGAGAATTTATATGAACATGTATAATTAATTAGATAAATTATATAAAAAAAATATTATCTTATATATTATTATATTATCATTTATTTCTTAAAAATATATATTTATTTAATTATTAGCATTTTTTTCAAATTTATATAAATAAAATGATATATTATTATTTATTAATTCTAGTAAGTTTTCCTGCTTATATTTAAATAATTAAATAATATTTAATTTTTTAATAATAATAACTAGATATGTATTTATTTGAATAAATTTTTTTAATATTATATTATTTTATATAATTTTATTAATTTATATTAGATATTATTTAATATACTAAATTAGATATTTTCTAGTTTTTTAAATATTAAATATTTTAATTTTTAAATAATATTATTTTTCATCTTATTAAATTTCTTATATAAACTTATATTATAATTTTACTAGTATATTTAATTTACTTATTTTAATATTATTTTTCTTAAGATAAAATAATATTTTATATTATTATTAATTTTAATTTTTCTAGTATAATATTATTTTTATATAAAATTATATTATAACTTTATTAATATATTTAATTTATTTATTTTAATATTATTTTTCTTATAAGATAAAATAATATTTTATATTATTATTAATTATAATTTTTTTAATATAAAAATATTATTATATTTAAGTTTTTTTTAAAAAAATTTCTTAAATTTTTTAAAAATATTAGAATTTTTTCTTATATTATATATTTATTAAGAATAAATTAAATTAAATAATTATTTTAAAATAATAATTAAAATTAATTATTTAATATATATTAATTTTAGAATAAGTAAAAAAAATAATAAAATTTATATTTTAAGTAATTAAAATAATTTAAATATAAAATAATTAGAATATAAAATATAAATAAATAAAAAAAATTAATTTCTAAATTATAATTTAATAATTTTTTTATAATAAATAATTAATATCTTAAATAATAAAAATAATTAATAAAAATAATAAATTAAAAATAAGAATAAAAATAATAAAAAAAATAATAAAAAAATATTAAAAAAAATAATAAAAAAAATAATAAAAATTATTTTTTATTAAAAAATAAAAATAAGTAAAGAAAAAATAAGATGAAAAATAATAAAAATAAAAGTAAAGAAGATTATGTGAGAATCAGATTAAGAACCAGAACTAAAAACATATAATAAAAGTAAAACTAGTAGCTAATAATAAGAAATACTAGAAGAAAGTGTGTAATAAACATATATATAAATTATAATCAGAATTTATTACTAAGAAGCAAATGAGAATGAGATTTTATAAATTCTTATATAATAGAAGAAATCATAAGACTAAGCTAAATGAGAACTAGACTAGCTGGCATGATAATTATCTTCTTTTTAATAGGAAGTTAATCTTAATAACTCTAAGATTCTAGCAAATTACACTGAAGCAAGCAGTAAATAGCATAAAAAGTAGCAGAATAGTAGAGCAATGTCATTATATACTTATATAATACTTGTTATTATTATAAATAACTATTTAAAATTTATTTAAAGCAGTATAATTATTATAAAAATTAGTAAGTAAGTTTATACTATTATATTAAAATGATATTATTATATGTAATGTTTCTAATATAATTAAAGTAATATAAATAAGAATAATATAATAATTTAGTAATAGTAGTATTATTATTTTTCTTTTATTAAGTATTTTTAAAGTTATAAAGTTAAAGTTTCTTCATATTTAAAATATTATTTTCTACTTTTAATAATATTATATATGTGCATGATATTCTTAATAAATAATCTGTATCATAGTATAAAACTTGTAAAATAAGCTATTATTAATAATATATTCTGCTTAAAATACTGCTAGAAATAAGTTATTATTATTATAAGATTATATAACTTCATAATAATATTAAATTAGTACTAGTAGACTGTAAACAAGTTCAAGTTTAACTTGAACTTGAACTTAACTTAACTTAGTCAAGTTTAAGTCAAGCTCTAGTATGAAGATTTTATCAAGTTTTAAGTTAAGTTAAACTTGACTCAGATTAAGTTAAGTTTTTAACTTGAAAAACTTAAAATCTATAGAAATATATAATGTTTTTTATTATAGTGAGATGAATATTAATCATAATTAAATAAAAATGGACTCATTTGAAAGCTTTTTTAAAGATCTTTTTAATGAATTTATTCTTATATTTTTAGCATTTTTTTCTAATTTTTTATTAGCTTTTAAAGTTAAATATCAAAAGTCAGAAAAAATGAAAATTTATTTTTAGTACTAAATCTTTAAAATTTAATAAAAAATTAATGAAAAATGCTAAAAATATAAAAATGAGTTAGTTTTATAGAAAATTAAAAGACCTTTCCAATGCACCCACTTTTATTAGATTTAAACTAATAATAATTAAGATAGGTTCTTGTTAATCATGTGTCTTATTTTTAAGTTAAAAACTTAACTTAACTTAACTTGTTTAAATCAAGTTTTAAGCTGAGTTAAGTTATTAATTAGATAATGCAAGTCAAGCTTGAGTTAAGTTCAGGAGAGTTAAAACTTAACTTGACTTAAACTTATTTACAGTCTAAGTACTAGTAATGTGATTTAAAAAATAAACAAGTTATTTTAATACTTTATTAAAATATAAGAGCTTTATAAAGTTATTTAATAACTTTCTTTATTAAATTTATCATAATTTTCCATTAAATTTATTATGATTTTGCAATCTTCTTGTTATTTTAAAGTAGCAGTTATTCTAATAAACTGATTAGAGTGTTTATTTTACTAAATACTCTTTAATGACATTATGCTAGCATGCTTTATTTTTCTTTTAAACTTAAAATATTTTAATATGTGCTTTTAACACAATTTTACTATTATAAATAAGTATTTTCTTGCTTAAGAATAGTATAATAATATGTTTATAATGCAAACTCTTGTAAATACTGTCTTGCTTATTTTAATAAGCTGAGAAATATTTATATGCTTTCAGACTAGAGCTGAAAATATATTTATTACATTTAACTTTAAAAAAAATACATGCTAGTAAGTTTTTATTTAGTTTTTTTAAACTTTTAATAATATTTTTAATACTAATAATTACTGTAAATAAGTTATCTGAAATTAAATGAATTATCTGCTTTTTATATAGCAGTTACTTTAACTGAAATCATTAATAAAGCTTTTAATTAGATTTATTAGTATCTTACTGAGCTGGTAAAGAGCATGTTAATGCTAGAATATTAATAATAATTAAAGCATGCATATGCTGCTGCTCTTTAAGATGCTAAGCAGTAATATATGATAAGAAAGATTCTTTATAAGTTTTCTAATTAGCAAGAAGCAGTAATAAGCAGATGTGAGATGAAAATCTTAATTATAATTAGCAGAATGAACTGAGAATGACTTTTGCAAGTAAGCAAAGATAGTTTTTTAAATAAATATCTTGATATCATGACTTTCATCAGATAACATATATGTTAATATTAGCTTTTACAGTAGAAAATAATATCAGTGATTTAGTATTTAATCTGTTCTCATTCTTATTAGAAAATGATATATTATTTTCTTAGTTCTTCATTAAGAAAATGATAATCTTTATCTTCAAGAAGATTATTAAGATATCTGATGAGTTAAATATTAAAATAATTAATCTAAAAATATTAATTGCTAAATCTTTAATAAAAGAACAGAAGATTAAAGCCTGCTTACTCATATCTATTATTACTTCTAGTAAGAAGAAGAAACAGAAAGTAATGCTTCTGGTTTCAGAAATTATCAGTTTCTGAATTATTATTTCTAATAAGTACAAGATTTACTTCTGTTATATGTATTATATAATCTTTATTATGATTTTTAGTTATTATAAATGCTAAGTACTGACATGTTTTATAGCTGATATGATTTCTCAGAAGTCAGATTTATTAGTTATTCTCTCAGAGAGAATAAAATAATGCTCAGAAACTTCTACTAAGCTGAACAGTACTGAGATTGTTATTATAACATGAGTTAAGCATGAAAACTATAATTCTAATATAATTTCTTTCTGATTTTCTTATAAGAAAAGATGAATAATTATTAAATATAATCTTATCTTAAAAATACTTGTTATAAATTATAATGAGTCTGAATAAGTATTAAAAAAATATATGACCTTGCTAATTATCATTAATAAAGATAAAAAAAATAAATCTTAAGCTTATTCTAAGATTTTTATAATATAATACAGCTTAACTATAATTTTAAAGTAATGTTATAACTAATAATACTTCTTAAGATAAAATAAAAACTTTTTTATGCTAATAATACATTTTTCATGTATAAATATCTCATTAAAATTCTATAAAAATTCTGTGAGAGAAAAATTTGCAAGAAAAAAAATATATCTAATAATATGAGATGATTAACTGTTAAGCTTGTATTACTTTTTTAACATAATTATAAATACTAAATACTTTATTTCTTGCTTAAGAAAGTTATCTAGTGCTTTCATATTAATAATATGTTCTTTAAGTTCTCATGTATTATTTTCTAAAGTTTAATCAGTTTAGTAAATGAGATATTTCTTTTTGCTCTGTTACTATTTACTTTTAAGAATTTTCTTAATCATAAATTTCTCAGTATTATTAATTAGCTTTAATTCTGGTAATATAAGCATGTTTTCTTTTTAATTATATGCTTCTAGTAATAATACATAAAAAACAAGATATATGCTTCTGTATGTGAGTGATAACTAAAGCTTATATAATTACTTATTTTAAGTTTCTATGATTTAGAATAGATTCACATGTTAATAATCTAATTTATAAGCTAGACATAGCATATTAAGATTTTTAACATGCAGCATGATAAAGTTCTTAATTTTAAAAATTTTAGAAATATGTTTTTTATTATAATAAGACTTCTGCTGTAAACACACAGATTCTAGCTGTGTAATAAGCTGTTATTGCATTTCTAAGAATATTTTTATATAATTAGTTATTTTTATAACAGGCTATTTTAGAGATTTCAAGATATTAACTTAAAATTTCAGATAAAAACTCATGAGAGCTTTCATAAGTGCTGAATCAGTAAAGCTGTGTGTTAACTAATTATATATATATTATATCATTAGCAGCTAGTGAGATGGGGAAAGTGAAATGCTTAACTGAAATAAATGATAATGAAATAGGAGATATGTTTACTAATAGCTATAAAACTCAAAATATGCAGTTGGTGAGTGTGAAATGTATAATGCATGATTAATATGTGTGAAATAGAATAAAAGTATGTAATAGCAGTTGAATAATGCTAGATTAACAGTATTAAACAGTAACAGAGAATATAAAGATATGTGAATCAGGAAAAAAAATAGAAAAGAATAATTTATATAATTATACTAATCTAGAAACTATGTATAATATTAAAACATGTATAAAGTAATAAAATAAAATGATAAGATAAATTAATAATCTAAAGAATGATAAGAAAATAATAATAATAAATATCTAATCTTTATATGCTAAAGATATCAAGAATAATAATAATAATAATAATTAATTAATGATCATGACTAGTTTCCAATAATAAAACTTACTTTTAGAATAACTTAATTAATAAGCTGTGTGTAGAATAATTATTAAACATGCATACTTAGATTAATTATCAGCTTTTATATACTTCTTAATACATTTAAATAATATGAATTCTTTCTTCTTAGAATATTACTTCTTTTTAATATTTTCTAATCTTATCTTGCATGTTATTACCTGTGATTATTATATATGAAATGTTTAATTAATACTTAGATTATTTTATTAATGCTATAATAATAGTAGATGCATCTTCTCATTATATCTTAACTATTTTTTATTAATATTATTTTCTAATATTAATAAAAATAAAAATAAAACTAATTAAACACATGATAAATTTTTAAAAACTTGTAAAAATAACATGTAATTTATCATGTGAAATGCTAAAGATAATTACATACTGTAAAACTTATAATAAAAATATAATAATTAATTTAATTAGATACATTAAATACTTTATAAAATAGCAGAATATTAATTAATGATTATTATAGCAGAATAACTATTTTTATTTATATTCATGTTTATTTTAATTCTGATTAAAAAAGATTCTGATTAAGAGCTTTATAATCTAAGAACTTCTGCTCTTCTATTTATTTTTAAGAATTTCTTTCTTTACACATGCTTTTTTCATACTTTTATTTTTATCTTTTTGTTATTTTATCTTAATTATACTCTCATTTTTTTTATTTATTTTACTTATTTATTTATTTATTTCTTAATTCTTTTTATAAATTTTAAAGATAACATTCTCTATTACTTTAGTTATATCTAGTATGTTAAATAACAGTTTCTAAAATAGAATCATTTACTAATATTTATTTCAGACTTAAAGATTTTATATTTTTTTAAGTATTCTGCTTATAAACATTCTACTTTTTTTCTGATTTTTATTTATATTAATAAGTTTTTTCAGTAATATTTTTATAAAGATTAGTTTTTAATAAGATTTTTTTTCTGATATATTTTAATGTTAGTGTTTAAAAAGATTACTCTTATTTCTGAAATTTAATTATTTTCTGTTTAAAGCATTATACTTAACTTCATAATCTTTATTAAAGATACTAATTTTAATTTCTTTAATAATTTTAGAGATTATCTGAAAGCTATTAATATTAACTTAATCATATTTTACAAGAACTTTAAGTATTCTAGCTGTTTTTTCTTATCTAGTTTCATTAATGTTTTTCAAGCTCTTATTAATCTTAATCATATACTATTCTTTTCTTTGTAATTTTTTCTTAATTTTTTATTTTTAATTAACATGTTCTAGATTCTCATCTAAATTCTAGAGTTAAGATTACTGAACTTTAGCTTATTCTTTATTCTGATAACTTTATAATTTTTTATGTTATTTTGTTTAAATTACTGATGCAGAATGAGAATTATACAGAATTTATCTCATTCTTTATAAAGCATTTACTTTACTAAAGATTAAAGAATATATTTCTTGAACATGCTAACTTTAAGAACTTATCTAATTTTTATCAGAATTTTATCTTGATTTTTCAGATTTATAAAGCTGTTTTTATTTTTTCTTGTATCAAGTATAATAACATGAACAAATCATTTATAAAATATGTTATAATTTCAGATGATATTAATGATTTTTTTTACAGTTCATATGTTAACTGCATATGAAATAGTCATCTTAATGCTTGTTTATTATATATTATTTTCTTTTACTCATTTCTTATTATCTTTCTATATCTAATAATATTTCTAAGCAAATATTCTAAGCTTATTATTGAATTTTCTATTTCTGAATATTTTTTAGATATTCTGAATATTCTAAGCTTTTCTTTAAATTTCAGTGTAATTAATTTACTTTATTCTTTTTGTTTTATTACTTCTGCTAATAAAAATATCTCTGTTAATGTTTTTAATAATGCTATTCTTTTCTTTATATACAGATATTATTATCTGTTCTTATCTGCAAATATGTTTTTTATAGAAATTAATATTACTCTTAATAAATGTGATTATCTTCATGCTTATCTCTGCAGTATCATTAACTTAAATAATATATTTAATATTTAATTTGCTGATATTTTCTACTAAGTTTTTCTTCTATCTTATCTTATTTTTAAATAATTTAGTTCTCATATTTATTAATAAAATGTTCTTTTTTCTGTATTTTTTATTTATTATTACTGATTTTGTATTCATGATACATGATTATAATTTATGCTAGTAAATTATCATTTATGAAAGTTTTCATCTTTCTTAAGTCTTAGTTTATTATTATTTTAATTATGCTTTATTTTCATGCTTGTTAGCTTAATTCTGATTTTTCTTTTTCTTATAATAATTATTTATTTCTCTTTATATATGTTTTTTCCTGTTTTTTTATTATCTGATTATTTCTAACTTGCATAATTTCTAATTATTTATCCTGATTTTTTAAAATGAAGCTTAAGTTTAACATTTCTTTTTTTTCTAATTCTTATTCTAAACTATTTTCTTTTTTAAATACTTTTAATTAGAAAATGCTTTCTACTGCTTCTTCTGAAGTCATTAACATTTCTTTTTTTTTTTTTTTTCTTTCTGATATTTTAAGTTCTTTTTCTTCTTTAGATGCTTCTAATGTTAAGTTTAACTTTAGTTCTTATTTTAATATTTTAAATATGTTTTCAAGTTCTTGCTGTGTTTCATGTGTTATTTCTAACTTATTTATTATTTAGCATGTATAAATCTTAATTATTTTCTTTTATTATTTTTATTTCATTCTAGTTATAAGTATAATTATTTTATAAAATAATATTATTTACTTTTAAGTTTAATAATCTGATACACAGATCATTCTGAATATCATTATGTAATGATTATAGATATTAATTAATTCTTTTAATTATATGATTTACTTCATGAGATTTTTTATATTTCTTCTAAATTAATCTGTAAGTTTATTTTTATGATATTTTATTATTTAACATTAATATTTTCTCATGCAGATTTACTTTCATCTTGTAATTTATAATATATTAAAGATTTCTTTTATATTAAGAAATTTAATATTTTTGTAAATTTTTAAATTTTTTATATTCTCTTAAACTTTCTCATTTATAAGCTGAATTCACTTTAAATTTACTGTTTTCTAGATTAGTTTTTTATTAATGCAGGCTTTTATTTTCTTTCTGTAAGTAATTAATATGCATATTTATTATTTATTCTTCAGTTATGTGATGTTATTTTAAATGTTTCTTATTTTCATTATTTTAAAAGCTTTTTCTTATTTTCTACTTATATATTATCTCTGCTAGAAAAGAATTATTCTGAACTAGCTTCATATGCTAATTATATTTTTCATGATAACTTTATCTGTAATTAATGTTTCTTGCTTTTATTTAGTTCTATTATCTCTTATTATATTTTATTCTAACTGATTTCTCTTATTCAGATGTAGTATTTTCTTTTCTTAAAATAAGAATTCTTACTTCTGATGATTTTATTTATAATGAATTAGTTAAAATATTTTCTTCTGGCAAAATCTATGTTAATGTTAATCAAGTAACTTTTTATTATAATTTTTTTGTTTTTATTACTCATGACTTTACATTACTTAAGTTTAATAATCTTTTTATTATTCTTAATAAAATATTCTGCTTGTATAATGTTATTTAATCTACAGTAATTAGAAGTAATTATTATAATAACTAAGATTTTTTTTTTTTATTTTCATTCTGATTTAATTCATTTTTTTTCTTATCAAGCTCTTATCTTAACTTATTTCATGTTTAATTTCTCTTTTAAATAATTTTAAAAATAAGAATTCTCAAGTTACTTTTTAATCATATTACTGTTTTATATTAATCTATGATATTATTATCATCATATTCTAATTAGAAAGAATTCATTTTAAAAGATTCTCATTATTTTTATCTTATTCTGAATTATTTTCATTATTTTTAATATCTTTACTGTTTAAGTTATTATCTGAATTTTCATTTTTAATTTTCTTGATTATCTTAGTAATCTTGATGCTTCATTTAATTCTAGTAATAATACTATCTTAATCTCTCTCAGAAACATTCTCTCTCATTTTCTCATTCTCATTAAATGCATTATTAATATTATTAAAATTATCTAAATTATTTCTAGAATAATATTTCTTAAATTTATTATCTATAACTGTTCTTATAATCTGCATATTATTTAATTTCTTGATTTAATAATAAGCATGTTACTTATTAATATCTGTTATCTTATATGATTTTAATTAGTAAAATTAAAATTTCTGAATTCTTAATATGTTCTTGTTATTTTTTATATGATATAATAAAATAAAATTTCTAATGCTTAAAAATTTATCACATTTGTTATGATTATTATTAAACTATTTCTTATTTTTTTTTCTGATTTATTTCATGTAACTAATAGCTTCTTGTATATCTTAATTACATTTTTTAATTTAGCATGCTTGCATGATGATAAGATCTTGTATTAAGTAAATCTTATTTTAAAATAATGTTTTTTAAATTTTAACTTCATATTCTATTAGCAGAACTGCATCTTGACTTATTAGAATTTAATAAAATGATATATTTATTAATTATCTTGCAGTAACATAATTAATTATTAATACTACAAGTAAATATATAATTTAATCTTTTCTAAAACTATTTATTATCTTTAAAAGCATATCTTTAATCAGATAATAATCTTATTTAATCATATTATTTATGCAGAAATTATAAAAAGAAATCTGAATGCATTTAATCTTATATTATTTTAATAATTTTTTAATGATATTCTTATTTTCTAGTTTATTATTAATAATGATAGCTTTAAGTATTTCTCATTACATGATTATATTCTAATAAATAAACTAAGTAATCTTTATGATAATAGCATGTGATAAAAATTATATCTTAACTTATCTGAATAAATTATCTTAAGTAATAATAATGTATTTTTTTTCATTATTCTTAAGCATGTATGTAACATTAACTCTAATTTTTTCTCAAATTATTAAAACTTATATTAGATATAGTATTTTTTCTTATTAATTTAAATCTCTTATTTAACATGTGTGATAAGTTTAAACATATTTTTTAATATTTTTATACATCTCATATTAATAATCATGATTTATTAGTGAAATGTGTGTATTTTCTTAATTTTTATAACTAAATTTATCATGCAGTGCTTTAATTATAAGATATTATTACTTTTTATTATTAATAACTCTTCTTAAAGAAATGTTTTTATTAGCTTATTTAAATAATAAATTACTTTTTATCACATGTTATAAGATTTTCTGATAAAACTTAGCATAATTACTAATAAGATTTTTTAATTTTTAAAGCATGATTAAATAATATGTAATTTATTTGAATTTATTATTATAAGAATTATTAAAAATATGTGAGAAATTTTCTTTATTATTATTATTTTCTAAGATATTAATAAGTTTAATGCAGGCATGATATATACTGAGTTTCATATTAATATAATTATTAATGTCTTGTTTTTTAAACTCAGATTCATTATTAGAAATATTAAATTTTTAAGAAAGTATGTTAATAATAATATGTTTCATACTAGAAATATGCTTTATGTTAAAGTTAAATAATCTGATTTAAATAATTTAATTTATAATAAGAGTATCTGAAAGATTAGTAGCAGTTTTATTTAATTATGTAACAAGTATTTAAGCATTAACTTCTAATTAAAAGTAAATATTATAGATCTAATAATAAAACTTCTTAAGAATCTTTAAAACTGCATGATATTCTTATTTATTAGCATCATACTTGCTTTTAATATCAGATCATATTTCAGAATTAAATTATGTGAAATGTTAAGTATTTCTTTAGATTTACATGAGTATAGTATCTCATTTTCTCTTACTTATATTAATAGTAATAATAATAATTAATAGCTTCAGAATATAATTAAGTAGCAGAATACATGAAAATGTACTCAGCTTTTCTTTAAGCTTATTAAATGTGTTATTTTTATTATTTTCTCATTTTTATTACATTTTTAATTATAGTAAGTAATAAAGAAATTTTATAATTTAATAATACTTAATGATACATATCTGATAATATTTTATAAGATTAAGAAACTTATGAATTTTAGAAATATTCTGTAAAATAAGCTACTTTAAGATCTTCTTAATTTTCTTTTCATTAAGCTTATAATTATTATAATTACAAACTCATTTAATAATTTCTATTTTAGATATTATGAAATGTGATTTCTCTGCAGAAATTACTTCTTCAGATATCTTACTAAGCTAAAGTATTTTATTAATATTTTATAAGTATTTCATGATAAATTAATGCATTTTAAATTTGATTTCTTCTTTATTATAATTAGTCTTTAATTTTTTAATATTAATATTATCTAGAAATATATAACAAATATATAACATGATATTTCTGAGAATCTTTATAAGTATGTGTATGAATTATTTTATTAAGTTTATCATACTTATGAATATTAAAATCTAATGTAATAATTCTAGTAAAATCATCATGATAATCATATTATGATTTTCTGAATGCAGTAAGAGTTAATTATAATTTAAAAACTAATTAATAATTATGATAATAATTATTTCTGTAAATTCTTTAATAAATTTATTAATATTTAAAAATAAGTTTACATCTTATATTATGTGCTTGTTAACATGAATTATAAAATTAATAATTTAATAATCAGATGTTTTCTTTTTAATGAGAAATTAAGAATTTTAATATAAATTATAACAGTATTTAAAAATGCTAGTCTTAATTTACTTTTATAACATGTTAATAATCTTAGCTTCTAATACTTATAAGATATGATAATTAGAAATCTGTCATGCTTTATAAAAAACTATTTATATTTTTTATAATGAAGTAACTTTAAAATAAATCTTCTTAATATCTAAGAAATTTCAAGTGAGATATTCTTTATGATGTATTAAGATGATCATGAGAATCTTTTTTTTTTTAAATATAAGTTTTTATTTATATGTAATCTTTTCAAGTTACTCTTATATAAGCTTTTTATTAAAAGAAAAATTAGCTAGATATGATTAGAAGTACTTTGAATACTTGTTAAGAAGCATTTTATTAAACTTTTTTCTGTCATATTTATTATTATAATACTTATTAATGCAAGGCTGAATTTAATTAATTAAATCTTCTAATATGCTTTTATTACTAACTTTTAATATAACTAGCTTTATTTTCTTTCTTTTATATTTTTATATTATTTCTATGCTAAATGAATACTCTAATATTTCTTTATATTTTTATTTACATGACTGCATGTTTTTATTTTAAAGCTTTTTTATTATTTTATATTTAAAGTTGTATTTATCTAGTATTTTTATTAAAAATTTTATAAGTATATAAAAATACTTTAATATTATAACAAGTCTAATTCATTTTAATTTATGAAGACTATAACATATTAATGAGTTTATTATTATGTATATTATTTTTATAAGTAATCTTTTTAATATATATATCTTTATAAAATCTTTCTTATTACTAATAAATAAATGCTCTTAATTACATCTGCTCTTCAGTTTAAAATATTATATTATTAAATATTATTATAATAATAATGTGAATTTTTTAACATGTGATGTATCTTAAATTAAATAATATAAGAATTATTAGCTGAATAAATGTATGTGATAATGTTTTTTATTATATCTGTCTTATAATCTTATCAGACTTTCTGCTGCTAAAGTCTGCTGAGAATAAAATCTTAATTATCATTTTTAATGATTATTAGTATAATATGAGTTAAGATATTTCTGATTTTAACTAGCATATTATCATAAATTTCTATGCATTTTATAATGTTTTTTATTTATCCAGTAAGAATAATACTATAATTATAACTAATATTAAGTTTAAGCTTTTTTGCAAGATTAAAATTAATGTAATTAACTTCTAATTTACTATTAATAATAATAGTTATTAGCTTGTTATTAATGTTAATGTATGTTTTTAGAATACTAATAATAAGAATTAAGATTTTCTTTTTTCATGAAAACTGACTGTAGATATTTTACTTATACTATCTTCTGATATAAAATCTTTACTTTAGCTGATTCTGATTTTCTATTATTATAGCTATTTTTAATGAGCAGAAGTATTCTAAACATGCATTAATGCATGATATGTAATAATTCTAGAACTTCTTAAATAATAAGATTAATAATAAAAATATTAAGAATTTTATTAATAATTTCTTTCATGTTTATTACTTTTCTGAGTTCTTTTAACATTTTTACTAGCTGATAATGATTTCTATGCTAAGATCTAAATTTTAAGATATTTGTCATTTCTGCATCATTTATAAATATTTTATTATCTGCAAATTCATTATCTTCTTTAACTTTCTTAATTCTTAACTAAAAATTACATAATTTTTCTTCTTAAAATTTAATAAGTATCTGAAGTTTGTTTTCTGAAATTTATTAATTAGTAATTTAATTTTTCTTTAAGTAATTCTTAACTTTAGCTAGCTTAAGCTTTCTAACATGTGTTTTCTTATTTTCTAAAAGAGTAATAATTATTCTCACATGTGTTTTATACTTATTATTACTACTATTAAACTTTTCAGAACTGTTGCTTTTTATTATGTTTATTTCTATTCTGATTAATTACACATGTGCCTGGTAATTTTACATAATTTTAGTATTTTAAGATTAGATAACTTGTTCTAATATTAAAGCATAATCTTTTTTATTAGTAATAAGAAATTAATTAATTCAGTATCTTTAAATAATATAGCATTATGATTTATCTTAAGTAAGTTATAAAATTAGTTCATCTTTATCTAGTATGCCTGCTTAAAGCTTTCAAATCTTAGTATTAAAATAATATTTCTTCTGTAAAATATTATTTTAATATATTAGATAGTTTATTTTATTATGATTATTTTCATTATAATAGAAACATGTGTTATTAGAATCATAGAATGTGTATTAATCTTAATTTTTATAATTTTTAATTATTATTTAATTATATACAGGTGTTAGTAGGACAGTAGCAGAAGTAGATATAAATGCAAGCTCAGCTAGAGCTAATACTTAAGTTATTATAACATGAAAATTAATTCTAGTAATAAGTACTTATAAGAATAAAGTAAGAGCTTTCATGATTTAAATAAGATTTTTTATTTAATTTTTCATTTTGTTATTTATCTTATTTAAAATTTAATTAGCATGTAAAGAAAAAGAGTAATTGCATGTAGAAGTAATAGAATTTCAAGAAAATTAAACTATTTTCTTCTCAGTTTTCATGTTTATTTTTTCTGTTTCTTTTTAGAGATTTTTAAGAAATTTTTTAATAATAATACTATTAATCATTCTAACTGCAGTTATAATCATGTGAAAGTTTATAATTTTCTTATAATTTTAGAAAAGAATTTTAAGTTTTTTATTATTAGAATCTTATTCATGTATGTGAATGCTTTTTTCTTTCTTATTAATAAAATCTTTAATTATACTTTTAAGCATGTTTTATTTTAGACTTTAAGAATTATTCTAATTAAGATGCTTTTCTTAGTATATTTTATTTGCAAGTTTCTTAGATAAATCTTAAATGAATATTTAATAATATGTGAATTTATTAATTTTATTCTTCTTATATATCTTTTTAAATGCAGGAATGTACTAGTAAATGTATAATTTAACTTTTTTCACATTATACTTTTAAAGTTTCTTAATAAGAATCTTGAGATATTTGTAATTATAGATGAGCTGCTTAATATTCTAATAAAAGAATTCTTTTTTCAGTTTCTTCTTTATTTCTAATCAGTTTTTATTTTGTACTTTAAAAAGACTTTAAATTCACACTTCATTATTTAACTAGTAGTAGTTTATGACACATGATATCATATAATAATTATTCAGAATCATTTCATGATTTTCACATATTTATTCATACATGCAGAGAAAGTAAGTAATATTATTACTATTAAATACTAATATTCTGATTTGTTCAGAATATGAGAGATTTTTAAAATATAAAATAATTATTAGATTCATGATTAGCAAGAACACAGTGCTTTTAATTACTGAAGTTTTAATTACTAGTTCTAATTTTAAAAATATAATAATTGTAAAACTCAGATTTTTACTTATATTAATTTCTTTAATAATATCATAATCTGAAGAAAGACTTGACATTATGAATAATAAGATAAATATTAATAATTTTTATTAATAGGAGCAGAACATGAAATTTTTTTTAATATTTTAACAGATTTATTTCATAATGCTAGAAATGAATTAACTATGCAGTTAATTTAATTATACTAATTAATTATATAATTATAATAATAATGATTTTAATTTTTCTTATTTAATTAAGAATAATACTAATGCTATTATTCTCTTTATATGAAATAATATTATAATTCTGAAATATTTTTCTTTATAATAATAATGTAATTCACTCTTATAATAGTAAGTATTTTTATTAAGTAAGATAAACTTCTCTTTCTGCTAATTAGAAAGTCTGATTAGATTTCTCATTCTCAACAGTTTCTAACTTTAATAATTTTTTTAATAATTTAATTTAGTTTTTGTCTTAGCTTTCTATTTTCAGTTAATAAAACTTAATATCTTAGTAAATGTGTGAATATTTCTTTATTTCTTTAATTAAATGCTTCTGCTTTGTCAAGATTATCAAGATAAGATAAGAAAAGTAAAATGCTTAACTGAAATAAATGATAATGAAATAGAAGATATGTCTGCTAATAGTTATAAAGCTCAAGATATGTAATTAATGAGTGTGAAATGTATGATGCATAATTAATATGTGTGAAATAAAATAAAAGTGTGTGATAATAATTAAATAATGCTAGATTAATAATATTAAATAATAACAGATAATATAAAAGCATGCAAATTAGAAGAAAAGATAGAGAAGAATAATTTATATGATTATACTAATTTAGAAATTATATATAATGCTAAAACATGCATAAAGTAATAAAATAAAATGATAGAATAAATTAATAATTTAAAGAATGATAAGAAAATAATAATAATAAGTATTTAATCTCTATATGCTAGTCTCTAGAGATATCAAGAATAATAATAATAATAATAATTAATTAATGATTATAACTAGTTTCTAATAATGAGATTTATTTTTAGAATAACTTAATTAATGAGCTATGTGTAGGATGGTTGTTAAACATGTGTACTTAGATTAATTACTGATCTCTATGTATTTCTTGATGCATTTAAATAATGTGAATTCTTTCTTCTTAGAATATTACTTCTTTCTAATATTTTCTAATCTTGTCTTACATGTTATTGCCTGCAATTACTGCATGCAAAACATTTAATTAGTGCTTAGATTATTTTATTAGTGCTATAATAATAGTAGATGCATTTCTCTACTACACTAACAGATTTAGTTATCTTAGTTAAAATTAATAAAGCATCTCAGATAATGTTCTAGAATTTGATTTTAACATTTTATTTAATTATTTATTTAAGGATAAAAAGCTATGAAGAGCTTATAACATATATTAAGATAAAAGCATAATATTAACTAATATTTACTCATGAATAATAAATCTTAATTAGAGATGATAATCTTAAGCATATTATAAATTATAAAAATACACTTATAGCAGATTTCTGCTAAATCTTCTGTTATACATTTCTTTCTGCATGAAATATATAAAATAAACTTAATAAAAATATTAATAATAATCAGAATAGCATCATATGCTAACTCTTTTCATAAACTAGCTAATAAATTAATTATGAAATTCATGAAAATAATCTTAAATAATTATTCAAGCATGAGAATAGTGCTTAATTTATTATATGATTTATAATAGTAAGATTTAATATACTAACATATGTTACATGAGCATATGTAATTAATAACATTTTTTAAAAATTCATGCTAATAATATTTTTATCAGATTATTTTAATAATTTGTTTAATACTAAAATATTCTTCTTAAGAATTATTATAATTTGCATGTAAAATTCCTGTAATTAATATCATTTATTATGAGATAAAAATGTAATTATTAATACAGAAAATATTATTATTAAGTATTTATGTTAACCTGCTAGCTTTAAACTTGTTATTTAAGTTTATAACTTTTTCTTTTCAAGTAATAATAAAGAAATTAAGTTCTTAAACTTAAGCAAGAAGTAAAGTCAGAAATTTAAGTAAGTTAAAATAAGCTATTTCAGATACTAGTACAGTATTAATTAATATTCATGACATGAAGCTTCTAGAAGAGCCTTTAATACTTGTAATAAACTAATAATAATATGCAAGATGTGTTTTTAGCATGAAAGAAATATTATTATTTTTATCTTAAGTTATGTTTTTTATAAGAGAAGAGAATGAGATATGAAAGAATGCTTTGTATTCTTTATCATACATCTGTATATAATTAGCAAGAATTTAAAATAATTTTATAATCTTAATTAATCATTCTAATTTAACTTCATGCTGAAGCTTTATTTATAAAATAAAAAGCATTATCTTATTATAATAAAATTTAATATAATCTGCATGATGACTAAGTGCATTTATCAGATTTAGCTTATCTAAATAATATAAGAGAATAAAATTATATGTATTAAGTGCTTCTGCTCATCTTGCTTAGCATTTATTTAATATTTTAGTTATTATAAAATATTAAAAATTAGCATAATCAGATAAAATACTTACTAAGTATTAGCTTTCTTTTAAATAGTATTTTTAATATTTAAAAGAAGTAATTATTACTAAGAATTTCTTATTATGTGTATTATAATATGTTTTTGCATTAATAAGCTTGCAGCTATAAAAGATAATAAGATGCTAGAAATTATTATTTTATAACTGTAATAAAATTCCAGTAATAATAAAGATAGATACATTAATCTTGAGAAAAATCTTTTTCTGAGTATTAAAATATATGAGAAGTAAAATGATAATGAAAGTAGTTTTAAGATGATTAAAAATACTCTAGATATTTTTTAATTAGTAAAACAGTATTTTCTGCTAATTTTTTTTCTCTTCTTTAATGAGCTTATAAAGAGAATAAGTAATCTTTAAATAGACTTTAATGAATTAGCAGTAGAAATTTGCAAATTCTAAAAAAATAAGAATCTTCTTAATGCTTTTAAGCTTAGATTATTTGCAGATAATCTTAATTTAATCTTATTTCATAAATATGTTATCAGATTTAATAATAAAATCTAAGAATAATACTTTATTAGTAGCAAATTTGCACTTGCTGTCTTTTATATATAAATTAGTATAATTAAGATATTTCATGATAGTCTGAACATGCTTTTTATGCTTTTTCATTAAGTTTAAGAAAATAAAAATATTATCTAAGTAAATTATAATAAAGTCATCTAAAATATTAGCAAGAGCTTTATTAATATAAGTCTGAAACATAGCTCAAGCATTTATAAAACTAAAAAACATGATATTAAATTTATAATAATTATATCAGATTTAAAAAGTTATTAGCTAGTAATCTTCTTACTTAATATTTATATAATAATAAGCATTATGAAGATTATACTTTAAGAAGACTTTTATATTATTAAGATAATCAAAATTCTTAATGATAAGCAGTAATGAATGCTTATTCTTAATTATAATATGATTTAACTGCTTGTAATTTACATAAAGTCTCAGATTTCTATTCTTCTTTAATATAAATAATATAAATACTCCTGCAGGTGACTTTAATAAGAAAATTCATTCTTTATCTAATATAATAATAATATATTTATGCAGAATCTCTAACTTGATAATTAAAAAATTATAAATTAAAAAAAATGAAAATTTCTTTTCTAATTCTATCTTAATTACATGTTTTATATATAAGTATTAATGAGAATTAAGCATTATTTTCTTAGAAAAGAAATGTAATCATAATCATATAAATAAGTAAAGATTAATAAGTATATTACTAAATTCAGTCTGGTAAGCTGTAATAAGCTGTTTATCATGTGTTTTCATATTTATTTTTAAGTAAATTAGATAAGCACTAGCTCTACTGAGTAACTCATTAATAATATTCTTAGTAATCATAAAATTCATATTAATATTAAGATTTCCAGTAGTAAGTAGTAGGACTTTTCTGAGAATGATATTTAAGAAATTTAATTAATAAGTTCAGTCATTCTCTGCTTAGTTAATTAAGGAATTAATATTCTATAATCAGGAAAAACTGAGAATTATATTATAATCTTCTAGATTAATTACTTAAAACTTGTAAGAAGTAATATGTGTATTTTTCTGATTATTAATAATACTAATATTAAGATTTATTTTACTAAAAATACATATATAATACTTATTTAAGATCTTAATCATTTTGCATTAAGATAAGTTAATTTCTAAGCTATTTTTCTTTATTTATATGTTATTAATAAAATTAGCTTTAGTTCTGAAGTTAATTAAGATTAAAATTGTTTTTAAATTTCTAGAAATTTGAATTTAAACTATAATTAGAAAACTAAGCAGACTTTATTTTTTTTTACTAATTTTAAAAATTACAGCAGCATTTAGAACTCTCTTAACTAGTTTTTTAGCTTTTTATTATTCTTAGCTTTCTTCTTATTTGCAGTTTTTTAGCTTTTAAGAATCTTATAATCTGAAATAATATATTTATAGTATTTATAATAATTATACCAGAAGTCTTTTCTGTTAAAATCTTTATTATTATTAGAATTAAATTTGCACTTTCTTCATGCATTTTTATCACTATTAGTATTCTTTTTTTTTTAATTTTTATTTTTTTAATTTTTATTATTGCTATTTTATAATAGTATTCAGCAGGCTGAAATATTATTTTCTGTATTAGAAAGATAAGAAATTAGCATTTTATAATTAAGAATGTTAATTTTTTCTAAGTATTTATTAAATTTCATATAAATTTTAAAAAGAATTTTCATGTAAAGATGTATTATCTGTTATTTTTTAATATAAAATTTCTATAACTAATATTTAAATGTTTTCAGAATGTGTATGAAGTCATGCATGTTTTAATTTTTATATTATTTAGCTTTCTTATATTATATTTAGAAGATTTTATAAGCTTGTTTCAGATTTATAATTTAATTTTTCAGTTAGTTTTTAAGCTATGCTTAAGTAAATAACTTAAGCATGAGATTTATGTAAAATTCTTATTTTTATAAAAGTATAATATTAAAATACTGCATAATTTTAAGTATCTTATGCTTTTCTTATCTCATGAAATATGCATAATTATATTTGTAAAAAACATGACTTGCTATCATGAAATTTTCTAATTTATATATATTCTTTACTTAGAATTTCTTTATATTTTTATAAGAAAAAGTCTTGCTAACTTCATTATTATAAGATAATAATCTTATTTATATTAAATCTATATTCAGATTAGTTTAAGTATTTTCAGATTTCTAAACTTTAATTATAAAAGCATTTATTATTCAGATATTATTTGCTAAAACTTTATAATATAATTTCATGATATAATTTATATATTCTGTAAAAAAATTCTAGAATAATAACTGAAATTAAATAAAAATAATAAATGCATTTAATGCTAATCATGCTAGTATATAATATCTTAAACAAGATATATTAGTAAAGACTGTATAATTAAAATCAGAAACAAATATTATATTTTTAATCTGTTAATTAATAACTACCAGTTTCTTACAAAGCTTCTTAATGCATAGTTTATACTGAGTAATCTTGAATTTTTTTACTAAAGCATGTTTTTTTTCAGAATTATCATGCTTAGACTTTAGAATGATTATCTTGAAATTATAAGACATGTTACTCTTATCTGAGCTATTAATTTCTTTCACATATAAAAGAAGCTACTTTATTTATTTTAATGAGTAATCTTATTAAATATTACTTAATATAAAAATGATATTAAAGAACTCATTTATCTGAATAAAACTAAAAATATTATTATTATTAATTATAATAAAAGTAGCTTATAATGCTTTTTTATAAAAGATAAGAAGAAATAATTAATTTTTTAATAAAATAAAAGATGATAAGATAGTAATTCTTATGAGAGATTAAATGTTAAAAATTCTGCTTTACAGATCATCTCTTTTTTAAAATGATGAGAACTGTGAGAATCAGGTTAAAAATCAGAACTAAAGATGTATAATGAAAGCAGAACTAGCAGCAAATAATAAGAAATACTAGAAGGAAGTATGTAGTGAACATATATATAGATTGTAACCAGAGCTCATTGCTGGGAAGCAGATGAGGATGGGATTTCATGGGTTCTTATATAGTAGGAGAGACCATGAGACTAAGCTAAATGAGGACTAGACTAGCTGGCATAACAGATTAACAGGAAAAAATTAGAAATAATGTATGGCTGGAGTGCATGGAACTAAAATCAAAAATTAAAAATCAAGAGAACCCAAGCTACTTTATGTGAAAGTGAATGGTGTCAGCTATGGGCTGCCGTAGACTCAGCTTGTGGCCTGAGCGCCAATTCTTGGCTACCATCATGTGTTGGAATCAGCAATTTTTGCTGACAACAATGATTAGCTCCGCAGGGATGAAAAGTCCATCTGAGTCTGACTAGCGAACATTATTGCAGCATTATGATATTTGCTTTAATAGGCTACCTCATCCCCATGCTGGTTAGCGGGTTGCCAACGAACAGTTAAAAAGCTGTGACATGGACTCAGGTGACACACACCAGTACCTCCTAGGTACCAATACTCCTCAAGACAGGCTTGCCCCTCAAGTAACAATACTCTTTAAGCAGTATCCCTTGGTGCCAAGCCGGGTGCAATGGCCTGTTACACCGCCTGGGGATTCCTTGGGGTCATACGGCAGCAGTGACAGCCCTTCATTGATCATTACATTAGAAATGAGATTAGTCGCGGCTAACTTTCGTTTCCAGTAAAGCTGTACTGGAAATCTGCACAAGGCGATTCCTTGGGGATTTGGTCCCACGAATCTAAATTACTTTTAAGAGGTTTGGTGGAGCTAGTGTGGTGGGGCCTTCAGGTTGCTGCCCAGCGCGGGCCGGCGGTGGGTTCAATGGGCGCTGGTGTTGTCTGGGATCTTGCAGGCGTGGCTTCACAGCAGGCTGTTAGGACAGTCGATTCATGCAGCCTTGACAATGGGGCCCAAAGCGTCGAGGCATCCATCAATTCGGCCATGCAAACCCCGCACTGCTTTCCCTTCCAAGTCATTTTATCGTAGTGTTTTACTTCAAAATGAAATCAAGAATCAAATCCTTCCAGTGAAGTAGGTGAGAGTTTCTCTAGGTGTGTCTGCATAGTTTTATACATTACTCCCTTCCCATTCCTCCCAGAAGAGAACGTAGGACAAATCGAGCTAAAACTGAACCTGATAGATCCCAAACAAGTGAACAACACAGACACAGTGGGTATATAACGGGATGGCCGACAATAAAGATGTAGATAAACTGCACGCCGACGAAGAACCGAAAATCAAAGAGGCGAATTATGGAGTCAAAACTACCCCCAAAAATATGGCGATGCTCAGTTCGTCGGCCGATGCCGCAAAGAAACGAAATGAGAACCGGGATAACGCAGCCAAAACTGCCTTGATGGACGCTTTCGACGCCGCACTCCGCGATAAAGGCGATGCCAGCACCAGTCAAGACAGGGCGAAATGAACCTCATGGGACTAGTGCTTGGAAAGAGCAATTTGCGTTGGTTGGGAGGTCATGAGGCTTCATCCTCGTCAAAGGCTTCTCGGAGCTGCTTATCATAGTTTTTCTTATCCTCCATCTTTTTGATGGCAACCTCCAGAAAATCGGTCCTCCAGTACCACGGGACGATATTGTCAAATTGCGTATGTTCCGGACATTTTTTGAGAAATCTCGGCTGAATCTGTTTGTAGAAGAGCGCGTGGAGACCTGTGCGGCTTTGAAGGGCGAGAGAATACCAGAATGTTCCCCGTTCCCAAGCTTGATTCATGATGGTTGAGAGACGATGCTGCTGGGCGCCCGCGTTGCTTGAGTCGGGCAGCTTTGCCTCTTCCGCTGCAAGTGTATCTACCAGTTCCTGTCTGAGTCGACCATACTCTTCGGGCTTCTCGGCAATCTCATCCACAGCTTCGTCTGTCAGCCATGGGGGA
This sequence comes from Nannizziopsis barbatae, assembly GCA_014964245.1. Taxonomy (NCBI): domain Eukaryota; kingdom Fungi; phylum Ascomycota; class Eurotiomycetes; order Onygenales; family Nannizziopsiaceae; genus Nannizziopsis; species Nannizziopsis barbatae. The sequence continues at coordinate 4,262,761 of JACVYH010000003.1, forward strand.
ATGCGGCACATCTCAATAGGCAGTGAGCACATCCACTCCAGATCCACAATACAGGTCACATTCCAGTCTTCATCAACAAAAATGTTGCTCTGATTGAAATCGGTAAATGTCAACACAAAAGGGCTGCGGCCCAAATCTCGGTCAAAGAAAGACGGCACAGCCGCTCGTAGGATTGTCAGGGCTGCTGCCTGGGCACTGTAATCACCCAGGTCGTTGATTGCATTGGGCTGGTGAAGGAGACGGTTGTCATGGATCCTCAGCACATCAGTTATATAAGAGTCGATTGTCGTGTGAGTGTAATTGCGAGGCATGTCGGTCGGAATCTTCTCATTCTCCAGCGCATGAATCTCAAGGGATAGTGGCCGGTTGGTCAGTTGCAGGTAGCCGTGATTATCAATTACGAACGATCCAATGCACGGTAACGGGATTCGTGTGATGCTCAACAAGATTTGAGAAAGTGAGCGAAAGAGGTTCCCACGCAACCGGCCATCATGCCTTTTTTCGCTCCATGTATTGGAAAGCATCCGGCCGGCCGACTCCTCAATGTACTCAATCAAAAGGTAACCAATATCCGTGGCTGGACTTTTTGGCGGGTGGGGAACGTAGAACGAAGGCAGGGGGTAACCAAGCGTTGACCGGACCAGGCACCGAAGTTTAAACAACCACCGCTTCCAGAATGGCAAGCAGGTGACTGTGGTGAACTGAGGGTGCGTGGACTTAGCTGAGTTGTCAACAAAATGGGGTGGATACGTACCGTCTCTCCGGTTGATACCGCAAACCCATACATGTATGGGATGGGCACATCCGGGGCATTATGCTGAACTCACGCATAGGCCCCAGCTTCACATCGAAGTTTCTCATCGCTATTCCCCGGGCGAAAGCGGTCACCAACACGGTATGGAAGTGGAAACCGGAGTATCAGCCTCTGCACCTTCCTCCTCCAGCTTGAGGAGATGGTGACCGGAATGCAGACATTGAAGCTGCCATGGATCCAGGTCTCAGGGCCAGCCACATTGCACGCTTTGGGAGGCAAGCCAAGGTGATGGCCAACAATCGATTTCATCCAAGAGCGCCGGTGCTGCAAGACATCGAAGAACTTTGCGCGTTGCGTGACATATCCCAGTTGATGGAGGATATTGACCTCCTCTTCCTTGGCGACGGAGTATGCGATTTCCCCATGAAGAAAGCGACGCGTCTTTTTGGCCATTGTTCATCAAGCAAGCCAACAATTTCTTCCAGCCACGTATTTGTAGGCGGAAAGTTAGTTTTTCCGGATTTGCTGCGACTCAGATATCCACCAACCAAAAGAAATTCCCGTGATGGCCCTGCGTCACTGTCCTGATTGGGTTTAGCCAAGGACGGCCGGGCAAACTTAACAGTGTGATGACTAACGGCGCAGCAAATTTTCTTTGTGCAGACTGGCGAGTTTGAACAGGATGGTGACTAAGTCAACTTTGAAGTGGCGAAAGGCAACCTTGGAAGCTCGAGACGCTTCTACCTCGAAATCCCTTTGCAATACCAGTTGCCATGGTGTGCGTCCTGGTCCTGAAAAGAGCCAAACATGTATGAACAAGGCTTTACACTCGCGTTAGACATGAATCCAGGCTGCCTCGAATTTGCTACCACCTGCGCTTCTACATTTTTCGCGGCTTTTCCACTCGAGCCATAAGTAGCAGCGGCGCCAAAGATCCTAGACTGTGCCAAGGTGCGCCATTTGTGTTGCGGCTCATGGTAGTGATCACATGACTCAGCAACATTGCAGCCTTGGCTATCCCACTGGGCGCCCCATGATCTCATGGCAATCATTGTCGCATTGTTACGGACAGACTACAGGTATCGAAGTCAAAAGCAGGAGTTCACAACACTATGTGTGATTTTTCTAATTCACGGCTTTAATGGGAATAAGTCCCCTGGTATACGCCAAGTTGGAGTGTTTGAACAGAACTGGAAGTTTGGAGGCAGAAACATGAACATGAATACAGGCACAGAAGTTGTTCTACAACTGCAGGAGAAGTGGTGAACAATGTTAGCAGCCCTGTTTATTACACCCCGGAGCACTGGTATGGATCTGCTGGGAAGGAAGAGGTAGTATTTCGACAAGAAGGTGGAACTGAAGGAACGTTGAAGCTAGGGACTGAACCCAAGCTCGAGGTATCAACAAAGAAAACAACTTCAAATGACAAAACAAATAACAATGACATGAAGACAGGATGGTATTTCTTCTATGGGCCACTCTCCCATCCCCGAGTCCTCGCCTTCTGCGTCCGGAGCACAGCGTCCTCTCCCCCCTCATCGGCTTTGGAAACTGCAGGTGGGACATCGGAACGGCTCCAGACACGGATGTACGCTGCCAAACTCCCCGGTTACCAAGCCACAGCATGCAGCCACTATCCGTGCATCATGAGTGCTGCTGTCGCGGAGAAAATGGGTTATCACCACCATGACAGCGAAGGAGGTGGGCCTGTTGTGGCAGGGCAGGCATTTTGGGTAGGGACAGTGGAGTCAGCAAAGAGGATACTAAGGTTTTATGAGGGGACTCCGGGCGTTTACCAGCTTGAGGAGTGTTCAATAATGATTGAAGGTGGTGCTGAGGCAGGTGAGGTGAAGAGAGGGTGGACGTATGTATGGAATGGAGAATATGATTAATACCTTTATGGCGGGCTAATCTGATTGAAAAATGGGTGTGGGCATGTGTAATGTGTCGAGCGTCTGTGGACTGTGCTATGCTCACCGGCTTCCCACAATCATGCCAGCCCCTCGTCCCGGCCTTGCCACTCTACAGAGTACGACATCACATACCAATCTGAAGTACAGACCCTCTCAGCTGACCAATCTGATTTTGACTGTGGGAGAATCTGCCTTATTTTACTCTCCACGAAACTACAACTTCTTCACAGTGCATGGTACCACTGGGATTTGAGATCTGAAGAGTACAAGAAGTGGACCGGCACACAGATGTGGACAACACTCAGGGGATAGACGCGAAGACACTGGCCACACTTCAGGAAGAGGAAGGCTACTAGGTAGCTAATCGATACTCCGACCAAATATTCTGGAGGAACGTGCGGATCCGATGGAGATCTTCAAATAGACAGAAGCATGTGGGAATATCAGGCAATCCATGTTCTCTAGTTTGTTCATTAAATAAGGGTGAATCAGTGTCATCTGACAGGCGGATCAATTAGTTCAGGACCGTCAAGTCTTGTATCAAATGACATACAAGAAACGCCGCGGTGAAGTATTGATAGCGTCCACACGTCGCTGCCCCAGACTTCTGCCACCTCCTCGTCAGCCTCGTTAGGGTTGTCCCTCTTCATACAGACCGACGGGAACAAGACCCTTTGATCTTGCGTCCATCCCTATCTGAGGCTCGGAACAAGACATTGTATGTCCTGAAGTTGTCAAATCTAATGCAAGTGTATGATTTGACCCTAAAAGTTTCATCCACCGCCTCAAAGCTGTAGTGCCAGAGTCTGCGGAAATTAGTGATGTGTTGAGATGTTTGGGCGGGTAGGACATACAGTGTCGATCCATGCTTTCCCGATGGCTGGCTGGCTGGAGTTATAACCGAGCATTGGGGCATGTGCTCTCTGGTGCATCCGGCAATACACCAGATAAGCCTGGACAAGGTTTCAGAAGAACTGTAGGTTGGATGCAAGGAGTGACAGCTGGCGTACTCAGTATTGTGTTGATTCCCCTGGAGTGTCTGCGGGCTTGAGAAATCTCTATCCAGGCGGCAGTGATGTCCTTCGGTGCATGAGCTCCTTGGGCAATTCAGGAGCATATCCTATGGCTAATTGGCTGAGCAACGAGTCTTTAATTGCTTTGGACGCGGAAGTCGAGGCGCCAGCGCAGAGATGCCTGGTACCAGGAGAAGAAAAGTACCAAGGAAACTCCCTATCGACTCTAAACCCTGAACCTCGACCCCAGTCTCCCCCTCCCGCCCCTATACAGATCAATCTGGGTAACAAATCTTTGAACCGGACATGTTTGCATTTAGGAGTTTGAGGTTCGGGTGTTAGTTTTCCCGCATGGCGCCTTAGTGGCGGCTGGGTCGGTGTATGACATAATCAATCAAATCAAATCAAATCACCCTCAGCTTCAGTAACTCATCTGACAGTTCATTGGTCAGAAGCTGATTTTGCATCATCACTGTCAGTTCAGTTTTTTCTCTCATCTCATACAACTATTCGGACCGCAGGTTTAACTTCAAGCTTAAACTACTAGCTCGAGAGTACTATGTCGAAATTTATCCAGTCCTATACTATAAGCCCTAAGGTGCTCTTTCGCCTCAACAATGGCCCCGTTGTTCGTCTGCGTGCATACCCAGGGCCTCAGAGGCCAAAGGGCCTCTTCGACCTACTAACGTACAGTGGAAAAGTCCGGCCGAAGGCGCTAAGCCCAACCACGTACATGGGTGAGAACTTACCATCAATGTGATGTGGAAGTGGTAGACCAATACGTCCTAACCCTGTGTCCCTCTGTATTTAGCACCCAATGGCGCTTCGATGCGACCCAATACTTCCAAGATGCATAGGCTTGTTGACTCCCTCAGAGGAGACTCAATTCGCATTTATTCAATACCTGCAGGTTTGTGAGATTGCAGACCCTTGACCTGTATGTACTTGATCAGGTTCTGATGCAAAATAGGAAGCCCTATTCCAGATGATCTGATTCTTGTTCATGAGTTCAAGGATCATTATTCCTTGCAAGCACGGAAAGAGATGACTTTAGATGGTGAGCCAGAAGCCCAAAGGAATGCATAGCTGCATAGTAACATCTTTAGATTTGAATACTAAGATCACACATTTCTTGGGGATAAGAGGGGAATGCTTAACAAAGGAAGAATGGTTGAGGCTGTACCCAGAGCCTACAGAGACTGAATAAAGGAATTGCATGTCATATATTATTGCTATGTGAGATATCTCTGTGTGGCTATAAGTGATGCAGGCAACATAATAATCTTCAGTTTCTCATGAAAAACTTCATATATCATCTAACTTCAGTTCTAAACTTTGAATCTGTAACATGCTTGAGCTCTGTATCAGATTTTCTTCACTTAAAACTATATATAAAAGAATTCTGCTCTGATTATTAGCTGCAGTTTATTTATTAGTTAAGTTAAGTTTTTAACTTGCAAATGAGACATGAGATTAATCAGAATTTATTTTAATTATTATTAATTAAAATCTAATAAAAGTGAATTTGTTAGAAAGTTTTTTTAATTTTTTATAAAACTAGTCTAATTTCAATTTTTTAGCATTTTTTATTAATTTTATATTTAATTTCAAAGATTTAATACTAAAAATAAATTTTTATTTTTTCTGACTTTTAATATTTAATTTTAAGAGCTAATAGAAAATCAGGAAAAAATGCTAAAAATATGAGAATAGAGTTATTAAAAAAATTTTCAAAGAAGCTTTTAAATAAGTCTATTTTTCCTTAATTATAATTAATATGCATTTTGCTATAATGAAAAATATTATATATTTCTATAAATTTTAAGTTTTTTAAGTTAAAAACTTAATTTAGTTTAAATTAAGTTTAACTTAACTTGAAACTTAGTAGAATCTTCATACTAGAGCTTAACTTAAACTTAACTAAGTTAAGTTAAGTTTAAATTCAAGTTAAACTCAGACTTATTTACAGTTTAATAAATCTGTTATTTTTAATTAAAAAATATAAATTATAATAAGTATATATTTTAATACTTATATTAATAAAATTACTTATATATGTATTTTTATTTTTTTTATTAATTTAATAATAAATATTTATTTTTTTATAATTATTAGCTAATATTTTTATTTAAAAATAAATAATATTATTTTAGTATAATTATATATTTATCTTATAAAAATAAATTAAATTTATTAGCTTTAATAATAATAAATTAAATATATTAATGATTTTAAAAATTATTCTTTTAATTTTATTACTAGTTTAGAATGCTAGTTTTTTAATAATTTAAATAGATTTTTATATATATTTTTCTTATAATTATTATAAATATTTACTTATAATAATTATTTATTTATTATTTAAATATTCAAATTAAAGATAATTAAATTATAATATTAAAATAAAAAAAATTAATTTAAATTATATTATTTTGTAATATTTTTATTAAGATTTAATTATATATTAAGCTTGTATTTATGTGAAAATTAGATAAAAATCAGAATTAAAAATGTATAATAAAAGTAGAACTAGCAGTTAATAATAAGAAATACTAGAAGAAAGTATGTAGTAAATGTATATATAAATTATAATCAGAACTTATTATTAAAAAGCAGATAAAAATGAAATTTTATGAGCTCTTATATAATAAAAAAAATTATAAGACTAAGTTAAATAAGAACTAGACTAGCTAGTATAATAATTACTTTCTTTCTAATAAGAAGTTAATTTTAATAATTCTGAAATTCTAGTAAATTATATTAAAATAAGCAGTAAATAGCATAGAAAATAACAGAATAATAAAATAATACTATTATATGCTTATATAATGCTTATTATTAATATGAATAACTGCTTAAAATTTATTTAGAATAATATAATTATTATAGGAATTAGTAAGTAAGTTCATGTTATTATATTAGAATAATATTATTATATATAATATTCTTAATATAATTAAAATAATATAAGCAAGAATAATATAATAATTTAATAATAATAGTATTATTATTTTTCTTTCTTTTATTAAGTATTTTTAAAGTTATAAAATTAGAATTTCTTTATATTTAAAATATTATTTTCTACTTTTAATAATATTACATATATGTATGATACTCTTAATAAATAATCTATATTATAATATAAAATTTATAAAATAAGTTATTATTAATAATATATTTTATTTAAAATATTATCAAAAATAAGTTATTATTATTATAAAATTATATAACTTCATAATAATATCAGATTAGTATTAATAATATAATTTAAAAAATAAATAAGTTATTTTAATGCTTTATTAAAGCATAAGAGCTTTATAAAGTTATTTAATAACTTTCTTTATTAAATTTATTATGATTTTTTATTAAATTTATTATAATTTTATAATTCTCTTATTATTTAAAAGTAGCAGTTATTTTAATAAATTAATTAGAATATTTATTTTACTGAATATTTTTTAGTAATATTATATTAGTATATTTTTTTTTTTAAGCTTAGAATATCTTGATATATATTTTTAATGTAATTTTACTATTATAAATAAGTATTTTCTTACTTAAAAATAATATACTAATATGTTTATAATGGAAATTCTTGCAAGCATTATTTTATTTATTTTAATAAATTAAGAAATGTTTATGTGTTTTCAGATTAGAGCTAAAGATATGCTTATTATATTTAGCTTTAAAAAAAATACATATTAATAAGTTTTTATTTGGTTTTTTAAGCTTTTAATAATATTTTTAATATTAATAATTATTATAAATAAGTTATTTAAAATTAGATAAATTATTTGCTTTTTATATAATAATTACTTTAATTGAAATTATTAGTAAAACTTCTAATTAAATTTATTAGCATTTTATTAAGCTAATAAAAAACATGTTAATATTAAAGCATTAATAATAAATTAATAATTAAAACATGTGCATATTATTATTTTTTAGAATGTTAAATAATAATATATAATAAGATAAATTTTTTATAAGTTTTTTAATTAGTAAGAAATAGCAGTAAGCAGGCATAAAGCAGAAATCTTAGTTATAATTAGCAAAATAAATCAAGAATAACTTCTGTAAAGAAGTAAAAATAGTTTTTTAGATAAGTATTCTGATATTACAACTTTCATCAGATAGCATATATGCTAATATTAGCTTTTATAATAAAAAATAATATTAATAATTTTACATTTGATTTCTTCTCATCTTCTAATAAAAATAATATGTTATTTTCTTAGTTTTTTATTAAAAAAGCAGTAATCTCTGCTTCTAAAAAAATCATTAAGATATTTAATAAGTCAGATATTAAGATGATTCATCTAGAAGCATTAATTATCAAGTCTTTAATAAAAGAGTAGAAGATTAAAGCCTGCTTATTCATATTTATTATCACTTCTAGTAAGAAAAAGAAATAGAAAGTAATGCTTTTAGTTTCAGAAATTATTAATCTATAAATTAGTATTTCTAGCAAGTTTAAAACTCATTTCCATTATACATATTGTGTAATTTTCATTATATTTTTTAATTATTATAAGCATCAGATGCTAATATATTTTATAATTAATATAATTTTTTAAGAATTTAATTTATTAATTACATTTTTTAATAATATGAAGTAGTATGCAGAAGTTTTTACTAAGTTAAATAATATTAAAATTATTATTATAATATAAATCAAGCATGAAAATTATAATTTTAATGTAATTTTCTTTTAGAAGTATTTATTATAAATTATGATAAGTTTAAATAAGTATTAGAAAAGGATGTAACTCTGCTAGCTCTTATTAGTAAAGATAAGAAAAATAAATTTTAAGCTTATTTTAAGATTTTATAATATAATATAATCTAGCTAAAATTTTAAAGTAATTTTATAACTAATAATATTTTTTAAAATAAAATAAAAACTTTTTCATATTAATAATATATTTTTTATATATAAATATCTTATTAAAACTTTATAAAAATTTTATAAGAAAAAAATTTATAAGAAAAAAAATATATCTAATAATATAAAATAATTAATTATTAAGCTTGCATTACTTTTTTAACATAATTATAAATATTAAATGCTTTATTTTTTATTTAAGAAAATTATTTAGTATTTTTATATTAATAATATGTTTTTCAGATTCTCATGTATTATTTTTCAGAGTTTAACTAGCTTAGTAAATAAGATATTTTTTTTTATTCTATTATTATTTACTTTTAAAAATTTTCTTAATTATAAATTTCTTAATATTATTAATTAGTTCTAATTCTAATAATATAAGCATGTTTTTTTTCTGATTATATATTTTTAATAATAATATATGAAAAATAAAATATATGCTTTTATATATAAGTAATACCTGAAATTTATATAATTATTTCTTTTAAATTTTTATAATTTAAAATAAGTTCACATGTTAATAATCTAATTTGCAAGTAAAATAAAATATGTTAAAATTTTTAACATGTAACATGATAAAATTTCTAATTTTAAAAATTTTAAAAATATATTTTTTAGTATAATAAAACTTTTATTATAAATATATGAATTTTATCTGCATAATAAACTATTATTATATTTTTAAAAATATTTTTATATAATTAATTACTTTTATAATAAATTATTTTAAAAATTTTAAAATATTAATTTAAAGCTTTAAATGAAAACTTATGAGAGCTTTTATAAATACTAAATTAGTAAAATTATATATTAACTAATTATATATATATTACATTATTAGCAGCTAGCAGATTCAGTTATCTTAATTAAAATTAATAAAGTATTTCAGATAATATTCTAGAATTTAATTTTAATATTTTATTTAATTATTTATTTCAAAATGAAAAATTATAAAAAGCTTATAATATATACTAAGATAAAAGTATAATATTAATTAATATTTACTTATAAATAATAAATCTTAATTAAAAATAATAATTTTAAGCATATTATAAATTATAAAAATATATTTATAGCAGATTTCTGCTAAGTTTTTTATTATATATTTTTTTTTACATGAGATATATAAAATAAATTTAATAAGAATATTAATAATAACTAGAATAATATCATATGCTAATTTTTTTCATGAACTAGCTAGTAAATTAATTATAAAATTTATAAAAATAATTTTAAATAATTATTTAGATATGAGAATAATATCTAATTTATTATATAATTTATAATAATAAGATTTAATATACTAATATATATCATATGAGCATATATAATTAATAATATTTTTTTAAAATTTATATTAATAATATTTTTATTAAATTATTTTAATAATTTATTTAATATTAAAATATTCTTTTTAAAAATTATTATAATATATATATAGAATTTCTGTAATTAATATAGTTTATTATAAAATAAAAATATAATTATTAACATGAAAAATATCATTATTAATTATTTATATTAACTTATTAGTTTTAAACTTATTATTTAAGTTTATAACTTTTTTTTTTTCAAGTAATAATAAAGAAATTAAATTTTTGAATTTAAGTAAGAAGTAAAGTTAGAAATTCAGATAAGTTAAAATAAGCTGTTTTAGATATTAGTATAGTGTTAATTAATACTTATAATATAGGATTTTTAAAAAAATCTTTAATATTTATAATAAGCTAATAATAGCATGTAAGATGTACTTTTAATATGAGAAAAGTATTATTATTTTTATCTTAAATCATGTTTTTTATAAGAAAATAAAATAAAATATAAGAAAATATTTTATGTTTTTTATCATATACTTATATATAATTAGCAAAGATTTGAAATAATTTTATAATTTTAGTTAATTATTCTGATTTAATCTCATGCTAAAGCTTTATCTGTAAAGTAAAAAGCATTATATTATTATAATAAAATTCAGCATAATCTGCATAATAATTAAATATGTTTATTAAATTTAACTTATTTAAATAATATAAGAGAATAAAGTTATATATATTAAATATTTCTACTTATCTTATCTAGTATTTATTTAATATTTTAATTATTATAAAATATTAAAAATTAGCATAATTAAATAAGATAATTACTAGATGTTATCTTTCTTTCAAGTAATATTTTTAATATTTAAAAAAAATAACTATTATTAAAAGCTTTTTATCATGTATATTATAGTATATTTTCATATTAATAAACTTATAACTATAAAAAATAATAAAATGCTAGAAATTATTATTTTATAATTATAATAAAATGTTAATAATAATAAAAATAAATACATTAATCTTAAAAAGAATTTTTTTCTGAATATTAAAATATATAAGAAGTAAAATAATAATAAAAATAATTTTAAGATAATTAAAAGCATTCTAAGTATTTTTTAATTAATAAAATAATATTTTTTGCTAATTTTTTTCTTCTTCTTTAATAAGCTTATAAAAAAAGTAAGTAATCTTTGAGTAAACTTTAATAAATAAATAATAAAAATTCATAAATTTTAAAAAGATAAGAATTTTCTTAATGCTTTTATAAATACTTTTAATTTAATCTTATTTCATAAATATGCTATTAAATCTAATAATAAAATTTAAAAATAATATTTTACTAGTAGTAAATTCACATTTGCTATCTTTTATATATAAATTAGCATAATTAAAATATTTTATAATAATTTAAACATGCTTTTTATGCTTCTTTATTAAATTTAAAAAGATAAAAATATTATTTAAATAAATTATAATAAAATCATTTAAAATATTAGTAAAAACTTTATTAATATAAGTCTAAAATATAGCTGAAACATTCATAAAATTAAAAAGCATGATATTAAATTTATAATAATCATATTAAATTTAAAAAACTATTAATTAATAGTTTTCTTACTTAATTAATATTTATATAATAATAAGCATTATAAAAATTATATTTTAATAAAATTTTTATAGTATTAAAATAATTAAGATTCTTAGTAATAAGCAGTAATGAATATTCATTTTTAATTATAATATAATTTAATTACTTATAATTTATATAAAGTTTCAGATTTTCATTTTTCTTTAATATAAATAATATAAATATTTTTATAAGTAACTTTAATAAGAAAATTTATTTTTTATTTAATGTAATAATAATGTATTTGCATAGAATCTCTAACTTAGTAATTAAAAAATTATAAATTAGAAAAAATAAGAATTTCTTTTCTAATTTTATTTTAATCACATGTTTCATGTATGAGTATTAATAAAAATCAAGTATTATTTTTATAAAAAAAAAATATAATTATAATTATATAAATAGATAAAAATTAGCAGATGTATTATTAAATTTAATTTAATAAATTATAATAAGCTGCTTATCATATATTCTTATATTTATTTTTAAATAAATTAGATAAGTACTAGCTTTATTAAATAACTTATTAATGATATTTTTAGCAGTTATGAAATTTATATTAATATTAGAATTTTCAGTAATAAGTAGCAAGACTTTTCTGAGAGTAATATTTAAAAAATTTAATTAGTAAATTTAATTATTTTCTGCTTAGTTAATCAGGAAATTAATATTTTATAACTAGAAAAAGCTAAGAATTATATTATAATTTTTTAAATTAATTACTTAAAACTCATGAGAAATAATATGCATACTTTTCTGATTATTAATAATATTAATATTAAAATTTATTCTACTAAAAATGCATATATAATACTTATTTAAGATCTTAATTATTTTATATTAAAATGAGTTAATTTTTAAGTTATTTTTCTTTATTTATATGTTATTAATAAAATTAGCTTTAGCTTCAGAATTAATTAAGATTAAAATTATTTTTAAATTACTAGAAATTTAAATTTAAACTGTAATTAGAAAACTGAGTAAACTTTATTTTTTTTTATTAATTTCAAGAATTATAGCAGCATTCAGAGCTTTCTTAACTAGTTTTTTAGCTTTTTATTATTTTTAGTTTTTTTCTTATCTGTAGCTTTTTAATTTTTTAAAATCTTATAATTTAAAATAGCATATTTGTTATATTTATAATAATTATATCAGAAGCTTTTTTCATTAAAATTTTTATTAGAAGTAAATTTACTGTTTATATTTTCTTCATGCATTTTTATTATTATCAGCATTTTTTTCTTTTTTCTTTTTAATTTTTAATTTTTTTACTTTTATTATTATTATTTCATAATAGCATTTAGCAGATCAGAATATTATCTTTTATATTAAAAAAATAAAAAATTAGCATTTTATAATTAGAAATATTAATTTTTTTTAAGTATTTATTAAATTTCATGTAAATTTCAGAAAGAATTTTCACATAAAAATATATTACTTATTATTTTTTAATATAAAGTTTTTATAATTAATACTTAAATATTTTCAGAATATACATAAAATTATGCATATTTTAATTTTCATATTATTTAATTTTCTTATATTATATTTAAGAAATTTTATAAGCTCATTTTAAATTTATAATTTAATTTTTTAGCTAGTTTTTAAGCTATGTTTAAGTAAGTAATTTAGACATGAAATTTATATAGAATTCTTATTTTTATAAAAGTATAATATTAAAATACTACATAATTTCAAGCATTTTATGCTTTTCTTATCTTATAAAATATGCATAATTATATCTGTAAAAAATATAACTTGCTATTATAAAATTTTTTAATTTATATATGTTTTTTACTTAAAATTTCTTTATATTTTTATAAAATAAAATCTTACTAATTTTATTATTATAAAATAATAATCTTACTTATATTAAATTTACATTTAAATTAGTTTAAATATTTTTAAATTTCTAAACTTTAATTATAAAAACACTTGCTGTTAAGATATTATTTATTAAAATTTTATAATATAATTTCATAATATAATTTATATATCTTATAAGAAAATTTTAGAATGATAACTAAAATTAAATAAAAGTAATTAATGTATTTAGTGCTAATCATATTAGCATATAATATTTTAAGCAAGATATATTAGCAGAAATTATATAATCAGAATTAGAAATAAATATTATATTCTTAATTTACTAATTAATAGCTATTAGTTTCTTGTAAAATTCTTTAATGTACAGTTTATACTAAATAATTTTAAGTTTTTTTATTAAAATATGTTTTTTCTCAGAATTATTATATTCAGATTTTAGAATAATCATCTCAGAATCATAAAACATGTTATTTTTATTTAAGTTTTTAATTTCTTTCACATGTAAAAGAAGCTGCTTTATTTATTTTAATAAATAATTTTATTAAATATTACTTAATATGAGAATAATATTAGAAAACTTATTTATTTAAATATAATCAGAAATATTATTATTATTAATTATAATAAAAATAGCTTATAATACTTTTTTATAAGAAATAAGAAGAAATAATTAATTTTTTAATAAGATAAAAAATAATAAGATAGTAATTCTCATGAGAAATTAGATATTAAAAATTCTGCTTTACAGATTATTTCTTTTTTAAAGTAATAAGAATTATAGAAATCAGATAAAAAATCAGAACTAAAAATATATAATAAAAACAGAACTAGTAGCTAATAATAAGAAATACTAGAAGAAAGTGCATAATAAACATATATATAAATTATAATCAGAACTCATTACTAAAAAGCAGATAAGAATGAAATTTTATAAGTTCTTATATAATAGAAGAAATCACAAGACTAAGCTAAATGAGAACTAGACTAGCTAGCATAAAACTTATTATTTTTTAATTAGTAAATCTTTTTTTATTAAGAAGATTAGCTGTGAATTATTCATTTTCTTATATATATTAATTTTTAATTTATTATTTTATAAGTTATTATTTATGCTTTATATTATATTATCATGTATAATTAGTTAAGATTACTTTAGAAACTTTTTATTAATTTAATAATATTTAATAAAAAGTTTACTTTTATTCAGACTATTTTTAACTACTTATTATTAATTTAACTTATTTAAATCTTTATAATTCTAATTATAATAAGATTATTAGTCTTTAAGTTTAATATTAAAAACTTTATTATTTTCTTATAATTAGTTTATTTAGATAAATTTTTATTTATTTATTTTTAATACTAACTTGCTAATTTATTATATAAGAAATATACTTATATTATTTATTTAAAATTTTTCTTAAATTATTTATAAAACTATTATTTTGAATTTTTTCTCATGATACTTTTCTATTACTTATATATTATATTTAGTTTTAGAGGAAGATTTTTCTTTATTTAAATAAGTTTTTCTCATTTTACTTTTAAGCTTCTCTAATTTTAACTTATTATTAAATTTAAAATCTTATTTAATTTTTTTTCTTTAAAGTTTTTAAAATATTTTAATTCACTTTATTTATTTATTTAATTTATATTAGAAATTAGTATATTTTAAATTTTTTTAATATATAATTAATTATTTATAATAATTCCTTTATATATTTATTTTAAATTAATCAAAATTATATCTTATATATATTATTTTCATATAATTTTTTTAGATTATTATAATTTAAATATAGTAATTTCTCATCTTAATTAATTTTTAAAATACTTAATTATCTAATTTTAATTTATTAATATCTAATTTAAACAAATGTAGTTATTTATATTAAATAAGTTTTAAGCTTATTACTTTAAACTACTTAGTTAATTTTCTTTATAATATTTATTATAATTTTTTTACTTCATATTTAAAAGTACTTAAATTTAAACTAAAATTTTAAAGTTTAAAGCTTTTAATTTTACTTTTAAATTATACACTTAATATATAAATATAAATTTATTTTTATTTTTTTTAATTTCTTAATTAATTAAATACTAATTTTACTTTTAAGTTAAGAAATCTAATTATATATATATTTAAAAAAAAAAAGATTTAAATATTTAGATATATTATATAATATTTAGCAAATATCTTAATTTTTTTAATAATTACTTTTTCTTATAAGTTAAATTAGCAATGATTTAATATTTATTTTCTTAATAAGAAAATTCTTTATTTATTAAATTACTAATCTTATAATATTTTATTATTAATTTAATAATTTTATAATTTTATTTTTATAATTAGTTAATTTAAATTAATATATTTTATATAATATGTAAAAAATTTATTATTAATTTATAATTATTATAAGACTTATAAGATTTAAATTTATATAATAATAATTAAAAGTTATACATTTTATTATTAAACTAAAGTCTTAATACTAATTATATTATAATTAATATTATAAAAAAATAAAAGTTATTTTATTTTTTTAATTATTATTTTCTTAGTTTTTTAAAAGCTTTAAAAAAAACTTCTTAATTTTTTTTAATTAAATTAAATTTTTTTTCTTTATTAATTAAAATAGCATTTATATTTAACTTTTTATAAAAATTTTATTAAACTTCTAATTAGTTAATATATTTTATTACATAGTTTACTTCTTTAAAATTAGAATAATAATATTTAAATTAATTATTTACTTTTTTTTCTATATGAGGCTATGAGCATCTGAGCATTTACTATTATTAATATAAAATTCTTTAATATTTTTTAAAGATTTTTCTGGTTCTTTCCTTTTTAATATTATTTTATTTTTAAATATTTTATTATTTTTAATATATTCATGAATTTCTTCTGCTTTATTTATAAGAGTTTTAATTTTAAATTTTTTATTTTTTAATATATTTTTATTTATTACTAAATTATTTAATAAATTATAATAAAACTTATTTATTTTATTTATTAAAATGAAATTTTAACTATTTATAAGTAAATTAGAAAATGAAGCAGAGAAAAATAAGTTTATTATTTTTTTATTATAAATATTAGCTATATCACTTAGCTGAATTAAGTCTTAAATTATAATTAATATTATTTTTATTATTTTTATTACTTTTTTTTTCTTATAAATAATCTTATATTAAGCTTACTAAATAAAATAATTAATTTTTTTTTATTAATAATTTTAGTAATAAACTAAGAAGTAAAGAGATAATTTAATAATATTAATAAAATATTAATAAAAAATATTAGATTTTAAATTTAAATAATAATAATTTATTAAATAATATGCAAATAATCTTTAAAAATTAATAAATAAAAAATAAATATTTATAATAATATATAAATTATAGAAATTTATATTAAAATAAAAATGAAAAATATATATATTATCTGATATAGTAAAAAGTAATATTATATATTTTATATTTTAAAATAAAATAAATATAACAGCTAATATTATTATATAAATTAAATTATATAAAGCTTTATTTTTATTATCTTATATTAATAAGTAATAGTTACATCTGATGATAATAATATTATTGTATTTAATAAAGGTAATTCAAAAGGATTTATACCGTTTATACCTAAAGGGGGTCATTGAGCACCTAATTCTATATTTGGTGATAAAGAACTATGAAAAAATGTTCAAAAAATAGCTAAGAAAAATAAAGCTTCTGATACTATAAATAATCCTACACCTATATTTAAACCTCTTTGAACTGCATATGTATGATTACCTAAATATGTTCCCTCTGAAATAATATCTCTAAATCATAAAGACATAGACATTATTAGATTCATAAGAGCTAATATAAATATGTATCAACAATTAGTAAAACCATGCATACTTAATACACCTGTTGTAGTTAAAACAAATAAAGTTGTACTAGTATATAAAGGTCAAGGTGATGGTGATACTAAATGATAAGGATGAAATTGCAATTTCATACTTATAATAAAATAATATACTATATGTATTACTTATATATATTTTCATCTAATTAATTTTTAAGTTTAATTGTAATTGCTATAGCCCCTATCATACTTAATAAAAGAATTAAAGATATTATTATCAATCAAATTGAATAAACAGAATACATAATATTTCCTATATTATTAATATCAGTAAGACCTATTAAATTTAAATCTCAATTATTACTACTTACAAAATTTATATCATCTTTAATAATAGATAGAATAGATATATCATTATTTAATAAAAAGTTATTTTTATTAGGTAAAATTTGTCCTAATATATATAGAAAAGGTAAAATAACAAAAATAGAAAGAGGTATATAATTATTATTATTATTTAATAATTCAGCTATTCTAACGTTAATTAACATTAATATAAATAAAAATAAAATAGAAACTGCACCAATATAAACAAGTAAATAAGATAAACCTAAAAATACTAAATCTAATATAATTAATTATAAAGAAATAACTGAAAATAAAGCTATCAAAAATAATACAGCTAATATTGGATTAGAATTTATTATAGTATTAATAGCAAAATATAAACCAAAAATAATAAAAATATCTAAAACATTACTACTAACTCATAATTCTGATATACTATCATTATTAATTAAAAACATAATTTTTTTTTTTCTCATAAATAATCTTATATTGAGCTCGCTAAACAATAATTAATTTTTTTTTTTTATCTTCACCCCCTTACTAATTTTTAAGATTGTATAAACAGGGGGAGCAATTTATACAACCTTAGGAAGAGAGGGAATCGAACCTTCGACGACTAAAAGCCATTAGGTTTACAGCCTAACTCGTAATCCAACAAACGAAACCTTCCTAATACACCGAAGTGTATAAAATTTTTTTGTTAAGGCTAATCAATCCCGTGCAATTTCCATTACACGAACCGTATTTCGACTTAACACCAATCAAAGTCACACATACGAAAATTATATATTTATTAATATATAAATAAATATATATAATTTAATAAATACAAATCAAACTTATTGCACATACTTCTTTCAGCGCCTGACGAGTGGTTAGTACCCAATTAAAAACAAATTCACCGTGACGTAGTGATTCACGATTACTAGTAATTAGATAATTTTTCTGATTTTTCATAAATTTTACTAGTTAAATTCTAATCTAATTTTCAATATTTAATTTTAACAATTATAAATATTAAATTTTTATAATTTATATTAAGAATTATAAGAGTAAAATAATTATCTGCAGATAATATATTTTAAGAATAATAATATCATTTTATCTAAGTATTTTAATTAAAAATATAAATAGTTATTTTTTCAAAAATGCTATTAATTCTTATTCATATAATTAAATTATAAATTATAATTTTATTAATTAATTTTAAGAATTAGTTTTTTTTCATAAAATAGTATTTTTTATTATAATATCTGCAGCATGTTTATAGCTTATAATATTTTAATTATAATAATTTATTTTATATTTTATATTTTAATTATAAGTTATAAAATATATTATTTTTTTATAAAAATAATATTTAAATTTTAATTAATTAAAGTATTTAAATTTTATAATATTATCTTAAGATAATCATGTAGCATTTATAATAAATTAAGAATATTTAAATTATAATAAAATTATTTATAAGTTATTAAATTAAATAACATATTTTATTACTAGTTTTAAAAATAATTTAATAATTTCAGTTTTAATATTAATATTTTATTTTTAAAATGAAATGCTTTTACTTTTATTTATAAGCTTAATTTATATTAAACTTATAATATTCATGATTTTCTACTTAAACTATTGGAGTATTTAATTTTTATTACTATTTAAGTTTTTATTTTTTAATATCAGTATTTAAATAGAAGATTACTTATATTTATTAGTTCTTTTAAAATTAAAAATTTTTATTTTTATTTTAAAAATTTTCTTTTTCTTTTATAAAACTCTAGTAAAAAAGTATTTTTTTAAACTTTTTTACTATTTAAGTATAATTTAAACTTATTAAAAATAATTAATACTAGTTTTTTATATATTATTATAACTACTAGTATGTAATTTTATCAAAACTTATAAATAAATAAGTATTATTATTATTAATTTATTTAGAATTTCATGCATGTAAAACTGCTAAAAAATAATGCAATATTTTATTTTTTTAAATTATTAATTTGATTTTTAAATTATTAATTAATTTTTCTTACTAGTGTATTAATATGTTTTAAGATTTTTTCAGATTTAATATAATTAATTAACTTCTTAATTATAATTACAGAATTTATGCTATTTAAATTAATACTTTATCTACTACTTATTTTTATATTTATTAATATTTTAAAAAAAAATAATTTATTTTTTTTTAATAAGAAATTTTTTTTTTTTTAAGATAAGTATAATATATTTCTTATTTATATATTATTTTATTATTTCATAATAATAATTTTTAATTAACATGTGTTAATTACTTAAATAGTATTTAATTAGAATTATTATTAAACTTATATAATTTTTGCTTTTTAAAAATAATAAATTATAGCTAATTTTTTTGTTACTTTTATAATGTTTATTATCTCAAATATATATATATGTTAACAAAAGATAATAAATATAGTTTATAGTTTTTTTATATAACTATATATTTAAATTTTTAATATTATTACCCCTACATTTAGGTAAACCATTTAAACACAAATATAAACAATTAAAAAAATTCAATGTTAAAAAAAAATAAAAAAACTCAATTTCGCAATTTGCTTCTCGGTAGATCAACTAGTAATAATACTCAAACAGATTTAAATAGAATATTTAAATCAGAAATCCCCTCTACATATTTATTAAATAAATCTAAACCTGTTCGGGTAACATTTAATACTTATGAAGTAGATAATCTAGACTTTTTTAAAGAAAAGATAGATAGTATAATACCTAAAAGTTATTATACAGTTTATATTAAAGTAAGATTTAATAAGAAACAGTATATAATCTGTGGTACACAATTTGGATTTACATATAAAGATATAGAAGATATAAGTATAATCTATAGAAGCTTTAGGTAATAAAGGTAATATTAATCTAAATAGACCATATAAACTTAATTTTAAAACTATAGCAGCTAAAATAATACTACCAGCTAAAGGAGATTCAACATGAGCTTTTAATAATCAAGTATTTAAAAAAATGGTAGGAGTTTTAACAGCAAAAGATATAAATATACCTATAAATAAAAAAAGTTGTGTATAATAACTAAAATTTGCTTTTGATAATGCATCAAAATCAGTTGTACCCATAATAGATGACATAGATATAATAGAAAGTAACATAAATAAAGAACCTAGCAATGTATATAAAAATAAATAAAAACTAGCTCTAACATTATCACTAGAACCAAACAATCCTATTAATAAAAATAAAGGAGGTAAAATACTTTCAAAAAATATGTAAAATAATAATATATCTAAAACTAAAAAAACAGCTAATAATAATGTTTCTAATAATAATATTATAACTACAAAAGATAATACATTCTTTTCTTGTATAGAATTTCAATTAGATATTAATGAAATAGGTATTATAATAGTAGTTAATAATACAAAATATATAGATAAACCATCTAAACCTAAATATATATCAAAAGAATTTAGTTTATAATATTCTTCAATTTGAATAAATTGAAATTGTTTACTACTAAAATCAAATAAAATAAATATTATTAAAGATACAATTAAATTTATAATATAACTAATTAAACCTATAGTTTTTATACGCTTACTAGTTATACCAATTAAACCATAAGAAGTTTCAAAAAAAATAAAAAATATTCCAATAATAGGAATGATTAATAACGAAACAAGTGAAAACATAAAACTTAAAATATTCAATTCAATTCCCTCAAGATTATATTTATAATCTAATGTAACACCTTATATATCTGTAAGGCTAATAAATAAGTATATAATATATATATATATTTATTTATTTTTTAGTTTAATTAAATATTAAATTATAATGATAAATTAAATATTAAATTATAATATTAAATTAAAAAATAATATATTTAAATTTAAAATAATATAAGTAATTTTTATAATATAAGTAATTATTATAAGTAATAAAATAATCTAACATGTAAATATTAATTAATTAAATATAAATATTAATAAACTTATTTTTAAAATTTAATTAAAACTAGAATAATTTTCTAAAAATAAAATAATTATATAAAATTTTTTATTAAAATTAATTAAATTTCAAAATAAATTTATAAGAATAAAAAATTTAAAATTTAAATAAGTATTTAAAAATAAAATATTTATTAATATATAAATTGAAATAATACTAGTATATTTAGCTAAAAAGAAAAATACAAATATAATAGCAGAATATTTTATTATAAAATTACTAATTAATTCTAATTTTAGCTTTAATAGAAATTTTTATTAATTTATAAATTTAAAAGAATAAATATTTTTATAAATTAAATTATTAATTATATATTTATTTATAACTACTTTAAATATATTTAAATAATTAATTAATTAAATATTATTATTAAATTTTTTAATTAAATTATTATTTAAATTAAATATATATTTATATTTTTAAGTACTTATTTATTATTTTAAATATAAAATTTTTAGTTTTATTAATATAAGTTTTATTTTATATAAAATTTAATTTATTTAATATATTAATTAAATTTAAATTTTAATTAATATGAGTTTTATTTTATATAAATTAATTATTTTTATTTTTATAATATTATTTTAATTTAAAAAATTTAAAAATTAATTATTTTAAAATAAACTTTTTTTAAAATAATATATTTCTTAGCTTTATTTCTAATAAGAATCTTGAAAATTATTAATTTATATATTAGAGTATTTTAAAAGTAAAACTTATATTATATTAATAAATAGTTTTATTAAAATATTATAAAATTAAATAAGAATTAAACACAGCTATAACTTCTGTTCTAGTATTATTAAAGCTAGAATATTTTACTTTTAAAAATATTATATTATGCTTTATTATTTAAAACATAAATAAAATCCTATATAAGATAAAAAATTACTACAGGAAAGCTACCGTTAAGAAGATGATATATAAAATATTAAGAATATTATAAATTTTTTATAAAATAAAAAGTTAATATATTATAAAAATTAAAAAAGAGAAATAAAGCAATTATAATATGCTTATTATAATTATACTTCAGATTATAAAAAAAATTACATATTCATATAATATTATAAAGAATAAATAATAAGAATTATAAAATACTTATTATTCTGAATTATTAAGAAATTATTACTAATATTATTAAGTAATTAAACATTATAATATGCATCTTACTAGCTATTATTTTAGCTAATAAGTTAGCTGAAAATAAAATGTAATTAAATTATTAATAAGCTATTAATTAAAAATCTAAAAAATAAATTAAAATATAAAAAATATTATTAATGTAATTAAAAAATAAAAAGTAAAAAATAATATCTAATAAAAAAAAAATAAAGATTTTCAGAAAATATGAATGAGAAATAAAATAATTCTGAGAAAATTTATATAATAATAGTATTCTTACTATTATTTCTTGTAATGTCAGCAGTAATTAAACTTAAGCTTATCAGATAATTTGGAAAATTCTTATAATTTACTTCATGTTTTAAATTATCATTCTTATTAGTATTATTTAAAAGAAATTTATTATTTAATTCATGAATAAAATTCTCATTACATGTAATTTTAATCTTCTTAATATAATAAGTCTTAGCTTTCATTTAGCATTTTCATTTTCATTTTTTTTTATAATTTTATTTTTTTTAGCTTTTTTTATAAGAATAAGAAATTCTACAGTAATTTATGTAAAGTATTAAAAAAAATATTTTATAAAATTTAATTATATTAAATTAAAATTATTATTAATTTAATATGCATATGTTTTAAATCAAGATAATATGATACAAAACATATTTTTAGTTAATTTAGAAATGTTAGTTAAAAGCTTTAAATCTGGAAAATATGTACTAAGTTAGATTATTAAGTTTGATTTTTCTTTTTAAGCTAAATTACTAGTACTAAATTATTAAATTATATAATTTATAAATAAAAGCTAAATATAAATTTTTTTCTTCTAACTAATATAAGTAAGACATGCTTAAAATTATAAAAAAATGTTTAAATTTTTTAATAGCTTTATTATAATCATGTGATAGCAGTTACTTAAATATAAGTTAATTTTAAATTTACTTATCTGATAAGTAAATATAATAACTTATAATTATTTAAATCTATTATTAAAATTAATAATTATATTATTTTTTTTATTTTATATAGGTTTAGTATGAAGCTAGTTAGTAGAAATTCTTTAGTTAAAAATAAATATATATATTAGTTAAGTAATTACTAATATTTAATAAAAAATAATAAGATACTTCTTTTAAATATAAATAATATTAAAAAAAAAACATGTAATATATTATAAAATAAGTAACATGACTAGTAATTCTAATACATATTTAAGTTTTATATGCAGAACATGATACTAGTAATTTTTAATAAAATATATAAACTTTAGAAAATTATATAACTTAATAAATAATTATAATATTATTACTTTCATGCAGCTTGCAGTAGTAATATTATAACTAAAGTATTTATAAAATTTTATAAATTTTAGATATATAAATATATAACTTAAAGTTTTATTATAATAATTATTCTTTAATACTTAATTAAAATTATCAGAATATATAATAATATTTTTTATAGGAAAATTCTTAATAAAATTATTATAAAAATAATAATAATTCAGCTGCTTATTAAAATTAAATAAAAAAATTATTAAATTAATATCTTTTTTAAATATATTAATTTTAATTATCTTATTATTAATCTTTAACTTAATAGTTTATTTAATTATATATTATTCAAAAATTAATAATATAATAAATAATACTTCTTCAGAAATAAGATGTGATTTTTTTATGAAATATTAGATATTAATAAAATTAAATAATAAAAGCTTCTCATGTTTAGTAATAGCAGTCTTATATTATTAGAATAAAAATCAGATGCTAAATAAGTTATTTAGTTTAAATATTTATTTTTTATTATAAGTAAGATAGTAATAGCTATAAATATTAACTATAAAGTTAAAAAGTAAGATTATTATAATTATTTATAATAAATTCATCTGTAAAAGCTTGCAGATATATGCTAAGTTATTAATTACATGCTAAGCAGCATGTGCTTTATTAATAATTAATTAACTAACTTTTAAATTATTTTTAACAGAAAACTAAATTAATTATTAAATATAATCATTCTTTATAGGTTGCATTAATTTCTAAATAATTATCTGATGCTTATTTTTCTTATATGATATCTTGATAATTTTTTTATCAGATTTAAATAAAGTTAACTAATTAAGCATGGCTGAAAGAAGCATTTCATTCATATTTAAAGTTAGATTAGAAGTTACTGTATTCTTAATTAGCATGATCTTTGCTAATAAACTCTTTTTAGTTATATATTTTTTTAATTTTCTATTTTTCTTTTTTTTCTTTAATAAGAATTTTAAAAAGATGCTAAATGCTAGTTTTTTTTCTTAGCTAGAATTATTTATAAAGAAATTTTAAGACATATCTGAAATTTTTTATTAGTTATTTACATGCTCTTTAAGTAAGAAATTAAGTAAAAACTTATTAATAATAAAATAAGAAATAGTAAAAATTATAAATATTAGATTCTAAATTAAATCTTTATAATTTTTAAATTCTGAAGAATTAACTAATACTTACTTAAAAATAGCAGAACTTATTAAAGAAATTATGAAAAATAAATTTTTGCAAGATTAGAAAAATAAGCTAATTATGAAAAATTTTAACTTTTCTTAAAAGTATCATGTGTAATTAAGAAATTAAGATAAAATTACTATTAGAGAAATGCAGATAATTATTAAATCAGTAACTTTTTTCATCTTATTAAAATTTTTAAATACTATTATATAAATAAAATTTATAAGTTTAATTATTTTTTTAAGATTCATGTTATCTGATAAAATATTTATTAGTTAGACTAATTGTTTAACTTTTTTTTTACACATGATATTTATTTTAATTTAAAGTATAATAATTATTTCAGTAATTTAATAAAATAGAAGTTTCAGAATTTCTGAAATTCTAAATAATAAATAATTATTTCTTAGATTAAGAAATTTAAGAGAATCTGAATATATAAGAATTTTTTTAACATATAATTAAGATAACATTTAATAATAATAATTATTATTTTCAGAATATTAATTTATTTAATTTATTTATTATTATTAAATTATTTATTATTATCATTCATTACAGCTTCTTTTATTCAATTATATTTTTTAATAATAAAAGTTATACTTTTAATTAACTTAATAATTTAATTAATTTTTATATTTAAATCTTTATCTAATAAAGCTTCTGCAGTAGAAATAAGATTTTCTTAAGTCTTATAATAAATAGTAAGATTTATCTTTGCATAGCTAATAAGAAAAGTAATTTCATATAATATTATTATCAGTAGCATTTTAAGACTTATATTAATATTATCTAGCTTTTCTTTAGAATTCTTTTATAAAAGAAATATATTCAGAATTTCTGCTGATTTTTTCTTAGAAATAATATTATTTTTTATCTGATTAATAATTTTTTTAATTATTAAATTTAATTATTTATTCTTATTATAATTTAAAATAAGATTAAATACTAGAAATAAATTTAAAACTTAAAAGCATATTAATATTTTTTTCTATTAAAATTTCTACTGTAAACTGTTCATTCTTATTAAAATAAACATATATTAGCTAAACAGTTACATTTATTTATAACTGTTTTAATTGCTTTTTTCTGCTATTTTTTAACTATAAGAAAACTTAGAATTAGAAGTAATATATGAAATAAATATAATAAATATTTTTATTAAAAAACATAATATTTAACATTTAAAATATATCTGATTTTTATTAATTCAGCATAATTATAAGAATTTACATAATTAATTTTAAAAATAAAATCTTATTAATTAAAATAAGCTTCATATCAGAAGTAATTATAAAATACTTGATAATTAAACTTTATTAGAGCTGAAAGTTATCATTAAAAATTATGAATCATTCTTGAATAATTTAATTTTTTAATGTTTTTGTTTTAAGCTGCAGAATACTTTTAATAAAAGAATATTTTTTTTTTTTATTTATTTTATTTAATTAATTTAATCTTCTCATCTTATTATAAATATTAAAGAATATCTTAGATTTTCTTTATAATTTTTTCAGAATGTTTATGTTAGAGTATTTCTTTAAATATTCAGAAATTAAAAGCTAATTTTTATAAAATATCATTTTCTTTTAAATAAATTCTAAAATATATAAATTAAAAGCTTGATATTTTTACATATTAGTATTATTTTTTAATATTATAATTGTTTTTCTGCTATAACCTGCAGGCATACTAGTAATTTTAACTAATTATATATTAGTAAAATTCTTAATTAAGAAAGAATAAGTAATTTTATTCATGAATGAAATCTTACATGTTTTATAATATGAGATTTTTCAGACATAAATTAAATTTAATAAGAATATAAGTGTGAAAATTTTATACATAAATAAAGTTCTAATTTAACTTGAGTATGAGAATATCAAGAAGCTTAATAAACTTTATTAAACTACTAATTCTAAAAATAAGATTCATATTAATGATAAAGTAATTTTTCTTATTCTGATTCATGTATAAAAGATTAAAAAATATTAGATACTAGAAATAAGTTTTTTTAGTTTAATTTAAAATTCTTTCTAATTAGTGTGATTCAGAAGAAGCAAATTATTCATGAGTTTTTAATTTATAAATAAATTAAAAATAAACATACTTATAATTTACTTATAAAATTAAATAAATTAAAAAAATTTAAGAATATTAAAATAAGCATGCAAGACTAAATAAAGTAAGAAATTATAAAAAAAAAGAGAAAAATAAAAGAAAAGAGTTTAATTCAGAATTTAGAAAAGTAACTTAATTCAGAGCTTATTTATTAACAAATCTTATTATTTATTTAGACTTTCTACATCATTTTTTATTTTCTTAAAATTCTGTTTTTAATTTATTATTTACTTATTTTATTATTAAATTAAATATGAATAAAATTCTTAAGTATATATCATATTTACAGAAAGCATGTAAGAAATTTTATTATCAATTAAATAAATGATTTTATTTTTTACTTAACTTTCTTTTTATTTAATTTCTAGTAGATTATTTCTTTATTATCAAGATTATTTAATAATTTATTTTCTTTAATCATAACTTCAGATCTTATAAATGCTTTTAATGCAGAATAATTTAATAAAAATTTATCTAATATAATATATAATAAGAAGTTCTTTATAAATAATAATAAGTTAACTAGTAGTAAATTATTAATATTTAACATGTCTAACAGCTAGAAATCTGCTATAAAACATGATTTTATTATTTAGAAAAAAATTTAAATTCTCTTAATTCTTCATTACATTAAATAATATTTAAAGCATATTATTATTTTAACTAGTAATTTTAATTCTACAGCTGCAGAATTTTAAATTTAATAAAATAAAACTAAATTTAATAAGAAGAGTAATCTGAAGATATATCATTATATAAATAAATAAAAATTTATAATCTAGACACATTATCAGATGATTATTATAATTATAAATAAACTTTCTAAAATAATATATATTTATTATAATATTATTTAAAAATATCTCAGATTTCCAAGGAAATTTATAATAATTATAATAAAATATTTTATTTTTCAGAAATGTTATAAAGCTACTCATGTAAATAATATGTTACTAGTTAGAAAAAATAGTAAAAAATTAATTAAATTATAAATATTAATAAGTTTTTTTTCTGATAAATTATTAAGTTTAACTTCATATAAATCTTTTAACTAATTAAATTATTAATATAATTAAATGCTTAGTTATAAAACTATATTAATAATTATAATATGCTAGAGGAAAAGTTTATTATAAAAAGATTTAATAACTTACTTATTAAGATTATATGCAATATCTGAATGTTATTTTATTTTATTAATAATATTTATTTTTATTATTTTATAAAAATGCTGAAATCTGAGATAAAATTATCATCTGATAAATTAATTAAGTCAGTTTTAAATTAGATAGTAAAGATAAATTATGATATTATTATAGAAATTCTTCTTAAATAAAAATTACTCTTATTAGTTATAAATTATTAAATTAGTTTATTTGAATAATTCTTTTTTATGATAATTATTTATTTTATTAATTCTAAATGAAATTATTATTAATTACTTTTTAAATTTACTCATGTATTTAAAAATTATATTAGTAAAAAACTTATAATATAAGTAATTTTAATTTTAATAAATTATAATTTTAATTTTAATAAATTATAATTTTAATAATTATATTTTTATAATTATAATTAATAATATATTAAATAATTATAAGATGCATAAAAAGCTGCTTAAAATATAAAATATTATTAGTAATTAGTTATAATATTTAATTATTTTCATTTCATATATAACACATGTTATTTAATTATTTCTAAGTATTTTTTTTTGCAGATTAAAATTAATTTAAAAAATAATATAATTAACTTATTTTGAAATAATATCATGCTTAAGCATGATCTTGAATCAGAAATTTCATATGCACTGCTTAAGATATGTCTTGCTGTGTTATTAATCTTATAATACTTGTAACTTATTATTTTAATTAAGTATTTATTAGCTTTCTTACTAATCTCATATATATTTTATTATAATGTTATTTAATTATATTATTTTTCTTTTTTTTTTTATTATTTCATGTATTATTTTCATTCATAAATAATATTTTATTTTTTTATTTTATTATTTTAATTAGAAATATCATTCATGAATGATATTAAATATCTTAGTATTATTACTTATTTCTTTTATTTATAAATGAAATTCTTATTTCATGCTATCTTATTTTATATATATTTTATATTCTTTATTACTAATATTTAGATTAATTTATTAAATATAAAATTACATAAAGTATATAAATTATAGTTTCTAATATTACATTAAATTTAATTATTATTAGAAAACTAAAAAATTATTCTAATTAAAATTAAATATGAAAATATACTAAAATTTAATTTATAACATGTTAGTCTGCTTTATTTAACTTCATTCAGTTATTAAATCTTATTTTTATGATGGAATAATTAAAAACAATTTTTTTATTATTAATACTAAGTAATATCTAATAAAGTATCTTATTTAGTTAACTAAATTATTTATAAGACACATAACTGCACTTTTAGCTATAGAATATCTAATAATTTATCATATTTTCTCAGTTTATAATCTTTTATTTAATTATATTAATAATAATTAGACATATCTTAAAAGAAAAAATACTAGATAAAAGTAATATCTTACTTCTGCTTTAGTTATTACTTATAACAAGCTAGTTAAGTATTATTTTAATACATATGATAAAGTAAATGAGATATTTATAATTATTAATTTTTTTAATTTAAAAGTAAAAATAATAATTTTTAACATAAATGAATGAAAGAATAATAAAAAAGATTAAAAATAATATTATACTAATTATTTTTATAATGTTTATAATAAATATAAGCAGAAATTTCTACTAATTAATTAAAAATATTCAGCATCTTTAACAAGCTTTAATAATATTAATTATTTATTTTACTTTAGCTTTAACTTTCAGTCAGCTATTACATAATTATAATAAGATTAGAATAAGTTAAAAGAATATTTTAATAAAAATAAGCTTATTTAATCATTTATATTAGAAATAATTTATTATTTAATATTAATAAGTACTACTCAGAACATAATTAAAACTTTTATAAGCTAATTTTAAAATTTTAAAAAAGAAATAAATAAAAATTTTCTGTGCTAAGTAATATTATAAAGAATTATTTTAGTATTTTTATTATAATTATATCTGTTAAACATGTTTAAAATATCATGTGTAATATTTATTATTATTATTATAATTAAATTAAGACTAAAACTGTAATTATACACATAATGTATTTTATTATAAATTAATATAATATAAATTTTTATTATTAATATTTAAAAAAAAAAAAACTTGAAAAAAATAAGAATTAAATATTTAAAATTTTTAAGCAAGATGTAAATGAAAAACTTATTTAGCTGTAATATATTAGTAATAATTCAGATACTAAAAATAATAATTATATAATTAAAGAAAATTTTAATATAAATAATTTTATTTTTATATTAAATTATAATAATAAAATAAATAATAATAATAATAATAAGAATGATAATAAGAATAAGAATGTGAAAGAAATTAAGAAAGTATAATAAGAATAAGAAGCAGAAGAAAATATAAAAAAAAATAATAAAAATAATTCAGATATTAAAATTATTAAATCTAATAATATATTTAATAATATATTTATTTTATAATATTAGAATAACATATTATACTAATATTAACTAACTTAATATATATTATTTATGCTTTTATTATTATAATAATAATTATTTTATTATGCATTACTTAAGTTTTTATTATTATGATAATAATTATTTTATTATATATTACTTATGCTTTTATTATTATAACAGTAATTATCTTATTATATATTATTTAAGATTTTATTATTATAATTATTATTATCTCATCATGCATTATTCATACTTTTATTATTATAATAATAATTATCTTAATAAATTCTAATTGAAATAATATAAGATTAAATAAGAAAAATATTAAGTAAAAATAATAATACTATTGTTAACATGCTTAATTAATCAGCTAAATTATCTTTCTTTTCTAATTTATTAAATCTTGCCTCATTTCTACAGCTTTAAAATAATAAAATAAAAAGTACTAATTTCTTCTTATAATCATTAACTTCTTAAAAATACAGACATGTTTTCATTACTGAATCTCTTATTTATTCTAACTCATATTTTTAATCTAAGCTTTAATTTAAAAAAGCTTATTTTATATTTTATATTTTTCTAGCTGAAAAATTTAATTTTTAATATAATACTAATACTATGAAAATATAATTATATATAATCAGATAATATTATAATAATAATAATATATTATAATTTTTTAATAAATCATATAAATAAGTTATAATAAAATGAATTTTAATATTATAATTTATAAATAATTTATAAGATTTAAAAATTTAATTTTAATTATTAATTAATATTGACTGTAGTACTATTAGTAATATACATGATTAAATCTAATAAGTTGAAAACTTAACTTGCAGGAAGTCTAGTTAAACTTAATTAGAAACTTAAAAAAATTAAAAAATTATAACTTAACTTAAACTTAAGTAAGTTAAGTTAAGTTTAAGTCTAAGTTTAATTCAGACTTATTTACAGTCTAAAAATATCTTAAAATAAATGCATTTTAAATTAATTATAAATATAAAATATTTAAGAAATATCATATAATTATAATATTAATTATTAATTTAAAATTATTTCTTTAATTTTAATCTGCAAAAATTAAATTATAAATAAGTCTAAGTTAAACTTGAACTTAAACTTGATTTAACTTAATTAAATCTGAATTAAATTCTAGTATAAGAAATATACTAAGTTTTTAAGTTAAGTTAAATAAATTTATAATAAGTTAAATTTTAATTTAATTTAACTTATACTTTTCATATATAATTTAATAAAAGTAATAATAATAAGATAAATATTAATTATATGAAGATAAGAGTAAGATTATTTAAAAAATTTTAAATTAAATTTTAAAACATGCTTATTCTCATATTTTTAGCTATTTGTCTTAATTTTATATTACTTATTAAAAATATTATATTATTATTAAGAATAAAAATTTTAATTTAATAATAAATTTTTAAATATTTATATAAATTTAAAAAAAATAGCTAAAAATATAAAGATAAGCATGTTTTAAAGCTTAATTTAAGATTTTTTAAATAATTTTATTCTTATTTTTATATGAATAATATTCATCTTATTATTAATTTATTAATCTGATATATTAGTAATAAATTCAAAACTTAATTTAACTTAATTTATTTAAACTGAGTTTTAAGTTAAGTTAAATTATTAATTAGATAATATAAGTTAAGTCTGAGTTAAGTTCAGAAAAATTAAAACTTAACTTAACTTAAATTTATTTATAATCTAATATTAGAATAATTACTAATATAATAAGATATATTTTATAAATTTAAAAAATATTAAAAAAAAAAAGTAAAATTAATTTTTATAAATAAAATTTTAAAATATATTTTACTTATAAATATATTATAAAATAAATCTAATATTTTAAATATTTAAAAATATTAATTATTATATAAAGTAAATATAACTTTTATAAATAATATATACTAAAAATAAGCTATAATATAATAAATATTATTATATTATAAAAAATTATATTAAGTAAAGTATTAGTTAATATTATACTATTTAATTTTTTTATAATAAATATAATTATAAATTCTAATATAAATAATATAACTAATATTAAATATAAAAAATTATTATGATAAGTAATTAATTAATTAAATATTTTAATATTAATAAATACAGCTATAATTAAAACTATTATATTAAAATAAGTTTTTATATTAATATTTAAATTTATAATATATATATATATAATAACTTTAAATTAAACAGTAAATAAATTTAAATTAAACTTGAATTTAAACTTAATTTAATTTAATTAAATCTGAGTTAAGTTCTAGTATAAAAAACATATTAAATTTTTAAATTAAGTTAGATAAATTTGTAATAAGTTAAGTTTTAACTTAATTTAACTTATATTTTTAATGTATAATTTAATAAAAGTAATAATAATAAAATAAATATTAATCATATAAACATGAGAGTAGAATTATTTAAAAAATTTTAAATTAAGCTTTAAAATATGCTTACTCTTATATTTTTAGTTATTTTTATTAATTTTATATTACTTGCTAAAAATATCATATTATTATTACTAAGAGTGAAAATTTTAATTTAATAATAAATTTTTAAATGCTTTTATAAATTTAAGAAAAATAGCTAAAAATATGAGAATAAGCACATTTTAAAGCTTGATTCAAGATCCTTTAAATAATTCTATTCTTATTTCTGTATGATTAATATTCATCTTACTGTTAATTTATTAATCTGATATCTTAGTAGCAAGTCTAAAACTTAACTTAACTTAACTTAAAATAAATAAGTTTTAAGTTAATTTAAATTCAAATTATATAAATATGAGTTAAGTCTAAGTTAAATTTAAAAAAATTAAAATTTAATTTAATTTAAACTTATTTGCAGTTTATTTTAAATAATAAAATTTAAAATATTTATAAATATTATAATATAAATTATATTAAAATAATTAAATACATTTTTACCTAAATTAGCTAATATTAGAATATTTATTATATTAAAATCAGATATAATTAATATATAAACTTCTGAATAATTAAAAAATTAGAAAAGTTATTAGTATAATATAAAATTACTACTATCTGTTATTTTAAAAAAAAATAAATTAAAATTATAATTTATTAATATTATAATTATAATACTAGCTAAAATAAATAAAAATAATAATAATAAAACAGCTATTCTGATTTTAATTATATATTAAATTTTTATTAAATAATTTAGTATTAATAGCTATTATTTTATCTGAAAATACTCTAAACATATGTAACTGATTAATATTATTCTTATTTTAAGAAAAAGAAAATATGATATTTTTTTTTCTTTTTTAATTTAGTAGTTATGCAAAGCTTAAGCTTAATTACATTCATTAATAATTATTTAGCTCTCAGAATTAATATATTTTTCATGCTTTAATCTGATTTTAGAATTTTAAACTAACTAGTAAGATGAAAATTTAACTTAAGATTTACTTAAATAAACTTTTATTTAAATAAATTAGTAAATTTTAAACAAATTAGCTGCTTTTTTATCTTATAATTAATCTAAAAATATTATGCAGAATTTATATAAACTGAGCAAGAAAATCTGATTTAATGAAAAATTTTCCTTTTATTTTTATTTATGAATTTTAGTATATTTTAAGAATAAGTTCATTTTTTATTTATTTTTTATAAAAATTTAGTTCTAGAATAAAGCTAATACTTAATGATATTATTTATAATACTCTTTTTTTTTAAAAAGCTTAAAATTCAGATAAAAATTAATAAAATACTTATTTTTTAGAAATTCATATTTGAGTAAAAAATTAAATGAAATCTAGTTATATAATCTGATTATATAATTAGATTTAATCTGATAAATTAAAAAATTATCTAACATGATGACTAAGATAATAATTAATGTAATAATTAGCATGTCTTTCAGTTAATTTAAAAAAATATTAAATTTTAAAACTTTTTTATTAAATTTAAAACTTAGTAATCTGAATAACTTGCTAATTTTCTATATTTAAAAAGTTATTATTTTATAAAATAGTTAAAATTAGAATTTTATAAGATGGTTTTCTAGAGCAGATTTTTAAAATTTAAGAAAAATAATAAATTTAAATTATAAAATTTCTGCTTGAGAAGTAGCATTATAAAAATAATTATATAAGAAAATTTACATAATTCATTTAAATTAGACTGTGAATGAGTTCGCCAAGAATTGCAAGAACTTTTTAGAATTTAAATGAAGTTTTTCACTTTTCTTGAAATATCTCCACAACCATTGGTCCAAATAAAGTTTGGTAAAATGTTTATGAAACCTTATTCAATTCTGCATATTATGTAATTTTCCCCACATTTTTAGCTTTTTTTCTGATTTTCTACAGCTTCTCAAAGCATTTTTTTGAAAAATCTAACTTTTGAAAAAATGTGTATCTTTGGGAGCTTGTATAAATTCAGATAAATTAGTTAAAAATGTGAAAAAATATGGAAGATATAGGGCTTTTCAAGCTCTTTCACATGGTATTAGTTACATAATCATAACCCAAAAACTCACCCTGCTATTTCAATTTCAATCCAAAATGCGAGTTTTCGAGTCGAGTTTCGAGTCCAACTTGCAGGGGTCAAAACTCGACTCGACTCGGACTTGTTCACAGTCTAATTTAAATAATTAATATTATTTTAAAGATAATTAAAATTAAATTAAATGAGTAATAAAATTTTTTATTTTTTTTTTTTATATGATAATGTTAAAATATCTCACTCAGCTTATATAAATTTTATATAATATTTTCAGATATATTTAAATAAAATAAAATAAAATAAGTTCAGCAGCAGATGCTAAGATGAGTTAAGTAAAGCTAATACTAATTAGATTATTTATTTAAATAATCTGAGATGCTAAGATAAGCTTTAATTAGTAATTAGTTATTAATATTAAAGTTTCAGATCATGTGCTAGTAGTATTTCAGACTAGAAAAAAAAGCAGTTTCTATTACAGTACTAGCTGCATCTAGTTAGTATCTTAATCTTTACTACTCACATGATCTTAGTCTAATATTTATCTAATTTTCTTTTCTAGCTTAGTTAGCTAATATTATTATAAATAGTAATTTAATATCATATAATATAATTTTCTAATTAATATAAATTATAATATTACTTCAGATTATAAGCATCTTAGTTTCTGCTTAATTAATTAAATATATTACTTTTTATTATTAAAAAGAATAATCTGAAAAGTTCTGTGTTTTATTATATAATTTCCTGCATGTAATATTATTACTAACTGCAAATTTATTTAATATTTATAATCATATGCTTACTGCTAGTTGTATAATTTATATTAAATTTTATTATTTTTTTTACATTATTATAATTAAATAATATATATAAAGATTTAGTAAATAGTAAGAGAATAAAAAGAAAAATTAAATAAGCATTTTCTTAAATTTTCAAGTAAAATTAATTATTTTTAATCTTGCTAATTAATTATTTACATAATTATTTATACTTATTATTTAATATCATGATATTCTTATTCATGAGTAGTTTAAATCTTTAAAAGTTTATAAATTTTCTTATTATCATAAATTACATATTCTGAACTAGATTCTGGTAGAATAATCTTAGTATTCAAGAATTTTAATAATATATTAATCTGTAAATTATCATTATTTTTTTATAAAATTATTATAAAAAGCTTATAAATTTATATAATAAGTTTTACTATTTTATTTCAGATTCTTTATATAATTATCTTATATTAGATGATATTTTTTACCAGCATTAAATTAATTTATAACTTATTTATACTAATTTTGAAATTATATATATTAAAAAAAAATATAAGAATCTTATAAATATCTCATAAAATTTAATAAAAAATAATATTACTTCTTATATATAGCAAGTTCATATAATATGATTAATTACTTATATTCATATATTTGCTTTATAAGTTACATGAAGCACTCACATGATACTTGCTAAGATTTCTAATAAGATTTTTTAAGCTCTAGCTAAATAAACTCATCTTATTAATATTAAATTTCTTTTATAATTTATGAAAATTAATATTCTGAATACTAATAATATAAAGAATAATTTAAATAATAATGAATCAGTCTTATACATTTAGCAGTCTAGAAGCTAGTAAAATTAATAAAATATTAATTAAGATAATAATTAAGATAAAAGCAGAAGTAAAAATTTAAAAGAAAATAAATAACAGCATAACTTATATAGCTACAGTCTAAACTCTAATCAAGCTGATATATTATATAATTACTGCTATAAGAAAAGTTATTTATAACATAATTACTATATTTTATAAAAAAATATATAAATAGATAAAATAAAATAATTAAAAAATGAATATTTTTATTTTATAAGACACATGAATGAAGAGCAAATAATAGTATTTATATTATTAAATCTTTAAAATAAACTTATTAAAGCTGCTTTTATAAAGCAGATTAAAGAATTTAAAGATTATAATATAAAGAATTACTTCATTAACATTACTAGAGCCTTCTATATAAATAATAAAAATAAGAATTTTTTCAGCTAATTAATTAATTTCAGAATCTTAAACATGTTTATAAATATATTAAACTTATTATTAAATTATAAATCTTTTAAATTTCTAAAGATTATATTACTAGAAGATAATTTATTAATAAACATACTTAATTTCAGTTAGCTAGATGTTTTTATTAATTATAATACTCTCACAGTCTTAATTAAAACTTGATACATTTTAAATCTTGCAAAAAATCTCATTTTAATTTAATAATTTTATAAATTAGATTATTAGCTTATATTTAATAACTCTCAGATTAATATTTACTTTTTTAATAAAGTTATTTTAATTTTTAAATTCTGAATTAACAGCTAATTTTATTAATTAATAAATATATTAATACATCTTAACTAAGTAAAGATATCAACTATTAAATTAACTAATAACTTATTACTATAATATTAATACATGAGGCATATTAATTTCAGAACTATTAGTAAATTATTTAATATTTTAGTGCTTAAATTTTTATTAATTTATAAAGCATGTATGCAAGTAAAGATGATTAAAATTTCTTATTCTCTAAATCTTAAAGCAGTTTTTTAATTACTAAAGTAATAGAAAATCATGTTTTTCAATCTAGTACTTTTACAAGATATCTCATTTAGTAAAACTAAATATGTTTTTATTATTATAAAAGATAATTTATAATTCATATATTTTTATTTTACTATCTTTAAAGCTTCTTTAGCAATTATTAATATACTTAAAAAATATCTAGTTTTTATTCTTATAAACTTTAAAGCATAAATATAAAAGTAACATTCAGATAATAATGAATTCATGAATAATGAAGTTACTTTTTATACTTAAAAACATGAAATCAGTTATTTCTTCTTAACTACTGATATAAAGTAATAAAATAGCATTATTAAACATGTAATTTATTTTTTTTATGAAATATAAAAAATTCTTTATATAAATACAGACTTATTAGATAATTATAAATTTAAAGCTAAAGCATAAGCTACTGCTGCTTATATTATTAATTAAAAGTTATAAGAAATTTTAAATAAA
The DNA here is from genome assembly GCA_014964245.1 of Nannizziopsis barbatae. Lineage (NCBI taxonomy): Eukaryota > Fungi > Ascomycota > Eurotiomycetes > Onygenales > Nannizziopsiaceae > Nannizziopsis > Nannizziopsis barbatae. Next base: position 4,301,231 of record JACVYH010000003.1, read on the forward strand.
AAATCTTTTTATAAAATTTTATATGATGTTTAATCTTTTTATAAACATTTTTAATTATAAAATTATCTTATTTATATTTATATAAAAATTAAGAATTATAAAAGAAATAATCTTAATTATTATTCTGAAATTTTTATAAATTACATAAGTGATTTAGATTCTATATATAAAATAATGAATTTTTATATGCTTAAAATAATTAATTATTTAAATATATTCTTTAATAAAATTTTTTTTCTGAAATTTATGATTCTGAGATTAGCTGAGTCTCAGCTTATTTTATAAAATATAAAGAATCTGCTAGAATTTATGATTATTTCAGCATTAATTACATCACATTATTCTGCTTTATAATAAATCATTTTTATATTATAAAGAATTTTTTATTCTAATATTTAAGAATTTTATAATTCTTTATATAATATTAATGAGCTAGTAATATTATATATAAACTTATATATAAAATTACTAAAGTATATTTTATATGCATTTTATATACTTACTGCTTAAGTTATAAATAATATTCTAGCAGATATAAAAATTATAAAATTACTTTCTAATTAGCTATTTTTTCTGTTAAAGTCTAGAAAGTCTTATCTTAATATAAATAATGATTTCTTAGATTATAAATCTGTTTTTAAGAATGATAGAGAAGCATGAATATAAATAATAAAGAAAAAGCTAGAAGTTTTTAATATTATAAAAACTTGAAAATTATTTTTATATAAAAGTATTTTTTTTAAGATAAAAATTATATTCTGCAAGTAAGTATACAAGCATAAAATATAAATTATTATAAATTAAATTTATTATAAAATAAGATTTATTATTTAAGAAAACTTATAAAAATAAAAATATGATTTTAATAAGATTTATGCATTTACATTCTTTCTAATTATTTTCTGCTTATTAATAATACTTATAATAGTTTATAGCTAAGTCTCATGTAATTAGAATATTATTACAGTCTTTTTAAATAATGAGATTAATTTTAATATTTATATGATTCTTTCAGAAGCTACAGATAATGAATCAGAATTCATGAAATTACTAGATTTTTTAAAAGAAGCAGTATCAGCTGAATACACATATAAATTACTTTAATCTTTCTATAAATTGAAGCAGACTTTATGAATTTAATAATGTGTAATTTATAAATAATTACTTAAGCAGGAATTCTTTAACTATCTGATTAAATAAATTCTTTTTTAAAGAAATAATATTAATGATTTTATACTATTTTTATTATACATTAATAATATTTATATTATAGATAATAAGATTATTTTAGATGCTTTAAATATTAAACTGTAAGTAGAATATAAAGTGCAAAATCTCAAGCAGTTTAAGCTCTTTCTAAATATAGAAATTAATTATTCAAGTATTTTAATTTATTTATATTAAACTTGCTACATTAATCAGATTCTTAATTAATTTAAATTAATCAATAATTTTGTTAATATTCTGCTATTTATAAATAAATAATTAATTTTAACATAATTTAGTAATTCAAGTCATCTGCTATCTGATAATTTAGCTAAGAAATATTAGTTAATAATAAGAGTCTTAATGTATCTCATGATCTTAATATATTCTAATTTTACTTTTATTTTTTCTTAACTTTTAAAATTCTTCTTCATTTTAATAAAATAGCATATGCAAGTCATTATACATGTTTTATAATATTTAAAAAATATAAAATATTTAAAAATTAAATATAAATAATTATTAAAGAATTCTAATAAAATGCTTATACTAATTAATTACAATAATTTTAATTTTACTGGAGATTTTAATAATTAATAATTAATTTTTAATTATATATTTATGCTTAATAATATTTTAATTACATGAAAATTAAAGTAGTAATTTCTAGTTACATGCTTAACTTATAATACTAAATACATAAGTATTATTATTATCTTATATAAGCTTGATTAGTTATAATAATTTCTTATTATAATAATTTTAAATTACATTAAACTTAAATTTAATAAGCTTTTTATTATTTTATATATGAATAATATTAGCATTATTTAATTAGTTAATGCTTCTTAAAATACTGCTGCATTATTATATTCTAAGTATATTAATATTTACTTTTATATTATAAGAAAAATAATAATAAATAAAAAGATTTAATTAAAATATATTTATTTTAATAAAATAATTATAAATATTCTTATAAAAATATTAGTAAAGAAGCTTTATTAGAAATATATAAATAAATTAAAATTAATTAAAAGAAATTTTATATAAATAATACTTTCTAGAATAATAGTTAATTTATTTACTTAAGCATGATTTTCTCATATTTTTTATTTAAAGAAGTTTTTTCTGAAGTTTTCATCTAACTCACATGTAAATAATTATTTCTCTCTTTATTTTTCTAATTAAGCTCATTCTTATCTCATTTCTTTTTTATTTTTTTTAAAAAAAAAGAAATCTAAAAGCATGATATTTTAAATTATCAGTAATTATTCTTGATAATTTTTAAATATAAAAGTTACTAATAATAATAATAAGCAGATTATTATATCATGAGATTTCAAGTTAATATGAATGAAAAATATCATATTATATAAAGTAAAATAATATTTATTATCTTTAATAACATTCATATTACATGAGTGAGTAAAAGTATTACAGTACTAGTTATATCTAGTTAGCATCTTAATCTTTATTACTCACATTATCTTAGTCTGATATTTATTTTATTATAATGCTAGCTGTATTTAGTTAGTATTTTAGTTTTTATCACTCATATGATCTTAATCTAATATTTATTCAGTTTTTTTTTCTTGCTTCATTAGCTAATATTATTATAAATAGCAATTTGATATTACATAGCATAATTCTCTAATTAATATAAATTATCATATTATTTCAGATTATAAGCATCTTAGTTTTTACTTAATTAATTAAATATATTACTTTTTATTATCTAGAAAAATAATCTAAAAAGTTTCACATCTTATTATATAGTTTCCTGCATGTGATGTTATTATTAACTGCAAATTCATTTAATATTTATAATTAAATACTTATTACTAGTTACATAATTTATATTAAATCTCATCATCTTTTTTATTTTATTATAATTAAATAATATATATAAAGACTTAGTAAATAATAAGAAAATGAAAAAAAGAATTAAACAAACATCTTCTTAAATTTTTAAGTAAAATTAATTATTTTTAATCTTGCTAATTAATTATTTACATGATTATTTATACTTATTATTTAGCATCATAACATTCTTATTTATAAGTATCTTAAATTTTTAAAAGTTTATAAACTTTTTTATTATTATAAATTACATGCTTTAAATTAGATTTTAATAAAATTAGACTGTAAACAAGTTCAAGTTAAACTTGAACTTAAACTTGACTTAACTTGAATTAAGTTGAGTTAAGCTCTCATATGAAAATCTCATCAAGTTTTAAGTTAAGTTAAACTTAACTTGATTTAAGTTAAGTTTTTAACTTAAAAAACTCATATTTTTCATGCATGATCTAATAAAAATAATGACAGTAAGATAAATATTAACTGTATAAAAATGAGAATAGAATTATTTAAAAAATCTTGAATTAAGCTTTAAAATGTGCTTACTCTCATATTTTTAGCTATTTTTCTTAATTTTATATTACTTATTAAAAATGTCATGTTATTATTATTAAGAATGAAAATTTTAATTTAATAATGAATTTTTAAATACTTATATAAATTTAAGAAAAATAGCTAAAAATACAAGAATAAGCATGTTTTAAAGCTTAATTCAAGATTCTTTAAATAATTCTATTCTTATTTCTGTATGATTAATATTCATCTCATTATTAATTTATTAATCTGATATCTTAGTAGTAAGTTTAAAACTTAACTTAACTTAACTTATTTAGACTAAGTTTTAAGCTGAGTCAAGTTATAAATTAAATAATATAAGTTAAGTCTGAGTTAAGTTTAGAAAAGTTAAAACTTAACTTAACTTAAACTTGTTTGCAATCTAGATAAAATAATCTTAGTATTCTAAATTTCTAATAATATATTAATCTGTAAACTATTATTATTTTTCTGCAGACTTATCATAAAAAACTTATAAATTTATATAATAAGTTTTATTATTTTATTTCAGATTCTTTATATAATTATCTTATATTAAATAATATTTTTTACTAATATTAAATTAATTTATAGCTTATTTATACTAATTTTAAAATTATATATATTAAAAAAAAATATAAAAATCTTATAAATATCTTATAAGATTTAATAAAAAATAATATTATTTTTTATACATGATGAATTTACACAGCATGATTAACTACTTGTATTTATATATTTATTTTATAAGTTATATAAAATATCTGTATAATACTTACTAAGATTTCTGATAAGATTTTTTAAGTTCTAGCTAAGTAAACTCATCTTATTAATATTAAATTTCTTTTATAATTCATGAAAATTAAGGCTTCAGATACTGATAATATAAAAAATAACTTAAATAATAATAAATTAGTCTTATATATTCAGCAGTCTAGAAATTAGCAGAATTAATAAAATGCTAATTAAAATAATAATTAAGATAAAAACAGAAATAGAAATTTAAAAGAAAATAAATAATAACACAGCCTGTATAGCTATAATCTGAACTCTAATCAAGCTAATATATTATGTAATTACTATTATAAGAAAAATTATTTATAACATAATTATTACATCTTGCAAAAAAACATATAAATAAGTAAAATAAAATAATTAAAAAATAAATATCTTCATCTTATAAGACACATGAATAAAAAGTAAATAATAATATTTATATTATTAAATCTTTAAAATAAATCTGCTAAAGCTGCTCTTATAAAGCAGATTAAAAAATTTAAAAATTATAATATGAAAAATTACTTTATTAACATTATTAGAATTTTTTATATAAATAATAAGAATAAGAATTTTTTTAGCTGATTAATTAATTTTAAAGTCTTAAACATGTTTATAAATATACTAGAGTAATTATTAAATTATAAATTTTTTAAATTTCTAAAAATTATATTATTAGAAGATAATTCATTAATAAACATACTTAGTTTCAGTTAGCTAGATATTTCTGTTAATTATAATAATCTCACAGTCTTAATTAAGATCTGATATATCTTAAATCTTGTAAAAAATCTCATTTTAATTTAATAATTTAATAAACTAGATTATCAGCTTATATTTAGTAATTCTTAGATTAATATTCACTTTTCTAATAAAATTATTTCAATTTTCAGATTCTGAATTAACAGCTAACTTTACTAATTAATAAATATATTAATATATCTTAATTAAGTAAAAGCATTAATTATTAAATTAATTAATAACTTATTATTATAGCATTAATACATGAAGCATGTTAATTTTAGAATTATTAATAAATTATTTAATATTTCAGTATTTAAATTTTTATTAATTTATAAAGCATGCATGTAAGTAAAAATGATTAAAATTTCACATTTTTTAAATCTCAAGATAACTTCTTAATTATTAAAGCAGTAAGAAATCATGTTTTTTAATCTAGTATCTTTATAAGATATCTCATTTAATAAAACTAAATATATTTTTATTATTATGAAAGATAATTTATAATTTATTTATTTTTATTTTATTATTTTTAAAGCTCTTCTGATAATTATTAATATACTTAAAAAATATCTAGTTTTTATTCTTATAAACTTTAAAGCATAAATATAAAAGTAGCATTTAGATAATAATAAATTCATAAATAATAAAATTACTTTTTATGCTTAAAAGCATGAAATTAGTTATTTCTTCTCAACTGCTAGTATAAAATAATAAAATAATATTATTAAATAAGTAATTTACTTTCTTTATAAAATATAAAAGATTCTTCATGCAGATGCAAACTTATTAGATAATTATAAATTTAAAGCTGAAGCATGAATTACTGCTACTTATATTATTAATTAGAAATTATAAAAAATTTTAAATAGAAAATTTTTTTATAAAATCTTATATAATATTTAATTCTGTTATAAATATTTTCAGCTATAAGATTATCTTATTTATATTTATATAAAAATTAAAAATTATAAAAGAAATAATTTTAATTATTATTCTGAAATCTTTATAAGTTATATAAGTAATTTAGATTTTATATATAAGATATTAAATCTTTATATACTTAAAATAATTAATTACTTAAATATATTATTTAATAAAACTTTCTTTTCAGAATTTATGATTCTGAGACTGACTAAGTATTAGTATATCTTATAAAATATAAAAAATTTACTAGAATTTATAATTATTTCAGTATTAATTATATTATACTATCCTGCTTTACAGCAAATTATTCTTATATTACAGAAAACTTCTCATTCTAGTACTTAAGAATTTTATAATTTTTTATATAATATTAATAAGCTAGTAGTATTACATATAAGCTTATATATAGAATTATTAAGATATATTTTATATATATTTTATATACTTACTACTTAAGCTGCAGATGATATTCTAGTAAATATAAAAGTTATAAAATTATTTTTTAATTAGTTATTTTTTTTATTAAAGTTTAGAAAATCTCATTTTAATATAAATGATAATTTTTTAGATTATAAATTCATTCTTAAGAATAATAAAAAAGCATGAATACAAATAATAAAGAAGAAACTAGAAGCTTTTAATATTATGAAAACTTAAAAATTATTTCTGTATAAAAGCATTTTTTTTAGATTAAAAATTATATTTTATAAGTAAGTATATAAGCATAAAATATAAATTATTATAAATTAAATTTATCATAAGATAAGACTTGTTATTTAAGAAGATTTATAAAAATAAAAATGTAATTTTAATAAAATTTATATACTTATGTTCTTTCTAATTATCTTCTGCTTATTAATAGCATTTATAATAATTTATAACTGAATCTCATGTAATTAAGATATTATTATAGCTTTTCTAAATAATAAGATTAATTTTAATATTTATATAGCTTTTTCAGAAGCTATAAATAATAAATTAAAATTCATAAAATTACTAAATTTTTTAGAAAAGATAGTACTAGCTAAATACATGTGTAAATTACTTTAATCTTTTTATAAATTAAAGCAAGCTTTATAAATTTAATAATATATAATTTATGAATAACTACTCAAGCATAAATTCTTTAATTATCTGATTAAATAAATTTTTTTTTAAAGAAATAATACTAACAGTTTTATATTATTTTTATTATATGTTAATAATATTTATGTTATAAATATTAAGATTATTTTAAATGCTCTAGATATTAAACTGCAAGCAGAATATAAAATATAAGATTTTAAACAGTTTAAGCTCTTTTTAAATATAGAAATTAATTATTTAAGCATCTTAATTTATTTATATTAAACTTGCTACATTAACTAAATTCTTAATTAATTCAGATTAGTTAGTAATCTCATTAATATTCTGCTATTTATAAATGAATAATTAATCTTAACATAACTTAGTAATCTGAGTAATCTACTATCTGATAATTTAGCTAAGAAATATTAGTTAATAGTAGAAGCTCTAATATATCTTATGATTTTAACATGCTCTAATCTTACTTTTATTTTTTCTTAGTTTTTAAAATTCTTTTTTATTCTAATAAAGTAGCATATGTGAGTTATTACACATGTTTTATAATATTTAAAAGATATAAAATATTTAAAAATTAAATATAAATAATTATTAAAGATTTTTAATAAAATACTCATATTAATTAGTTACAGTAATTCTGATTTTATTACAAATTTTAATAATTAATAATTAATTTCTAATTATCTATTCATACTTAATAATATTCTGATTACATGAAAATTAAAATAATAATTTCTAATTACATGCTTAATTCATAATATTAAATATATAAGTATTATTACTATCTCATATAAGTTTAATTAGCTATAATAGCTTCTTATTATAATAATTCTGAATTATATTAAACTTGAACTTAATAAATTTCTTATCATTTTATATGCAGATAATATTAGTATTATTTAGTTAGCTAATGCTTTTTAAGATGCTGTTATATTATTATATTTTAAACATATTAATATTTACTTTCATATTATAAAAAAAGTAATAATAAATAAAAAAATTTAATTAAAATATATTTACTCTAGTAAAATAATTATGAATATTCTCATAAAAATATTAATAAAAAAACTTTATTAAAAACATGTAAATAAACTAAAATTAATTAAAAGAAATTTTATATAAATAATACTTTTTAGAATGACAGTTAATTCATTTGCTCAAGCACAGTTTTCTTATATTTTTTATCTAAAGAAATTTTTTCTGAAATTTTTATCTAGCTTGCATGTAAATAGTTATTTCTCTCTTCATCTTTCTAACTAAGCTTATTCTCATCTCATCTCTTCTTTCTCCTTCACTTTCTAAAAAAAAAAAAAAAAAAAAAAAAAGAAATCTGAAAGCATGACATCTTGAACTACTGGTAATTATTCTTAGTAATTTTTAAACATAAAAGTTACTGATAATAATGACAAGCAGATTATTATGTTATGAGACTTCAAGTTAATATGAATGAAAAATATCATGTTATATAGAGTAAAGTGATATTCATCATCTTTAATGACATTCACATCACATGAGTGAGTGAGAGTGTTGCAGTGCTAGCTGCATCTAGTTAGCATCTTAGTCTTTGCCACTCATGTGACCTCAGCCTGATGTTCATCTGGCCTCCTTTCCTAGCTTAGTCAGCCAACACCGCCATAAATAGCGATTTGGTGCCTCCTCCAATCAATACAGATTATCGCACTATTTCACATCCGGCCTCCTATCCTAGCTTAGTCAGCCAACATCGCCATAAATAGCAATTTGGTGCCACGTAGCATAGTCCTCCAATCAACACAGATTATAGCACTACTTCAGTTCCCATAGAGGGAAAACTCAAGATTCCGTGGTTTGAGGCTCCTATTTACTTTTCGTGAACTGTTACACGAAAGTACCGTTTTAAGAAGTAATGTTCCGAGCTTTCCTTCATATTCCTTCAGCGAGGGCTACCGTTAGCGGCGCAAGCCCTTTGAACCGTCGCAACCTGTCGTACGTGTCTCAGCACTCGGTATTCCCAGCTACATTATACCGGTTTCAGATCCACCGTAGGTCGGGTCTCTACGACAGACGGCTAGAGCAAGATGACTGGGAATATGAAGATGGGGTGGAGGTTTCTGAAGACGACGGACTGGTGCACCCGAAGGTAACACCGCGTGGTAAGTTAATGGTGTTCTCTGCTCACTCTCTTGTCTATCCATTTCACTGACGCTATTGTAGTTTCGAACGGAGCCTTGTTTATGCCGAATACGCACTTTATGCAAGAGATAACGCGAAGATCCTTCGATAATTATTTGGATGGTGTTGACAATGGCAAGCCCACTGCCGAGCCCCATTACCTTTGCATCCCGCGAGGTCTGTTCGAATCTTTGACCGTCGAAGTTAGATATGGTTAACAAATTTATTAGGAACCTCCATCCCAAATGTCCTGACCCTATTCCGTGAACAGGCGTCTCGGTTCTCCCTTCAACCATCGTATCCCATGACATTGTCCGGTATGTCGGTGTCTTGTAATTATGAAAAACTATTACTAAATCCAGCATAGAGTTGAATGAGGCTCTCACTAAGTTCTATTCCGTGTCTGGTCGTGTCATTGCCCCCGAAGAATGGCTGGATAAGAATCCGTATCATGAGGCGGGATTTGATGATTCCGAGGACTGGATGAGCAAGTGACACATCATACTACAATCCTGCATCTGCATGGGACGATTGTGTTTTGTGTGGGTAATATTACTATCCTAATTAGTCAATTCCATACAAGTGCTGGCGCCTTCAAGCGGCTGGTGACAATTGCTAAAGATTAGAAAGTCTGCTGGTCTTATCAACAAGAATACACTAGAGAAGAGAAAAATATGAAAGGTAGATGGGGTGTTGTGGTGTATGGACAGCTAGGTATGTTACTCCTACTCTTTTCGGAAGTAAGCCCTAATAACAAGGCGAGAAGACAGATGTAACGATGCCAGTTCTATTCGACCTAACATACAAATAGAGCGCAAAATACGAAGATTCAAAGCTGAAGAAGAAACAAAAAAGATGAAAGCTGCTTCGCGAAGTGTTGCATATAAACAAAGGAAGCCCTAAGGCCGTGCCCTAGTCTCCGTCCCAATCCGGTAATCATGAGGTTAGAAGGCCAGCGCCGTCACAACAGACGCAGCCAAGCACCCTCAACCGCTCCTGCTCAGGATTCCATGCCTTCTACAGCTTCCACGCCTGTGATGATCAAAATATTAGATTTGCTGACTGCCGAACGATTAGTGAGCCAACAAAAAACAATTAATATATATACGAACCCCTGGAATTCCTAGGCTTGAGCTCTAAACACCGCAGAAGCCTTAGACTCTGGTGTTAGTGGACCTCTCGCCCTGTAATATTATAGAGGGTAAACGAGCAAGGAAGCCCACCAAACGTGCCCAGGGCTATCTTACCGCCCTGAGAGCCTGACCACGTTACATGCAGCTACCACGCGTCTTTAACCGGTATAATTCGAATAGAGCTGTCCACAACAAACTCGGGTGGTGAAGCAAGATTGGGCTCTCACTCAAAGCGTGAAAATACACCCAGAGCAGACATTTATACGTACTAGTATGTTAGGATGCGTACTGACCAACCCCGTTGAACTGACTGCAGAGTGGTTGCACTTGCTGACAATTCTGATACTCAACATTCCACCCACGGTCGCCTACTCAAGTTACATGGTGGACCAGGCGGGCACGACAGCAGCATCAGCTACCGAAGCCAGATTGAATGCCGCTTCCGACACAGCAAAGGAAATGATCAGCTGCGATCATTCAAACAGCTAGGCTACGATAATGGTCACCCTCTCAAGTTGAAATGTAACTAGTAGATTGTTGGAATCCTCACCTAAAACGGCCCAATTATCACTACAAAGCTGCCAGTTTTCTAGGAGATTTATTTTTTATCAGTTTCATCCAGTCTACAAAGATCAACTACAATTATCAAATATAGTTCCCGTGTTTCAGACAACATATTGGGAATATGAAAACTGTGGCAGAACGGCCTAACAAGAGACGAACGTTGCTCCGAGTACGAGAATACATAAGAGGAAGTAAACAAGCAGCCATCTGAGTATATTCCCCTTCGCCAGGGAAGTCCCGCAGCAGAGATTGTAAAATATCCACCATCCCTGACTGCCTAATCAAGTCCTTGTCACACATTATTCAGTTGCTTGAGGATATCGCTGTTGCCACTCTTCCTTGGTCAAATGTTCCTCCTTTGAGTTCAGAAAGTCCGTGATTTTGGCGTTCAACTCTGGTTTGATAAGTATTTCCCTTAGCGAGAAGATAGGTAGTGTCTCACCTTCTACCGTCATCTCTCTGCTCGCCTGCAATGAATAATGATCATTGAATTCATGAACAAGGATGAGGTCATCTGGGAGTTTGGTTCCTGTTTCCTATCAGAGCAGTCCAGGCTAATAAAACAGAATCCGCAACGAACCTGCAGGAACTGAATAAACATAGACAGTAGACCCCTTGAATGACTGGACAAGGTTCTGGTGCGTTACAGAATTTGGACGCATTGAAGCACCATTTGGCCCTGGATGAAAATATCAGAACGCTTGTCATTATTACTGAAAGGGGGCTTATCCTCACATTCGTATGTGTCTGGATTCACGGCCTTGGGCTGGGCTTTTCCAGCATTCGTCAGAAGGTCAAAGCTGCGCTCCGGTCTCAAGGGGCCTGGCTGAGCTCGAAGGCGCACGGCTGTGCCAGTGTTCACACGGAACAAGTCCTTTGGAATTTTCTTAAAGGACTGGATGAACCTGTTATAAGACATGTTTGAGCTTGGACAGACAAGGAGCATATGCAAAAATCAGTGATTAACTTCTGTTTGTAAACGACCATCATTTACTTGAGCGGCCGCTAGGAGAAGGAAGCCGGTATTTATATCACCATTCATGTGCATTCCCTTAGCCGCCAGCAGGAGAAGTGGCCAGATCCTATTGTTACTAAAAATGGGATTGGCTGTCCCTTCGAAAGCCAGGCCACTGACTGTCAGCGAACAAGAACACTTTTCAGACACAGGAGTCACCCATTGCATAACTGCAATCAATGATTGGGTAAAGTTTGCATGGGTTGGCTGCGCCGCGTGGAACAAAGGTCCTATCCTAGCCCAACTGCGGGCACCTTTGGCAGGCTCGGAAAGCCCCGATTCGTCGCTCTGTAAGCGCTCGACATGGAAAGAGACCCACAGGAGACAGCCTCTGTTATCTCCAGAACATCGCGAGAAATTCTACTGGCTAGATGGTGGGCATCCGGTGCTTGCAGCCCATGCCGCCCGTCAGGGTAGACAATAACCCGGGTTGAAGGGAGCTGAGCGAGGGGTTGGGACTCGCAAGGTGATTGGGCTGAAGGCATGCATTAAGAAATTTGCATTCGCATCGCCGATCTGAAAACCCGATTCGCGAATCACGAAAGTCTCTCCCAGACCATGAGGCAATGGAAGCTGAGACTCAAAAAAGAAAGAAAAAAGAAAAAGATGTGTCATATCAGACACAGTCAGTTAATGGGGGAGATGTCGCCGCTTTGCCTCAGACGATACCTTTTTCTTGGTAACCCCCCATCCCTTGCAGATGGACCCCACCAACAATGAAGGAATGTCAAAAGCTAAATTACGCGCCGATGCTCAAGCCTTGGTGTGATCATCGAGGCCAGAGAGACATTGAAACCCATGACCAGGGTCAACACCACACCAATGTTCGGTCACTCCGACTGTTGCCGCTGGGCGTCATTCCGCTGCTCTGTGGGGGCGGGTCCACTTCATACCAATTGATCCTTTCTGCTTAATTCCACAGTCTGTTTGGTTCTGGGAGATGCATCAATGCGCACAATTGAGGACGCCGCAAAGGCGCAGTTATCCACAGCACCGGAACTCGGCCCGCTCCAGTTTGTTTGTCTTGGCGCTTGTGCCAATGTTCCAGCAACTTGAAGCGTATGGCCGAAAGACAATAGAATTCTGAGACTGGCAGGACTCATATATCAGACAATAAAAAGGGTTGAGACGAAGACTGGCATTCTGGTATTTGATCGCGACCGTGGAGATTTTGAGATCAGACTAACATTCTCTTTTGATTGGTACGGTGGCTCAAACTGGCCAGAGGGCAACAAATAATTTTGACATTAATCTTTCTTAAAATAGTATATTTTGTGCTCACTACTTTTTTTACTGCTTTATCTGCTGTATTAATAAGCTGAGATTTATCTATGATACCACCCAGCTCAGATTCCAGGCCTTACTACAGGGGTTATAGAGTCTGAGCTGCTTAGCAGGGTAACTCATTCTATAGATAGTCTAGCCTAGTAGATCTAGTTAAAAAATCATGCTTGTAGCCCCCATGATTATTATTATGAAATGAGAAGAGTTAGGTAACAGATTAATTAATAAGATTGATTAGTTAGTATAATTTAGATGATTAAGAATCTGATCTAAGATGAATAAGTTAGAGTAATTTTTAATTATTTTATAAAAAAAATACTTTATAAATATAATAATAATTATAAAAGCTATAAGCATGATTTCTTAGCTAAATTTACTAGACTAAACTAATTATAAAATGAGTTATTCTGCTAAGTAATCTAAGCTTTATAATTTTCTGTAATAGAAGCTAGAAATAATAAAAGTAAATTATCACATGTGAAAAAGATAAAATGTTAAGATAGTTAAGTAATATCTTAATTATAATGAGAAATAATAAAACTTAAAATTTAAAATCAGATTTTTAAGTAAAAAGCTTACTAATAATTTTAAATTTTAAGTTTTATTCTTAATAATGCTAAAATCATGTATTTTAATTATATTAAGAATTATATAATTTTTGAAAAAAATAAGAAAAAATTAAATTTTTTTATAATTTACTAGATTAAGAAATTCTGCTATATTAAAATTATTTATTACTTTTTAACTAGTTTAAGCTATTATAATTTAAATAATATTAGTATTAAATTATATATAAATAATAAAACTAATTACTACTTTAGCTTAATTAAATATTTACTATTATATTTTTTATAACCAAATAAAAGCTTGCTAGATTTAAAAATACAGCTAGAAATTAAAATTATAATAATATTTAATTATTTTAAATATTATTATTATTATGCTATACTACATGTGAATTATACTGCATATCTAAATAATTAGATTTTAATGCTTAATTTTAAATTTTCATATTAGAAATCATGTTATTTTAAAAAATGCAATTTCTAAACAGAGTATTTCATCTTAGTTTTCTTTATAAAAGAAACATTTCTTTTATTTATTAGCTTTATTTTTTTCTAAAAACTATTATAATTAAACTGTAAATGAATCTGAATTAAACTTAAACTTAAATTTAATTTAATTTAATTAAGTTTAAATTAAGTTCTAGTATAAGAAATGCATTAAGTTTTTAAGTTAAATTAAATAAATTTATAATAAATTAAATTTTAAGTTAATTTAATTTATACTTTTCATGCATAATCTAATAAAAATAATAATAATAAGATAAATATTAATTATATGAAAATAAGAATAAAATTATTTAAAAAATCTTAAATTAAGTTTTAAAATATATTTATTCTTATATTTTTAATTATTTTTCTTAATTTTATATTATTTACTAAAAATATTATATTATTATTATTAAGAATAAAAATTTTAATTTAATAATAAATTTTTAAATACTTATATAAATTTAAGAAAAATAGCTAAAAATATAAAAATAAGCATGTTTTAAAGCTTAATTTAAGATTTTTTAAATAATTTTACTCTTATTTTTATATAATTAATATTTATATTACTGTTAATTTAGTAATTTAATATTTTAATAATAAATTTAAAACTTAACTTAATTTAATTTATTTAGATTAAGTTTTAAGCTAAGTTAAATTATTAATTAAATAATGTAAGATAAGCTTAAGTTAAATTTAGAAAAATTAAAATTTAATTTAATTTAAACTTATTTATAATATAATTATAATACTAGATTAGAAATATATAAATTATTCTTAATTATAAAATATAAATTAAAGAAAATAATTTAAACTTATTTTAAAAAATTAATATTATATATATTTTAATTTACTAATATATTATAATAATACTAATTATTAAATAAATAAAATTTTAATATTTAAATATTTTATTTAATAATTATGCATTTTTATAGCTAAAAACTATATTAATATAATAATTAAATATAAAGTAAGTTTTTCATTTAATATATTTATTTATTAACATATACTTAGCATTTCAGAATAGCTTATTACTAGTATACTAATAATTATAAAAATAACATTAATAAGAATTATGAGATAATATTAATAATAAATCTAATTTATTATATATAAGAATATTATATAAAAAAAAGCTAATAAAAAAATCTTTAGTTTTTTAGTTTAGTATAATATATCTAGCTATGTATTCATTACATTCTTCTAGTAAATATCTTATTTATTTTATACATGAAAAATTTTCTATTTTTAATTTATAAGATAAGAAATTTATAGTAACTTAGTAACAGTTTAATATGATAAAAACTAGTTATAATAATTTTTAGAAAACTTATTATTATTTTTTAATTATTTAAGATATTATTATACTAAAGCTTTAGATTTTAAATTAGCAGTAGAAAAGTAAATATAAGTCTGATTAAGAATTAGAATACTTAGCAGTTAATTAAAAATGATATTATATCAGAAAATAATATTTAAGTAAATATTATAATTAATAAGAATTAGTTTATCTAGTTAATAACAGCAGTATTATAGTAAGAAAAGCAGAAATTCTTTTCTAATTCAGAATTTTATAAAGAAAAGAATAAGAATAAATAATAAAAATAAACATGAGCAGTAAAAATATTTATTAATAAGAAGTTATTAGTTTATTTTACTAAATAAGATAAAGTTAAGTTTATAATTACTAGATTAAAAAATAATATTTAAATATCTTAAAATTTTAAAAAAAAGATTATTAATTTGTAAAATTATACATGAAGTTAGTTTAAAATATTTTTTTTAAATTTAATTAAAATGCTAGAAAATAAAAATTACTTAATCATATAAAAACTACTTGAGATAATCTAATATATAAGCTAATTAATAGCAGATTTTAAATATACTTTCTTACATGTCTTTATAAAATTAGATATTAAAAAAAATATAAAATATAAGAATAAACTGGTACTTATCTGATTTACTTAAAAACAGACATAAGAATATATAATAAGTAGCTTATTTTAAGCTTTAATATTTTTTATAAGCTTAATTTAATACTATAAAGCATTATACTAGCTTAAAATATATTATTTATCTTAATTAAACTGTGAATAAATCTGAATTAAGTTAAGTTTTAATTTTTAGAAACTTAACTTAAATTTAACTTGCATTTATATGATTTAAACTTGAATTAACTTAAAACTTATTCATTTTAAATTAAATTAAGTTAAGGAGCTCAGATTGAAAAATGTCCCAAAACCATTTTCAGAACAAGTTGTCACAAGTGTTTTCTCCAGGTAGTGGAGCCCCGGGGCTAGGCCCCGGAGCGAGATTTGACTCCCAGAGCAAGATTTTTTAGGAGCTACCTCAGGCATCTCATGCCCGGAGCAGAGTCCAGATTAAAAGATGTCTCAAAATCATTTTCAGGATAATTTGTCACAAGTGTTTTCTCCAGGTAGTGAAGCTCCGGGGCTAGGCCCCGGAGCAAGATTTGACCCCTGAAGCAAGATTTTTTAGAAGCTACCCCAGGCATCTCATGCCCGGAGCAGAGTCCAGATTAAAAGATGTCCCAAAATCATTTTCAGGACAATTTATCACAAGTGTTTTCTCCAGGTAGTGGAGCCCCGGGGCTAGGCCCCGGAGCGAGATTTGACCCCCAGAGCAAGATTTTTTAGGAGCTACTCCAGGCATCTGGTGCCCGGAGCAGAGTTCAGGTTGGAAAGTATCTCAAAATCATTTTCAAGATAAGTTATCTCGGGTGTTTTCTCCGGGTAGTGGAGCCCCAGAGCTAGGCCCCAGAGCGAGATTTTGACCCCCAGAGCAAGATTTTTTAGAGGTGGCTCCAGGCATGCATGCCTGGAGCAAAATTAAGGTTGGAAATTTTTCAAGATATGCTTGAAAAATGAATATTATCAGGCTGTTTTAGGCCTGTAAAATTCACTCTTGAATAATGATTCTTGTTTCTTTTAGATAAGAAATTAGAAATCTGAGTCCTAACTCAGTCTGGAAGAGTAGCTTTAATAAAAGTAGAGAGATATCCAGTTCTTTTTAGATCTTTCTTCTCTTTTTCTGATAAGTTAAGCACTTAATTAATAAATACTTAGAATTCTTCTTTATCTGATAAGTTAAGCAAGTATCAGTTAGATAATCAGATAATTTCTTTAAAATAAGATCTGAAATATTCATGCTCAAGCTTTAACTAAGTAATAGTAAATCAGATTCTTTTAGAAACTTTTAATCTGAAAATCTTTTATTTAATTCTTAAATTAAACTGAGCATAATTATTATTTTTATTTTCTTTATTAAAAATTTCTTCATGTCACTCAGTTAGAAATTGCTCATAAATTTTTCTCTTAATAAAAGAATGAGAAATATATTTCTCTGGAAAGATATCTTTTAATTAAGTAGTCTTTTTTACTGCTTTATCAGCTTTTTCATTTCCATGAATTCCCACATGAGCTGGCATCTAATATAAGTGAAATTTTATATTCTTTAGTCTCTTATCTCTTAATAGAATCTTCAGAAAATTAATATAATATAATTTAGATTTTAGATTATTTTTAGCAAGTTTTTGAATTCCAGCTTGATTATCAGAAAAAATTTAAACTTCCAGAATTAAATTTAATTCAGAGATTATTTCTAGAGTCTTTTAAAATACTTTTTTAATAGTAAATAATTCAGCATCAAAAACTTTCAGATATTTTCCCAGATTTCAGAAATATCTCATGTTTTTCTGAGAAATATAAATTTCTGCACCTGCATTTTCATTTTCAGATTTAGAATCATCTGAATAAATGACTAGATTATTTAATAGCAGATTTTCTATCAGTTTCAGATGTCTTTTCTTAGAATCCAGCTGCAATTTCTGATCAGATTCTGGAATACTTTTTATTTCAAAATTAATTAAATCAGATAAATTAAAATACCAGAATGCATTTCATTTGATTTTGATTTTTTCTGATTTTAGAAAAGACAGTTATTCTGAAATTAGAGAGCATAATCTGAAAACCTAAGATGGAAATTTCTTGATTTTCTTAAATTTTTTTTCTCTTTTTCTTGCTTAGTATTTACTTAACCTGCTAAATATTATATTCAGATTAATTCTAATTCAGAAATTTTCTTTAATCTAATTTAATGCTATTTGAATAAGATGGAAAGCTTGAAGAAACCTGCTTTCTAAT
This sequence comes from Nannizziopsis barbatae, assembly GCA_014964245.1. Lineage (NCBI taxonomy): Eukaryota > Fungi > Ascomycota > Eurotiomycetes > Onygenales > Nannizziopsiaceae > Nannizziopsis > Nannizziopsis barbatae. Next base: position 4,319,724 of record JACVYH010000003.1, read on the forward strand.
CACATCATTTTTTAAGATTTTTAGAAATCTGACAGCATAATTTCTGCAGATTCTATTAAATCTAATTCTTACTAATGAAATAAAAGCTTTAATTTGCATAGCATAAACTGAAGAAGTCTTAAAAGCTTCTAGAATTTTTCTAAGAGCTTTATTCTGCATTTTCTCATATTTATCTAGCAGATATTTTTGATTATTTCATTAAATTAAAACATCATAATCTGCAACTAAAATTATGCAAGCAATATAAAGCTATCTCATTGCCTAAAAATTCAAATCTTTTTCAGTATTTAAAAGTCTTAATAATTAATTTAAAACTCTCTCTGTGACTGTAATCTTAATTTTCACATGTCTTTTAAAAAAAAGCTTGAAATTCAGCTAAATTCCTAGTCATCTCACAAGATCTTTTAATTTAAATTGAAGATTTTAATCAGAAATTTGAACTTTATCATCTTCTAAATATTTAGAAAAATAAATAAGCTCTGTTTTTTCCATGTTAAACTTAATTATCTCAAACTCTTATCTTTCAAGCATGATTTTCAAAGCTTTATTTAGCAGCTAACAATTTTCCTTAATTGAAGAAGTAGTAGCTATTAAACCAGTATTATTAATATAACTTGAAATTCTTATTTTCTTCAGAATCTCATGATTTTTATTCTCAAATAAAAGAATAATATAGATTAAGTATAAAATTAGAGAAAGTGGAGAGCCTTGGGAAATTATAATATTAATAATATTAGAATCTTTTTGTCTTTCCTTATCAAAGATCAGGCTAATTTTTCTAGTTTGCATGAATCAGAAAATTTATTTAATTAATGATTCAGGCATTTTTAGATTTGCTAGAATTTTAAGTAATCTATTTACAGAAACATAATTAAAAGCTCTCTTAATATTAATAAATAAGACTAATATTTTCAGCTTATTTATTTTAGCTAATTAAATATCATGCATCAGGCTTAGTGCTGCATTCACTATGTTAAATTACTTTTTATCTTCTAACTGATTAAAATATAATAATTCAGTTATAGAAGCTCAGAATGAGAGCTTATTTATAATTATTCTCTTCATTACTTTATCTAGATAATTTAGTAATGAAATAATATGATAGAATTTTGAAATGAAAGAATTTCTATTTAGTTTTTTTAAAATCACTCTCATAGCTTTTCTTTAAATATATGAGTGATAATCTGTTTGAAATAAGATCTGATATAATTTAAAAAATCTATCTTTTAAAACTGAATAGATTTTTTGAAATATATAAAATGAAATGCCATCTGAGCCCGTGGCACTTGTTTTAAAATCAGAGAAAATAGCTTTTTCAATTTCTGTTTCAGTTAAATCAGGTCATTCCCATTCTGAATTCTAAGAAATTAATTATAATTCATTCCAGTTAAATTCAGAATAATTTAAAGATTTTCTAAAAAGAATCTTAATATAAGCATTGCATTTTTCCTTAAAGAAAATAGCAGGTTTTAGCTCATTATTCTCATTTAAATAATTAAGAATAGGAGTTTTTTCCATCTTGTTATTTTTAGTATACTTATATGCTTTAAAAATCTCTTTTTCTTCTGAATTTTCAAGAAAATCATTCTAATGACTAGCTTTAGCTTTTTTAATTAAGAAAAAATACTTATTTCTTTGCTCAGAAAATTCCTCATAAGCAAGATTATCAGCTTTATAATCTCTAAAAGCTTTGATCATTCTCTTTCTCTTTATTTTTAATTCTGAATTTCATCATGGTTTAGATCTTTCCATGATTTTCTTCTTAGAAATGCTTTCATTCATACAGATTTGAACTATTCAAAGATTCATCACCAAATTGAAATTTTCACTCTTGGCAACAACAACCCGACATCTTCGGCAAGCGATATAAAATCAAGGAAAATAGCTAAAAATATGAGGGTAGGCACGTTTTGAAGCTTAATTCGAGACCTTTCAAACGGTCTTACTCTCATTTCCATACAACCAATATTCACCTCACCGTCATTACTTTTATTAGGCCGTGGCCGCCGTGCATGAAAAGTGCAAGTTTTTTGAGTTGAAAACTCAACTCAGACCGAGTTGAGTCCAACTTGACTTGAAACTTGATGAGATCTTCATACTAGGGCTTGACTCAACTTAATTTGAGTTGAGTCAAGTTCAAGTTCGAGTTTAACTCAGACTTGTTTGCAATTTACTTCTGGATTTCTAGATTGTAAATAAGTCTGAATTAAACTTAAACTTGAACTTAACTTAACTTAATTAAGTTTAAATCAAGTCTTTATTTTAAATAATATGTAAATTTCTGATTAAGTTAATATCAGATTAATATAAGTTAAGTTTTTAATTTAATTAACTTAATTACATATGATATACAAGTAGATATAATTCATATAATATTTATAATTAATATAATAAAAATTTTAAAGCTATTAATTTATAATTATACATAAAGAATTTTTATTTTATATTAATTTGTATATTTTATAAATTAAATTTAATATTATATTTTTATTTTAATTTATTTATATTTTATTTACATTTATATATTATAAGTATCATATTACAAGTTTAATTTATTAAGCATTCTAATCTTATTTATTATATATGAACTAGTTTATATTTAAGAACTTATATAAAAAAAAGAATATATAATGAAATTTTATTTATATTTTTAAAATGTTAAAGATAATAAGATGAAATTATTACTTATTTTATTAAGTTAAAATTACTTTAATAATATGAGAAGATTAGATAAAGAAGATGAATTAGCTAATTAATTATGTTAATTTTATTAAACTTTAATTAGAATTTATTACTTAATTCTTTTCTTATCATATAAAAAAATAATTATTATTTTTATAAATAATATCTATAAGATTATATTTTATTAGATTATTAATATAAATTATTTATTTTATGTTTTTTAATTATAATATAATAATATAAATATACTATCATATTATTATTATTATACTAATTATTAAAATAATTATTAAAATAATAAGTAATTTGATAATAAGTAATAAAATAATAAGTAATAAAATAATAATTAATAAAATGATAAGTATTAAAATAATAAGTAATAAAATAATAATTAATAAAATAATAATTAATAAAATAATAAATATTAAGATGATAAGATTTTAGATGATAAATCTTAAAATAATAGTTATTAAGCTAATTATTATTAAGATAATATTAAAGTATATAATATATTATTTAGTAAAATAATTATATTTTTATCTGAATTACTTATAGTATCATTCTTCATGTTAATATTATTTTTTCATTTTCTTTATTTAATTTATCATTTATATCATTATTATTAAAATTTTATTTAGCAATAATAAAATTATTTTTAAATTCTAAATTATTACTAATATATTATAAGTAAATAATATTTTCTTTTTAATTATATTTAAAAATATTAATTATTTTATTTTTTTTTTCATAAATTTTTATTTTTTAACATGTGATAAATAAAATTAATATTATACTAATTAATAACTAGTTACATTATTTATATAATTATAATTTTTATCTTAATTTAATTATAATAATAATAATAAATATCATGTCATGATATTTTAAACTTGTTTAACTAATATTATTATTATAAAAATTCTGAGATAATCTTTTATTATATTATTTAAAATAAGAAACTATTTTATATTTTTTTACTAGTATTTTAAAATAAGCTTAAAGTTATTTTTAGTAATTATTAAGTAATAATATTAGTAATAATCATGTATTTTATAATAAGCTTGTATAAGAAAACATACTTTTATATAAATAAATATTTCTTTTATTATAATTATTTTATATTTAAGTATATGTTTATTATGAGATTGCTTAAGTAAAAAAAATAATTAATATTATTAAAATCTATTAACTATATAAAATGTTATTTATTTACTAATAAAATTTTTTATTTATATTAATTATAAATAAGATATGCATTAAATATAATATTTTTTTTAATTTTTCTTATCATTTTTTCATTTAAAATTATTAAATATTTTTATTATTATCTTAAGATTAAATAAAATTATAATTATTAATAACTTATTCATATTTTTATATATTATTAAATAATAAACTAATAATTTATTATAAATAGTAGTTAACACATCTGTAAGATGTTTCTTTTATTAAGCATTTTTTTTTAAGATAAATTATATAATTATTAATATAATTAAAAAAAAAATTATACATAAAAAAAACATGATATATTATTAAATAATTAGTAATAAAAAATACTATAATATATCTTATAAAAAACTTAATTAATGAAATGAAATATTATATTAGTAATTATTTTATTTTAATAATAATAAGATTTTTTTTAATAAGTTTATTATAAAGATATAAGTTAATAGTATCATAAAGTTAAATAACTTAAACAAGCATGTTAAATATTAAGTTTTAATATATTTTTACATCTAATTTTAATTAAAGAAATTTTTTTTTATTTTAATAATAATTAAACTTTACATGATACTGAGAATTATAATTAATATATTTAATAAAGTTATGAATTTAGCATGTTAAAAAAAACATGTTAATTATAAATAATAATAAACATATATGTAATAATAAATAAATAAGTTTAAATTTAATTCATAAATAAAAAATTAAAAAAAAATGAATTATATAAGCAGAATTACATATGAGAATTAAAATTCAGATATAAATTCTAAGTAATTAAAAAAGATAAGATAATATATTTTAAGAAAAATATATGAAATTTCAAATTTAAAATCATGCTTAAGCATGTTATTACTTTAGCATGTATTTTTTATCTTATTTTTTAAATTAATTTAAATCTTAGATAAAAGAGCATTTAGAATAAGCTGACTAACATATATGATGCATGATATTAAAATAATAAGATATTTAAATTAATCAGAAATAAGTGCTTAAATCTTGAGAAATTCTTTATGCATTTTTTTATTATTAAATGTATTATTTATTATAATTATAAAAATATAATCATGAAGTTTATATTTTATAAGAATTATAATTATTTAAATAATTAGTTTTTTATTTTTATAATGCTGTAACATGTAAGTAAATTTTAAAAATAATAAATAATAAACTTATTTTAAATTAATAAAATAAATTCTAATTATAAGAAAAGATTATCTGAAGAAACTTATTCAGTAATTAATTATTAATAATATTTATTTTTAATTAAATAAAAATTAAAGAATGCTCTGCTAATTTATTTTTATCATTTTATTTAATATAATCTGAATTATTTTATTACTTAATAATTGTATCTTAAATTTTAACATTTTTATTAAATATTATAAGTAAATATTATTAATAAAATAAAAGAAAACTTGCATGTTACATATGATTTTAATAAGTATATTATTAAATTTTTTAAAAATAAACTTTTTATTAAATATGTTATATTTATTAATGTAATTTCATAACTAATATAATATTAAAATGCATTAATTAATAAATAAATTTACTTAATTAAAAACATAAATTCACTGCAGGAAGACTTATTAAAATTTAATTTTTAATTATTTTTTAATTATTTTTTTTAATTAGTAATATATTATTTATACATGTGATTCTAATACATTTCTTTAAAATAAAATGTTTTATTATTATAATTATAAATTCTTGTTAAAATTTTAGATATTTTAGTATAGAATTACAACACATGCATATGATATTAGAAAGTTTATTAGAAATTATAACAATTATTTAATACTATCTTTAGAATAAAAATATCTGTTTATTTATATAATAATATGTTTCTAGATTATTTTTTTTATTATATTTTATTTTACTTTATTAAATAAAAAACTTCTCAGTTACTAAATTAAGCATTTTAATATTAACTTTAAAAATTATAATATGCTTTAAATGCTGTTTAATCTGATATAAAATAAATAATACTTTAGTCTTTTTATAAATAGTTAAATTTTTTTAAAAAATAAATTACTTATAAATAATTAAGTTTAAAATGAGTAATTTATTAGAACTTGATAAATTATCAGCATCTTCATCATTTTTATTTATTATATTATGAAATAAATCTTAATTATAATATTCTGAGCTAGAATTATAATTAGATTTAGAAATTATAATAATAAGAAAGAAAAAAATTAATAAATAGTAAAATATATAATTAATATTCTGATTAGAAGTTAAAAAAAATATATAAAATATTTCTAAATATAATAAAATTTATATAAAATACATACTTAATAAAAATAATATTAAATAATTTATTAAAATTAAAAACTTTTTAACTGATGAAAATTATAATTAGAAATTTTATTCATGAATAAAATTACATGAATTAAGTATTAAAATAATGAAATTTATAGTTAAAGATTTCATTCATAAGTAAAGTTAAACTTATATAAATTAAGTATTAAAATAATAAAAATTATAATGAGATTTCATTTATAAATAAGTAATCATGTGATTTTAGTAAAATCAAATAATTCTTATAACTTAGAAATAAGCTCTTATTATAAATGAACTTCTCTTACTTTACTTAAGTAAATTTTAAAATATACTCTTTTTTTCTTTTTTTTTCTTTTTTCTTTTTTCTTTTTATAATTCTTTTTTTTTAATAATTAAGTAAACTTAATTAACAGCTCTTACTTTATATTCTCTTTATTTTTTTATTTTTTCCAATTTTATACTTGAATTAAAAGTTCAGATATATTTAATTAATATTATATAATGATACTTTACTAAAAACTTTTACTGCATGAGAATTATCTTTAATCTTACTGCATGTGCTTAAATCTTATTTTAAAGAATTTCTGATATATAATTAAATTAAGATTGAACTTTTTTATTTTTTATTTATTTTTAATTCAAGAATTAAAAGTATTCTAATTAGAATTACTATTAATAATTAACTTAATTACTAATGCTAAGCCCTGACTGGAGTATTTTTAATTCTTAAATTAAAAATATTCTAGTTATTTTCTTAAAAATTTTATTATTAATACAAGTTAATTAATCAGATTATTATAATTTTTAAGAAAAAAAAGATATTTTTAAAAATTAAAATAAAAATATTATTAAAGTTTTTCAAGATTATTTTAAAACTTATATTAAAAGCAGATGTAAAGACAGTAAATAATAATAAGAAAATAATATTTCTTAAAATTTTTTAAAAATAATATTATGAGAAAAAAACTATTTTTTATAAAAATTAGCTAGCAGTTACTGATTATCTTTAAACATGTCTGAATATTTTTATTTTTTATAAATTTTAATAAAAATATTAATTTATCTTTAAAGCATATAAGCAAGCATGTAAAATTAACTAAAGTTAAGAAACTAAAAAATTAACTTTAATAACTTATTTATTAATTAAATATATACTTTCATTTAAAATTCAAGTTTATCAGATTTTTATAATTCTGAAATAGTTTTTTATAATGAATTTTAATTTTACTTCTTTTATTAATTTGCTATAAATATTTTTAATTTTCAAAATTTAAGAAATTTTTATAATAAGTAAATTATTAATTTTAAAATTAATTATTTAAATTCTTCATAAGCTTTTAGAGTAGTAAGTTAGTAATTTTATAAAAATACTAGTTATTTTACTAGATTATGAAAATTTTTATTAAGCATATGTATTTTTTTATATCTAATTAAAATAAATATCATAATAATAAGATAATTAATTAAAATATTTACAAACTAATTTCATGTAAAAATGTTTATATTATATTATTAATAATCTAAATAAGCTTTCTTTAATAATCACATTACTTGCTAAAGAAAATAATCTGCTAATCATATTTTTTAATTTAATTTCTAATTTTAAGAATACTATTAAGTTACATGTTTCAAAAGCTTTACTAAAATAAAATGAAAAAATACTACCTGATACTACATAAGAAATAGCAGATGAAAACTCAGTATTTATTCTAAATGCCTTTTTAAGCTAGAAAAATTATAAAAATACTATTCTTAATCTTAATAAATTACTAATTTAATTACTAATACTAATAATTATTAAAATGAAGTTTCTTATTCAGTATATAAAATAATACATTTATACTTATAATAAAATTTAAGATAATCTTATTTTAATTAATAAAATTTTACTAAATATTAAAGTAAATGAAAAAATTAACTGCATTATTTTTTTTATTAAAGAAAATATTTACATTACTAAAAAATATAATATTTTAAAGAAAGAATTATTATTAAAATAAAATATAAGCTTAATATAAAAAATAAAGCATAATCTTAATTATATGTTAAGAACTATTCTTAACTTCTTTTAATTACTTAATATTTTTAATATTGATTCTAATTATTTATTATTTTAGTAAAATAGCATGCTAGAATTTTTATCTTATCAGATAAATAATATTATCATGATACTTTGAATAAAAATTTAAATATTATAAAAAAAAACTGCTAAGAAGTCTGTGCTATAAATAAATATTTTTACTAATAATATAAATCTTGAAAAAATTATTAAGATAATAAATTTAATTTATATTATTATTACATATGAATTTAATAATATAATGATTTAAGATTTTATAATAATTTGCATTTTACTAGCAGTAATCTTATTATGATTTCTTAATTATATTAAATATTTTTAGAAAAAACTTTAATTTTTTATTATTAGTACTTTATTTCAGTTTATTAAAGATTTATTTTTCTAAACTACTATTATTATACTTATAATATTTAAAAAAATATTTTATAATTTTACTAAATTTTATAGCTATTTTAATATTAAGATAAATTTCAGATAAATAATTTTTATTATTTTATATTTTATTATTTATTAATATCTTCTTAACTTTATTATTAAAAAAAATATTAAATTAGATAATAAGTTTTCATTTCTGAATAAAAACTTAGCTTTTTTTTTCAAGATAATCTTATTCATGACTCACGATTTTTTTTTTATTATTTCTTCTAATTAGACTAGTAATAATAAAACTAGTTCTCTTAAATTAACTTTTTTAAAAGCTAAATTTTTCATTTCTTTAAAAAAGTCAGATGTGAATAAAAATCTGCTTTTTTAATTAATATTATTTAAATCTAATTTCTAATTTATAAAGATTTCTAAAAAAAAAACTTGCAAGAAAATAATTATTAAGAAATAAATAATTAAAAATAAAAAAAATTATAAAAAGTAAGTTATTTGCTTTTCTGTAAAAGAAAATTTCAACATTAGCTATTTAATTATAAATGAGAAACATGCTATTAGACATGTTACTAATAATTTAACTTACATTTGCAAATTTTTAAACATTAATTTATTTTAAATAATAACTATTATTTTATTCTTAAATTTAATCATAAATGTTTAGAATTATTATTATTTTATTTTTAATAATACATTAAAATTAAACTTATTTATAAAGTTTAAAATATTATTATTACTTAAGAAATATAAGAAAACTTTTATAAAAAAAAAGAAGTTTTTTTTCTTTAATCTAATTAATATATACATGCTGATAAGATAATCTCATCTCATTTTTAATAAAACTTTTATTATTATTTTTTAAATCTTGATATAATATATGATTTATCATATAATAAAATTCAAGATTAATAATAAAATAATTAATATTAACATTTCTAAATATTATATTAATGCTATCTTTTTATTACTAAACTTAAGAAAATAATTAAAATATTATTAGTATTATTAAAAACTAATAAATAAAAAGAAATAATCTATAATTATAAAATGATTAGATAAATTTAATACTATAATTTAAGATAGCAATCATGTAAAGTTACTTATTTATATTTTAATTTATTTTAAATTTTTAGTTTTTCATGTAAATATTAGTATATGAGCTATAACTATAAACAAAATACTAAAACTTCTAAGCTAGTTTTTTATTAATATTTAAATGTTTTTAAAATATATATATACTTTAGTTAATTATCATTATCATATATTTTCAACTAAACTTAAACATGTGCTAGAAATCTTATTAATGTTATTTATTTTTTAATATATTATAATATTTTTTTTTATTAAAGTTTTATTATAATCTGATTAATATATATGTTTACTCCTAATTAAAAACTATTAATTAAATAATTATAAGTAAATTTAATATAAAATAAGAAAAATCATATAATAATAAATTTTAATAACAAGTTTAATTTACTATGCATTATCATTTTCACATATTAAATAAGTAATTTTAAAATTAATTTTCATCTAAGTAAATGTTATTATATAATTATTATTAAGTTATTAAAAAACTTAAATATATTTTTTTAATCATAAGTAAGACTAGTATAAATTAGATAAAAATAAAATATTTATGTTTAATTACTTTATATAAGTTACATATATTAGTAAGCAGCTGCTGAAACTTTAATAAGAAAAATAATATTTAACTTAATTATTTAGATAAGTGTGTAATAATATCTATTTCTTAATATTAAGAATATTTTTGAATTTATAAAAAAAATTTTATGTACATTACATATATAATTAAAATAATATATTTATTAAAATATTATTAACTTAAATCTAGTAAATTTAAAATCATAAAAATCTTAACTAATATTCTTTATAATAATTACTGAAAAGTTATTAATACTTAATAAGAAATTTAATAAAAAAAATAAGAAAAAAACAAAGTAAATCTTACAAGCTAAAAATAAAAAAAAGAAAAAGATAAGAAAATAAGATGAGATAAATAATATCATTTATGAATTAAATCTTAATAAAGTAAATGAACTTATTTTCAGCTTTATTATTTATAAATTAAATTTTAATACAGTAAATAAATCTATTTCTAGTTTTTTTTCAGATTTTAATACAGTAATTAAACTTATTTCTAATACTGAATTTAATCTTGCTTATGAATATCTTGATTAAGTTAAGTATTTTAATAATTATTTTCTAATTATTATTTTTTTATTTAAGAACTTATTAATAAGTAGTAAGAAAATTCTGATTAATTAAAGCTTTAGCATGAATTTCTTTACAGTTTTCTTTTTTTTAAATAAGTTAATTATTATTTTTCTTTAAGTTTTTAATAATAATAATAATAATAAATTTTTATTTTAAACTTCTTTCTTAGACTAGTTTCATAAAAATAAAATTTCTTTATTTTTTTAGCTAACTTACTAGCTATTAGCTTGACTAATAAGCTTTATGCATTATTATAATTATATAATTAATTCTTACTTTTCTTTATAAAATTAATCTGCTCTTTCAGCATTTCTAATAAAAACTTACTAATATTAAAAATTTTTAAAAGTATAATTATTTCTTAAATATTAATTTTTCTTTACTTTAATATTATATGATACTAATTCTTAAGCAGTTTATTATAATATATATAAATAATAACTTATTTATTATATTTAATATAATTATTATAATTTTATTAATATAATTAATATTATTTTTCATATAAGTATTATTTCTTTACAATTTATTAATCTGATATAAATATGAAATAGTATGAGTAAAGTAAATTTTCTAGCTAAAATATGAAGAAAAAACTAATTTATAAATAAATAAATTATAATATGAACTGAAATAAAAAGTATAAGATACTAAATAATTAAAATTAAGTAAATATCTTAGCTTAAATATTCAGAAAAAATCAACTTATGAGTAAATAAATTGGAATGAGAATAATAATTACTATTTTTTTAATAATATTATTAATTATCTTAAATTTAAAATTATTTAAAATGAAAAGTACTAAATTCTAATAAATTTTAATAAATTTTATTAAGATTATAAGATATAATTAATTTTATGTAAAAAATAAATATGCAAATTATAAAAAAATTATTAACTAATATTTATTACTTAAATAATCTTATAAGTTTTTAATAATTTTCTTTTTAAAATTTAGAAAAAAATTATGACTTATTATAAAGAAATATTTAATTATAATAATAAATCTGAGAATTACTAAATAAGATAAAGATATTCTAATATTATAAAATATGAAAATTATAAATATGATAATAACTAAATTAGTTATATTTAACATATATAATTTTCATAAAAGAAATTTATATATTATTTTTATAAAAAAGATTAAATTACTATAATAAATCTGAAAATTAATAAATAAGAAAAAAATATTCTAATATTATAAAATACAAGAATTATAAGCATGATAATAATTAAATTAGTTATGTTTAATATATATAATTTAAATAAGAAAGAATTAAAATTAAATTCTTATTATATATCATTTTTGCTATTATTAGTAATTATCATTATCATGTTTCTTATAACAGAAATAATCATATTTATGAAATGCTTTTAATAATATCTAATAAAAAAGATAAATCTTATTATTCTTAATAATAATTTAATTCTGCATCTGATAAAGAAAATTAATTTTATTATTTTTCAATAATATTACTAATATTACTCATATGCTTAATTAATTATTATAATTATTAATAAATATTTAAGTTAAATATATTAATATAAGATTATTTATTCTAAAATTATTACTTATATTTTAAATTATTCTTATAAATTATAACTTGTTAATTTATTATTTTAAATAAGTAATAATTATTATATAAAATATAAAATATAAATTTATGTAATTATATACAGAGTAATTATCATAAAAATTTATAATATAATATTTAATGACTTAGTAATTTAGCTGTCTTATTCATTTCTTAGTATTTAAGTTTAAAACTTAACTTAACTTAACTTGAAATGAATAAATTTCAAGTTAATTTAAGCTTAAAATATAAGAAACTAAATTAAGTCTGAGTTAAGTTCAGATAAACTAATTACTGAAATAAAAATTCTCAAGATACAGCTGCTCATTCTCATCTTATTAAAATTAAAACTTATCTTATTTTCTTATTAAGTTATTAGTTTTCATTATCATTTCTAGTTCATTTACTACTTGCATGATCTCATTTCTAGTTTTAATATTTAATTTAATTCTTATTTTTATTTCTAAGACTGAATTATTATCTCATTCTCATTTTATTAAATTTTAATATTATTAAAAATATTAGAATCAGAATTCTCAGTTCTAATACTAAGTCTCATCATATCTTATTTAAATATCAGAATTTAGCTTTAAATATTATCTCTTGATATTATTTCTAATCTAATATTTTATCTTAATTTATTATTATTATCATGATTTCTAATTTATATAACATTTTTTTTATTTAATTTTTTTTCTCATGTAATAATTTAATTCTCTTATTATTATTTCTAAAGTATAATAATTTAATATACTAAATAATTAATCTAATAATCTGCATGTTTTTCTGATTAATTATTATTTAATTATAATAATTAATAATAATATTATTAAGTAGAAAAATATTAGCATGTTAACATTATGAAATTATAAAAAAAAGAAATACTTATTCTTAAAAAGAATATTTAATATGTTTTTAACTATTTATTAAAGAGCTTGTAAAATTATATGTTATTATTAAAAATCAGAAGAAATTTTTATAGTAATTTCTTAAATTAAATTAATGAAATTAGTTAATAAAATAATAAATTCATCATTATTTAAGTTTTAATATCATTTCATCTCTTATCAGAAATTTAATAATCTGTTAACTTGCAAGTCTATTGCTAATATTTATCATACTTATTATTCTTAAAATCATTTCTGAATATTTTTAAATACTTAAATTACTGAGTAAAATCATGATTAATCTTATTAAGATTTTTTTTTAATTATCTTATCTAATTATTATTATATTATTATAGAGTATTCACATGCTTCATATCATGCATTTTTTAATTATTAGAAAAAAATATAATTCTTAAAATTATTATCATATTTTTAAATAAACATGAGTAACAGTAATTAAGAATATTATCATTAATTATTACTTACTTATTATTAGATGATTTATTATTCTCTTTAAAGAATTTTTTAATATTACTAGATTTTACTTTTTTCTCTTTATCAGATGTAGAAATTATCTTATTTTTTTTAATTTCCTTATATGAAAAAAAATAGCATTTTAATACAAATTTTTTCTTGCTTAGAAGTTTTAAATTAATTTTTTAAACAGAAGTAAATATAAAAATAAATACAAATATAAATATAAATGCAGAAGCAGAATCAAGTATAAAAGGAGAAATAAGCATGAACTTAAATTTAGATTTAAATTCAGATAAAAATTTAAAATTAAACACAGAAATAAAAATAAGTATAAATTTAAAAACAGAAATAAATGCAAGTATAGTATAAACTGCAAGTATTAAGAATATTTTAGTAGATATAGAAAAAGAAAAGTCTGAAATATTCTCATTATTTAAAGATAATTTCATTACTAAATTAGCTAATTTTAATAATAACTTATTATTAGAACTTAATACTTCATCAGTACTGCTAGAAGTTTTACTACTTAAAGCTATAAACTTATTATTTTTACTGATAAATATTATAGCTTTAGTATTTAATTTCTTCTTCTTATTATTAGATTATTTATTATTAGAGACTTTAGCATTTCTAATACTTTTCTCTCATTCTTATAAAATAATTTTCTTGTTTCAGATATCTTTAATTAAATGATTTTCTTAAAATAATATAAAGTTATTATTTAAGCTTAATATTAGTATTTTTAATTCTCATGATTTAGTTATAAGATATTTATAAAGAAACATATTCTTATGATCAGATAAAGTTTCTTATAAACTTTTTTTTTATTTATAAGTGATTAAAGCTTAATTATTCACAGAATTAATTATTAAAATAAAGTATTTTTTTTTTATAAAAAAGTCAGAACATAGAGAAATGAATACATTTAATGAAATAACCAGTTCAGTAATCTCTAGTAACTTGTTATTATTAATAAATAATATGTTAAACATGATAATAATTTCTTGTAATAATTTTATAATAATATCAAGTTATTAATATTAATAAAAAAGCATTTTAATAAAGAAGAACTTATGAATAATAATAAAATAATAATTAACAGAAGAAGAAAATAAATAGAAAAATAAAGGAAAAAAATATTAAGAAAAACTTTATATGAATAATAACAGTAATTATTATGCATTTTATATAATTTTAACTACTAAAACTTATAATAAAGAAATCTGTGTAATAATAATAATAAACATATTAATATAAATATTCTTATAATTTATTATTAATATCTTCTTTTTTTTTATCTTTATAGCTTTGTTTTTCTTTTTTCTGCATTATCTTACTTCTTATTATACTTTATTTTCTTATAAATTCAGTCTAATATCTCAGCTTATTATAATTTAGAATAAAGATATCATATAAAAATAATAATAAGAATTTTAAAATATCAGATAATAAGATTTTCTCTATAAAAAAAAAGATTATTCTTATAAGAAACTATTATAATATTTTTAATATTGCTAAAAAATAAAAGATAAAAATAAATAGAATAAATTAAAAAATATGATATAACATAATGCATCAGCTTAAGAAAACTGATAAATAATAATAAAATTTAATAATAAGCTTGAAGTAATTAACTAATGTTTCTTATCAGAATTCATGTATTTATTATAATAATTTGAAAAAAATTTAAGAATAATATAATAAAAGATATAATATAAAAGTACTTTAATTTTAAAAAATCTTATAAATATCTACAGTAATAAGAGCAGCTTCTTCACATTAAGAAATAAGAAAAGAAGTAAAAATATTAAAATAAAAAATTAAAGAATGCTCTTCAGTCATATAAGAAAACATGTTATATAAGTAATATTTTTTAATAATAAATCTGATTAATACTAATAATAAGAAGTAAAAGCTTAAGTAAAATAATAATTTTAAAGCTAAACTTAAAAATCTTATTAAAATCTGTAAAATAAGAGTAATTTAGATGTTAAAGTAAAATATCATGTTGAATAAATATGAGCATTTATCAAGAGCTAATACTGCTAATATAAAGAATAAAATAAAGTAATTTTTTATATAAGCAGATTTTTAAGAATTTTATAATATTTCAGCATCTGAAAATATGTTAGAAAAGAACTTTAAGATTATAATTTTCTCTAATAAGAAGAAATATGAGAAGAAGAATGAAAATTAAATAAATAAGAATGATAAGTAGCTCAAAATGTCTAACAATAAACTAATAAAATAATTTTTTTTTTAAATTATTTACTTAATTTAAGAAATTTTAAAAAAATAATTACTTATTTTATAATTACATATTAAGATGAAATAAAATTAAAGATAATTATATATATATATATATTTCATGAATATAAATGTAAAAATAATAATATTAAGTAAATAATACAATGTTTTACATAGCTTTACATTATAAATTTTTAATAATTTACTAAAAAAACTTGAACATTTATAATATTTCAAGATAATTTCTTAAATTCTAGATATATTTTAATAAAAATTCATCTGAATATTTTACTAAATGAGAGCTTTTAAATGATATATATAAGATTATATAAATATTCTAATATTATAAAATATTTTTAAAAAGTTATTTAAATTACTTTTTTTATAGATTTAACAAGTTTATTTATATTTTTTCTATTTAATCATGAAATAAATAAATAAAATAATTTTTTTACTAAATTTAAAAGCAGTTTTTTTTAATAACATCTTCATATATAATAAGAAAAAAAGAGAAAATTTATTAAATATATTTATATTATAAGTTATATCAGATTCATCTTACTAAAACTTAATAATATCTTGATAAACTACCTGTTATCATATTCTGTTATTTTTCTATTTTAATTTTAAATAATTATTTAAATTATTAATCATGCTTTCTTTATTATAATTAAGCATGATGAGAACTTTCAAGTTTAATTTTAAATAGCCTGTTATACTGAGACATGTTAAAATTTAAATTTCAGTTTTTTTTTCTGATAATTCTGTAATTTCTGAATCTGAAAGTTCATAAATGAGCTAATTATTTCAGAATATTCTAACTGTTTCTTTCTCTTTTCAGAGCTAGGTTATTATCTTATTAATTATTATTTAAGATTAATAAATTATTTCTGATTCTTAGAATTCTGAAAAATTTATTAAATAATTAATTTATGAAAAATGATTTATTATTTTTAAGTAAATTAAATGTGATAAATTTTATAACTAATAAAGTAAAACTTCTGCTATTAAAGCATGTTAAAAATCTGATAAATTACATTTATTATAAGATAAGATGAAATAATAATTTATCTGAGAATTATATTTTTAAATAACTAAAAAATTAGATAAAAAATTAGTAATTATTTAAAAAAAATGTTTTAAAGTGTTAACATATCTAACTTATATTTATAATAATTTAAATAAAATGTGTTGGCATATAAAAAATAAGAAGTATTTTTATAAGTAAATATATAAATATGAATAGAATTTATTTATAAATAACATGATAATGAATTTTTACAGTATATTTTTTATTATTTTATATAATAATAAATTCTAATAATACTATTTATTTTTCTAGACTAATATTTCTGTAAAGTATTTAAAAATTAATACTTTTAATTTCAGGATATAAAAAATCTTCTTTTTAACTAAGAATTTATATGAACTAATCTTATGCATTATAATATTTCTTAATTTGTTTTTTTATATTATGAATAATACTTATTTTTAATAACTTATACAGTTTTTTTAATTAAATATATTATTAAATTTTTCATATTATATAAAGCTATACAGTTTTCTAAATAAAAAATATATAAAAATAATTTTAATCTTATTTAAAAATCTTAAATTAAGAATAAAAATTTTACTTACTTTAAATATCTAATTAAATTTCCATATGCTTGTGTTTATGAAAATAGCAGCATATTTTATTTCTGATAAATAAAAATATCAGAAAAAGCTAATAAAATTTAAGCTAATATCTGTTAAGTATTCTAATGAATGAATGATAAAATATATTTATCTAATCTTATATTAACATGATTTTTTAAATTAACTTCTTTATATAATTACTAATAATACTGAAAATAATAATATATTTTAAAAAGTAGTAATCACTAAGATTAAGAAACAGAATAATTATAACTAAAATAATTAATTAAGTAAAATATCATGTTTTACTCATGTTCTTCAGCTTATAATGCATGTTATTATTAATATTCTAATAATTAAAAATGAAAATAAGTTTACTGTATTAATATATGATAATAATCATATTTCAGAAAAATTTAATAATAAAATATTTAAAGTAATATTATAAAAAATAATATTTAAAAATAACAGATTATAACTAACTATTAATATCTGATGTTTCTAAATTTAATTTCTTACTAATATTATTTATATATTTTTATAATAATAAAAAGTATTTTAAAATTTTTAAATAAAAAATAAATTATTAAATATGAAAAATAATATGAAAATTAGATGAAATTTAACATATAATATGATAATAAGAGCTTTTTATCTCAGAAAGTATCTGAACTGATAAATTAATATTATTAATAAATTAAAAATTCAGAAATTTTAACTAATAACTCATGAATAAAAATAAATTAAATATGTTATATATCTTCTTCAGTTATTTATGATATTTATTAAAGTATGTTTTATTATATAAGAATTGATAATTTAGCATGTTTTTTTAGTTTATAATAAGATTTTTAATTATCTAAATGATTAGAAAAAAAAAATAAGTAAAAAATGAAAATAATCTTATTTATTAAAATAAGCATGTTAATAAAAAACTGTAAAACTTTCTGAGTATTAGTTAAAGATTACTAATAAATATAATGTTATTTACTTATTTATTACTATTCTTAATTTTTATAAATAAATAATAGTTTTTAATTTAAAATATTAACTAATAAGCAGAATAAATTTAAAAAATTAATTATAATTTTTTATAAAGAATATTATAAGTATCTTGAATTATTATTAATGCTAGTTATATAATAATTTTATAAAAAAATAATAATTTCTAATAATAAGATTTAATAAAATGCTAATTATTTTATATTTTTTAAAATTTTAAAGCAGTTCTTTCATTAACAAATGAAAATAATTCAGATTTTTTAAAGAATAAATTTAAGTAATATCTTATTAATTCTATAATTTCTTTTCTTATTAGCTATAATATTTTTCAGATATAATATATAATTAAATTATCATATCTGATTATAATTTAACTAGTAAGAGATATTTTAATTATATTAGCAGATAATATTAAAGTAAAATACAACTTTAATTTAAGTAAAAATATATATTTTTATTATTAAGAATATCTTGTAAAATTAATAATAAAAAAAATTATAATTTTCAAGCATAATAATAAAAAATTTCTTAATAATATTATACTATTATTAAGTAATAAGCTAGATTATAATTATTTAATAATAAATAAGAATCAGCTCATGCTAATAAAAAAAATTATAAATATAATAATAAATAAGAAATAAGCATTTATAAATAAATGTAAATTTAATAATAATAAGTGAATATTAGAAGATCTGATAATAATAAAGAAAATAAAAAAAGCTAAATAAAAAATAAATAAGAAGAGAAAAAAGAAAATTTATAATTAGCTTACTTAAATTATAAAGAAATGAGTTTATAAGTAACTGTATTATTAATTTCTGTTATCATTCATGTATTAGTAATCTTTAAAAAGCTTAGTAATTTACTTGATTTAAGACTGAGAATTTCTATCTTAAATAACATACTCTCATTTTCATCTTAAATTAATTAATCTAGATTTCTTTCTCATTTTAATAATTTTCTGAATATTCCAGTCTCATACTATAGAAATTTCATTAAGAAAATTATTAATCTTAAGTTCAAACTATAAGTTTCAAACTTAATTTTATCTTCATGGCATGATTTCATTCCTGTCTTATTCTTATCTTATTTGCAATGAGAATGAGAATAATATGAGAATTTTCTGGTCCCAGCAGTCAGTCTAAGTTTAGAAAAATTAAAATTTAACTTAACTTAAACTTATTCATAATCTATAAATTTCATTATATTAAAGAAATTTTCAAGCTTTATAAGCATAGAATTATTATTAGATATCAGTTATTTTTTATATATTTAAGTAACTTATTTTATAACTTGAAATCACTTCTAATTTGCTGTTTGCTTAATTAAATATTTACTAATACTAGAGTTTTCTTTTTTATATTTTATAATTTCTTTTATTATTTAGTAATTATTTTTTAATTACATGAAGTTATTTTAGAAGTTTCTTATTTAATATATTATATATAATATAATTTATTTTCTTCATGCATTATATATTTATATTTAATATTAGATTTTAAAATTAATACTCATGTTAACTGTTTTTTCTTTAGCTAAATTATTTATAATAAATATTCTAGTTTCTTATTTTATTCTATTTGTATTTATTATAATTTATTTTAATTAATTTTCTTATTTAAATGCTGTATATTTCTCTTTACATCTGATGCTTTTTTTATATTTTATTTTTTAGAATTTTTATAATTTTCTTAATTTTTTAGAACATTCTTATGCTATTATAAAAATTAATTCTGAAATTTCTATAAATAGCATGTTTATTATTACTACACAGAATTTTACATTAATTTAATTTAAAGATTTTTTTATTATTATAAATAAAATTAAATGCTTATATGATATTTTACTTTATTATTTAATTAAATTTAACTAGTTAGATACTCATCCTTATTCTTCTTAACTTTTTTTATTATTTATACTTTTTTTTTTTTTTTTTTTAATTCTGTTATTTTTATATTAAACTTCTTAATTTCCTTAAATAATTTTTAAAAATGAAATATTTTAACTTAATTCTTAGTTGTATTAATTCTGCATATTAAATTATGATATTATTACCATCATGTTCTAATCAGATGAAACTCATTTTAAAAAATTCTTATTATTTTTATATTATTCTAAATTATTTTCATTATTTTTAATTTTTTTACTGTTTAAGTTATTATCTGAATTTTCATTTTTAATTTTCTTAATTATTTTAGCAGTCTTAATGCTTTATGTAACTTTAGTAGTAATATTATCTTAATTTTTCTCAGAAACATTTTTTTTTATTTTCTTATTCTTATTAAATACATTATTAATATTAATAAAATTATCTAAATCATTTCTAAAATAATATTTCTTAAGTTTATTACTTATAATCATTCTCATAATTTATATATTATTTAATTTTTTAATCTGATAATAAGCATATTACTCATTAACATTTATTATTTTATATAATTTTAATTAATAAAATTAAAATTTTTAAATTCTTAATATATTCTTATTATTTTTCATGTAATGTAATAAAATAAGATCTTTAATACTTAAGAATTCATTATGTATGTTATAATTATTATTAAATTATTTCTTATTTTTTTTTCTAATTTATTTCATATAATTGATAGCTTCTTGTACATTTTAATTACATCTTTTAATTTAACATGCTTGTATAATAATAAGATCTTGTGTTAAGTAAATCTTATTTTAAAATAATATTTTTTAAATTTTAACTTTATATTTCATTAGCAGAACTGCATTTTAACTTATTAGAATTTAATAAAATAATATATTTATTAATTATCTTATAATAATATGATTAGCTATTAATATTATAAGTAAATATGTAATTTAATTTTTTCTGAAATTATTAATTATTTTTAAAAGCATATTTTTAATTAGATAATAATCTTATTTAATTATATTATTTATATAAGAATTATAGAATAAAATTTAAATGTATTTAATCTTATATTATTATAATAATTTTTTAATAATATTTTTATTTTCTAAGTTATTATTATTAATAATAATTTTAAGCATTTTCTATTACATAATTATATTTTAATAAATAAACTAAATAATCCTCATAATAATAATATTTAATAAAGATTATACTTTAACTTATTTAAATAAATTATTTTAAATAATAATAATATATTTTTTTTTATTATTCTTAAACATGTATATAATATTAATATTAATTTTTTTTTAAATTATTAAAACTTATATTAGATAAAATATTTCTTCTTATTACTTTAAATTTCTTATTCAATATGTGTGATAAATTTAAATATATTTCTTAATATTTTTATATATTTGATACTAATAATAATAATTTATTAGTAAAATATATGTATTTTTTTAATTCTTGTAATTAAATTTATTATGCAGCACTTTAATTACTAAATATTATTATTTTTTATAGACTGATTATCAGAATCAGAAAATTCTCATATCATTCTCATTCTCATTGCAAATAGAATAGAAATGGGACAGGAATGAGATCATGCTATAAATATAAAACTAAATTTAGAACTTGTAGTTTAAGATGAAAATTAATAATTTTTTTAATAAAATTTCTATAATATAAGACTGGAATATTATCATGCCAGCTAGTCTAGTTCTCATTTAGCTTAGTCTTGTAATCTCTTTTACTATATAAGAATTCATAAAATTTCATTCTTATCTGCTTTTCAGTAATAAGCTCTGATTATAATCTATATATATATTCACTATGCACTTTCTTCTAGTATTTCTTATTATTAGCTGCTAGTTCCGCTTTTATTATATGTCTTTAGTTCTGATTTCTGATCTGATTCTCATAAATATTTAGAAAGTTATTAAGATGAGAAAAAAATCTAGATTAATTAGTTTAAGATAGAAATGAAAGTATGTTATTTGAAACAGGAATTTCCAGTTCTAAATCAAGTAAATTACTAAGCTCTCTAATAATTACTAATACATGAGTGATAATAGCAATTAGTAATATAATTATTTATAAACTCACCTCTTTACAGCCTGAGCAAGCTAATCATAAGTTTTTCTTTTTCTCTTCTTATTTATTCTTTATTTAGCTTTCTTTATTTTTTTTATCATTATCAGATTTTCTGATATTTACTTATTATTATTAAATTTATATTTATCTGTAAGTGCTTACTTCTTATTTATTATTATATTTATAATTTTCTCTGCTAGCATGAGCTGATTCTTATTTATTATTAAATAATTATAATTTAATTTATTACTTAATAATGATATAATATTATCAAGAAATCTCCTATCATCATGCTTAAAAATTATAATTTTCTTTATTATTAATTTTATAAGATGTTCTTAATAATAAGAGCACATATTTTTATTTAAATTAAATTTATATTTTACTTTAATACTATCTGCTAATATAATTAAAATATCTCTTGCTAGTCAAGCTATAATTAAATATAATAATTTAATTATATACTATATCTAAAGAATATTACAGCTAATAAGAAAAGAAATTATAAAATTAGTAAGATATTACTTGAATTTATTCTTTAAAGAATCTGAATTATTTTCATTTATTAATAAAAGAACTGCTTTAAAATTCTGAAAAATGTAAAATAATTAGTATTTTACTAAATCTTATTATCAGAAATTATAATCTTTTTATGAAATTATTATATAACTAGCATTAATAATGACTTAAGATATTTATAAAGCTTTTTATAAAAAATTATAATTAATTTCTTAAATTTATTCTATTTATTAGTTTTTTAATATTTTAAATTAAAAATTATTATTTATTTATAAAAGTTAAGAGTAGTAATAAGTAAGTAAATAACATTATATTTATTAATACTCTTCAAGTAATATTCAGAAAGTTTTACAGTTTTCTATTAACATGCTTGCTTTAATAAATGAGATTATTTTCATTCTTTACTTACTTTCTTTTTCTAATTATTCAGATAATTAAAAATTTTATTATAAATTAAAAAAACATACTAAATTATTAATTCTTATATAACAGAAAGTGCTTTAGTAAATATCATAAATAATTAAAAAAAACATATAATATATTTAATTTATTTTTACTTGTAAATTATCAGTTAAAGTTTCTGAATTTTTAATTTATTAATAATGTTAATTTATTAATTCAGATATTTTCTGAGATAAAGAATTCTTATTATCATATTATATATTAAGTTTTATCTGATTTTCACATTATTTTTCATGTTTAATAATTTGTTTTTTATTTAAAGATTTTGAAATATTTCTTATTATTACAGAAATACATGAATAATATTAGTAAAAAGTTAAATCTAGAAATATCAGATATCAGCAGTCAGTTATAATCTGTTATTTTTAAATATTATCTTTTATAATATTACTTTAAACATTTCATTGTTAAATTTCTTTAGAATATGATTATTATTATATATTAATATAATAAATTTATTTTTATTCTTAATTACTAAAGCATTAATAATAACATGCATTATAAGCTGAAGAATATGAGTAAGGCATGATATTTTATTTAATTAATTATTCTAGTTATAATTATTCTATTTCTTAATCTTAGTAGTTAATATTTTTTAAAATGTATTATTATTTTCTGCATTATCAGTAATCATATAAAAAAGCTAATTTAAAAAATTATATTAACATAAAACTGAATAAATACATTTTATTATTTATTTATTAGAATGCTTATTAAATATTAGCTTAAATTCTATCAGCTTTTTCTGATATTCTTATTTATTAAAAATTAAATATACTACTATTCTTATAAATACAAGTATATAAAAACTTAATCAGATATTTAAAGTAAGTAAAATCTTTATTTTTAATTTAAGTTTTTTAAATAAAATTAAAATTATTTTTATATATTTCTTATTCAGAAAATTATGTAACTTTATATAATGTAAAAAATTTAATAATATATTTAATTAAAGAAATTATATAAGTTATTAAAAATAAGTATTATTTATAATATAAAAATATAAATTAAGAAATATTATAATATATAAGATTAGTTTATATAAAACTTTAATTAAAAAGAAAATTTCCTATATCTTAGAATTAGAAATATTAATCTTTAAATGCTTTACAGAAATATTAATCTAGAAGAATAAATAATATTATTGAAATTTATTATTACATGAGATACTAAAAAACATATTATAAAGATTTATTATTATATTACTTATAAATAAATTTTATTCATATTTATATATTTACTTATGAAAATATTTCTTATTTTCTGCATGCTAATATATTTCATTTAAATTATTATAAGTATAAATTAGATATGTTAATATTTTAAGATATTTCTTGTAGATAATTACTAATTTTTCATCTAGCTTCTTAGATGTTTAAAAATATAATTTCTGAATAAATTATTATTTTTTCTCATTTTATAATAAATATAATTTATCAGATTCTTAACATGCTTTAACAGCAGAAATTTTATTTCATTAGTTATAAAATTTATCATATTTAATTTACTTAAAAATAATAAATTACTTTTCATGAATTAATTATTTAGTTAATTTCTCAGAATTCTGAGAATCAGAAATAATTTATTAATCTTAAATAATAATTAATAAGATGATAAGCTGATTTTAAGAAGAGGAAGAAATAATTAGAATATTCTAAAATAATTAGCTTATTTATGAACTTTTAGATTTAGAGACTGCAGAATTATTAGAAGAAAAAACTGAAATTTAAATTTTAATATATTTTAATATGATAAATTATTTAAAACTAAACTTAGAAATCTTAATTATGCTTAATCATAATAAAGAAAGTATAATTAATAATCTAAATAATTATTTAAAATTAAAATAAAAAAGTAATAAAATATGATAATAGATAGTTTATTAAGATGCTAATAAGTTTTAGTAAGATGAATCTGATATAACTTATAATATAAATATATTTAATAAATTTTCTCTTTCTTTCTTATCATGTATAAAAATGTTATTAGAGAAAACTACTTCCAAATTTAGTAAAAAAATTATTTTATTTATTTATTTCATGATTAAATAAGAAAAATATAAATAAACTTATTAGATTTATAGAAAAAGTAATTTAAATAATTTTTTAAAAATATTTTATAATATTAGAATATTTATATAAGCTTATATATATTATTAAAAGCTCTCATTCAGCAAAATATTTACATGAATTTTTATTAAAATATATCTAGAATTAAAGAAATTATCTTAAAATATCATAAATGTTCAAGTTTTTTTATCAAATCATTAAAAATTTATAATGTAAAATTATATGAAACATTATATTATTTATTTAATATTATTATTTTTACATTCATATTCATGAAATATATATATATAATTATCTAATTTTATTTCATCTTAATATGTAATTATAAAATAAGTAATTATTTTTTTAAAATTTCTTAAATTAAGTAAATAATTTGAAAAAAAAATTATTTTATTAATTTACTATTAGATATTTTAAGCTACTCATCATTCTTATTAATCTAATTTTTATTTTTCTTCTTATATTTTTTCTTATTAGAGAAAATCATAATTTTAAAGTTTTTTTCTAATATATTTTCAGATGCTAAGATATCATGAAATTTTAAAAAATCTGCTTGTATAAAAAATTACTTCATTTTATTCTTTATATTAATAGCATTAGCTCTTGATAAATGCTCATATTCATTTAACATAATATCTTATTCTAATATCTAAACTATTCTTATTTTATAAGCTTTAATAAGATTTTCAAGTTTAATTTTAAGATTATTATTCTGCTTGAGCTTCTGCTTTTTATTATTAGTATTAATTAGACTCATTATTAAAAAGTATTACTTATATGATGTGTTTTTTTATATGACTAAAAAGCATTTTCTAGTTTCCTATTCTAATATTTCTGCTTCTTTTCTTATTTCTTAACATAAAGAAATCACTTTTATTACTCTAGATATTTATAAGACTTCTTAAAATTAAAGTATTTTTATATTATATTTTTTATCATATTATTTTTAAGCTTCTTTCAGATTATTATAATAAGTGCATGAATTTTAATAAGAAATATTAGCTAATTATTTTAAGCTTGTTATTAAATTTTATTATTATTTATCAGTTTTCTTAAGCTAGCATATTACATCATATCATGTTTTTTAATTTATTTTATTTATTTTTATCTTTTGCTTTTTAATATTATTAAGAGTATTATAATAATTTCTTATAAGAATAATGTTTTTTCTTACAGAAAGAATCTTATTATCTGATATTTTAAAATTCTTATTATTATTTCTATGTAATATTTTCATTCTGAATTATAATAAGTTAAGATATTAGACTGAATTTGTAGAAGAATGAAGTATAATGAGAAATAAGATAATATAAAAAAAAGAGAAATAAAACTATGAAGATAAAAAAAAGATGATGTTAATACTAAATTATGAAAATATTTATATTAGCATGTTTATTATTATTATTACATAGATTTCTTTATTATAAATTTTAACAGTTAAAATTATATAAGATACATAGCAATTACTGTTATTATTCATGCAGAATTTTTCTTAATATTTTTCTTTTCTATTTTTTTATTTATTTTCTTTTTTTATTAATTATTATCTTACTGTTATTTATGAGTTCCTTTTTATTAAAATGCTTTTTTATTAATATTAATAACTTAATATTATTATAAAATCATTACAAGATTTATCATGTCTAATATATTATTTATTAATAATAACAAGTTACTGAAAATTACTAAGCTAGTTATTTTATTAAATATATTTATTTTTTTATATTATAGCTTTTTTACAGAAAGAAAATACTTTATTCTAATAATTAATTTTATGAATAATTAAGTTTTAATTACTTATAAATAAAAGAAAAATTTACAGAAAAGTTTATCTAATAATAAGAATATATTTTTTTATAAATATCTTGCAGCTGAATTATGAGAGCTGAGAATGCTAATATTAAACTTAGATAATAACTTTATATCATCTTAAGAAAATTATTCAGTTAAAAATATCTGAAATAAGAGAATTATTTCATGAAAATAAGAAAAAAGTATTAAAAATACTGAAATTTCTAGTAATAAATAGCCTGATAATGAGAAGAAGAAATTAAATATTAAAGCTGTAGTATTTATTAGTAAAGATAATGAATTTATAATTTTAAGTAACAAGACTTCTAGTAATAATAATAAAATATCAGATTCTGATAATAAGTTATTATTAAAATTAGCTAATTCAGCAGTAGAATTATCTTTAAGTAATGAGAATATTTCAGATTTATTCTCTTCTATACTTACTGAGATATTTCTAATGCCTGCAGTTTATACTACATCTGTATCTATTTCTATTTTCAAGTTCATGCTTATTTTTATTTTTATATCTGATTCTGAATCTGCATCTGAATCTGAGTTTAAATTTAAGTTCATGCTTATTTTTATTTTTATATTTAATCTTGTTTCTGCATCTGCATTTATATCTGTATCTGTTTTTATATTTATTTTTGCTTGAAAAATTAATCTGAAATTTCTAAATAAGAAAAAATCTATACTAAAATACTGTTTTTCTCTATATAAAAGAATTAAAAAAAAAATAAAATAACTTCTGCATCTGATAAAGAAAAGAAAGCAGACAACAGAATTCCCAAACCATGGCCAATTTTTGTCCAAACTGAACAAAAAGATATCCATTTGAAAGCTCCCCTTTTTCTTATCAAACTGTGAAATTTTCAATGAAATTTAATTAAAACTGATTAGAATATCACAAGAAATAAGATGTCACGGGCCTTTAACTGAAAATACCACATTTAGCATGAAATCTTCACAATTACAAGAAGTATAAACTCCAAATTTTCAGAAATTTCTTCTTTAATTATATTTAAATCTTTTTCTAATTTTTATTCTTTCATGAATACTGCTCATTGAGCTGTAATAAAAAATGTAATTGTGAAAAGCTCTTACAAAAATTTAAGATATGAGCTTAGCAAGGCTAACTAAGCCTTAAATAACAATATTCAAGTTTCTGAGGTTAACTTAAGCTTATTTAAAGCTTATTTCAAACTTTATATTTATCATATCACATTAAATTCATAAAGAATAAACTATACTCTACTACCTGCAATCTCACCTCCTTATTAATAAGCAAGCTATCAAATTATCAAATATATCATATTATTTGAAGAACTGAGATAAATAATCAGTAAATCTCAGATTTCAAATATTTTAAGAACTTAAAGAATACAGTCTGCTTTTAATCCTGCCATCTGCTACTTTCACCTTCCTTTTCTTAACATCTTAATTAATTCTTAATTAAATTAAATAAAAATTATATTAAAATACTCATAATAATATAAACATTCATTTATAATTCATGAAATTTACATATCTTAAAAACTTACAGAGATATTAACTGATTTTTAACTTTTTTCTTTGATAAATCTGAACAGCTTAATATCTAGTAGCTTAGCTGTGTTATCAAGATTCCTGCAGTTATCAGATAGTAATAGTTAAGACTGTCTCATTATAAGTATTATTACATACTATTTTTCAGTATAATTATTACTAAAGAATAAGATTCTTTACTACATGTCATAGCAGTATTTCCAGCTTTTCTATAGTTAGAATTTCAAATTTATTTATTTTTTGAATATCTAGATTTGATAAAGAACTGTAGACTTAGATTAAACTAAAGCTGAGTTGCTTTTCTTTAAGAATACTTGTTCTCTAAAAGAATTGCAAAATTTTCTTATTTTACTTAAAAATAAGAGAGAGTCTTTTTTCTTGTTTTTAACTCCTCAGATAAAACAGGAAAATCTTGCACATGTACTTATTTTTTAGTAGATTTAATTCTAGTTCATTCAGGAATTTCATCTGCTTGAAATTAGAGAGGTTTTTGCTACTTTTCACATAAAGAAGTAAGCTAATTCAGGTAATTCTCTTCAAAAATCACTATTAAGTCTGCTTTTCTAAAGCTTTCTTAATCTAACTTTTCTTTTCTTTCTTATTTGCATTTCTGAGATAATCAAGTAAATGCCTGAATTTATTCAGATGAGAATAAAATTTCAGTTTATTTTCAGTAGGTAGTTCTAAACAAAAATTCATATTAGTTTTCTATTTTCTTCTTAAAAAAATAGGATTAGTTTTTTAAAATTTCTATTAGTAAAGGTAAAAATTTCACTTTCTAAGCAGTTATAACTGAGTCTTTTTCATCTAAAGCTATTCCTGCTGAAATGAATTCTTCTGAGCTTAAATAAGCTCTAAAAATACTTGGAAATGCTTGTTAAATTGAAAATCATTCTCTTATTTAAAAAAAATTAAATTCTTGTATTCTCAGTCTTAACAAGATTTTATTCTTTAAAAAAGAAAAGAATTTAACTTGTTTTAAAATTGGAAATGAGGAATCTGCCTTAAAAAAAATGAAAAAGCAAATTCAGGATTTGGAAAAATCAAAAAATCAAAAAAATCAAAAAAATCAAGAAAATCCCATGGAAAACCTGCAAAAAAATACTCAAAAAAATTCAAAAAATTCCAAAAACACTTAAAAAACCTGGGCAAATATTACTGCCAAATCAAATTCAAATCCAGCTGTTAAAACTCCCATTCCTTAATTAAAAAGTCATTTAGAAAAAAGACTACTTTTTTCAACTACAGCTGAAATAGCTGAGAAAATTCATTCTTAAGTTTTTTAAATTTGTAACAAGTTGAATGATACTTTCATTTAGAAGAAATTAACTATTAAGCTAGTTATTTCTTTAATTTCCAAATCTTTCAGAGATTTTTCTCTAATTTTTGCCATAACACCTGATTTCACAGCTGATTTTCTAAAAGAATATCAGATAATTTAATAAAAAGCTTTAAAGAAATTCACTTAAATCTTATTAAAAAAAACAGCTGTTCATAATGATCAGAAATGGGAAGATTTTATAGTTCATGACATTTTCACTGAAATTTTTAATGAGAAAAATGAACTAGAGCTTCTCAAATCTGAAGCTGAAATATTTAATAATATTTCTCTAAAAAAACAATTAATTTAACTCTTATCTAAAGAAAATAGAGCAGAAAAATCTCATGCTTCTGCTTTATTTTTTATAGAATTAATTAAACAAGCTAAAAAATTAAAATTCATCTTAATTACTGAAATTTCTCTAAGAATTTCTGAATTTAATTCAGCAAAAAACAGGTTCAAATTCATGACTCAGTATCATAATTGTCAACTTTATGATCATATCTCATGAAATTATAAAAGAAATACAAAGTATAACATTTACACAGAAAATCATTTAACTTCTGAGCATAAGTGTATAATTTATAAGATTTAAGACAAGTTATACTTTCATTCTCAGAAGAAGTGTGCAAATTATGATGAAAATCATGAGACTGTGAGCACTAATTGTATCTT
Organism: Nannizziopsis barbatae; assembly: GCA_014964245.1. NCBI lineage: Eukaryota > Fungi > Ascomycota > Eurotiomycetes > Onygenales > Nannizziopsiaceae > Nannizziopsis > Nannizziopsis barbatae. The sequence continues at coordinate 4,350,807 of JACVYH010000003.1, forward strand.
TTATAAGCTAAAATCTACTATGCAGAAATCTAGTCAGAAAGCTGGAGAAAAATCAAATTAAAATCAAAATCAAAAATAAAAGAAAAAACAAAATGATATTTCTCCAGCTGAGGAATTAAATCAAAATTAAAGCTAAACTCAGCTTCAAAATGAGCTGATTTCTATTCATTCAGAAGAGGAAAACTGGACTTCAGTTAAATCTGCTAAATTTAAAATGATTTTAAGATTCAAATCTAAACAGAATCTTAAAAGAACTAGAGATTCTGACTCTGAAATCAGAAGAAGAAAGAAGAACTCAAACTAATGAAAAAAGAATTGAAATTTAAATTCCCTCAACTCCTTCTCCATGGTAGAAAAACAACTAAGTAATTCTTTAAAAATCACATTTCTTCAAAATAATGTGAATAGAAATCAAATGATAATGCACACCTGTTTAGATATTGAAAATGAGAATAAAATTAATTTTATTCTATTTCAAGAACCCTGGATTAGCTCAGATAATGTAGTGGAAAGATGTGTTTACTATTATCAGAGCACTAATAGAATGATCTAGGCACTGATCAAATGTTTCACATGCAGTAATTGCAGGCAATGACATGCAAGACAAGATTAGGAGATGTTAGAAAGAAATGATATTCTAAGAAGAAAGGATTCACATTGTTTAAATGCATTAAGAAGTATATAGAAGCTAGTAATTGGCCTGAGTACACATGTTCAACAATCATTCTACACACAGCTCATTAATTAAGTTGTTCTAGAGATAAGTCTCATTATTAGAGACTAGTCATGATTGTTAATTAATCATTATTATTATTATTATTCTTGATATCTCTGGTGTATAGAGATTAGACACTCATTATTATTATTTTCTTGTTATTCTTTGAATTATCAATCTATTCTATTATTTTATTTTATCACTTCATGCATGTTTTAGCATTATACATAGTTTCTAAATTAGTATAATTATATAAATCATTCTTCTTTATCTTTTTCTTCTGATTTGCATATCTCTATACTATCTGTCATTATTTAATACTGTTAATCTAGCATTATTTAACTGTTATCACATACTTCTATTCTGTTTCACGCACATTGATTGTGCATTGTATATTTTGCATTTATTAACTGCATATCTTAAGCTTTGTAATTATCAGTAAACATACTTTTTATTTTGTTATTATCTATTTCAGCTAGATATTTCACTTTTCTCATTTCATCTTGGTAATCTTAACAGGATGAAAGCATTTGATTAAAGAAATAAAGAGGTATTCATGCATTTATCAAGACATTAAGTCTTGTTAACTGAAAACAGAAAGCTAAGACAAAAACTAAATTGAATTATTGAAAAAACTATTAAAGTTAGAAACTGTTAAGAATGAGAGATTTAATCAGACTTTCTAATCAGTAAAAAGAGAAGTTTATCTCACTTAATAAAGACACTCATCATTGCAAGAGTGAATCACACTGCTATTATAAAGAAAAATATTTTAGAATTATAATGCTACTTCACATAGAAAGAATAATAATATTAGTATTATTCTTAATTAAATAAGAAAGATTAAAATTATTATTATTATGATTATATAATTAATTAGTACAATTAAATCAACTGCATAGTTAATTCATTTCTAGTGTTATGAAATGAACCTGTTAAAATATTAAAAAGAATTTCATGTTTCACTCTCATTAATAAAAATTATTGATATTTATTTTGTTATCCAGAATGTTAAGCCTTTCTCCAGATCATGATATTGTCAAAGAAATCAATGTGAGTAAGAATCTGAGCTCTATGACTACTGCATTCTTGAAACTGGAACTGTTAATTAAAACTCTAATAACTGAAAGCACTGCATTCTTACTAACTATGAATCTGATAATCACTTCATATCTTAAGAATCTTCTGTATTCTGGACAGGTTGGAGCATCAGCATTTGATAATAATAATATCACTCATTTTTTTTATATGTATGAGCAGATGTGTGAAAATCATGAAATGATTTTGAATAATTATTATATGATAGCATGTGTTATAAACTACTGCTAGTTAAATGATGAAGTGTGAATTTAAAGTCTTTCTGAAGCATAAAATGAAGACTGATCAGAAATGAAGAAGAAATTAAAAAAAGAATTCTTCTATCAGAATACTGAGCAGCTTATTTATAATTATGAGTATCTTAAGATTCTCATCAAGAAATTCTGAAAATATAATGTGAAAGAAGTTAAATTATACATCTGCTAGTACATTCCTGTGTTTAAAAAGATATATGAGAAAGATGAAATTAATAAATTTATATGTTGCTGAATATTTATTTAAGACTTATCTGAGAAACTTGCAGATAAGATATATTAAGAAAAGTATTTTAATTAGAATAATTCTTAAAATCTGAAATGAAACATGCTTAAGAACATGATTAAAAATCTTATTAATAAGAAAGAGAAAAGCATTTGCATACATGCATAAGATTCTGATAATGAAAAATTTAAAATTCTTTTTTGAAATTATGAAAAGATCATGAATTCTTGCACAGCTATAGCTGCAGCTGAAATGATTAATGATGTTACTATTAGAGAATCTCTTAAAAGTCTCTGAAAAGAGATGAAGAAAATAAATGTGAAAACTAAGAAGAAAACAGTTTAATTTTCTTAGAATTCTGTTACTTTTACATGTAATTACTCTTCTTTTCTGCATGCTGATTGAATTTTAAGTAAGATGAATAATAGAATAAAAGATTAAATAAAAAGTCTTACTTAAATCATGAAAGCTCTTACTTTATTCTTACAAGTACTTGTTACTAGAACTGATTTTTATATTATGATAACTCAAGTATTAGCTCTAGCTAAGCTTGCATCTGTGTCTGCTTTTGCTGCTGTTTTACTAATACTCATATATGATTAAGTAATGATTAGAAACTATGAAAATTAAGATTAATACATGTCTTGTGATTTTAATGATGCATGTTTTTATTATAATGAAAACAGCTATAATAGAGCAAACTGTCTAATATATTAAAATAACATTTTGCAGAAGAGATATTATTTTAATACTAAGATTTAAAAATTCTAAATGAGCATGTTAGAAGAAGATGATCTGATTTTATAATTTATTCAAGATAAATCATAATGCTATGCTGTTTAAAAATACTAGATTAATTAATTTCTTACTGCTAACAGAGAAGATCATGTCTTAATGCTAGAACAAGTTATCTGATTTCAGAATATAAAAATCATGCAAGATTACTAAGCATGTGTGCAGTTAATCAGAATTGAAGTAAATATAATGAAAAGTAATAGTTTTAAAGAGTCTGATAACAGTAATGATGAGTATGAAACACACATGAGAATGATTATTACTGTTTCAGAGAATAAGAAAACACATGTTAGAAAGCTCAAGCTAGCTAAAGTTAAGAATTACTTAAAAGAAAATTAAGTTACTGATTATCAGATTTTAGAGAATAAATTTCAGATGCTTGTCAAATTCTAAGAAAAAAAACTACATGATTTTTAATTAAGAATTAAGAAAGTTAATAAAGATGATAAACTTACAAATAATGAAATAATTATAAATGATGCAGAAATGATAAATATCTTAAAACTCAGATTTCAGTATAAAAATTATTAACAGCTAGTGAAAATGTTAAAGAAGCTCAGAAAAGTAATAAATGTGAAAGAAATTATTAATAAAATTCTTAATATTTCTATTATTAATTTTATTATTTAAGAAATTCTAGAATTATTACATATTATTTACTGATGCATGTTTAAAACACTCCTGCTTACTGAAGATAGCTATGATGATAGAAAGTTAAAGCTAGCTAAAGTAAAGATTCTATATCAGAAGACAGTACAAGTAGAACATTTATAATTAATTTCTATGAAAAAAGAAAATCTAATTCTTGCTATTAGTATTCTGAAAATGTATGTTAATATTAATGACAAGCTGATAAATATCATTATTAATAATGAATTAAAAATTAATTATATTAATCTTGATCTTGCAGAAGAGCTCAAACTTAATATTAGTTATAATTATAGTATTACTTTTACTGGATAAATAAAGAATATTATAAAATATGTAGAAATTTATAATGATGTGCTAGTTAAAATTAGAAATATCTTAACTTATATTATACTGATAATTATTAAAGATGATAATTAAGATTTCATTCTTAGTAGATTCTGGCAGCAGAAAGCCTGATAAGATTATGAGATAAATATAATAGAAAATGTTATTATATACATTTATTCAGCTGATGATTCTTGCATTATTTAATTTAAAATACATTATGTGTTAAAAAACTTACATTATTACTGTGATGATGTTTAGCAGTACAGTACTTTAAATTAAAAAATGAGTATAACTAAGAATATTCATTTACTAGTAATAAGAAAGATTCTGTAGAAATATATACATTAGAAAGATTATCTGTGAAGATAGCATATATAATAATGAACTTGTTGATGTATTATAGTCTCTGTAAATTAAAATGAGTTAGGCTTGTTATAATGTTACAGTGCTCTTACATGCTTGCAAAATTCTTAATAAAGATATCAGATAAACATGACTTTAAATATAAGATGATGAAGAAGCTTTGAGATGAAAACACATAATCATATAAATAAAAATATGAAGAAATGTTAAAGCATTTATTTAATGTAGAAATGATGTAAAAACATAAAAAAGAGAAGATAAAGCTAGTTGTATTAGAAATCAGTAATGAAAGCATATTAGAAGATTTAATTAATTAGATTTAGTCTTGCATTAATAAGTACTATAAAAATAAATATAACAGAAAAGAGTTTAATAAAATATCTCTTAATAAGTATTTAAAGTACTTTTAATCATATCTGATTAAATTCTCTCTTAATAAAAAGCTTATGTAAGAGTGACTTGAAAAGATTACATGTGAATAAGAGCTTATGCTTGAAGAAAAAGAAGTTCTCATAATTATATTAATACATTATAAAAAATGTTTTGCTTGAAATTTCTTGAATATCAAGAAAATTTATTTTAAAATTACTTTATCATAGAAAATATGAACAGTTTCTCATGAAGTATGGCAGATTTCTGATTATTATATCTTACAAGTACTAGAAGCTAAGATAATTAATATGTTATAAAAATAAATTAAGACTGGTATCTTTGAACATTATCATGATTCATATTGAAATTCTTGATTTCTTGTTAAAAAGAAAACACCTGGCTATTAAATTATTAATTCTGCAATTCATGTTAACAAGCATATGATATGAGATGTGAATTTACTCTTAAATGTTAATAAATTTACTAAAGAATTCATGAGAATGATTATTATCATAATTATTAATTAGTTTTCTAGTTATAATCAACTCTTACTGCATTCTGAAGACTGTAATATGATTATCATGATAACTTTACTAGAATTATTATGTCAGACTTTAATACTCATGAGCATGATAAACTTGATAAAATAATTTATACATGTACTCATAAAAATTCTTAATAATATCATGCTACACATTTATCACATGTTTCTAGATAATATTAATATTAAAGAATTCAAGACTGATTATAATGAAGAAGAAATTAAATCTGAAATGTGATAATTTATCATGAAGCACTTGCAAAACATTAACAAGATACTTTAGCTTAGTAAGATATCTAGAAAAGTGATTTCTGCAGAAAAATTACACTTTATCATGCCTGAGATAGAAATTATTAAATGAATTTATAATTATAACAGTTGCAAGCTTAATGAAAAAAAAATTAAAAAGATCTTGAAGTAGCTCATCTCATAGAATGTTTCTGAAATTTACAGGTTTTTTAATCTCATGAGATATTATTGAATATGTATTATCAAGTATTATTAAATTACAGAATCTTTCTATTACTTGCTGTAATTAAAAATGCAGTAAAAATGAGAGAATGATGAAAATAACATATTTAATGAGCTTAAAGAAAAGCTGAGTACATTTCTGTATATTCTACTGCTTGATTATATTCTGAAGTTATTAATTATTATTATTACTGTTAATGCAAGCAAGAGAGAATGAGATGCTATACTCATGCAAATCTAAAAAAGCATTTAATATTCTGCATGATTTGATTCTGGAGTATGATCTGATGCTGAAAGCAAGTATAATGCTGGTAAATGAGAATGTCATGCAGTTTTAAAGACTCTTAAGAAGTTTTATCATTGGGTTTATAATATTTACTTTCAGTTAGAAGTTAATGCTTGAATACTTATTGCATAATTAAACAGAACTGCTACTGATTTTCCAGATGCTCTTATTATGAATTAAATTACTTGGATTAGATTATTTAACTTTAATATAAAGCATATTTCTGGTGTAAAATATACTGCTGCTAATGCATTTTCTTGAAGATCTGATGCTTCTGATGATGAACTTGAGTTTAAAGAATAAGATATTAATAATTATATTAACATGAAACTCAGCATGTATCATGCTCATGTAGGCCTCATCAGTATTTTAGAAGATAATGATAATGATGAAAATCTCTCATGCATTCTTGATAATTCTTATAATAATGAATTTAAATAAATCATGTGTTATCTGACCATGCTTTGAAAACTGAAGAATCTTATTAATAATTATGTTAAGTTTTATTAGAAGATCTTATAACATGTGATAGAGAATAATTTATTATTTAGATGAGCTAATAAAAATGTTTTCTTAAGAAAAGTTATTAATGATAAAGAATAACAGTATCTTGTGATTAAAGTACTGCATGATGAATTTAGTTATAAGAATTAAGAAGATATACATGTTCTACTAATAAATTGTTATTATTAGTATGAGATGTATAAGAATATCAAGAAATATGTTTAAACCTGTCTTGCATGTTAAATGAGAAATCTGAATTAACAAGAAGAAATGCTTCATCTGATGTGAGTTTTGACAGCTTGAGAAAAAATTAAAATTAATGTTATGTACATGCCTAAGAATAATGAAAAAGAATACATTATTACTGCTTGAGATGATCTATCTGAATGAATTAAAGCATAATCTTTATCACATGTTACTGCTGTAAAGATTGCCTAGTTTATTTATCAGAATATAATCATGTGATGAAGAACACTTAAAGTTATTATTATTAATGATAAATCAGAAAATAAGAATATTGCTAAAGAATTATTAAAATGATACAAGATTAAATGCATTCAGATTTCTTCTTATAATTCTTACATAAATAATATGATTGAATAAAATCATTGTCTGATTAAAGATGTGCTTTTAAAGATAACAGATGATTCTGAAAAAGATTAAGTTACACATTTGCCTGCAGTATTAATGGCTGATTGTATTACTGCAAGATGATTAACAGGTATGTTATTCTATTAAGTTCTAATAAGTCAAGATACAGTTCTTCTAATAGAATGCAAAGTTAGAACTTAGAAAATGTTATCTTGAAATGAGATTTGCTTAATGCAAGATCTTATTATCATGTGAGCATGTTAAATTAAAAAATGTAATTAGAATGTACAGGAAGCTATTAGTTATATGAAATAAATTAGAAAGAAAAATAAGAAACAGTTTGACAATGATTACAATACACATGATGAATTCTTAAGTATTGGAGACTTTATTTTATTACATCACATGAAAGATGATAATGATATATTAAAAATTCAGAAATTTTAATTTTATTAATTAGAATCATATAAAATAACAGATGTTAATGAGTAACATGCTTATTATTAAATTAAGAAATTAGATGATATGCAGATTATAAGAATGATTATGAATAATAAACTTAAGAAATATTATTCTAGAAATAATTTAGATAATTTTGATAATATTAATAATGTATCTAATAAGAATGAGAAGATGAGAAAAAATGTTTCTGAGAAAGATTGAGATAGTATCATCACTAGAGTCACATGAAATATCAAGACTACTAAGATGATTAAGAAAATTAAAAATGAAAATTCAGATAATAACTTAAACAGTGAAGAGATTAAAAATAATAAAAACAATTCAGAATAAAGTAAAAATAATGAGAATCTTTTAAAATGAGTTTCTCCTGGTTAGAATATGATGATAATAATATTATAGATTAATATAAAACAGTAATATAATCAAAAAGTAACTTGAGAACTCTCATTTTTGAAACTATTTTAAAGAAAAATTAAACATAAAACAAGTTAAGATAAGAGCTTAACAAGAAAAGAAATAAATCAAATCAGAATAAAAATAAAAAAGAAAGATCTTAGTTATTATAATGATTACTTCTAATTATTACAGATTAAATAACATTATACAAGCAGAACATTTCATTAAGAATAATAGAAAGATTATCAGATTTAAGTAATGTAAAGTTACAAGTAGTAAAAATAAAAAGATTATAATAAGAAGTCACTTGATTAACATTAATATAAATTCTACCAGAAGAAAATGTCTTAATTAATTTATTATAAATAAAATTATTAAGAGTGAAAACTCTTACTTTAAGAAAAGAAAATGCTACATCTAAATAAGAGAAATAAATCAGAATAAAATATGACAAGAGATAATAGAACTGAATGAAAGTAAGAAATATCAACTGCAGGTAAAGTTATCATGAAAGATGTAATTAGCACATAAAGCTAGTTTAGAATAATTCTTCTCTAATAAAAGTAACATGCAAGTAGAAAATGAGAAAAAGTCTTTAAAGTAATGAGAATAAGAAATATCTGAAATAACATCACATGACTGAAGAGTAAATGATAAACATGCATGTTAATCACTTGCAGAAAGAGAATAAAAGCCTGCATTAATGAAGAATTAATCTAGAAAATAGCAAATTTAAAATGAATTCAGTTCATAGATAAGAGAGTTTAAGAAAACATAAAAGATTTGAAAATTTACAAAAATATTAAATTTCTTAACATAAAAAAGATTTTCAGTATATCACAGATCATAAGATGAAAGTAAACCTGCATGAAAAAACATTAATATTAAGTAATAAAATATCATAAAAACAAACTTACAAATTAATTCAGAAGAAACATAAGAAATCTTATGAAGTAAATTATATAATTAAAAGAACTAATTAATATTTATAATCATCACATAATAATGTTCAGGATGATTTGCATATTAGATTATTAAACTTAAAAGCAAATAATATTACTCTATAAAATAATTATACTCATAGCTAGAATAAAACAAAAATAATGAAAAAGAATAATCAAGATCTATGCATGCTAAGTAATAACTAAGTTAGAAATAATGCATGAAACATAGTGAAAACTTGAAAACATACTTGAAACATTAGAATAAGAACTAGAATTAAACTTGATATTAAAAGCATTTAAAGAAGAAGAAGAGCTTGAAACATCAGAAAGAAAAGAAGAGAAGAAAGAAATGTTAATGACTTCAGAAGAAGCAGTAGAGGATGTTTTCCTGTTAAAAGTATCTAAAAAAAAAGATAGCTTGGAATAAGAATTAGAAGAGAAAGAAATGTTAAACTCAAGCTTCATTTTAAAAAATTAGAATAAATGATTAAAAACTATGCAAGTTAGAAATAATCAGATGATAAAAAAATGAGAAGAAGTAAATATGAAGAGAAATAAATGATTATTATAAAAAAAGAAAAAGTTAGAATTAAGCTGACAGGCATGAAAATAAAGCATAATTAAAATAATAATAAACTAAGACTTGAGAAAAGTGAAAACTCTTATAAATAATAACTTACTAGCATAAATTATAATCATGTACTGTAAATACAAAGTTAATAATAATAAATAAAAAGTAAAGAAGAAAGAACATTTCATTAATGATTATTAGAACTAAATTATTTAGAAATAAAATAAGATAGAAGAAAGATTTAGAAAAGAACATCAGTAAACTAAATGTTAAACATATTATTCAGATTAATAATATTACAGAGATAAGCATGAACATGATTACATTTATTAAGAATAATGTTAATTTTAACTGAAAACATGTTTGCAGATAAGAATAAATGATAGTATTTATGTAAAGAGAAGAGAATAGCATTATTAAAAATATTAACAAAGGTATTTTTGTTAGCAGAGATATTAGAATGAAGAAAACAGAATAAATTAATTATACTGAGATCTAAAGAGAAGCTCAGAGTATCTGGAATATCTGAAGAATATTTAGAGATAGAAAATTCAATAATAAGCTTAGAATGTTTGTTTAGAAATATTATTAGATATGAAAAGATAATGAGAGATGAGCAAAAAAAAATATGTATGCAGTGAACAGATATTAGAATGACTGCCTTATATGCAGTTAATGCATAAGCTGTAAAGAAAATCATTAATATTATCTAAAATTATAATGCATTTTATAAATGATCTGTTTACATTACTGCACTTGATATAAGAGAGGGTAGAAATAATTCTGCAAGTCTGGAGAATTAAGATGAAATTCTGATGAAAATTAGATAAGTTCTTGAAATTATCATGTTCAGAAAGTCTGTTCTTTAATCTTCAGTAAAGTAAATGCTTTATTAGAAGTACTACTAATTCTGTATAACTTCTGTTCTGTATAAATAATTTAAAGAAAATTGTATAAGAAATTATGAAGTCATTAGAATAAAGAACAAGCTGAAGTTTAGTAATCTCAATTCTGGAATTTAGATGAGAATCTAGAACATGTTAGTTAAAAATGAAAAATTAAGAAGAAACTGCAAAGAGAAGAATAGCATATAATTAATATTAATAAGAGCTTGAAAAATATTAATAGACTTAGAAAAGAAAAGATAATCAGAATGCTTAAAGTTCTTGTAGAATATGATTAAGTTAATATTAATAACTTTCAGATAATTGCTGAAACTATTAAAGATAGTAAGATTAGTATCTTTAATGAAGATCATGAAGTTAGATATAATGCTCTAAACAGAAGATGACTGAATTTCAGAAATAAGAATAATTTTTTTAGATACTAACATTAAAACATGTCAGAAAAAAAATCTTATTAAAGACTAATCTTTATGAAAACATTGCTGGAAAGACTTATTAGTATGAGTGAAAATCAGAAAAGAAGCAGAATGTTTGTAAGATAAATGCTTAGAAGAATGTGAGATCTTTGAGCCTGAAATAAGTATTAGCAAATGTTTTTATTTCAGAAATTATTATTTAATATACCAGATGTGACAGAGATAATAAAAGATGTCATCTTTAAAGTTTGTAAAAAAAATAGAAAAATGAATGAAAGAATAGAAATAATAAACAAAAAGAATGAGAATGTGATCAAGATAAAATAATAAAAAGATAGAAATAAGAGTATGAAAGAAGCATGTGTGAAGAAAGAAATTCTTAAAAATAAATAAAAAAGCAGAAGTTTCCAGATCATGAAGCTCTTAATCAGAATCTTTTCTAATTAGAATTAAAATAAATATGAACATGAATAAAGACAGCTATTCTGTTATAGCAATTATTAATTAATACTTTACTATCTTATAAAGCATTTAATCTATCTGATTAAATTAATTATTATATTTTTATTATAAGTTTTATAATGTGTGGTTATCTTTGACATTTCATATGACAAGTTACATGTTATTTCTACAAGTTTTTAAAGATTTATTATGTGTTTAATTAGTTTCATTTTTATTTTTATTAACATTAGAAGATGATATTAATGAGAAGTGATTAAGATATAATGAGAAGATGCATTTACTATTATCAGAACATTAATAAAATGATCTAGACATTAATTAAATATTTTACATGCAGTAATTACAGGCAATGATATGCAAGATAAAATTAGAAAATGTTAGAAAGAGATAATATTCTAAGAAGAAAGAATTCACATTATTTAAATGCATTAAGAAGTACATAGAAACTGGTAGTTAATCTAAGTATGCATGTTTAACAATCATTCTACACACAGCTCATTAATTAAATTATTCTAGAAATGAGTCTTGTTATTAGAGACTAGTTATGATTATTAATTAATTATTATTATTATTATTATTCTTGATATCTCTGACATATAAAGATTAGACACTTATTATTATTATTTTCTTATCATTCTTTGAATTATTAATCTATTTTATTATTTTATTCTATTACTTTGTACATGTTTCAGCATTATATATAGTTTCTAGATCAGTATGATCATATAGATTATTCTTTTTTATCTTTTTCTTCTGATTCACATATTTTTATACTATCTGTTACTATTTGACACTGTTAATCTAGCATTATTTAACTGTTATCACATATTTCTATTTTGTTTCACGCACATTAATTATGCATTGTATGTTTTACATCTACCAACTGCATATCTTGAGCTTCATAGCCATCAGCAGACATACCTCCTATTTCACTATTGCTTATTTCAGCTAAGCATTTCACTTTCCCCATCTCAATAATAGCTTTACTATTTCTCATAATTCTTATTTTTACATCTTACCTGAAGATAAGACTTTAAGATCTAGAATAGCTATTTTTATAAGAAAATTATCTAGATTTCAATCTTGCTTAAGATCTGATATTATTTCAAGTAATGATTTAATCATTCTAGATATTCAAGATAAAAATAATCAGTTTAATACTTTAAAACTGATTAATATCTATAATGAAAAATCACTGGCTGAAAATGATAATCTCTGGATTATGGAAAGAGATTTAATTAACTTAAACATTGAGAAAAATATAATTCTAGCTGGGGATTTTAATGCTCATCATCCCTGGTGGAATTCCTCAATTACAACTTCATTAAGAGCTGAAAAACTGATAGATTGACTGAAATCTTTGAATTATGAACTGATAAATTCAGAAGATATTAAGACATTTCACCAGCCAAATTTACAGCAAAAATCTATTATTGATTTATCATTTATTTCCTCTGATTTAACTGATAAATCAGTAAACTAGTGAATTAATTCTGACCTTCATTCAGACTTTAATCATGAGATCATTCAATTTATAATTGAATTAGATGAGGAGAATCTAGTGAAAAATCCATTACATTCCAATCTCTATAACTTTGAGAAAGCAGATTGAAAAAAATTAAATAATCTTCTCATTTAGAAAATTAACAGTCTGATATATGAATGATCAGCTATTTTTAAAACTCATGAAGCTTTAGAACATAAAGCAAAAATGCTGACAGATTTAATTTAAGTTTGTATGAATGAAAGCATTTCTAAGAAGAAAATCATGAAAAAATCTAAACCATGATGAAATTCAGATTTAAAAATAAAGAAAAAGAGAATGGCCAAAGCTTTTAGAGATTATAAAGCTGATAATCTTGTCTATAAGAAATTTTTTGAGCAAAGAAATAATTATTTCTTCTCAATTAAAAAAGCTAAAGCTACTTATTAGAATGATTTTCTTGAAAATTTAGAAGAAAAAGAGATTTTTAAAGCATATAAGTACACTAAAAATGAGAGAATGAAAAAAACTCCTATTTTTAATTATTTAAATGAGAATAATGAGCTAAAACCTGCTATTTCCTTTAAGGAAAAATGTAATGCTTATATTAAGACTCTTTTTAGAAAACCTTTAAATTATCCTGAATTTAACTGAAATGAATTATAATTAATTTCTCAGAATTCAGAATGAGAATGACCTGATTTAACTGAAACTGAAATTAAAAAAGCTATTTTCTCTGGTTCTAAAACAAGTGCTGCAGGCTCAGATGGCATTTCATTTTATATACTTCAAAAAATCTATTCAGTTTTAAAAGATAGATTTTTTAAATTATATCAGGTCTTATTTCAAACAGGCTATCACCCACATATCTGGAGAGAAGCTATAAGAGTGATTTTAAAAAAATTAAATAAAAACCCATTTATTTCAAAATCCTACTATATTATTTCACTGCTAAATTATCTAGATAAAGTAATGAAGAGAATAATTACAAATAGACTCTCATTCTGAGCTTTTATAACTAAATTATTATGTTTTAATCAGTTAGAAGGTAAAAAGTAATTTGATGCAGTGAATGCAGCACTAAGCCTGATACATGATATTTAATTAGCTAAAGCAAATAAGCTAAAAACATCAGTCTTATTTATTAATATTAAGGAAGCTTTTAATTATGTTTCTGCAAATAAATTGCTTAAAATTCTAGCAGATCTAAAAATGCCTGAATCATTAATTAAATGAATTTTCTGATTCATGTAAACTAGAAAAATTAGCCTGATCTTTAATGAGGAAAGACAAAAAAATTCTAATATTATTAATATTGAAATTCTCCAAGGCTCTTCACTTTCTCCAATTTTATACTTAATTTATACTATTCTTTTATTTCAGAATAAAGATCATGAGATTCTGAAAAAAATAAGAATTCCAAATTATATTAATAATACTGGTTTAATAGCTACTACTTCTTTAATTGAGGAAAACTATCAGCTGCTAAATAAAGCTTTAAAAATCATGCTAGAAAGACAAGAATCTGAAATAATTTAACTTGATATGAAAAAAACTAAACTTATTCATTTTTCTAAATATTCAGAAAATGATAAAGTTCAAATTCCAGATCAAAATCTTGAATTTAAACCAAAAGATCTAGTAAGATGACTAGGAATTTGGTTGGATTCCAAGCTTTCTTTTAAAAGACATGTGAAAATTAAGATTACAGCTGCAGAGAGAGTCTTAAATCAATTATTAAAATTTTTAAATACTAAAAAAAACTTGAATTTTCAGATAATGAGACAGCTTTATATTACTTGCATAATCTCAGTTACAGATTATGATGTTTTAATTTGATGAAATAATTAAAAATATCTGCTAGATAAATATGAGAAAATGCAGAATAAAATTCTTAGAAAGATTCTAGAAGCTTTTAAGACTTCTCCAGTTTATACTATGCAAATTAAAGCCTTAATTCTATTAGTAAAAGTAAGATTTAATAGAATTTGCAGAAATTATGCTGCCAGACTTTTAAAAATCTCAAAAAATCATATAATTAAAAAGCAGGTTTTCTTAAGCTTTCCATCTTATTCAAATAGCATTAAATTAGATTAAAGAAAATTTCTGAATTAGAATTAATCTGAATATAATATCCAGCAGGTTGAGCAAACACCAAGCAAGAAAAAGAGAAAAAAATCCAAGAAAATTAAGAAGTTTCTCTCTCAGATTTTCAGATTATACTCTCTAATTTCAGAACAACTGCCTTCTTTAAAATCAGAAAAAATCAAAATTAAATAAAATGCATTCTGATATTCTAATTTATCTGATTTAATTAATTTTTAAATAAAAAGCATCTTAGAATCTAATCAGAAATTACAGTTAGATTCTAAGAAAAAACACCTGAAACTGATAAAAAATCTGCCATTGAATAATTTAGTTATTTATTCAGATGATTCCAAATCTGAAAATGAAAATGCAAGTGCAGGAATTTATGTTTCTCAGAAAAACATGAGATATTCCTGAAATCTGGAAAAATATCTGAAAGTTTTTAATGCTGAATTATTTACTATTAAAAAAGCATTTTAAAAGACTTTAGAAATAATCTCTGAATTAAATTCAATTCTGAAAATTTAAATTTTTTCTGACAGTCAAGCTGGAATTCAAAGACTTGCTAAAAATAATCTAAAATCTGAATTATATTATATTAATTTTCTAAAGACTCTATTA
Organism: Nannizziopsis barbatae; assembly: GCA_014964245.1. Classification (NCBI taxonomy): domain Eukaryota; kingdom Fungi; phylum Ascomycota; class Eurotiomycetes; order Onygenales; family Nannizziopsiaceae; genus Nannizziopsis; species Nannizziopsis barbatae. Next base: position 4,366,349 of record JACVYH010000003.1, read on the forward strand.
AAAGATAAGAGATTAAAGAATATAAAATTCCACTTACATTAAATATCAGCTCATGTAAGAATTCATGAAAATGAGAAAGCTAATAAAGCAGTAAAAAAAACTACTTAATTAAAAGATATTTTTTCAGAGAAATATATTTCTCATTCTTTTATTAAGAGAAAGATTCATGAATAATCTCTGACTAAGTAACATGAAGAAATCTTTAATAAAGAAAATGAAAATAGCAATTATGCTCAGTTTAATTTAAGAATTAAATAAAAGACTTTCAGATTAAAAGTTTCTAAAAGAATCTAATCTACTATCACTTAGTTAAAGCTTGAGCATAGATATTTCAGATCTTATTTAAAAAGATTACCTGATTATTTAACTAATACTTGCTTAGCTTATCAGATAAAGAAAAATCCTGAGCATTCATTAATTAAGTACTTAACTTATCAGAAAAAAAAAAGAAAAATTCAAAAAGAACTGAATATCCTACTGCTTTCATTAAAGCTACTCTTCCAGACTAAATTAGAACTCAGATTTCTAATTTTTTATCTAAAAGAAACAAGAATTACTACCTGAGAGTGAATTTTATAGATCTAAAACAGCCTGATAATATTCATTTTTCAAGCATATCTTGAAGAATTTCTAACCTTAATTTTTCTCCAGGCATGCATGTCCAGAGTCATTCCTAAAAAATCTCACTCTGGAAATCAAAATCTCGCTCCAGGGCCTAGCTCCGGGGCTCCACTACCCAGAGAAAACACTTGTGATAACTTGTCCTGAAAATGGTTTTGGAACATCTTTCAATCTGGGCTCTGCTCCGGGCATGAGATGCCTGGGATAGCCCCTAAAAAATCTCACTCCGGGGGTCAAATCTCGCTCCAGGGCCTAGCTCCGGGGCTCCACCACCCAGAGAAAACACTTGTGACAACTTGTCCCAAAAATGATTTTGGGACATCTTTCAATCTGGGCTCTGCTCCGGGCATGAGGTGCCCGGGGTAGCCCCTAAAAAATCTCGCTCCGGGGGTCAAATCTCGCTCCAGGGCCTAGCCCCGGGGCTCCACTACCCAGAGAAAACATTTGTGACAACTTGTCCTGAAAATGGTTTTGGGACATTTTTTAATCTGGGCTCCACTCCGGGCATGAAGTGCCCGGAATAGCCTCTAAAAAATCCCACTCCAGTGATCAAAATCTCACTCCGGGGCATAGCTCCAGGGCTCCACTACCTGAAGAAAACACCCGCGACAACCTGTCTCAAAAATGGTTTTGGGACACCTTTCAATCTGGGCGCTGCTCCGGGCATGAAATGCCCAGAGTAGCTCCTAAAAAATTTCGCTCTGGGCTTCAAAGATCTCGCTCCGGGGCCTAGCTCCGGGGCCTCTATCCCCGGAGTCAAAAAAGTTGTATTTTCATTCCTGGGGAGGGAAGACATTTCATTTGCCTAGTTTATTTGTATTTTCTTTTCTTATATTTAATGTATGTAATAGTTAGTAAATTCTGTTTAGACAGGTAATCTTCTTAGTCACAGACTGCATAAGATTATAATGCATAAAAAAAATATATATATAATTTAATTTCTTTTATCTTATACTTCTAAAGTTTTTTAATGAAAATCTTGAGATATTTATAATTATAGATAAGCTGCTTAGTATTCTGATAAAATAATTCTTTCTTTAATTTCTTTTTTATTTCAGATTAATTTTTATTTTATGCTTTAAGAAGACTTTAAATTCATACTTTATTATTTAGCTAATAGTAGTTCATAACACATAATATTATATAATAATTATTTAAAATTATTTCATGATTTTCACACATCTGCTCATACATGTAAAAAAAATAAATAATATTATTATTATTAAATATTAATGCTCTGATTTATTTAGAGTATGAAAGATTCTTAAGATATAAAGTAATTATCAGATTTATGATTAATAAGAATGTAATGCTTTCAGTTACTAATATGAGGAAAGTAAAATATCTAGCTGAAATAAATAATAGTAAAATAGAAAATATGTTCATTAATAGCTATGAAGCTTAAGATATATAATTAGTAAATATGAAACATATAATGCATGATTAATATGTGTGAAATAAAGTAAAAGTATATGATAGCAGTTAAATAATGCTAGATTAATAATATTAAACAATAACAGATAATATAAAGACATGTGAATTAAAAGAAAAAATAAAAAAGAATAATTTATATAATTATACTAATCTAGAAATTATGTATAATGCTAAAATATGCATGAAGTAATAAAATAAAATAATAAAATAAATTAATAATTTAAAGAATGATAAGAAAATAATAATAGCAAGTATCTAATTTTTATATGCTAGAGATATCAAGAATAATAATAATAATAATAATTAATTAATAATTATGACTAGTTTCTAATAATGAGACTTATTTCTAGAATAATTTAATTAATAAGCTGTATGTAAAATAATTATTTTAATATATATATTTGAACTAATTACTAGTTTTTATGTACTTCTTAATACATTTAAATGATATAAATTCTTTTTTCTTAAAATATTACTTCTTTCTAATATCTTCTAATCTTATCTTGCATGTTATTACTTGTAATTACTGTATGTAAAATTATTAATTAATGCTTAGATTATTTTATTAGTGCTATAATAATAGTAAATGCATTTTTTTATCATATTTTAACTACTTCTCATTAATATTATCTTCTAATATTAATAAAAATAAAAATATAATTAATTAAACATGTGATAAGTTCTTAAAAACTTATAAAAATAATATATATCTTATTATATAAAACATTAAAAATAATTAAATATTATAAAACTTATAATAAAAATATAATAATTAACTTAATTAGATGAATTAAATGCTTTACATGATAATAAAATATTAATTAATAATTATTATAGCAGAATAGCTATCTTTATTCATGTTCATGTTTATTTTAATTTTAATTAAAAAAAATTCTGATTAAGAGTTCTATGATCTGAAAACTTCTGCTTTCTTATTTATTTTAAAAATTTCTTTTTTTACATATGCTTTTCTCATACTCTTATTTCTGTCTTTTTGTTATTTTATCTTAATTATACTTTTATTTTTTTTATTCATTCTACTCATTCTCTTTATTTATTTCTTTATTCTTTTTATAAATTTTAAAGATAATTTTTTTTATTATTCTAGTTACTTTTAATATGTTAAATGATAGTTTCTGAAATAAAAATATTTACTAATACTTACAGTGACTTGTAAAAAGTCTGAATAATCATCTAAAAACCAGACTTTACAATACACACTGCATTTTTTATTAGATTTCTGTAATTTTTGGTATTTTAATCAAGTTTATATACTTAATTATTCATATAAAATTATAGAGCAAATTGGGTAATGATACTTAAGATACAGTGGGTTGTATTTGCACTAAAAATCATGTCTTAGTTAAATCTGAATAGCAGCATAAGCATTATGATGTGATAAAAATCTTATAGTGAATAAATCAGATTCATCAATTCTCTTTTTATCACTATCATTTAAAAATATATTTAATGCTTAAGATATTGAGTAAATGAGCTTTGAAATGTGTCTGTTTTGGTGGGAAAAGATTAATCTATTCAGACTTTTTACATAGAACTGTATCTCAGATCTGAAGATTCTATATTCTTCTAGATATTTAGCTTGTAAATATTCTGCTTTTTCTTCAGTTTTTATTTATATTACTAAGTTTTTTTAGTAATATTTTTATAAAAATTAGTCTTTAATAAGATTTTTTTTTTAATATATTTTAATATTAGTATTCAAGAAAATTACTCTTATATCTGAAGTTTAGTTATTTTTTATTTTAAGTATTTTATCTAACTTTATAATCTTTATTAAAGATATCAGTCTTAGTATTTTTAATGATTTTAGAGATTATCTGAAAACTGTTAATGTTAATTTAATTATATTTTATAAAAATTTTAAATACTGTGATTATCTTTTTTTCTCTAGCTTTATTAATGTTTTTTAAGCTCTTGCTAATCTTGATTATATGCTATTCTTTTTTTTATGATTTTTTCTTAATTTTTTATCTTTAATTAACATGTTCTAGATTCTTATCTAAATTTCAGAATTAAAATTACTGAATTTTAGCTTGTTTTTTACTCTGATAATTTCATAACTTCTCATATTTTTTTTTTTTTAAATTACTAATATAAAATAGCAGTTACATGAAATTAGTCTTATTTCTAATAAAGTATTTATTTTATTAGAAATTTAAGAATAATCTTTCTAAATATACTAACTTTAAGAACTTATTTAATCTTTATCAGAATTCTGTTTCTATTTTTCAGATTTATGAAATAATTTTCATGCTTTTTTATTTCAAGTGCAGTAATACTAATAAATCATTCATAAAATATGTTATGATTTCAGATGATTTTAATAATTTTCTCTATAACTCATGTACTAATTATATATAAAATAATTATTCTAATACTTATTTACTGCATGTGTATTTTCTTTCACTCATTTCTTATTATCTTTTCATATTTAATAATATTTTTAGATAAATATTCTAAGTTTATTATTAAATTTTTTATTTTTGAATGCTCTTCAGATATTCTTAATACTTTAAATTTATTTTTAGATTTTAATATCATTAATTTATCTTGTTTTTTTTATTTTATTATTTCTGCTAATAAAAATATTTCTGTTAATATTTTTAATAATGCTACTTTCTTCTCTGCACATAAATATTATTATTTATTTTTATTTATGAATATGTTTTTTACAAAAATTAACATTATTCTCAAGAAATGTAATTATATTCATGCTTATTTTTATAATATCATAAACTTGAATAATATATTTAATATTTAGTTTACTGATATTCTTTTCTGAATCTTTTTCTTATTTTATCTTATTTTTCAATAATTTAGTTCTTATGGTTAATAATGAAATGCTCTTCTTTCTTTATTTTTTATTTATTATTACTAATTCTATATTTATAGTATATAATTATAATTTATGCTAGTAAGTTATTATTTATAAAAGTTTTTACTTTTTTTAAGTTTTAATTTATTATTATTTTAACTATGCTTTGTTTTCATATTTATCAGCTTAATTCTAACTTTTTTTTTTCTTATAATAATTACTTATTTCTCTTTACATATGCTTCTTTTTATTTTTTTATTATTTAATTATTTCTAACTTGCATATTTTCTAATTACTTATTCTGATTTTTTAAAATAAAACTTAAGTTTAATATTTTTTTTTCTTCTGATTCTTATTTTAAATTATTTTCTTCTTTAAATACTTCTAACAGAAAAATGCTTTTTACTGCTTCTTTTAAAATTATTAATATTTCTTTCTTCTTTTTCTTTTTTTCTGATATTTTAAGTTCTCTTTCTCTTTCAGATGCTTCTAATATTAAGTTTAATTCTAGTTCTTATTCTAATATTTCAAGTATGTTTTTAAGTTTTCACTATGTTTCATGCATTATTTCTGACTTATTTATTACTTAGTATGCATAAATCTTAATTATTTTTTTTTATCATTTTTATTTCATTCTAGTTATAAGTATAATTATTTTATAAAATAATATTATTTATTTTCAAGTTTAATAATCTGATATGTAGATTATTCTGAACATTATTATGTAATAATTATAAATATTAATTAATTTTTTTAATTATATGATTTATTTTATAAGATTTTTTATATTTCTTCTGAATTAATTTATGAGTTTAATTTTATAATATTTTATTACTTAATATTAATATTTTCTCATACAGATTTACTTCTATCTCATGATTTATAATATACTAAAGATTTCTTTTATGTTAAGAAATTTAATATTTTTATAAATTTTTAAACTTTTTACATTTTCTTAAACTCTTTTATTTATGAACTAGATTTATTTTAAATTTATTATTTTCTAAATTAATTTTTTATTAATGTAAATTTTTTATTTTTTTTTGTAAGTAATTAACTTGCATGTTTATTATTTATTCTTCAGTTACATGATGTTATTTCAGATATTTCTTATTCTTATTATTCTAAAAACTTTTTCTTATTCTTTACTTGCATATTATTTTTATTAGAAGAAAATTATTCTGAACTAGTTTCTTATACTAATTATATCTTTCATGGTAATTTTACCTGTAGTTAATATTTCTTACTTTCATTTAATTTTATTATCTCTTATCATATTTCATTTTAACTAATTTTTCTTATTCAGATGCAATACTTTCTTTTCTTAGAATAAAAGCTTTTACTTCTAATAATTCTGTTTATGATGAATTAATTAAGATATTTTCTTGCCTGACACTGGTAGCATAATGATAATAAGCACCACCGGGCACTGGCTGGCCTTAACTAATTCTGAGATCAGGGGTTCAAATCCCCCTGGGACACATGTCTTTTTTATCTGCTAAGGCTAGAAGGTGTTAAAAATCAGGAGGTTTCAGGATCTCTTCACATTCTTAAAAATTCTGAGTATTTCCAGGCCTCATGAGTACTGATTACAGGGCCTGTGGATTTTAGAAATACCAGTCATAACTAGGGAATCTTTTAAAAATTATCTGATCTTGAGCTCTTCAGAGAATGAGAGCAGTGTGTGATTACATGATCTGAAAGTCTTCAGAAAATCAGAATATTCTAGATCTTCATAACTTGCTCACATGATAAGTTACTGCATGCTAGATGAATATCTATGTTTCAGGCAGAAGTAAGGTCTGAGCTTAGCTAAGCCCAGGCTTTACTGAAGCCTGGCAGCTAGTGATAAATTGAAACTAGCAGTTGCAGAGATGATTAGTTAGTTAAAGGAGCTTAAAGCTCTGGAGTCTTTGAGCTCTGTGAGCACTGGAGGAAGCTCAGTAAAGAATGAGATTGTGATAGTTGATTAATAGGCTGTGATGCTGAGATTGGCAGCATGGAAGCTATGAGATTATGGTTAAGAATTGATAACATGTAACTAATAGTGGGTGGCGGCCCTTAACTAAGAATGGGCAGGAAATTAGTTAAGAAGCCTGAGAGGACAGTTCATGGCAGTCAGTTATTATAGGCATTGTATGTAATAGCTTAAGATGTATCTCCTGAGTTTGGCAGGATCTTTTCAGAGAAATATATTTCTCATTCTTTTATTAAGAGAAAAATTCATGAGCAAGCTTTAATTAAATGACATGAAGAAATCTTTAATAAGGAAAATAAGAATAGTAATTATGCTCAGTTTAATTTAAGAATTAAATGAAAGACTTCCAGATTAAAAGTTCCTAAAGAAATCTGATCTACTATTATTCAGTTAAAGCTTGAGCATGGATACTTCAGATTCTATTTAAAAAGATTACCTGATTATTCAACTGATATTTGCTTAAATTGCTAGTTAAAGAAAAATCCTGAGCATTTATTAATTGAGTGCCAGAATCAGCAGGAAAAAAGAAGAAAAATTCAAAAAGAATTGAATATTCCCTTGCTCTCATTAAAGCTACTCTTCCAGACTGAGTTAGGGCTCAAATTCCTAATTTCTTACCTAAAAGAAACAAGAATTGCTACCTGAGAGTGGATTTTACAAGCCTAAAACAGACTGATGATATTCACTTTTCAAGCGAATTTTGGAAAATTTGCAAGCTCAATTTTGCTCCGGGCATGCATGCCCGGAGCCACCCTAAAAGAATCTCGCTCCGGGGGTCAAAATCTCGCTCCGAGGCCTAGCTCCGGGGCTCCACTACCCGGAGAAAACACCCGCGACAACTTGTCTCAAAAATGGTTTTGGGACACCTTTCAATCTGGGCACTGCTCCGGGCATCAGATGCCCGGAGTAGCCCCTAAAAAATCTCGCTCCGGGGGTCAAAATCTCGCTCCGGGGCCTAGCTCCGAGGCTCCACCACCCGGGGAAACCACCCGCGACAACCTGTCTCAAAAATGTTTTTGGGACACCTTTCAATCTGGGCACTGCTCCGGGCATGAAGTGCCCGGAGTAGTCCCTAAAAAATCTCACTCCGGGCTTCAAAGATCTCGCTCCGGGGCCTAGCTCCGGGGCCTCTATGCCCGGAGATAAAAAAGTGGTATTTTTCATTCCTAAGGAGAGGAGACATTTCATTTGTCTAGTTTATTTGTATTTTTCTTATATTTAAATGTATGTAATAGTTAGTAAATCCTGTTTAAGCAGATAGTCTTCTTAGTTACAGACTGTATAAGATTATAATGAATAAAAAAAAAAAAAAAAAAAAAAAATTCTTATAATATGTATATTATTTAATTTCTTAATTTAATAATAAGCATGTTGCTCATTAACATCTGTTATTTTATATAATTTTAATTAATAAAATTAAAATTTCTGAATTCTTGACATGTTCTTGTTATTTTTTATATAATGTAATAAAATAAAATCTCTAATATTTAAGAATTTATCAAACATGTTATGATTATTATTAAATTATTTCTTATTTTTTTTTCTGATTTATTTCATGTAATTAACAGCTTCTTATACATTTTAATCATGTTTTTTAATTTAATATGCTTGCATAATAATAAGATCTTATATTAAGTAAATTTCATTCTAGAATAATATTTTCTAAGTTTTAACTTTATATTTTATTAATAAAATTACATTTTAACTTATTAGAACTTGATAAAATAACATATTTATGAATTATCTTATAATAACATGATTAGTCATTAATATTATAAGTAAATATATAACTTAATTTTTTTCAAAATTATCTATTATCTTTAAGAGCATGTTTTTAATCAGATAATAATTTTATTTAATCATATTATTTATATGAAAATTATAAAAAGAAATCTGAATATGTTTAATCTTATATTATCTTAATAATTTTTTAATAATATTCTTATTTTCTAATTCATCATTAATATTAATAATTTTAAGTATTTCTTATTATATAATTATATTCTGATAAATAAACTAAGTAATTTTTATAATAATAATATGTGATAAAGATCATGCTTTAACTCATTTAGATAAATTATTTTATATAATAATAATATATTCTTTTTTATTATTCTTAAACATGTATGTAATATTAACTTTAATCTTTTCTTAAGCTGTTAAAATTTATATTAGATGTAGTATTTTTTCTTATTAATTCAGATTTCTTATTTAACATGTGTAACAGATTTAAACATATTTCTTAATATTTTTATACATCTCATACTAATAATAATAATTTATTAGTAAAATATGTGTATTTTCTTCATTCTTATAACTAAATTGATTATATAATACTTTAATCATGAAATATTATTACTTTTTATTATTAATAATTCTTCTTAAAGAAATGTTTTTATTAGCTTAAGTAAATAATAAATTATTCTTTATCACATGTTATAAAATCTTCTGATAAAGTTTAGTATAATTATTAATAAGATTTTTTAATTTTTAAAGCATAATCAGATAATGTGTGATTTATTCAGATTCATTATTATAAGAATTATTAAGAATATATAAGAAATTTTTATTATTATTATTATTTTCTGAAATACTAATAAGTTTAATGCAAGCATGATATATGCTGAGTTTTATATTAATATAATTATTAATATCTTATTCTTTAAACTTAAACTTATTATTAAAAATATTAAATCTTTAAAAAAAAATATTAGTAGCAGTATGTTTTATATCAGAAATGTGTTTTATATTAAAATTAAATAATTTAATTTAAGTAATCTAATTTATAACAAGTGCATTTAAAAAATTAGTAGCAGTTTTATTTAATTATATAATAAGTATTCAAGCATTAACTTTTAACTGAAAGTAAATATTATAAATTTAATGATAAAACTTCTTAAGAATCTTTACTATTTAGAACTGCATGATATTCTTACTTACTAGTATTATACTTGCTTTTAGTATCAGATTATACTCTAGAATTAAATCATGCAGAATATTAAATGTTTTTTTAAATTTACATGAGTATAGCATTTCATTTTTTCTTACTTATATTAATTATAATAATAGTAATTAATAGCTTTAAAATATAATTAAGCAGCAGAACACATGAAAATATACTTAACTTTTTTTTAAATTTATTAAACATATTAGTTTCATTATTTTCTTATTTCTACTATACTTTTAATTACAATAAATAATAAAAAAATTTTATAATTTAATAATATTTAATAATATATATTTAATAATATTTTATAAGATTAAGAAACCTGTAAATTTTAAAAATATTCTGTAAGATAAATTATTTTAAGATTTTTTTAATTTTTTTTTCATTAAGCTTGTAATTATTATACTTACAAACTTATTTAATGATTTCTATTTTAAATATTATAAAATATGATTTTTCTGCAGAAATTACTTTTTCAGATACTTTACTAAGCTAAAGTATCTTATTAATGTTTTATAAGTATTTCATGATAAATTAGCATATTTTAAATTTAATTTTTTTTCTGTTATAATTAATTTTTAATTTTTTAATACTAATATTATTTAGAAATATGTAATAAATATATAACATAATATTTCTGAAAATTTTTATAAATAAATATATAAATTATTTCACTAAGTTTATTATATTCATGAATATTAAAATCTGATATAATAATTCTAGTAAAGTTATCATAGTAATCATATTATAATTTTTAAAATGCAATGAAAGTTGATTATAATCTGAGAATTAATTAATAATTATAATAATAATTATTTCTGTGAATTTTTTAATAAATTTATTAATATTTAAAGATAGATTTACATCTTGTATCATGTGCTTATTAATATGAATTATAAAATTAATAATTTAATGGCTAGATATTTTCTTTTTAATAAGAAATTAAGAATTTTAATATGAACTGTGACAGTATTTAAAAATGCTAGTCTTAATTTACTTTTATAACATGTTAATAATTTTAATTTCTAATACTTATAAGATGTAATAATTAGAAATCTATCATGCTTCATAAGAAACTGTTTATATTTTCTGTAATAAAGTAACTTTAAGTTAAATTTTCTTAATATTTGAGAAATTTCAAGTAAAATACTCTTTGTAATGTATTAACATGATCATAAAAATCTCTTTTTTTTTAAGATATGAATTTTTATTCAAATGTAATTTTTTTAAGTTACTTTTATATGAGCTTTTTATTAGAAGAAAACTTAACTAAATATAATTAGAAGTACTTTAAATACTTGTTAAGGGATATTTTATTAAATTCCTTTCTATTATATTTATTATTATAATACTTATTAATATAAAACTGAATTTAATTAACTAAATCTTCTGATATATTTTTATTATTAATTTTTAATATGACTAGCTTTATTTTTTCTTTTTTATATTTTTATATTATTTCTATGCTGAATAAATACTTTAATATTTTTTTATACTTTTATTTATATAATTATATATTTTTATTTTAAAGTTTCTTTATTATTTTATATTTAAAATCATATTTATTTAATATTTTTATAAAGAACTTTATAAGCATGTAAGAGCATTATGATGTTATAATAAATTTAACTTATTTTAATTTGCAAAAATTATAATATATTAATAAATTTACTATTATATATGCTATCTTTATAAATAATTTTTCTAATATATATATTTTTATAAAATTTTTTTTATTACTAGTAAATAAATGTTTTTAATTATATCTACTCTTTAATATAAAATATTATATTACTAAATATTATTATTATAATAATGTGAATTTTTTAATATATAATATATCTTAAATTAAATAATATAAGAATTATTAGCTAAATAAATATATATAATAACATTTTTTATTATATTTATCTTATAATTTTATTAAACTTTCTATTATTAGAATTTACTGAGAATAAAATCTTAATTATTATCTTTAATAACTATTAGTATAATGTAAGTTAAGATATTTCTGATTTTAACTAGCATGTTATTATAAATTTTTACATATTTTATAATATTCTTTATTTATCTGATAAAAATAATATCATAATTATAACTAATATTAAGTTTAAGCTTTTTTATAAGATTAAGATTAATATAATTAGCTTTTAATTTATTATTAATAATAATATTTATCAGCTTGTTATTAATATTAATGTATATTTTTAAAATACTAATAATAAGAATTAGATTTTTCTTTTTTATAAAAATTAATTATAAATATTCTATTTATATTATCTTCTGATATAGAATTTTTACTTTAACTAGCTTAGATTTTTTATTATTATAATTATTTTTAATAAATGAAAGTATTCTAAACATGCATTAATACATGATATATAATAATTCTAGAATTTTTTAAATAATAAGATTAGTAACAGAAATATTAAGAATTTTATAAATAATCTTTTTTATGTTTATTACTTTTCTGAGCTTCTTTAATATTTTCACTAGCTGTTAATAATTTCTATGCTAAAATCTAAGTTTTAAAATATTTATTATTTTTATATTATTTATAATTATTTTATTATTTATAAGTTTATTATTTTCTTTAATTTTCTTAATTCTTAACTAAAAATTATATAATTTCTTTTCTTAAGATTTAACAAGTATTTAAAGTTCATTTTCTGAAATTTAATAATTAGTAACTTAATTTTTCTTTAAGTAATTCTTGATTTTAGCTAGCTTGAGCTTTCTAACATTTGTTTTTTTATTTTCTGAAAAAGTAATAATTACTCTTACATGTGTTTTATACTTGTTATTATTATTATTAGATTTTTTAAAACTATTATTTTTTATTATATTTATTTTAATTCTAATTAATTACATACATATCTGATAATTTTATATAGCTTTAATATTTTAAAATTAGATAGCTTATTCTAGTATTAAAGTATAATTTTTTCTGTTAATAATAAGAAGTTAATTAATTCAGTATCTTTAAATAATATAACATTATAATTTATCTTGAGTAAGTTGTAAAATTAATTCATCTTCATCTAGCATGTCTGTTTAAAACTTTTAAATTTTAGTATTAAAATAATATCTCTTCTGTAAAATGTTATTTTAATATATTAAATAGTTTACTTTATTATAACTGTCTTTATTATAATAAAAACATGTATTATTAAAATTATAAAATATATATTAATCTTAATTTTCATAGTTTCTGATTATTATTTAATTATATATAAATATTAGTAAGATGATAGCAGAAGCAGATATAAATGCAAGCTCAGTTAAAACTAATATTTAAGTTATCATGATATGAAAATTAGTTTTAATAGTAAGTGCCAAGTGCTTGTAAAGATAAAGTAAGAATTTTCATGATTTAAGTAAGATTTTTCATTTAATCTTTTATTTTATTATTTATCTTATTTAAAATTTAATTAATATATAAAAAAGAAAAGTAATTACATGTAAAAATAATAAGATTCTAAGAAAATTAAATTATTTTTTTCTTAATTTTCATATTTATTTTCTTTATTTCTTTTCAGAGACTTTTAAAAGATTTTTTAATAATAATAATATTAATTATTCCAGCTGCAGCTATAGTTGTATGAGAATTCATGATTTTTTCATAATTTTAAAGAAAAATTTTAAGTTTTTTATTATCAGAATCTTATGTGTGTATGTAAATGTTTTTTTCTTTTTTATTAATAAAATTTTTAATCATATTTTTAAGCATGTTTCATTTCAGACTTTAAAAAGTATTTTAATTAAGATATTTTTTTCAATATATCTTATTTACAAGTTTTTCAGATAAGTCTTAAATAAATATTTAGTAATATATGAATTTATTAATTTTATTTTTCTTATACATCTTTTCAGATATAAAAATATATTAATAAATATATAATTTGACTTCTGTTATATTATACTTTCAGAATTTTTTAATAAGAGTTTTAAAATACTTATAATTATAAATGAGCTGCTTAGTATTCTGATAAAAGAATTCTTTCTTTAGTTTTTTCTTTACTCTGAGCTAGTCTTTATTTTATGCTTTAGAAAGATTTTAAATTTACACTTTATCATTTAACTAGCAGTAGTTCATAATACATAATATCATATAATAATTATTTAGAATTATTTCATGATTTTCACACATCTGCTCATACATGTGAAGAAAGTAAGTAATATTATTATTATTAAATGCTAGTATTCTAATCTATTTGGAATATGAGAGATTCTTAAAATATAAAATAATTATTAAATTCATAATTAGCAAGAATACAGTACTTTTAATTATCAGAGTTTTAATTAATAATTTTAGTTTTAAAAATATAATAATTATAGAGCTCAGATTCTTATCTGCATTAGTTTCTTTAATAATATTATAATTTGAAAAAAAACTTGACATTCTAAATAATAAAATAAATATTAATAATTTTTATTAATGAGAGCAGAACATGAAATTTTTTTTAATATTTTAATAAATTTATTTCATAATGCTAGAAATAAATTAACTATGCAATTAATTTAATTATACTAATTAATTATATAATTATAATAGTAATGATTTTAATCTTTCTTATTTAATTAAGAATAATACTAATACTGTTATTCTTTTTATATGAAGTAATATTATAATTTTAAAATATTTTTCTTTATAATAATAGTATAATCTATTCTTATAACAGTAAGCATTTTTATTAAGCAAGATAAACTTCTTTTTTCACTAATTAAGAAATTTAATTAGATTTCTCATTTTTAACAGTTTTTAACTTTAATAGTTTTTTTAATAGTTTAATTTAGTTTTTATCTTAGTTTTTTATTTTTAATTAATAAGACTTAATGCTTTAGTAAATGCATGAATATTTCTTTATTTCTTTAATTAAATACTTTTATTCTGCTAAGATTACTAAGATAATGTGAAGAAAGTAAAATATCTAGCTAAAATAAGTAATAGTAAAATAAAAGATATGTCTATTAATAATTATAAAGCTTAAGATATGTGATTAGTAAGTATGAAATGTATAATGCATAATTAATGTGCATAAAATAAAGTAAAAGTATATGATAATAATTAAATAATATTAGATTAATAATATTAAACAGTAACAGATAATATAAAAGCATGCAAATTAAAAGAAAAAATAAAAAAGAATAATTTATATAATTATATTAATCTAGAAATTATGTATAATGCTAAAACATGCATAAAGTAGTAAAATGAAATAATAGAATAAATTAACAATTTAAAAAATAACAAGAAAATAATAATAGCAAGTATCTAATCTCTATATGCTAGAAATATTAAGAATAATAATAATGATAATAATTAATTAATAATTATAACTAGTTTTTAATAATAAGATTTATTTTTAAAATAACTTGATTAATAAGCTATATATAAAATGATTGTTTTAACATGCATACTTAGGCTAATTACTGATTTCTATATACTTCTTGATGCATTTTAATAATATGAATTCTTTTTTTTTAGAATATTACTTTTTTCTAACATTTTCTAATCTTATCTTATATGTCATTGCCTGTAATTACTACATGTAAAACATTTAATTAATATTTAGATTATTCTATTAATGCTATGATAGTAGTAAACACATCTCCTCATTACATTACTAGAATTTTAATTAACAGTTTTAATTTTAAGAATACAGTAATTATAGAACTTAGATTCTTATCTGCATTAATTTCTTTAATAATATCATAATTCAGAAAAAGACTTGACATTCTGAATAATAAAATAAATATTAATAATTTTTTATTAATGAGAGCAGAACATGAAATTCTTTTTAATATTTTAATAAATTCATTTTATAATACTAGAAATAAATTAACTATGCAGTTAATTTAATTATACTAATTAATTATATAATTATAATAATAATAATTTTAATCTTTCTTATTTAATTAAGAATAATACTAATATTATTATTCTCTTTATGTAAAATAATATTATAATTCTAAAATATTTTTTTTTATAATAATAATATAATTCATTCTTGCAACAGTAAACTTTTTTATTAAGTAAGATAAACTTTTTTTCTTACTAATTAAGAAGTCTGATTAGATTTCTCATTCTTAACAGTTTCTAATTTTAATAATTCTTTTAATAGTTTAATTTAATTTTTATCTTAATTTTTTATTTTCAGTTAATAAGACTTAATATTTTAGTAAATGCATAAATATTTCTTTATTTCTTTAATTAAATGCTTTTATTATTATCAAGATTATTAAGATAAGATAAGAAAAATGAAATATCTAGTTAAAATAAGTAATAGTAAAATAAAAATATGTTTATTAATAGCTATGAAGCTTAAAATATGCAATTAGTAAGTATAAAATATATAATACATGATTAATGTGCATGAAATAGAATAAAAGCATGTAATAGTAGTTAAATAATACTAGATTAATAATATTAAACAGTAACAGATAATATAAAAGCATGTAAATTAAAAGAAAAAATAAAAAAAAATAATTTATATAATTATACTAATCTAGAAATTATGTATAATACTAAAACATGTATAAAGTAATAAAATAAAATAATAAAATAAATTAATAATCTAAAAAATGACAAGAAAATAATAATAGTAAATATCTAATTTCTATATGCTAGAAATATCAAGAATAATAATAATAATAATAATTAATTAATAATCATGACTAGTTTCTAATAATAAGACTTATTTCTAGAATAACTTAATTAATAAGCTATGTGTAAGATAATTATTAAACATGCATATTCAGATTAATTACTAGCTTTTATGTACTTCTTAATGCATTTAAATAATATAAATTCTTTTTTTTTAGAATATTACTTTTTTTTAATATTTTCTAATTTTATCTTGCATGTTATTACTTGTAATTACTGCATGTGAAATGTTTAATTAGTATCTAGATTATTCTATTAATATTATGATAGTAATGAACACATCTTTCTACTATAATACTAAGTTTAATATTATTTATAATAAAATAATATGTTAGTTTTTAAAATATGTTTAAAAATTCTAATATTATTTAAAAAATAAACTAGTTTTTAATCTTTTCAACAGTCTTAAAATAATGTATTTGATAAACTAATATTTGAATAAATGAAAAAGTCTGAAATTTTTTTAATAAATTAAATAAATATTCAGAATAATAATAAGAAATAATTATATTATCTTTTTTCTGATTAAGATATTTTAATATAATTTTATAAAAATACTTAAATTTAAAATTTAAAAATTTATATAAAATTTTAAATAAATTAGTTTATAATTTAGCTAATATTTTATATTACTATTTTTTAAAATAAGTAAGAATTATAAATATTAATAATAATAATAATTTATCTGCTGTAAAAAAAATAATAAATAATATAATACTTAATTAACTAATTATAAATATAATATTATTATAAATATTAGCTAAGTTATTATCTTAGATAATTAAAATTTAAATTACAAATTAAATGAGATTAATAAGATTATTATTACTAGTATAATTTTATTTAATTAGAAGAATAAAATAATTAATATGTTTATAAGTTCTGATTATTACTTGAGTTATTATTATATTATATTTAAAAATTTATCTAAAAATATTTTATATTATATATATAAGCTAATATCTGAAACATCTGCTTTATAAATCATGATATTTATAACAATTATAATATATACTAAGTTATTAGACTTGTAAAAACTATTATAATAAATTAACTTATTATTATAAGCTAGACTAATATAATAATTCTAAATAATAATTATAATAAGATAAATTAACTATTTATAATATGTAATTAATTATTTATAAATTATTTTAATTATATTATTAAATATTTATTTTAAAAATATAAAGATAATTATTTTAAAAATTTAAAATAATATAAATTATTAATTTTATTTATCTGAGAAAGATATAACTAATACATACTGAACTAGAAATTTTAATAAAATAAAATAACTTATAATTCTATTAAATATAATAAGCTAAATAATAATAATTTCAGATTTATTAATATTTATTTTTATAATTATATAATTAGAATAAAACTATATAAATTTAAAAATGATATTTATAATTATTTAATCACAAGTAATTATTAAATTAATTTAAAGCACTTAACTTAACTAAAACTTGATAATATAAAACTATAAGTAATAGTAATAAAACTTATCTTTTTAATCTGAAATTAAATAAAACTTATTAATAATAATTATTAGTATATAACTGTAAAATGATATATTTTTAAATAAAAATTTGAATTTTTTTTTAATAAACAGTTCTAAACTAATATATATGTAATTATATTAATTACAGATTATTTTATTTAAAAGCTTTAGCTAATTTATAATTTTTATACTAATATAAATTAATATTATTTTAAAAAGTTAACTAATCTTAATTATCTGCTTCTTATTTATAATATTAAATAAAAAAATATAAAAAATAATTTTTTTAAATATAAATAAAGATAATATCTGAATAATTATATTTTTTTAAAAGAAGATTTTAGCTATAAGTATAAGATTCTATTAATTAAATACAGTTATTTTTAACATATTAAGTTAAGCTGAATACAAGTAATACTTGAAAATTAATAATATCAATTTCTAAATTCTTTTTTATTATAAAATCTTATTCTTATTTTTTTTTACTTATATACTTAATAATTGCAGATTTTAAACAGTAATATCATATTTATTATTTTTATTAAATTTAAATATTAGTATCTTAATTATTAATATATTTTTTAATAATTAAATTTAATAATTATAATAAGAATGATAAGAATGATATAATATATTATTATAAAAAATTATAATATATCTAGAAAAAAATAATATTAGCTGAATTAAATAAGTAAATAAAATTAAATTAAAATATATCAGATAATGATTAAGCTGAAAATTAATTTAATATAGAAAAATACTAAATTTTAAAATAAGCTTAATAAAATTAAAATTTCAGAAGATAAATAACTTATTAATTATTTATAATAAACAAGTTTTTTTTTTCTTATAAATATAATATTAATTAATTACTAGATGAAATTATATATTAAATTAGTTAAATTTAAGCTAATATAAAAAAATATTAAATTTTAAAATAAATTTAATAAAATTAAAACTTTAGAAGATGAATAACTTACTAATTATTTATAATAAATAAGATTTTTTTTTCTGTAAATATAATATTAGTTAATTATTAAATAAAATTATATACTAGATTAGTTAAATTTAAGAAAAATAATAAACTTAAATTATAAAACTTTTATTTAAGAAGTAATATTATAAAAATAATTATATAAAAAAATTTATATAATTTATTTAAATAATTAATAATACTTTAAAAATAATTAAGATTAAATTAAATAAGTAATAAAATTTTTTATTTTTTTTTTTTATATGATAATATTAAAATATCTTATCTAGCTTATATAAATTCTGCATAATGTTTTCAGATATATCTGAATGAAATAGAATAAAGTAAGTCCAGCAGCAGGTGCCAAGATGGGCCAAGTTGAGCTAATATCAATTAGGTCATTCGCCCGGGTAGTCTGAGATGCTGAGGTAAGTAAAAAGGGTCGATTATTCAAACTTTTTGCAAAGAACTATACTCGGGCCGACTATTTTCCTTGCCCCCTTTTCCAAACCTAACCGCGCCCGCGCCCATTTATGATAAACTGAGTACTTCAAACTCATCAATCACCTGTCATTCCAGGTCGATCTACTGATGTACATACATGGTCATTTCTGCGTGTATCCTCGTTTATACACCGAGTGCATGGACTAAATAACAAGATTTTCGGTGGAACAGCCTTTAACTATGAGTCAACTTTGTAATTGTAAAGGTTGACTCATTCATGTGAGATCGGACACCAAATCGGGATACAGCCACCCGAAGGCATCCATTATCCAACGCTTTAAGTCGATATTGACGAATTACTTCAACTCTTCTCCGCGATGATAGGGCACGTCGGCCTCCCAGGGGACCGGAGACCCGATCGGGATATCCTCCCGCCCAACTCGCCGATCCTTGAGGCTCTCGATCGCAAAGATATACATATATATCCTTCCCAGATTCTCCTCATTCTATTACATTCTGAACCTCTTTTCCCCCGTCTTCAGTCTACGCCCAGGTTGAACCCATCAACAGGCTTTAAATATACTTTATCGGGCCTCCTTGAGCCCTTTCCCCAATACCGACAATGGGCTCCACTCAACAGAAAGCCGCCCAGTCGGGGTTTTTTATGGCATCGAGCTTTCCAGTCTTCCTCCCAGAAGATCCTTGCCTTCATCTAAATGCTCAAGAATTTCAAGACTATATCTCCACTCTCCTTCCATGTCGTTCAAGCCCAGAAAACGCAATACTCGACGAAGGCTGCCCTACTGGTGGCAACTCTTTTATCCACGCGCTTGATAAACTAGGACCTCAAAACACCAACTTCAAATCTGCATTGAACCGCGCGCTGACTGATAACTTGGGCGTTACCTTTGCGGCAACCAAGTCTCCTCTAGTCGATTTATACCATAACTTTCAGTCGGATTGGTCAGTATCCTGGCGCGATGAACTAAAAGTTCTGCTTGAGAAAGCTTGGGAGGAAGACTCACTTGCATGTCTAAAGATCATATGGAACACTCGCAGTATCCACCTGGGAAAGGGCGACAAAAACATATTCTATACAATGATGGGCTGGCTCAAGGAACACCACCCGCGAACTCTCCTCTGTAACCTACAGTGGCTTTTCCGCCCCGTCATTGAAAAAAATAGAAAGCAAGAGGAGATGGTGTCTGTGGAAATCGTCGACTCTTCTCAGGTTGATGACTATGATGTCGTCCACGGAGTGGCCCATGGTTATTGGAAAGATATTCTAAATATCCTTGCTCTATCCGCCAACGGGAATTTAGATATGAGCAATCCGTCCTTAATCCTGGAAAAGAGTATACTCGAGAAAAAGGAAGCGAAGAGAACTTTCCGTCGGAGGAGTAGAAGATTCGGACGCAAACCGAAGAACAGCACAAAGAACGCCTCACTCTCTTTGCAGGATCTCATCGAAAAGATTCAAAGGCAAAATGAACAAAATGAACAAAAGAGTCAGGAGGCTAGGATTACCCGCCATGCAAGAGAAGCAGAGCGCCACAAGCAGATCCTAGATCGATTATCCACAGATCCTTTCCATCGAGCATTACACTACACAGTTGCACGTCTATTCGCGGAGGCGCTTCGAAAGGATATGTTGCTGGCTCAAACCGGAAAAGAACCTTCCCTTAGTGGTAAATGGGCCCCGAGTTTGGAGGGATTCCACGACAAACACACCCGTGTAGCAACTACCATTGCAGAAATACTGTTTCCTAGAGAAAAGATTGGCCAGCCAAGTGATACTCGAGAATCGTACTTGAAGAGGGCACGCGAACAGTATCGCTTTTGGACAACATCAAAATTGCGAAAGGCTTTGGGTTGTGTTGAGTGCTCTATCTCTGCAAATCGATTCTCGAACATCAAATACAATCGCGTTCCCTCCATCGCAATGAAACAATACACAGAGCTGTTTGTGAAGAAAGATGGCGGTCGATTTGATCAATACCTCACAGAGGTAGCTGAGGGCAAAGCAAGGATTTCTGGTGCTGTCCTAATGCCGGGAGCATTGGTTAACCAAGCTACCGGACGATCGAAGAAGGTGGTCAACTTGCAATGGAAAACGCTAGTCCAACGTATCAAGGATTGCGGTTCATTATCAAACTCTATATCGATTTGCGACGTCAGCGGCTCGATGACTGCCCCAGCCAAGAGATCTGATCCTCGAGGGGAGTCCTTAATGGACATCGCAATAGGGCTCAGCCTTATCGTTTCAAGTGTCACACAAGCCCCGTTCGGAGGAAAGATTATTACCTTCTCTAGAGACCCTCATGTGGTGGACGTTGGAGGCGCACAAGATTCCCGTACCTTGGGGGAACAGGTTATTCATGTGCGTTCGTCTAATTGGAATAGCAGGACCGACTTTTTGAAGGTATTCCGATTGATACTCGCAATTTCTGTGACAAACAAGGTCAAGCCCGAAGATATGGTCAAGCGCATGTTCGTTTTCAGTGACATGGAGTTCGATTCCGCTCGTTCGTCCCGAACAAAGTGGGAGACCCATCATGAAATTATCACAAGAGAATTCACCGAAGCGGGCTATGAGACACCAGAGCTCATCTATTGGAATCTTAGCAGTTCATCAGGCCACCATGCACCTGTTACGCATGATATGCCAGGTACCGCGCTCGTGAGTGGACACAACCAAGCGGTTTTGAAGGTGTTTTTAGAGACCGGCTCAGTGGGCACTGAAGAGGAAAAAGAAGAGGTGGAGATTAAGGAGAACACGGAGAAGGAAACCAAGAGGGAAAGGAAGGCAAAGAGAAAGATGTTCCCTTACGAAATAATGATGAAGGCAATTGGACACGAAGCCTATGATATGCTGGCCGTAGTTGACTAGAATGTATCTTACGTTAAAGGCCAAATTACTACAATTGATATAGTCCTCGTTTTTAACCATATCAGATTTCCGTATCTGTGTAGACGTCCTCGCCAGGAGACATCGGTCGCCTGATGCTCCGGTATGCACCGGAGTTCTTGATGGGCAACAGGGCTCCCGTATAACTAGAGGTTTCCTTAGGTTCCAGGGGTAGTAAGTAAACTTGCCGGTGACCAATCGGCAGCTGCGGGGTGCACACAGCTAAAATGCCTTAGCTAGTTAGCGCACTCTAGGCCGGAAACCCACTTCATCACCCCACTCTTACCCAACTTCAACTTCAACTTCATAAATGCTCCTGCGTGATTTAAGCGCCTTATTACTTTATGTGGGTACATACTTAATATGTCGAGTTCCGCTCAAGGAGAACCCGATGAGATCTTGGTCGACTTCTGGTGCACTCCTTGGATAATCAGCAGCCAGCGTTCAGCAGACTTGTATCATTCAGGTGTCAAGTTATGGAGAAAGGAAGATTTAGTCGATATTGAGCAACAGCTCGCGCAATCCCGTACACTTGAGAAGCTCAGAGTCCGTCGCATTGATGGCAGTTTCATTCAGATCAAAAACCCAAATTTTGGAGTGCAGAACCCAATTTGGTAGGGCTTAGAACCTCCAGTCGCTCCAAGTCCAGCCCTACTGACATTATCTTTAGGAGACCTTTTGTTAAGTTTCAGGAGTACTGGGCCCTTATCGGAAGGAGACCTGATGGGGCCATTTCTACGCGCCCATGCACCTGTCAAGGGCGCATCCGAGCGAAGCCTACTGTCCCAACTGAATTCTATACCTGCACATACCTTGTAGAATGGGTCAATCAGACATCCCGCACGTACGAGGGACCTGTCGAAAATTCACAGGCTTTATTTCAAGACCACCAACAACACTGGAATGCAAGCGCAACTTGTCAAGCTTTCACATCAAAACTATTCAAACTCCTGGGCGGAGATGGAAACCCGAGGAAGGTGACCAAAATCATATGTTTTGGGCTAGGTGACTTACATTATAAGCCCCTAAGCTTGTGGAGAACAGAAGAAAAGTCGAAACTAGATGACCAAGGGCAGCCAATAACAAGCATAGTACACAGAAGCCTGATACAGCATTCACTTGCCTTAACGATTGCAGGGGTAGCACGATCCTGCGCCATGGGGTCTAATATACGGCTACTCACTCAAGATCCAATTTATTCCCATCCGACATATGACTTGTTGCAAGAGACTGGTTTTGAAATTACAGGAAGACATGGGGCTGGGGGCTTTGCAGAACTGGATGACTTATCCATAGTATTTTCGCCTTTTATCAGCGCGCCTCTCTCGCAAATTATTGCCGAACTTGCTCGGCCGGTCGTAATTATCTGTAATAGGCCTAAGATCATCGATCTCGAACCAGGGTATGTGATGTCTTATCATTCTCCTGCCCTTTAGTTCTAGCTAATATGGATGAAATATAGCAAACTATGCGCCGATCCGGAATCTCCAAGGACTAGGGAAATGTGGAAAGAATATGAGACCTACGAGCTCCAAGTCTCACCTGATGATTCTAAAGCATACAGGGACTCGCTTGATGGGCTGATGGTTCATATAAGAGTTCGGGAGTAAATACGACCCCCGCATAATGAGATTGTTGACAGAATTGATATACCGAGAGCCCTGGCCCTCACTTTTCAACTTTTAAGGAGAATTTCACCCTGTTTGGTGATTTGAATAGCCGTACTATTGGAAACGAGCGTTACTTCAACTATTGCAGCGTTGGTATCAATAGATACAGTGAATGATACTTAAAGTAATAATAGCTTTACGAAAGGGGGCCAAGCGAATTGTTCTAGCTTTACGGACCAGTCATCATCGAATGGCCCATAGGGTTATATTTATAAGATAACATTTAGATATTTGGCTGATAAGCAATAGTTGACATCAACTACATCAGCGATAAAATTGATTCAACAGAAATATATCAGAGAGCTAAGTTCCCCAATTCCTAGTATTAAATAGCATAATTTTCAGCATGCAGAAATAATTCATACTTTGTCGGATCGTTCATGATCTCTGTCTGTAATCTCGCCACGGAGTTTGCAACGTCAACCCTCATGCTAGGAGGACCGCACACAAACACACATGTTCGCTTTCCAAAGTCTTTGGAATACTGCCGTAACATGGCCGGGATATCCGGGC
Organism: Nannizziopsis barbatae; assembly: GCA_014964245.1. Classification (NCBI taxonomy): domain Eukaryota; kingdom Fungi; phylum Ascomycota; class Eurotiomycetes; order Onygenales; family Nannizziopsiaceae; genus Nannizziopsis; species Nannizziopsis barbatae. Next base: position 4,390,847 of record JACVYH010000003.1, read on the forward strand.
GGCCATAGTCAGTTCGCCAGCCTTCCCTTTTTTGTGAAGGCAATAATGCCGAACGCAATGGGTTTTTGTGGTGGGAGGTTGGTGTGTTAGGGAACCCAAAGCTCGCAGGGCTGTTCGGCAAAGAGTTTTGCGAGTCGGCAAGAGCCCAACCATACGGCTGTTTAGGGGGAATGTATGCGGTTGGAAGGGCAGCGATGGTGTCTTCGTTTTCACGACGAAGCTCTTTTTCCCGTTCAGCGTCTCCAGCTGCTTCCTGGCGAATATAAGCAGAATCTCGTTTACTTGCAGCTCCTTGTGATACAGTGTTCATCTCTGCGTTGAAAGGCGTGATCTGAAGTCCATAGTGATGAGCTGGCTCTTGGTGTTTCTGTGATCCCGTCAAGTAGAATTGGCAGCAAACCGCTCCAGGCGGTGCATATTCTCGACATATGCGTAACTCTTCTCTAAACCATTCCATAGTTTCAAGTCGTTTGAGTGCCCATATAACCCGCACCTTACGTGTGAGTGCTTTCCCATCTCGCATCCGCTTGATAAGATCTAAAAGCTGACTGGCGATAGCAGTGATGCCACTCCCACCGGCGAAAAAAACAACATGGTCAAAAGCCGCGAGTTCGCGCCGTATTCCACCATACGGCCCCTCGATAAATGCACGATATGTTTTGAAGGGCCCTTTAACTAATGAAGTTTCCAATACTTTATTTGTGAAACCGCTAAATGGCCTAAACACGAGAATCATATCTCGATATTTTTGGCCATAGCTGGAAGGGAAATCATCGCTACACAGGGACGAAATCGTAAAGGGATGATTTTCGAAAATGGATATTCCGGGCATCCGCAGGTAGACATACTGCCCAGGCTTCCATTTCATTTCGGTTGGAATCGTAACTTTAACCGCATTTTCTGGAAGCAGGCTAACGGCACACTGATCCCCTATAAGAAAAGATATGCGGAAAGGATTGGACCAATTTAGATAAAACACCCGTATCACGGAACAGAGAACCCAGATAGCAACTGTCGTAAATAAATAATGCCAGGACGTTAAGAAGTTAGCACAATGCCAAAACATCGTACCCATGAAAATGATTGCTATTGGGGCGTGCAAGAAAGCAAAGACCTCATACATCCGATTTCGGATAATCGGCAGAGAGTGGAAACAGAGGACTCCGAGTGGAATAAGTGCTGCCAGGCCAGAGCCGTAGATGTAGTAGTCTCCTTTTATGAATTGGCGAAACAAATCCAGTGCCCCGTCTTTCCAGACAGGTGTGATATAAAATGGTATCATGTGAACCAAGGCTAAGAATAGGCAAATATATGCTGTCCATCGATGAAGAACGTTCAGTCTTTCGTGGCCAATTCCGGTGAGAAGACTGATTAGATTGGGTTTCATGCCGAGAGCGACAATCCAGGGGATAAGGGCCACCGAAATCATGCCTGCTCGAATTGCAAGAGGCGGAGATCCATCCAAAATTCTAGGATAGAACAGTGGCTGGGGAATAAAACAGTATAAAATCACAAAGATTAAAGCCAGAGAGACGACTGCAATGGTTGCTAAGGATGGCGGAACGATTTCGAGCCTCCATAGTTTGATTACCGGTAGAGGACGGTAAAAAATCCACCTTGCTAACGCAATCGAGCAATTCAACCAACGAATAGTAGTGATCGAAGAATCTCGTTTCGGCTTAGGAGGCAGAGCTCCAGCAACGGGGAAGAAGGTGGTGGTCGATGTCGCTGTAGCAGGCGTAACCATCTCGTAGTCCAATTCTAACGATTTATCGAAATTCCTTAACTCCTCTTTGTAAAGCGCGGCCCGGATTTTATCACCCCATATGTGGTATGATCTAACAAGGACGGTAAACGCCAGCAGTAAAATCGCAAAGTATACCCACCCCAAGGCGTACTTAGAAGCTTCCTTGAATGGATCATGGTGAGTAGCCTCAAGCTGCCCAGCGGTAGTCATACTCGTGATTGGGATATCGATCCTCTTCGCCAGCGAAGTTCGCGCGGCCCCTGAAATCCCATGGTTCAAAATAGCCTCCCACCAGCTGGGGGACCACATCGCGGTTGGCTTCAGAGGACCAAGTCTCGGCTATGAAATATCGCCTCCACCTCAAAAACGATCACTTCAACCTGCTCGTCTGTATAATTTCCACCTATCTCGTTCCTACCTCCACCTTGGGAGGCTGGAAAGTGATGTATAGCACGGCTCGCTCTCTTCTTCTTAAAATGCGTTGATCCTGACCATCTTGAACTCGTAGTTTCACTTCAGTCCCCACAAACCCGGGCTTGGGACAATTTAGCAAGGCGTGTGTCCGCTGTATGGTATCTGGTGGACAATAATCTCGTCGTGATGGTTCATAGGGGGGAAGGAATATGGTATCTGTAGGGTTGGGGTTGAGTCTCTGGTATTTTTAAGATCAAAGCATGACAGCTGCCCAAGCGGCGAGATGATAAGAACAATATCACAAGCGTTTAAAAGAATAATAGGCATAATTTAAGATCCCCACGAGCAACAATAAGAGACGCGGTCTCCGCCCTGAGGTTGCACAGTCATCGACAGAGTGCATCCGCTTTCAAACTGGTCACACTATGGAACCAGAGCTTCGGAATCGAAGCACAGTCAAAGAGCAACCCTCAGGGGAGGCTGCGGGGAGATAATTCATGTATATTCCAAATCTGGAGCGATAGGCTTTGGATAGAGGTATTTTTGCAACCAGATTGGCTGCAAGGAAGAACGGAATGAGTGGGGTTGTGTGATAACTCTGCAAGATCCTCGAAGCTTCTTCCGTAGCTTGAAGCCAAAAGAAGACTAACTCAACCGTTGAGTTGCGAGTCGCGCTTTGAGTCCTCTCCAGCCCGAGTTTGGTATCACGGGACGCGGGCCGTTGCCGTTTTCCAAGCTCATCGTTTTCAAAACCATCTGCACCAAGTCCGCGGCATGAAGAACGGGCTTGATTTGATTTGAAATTGCGATGAAACTACCAACAATATTCTCAAGTTGCCCCTGATGGGGAGTAAACGCCGTTCGAATAAGCCCCCTACACATCGGCTGGACTGTGATATTCATGCCGAACTCCCGCGGCGGATGTGACTGACCAGGGAGGACTTGAAAGGATGTGCACAGCAGACGAATAGGAAGTTGAGAAGCGAGCTGAGCGCTCAGGGATCCCGGAATTGTGGCGTTGGGCTAACCTGCCGGTCGCATTTCCTTCCCACGGTTTGAGACATCCACCACCTCCGAGGACTTGTTTTCAAGGGGCATTGCTTCCCTTTGCCAGACATGCATGCGCCCGTTGGTCCGCATCGCTGCTCGCGCGAATTGGTGTGACCTTCAGATACTCATCAGCTCAAATCAGACCTGTGCTCTTGTCTCCAGCTGCTTTGAGCTGAAGTTCGCAACACACTTGGTCTGTATCCACTAATAGTTTGTCGATTTTCCAATATGAAACTTTGACATATTTTTCCCAAAACAAGCTTCAATCAAAGCGGTCGACTACGGCGTCGACTAGGATTGCGAGTCATGGCCCGCGGGTGGGTATCGAAAATCATCGATTTGTCAACATTCCTGGTCTCGCTTTGATCATCATCATCTCAAATTATGGCTATTGACAGTCAACCTTGCTGATTTCTCTTTAAAGCGTGTTTGATGTGCATTGCGCAGATTTGCAACCAGGGACGGCCAGTCATCTCGGGCAACAGGTCATCTTGCTCCCTTGACACTTTTTCCCCCTTGTCCAATGAGACTCGGAGTTTGCATTTCAATCGCAGCTGGGGATGTGAGAAATGTGATATGGTTGACTGCTCGTGCATTAGCGTCCCTGAGTTTAACCATATTCGTAAGATGTTTCCGTTCTCCGTGCTCCAATCCGATGTCGACTTCTGGGGTTGACAGAAAGTTGGGATTTTTTTTCTTTGTTTCGTTGTGGTTGAAAGCGAGCTGATGACGTGATACGGTGACTTGGAACGTTGGTCAATAGTCTCCGTACAAGTCCTCAACCGGAGCGCGGAGTATATAATCCTTATTCAAGTCCCCTAAGCATCCTCAGAAGACCCAACTCCGGAAGTAAATTTGTTAAGGAAGGCACGTAAGGACACTTTCACTGAAGAAACTGTTCTAGAGATGGTTAGGAGAATGATGAAGGTATATGAAGTAGGTTGGCGAAGGACTTATAGTGGACGATTCGAGCACAGTACGGATTACGAAGAGCTCTGAACAAAGCCGGACTCCTCGAATGGCCACTCTGGGCCATCCGATTGCTGGCTCCAGAATAACGTTAGCTCTTGAAGTGAATCCGTCAACTGCCTTCAGCCGCCACCCAAAAGTAACCCCCTATTAGATTCAATAAGAAGGACTATTGAGGGATGGACCGAAAGGCCCTAAAGGAGACGTAACAGTTATGGATTGCAACCTTTGGCAAAAGCACGGTATAGCATTGAATATCATCATCTAATTAACAAACACCTGAAAATGCTCACAATTACCCACCCGAACCGTCGGACATTTTGAAACTCCGACTGAATGCCCCCAGGAACCGTAGAACAAAGGAAAAAGTAAAGAAGGAAAAAGAAAGAAGCGATGGAAAGGGGGAAAAAAAGACTAGATAAATCACTTCAACTCGCGCTCCTTAGCTGGCTTGGTCAGCTTAATTTTCTTCGCCGTTTTGGCGGGAGAAGCAGCCGCAGATATCCCATCGGGGGTGGTTCCGTTCTTTAACTTGCTGGGCACCACCGGTTTTCCGGTCTTGAGCTTGGTCGGCACAACCTCCTTACGTTTTTTTGACACGGCTGCTGGTTCTTCGTCCTCCAAGCGCACGCGCTTGCGAGAGGCTGCCGCCTGAGCGGCTGGAGTGTTGAGACCGCTGTCGAATGGAGTTCTGTTGCGGCTGGACTGGCGTGTGGTGATGCCCATACACCTATCCAAATGCTGGGCACTCTTTGTCACGAGGAAATATCGAGGACAGTTCGGACACTTCGTCGTCGGAATGTACACTTGGTCAGGTAACTTGAGTGAGGCCGCCGTGGTACTCGTTTTAGTATTTGGAGGACTAGATCTGGGTGTGTTTTCCGGGTCTTGGGTCTTCTTCTTTTTATTGCCTTTTTCAATGGAGAATGGGTGCCCATGGACGTCACGGCCGGGCATACGAACCGGAGGAATTTTGCGGCAGTATTCTCTGTTCGGATCTGGTGGAGGACGCGAGCCTTCTCCCCACAGTGGATACCGAAGCCTAGGAAGGCGGCAGTTTGGGCACATTATTTCTTCAGTTGTAAGCATCGGGTTGCCTTTTAGGTAGACTCTGCCTTCTTGGAACAATGCTGCGTCTGTTTCGGCAGTGACTTGACTGAGACGCTCGTCACTTGGAGGTTCACCATTCTGGTGAGCATCTGTTGCCTCGCCTGGAAGAGGAGCACATTTTGCCTCCGCAGCATGTTTCACTGTGATCACAGCAGACCTCGTTCGCGCAACCTTTTCATCACGGTGGGCTTTAGCGACAATATCGTAGATAATGTTATAAAAAGTATCGTCCAGGATATTCCGTGCCTGCAAATGTCTGTTAGAATGGGATAGCAAGTTATTGATGCGAATGCTCACAATTGTGGCCATCGTAGCAGAATGATCCTTGGACTCAAGCACATTTCCCAACTCTGGTCCCGCCATATTCATAGAATCACACCGCCTCTTAAAAATACCACTAGCAAAGGTACGGATTGACAGTAGTGAAAGAGACACCAGCTCTAGGAGGATTCGCCAATCGGAGCCACCGGTATTATAGTCAAAGGTGTATTTTCACGGAGCGGGTAGGACGAGGTCAAGCAATTTCAGCAGATGGACATGTTTTTCGTGAGGTAAAGAGGAACGAAGTAGTGAAGCTCAAGAGTTTCGAGTGATGAGAAGAGAAATATTGTCTTGCCAAAGGCGGAAGGGAGAGGTTTATGTATAGCTAGCTGTCGACGAGAGGACGAAAACGGTGGAGAGGACATGTGGGCTCAATAGGAAGCGAGGAACACTTGAAGGGTATTGAGGACAAATTCGATGTTATCTGTGGCTGGTATGCTACAGGACAATGCTTCATCAATGTCAGCATGAAATCTCAATAGGAAACAATCTTGGACTCAATCGAGTTTGGATGGAAAACGAGAGCGAGCAGTCACCTATTCATGACACCGGAGTCCACCAGCACCCATTCACATCAAATGCAGTTGCAATTGAATTGCCACAATAGCCATATCTGATTTGTGATATTATGAGTATTTTGTATCCTGTACCCCACCAGAACCGCGGCGAAGTAGAAAAACGGCAAGCGAAGGTTGCGGAATGCTGTCGATGCACCAACCGCCGCTAAAAGGCGATCTTATCTTATCAATCTCCGCGGGTCCCATAGTTAGTGAACAAATAAACCTCAACGCGTGACCTGGCGTTTCACCGGCGCGGGTTCAAGATGTCAATCTTTGAATGACAACCGCGTTTTCCATCTAACCTTTGACGTTTGAGGCAATAAGTGATTCTTTTGCCAATATGCTGGATTCATTGCGTTGCAACTAGTTCTCACTCATATTCCGGCCACGCGCTAGTTAACTCAAGTGCCAACCCGAGCTATGCGACCACCGTGCTTCGCGTCGTTAGCCTCTATATCTATGACAAGTCCCGTTTTCCATTATGGCCTCGCATGATGAAAACAGCCGCAAGCTGTCTTTCTACTTCACACCTCTCAAGCCTCCAACACATGTACCTGCTCTGCATCAACCCACTCTTCCGCCGGCCCCGCCGCCGCCGCCTCCGTTGCAAACGACGCCATCTCTCAAACCCGCGCCGGCACCGTTACCAAGCCCTTCATTGCAGATAACCCCTTTACCTCCTACCCGGTCCTGCCCCACTCCACACCCACAAGTCACCGTTGATCCTGTCAAGATAGCCCACATACCCTCATTGATGCGCATAACGGGATTGCTCTTACCAATCCGCTATCCTACCTCGTTCTACTCTTCAATAATCACCGATCCCCTTATTGCTAGCTTGTCGAAAGTTGCCGTATATCACGATCATCCTGCCACAGGGTCAAATTCTACGGAAAATTCTCTTGCTGGAAACTCTTCTTCCTCTGGAAATACCGACAAAGTCATTGGAGGAATCCGATGCCGCCTGGAACCATGTCAAGATGGCAACAAGCCCTCTACTGCAACAAACCTATATATACAAACACTCCATTTACTGTCTCCGTTTCGTGGGCGAGGTATAGCAGCTGCATTGCTGCATTCTTTAATCTACGATGACAATCTGTCGGCATCATATGGCGATCCTCCTTCCGTATCCGCTTTGGTAAAACATTATGGAATTCGGACAGTGACCGCCCATGTTCACGTAACCAACTCAGAGGCGTTAGATTGGTATACTGCGCGCGGCTTCAAGATTCAAGACGAAATCATTGAAGGGTATTATCGAAAGTTAAAGCCAGGAGGAGCAAGAGTTGTGAGGCTAGATTTGGCCTGGGACGATAGCGAGGGTATTCACCAGGATGATGAATGGGAAAAAGTCGACTCCGCGGACTGTCCGTCACCCGAGACGCTTGGGGAATACGAGCAAGTTCAAAGAGACAAAGAGTCGCAAAAGTGAGCGTCTTAGACAAGCTAGGAACTCGTGATTGGCTTCTAAACCCGCTGTGGCCGTAATGACCTATGTATGTCACATTGACATCGTCTTGCGCTATCGTCAACGCACAACAGACCGACATTTTCTCCCAGCATTCCTGTCGAGATAGGCTAGTGGGAATCAAAAACATCCGTTTGCATACTAGCAGAAGATTAATGTGAGCCATTGGAATATAGTCGTGTTTTTTCCCACTAATGTCATTTCGATAGAAAACTAAAGTCAGAATGGGTTTTCGGGACTCAATTTAGGATACTTTTCATTTGGTTTCCAAATGGCAGTAAATCTGGCGAGTTCCTAGCACAAGAATCGATGTTAGCCTGTCGGGTTGGGCTGATTTGACCACCGTGACGCGACCAGCAAAAAAGCTCCTCGAACATAGGGAAGAGCTACTGCAATAATGATGTGTATCTTATTTTGAATCTCTAATCAGACTAAATACTATCTACTCGAAAAGGAATTTCAGTAACGCTCTCCAGGCACTGAAGATGCCCTAACACCTGGGTTATTAATATATATCAACCTAACTGAAACCAGTCAGTTGTTTAGGTTGGTTATCTGGCAAAATTATAATACATAAAGAAACCCAAGCCTGTAGCCGGATATGTTTTCGAAGGTTCATATATTTGTATGCAATTCATATTGTTCCAAACCCATTCTTAGCATCAATCAACCGATACCTAGCACGTTCTTTCCGATTACTAAGCACCATGGCAATGCATAGGAGGAGTGCGGCATCAATAGCTGAATAACCAGATGTATTAGTTAAAGGACATTCAAGTAGCGTGGTTGAGAGCCGTCATACCAACGATGCCAAAATCAGCAGTGAAGATCACATCCAAGAAACTATTAGCGAAAGATGAAAATGGTACAACGCAGCCTTGTTTCTGGGCCGCATCAAGGTCCGTTGGACAGGTTGAATCGGGTTGAAATGGCGGCGAGGTGCTGTTAAGGTAGCCACAGCAATTAAACTAATTTGTGGTTCAGCATCAAAGTAATTTTCCCATATTAATGTCAGGTAACATACTCTTTGCTGAAGTAGGCTTTGTACTCGCGGTGTCTGTTGCCCCCAAGCTGTGTTTAAGGTCGACCGCGTCCTCAATGTCAAAAACCATATGATCAAGCCGATGATGAGGGTTACGAAGCCCGTCAGCACCACCATCCAGCCGTGAATCTTGAGCCATATTCGATCATTCGTTTGAACGATACCAGGGATTGAGAGGGCAAATGTGAAGAAGACAAGCCCGGCGGTGACAATCTCCCCTATGGAAACAACAAATTCACGTTAGAAGCCAGTTGTAGCCGAGATAGAGTCTGGGTAATCAACGCACCTAACTGAGGGCAATGAGCAAGCAACAGCCTCTCCGCAACATTGTCCAGTGTCGCTTCCGCTTGTAATTTTTGTCTGCTCGACAATGCAACCGCAAGAATGGCTCCACCACCACCCAGGAAGAGAAAGTCTGCTAGTAAGTACGTGATCAATAGTTTATCAGGCATCGTTATGCTCTGTCGTCTGACCGGTCTCGCTTGAAATGCGATCGACAACAAAGCGGTACGGGTAACCGACTACCAGCGCCGATAGACTCGTGAGAAGTATCAATTGTACCGCAAGCGCCGACAAGATAGGAACTTCAGCGGAGGGGTGCTGCCGTTAACCTGTGGCCGTTCTTCCGAGCTTCCTCAACGTAGAAAATGGTATATGAGACGGAAGAGGAGAGGAGAAATAGGCGCCATGGCGAATCTCCCGGGAGATACTCGGTACACCCGCCTCTCCCATCTTGAAGTCAGGCCATGTCACACGAGGGGCCGGTGTCCACCTCCCAGGTACGGCGTCAAGGATGAGGCAGACGTGCGACCAGTCATGTTTCAGGGACAGGATTCAGAGCCTTTGGCCAGAATCTGGGGGGTGCTTTTAGCCTCTCGGCGCCCGGAGCTACTGTGATTCCTCACTTTAGTGAAATCTTAATGTCCCCACTAGCTTTGAGGTAACGACTTCGTCACTCCTCCTTAGGTAGTTATAGGCACCTCGTTTTGATCAAACGTCGGAGGTATTACTTCAGGGGATACCAGTAATTCGCCCAAGAATACTCCGTAATCCGTACAACTAATGTCTCTTTGGAAAGATCGCTGTTATGTCATCTAAGGAAAACATTAACAGGCCAGTGAACAACATTCTCCAGCGCACGTATGTATGTACAGTACTTAACCATCCTCAAGTCTGTCACGCTGAGGTCTACCCTAAAATAGATCACCTCGGGCCTTCCTCAGAAAGCTATCTACTAGAATACCTAGGTAGAAGTGTAAAAATGATGTTCATATTGGCAATAGGAATGAAGTCCGCCAAGTGCCTTTAGCAAGACATGCAATAACTATAAGCTTCCAAAAGATACCTTTTGACAGCTTCTAAATCTCTCTCAGCGGCATGTTTCTCCCCCGTTTAGCGTAGGCTTCTGGCATAACATCATTCCAATTTTAGCAAAGGAGAATGTTGAATTTTGTAGCATTGTTTATTCGATTGAACAATTCTCTTGAGCGAATGGCTCAATTGAAGCGGTATAGAGTTGGGTTTTGGAGTGCAGCAAGGATATCTAAGGACGGCGAAAACGTTTGGCGAAGCATAAGACTGTATTAGGCCTGAAATTCCCTATACTCTAAACATGAGAAACTAATAAAACACTGAAACCTTGCTCCATTGCCACTTCGGAGCATACGATGGTAAAGAACTCGGTATTTCTAAGGAGGCTGAGATGCCTATAAGCTGCCGATAGGTCGCACACATTTTCATGCTTTCGGGCCTAGATGTTCGTCAACTAATCTCACAACCTTCATTGCTGAACCAACGCTATTTTGAAATCCGCTTCCTCCGTGGCCATATGAATGGATGACAATGAGATCACTTCCGCCTTTACCGCCGCCTTTCAGGATTTCCTTCTCAACTCTAGTGCCTCCTTTTCTCCCAGGCCTCAGACCGACTTGCACGGTGACGACATCTAATTCTCCTTGGGCATTGCACAACTCCGGTGCCAAATCTTTGGCCCATTGTAAAATGGTGCTGGAGAGCTGAGGATCTTCAGTTGTATCCCAAATGCCCACTTGCTTACTACCCCCGATCAGGGATAAGCCTGTGCTTTTTCGCGGGACAACATACGCAATCTGTTCATTGGAGCGATCAGATCCAGAGGACATGATATGCGTGTATATCCCTTTAGCCTCACCGCGAACCAGGAGAGTTTGCCCTCGGATAGGGTGAACGTTTTCGTCTGGCACCAATGATCGAGCCCCCAAACCTGTGGCGTTAATAAAAATAGGCTGACAGTCAGCTTGCTGATTATTATCCTGAAGCTTTGTTTCGAGCAACACTGTCGTGGCGGCCTCTAGTGCATGTGTCAAGCCTTTGGCTGTAGGGAGTTTAACGTGTATCATTGTGACACCTGCCGAAAGAAGCCTTTGAAAGAGCCACTTGATGTATTGCGTGGGGTTAAAGGAAAAGGATTGATATGTCACTCCAGTACTGATATTGGGGAATGGAAATGGTCCCGAAAGAACGGAAAAATTGACCACATGGTTAGCCCACCATAAATTTTCGGGCTTGTGGGCTTCAGCTCCGAGGATTTCAGGGGAACTAGATGGATCGTCCCTACCGAAGATTTTCCAATCAATAATGGCGGCCTTATATCTGGTAACCAGACGCGATGTTCACAATCTCACCAATATAGATAAGAAGGGTAAAGCTGCGAAACTGGTTAGTCAAAGTTCGACGGTAGCGAGCTCAAGGCTCTAAAATGACAATTGAGCCATACTCCAAGGCCAGATTTCAGTTCTGAAGCCCTATCAGAACTTTGCTCTTCTTCCGCCACTATTTTCTTCCAGCACCCGAGAGTTTGGATATCCCACGCACACTGCTCGTCACCGGGAAGGGCATGGCTTCTCCATTGGCCGCCTGCCCTAGACAACAGAAGAGCCATTCATGAGTCAATCATCTCGTCGAAATTCAAATCACAGGCCGGTTCTCACCGTGGCGAGGTGTAATAATCATCACCGATATCATTTGGAAACTGGTCGGCGAGTATGCTTACTTCATACCCGGCTTCCAGCAAGGACAGCGAAGTCTGAAGACCAATGACACCGGCGCTATTCAACGTCAGTCTTCGCGGGCCTAAACCTAGGTTGTGTAACCAAGATGGAACTTGGGGTCATACACACCCAATTACCACAAGGTGGGGTCGTTTGGATGAGGCCATTGATTTTTGTTTTTCTCCCGCTTTGCAGGTAAGTATGTAATTTTGGCTGATTGAAAGGCTGGAATAAAATAATTCTTTTCTTGTTCTTGGGTTTGAAGTTGTTTCTGAGCACCGGGAAGATATACTCTGGTTGGCGGAGGAAAACTATCCGCGCTCACGGTTGACCCCAATCCGGGTAGGATCGTATTGACCTTACCAACGGAAGACGCGTTTCCGATAATCATTTATTCAATGCGTCCCTTGATCCACATTATCCGGTTTCCTAATAATCATGATTAATATCGGACACAGGGTCCGTTGTCGCACGCACCTCAGGGACACATATTCGAACTCAGGTGCAGCCCAACATTTTCCCATTTGGGTGTGTAACACCGAGCTATGCTCAGAGCCCGAAAGGGAGAAAATCCACTTCATATGGAGTATTGATGCAAGGTTTGAATATGCCAGCGCGGAGATTGCGATCGCACTTGTTTCAAGCCTCGTGCAGGCAACTTGAGCTCACATTGCTGTGTGATGAGTATCGTGCTGAATATGACATGCACACGGTATGATGCCCGCCAAGTTTGGTTCTTTTACGGAATTGCCATATATTACCAGATATTTCAAGTACTCTGTACACCGTAGCGGCGTGAGTTTCCGTAGCCCAAGGGTATTTGTCAGGCAATTTCCCTTCTGCAGGTCCTTAAAAACAAGGTGTTTGGAGAATAGAAAAGAAGGTTGGAAGTTGAGGTACAGAAGTTGCTGACCGAGCTTTTCGGATCTACATTTATCCGACGATTGGCCCCGCCACCTAAAAACCGTTGCACCTTGAGAAGTGTAAACCCCGCGTCTCTCAATAGCTTAGACCTTGAGTGTACAGACTATGTACAAACAGAAACCTATCATTCTCTAGCCATATCCTACTATAGATTCATTGAAGCCCAGAAAGAGCTTAACAATTACTTAACTACCACGTCATGGAGGACAAAATCCCGAGATATCCAAAGCTCCATGTCATTGAGCCCACGGGCGAGCATACTCATACTTTTATCTTTTTACATGGCAGGGGAGACAAAGGAACAAGCTTTGCCGAAGAGATCCTCAGCTACGAAACATCGGAAAAGCAAAAGCTCGCAACGCGACTCCCTAATTGGCGCTGGGTCTTCCCCACGGCCCTCACTCAATGGAATGCCGGGTTTCGTATGATGATGCCCGCTTGGATTGATGTTGCTTCGCTGAGCGATATTAACTATCGACAAGATCTTCAGATCCAAGGGCTTAGAGAGTCTACACTATACACCATTAGTTTGCTCTTACAGGAGATCGAGCGATTGGATGGAAAAACCGAGAATGTCGTTCTCGGGGGACTGAGTCAAGGCATGTCAGTAGCCATGTGGGCGCTGCTGTGCGCCGCAGGAAAAGTGAAAGGCAGACTCGGCGGCGTTGTGGGAGCCTGTGGATATTTGCCGTTTTCGCCTCAGATCCAAGAAGTCGTTTATGACTACAAATCGAAGGCTTCAACTGAGACCAACCAAGGTGGATGCCTCCTGATTCCGCCAGCCGCGTTCCTGGAACTGGTAGCAGCAAAGCCACGCGAATCCAAACCAGAGGAGGTTGAAGCGGTCCTCTCCACGCCGGTGCTTCTCCTTCATGGAACCGACGATCGCATAGTAAACGTCTCGCTGGGAAGAGCGGCGGGTGAGGTTTTCATGGATATGGGACTGAACGTGAAGCGAGTGGAATATTCCGGTGCGGAGAATAATGGGCATTGGCTCAAGGTTCCGGAGGGACTTGACGCCATTGTTGCCTTTTTTGAACGTCACACAAAGTGAGAGCGAAAAAAAATTATATCAGATTCACCCGCGGGTATCAGCCGGAGCAAGGGTATGACTTCAGAAACGGTTCTCGGGCTAATCCACACTGAGGTTATTTGTCCGTGGGCCCCAAGGAAGGGTAGATCTCCGGGGTCATGACCTTTCTTTTTGTTTCCCCCCTTTTTTCATTATTTTACTTTTTTTTCTGGTTTCTAATCATGATTCCTCTTTTTGGCTGAGCTCTCTCCTATTGAGGTTCGATTTTTGCATCATCCGCAAACATGTGTAGCTCCGGTGTTAAGTTTCAGGCTCCGTTTGCGAGACATCGAGTGCAAGGAAATGTGTCCTGTTCCCAACCTCCAACCGTGGACGATGCAAGTTTGAGTTTGAACTGGGGGTGTCTCTTTTTTCATTTTCTCTTTCGCCGGTCTCATGTAAAAGAAGCTCGGCTGGACAATGCAGCGAATCCAGCTAAGAGGCAGATTGCAGACAACCAAGGTCTGAAGGGGGTGTTATGCGGCCGGAAGCATCGCCTCATTTGTCTGTCAGGCGATCTTGGATCTCGGGTTAGTTAATCAATGAGTAACATGCAGTGGTAGCAGCGGCAGAGCCCGACCAGGGCAGGCGGTAGTCCGTAGGAGAATTGAATTCTAGTTCCTCAGCTCGTCGTCAGCTGTATGCAATATTGAATGCATGTCTTCCCAAACGGAGCAGAGACTCCGCGCATGACCCATGTCAAACAAGATGGGATGGCTGGGCCGATGCAGAGACGGAGATCATCTAAGCCCCCGAAATTGCGAGCCTTTGGCAAGCAGAGTCCAAGACTCGTGCAGGTGACCGTCCCGTGACTGCCGGGGGGCACAGGAAAGTGGCCGCCAAACCGGACGAGGGAAGGCCGTGGCGTGGAGCCTGTTAGTCAGCATAGGATGGGGCAGAGCAGGTTACTGGCTGGTGACGGTAACTTACACTACCCGTCCCCTGGCTGATCCACAATTGCCGTAATTTACCGTCACAGCTAGTACGGTCTGGAGGACGATCGAATGCGGAAGGGGGCCAATCGCGGGCCTCCACTCGGTGTTGTTCGAAGGGGAAGGCGCGACCCACATCCTTGGCTGCAATACGAGGCTAGCGGTAATTTACGGTTCCGAACACCCCCTTCCTCCCTTGCTGGTCTCCTTTTGGTGTGGTTGCCCGCCTGATCGCCGGGCCGACCAGTTAATCCGGCGTATGTGAAATGTCATATTTTTCGGCGTCTTCCCCCTTCAGGCGTTGGCTTCGCTTCCTTCCCTTCGTTTTCCCTTCCCTTTTGGCTGCCGTCTCCCAGAGTCCCAGTCGTGCTGCCAGAAACCCAGCAACCCTTTTTCTGGCCCTGCCCCCCTCCCCTCTCCCGATTTTCTTGATCCATCGCGACCTTACCCAAACCTGACATCCCCAACTGCCAACGCGTTACTCGATTCGGCGTGCCCTCAATCCTCGCAAACATCATACCTCTTTGGGTATCTCAGCTTTATAGATTCAAAAAATTCTCCCACAACTTCTTCGCTCCACCGATTGATTAATTTTCTTTTCTCCTATTATTATTTCTATCGCTCGTTTTGCCTAAAATCAAACCATGGCCGACATCACGGCTGTCGCCGACGAGAACCCGTCGCCCACTCAGGACGAACTCGTTCCTGGCGTTGGTGGAGCTGTCGAAAATCGAGGCACCAAGCGTCCTCGTCTTAGCACCGCCGAGGACGACGACGACGATGAAGACAAGCCTGGTCGCGAGCGTCGCAAGATCGAAATCAAGTTCATCCAGGATAAATCCCGTCGCCACATCACCTTTTCAAAGCGAAAGGCCGGTATCATGAAGAAGGTGAGTAACCTCCGACGCCGCAATCTAGCGAACATGCTTCGGTCTTGAGCCATTGGAGCTCGCCGCGACCTCGCTGATTGCTCGCTTCCATTATTTTTTTTCGATTCAGCGATTGCTGCTCGATTGGTTTACGGTTTAGCTAATGGTGTTGGGTCGCTGTGTTGCAGGCATATGAATTGTCCGTTCTCACCGGCACTCAAGTATTGCTCCTGGTCGTCTCTGAGACCGGTCTCGTATATACTTTCACCACTCCAAAGCTCCAGCCTTTGGTCACAAAGCCAGAAGGGAAAAATCTTATCCAAGTACGTGTTTCCTCGCTGCTCTATAATTCAATACGCGTCCAGGTTTTAATTTTTTGGTGTCGTGATAGTCCTGTCTGAATGCTCCCGAACCTACCAGCAGCGAAAACGGAGTCGAGGCCCCCGAGGTTCCTGCAGAGTCGGCCGAAGACGTCGCCCATGGTGCTGTCGGCTCTCAACAAGCGTCAATTCCACGACCGGGCCCTATGCACCCGAGCTACATGACGGCCGACCAGCAGCAGCAGATGGCCTACTACCAGAACCTACAACAGCAACAGCAACAAGCACAGGCTGGAGGTCAGTACCCAGGAATGCCAGTTGGTGGACGCATGCCCCCGCAACACCAACCCACGGCCTGATATCTTGTGTTTACGTTCCTTTGCGCTCTTTGCTCCTGTTATACCATCATTCACCTCGTTCTGTCCCTTCGTCGTCGAGTGGTTCGCTCGTCGTCCACTTCGTCCATCCAGTCGCCCTTGTGACACTTATATCTACACATCCTCCTGGATTTGCTGTCGATTGACACAATCGATCCGCTCTTTTCCGGGACTGGATCTATTTGGAGCTGCTCCTGCCACTACCACCAGCTTATATGGTCCAGGACTACGGAGTAGCCTGGATCATAGCTCTTCCCCTACTTACCTTTCTATATTTGTTTTATTGCTATTGATCTTCGCTCCGCTTTCACTTGCTCTTCTTCCACCATTGGCACTAACTGGCCTCTTGCAGAATACTAAAGACAAAGTTACATCACTTGGCCTCTTTCGAATGCTTTGCCTGTGGTTTCCTTTCGCCGGTGTTCTAGACCTCCAGAAATTAGGGTGTTACTGGTGTATTCGTGGTGGGGATTCTGTTTTTTCTTTTTTCATATGTGGCGCCCTAACACGCGTCTTTTAATCATATCTTCTCTTACAAGGTGTGTGTTCAATTCCTACGATCTGCATCGGTTATCTTTGAGTATTTTACAACACATTTTACTCCTGATCGGCTTTGCTATGGCATCGATTGAGCCAGGTTCCTCGCTCATCTTCCCTCTCACACTGGCCCTGGATAGGCCACAAGGCCATACCAGGGCACTGACGCTGTTTGTCTTTTTTTACATTTCTTATATCATGTGTGTTTACCCAAGCGAATGGGAGCTTCTTATCGGACGACATGGGGTGGAGTTTATGCATTTGAGTTGTGTCGCCTGTCTCTATTCCCAGTACGTGTTGTATGTGGTACTACCAGCTTTATCCCTACTGTTCTTTTAACTGTTTGCCAGGAGCTGTTTGGCATGGCACAAGTCGTGTGGTGAGATATTATAAGTCTGCTACAATGGAATTCGTTATTCTGCCTCTCTTATAAATAACGGAATTTCGTGCTGTTATCGTTTACTTGCTGTAAGTATCTGGTACATGGTGCTTTGCTATGGGTGTACTATAATGGGCGAGGCTCTCGATTATAGCTACTAGACTCTCTGGAACATGTGGCTTAACAGCAAACTCACGGATGGACAGCGTTCAGGAGTTAGAGATGCTATATTTTAGTTATAAAAGCAGGTGGCTGAAACCTGTCTACTATCACAGCCACCAGTCAAAGCAAAAAGAAGATTTATTAAGTAATTGGTCTGTAATGCTACCGCTGAATATACAAAAAGGGGAAGTCTATTCCGTTCCACTTTATCGCCGGCCTCGAAATAATCTCCCGAACCACGATAATCGACCATTATTATCGCGTCCTGCGCCATTACTTTCTAAAACTGGTGTGCCGTCGTCTCTTATAAAGGAATCGCTGCTTAATCTCGGCCCTTCAATCACACTTCCGCTCGTGCTACCATCTGCACTTCCACTCGCACCCACGTCTCGCTGAACCGTTCCCTGTTCGTGCGCATGTTCTTCCGCAACGACTGGAGTAGATGCTCGACGCAATATGCTTCTCCTGCGTTGTTGACGTGAACGGCTGCTTGGGCTATGTTTGAAAGTTGGTTTCCATCGAATGGATCTATCTCGGCCGGCGAGTGGCGAAGATGGGGTTTGAATATCGCCGGTTGACGAGGGTATGCCACTGCTTGTGCTGCGGCGGTTTCTGGTGGTGTGTGGAAGAGAAGCTGGAGAGGCGGAGGATTTGGATCTGGTTGGAGTGGTTGCGGTTGCGGTGTTGTTCTCGTCGTAAAGATCGGCCCAGATCTGAGCTGTTTCGTTTGTTAGGTTGATGCTGTGACGGTGGCGGGTGGAACTGCGTGGTAGGGATGAAGTGTAGAGAGTAGATGGGGAACGGGGTTGGTTTGGGGTTTGTAGAAGTGGTTGGCGTTCGGTTGGAAATGATTCTTCGTCCGAAGGGTAGTTGTAATCGGAGTACTCGGGCGTTTCAGCTTGTTCTTCTAAAAGACCTAGACCTGGCGCTAGGGCGGAGGCGGCGGCACCAGCTTCAGCTTGAGCTGGAGTTTCTTCCAATCTCCATGAAAGACAAAGGACACCAGAGAGCAGAATCACCGTTCCCAATGCTATTAATCCGGCGTGTAATCCAGAAAGCCGCGAAACCTGACGGAAATATATCAAACCGTCTAAAATGGCAATGATGTTGTAAATGCAGAACACGAACGGATAAAGGATACTTGTGCTGCACAGTTTAAGTCCACGGTGCATGTAGTATAGTTGGACAAGCGCGAGAGTCACCAATCCAAGCAAAATAATCCAAGATTGCCAACGATTAAACTGGTTGGCTCTATCAAGAATAGTTCGAACGACCAGCTCGACTGCCGATTTGGCCACAAGAAGCGAATGGGCGGAGAGAATACCGCTTACCGCTCCATACATAAGGCCTCGAAATATCTTTAAACGCGGGCTATGGTGGTGATGGTGCGCGTGGTGCTGATGTGATGAAAGCGATATTGACGATTTCGGAAGACCCCATGTACTGGACCGGCCAGGCACAGGAGGTACTTTCAACATGCGTGTCCCAAGTAGTGTCAAGGCGACAACAACGCCTGTGCCTACCATCCATCTGAGGAAAGCTGCGCGGCCCAAAAGTTCAAGAAGCTGATCCAAATTGTGCGCTGGCTCGCCAATAGCGCCGAAAATCGCGATCAGGATCGCTCCAATACACACGAGAGCCGTACCGAAGAAGGAGTAGCGGGTGAACGACTCGCCGAGGATCAAGGTCGCGAAGATCGTGTTAAAGACAAGGCCAGCCTAAACCCTGTTGGTTAGCGATTGCGGCAGTAGATAGATATGGAAACTTGGTAACACACCGCCTGTAGCGTTGAAAGCACTGGCAGAGGTAGGGTTGTGATTTGGATTGTGCTGCCAACAATATTGGCGAGCACAAACATGAACATCCCAATCTACTCGCATTCATCAGTATCGGACTGACAGGCTCCAGTCTTTAGCCAGTGACCATACCTGCCATCTTGTTCGTCTATACGGCGGTCTGCGAAGATCGTATGGGTATTTCTCGTCTTCAAGGATATGCGATTTGCGCTGGAGAGTGAGGCCGATGGCTTGAAGGCTTGTCGAGATCAGACCGACTATAACGCCAATCTACCACCGCGGTATTAGTATAATATTTGTTTGGGAGCCTGAAAGACTTACCGCAATGCTCCCCTGAGGCGAGAGATCACCGAGTTGGCCCATCTCGAGTATCTTCATGCATGGGGCTCCCTCCCGAGTCCCGAGCTCTGCACCTGCTCAACACGAGCTTAACGCTCTAAGGTAGACATGGCAAAATCGAATAACTAATAAATGAAGAGGATAGGAGTCTTCTATCACAAGAAAAGATATTCAGCAGGTAGGTTATAGATCAGCTGGATGGGATCACTGCTTAGCAGCATGCGGGTGTTTTGGTTGTTGAGTGTGTCCCTCCCAGTCAGGTGAATGAATGGTCCAGTCCGTTGGTCTGCTGCAAGGTTTCCACATGGCGTTCCGCGGATCTGACATCACCGCAGGGCAGCTCGACTTTGTCGGTTCAACCAAAACAGTATGACCCAAAAAGAACTCTATCAAAAGAAATGGTGATACATGTCGTAGGAGATTATATTATCGATTTTTATTGAGATGGGATTTACTGTGTGACATCTTTCTACAAGAGCCAATCAACTGACTGTGTGTGTGTGTCTAGGTAACTAATTACTATGACTATATGAACTCGGCCTCTTTTGTTTTCGGGAGGATCGGTTTAGCTGCGGATTCTTCTTTCACATTCGTTTGTCATTTGCAGATTTTTGAAAAAATTATGCCTTAAAAGTTCCCTATCTGACCACGAAACCAAGTTGTTACGTCTGTCTGTTGTTGCTTCAGCGCCCGGCGTAGGTCACCTCAAGAGCCCACGCCGTCGTGACCAAAAATGTCAGAGTAAGCGCAGTTTCCTTTGAGCTAATTTGGGTATTGCTAGCAGTGCTGGCGGTGAAAATCTAGCGGCGGAGCAGGCATGGTCATACATAAACTGAATAACAATTGACCAATGCAAACTATTCTGGAACAAAGCCGCCAACTCTCCAGCATGATTAAGACGCCCGAGACGATGAAACGACAGTACTACTCGCAATCTGATCACTCTTGCAAAATAAATTATTTCATGACCTTTTGCAGGTTGTAGTGCAATGAAGATCCCAGAATTGGTATTTGTAGCCTGGCATGCCGCGTGCTTCACTGGGGTCGCTATTTTTGGTATCTATTGGAATCTTGCGCTGGCCGCAGGTTGGCAATGTTTTAGAAGCGAAAGTCTTCTGGAATTGGCCAGGACTGTTGCTAGTTTGTGTATCTTTGTTGCCTTATAAAGAGGCATGTTGAAATCGACGATATCACACTGCTCAGAGAGATAGCCGTTGACAAATGCAATGATGAGCTTGAAGTTGGATTGAAACCGAAAAGAATAGTAATGCAGCCCTTTCGGAGCATGTTTCACATAAAATCCAACTTAGATTGCGGTCAATCCGCCGAATAAATTGTTAGTTTGCGCTCTCGCTTTTCGGGGTGTCAATGTTTGGCCTTGTCCAGGTTGCTACTTTCCTTTTTAGTTTGACCATTGAAAGCTTCGGCCCTACATAATTCCGTAGTGGGGACGGGCACTCATTGATATGCTGAGGTAATGAGCCATACGACGGGCAAACTGACCTCACAGCTTGTCGAGGCAACCTTGCAGAACATTGAAGCTTCCAACTGACCTATCCTGCTCGTCTCTTTCATCTCCTCTGTGGTGTATATTAAGTGGGAAGGACTGCTAAGCAGACCAGTACTACCTCACTTCTCCGCCCTCCTAATACGTTTCTCCTTTGACGCTCTTCAACGTCATCGTTGAACCTCACCCATTCTACAGCCTTTTACGCAGATCCCCTCACTAGATCTCCATTCAACATGTCGCAAAGCCACGCACTTTCCGACGACCAGGTATTCCTGCTTCAAGATCAAAAAATTTCCCAATGGCGCTAATCTACCCCTCCTAGGTCGCCGGCGAGCTCCGCAAGATGACCGCTTTCATAAAACAGGAAGCCCTAGAGAAAGCCCGCGAAATCAAGATCAAAGCCGACGAGGAATTCGCCATTGAAAAGTCCAAGCTTGTCCGCCAGGAAACCGCCGCAATCGACACACTCTTTGAAAAGAAATTCAAACAGGCCGCTATGTCCCAGCAGATTACCCGCTCCACACTTGCGAATAAAAGCCGTCTGCGTGTCCTGTCTGCAAAACAGGAGGTGCTAGATGATCTGTTTGAGAAAGCTAGAGGGAGCTTGGGTAAGGCTTTGGGGAGTGGGAAGAATGGCAAGGGCAAGGGAAAAAGGGACTATGAAGATATTCTGAAAGGGCTGGTGCTAGAAGGAATGTATGCTTTGGATGAGGATAAGGTTCGGTTAAGAGCTCGGAAGAAAGACTATGATATGCTCAAAAAGGCTAGTGGGCAAGCGGCAAAGGAGTTCAAAGAGAAGATTGGCAAGGATATAACGGCTGAGGTTGATGAAAAAGAACCACTTCCAGAAGGATCGTAAGTTTCAATTCGCCCTGGATAATTCGAATGCTTCGTTCTCCGTGATACGGTGCTAACATATTGTTTGTATGCAGTGCTGGCGGTGTTATCATTGTTGGAGGAGGAGGCAAAATCGAGATCAACAACTCGTTCGAGGAACGCCTTAGACTCTTGGAGACAGACTCGCTCCCAGTAGTCCGGGAATTGCTTTTCGGGAAGAACGAAAACCGGAAGTTCTACGACTGATGATGGTTGCACATACATCATTTCATGTTTGGGTGTATAATGTTCGCTTTTTTCTTAGACCGAGTTGGACGGTAGTATGCTATTTATTGTGGTTCGATTAATTTTGAATTAGATTTAAAATCTAGTATTGTTCTTTCAATTCGCCTAAGCAGCTTCTTAATGCTGTCGATTCTAAGATAGCAGAAGCATCATGCCAACAAACTCCTTGCTAGGCGGGAGAGAGGCTCGAAAATTAAGACACCATTATATTTCGGTCAATTTTTGATTTCGCCCAATTTCGTGATTTAGTCATTAGTTCGTTATATAAATATCCTCGCCATCCACTATGTCTCCGGAGCCGTTTCGTAGGCGATATCATCCGACCCGGGATTTTTCTGCAAGTATTTTGCCATGATATTGCTGCTTTTTTTGAATCCGATCCCACCCCAAGAACCATCAATACTATTTCTATCAATTCCCACAGCGTTGTGCACCTTATAGGGTCTTGTCCGGACGCCGTACAAGAGACGGCAGCGAACCATCTCTAGAAACGCTTTTGTTTCGGTGCGTCCTAGATGCGATGCTCCTGCATCCTGGATTCCTTTAAAAATGAAATGTATTCTTTCCGCTAATTTATCAATATTTCGATCGAAATTGAACTGTGCCTCTCGACTTGGAAATGATTTTGAGGCTGTACCAGAATCGATGGCGATGTTTAAGAGGGATATAATGGCTCTGAGCTCCCAGGGGTCATATGGCTCAGGGTCCTCTGGAGTATCGAGACCGTCAGCTGTGTTATGGTCATCTGGTGCAACGCCATCGTTCGCCGTGGCACTGTTTTCAGATGGGACAGAGCTTTTAGGCTTTCGATTTCTTGGTTTTGTGTTGCGGTCTAATTTGAATCGGTCGTCGTCGAATCGAGTGATCATCCGCTCTATATCAAACAGTGATTTCTTGGACTTATCGAGGAACGAAGCGTCTTCAAAGAAATAGGCCGCGGCCAGGCGGCACCGAAAAAGTGCGACTTCCGGAGTCAACGCACATATGTGATTCATTAGCTGGCCCTGGAGCACGGGATATTTTATTGTATTATATAGGATGCGAGAGAGCTCGTGGAGCTACTTTGATCAGCGACTGTCAAGAAAATAGCTTGGAGAATGGCTTACGGAGTGATCAGCGGTGGCCATCGCAGAATCCTCGAGTAGGGATATAATTGCTTGATCGGTCGCCGCTGAGAGGAGACAATCTCGCATTCGAACTTCATCTAGCGAAAGACGCAAGATTACTTTCAAGGCAAAATCGCGTGCATCGTTATTTAGCCTATTGTCAGGGGTTAAATTTCGGTTGGCGGAATTTCGGCTGTTTGAGGCGCTTTACTTAGCTGATAGCCCGGAAATGACATCTAAGGCAGATATAATGAATTTGTTCTCATGGAGCCCGAGTTCTGGAGACACTTAGCAGGAAGACTGATGATTGTTTTTTCTTGAACTCACCATCTGATTCGCGAAATTCTGGAACCAGGACATCATTGACCTGAAGTGCCTCTGGACGTGCCCCTATATTGCGGAACATGCGCTCAATATTTATGGGATGCACTTGAGAGGATACCCGCCTAATTGGCGCAGACTAGAGGGAAAAGAGGTTATTCAATAATCTCCGCGGCGGCTCATTACGAAACCAACCTTGACAGTGCTGCAAAAAGCAAATCGCGTGTCATCCCGGGGTTCAGTTGTGCCTTGATATTGATTAGCTTATAAGATTCTCTGCCAAAATTAAGCAACCTACACGCTTCAAGCATCCAAGCGAACACTTCGTCGGGAAGCCGAGTCCCTTCCAAAGTGTCTTCAACCAATCCGGAAAGTAATGCTCTCTCGCGGGTAATTGGATCTGTGATTGGTTAGATTCACTGGAGAAATATGCCAAGCTGATATGTTGTACTGGCCTTTTAGAACCAACTCCCACGAATCGGATGCGAGTGATTCGGTCGGGAACGCGGGCTGGGTCACCGGAAAAGAGGAGTTCTCAAAAAAAGACCAGGATTTCGCTTGATCTACTGCTTCGGTCCTCTCAATCGCCATCTTCAACATCGCGATTCGGTCTGGATCGCCACCGTCGTCTATAACCCGAGCCAGTCTTTCTTGCATTGCTTTACGTCGTTGGTTAGGAGTTTGGTTTACATTCGGAGAAGCCCGCTTTCCTTTTGGACTATCGAGTTTGGATTTCAGCTGTTTGATCTTCTCTTCAGTAGCCCTTTCATTTTCTGCTTGAGCTACTAATTTAAATAGGGAGTTCCCATAGGAGGAGGTTGTGGGTAATTGACTGGACTTTGTCCACACTTCGCTGGAGACAGCGGGTTGTTTCGATTTCCCTGGGTTTAAAAACCGACTCAAGATGTCATCAGCTTCCAAAGAAAAGTCGGAGCCGCTGTCTTCCTCATCAGAGCCTGTCACCATGACCTGACCACCTTTGACAACTCGCTGTGAGTTGGTGAAGCTTGTTCCGAACGAACTTTGCTGTGAAGGGCAGGATGCTTTTGACTCATCGCGTGAAGGTCCGGTATCTGTAAAGGAAGGTCTTTTGATGGAGGGTTTGGTCGGGGATTGTTTCGAGGGTTTTGGCTTGAGCGGAGTTGAGAATGGGACTGACAGATCGGAGGGGCAGGGAGTGAGCGAGGTGTCAGAGTAAGAGAAGTTCTCATCACTGACATCTTGAGAAAAGTATTTTGAGATCGATCGCTGGTTTGCCATATTAGCTGCTCAGTTGTGCTCTCTTTCGCACTCCAACCGAGGTGCATCTGATGGGAGACGTGGTGAAAATGCGATCATCGCATTCCTGTTTGATTGGCAGACGCGAGAGGGTGCCGCGATATCACGTGACTCTGACTCGATCGGTCAACGGCTCATATTTCCCTTTCCGGACAGGTCGTGTGGCAAAGACCGAGGTGCGTCGCTTTTAAGCCTTTCGGTAAAGCCGAGGTGGTGGTTCTCTACAATTGAGTTATGAACACCCACTTGAACATAAACATAACCTTCCAAGAGCCGAGCTCAATTAATTATGCCATTGAAGATCTGTATGTATGTACTGTGATGGAGTAGATACTCCTGCAAAGCTCAAGGCGCAGTCGAGAGTTGAAAGAAGCCGATTATTGAAATCCGCTCTGGAGCACATGACGGATGCAATACCACCTTTGACTATTACCATGTTGTTGGTGGCTTTACGGAGTAACTCCAAGGTGCTTCGGATTTAGGGAGATATCCATGCCATGTTTCGACTTCAGCAGTTTGACGCTTGTGGTTGAAACAACCTTGACTTCCCGTGAACAATGCCCTTCTTATTTACTCCGGACGATGAGACAGTTTAACTATCGTTCTTCTCTACGGAGTACATACAATGAGAGTACGAACGAGTCCACGAGTCACCAGTCTCCATAGCAACTGGCGGGAGGAACGAGGTTGCCTGTTCGTATCG
The DNA here is from genome assembly GCA_014964245.1 of Nannizziopsis barbatae. Lineage (NCBI taxonomy): Eukaryota > Fungi > Ascomycota > Eurotiomycetes > Onygenales > Nannizziopsiaceae > Nannizziopsis > Nannizziopsis barbatae. Next base: position 4,416,307 of record JACVYH010000003.1, read on the forward strand.
GCCAAAGGGGCTGCTTATATCCGTTTGAGAACACTTCTGTCCAAGAACCCAAGACTTGTGAACAAGATTCTCGAACCAAAACGGTATGGAGTCCGCTGCTGGATTTGTGATCGGGGCCCGTCCTTGCCGAGCGTCCTTGGACCTTAAGGGGGCCAGTTATGCACATATTAATGTGGGCTCCACATGACGCTTTGCAGATTTACAGGTTGAAAAGGAATTAAGAATAGTAGTCGGTTAGAAAGGTATGATTGTTACATGGATGGGCTGGCATCCCATGGATCAGGGAAGGACGCTTGTGCTGTGCGGCTGACCAATTTGGAGTCATAATTACTCCATACGTCGCCTGTGAACTCCGACGTGGAGAAGAGCGCCGCGTTCAAAAAACAGCCAGTGTTCTCCATCAACTATTTGCTATTTTTCATTCTTATTTTTCATTTTTCATTTTTATTTTTGGCCCGGTTCTTCGGCCGTAGGAAAAAGAATAATGAAGACAATTAATAAATATGAACAATGACGAAACAAAGTGAAAAAAATTTAATCACCGCAAAAGTCTCCAGCCCTGAGAGCAAACCGGCTCTTGATCAACATTGATCCGGGTCCATTGCGGACGGTTCCAGCCCGGCCAAAACCAACGGCCGACATATTATCGAACAAGGACGAGCGATCCATCATCCAAAGGTGTCCTTTTTCCCGTTTGCTTCCCATCTCGTACTCTGAGATTTGTCTCAACGCTCTTTAACCGGTACCACGCCGGTCCCAGCCCCCTCAATAACACCCTGTGGCCGTTGGTTCCCAAGCCTTTACTTACGTGGCTCCGTCGCCGCCTGCCTGCCGAGCCACGCGGAGGCCTTAATCCGCTCCTTCGATATTTCCCGCACCGGTTGAAGGAGAGGCCCAGCGAAAGATTTGATCTACTTGTCTCTTAACATAGGGGTCGAACTCATAGACAGCCCTATAGCTTCCGTCCCACCTGCCCTGGTGATCACTCAATCAGGTTTTACCCGTGACACCCCGCCCGTTTTGCTACCTTTATCTCGCCTTGCGATCGATCGTACGCCCTGAATGTTGGTGATCACCCGCTTGTATGCCGGCCTCTACCGCTGCACGAGACAAACATCCATTTAGCCCGCAATGGCTGTGGTTCAGTTCGGGGACAATGGCGGGGACAACGGCGAAGCCAATATCTCCAAGCCGGTCCGCCGGATGCGATGGGCTACAACGCGACACGCGGGAGATGGAGGATTGAAAAAGAGACATTCAATCATGGATCGCTTTCATCGAAAGACTGGTTCGAGAGATGAGAAGCGCAAATCTTCAGGCAGCACTATACTAAATGGCCGACAATCGCCAGAAGGAAGCGACATGGCCGACGACACGCAGAGGAGGATATACTTCAACACACCGGTCGCGAAAGAGGACCTAGACGAGGAGGGCAATCTACTTGCAGTCTATGCTAGAAACAAGGTCAGGACTGCGAAGTATACACCATTGAGCTTCATTCCAAAAAACTTGTGGTTCCAGTTCCACAATATCGCCAATGGGTACTTCTTGTTCACAATTATTCTCAGTGTAGGTTCTCCATCCTCAATTTCGTTGCTTCGCTAGCACAATTTTAATATTGGACTCCTTTAGATATTTCCAATTTTCGGCGCTTCAAATGCGGGGCTGAACTCCGTTCCGCTAATTTCGATTCTCACTATCACCGCCATAAAAGATGGAATTGAGGACTGGCGCCGAACTGTTCTAGATAATGATTTGAACAACTTGCCCATGCATCGACTGATGGACTGGAAAAACGTTAATACTAGCGAGGACAACATTAGTCTCTGGCGTCGAACAAAGAAAGCCTCTACAAGAGGTATAAAAACAGTTTGGAGATGGATACAGCATCTGCGGCATGGTGCGCCTCCTGAATCAACGGAAGATGTACCCGATAGACGGTCTTCCATCGCAACCAGTCGGCCTAAGTCTACATATTCGCAACGATCATCCATACAAACTGAACGACCGGCCGATCTTGAAGCTATTCAGATGACTCCTATACCCTCGCCAGCGTTGAACCGACAAGGCCAACCGGTCGTAGGTTTTGATGAGATGGCCCAGACAGATGATCAGCTTTCATCACGTCCAAGTGGAAATACTTTTTCTGCTACCCATCTCGCACCCGACTCCCATTTAAAAAGCAAAGCATTTGCTCCCAAAAGTTATGGTAGCGTTGTTGATAAAACCAAATTGACTCCGGGAACTGCTAGATTCGGCCGTGATTACTGGAAGAATGCTGCAGTTGGGGACTTCGTTCGTATTTACAATGAAGAGCAAATTCCTGCTGATGTCGTCATTCTCTCAACTTCAGATCCCGACGGCGCTTGCTATGTTGAGACAAAGAACCTTGATGGTGAGACGAATCTCAAAGTCAGACAAGCTCTTCATTGTGGACGTGCAGTCAGACACGCAAGGGATTGCGAAAAGGCAACCTTCATTATTGAGAGCGAATCGCCACATGCCAACCTCTACCAGTATAACGGCGCGATTAAGTGGTTTCAACACGACGACACTGATGATGAAGCACCGGAGAAAGAGATGGTTGAGCCGATTGGCATCAATAACTTGCTTCTTCGTGGCTGCACTCTGCAAAACACGGAATGGATCCTCGGCGTTGTTGTGTTCACTGGATTGGAGACAAAGATCATGCTCAACTCCGGAGAAACGCCGAGTAAACGCGCCAAACTAGCCCGTGATCTCAACTGGAACGTTATTTATAATTTCGTCCTCCTATTCCTCATGTGCTTCATTTCTGGGCTTGCCCAAGGAGTTACTTGGTCTCATGATAACACCTCGTCCGACTTTTTCGAGTTCGGCTCCTACGGTGGCTCCCCTCCCGTCGATGGGTTCATTACTTTTTGGGCCGGAGTTATCCTCTTTCAGAACCTCGTCCCGATCTCCCTTTACATATCCCTTGAAATCGTGCGAACAGCTCAGGCGATCTTCATTCACAGCGATAAATATATGTTTTACGAGAAGCTTCAATACCCTTGTACGCCCAAATCGTGGAATATCTCCGATGATCTCGGCCAAATCGAATATATCTTTTCCGACAAAACTGGTACCCTGACCCAGAATGTTATGGAGTTCAAAAAATGCACCATAGGTGGCGTATCGTATGGGGAAGCATACACTGAAGCACAAGCTGGCATGCAGCGGCGAGAAGGAATCAATGTAGAAGAAGTCTCCCGCAAAGCAAGAGAAGGAATTGCGAGGTCACGCGAGTCGATGCTTCGGCAACTTCGAACCATGCACAATAACCCATACCTACATGATGACCAGTTGACTTTTGTCTCGTCGCAATTCGTTTCCGACTTAACTGGTGAGTCCGGAGATGAACAACGAAAGGCCAACGAGCATTTTATGCTTGCACTTGCCTTGTGCCACACAGTCATCACAGAACGAACTCCCGGTGATCCTCCTCAACTTGAATTCAAAGCACAATCTCCAGACGAAGCAGCTTTAGTTGCAACCGCTCGTGATTGCGGGTTTACTGTATTAGGGCGATCTGGAGATGATATCAAGCTAAACGTCATGGGTGAAGAGAGATCGTACACTGTTCTTAACACATTGGAATTCAACTCCTCACGGAAAAGGATGAGCGCTATTGTGCGAATGCCTGATGGGACGATAAGACTTTTCTGTAAGGGTGCCGACAGTATCATTTATTCTCGCCTCGCTCATGGTGAGCAATCCGAGCTCAGAAAAGCTACGGCAGAACATCTCGAGATTTTTGCACGTGAGGGTCTTCGAACACTGTGCATCGCCGATCGTGTTCTTGAGGAAGAGCAATATCAGGTTTGGAATAAAAAGCATGAGGTTGCTGCTGCTGCCGTTGTGGACCGTGACGCCAAACTTGAAGAAGTCGCATGTTCAATTGAACGCGAATTGACACTACTTGGAGGAACGGCCATTGAAGATAGGTTGCAGGAGGGCGTTCCAGACACAATCTCCCTGCTCGCCGCCGCCGGCATAAAGCTATGGGTACTCACAGGCGACAAGGTTGAAACTGCAATCAACATCGGCTTTTCATGTAACTTGCTTACAAATGAGATGGAACTTCTCGTTTTCAACCTCGATAACGATGATCCAGATGCGGCTCGAAAGACATTAGATAGCCATCTTGCTGATTTTGGACTCACTGGCTCCGACGAGGAACTCGCGTTAGCACGGAAAAACCATGAACCACCAGAACCAACTCACGCCGTTGTGATTGACGGCGATGCCCTGAAAGTGATGTTAGGTCCCGAGCTGAAGCAAAAATTCCTCTTACTATGCAAACAATGCAAAGCTGTCCTCTGCTGTCGAGTCAGTCCAGCCCAGAAAGCTAGCGTTGTCCAGCTGGTCAAAGACGGTCTCAACGTAATGGCCCTTGCTATTGGAGATGGCGCAAATGATGTTGCGATGATACAGGAGGCGGATGTAGGCGTTGGCATAGCTGGTGAGGAAGGACGACAAGCCGTGATGTCCTCCGACTATGCCATTGGACAATTCCGCTTCCTACAGAGACTAGTGCTTGTTCATGGGCGATGGTCATATCGTCGTCTAGGCGAAACGATTGCCAACTTCTTCTACAAGGTATGGTCCCTTCGGCGGGCAAGGAATTTGTGCTTACTTTCTTCGTCTTGTAGAATCTTGTTTGGACGATTGCCCTTTTCTGGTACTGTATATACAACAACTTTGATCTGTCATACCTCTTTGATGAAACTTATATCATCTTGGTCAACTTGGCATTCACATCTTTGCCTGTGATCTTCTTGGGTATTTTCGACCAGGACGTGGATGATAAAGTCTCTTTGGCTGTCCCACAACTTTACAAGAGAGGTATCGAGCAAAAGGAATGGAGTCAGCGCAAATTCTGGTAATCCTCTCCCTCGACTTAGCCTGAGAAAATTCACTGACTTACATGCTCAGGTTGTATATGCTTGATGGACTCTATCAGTCCGTTATTTGTTTCTACATGACGTATCTCTATTACCAACCAGCACAGAATATCACTGAGAACGGACTAGATCTCGCTGATCGCATGCGAATTGGTATTTTTGTGGGAACCTGTGCCATCGTCGCTAGCAACACCTACATGTTGCTGAATACTTATCGGTGGGATTGGCTTTCCGTCTTGATCAACATTATCAGTAGTCTTTTGATCTGGTTCTGGACAGGAATCTACTCGTCGTTCCCTGGCTCAGGCTTATTCTACAAGTCCGCGTCTGAAGTCTATGGAAGTTTACCTTTTTGGGCCGTCACCTTACTAACGATAACGATATGCCTTCTGCCCAGATTCACCATCAAGTCTTTGCAGAAAATATACGTCCCACGGGATGTGGATATTATACGAGAACAAGTTACCTTGGGCTACTTCAAACACCTTGACCAATTCGAAGCCTATGTCCCACCCACAGCAGCAGCTTTATCCTCCTCAGATTCGTCTGTTGGAAAATCAGCTATGTTGACACCGCCTAAAAGGAAAACCGACCTAGCGGAAGACGAACGCCCAATTTATCCCCCTTCAGTAGCACCTACAGCAAACACTCATAACCCACGAAGCCAAAATGGTAGCGATGGAACAGGTTATACTGCCAGTCTGGAGTATCGGCCCCAACCTCGACCCTCATTTGATCGTGCGCGGCATTCTACCGAATTTCGAAATCATCCGCGGCATTCCATTGAGAGGGTGCGACAATCAACGGAGCAAGGCCGATCATCATTTGAACGATCAAGAGCAAGCTTCGAAGCCAGTAATGATTTCACGTCAGCAGCACTGTTGGCACGAATGGAATCTAGTCATGGTCGCTACGATGGCCCTGGCCACAAACCCATACCCGAGCACTAAAAATTTCTATCATATAGCGCTCTGCACTTCACGTTTTCCTGTCCGCGTCCGTGATCATTTATCCTTATCGTTTTTTGAGCTATACCCTTCAGTATATTTTCTTCCGTTTTGACGTACCTCTAAGATCTCTACGAGTTAAACGTGCAATTTCCTTGCTTTTGGTCTGTTCTTGAAATTATCTTTTCATTTGCCGTGTATCCATTAGAGGCGTTCAATGGGTTGCTTTGCTCCTTTTTGGATATTCCCCAGCCTTCTCCTTTTTCGAAAAAATCTTTACTATTTCCAAGCGGCTTTCTTTCCTTTCTCTTCTGACAACGGACATATGGGCATGGATGGTCAGATATTACCCGTGGTATATATATTCTTATAATTGCTCTCTTTGCTTTTGCATGCTCGGATGTACAAAATCTATCCCCTTTCCCCCCATTGTCCATGTCCAATTTTTCTTACCTTTCGCAAGATACCAAGGCTGGCTTGCTTTCACTCAAGTTATGCCATTTGCAATGGCCTACATACTCTATTTCTTGCTTTCCCTTTCTTCTTCTTGCCCCGTTCCTGGGTGAGTTTGACATGCGCTGAAAATGATATAGTGCAGATTGAATCAGTCGATGCTTGATTTGGACATAGGTTTTGGAATGAATATCACATTTGATGTGAATCCTTTTTGCTAGTAACATTAAAGTAGAAACAGTAGATCAAAGCTCATAACGTTCGATATGTGTACTTGCATGGATAGAAGCTCACTTATTGAATGATTGCCACCATCCCTTCCTCACCCCTTTTATTCTCTCGCCAGCTTTAATTAGTTAGTTAGTTAACAAGGTTGGGCGGGGAGCTGAAGCGCGCTAATTTTTAGCGTGACTTTCAATTCATTTGTGCTTTAGCCTCCACACGTCACTTTTTTAAGAAACCGAACCCTTCCTGTACGCGAAGGAGAAGTACAACAGCACACTGATCCACGCGTTTGCGCTAGATTTCCACTTCATTTTCCAGTTGACTTTATCTGCCACTCACTTTCGTTAGCTGGCAACCTTTCTGCAAATCACTTTTGTATTCTCTGCAGCCAAGTAAAGATTAGTCGACCTGGGAGCCATGGCACTTTCATAGAGCTCTTAAATTGCTCTTTGGATAGTTTAGGCCCATCGATCGATTGCCATGACTTGAAGGATCAGGTCTGCTACAGACTTGACACGTAGGGCTAATACTGAAATGGCAGAGCTGCTGGAAACTCTCGGGTAATATACTTGTCTTTTTCCTTTCAAGTTGTGTTCAGGACTCCGCTTTGGTGTCTCTGGCCATGTTGTCGTGTGATCTGGTATATGCTGCTCATGCTAACGTCCCCTCCTTATCTGCAGGGAGCTCCAAGCCCTTCCGAATGAGCTACATCTTCTCTGCCCACGCCAAAATGACGCTGATCCGTGCCAATACAAGGAAACCAATGCCGATAGGGAGAAATGTCGGAATAAAGACAAGGAAGCGTGTGCACAACTCGCAAAAGCCAAAGAAGCTAAGGATGAAGCAAAAGGAAGGCGAGAGAAATTCCTTTCTTGCATGCCTTTACTAGCGTTCGCAGAAGCGGAGCTGTTGAAGCACCAGAAGTGGATTTGGGATCGACTCCAACGGAGCCTCGAGTCTTGCGAGCTTTGCATTACGGAATACTATAAAGGCAAGCCATGGCTTTGGGAAACACTCCGCGAGCATTATGATGAGAACGAAGTTGCTCAATTTGGGAAAATGCTTGACGACTGGGATGTACAACGCATTACCGGAAATTTGGACAAGGCTTTGAAGGTATTGACTGAAGTTGAACCTGAGAAAAGGGCACCAGCAGCGCTAGAGCGCCCGGTATTATGCTCTTTTTTTGAGACGTTTAATTGCGAGGCCTTCTTAAAACAGGAAGACTTGATTCGCCAACACTTTGATGAGCCATTCAAATTAATCCAAACGCAACAACGTTTACGTGTGGTGGCGTATGCACCTGGACTAACGCGATTTTTGTTCGATTCCAATCCCCTTCGGAGCAAGTGGGCGGCAGTGACTTTTGAAAAAATGTCCGAACCCGTAACAAGCGAAGATTTTGAACACGCGATCAAGGAGCCATTGATGTCCATACTGCAGCAGGCTATTTGCCAACCTTATCAGCCAGATATCGTCGGCAGGCTATGGCGTGGACTGTATCTCATTGTTCAAAAATGCGATGGACATATTATCACACATAATCTAAGGGCACTAGATATCGATATCTGCCGTCTGTCCGTTGATCACCTTGAAGTTCAGTCGCCATGCCTTCGCCCTCTTCTAAATACTATACGTATCCTCCTCGAAACCGCACCCAAAATCTTCTGGGACTCGATGCAGACGATTCCACCCCAAGCTATTCTCGAGCGGATATTTTACAACTCTCAATATGAGAAATTTTTGCGGGAGACAGTTGAAGAGGATTTTGATATATCTGCCTCGAAAGATATGTTGCTATTCTTAGGACCCTTTGTCTCATCACTTTTGGACCCACACAGGCCACAGGCATGTCGTTACCTGTCCCAGCAGCTTCTCCATCGCTTCCAGCAACCCGAATTTCCCGAATGTGCTAGGTACTACTGTACTCGAGCCGGTTTGTTCGTCCTGCTTCTCTTATTAAGAGGCTTCACCGACGACGTCGTTACTAGAGGTAGCGTTGCTAAAGTCATCTTGTCTGAGACATTGGAGGTAGTAATAAAGGAAATTGGTGTTATATTCAACCCTCCGACTTTCGTCCTTCAGGGAGAATCTACCGATTTGAAAACCATGAGTGCGGACCTAATTCGAAATGCTATAGCGTTTGAATGCCAGTCACTAAGAACCGATTTTGAGCTTATTATCCAGGATCAAAACACGCAGCAAACGGTTAGCACATACTCACCTGTTATTTGGGATGAAGTCGTTGGAAATTTACACGAAAGTAATTACGCTTTATCTCGCTCTACGTTGATCGGTTTATATCCATTTCCAGGCCTGGAGAAATTTTCGACTCGAGGCGAACAAAATGTTGCAAAAAGACATTATAATACCAACTATGGCCATCTAAATCATTGCTTTTGCTCAATCCTTGAAAGATTGGCCGATTTCAAGCCGGAACATCTAGACAAGATATTTCAAGACTCTACAACTTCCTTGGCGCCACTTTCAGCACTTTTCTCTTCAGACCTGAACACTTATCAAGCGGCCGTTGACCTGATTAAAGCAGTCAGTGGGCAGTCAGGGCGAAAAGAAGCAATTTCTCACCTCTTTCAGGCATTCTGGGAGGCTACATTGTACGCTTTCGGCTGGTCATACCGACGCATCGCTACGCTAAAAACCTTTCCGTCCGCACAAAGGATGGTAAAGACTGGGACCGATATTATCGAGGTACTCTGTGATACTCAAATGGGATGTCTCAGAAGCCGTAAATTGGCTAGCAGTAGAGAGATCGGCTCCATAGTTAAATTATGGGAATATAAGTGGGCTGCGCTGACCACAATATTCAACGAGACCGAAGCGTGGCATAAAACAGGAATTGACAAAGGCACCATGATGGAATTCTGTCGAGATACCATACAGTTCGCCAATCTCCTTTTCGATCAATTTCCAATTTTTGTCACTGCGATAGTCGAGTCCAGGCCCGTGAACTCAGAGTCGCCGCGAGAAGCTCTTCTTAAATCTCCTACCAAAACTATGAGTGCAATGGTTAAATGGCTTCGCCTTAAAGATGAATATTTAAAAACTACCCTGGGCGGATTGGTAGCGAAGCTCCTACGCCGCCTAGGAGAACTGAACGTCGAGCTACCTAAAGATGCTTTGGATTTTATACGAGGAGCTGCTTTGACATCGGAAATCAGGACAATCTTAACACAGCGTGAGAAAGCGGAGCTTGTCAGGGCATTAGAGGCCTACTATGGCGAACCTTTTGCAGTAACCCAGCCCATAGAGAAGAAAAGGGCATCCCTCCACGGCCTCGCGACCTCTATGGATAAATCTACGATTCCAGCTCGAAAAGGTTCGGCGGAAGATCGATACAGTGATGAACTGCCAGATGATATCATGCAACTTTCATCATCCGTAGAGCTTAACAAAGCAAGACTCGCCTCTCTACCTAAGAAGGCAGAAAGATCGTTACCAATTACCTCTAAGCCAGTGGTCAAAGCACCGTTGAACCAGAATATTCAGGGTTTCAGGGAGAAACGGGAAAGGGAAAGAGAGGAGAAGAAGAGGCGAGATAAACTAGAAGCCGATCGTCGAAAAAAGAATATTGCGCTCGTTGGTGTTGGCGGACAAACAATGGCTCAGGGATCTGGCATCGACTCCATTAATGCTGAGGTCGTAGAGCTCAAACCGGCCGATAGCATGATGGTTTCTGAAACAAGTTCTTCCGAATCAGACAGTGATGATGAGGATCTCGCAGCAAGTATGAGAGCCCCTTTTAAACCAGAGGCTGTTAGGGCGTACGAGGAGAGCAAGAAGCGGCGTCTGCGCGAGCAAATACCAGTTAGGAAGACTCGAATTGCTCGCTCCGCAAAAGATATGCGAGCCAGACTCTCGCCAGATCTAACAATTCTTCACAAGGTCATCCTCAGCTGGGACTTTTTTGGCACCGGTGACCTTCCTCCGAATAACGGTCAAAAAGATTACACCCTCGTTTCGAATACGTTCACAACTGCTATGGACTATCAGAGAACATTTGAACCTCTTTTGATACTAGAAGCATGGCAAGGCTTCCAATCCGATAAAGAAGATGGGACTTTCAAGCCGTTTGAGATCAAAGTCGCCAATCGGGTTTCCGTAGACAACTTTGTAGAAGTGAGTACTTCTATGTCACCACAAACGGTGAGAGATCTCGGACTCGGTGAGGCCGACATCGTGCTCTTGTCAAAAGCTAGTAGTCCAGCAACTGAGGGTCAAGCGCCCCATTGTCTCGCTCGAATAAGCGGCTCTACCAAAAACAAAGGGCAAATGGAGATCACATTCCGCGTAAATCCAATGAACCCTTTGATCAGCGCTATCTCCCCCGGAGCGAAGATATTCGGAGTACGTATCTCTTCGCTAACGCCACTCGAGCGTGAGTACGGAGCCTTAATGGCACTGCAGTATTACGACCTATGTGACGAGATAATCAGAGCAAAGCCATCTCCCCTCCTCAATTACGGTATCAATTCTGTTAGGGAGATTCTCGACGTATATAATCTAAATCTAGCACAAGCAAAAGCAGTGAAGTCGGCTATGGACAACGACGCCTTTACGCTAATTCAAGGGTAAGATTTTCCCCTTCAAACGTTCTATCCAGTATGCTTGTTGACAGAAAAATGCAGTCCTCCGGGTTCCGGAAAAACCAAAACAATTGTTGCCCTTGTTGGTGCCCTCCTTGATTCCGATTCGTTTGAAGTCAACATTCCTATATACGTTGGCTCGAAACCCTCCCGCCCTCGCACCTTGGCCAAGAAGTTATTGGTTTGCGCCCCCAGTAATGCTGCCGTCGACGAACTGGTCATGCGATTCAAAGAGGGAGTCAAGACACTAGATGGAATCTCTAGAAAAATCTCAGTGATTCGACTTGGCCGAAGTGATGCGATCAATGCCAATGTTCTAGATGTTACACTAGATGAACTTGTGAACGCGAGACTCAGCCAAACTAATCAGAAATCCGGGAACGAGAGGGATATCCAATCTCTTTATACCGAGCATAAAGAGACCTCCAACAAGTTCAACGAAATTCGAGAGCGGATGGACCAGTGTCGAGCAAAGGCCTTGAATGTATCAGAAGAGTTAAGCCGAGAGTTTGACCTCCTAAAGCGGAAAAAGGCCCAACTTAGTCAGGCCATCGATTCCGCTAGAGACAAAAACCAAGCAGCTGCTCGTAATACTGAGCTCACGCGTCGAAAAATTCAACAGGAAATCATCGACGGAGCTCATGTTATCTGCGCAACCCTCAGTGGAAGTGGCCACGAAATGTTTCAAAGCTTGAACATTGAATTTGAAACTGTGATCATTGATGAGGCTGCTCAGTCTATTGAGTTGAGCGCACTTATACCATTGAAGTATGGTTGTTCCAAGTGTATCCTTGTTGGTGACCCTAAACAGCTCCCCCCGACAGTCCTGTCAAAGGAAGCCTCTCGGTTCCAGTACGAGCAGAGTTTATTCGTCAGAATGCAAACGAATCATCCCAAAGATGTACATTTATTGGATACTCAATACCGAATGCATCCAGAGATCAGTCGATTTCCAAGCAAGGCCTTCTATGACGGCCTGTTGCAGGATGGTCCCAACATGGCAAAGTTGCGCGTACGACCGTGGCATGCTACTTCTTTACTAGGACCTTATCGCTTTTTCGATGTTCAAGGCATGCATTCCAGCGCTCCTAAGGGGCATTCTCTCGTCAATTTAGCAGAGCTAAGGGTTGCGATGCGACTGTACGAAAGACTAATCTCGGACTTTCCGACATACGATTTTCCGGGAAAAATTGGTATCATTACACCCTACAAAGGGCAGCTTAGAGAGCTTAAACAGCAATTCTCGAACAAATATGGAAACTCAATATTCAAGGCTGTGGAGTTCAATACAACGGACGCTTTTCAGGGTCGGGAGTGCGAAGTGATCATCTTCTCTTGTGTCAGAGCTTCGAATCGCGGCATTGGTTTCTTGTCTGACATTCGCCGTATGAACGTCGGTTTAACCCGTGCGAAGTCATCTCTGTGGGTCCTTGGTAATTCACAGTCATTGGTGAGAGGGGAATTCTGGCGAGCACTTATCGATGATGTACGATCAAGGAAGTTGTACACAGATGGCGACGTGTTTAAGTTATTGCAAACACCGCAAAGGCCATTGGCATCTGAGGATATCGAAATGGTGGACGCTCCTCCACTTGGACCTAATCTCAAATCGGAAACACCATCGAGGCCTAGCTCTGCTATGACGGGAGGGAGCAGCAGACCACCTTCTAGAGTTTCAAATGGCCAGCTCTCAACCGGAAATGAAAAAGTCATCAGCCCGCTGACCGATGACGTTCCCTCGCGTAGCGCTAATGGCACCCCAAATCAGGTACCAGACGGACCTAGCGGTGGTGCAAATGGGCTCAACGAAAAGTTGGCCTGCGGGTACTGCGGCAGCCTTTTGCACATGACACATAATTGTGACAATAATGAAGCCAAAACCGTGAGCCAAGGGATCTGTTACCGATGTCAGGGAAAGGGCCATAACAAAAATCATTGCACGGAGGTTCGATGCTTCCGGTGTGGTGGATTTGGACATAGTGCCGCAGCATGCAAATCCCAAAATTATTTGAGCAAATCCGAGAAGGACACCGTGATGAGACAAGAGCTTCAGCACAAAGAGTCTCAAAAACGCTTCACCGAGCGTCGAAAGGAGAGACAGCTCGGAGATCACGACCGCAAAGTGCCAGCTATCCAGCTATCGGCCGCACCTACAGCAACACCGCACCGAAACTCATCTGACCAAAGGCCGCTCAACAATTCGGTTGGTACTACTGGCAAGCGGAAACGCACAGATGGCGACAAACCCAGGCCTAAAGATACTAATGTGCCAAAATCTGGTCAGCATGGCCCTCAGATCAAGGTACCCAGAGGGCCTAAAGGAAAAGCCAACCCTCATGCAATAGCTCCTCCAGCAAGTGTATGTGCCCGATGTCATAAATGACAAATATTTTCCAACCCAGCTTATCTTACTGACCTTCTTTTTGTTCTCTGTAGGATCTTGTGATACCATCAAAAGATGGTCCTGGCCATCGCCCAATTGACGCAAAATTGCCTAGTAAACCTGCAAAGTCCAGTCCTGTTGAAAATGTAAGTACAACTCTTCGTGGTTTCTGGTTCCTTTCTGTGCTGTGTAATTACTCGCGATGGCCTTGAACTAATAGATGGACAATAGAGCACATCTAATGCGCGTCCCGAGGCGGTGAAAAGGCCCGATAGGCCTCCCATGCGCAAAAAGAAACCTGTTGACCCTTTCATTCGCCCTAAGCGGAGGTAAACGCTGATTAATTTACCAACTGCATGGGAAATTTTCGTAGCTTATTTCCTGCTCAACACGGAGTACTTCTTTAACTTTTTCAAGCACATATTTTTCGTGTATCATTACTCTATTCGCTGGAGGGGTTTTTCTACTTAGATTTTCGCGCCACTCTTTTCCCTCTTGACGTATTTCTACGGGGTATTGGGCTTTTTTGCACTGAAATTCGCGAAGCTCAACAAAATTTTATGTTTCAGATGAACACGTTTCACGGTTGCATAGGGTCAAATGGAGGCACCGATTGTTTAGACCGGGACTGACACCGCCTGGACATTATTGATATGAAATTTTTGTATCTGCATGCTCGGATAGGGGTGTTCTGGCCTGTGAGAGTTACTTACTGACATTATTGCATTTCTACGAACATGAGGAGCATTTGGCAACTTGTTTCGAGCGTCTCCAACTTCATTTCGTTTTAATCGCGAAGACGGCAGTCGTAGATGTCATCCCGCATTGGTGCTTACAATTTGAATTAGTTAACTATCGAAGTCGTCCATAAAAAACTGGATCACTGGGGCCCTTCTTCTCCGTCACGATGCATCTCGTCCAGTAGTGGAGCAGCTTGCCACAGTAGCTCAGCTCGCCCAACCACACAGACTCAGACCAGTCTCAAGTTCTCAACTCTCAAGGACGGTTGATGACAGAAAGTTTCGATGACGGGTAGATGCACATTCCTATCTGGCGATCTGCTTGGCACACCAAAGGGAGTTTTTTCTTCTCCTCCCGTCTTTTCTTTTGATTTTTGCTTTTTCCAACTTTCGCACACAGAAAATGCATGGTTTACCGTTACACTGCTTTTTACGGAGTATGTAAAGGATTTCTCCTTGCCCTAAAGTGTTTCTCTGGGACCCTATCAGTGTTCGCAATTGGATATTCGACTGCTTCCGAGGAGTGAGACGGGGCGAGAGTTTGACCACAAGGAAGAGCGGACTTAAGCAAGCCGGCAAAAGATTTCACACTATCACAGTACAGGAGGCCAATGAAGCTCGCCTCGTTTGTGTTTCGTGCATCAGCGAACGAACTCTGTATGTACATACATACATACATACATACATACATACGAAAAACAGCTCACCGTCTCGATAACGCATTGGTAACTAGTGCGAGCGGCCCAATCTCGGCTGTCATATTCAAATCGGAAATCTCATTTCCATCGTCCTTTGGTAAATGAACGTGTGCTTGTCATTGTCATTGAGAGCCCAGTTTACGAGCTCAAAATTGGAGGTCTGTGGGCAAAATCCTCTGGTAAGCTTCCATGGTTCCACGGCATATCAGGGGCAATTTCGGTGAAGCTCTGGGGTGAATCTGGAACCTGATCGAGACCCTTGGGTCCGAACCGAGCACAGCTTACGACTGCCGCACTCGGTTTTAACGTTCGTGCTCTTCATGCGGCATTGGTAGTTTGGATTTCCGGAAAGCTGTCGGCAGGAAGTTGAAAAATCAATCGAATATCATTTTTTTGATTACGGAATAGAATTATCAGGGATTTCGAGAAGATCTTCCCCATCAGCTCCAACTAGAAGAAGCTTAACTAAATCCTTTGCCAGTTGTTTGGGAATTCCCAGTTTCAATGTGGACTGATTATTGATGGATGGTTGGAAAGGCTACTAGTTACTCTTAGTGTTGGATCATATTAATCCTCAAAGAGGCTGGTAAGAAATTCCCTTTTTGGGGCACTCCGTACGGAGTACATTTCTCGGTAATCCATGACTTCTTGAGCATTTGTGACCTGTCGTTGCTCATGACGTCTTCCTTATTGTGGATTCTTGTCCTCCGTGCGCGGAGTAAAGAGGAGTTAGGTGAGGTCCCGCGGTATAGTTAGTCAGTGACGGGTAGCCACAGGGGCAGGGGCCAGAGAGCAGTCGGAAAACGAAGAGTGTCTTGGTAACGATGTCAAACTGACGCGAGCCCACCGGCAAAAAATCGAGGATTACTCCATACGGAGTAGATAGAGGATGCCAGCTGGGGATTTCTGATTGACGGCCATGACTCCTGTGTACTCCAACACCTCCACAGCTAAGCCTTGTTTAAGGAGAACTGCTTTTATTATTAGATCACCAACAGCTTTCCGTATCAAAAAGCCGGACGCGGAGGATTAGACTATTGTTATCTTTTTGCCCCTGGGAAAAAGGCTCCTGATTTCTTTACGATCTGCAGGATTAAGACCACTTTTATCCCCACAGATACAAATCGGTTAACGGGTACTCTTCCGGCAAGAGTTTAGGAGATGATTGCAGTTCAGATCTTCCAATTGGATTTCTTATTCTGAATCATAATCATGTTTCTTTTTTTCGCGTTACTTTTTCTCCGAGACATTCTGGATGAGGATCATTGAGAAAATCTTCCTGGATTTCCAGTTGCGGCTTAAATAGACATACTTACATATATTGGTGAGCTGCCGCGTTTTGTGCTCCGTGCTCGGCCACTTCTGAACTTTGTGGCAGTTGTTTAACACTCAATCCTTCGTACAGCACTTGGTATCTTCATTTTGGATTCCCTTGACAGTGAGATTTTATTTCCAGCGTCGTTCGAGGGCTCCCCTGCTCGTAAATTTTGATCCACAGTACTGAGGTACACAATGTGCATTCCTGCAGCTGCTTGAGCTCTTCCCATGCATTGGTACGAATCCGTTTGAACCAATCTCAGTGCCCGAACCTGCTATTAGTCGTGTGCCGACAGCATCAGAATTTTGCGAGCGCATGGTATGTGAAGCGTCCCTTAATGGTTCATCGCGTCAATGCCTGAATAATGTTGGGTTCTATTGCTCACTTTGCATCAGATCCCTGTACTTCACCGCTGCTCTTTGGTAACTTTTCGCTCATGTGATATCAACCAGGTAAAACAGATTTGTCGGTCAAGAGGCATGGTATAAGCGCACTATCACCTGCGTGGGTTTGACAAAATATTTCAGAACCAGCCGTGTTATTTTTTGTCCCGTTCATATCCAGTCCAAATCATTGCTGCATTTCTATAAAAAGGGGTGAACTACATCATGGCGACAGATGAGATGGAGAAAAGGGGCCCCAATTTACGAGTGTCAACGGACTTACCGTCGCATGAAACCATCAGAAACAGAGAGGCTTGCAAGTATACCCCTAGGTCCGCAGGATCCGTCCAGAGGCCGCAGAGGTCCAAGGAGTTGTTGAATCTAGTCCGCTTCTTGACTGATCACGACGCCCCTTTTCCCGAAGACGACTTCATGGGTCCTGGAAGCGAGCAAAACGCGTCCGAGTGCTGGACATCAAAGGAGCTTCCTAAGGCAAAGAAATGGAAGTCTCAGGAGGAACTTGCCCACGAAAAGGGGCAGCAGAAGATTGGCATCAGATGGAGGAGAGACAAAAGTACCGCCAATGTGTCCATATCGGATCCCGAAGAAAGGCGTCCTCCGCCGATTGCCAAAGATCCTAAGGTGCCTGAGCTGCTTCTGCCCTCAACTCGTTCAAAAGGTACGACTGGTCATGTGAAAGAATGCCTCTATCCCGGCGTTGGAATTTTGCCTTCCGCCACAGGTTTTTCTGATGATATGCCTAAATCTTTAGGTAGCCTCACGTCGATGTGGACACCGCCGACCTTGGAGATGCCATTGACACCCTCTTCTTCCGAATTTAGCCCAATGTCAGAGGGTCGAGAGCGAAAATATAGCAAAAACGGTTCAAGTGTGTCTAGTCATGGGTCTCGAAGTTGCTCTCCAACGGAGCCAAAGCAAGACGAGAAGATCAATAAGCCCGACGACACAATGCCACAGGTTTCCAAAATATCTGAGACACCAAAATCTCAACAGGAGAATAGCATGATTACCAATAAAGTCGATGGGTCTGGTAACGAGTTGGAAATGACCAGAAAATTCTGGGAACTTCCGGCAAATAACTCTGGGCAACAGAAGCGAGGGGGTGTTTGTGTTGACACACTTGAGCAAACACAAGCACTCGTGCAAGTCGCGCCTCTCTCCCAAGCTCAATCAACCCATATCGATCTTCAGTATCTTCCGAGACGGACTTCCAGCAAAAGAGGAAGCTCACGTGGGCAGGGCGGCTCCCACCCTCTTCTTCAACCGCTTTCTCATGATCACCTTTTCTCGTCTTTCCAGAAATCTATTGAGCCCACCACTTCCACTTCATGTCTTTCTGAGCCAGATGTTGCTTCTCCTCTGATTCGTATACCTACACGAAGACATCCCGTTCGACGACCTGCACCTCTTCTGCTATCACCTAATTTCCAGAACGAGGGTTATATCGAGACCCTACCGCCAACACCATCGAGTTGTTCAATGCCCCAATCGCAAATTAGCGAGCCGCCTTTGAACATGAATCCTCCAAAAAAATCATTGCCACCAACGCCAACCGAACCTTCTTCACAAGTCAAGAGCGCCGATCAGAAAATGAACAAGGCTCCGTCAAAGCTCTCGTCCCTCTGGCCTCCGAGACTCAATTTACGTCCATCAAGAGAGAAGTTTTCCAAGGCCGAAATCATGAGCCCGTGGAGAGGCAACGCATTTGCACAACTCAGTAACATGCCATCCCCCCCAACAGTTCCACTAGATCCCTCTGCTCAAGTTCATGAAGAACGTCGCGCTGGCGAAGTGCCCTCTGAATTCACCCCACGGGCGAGTGAAATGAACCAACCAAACAAGATAACAAGTCCAATTCTTGAGAATAGATTGCAGGAAGATATCGTTGCCATCAAATACAACGATATAAGCCCTAAGTCAAGTTCTAAAGATTTAGTAGGGCCTATGGTTGCCACTACTGGAGCCAAGCTGCCAGAATCGCGAAAGGGCCCAGGAGAACCACCAAAAATACCTCTACCTGCAGATCCCCCGAAATGCGAAAGTCGAACAACTTCACCAATCAATAGACATCCTAAGAAACCCGACTCGGGTACGGCTAGTCCACGGACCGTCCCAAACACTCCAATTGTTGAAGATAAGAGTTTTGACGGGCTTCCGAGTCCGAAAACATATCATCCTGTCACGGCAAGAAATTCAGCCGTGGTAACTCAGCAGGATGCCCGATCATCCACTTATTCCCGCCAAAGCAAGAACAATATCCAGCGGGTGTCATGGGGAACTGCGGAACTCGGCCTAACATCACGTCCAGTCACTCCATCACTTCCATCTTCAGACGATGAGAAAGGAGTCCTTGCATACTGCGGTAGCACTTCTCGCTCCGGAAAGTCTCGCAGGCGAAGTCGTAACAGAACCCCTAGCAACGACATCTACTTGACATCCCCTATTTCCAGGAAGAGAGATAAAGAGTCTCATCCATATGATAGTGGATTTCCTTCTCGACCTTCAACACGCGATTCCATTGATCAGCGAAAAGGTTTTAGCGGCACTCCATCCCCTCGATTATCAGGCAGCTCACGAAACGACGCGTTTCTTATCCAGCAGCTTCAAGAGAGAATCATTTCCCTTGAGCGGCAAAACAAAATGCTCCACGCTGCTTTAAGTGCGGCAATTAATATGGGAGGTAAATGCGACATGGATTTTTCGAGAAATACGAGTTTTGCACAGGCGGATTCCTCGGCAGCAAGCATCAGTGAGATGTTGTCAGGTCACATGTCGTCGGCGGACGCCAGTGTTATAGGCGCTAGCAATATGGACAATGGCGGTCACATCAACTAAGCAGGTGGATTAGGGAGTTAGCGATCTACCGCGATTCAAACCATGGAAGAGGATTGATAGACACTAGGAAGGATCTATTAGGAAGAGATGGTGACAGCGACCATCGGAAGGAATGCCGAAGAGTAACAAACTTTAAGGATAGATGCCATGTTTCAGTTCCAGGGTTTTCGGGTGAAGCCAAGAAGGGATTGATTGGGTATCTTCTATTCCAACATCTACTGTTCATACATCATGGTTCCTAATTATCCAATGTAATTGATTAAAAGAATTAAAAAAGTTTATGTCTTTGCAAACCAGGGGTTGATATGGATAGGCATATCTTTTATGGAAAGCAAGAAAAGGAAGCGGTAGAGAGCTGAAACAATGAGAGCTGATTGTCAACGGGAAGAACCATATGCAGAAGTTCCCATGGGAGAATCTAGCTCTTCCATCTCGTCAGGATCACGGTTATGCTGTCGTTGGTTTTTCGTTTTATTCCCATTATAGAACTCTTTTGAAGATCGTGATTGAGAGGTCGAAGACTTGTCGCCTGGCTTTGCCGAGGAGATAGATGAGGAGGCCGTAGTTTGTGCAGTGAAAGAGGACGCTCCCCTAATTCTTCGCATTCGTTGCGTACGACCTTCAGGCAGCGTCGTCCAAGCGGGATCAATTGCATCGGAGCGCCAGCTTCCACGATTTGCGATTGGCGCTGAAGTCCGAAGGCCAAGGCCACCCATGTAAGGGTCCTGAAGACCGCCTTCACCCCACATTCTCACGCGCTGAACACGACGTAGTTTAAGGAGGCCGTATATGCAGACAAATGCAGAAGAAACAAAGCAAAAGGCGGAAACCGCACCGAAGCCGAGGTCGGATTCCTCAATGAAGTTTTTGAGGTTCATCCCGTAAAGGGCAGAGACTAGAGTGCCGACTGCTAGCCCAAGTGTTCCGATACTGACTTTGAGGTCTAAAAGCATGAGAGAGTTACGGTTGGCATCAAGGATCGCTTTAACGCTATGAGTCAAATATTAGCATATTCAGTTAGGAAGGGATTCTAGGCCGTACATTTCCTCTGTGTTGCGAATGTTCGTGACCAAGTTTCCACTGGCCTGAACGATCTCGTCACAAACTTTATGGTAAGATTCTAACAGCATCTCGATTTCTTGGTGGTCATGTTCATCCCTCCTGACACAGTTGGATCGCTCGGTGAGGTACATTGCGGTAAGATCATCGTCTGCTTCTAATAAATCTTCAATCGCATCTCGAACCAACCTAGCTTTCTGCTCAAATGTACCCAGGCGTTTTGAGTAAATCAGGAGATGCCTAAGCTTATCCCGGTCAATGTCTTCTTCTAACGCTCGTAGCACTCTGACGACCGGCTCGCGCACTCCCTCGAATTCTGCTTCCAGGCCACTAGTAACGCTGACGAGTACCGCTTCCAAAGCTCGGAATTCATACGGTAACGCCCCCGATTGTATAGCCTGTCTGGTGGAGGGAGGTTCTTTCTGCCTTAATTTGCCTTCAAGGTCATACATGAACAGCGACTGAGTATAGGTATCCGCCGATCCATAGGCATCAAATACGAGAACTCGATTAAACTTAATCAAGACCCGGAGGTGAAGCAGACTAAGCAAAATGGAGCTATGTCGAACGAGTATATGCGGTATTACTGAAGAGTCGATTTTTCGTAAATCCCGAGGAAGGAGACCATACTAGAGAAAAAAGCGACACTCGTTAATTTAAGGCTCGCTCAACATAGGAAAACGTAGCTCATACCTTTTGAATTAACTCGCTCTTCCTGAACTCCTCGCTCACAAGCGTGACATTTCCATTTTCATCGAACTCCGTACATCGTAGACGAGGCTCATTGGAGGCTTTCAAGGCTAGCTTGCTTCCTGCAGAAAATGGATTACACTCATGCCCATCTTCAAACGTGTCGTGGTGAGGAAAATCGTCCTGGTTCATATGCGTTTTTGGTCTCGGAATGTCAAGACCAAATAGCCGACGAAGGAAATTTCTAGCCGTTGACGGCGTCGCACTGAAAGACTGTATCCGCTGGTACTTAATGCCAGCATTGCGCAGATAAGGGAGAAAGGACGAGCGGGTAGGGAGTGAAGACTTCTTAACCCGTAAACGAGTGAGCGGGAAAAAGGACGCCTCTAAGGTCTCTAGGCGGCGTGCAGTAGAGTATATGTGGTGTTCGTTACCTGCAAGCCGTGAGCTGCGCCATGATCTTGAGGAACTATGAGGACCGGCCGCTGAAAGACAACTGAGGTTCGAATGGAAAAAGTAAGGGTCCTCGGAAAAATGAGAGCGAAGGAAGCGGAGAAGATTAATGGATGGAGGAGATGGTTTTATAAAGGCTTGGGAAACCATCTCTCAGCCTCATCCGGGGTCTACGGTATCAAGACCAGGACGGTATACGTTATAAGGCTGCGGACGGGCTGACATGGTCGTCTCGACAGATCATGAAGGCCGAAGTTGGAATCAAATTTTGGCGTCATTATTATTCGGGTTATTGTTATTCCGGGACCGATTTAGGCAGCGCCGGCTACAATCATAAAGTTTTCTTTGCCATGGGAAAATCAAGCTCAAGAAGAGAAACGTTGGTTTTGACGAAGTTAGAGTTAATTTAGTATTGCCATCACCTCTAGTCTACAACCGTTGGGCTTGCAGCTACGTATCCTAAATAAGTCTTGCAGCTATGGCTTCCTGCAAATCCCGATACGATGGTTATCACCATTCGTTGTCTGACTTCTCATCATCTGTAAAGGAACGTATTAGCTTCCCAGTGTGAAAAAATCGAGTAAAGATGAGACTTACCACTTCCGCTGACCTTCTGCTTCCGTTTGGCCAATGCTTCTTGAATAGCTCCCATCATGCCACCTGCAGGCGGTCCAGCTGCAGGAGAAGCGGAATCGGATGCAGCGCCTGGCACCGCAGCTGCACTTCGGTCCCGTTTCTCTGAATCTTTGACTTTTCGAAGACCACCTCCCCCGGAGGCACGGATTGAAGCTAATAGGTCACCTCTTCCACCAGCTTGAGGTAACGGTGACGCTCCACCGGGTGGAGGAGGTGGTGGTGCCGGAGGAGCACCACCAGCGCCCGGAGCTGGAGGAGCAGGTGGTGGTGGAGGCGGTGGAATTGAAGAGCTTGTGCTTGAAGGCACGGGTGCGGGTGGAGGTGGAGGGGGAGGAGGGGCAGGTACTGCGTTCGGAAATGCAGGAGGGGGAGGGGGAGGTGGCGGTATTGAGCTTGATGGAGCAGGCGGCGGTGGGGGTGGTGGCGGCGCTGGCGGCGTTGAGGTTGGAGACAGATGCGCCTGTGGTAACCGTGGCGGCGGGGGAGGCGTAGCAGCTGCCCGTTGAGGAGGTGGGGGTGGGATAAGTGATGGACTGCTTGAATGAGGTCCTTTGGGAGGAAGAGGTGGTGGTTGTAATGGGCTAACATTGCGCTGAGGTGGTGGAGGAGGCACTGGGCCTCGGTGAGGAGCGGGAGGTGGAGGAGGTACTAGCCTAGTTGGATTGTCTTCTGGAGTTTTTGGAGGTCGTGGCGGAGGTGGAGGTGCGGAAAGAGTAGTATGGGAGCCTGAAGTAGCTCGATTCCTAGCAGGCGGCGCCGGCGCATCTGAATGCGCGTATTTACCAGCATCTGCGAGCGGTGGCGGAGCCCGGAATCTTGGGCGTGGAGGGGACGGTTCTCTCTTTGGAGAGGTTGGTGGAGAGTCTCTGGATGGAGAGTCAGTGTGGATCTTTCGGGATGGCGGAGGCGGCGGAGGCGCTCCGCGTCGGCCCGTGCCTCCAGTATTTTGTGGGCTTAATGTCGAGGTTTTGGAAGCCGGAGGAGGTGCTGATGGAGGTGCTGGCGGTGGAAGTCTCTTGCGAGTCGACTCTTCGGAGGGCAACTCGGCTGGTTTCTCGGAAGTCTCTTGATCACCATTCTGCTTCGATTCAATGTATGATTTGATGAAATCGGCATTCTCTGCAATTTGCTCCTCAGTGATTCCCATTGCTAGAAGTTCGTCTAACAATCCTTTCCAAGAAGGATCCACAGTATCGATCGGGGAAGGTTTCTTGTCCGGGCTTCTTTGAATCGTGGGGGCAGGAGAAAGCTCTGAGACCGGTGCCTTTGGTGGTATAATCGATTCCGGTGGCGGCGCATGTGCTGAGGATGAACGGTGTCCCAGTAAGCTTCCAAAACCAAACCGATGGGATTTCCCATTGGTGACTGGCGCAGGCCCTTGCCCTCGCAAAGATGAAAAGGGAGTCGCTTTGGTTTCCTTGCTGGCATGCTTTTCTCGCTCAGTAACCTTCTTAAGAAACGTCTTTGCTTCCTTCTCGTCGGCAAATGAGAAACCTGCGAGACATTCCTCTAACTCGAAGGTGTGGAAGAATGTCCGATCTTGGTTATATGAAAACCCGTCGTAAAGTTCCTGGTCCCATAATACTCCTTTTCCAGAGGGCTAGAGGCCGATACAATTTTAGTTCCTATGATACTAACAATGTGGGGCAGTGAAAACATACAGAAATGTCAACCAGCTTAATCCAGAATGTATGTCCCATCAGGTCGTTTGCGAGCACCGCAGCGCCTTGCAAACCGGTATAAGTCCATTTTTGAGGATCGGGATAAGCCACATACAGACGAGCAACTCCGACAGCAAGAATCTTGTTCGAAGGCTTCGGAACCTTGTGCCTCACAATCTCCTTGTCCGCATCAGAAAGAATTGACGGCATGATCGAGCGGGTTCAAGGAGCCTTGTCCGCTCGTACGTAAAGAAAAGATGAGGATCTGACCGAACGATATGATAACTCTTTAAGCATCGCTCTACCTATTTGTTATTAAGCGACAGGCAGCAAGGAAACGCTCGGTTGGTCGAACTTGAGATCTTGACGGCAGCGTGCATACAGCTATGACGACTGGAGCTCAAGGCGAGCGCGGTCGAAGATCACGCTGTGCGCCAAGACTGCTGACTCAGGGAACCTGGGGCTCAATGTGACGCTAAAAATAAATCAACCTTGTAAGTTACGGTCTACGGAGTAGTTAGGAAATTAATAATAGGTGAACTTCAAGATACTCTTTACGGAGCTCTCACCTCTCAAAGACAAGGAGAATATATTGGACAGATTAAAGTATTCAAGGGGCACAGATTGCTTCTTATAGGATCTGCAAAGCAAGAGTGATGGCTGGAGATTGATAAAAACCCCTTTCTCTGCGCGTCGTACTGGGATGACGACACAAGTGCAAAGCCCCTGACAATCATGGATTTCTTATGACCATTTGGCTGCATATAAGATCTTACTGGTGGAAAGCCTGCATCCTGCTAACCTATCACTACAGAGTGTGAAGTACAGAGTTACAACATCAGAGATAAGAGGTTCAATAGTGATGGCAAGTTGCACACTTCAGACAGAACCTTTATTACATCTATTCATCAAATGCCTGATACTCATCAACTGATAATTTTAGACGGTGGAGAAACAATGACTATTAGAAGGCGCACAATTCCAATCACTGCGATCTTTCACCAAGAGTGAGAATTCCACCACAGCACTTTTAAGGCTCTGAATTCCATTTTTGAAAAGACTCCCAATTGCTCCCTCAATTCAGGCTACGGAGAATGAAAACCCTAACTAATCGCCACCACCTGCTTATCTAATCAGGCCCCCACTAATGGCAATTAGACGATTTATCGATAATTTGGGCATGAACTTCTTGCCTCTGATTGAACACACAAGCAAACAAGTTCACCTTCATCAAGCAACAGCGGTTTCCAGTTGTTTGAAGCAACCAGCACTCCTGATATAATCACACATACTCAATACTCTGCGGGATAACGCTACAGAATGCCGAAGAATAAGGGAAAGGTACGGCCTCTTCAATGACTCTAACCCCGCGTTGCCACACAATTATGGGGTGAGATCAGGATATCTCAATCTGTGATCTTGCGCTTTCTCCCCAGCACTTGGGAGTGCAATAGCCCTATGTGGCTTTATTTTCAACAGCTATCTATTTGTTATCATGCTGTCTAATATAAAGCTGACAATCTCATCTATCTAGGGTGGTAAAAATCGACGTCGTGGAAAGAACGAGAACGATAATGAAAAGCGAGAGCTGACTTTCAAGGAAGAGGGCCAGGAATATGCCCAAGTGGTCAAGATGCTCGGTAACGGACGTTTAGAAGCGCTCTGCTTTGATGGCGAGAAACGCCTCGCTCACATTCGCGGCAAGCTTCGCAAGAAGGTCTGGATCAACCAAGGTGATATCATTCTCCTATCCCTACGAGACTACCAGGACGAGAAAGGAGATGTCATTCTCAAATACAGTGCCGACGAGGCGAGAAGCTTGAAGGCCTACGGTGAACTGCCAGAGAGTGCGAAGATTAATGAGACCGATACGTATGGCAACTCAGTTTCCAGTGTCTGTCGAATGGTTATAGTACTAACAGGGTTTTCTTTATCTGCAGATACGGTCATGAGGGTATTGATGACAATGTCGAATTCGACGAAGATCGCGAGAGCGCCGATGAGAAGGAAATTGATGTCGACGAGATTTGATTTATCTCACCCTTCACAACCTCGATACCGGCGGTGCCAATACCTTCTCGCCGGTCGTATCTGGTGATGTTGCCAAAAGGCAGGTGGCTCTCTTCCCTCCGTAAAATAGAATTTATGATTTGTTGGGTGGAGTGGTGTCCTCCGGATCCCGCTCAACCTTCGTCATCAACATGATACTGTGACGGCCATTTCATAAGACCCCTTGAATTGTGGGGAGGGAGTCGAACGAGATTTCACGCATCAACAGGGACCAGAGCAGAAGTATGAGGCTCGCTACTGGACTGCTCATCTATCCTTAGCACAACATTGGTTCTTTCCGTCGCTTCGAGCGTACCCTGTCCTCCACGGCGGTCTGCAACACCCAATGCCGATACTCTCTGATTAGCTTGGCTGGCTTTTATGTTTTGCTTGCTCAATATATCCGTTGCCTCTTTCTAGTCTATTGTTATTTGTAATGAATCGCCTGTTATGAACCCGGGGATTCTTACGCTTTTCTTATGGTTTCGCTCTCATTCTAGTTCTTTGGGCTAAGCAAAATAGTTCTGGAATCAAAATCGAAAAGATTGAGGTTAGCCAAAATAAATTCTCATTTTGAAGTCTGAGGATACGCGTTCAGCATTGTTGCTTTAGCTAGGCATTCTACATGCAACTATATGCTAACAGCCCTTTTAGCTGGTCTCTGCTGCCTCTTCATCAAATACATTTCGCTTAAAAAAAGTGTTGACGGCCTTAGCTTCTTGCTTGCCGACTATTTCGGTCAGCTGATCCAAATCCATATTCGCAATTTCATGAATATTAGTAGTAGCCAGCATTAAAGTTTCCACCCCATGCCTGGTCGTACCGGGCACTGTTTCCAACATATCTTGAGGCAATCGGTTGAACATCCGGTGCTCAACTCCAGCCGCAGCCATCATTGTTGCTCCACCGCCAACGGCGGAAGAAATATCAAAATCCAACCCGATTTGGACTGCTCGAATGGGGTCCGGTTCAGGGCTATTTTTCTTGAGCTCGGCAAATATTTCGGCCGTTTGATGCGGTGAGGAAGACCATATCACTTTCAATCGGGGGAATGCGAGAGTTAGAAGGACTAGCAAATGTTGCACGGACCTTGGATTTGTTGGATTGATAATGTTTCCAGAAGCAAAAGAAGGAGTTGAAAATGTAGTGATATTATCGGCAATGAAGGTATTCGGGGTCGATGAGGATGTGAAAGCGTCGAATGTAAATGCTTTATTTTGGCTAAATTCAATCAACAAAACAGGGTTTTTGTAGTGCTGGAGCATTGTTTCAGTTTGATTGTATAATCGACCGCTTTTGAGAGAACTAATCAAATCGGGAACGGACTTTCGTTCAACGCAGACATCAGGCGTAAGGATATAGTCGCCAACCGTCAGTTGGCAAGGCACTAGTACCATGCTGTGGCCATGTAAAAGAGAGGCCAGCGGGCTTCTGAATTCTCGAACGTCTACCACAACGGTTGGAGGTGCCGCGGTGGCCGCCAGACGACCTCCGCCAGCAATACGTGTATTCACAGTGCGTAAAAATTGCTCTTGGGGGTCTTCAAGGCTTTTGTCGTGGGTGAGCCCCATAGCCATTGACTACGGAGCATTAGCAATAACCCAATAAATAAACATGGCTGAAATCACTTACCCCTTTTTCCTTGATGAGCTTAGTAAACGCATCCTTTTCGCGTCTTACTGCACTTAGGTACCGTTGCTCTTCCACCGATCCTCCGTAATACATGAAGTATACTCTCACATTTCTATTCGAGTGGGAACTGCGATAAACCTCTACCCTGCGGATGAATGCGGCATTCGGCTCGTACATAATAATGTATCTGGGCCTTGCCTCTTCCAGGATATGTTCATCCATATCTCCATCGTATGCGTGGATAATAAGCAATTCTTTCATATCCAGAAGTTCATAATAGTCTTCCATATCATCCAGAACATCCACGACTGTGTTTTCATTCTCAACATCTTCAAGAACAGTCGGCTGAAGATCCCCTTGAAGTAAAGCAGACACTTCTGTCGAATCATCCACTCCTTCTTGGATACCAGCATTAGGCCCCACTCCGGGAGTAGCAGCACTAGAACTACCGCCCCGTACTCTCCGCCTTTTATTAGGAGGTGCTCTTTCAGGCCTATTATGTGTGGTAACTGAAGTATAGCCCGGAACTTCCGCTACCTTTTTCTGCTTTGAACCCATTCCATAGAGTCCTTTCTTAACCTTGGCAAACTCCTGTTTCCAGGCTATGTATTCACGAAGTTTCCTCCTCATCATAAAAGCCGCCGATCGACCAGCATCCAAGTCACCAGATTCACTTTCAGTAATAGGACGCATTTCTTCTTTCCCATGAATGTTCATATGCATTGTGTGTAGATATTCGCGTACTTGCCTACACGCCTTACCATCACTGCACATCACTAGGATTGTATGGTTTGAATCATCAGATGGTTTAGGATTGAGATATAAATCCCTCTCTATCTCAGTCAGGATATCCACAAGAACTGACCATTTTGGCTGCTCTTCAAGGACCGGCTCCAAGGCATCTAGGCTGGAGGAAGGACCTGATGGCTGGGTTCGATGGTCAAATCTTCCTGAATAGACCCTAGACCTCGCAGTCTGGAAGAGGACGTGTGCAGCTTCAAGATAAAGCCACGGGGAGAAATTTTGTTTCGTGTACCCTGGAGGAGGAGAATGAGCTGCGATGACGGTATCAAGATATTTCACCAGTGACACAGCATCGTCCGCAAGAAGCAAACTAGTGGTACATCAGCTTATTCCGAGTCAATCTTAGAATGGGTACATACTGCAAGATATTTTTGAGAACCGTTAGATCACTGACAATTTGTCTCGTCTTGCCGCTTACACGATGCCAATTTGGACTTAATTGCCGTTGAATCACAACGTCGAAATTTTTCTGAAGAGCGCTGTCTACATCCCAGTCTCCAATGTCCAAAACCGGGTTAGATTTCTTGAGCTCTCGAATGCTAACCTCAACGCATTCAAGCACAGCATTTTGAATCTCTCTCATTTTTTCGGTCATCGGGATTTCAAGCTCGATGACTTCTGCTTTTTTGCGGCCTTCCAAGGACTCGGCAACTGTAACCTGGAAACGCGGCCATAACGACGTCTTTTGTAGAAATAGATTTTTGAGCATATTTGCCAACGGGGCGAACCCGGTCGTGAAAGGCTCGGGAGTGTCAGAGAATGCTTTTAGAAAACCGCTTTTATTGAACTGGCGATAAACCCGAATGATGAAAGCCTCCAAGGACGTGGATATGATCCTGAATGCCTTGATTTAGCTTATGAGTCTGTAATGGTCGGTTTGAGGCATACTTTTCCGCGTGAAGAATGATTATGCCTGTTATTGTGTCCGCAGCCAGCAGCTCTAGTGGAAGTCAACAAAAAGGGCATTCCGATTTTATTTTGAATATGCATACTGGATAAAAGGTCAACAATAAGTATCCGAGAAGTGACACTTAGTATTCCGCCTTGGGTATAGAGCTTTTGCCTTTATAGTCATTAGTATTAATATCAGCCCATTACTTGAATGGGCTACCAACCGTGTAGAAACGGAGGCCTTATCTGTATTAATGACTTTGAGGCCCCTGGCGAGTGGAGTTTTGCTGACAGCATAATGCTCTGCCAGAGCTACATGGATGAATCAACCTGAAATCAGTACTGTTAAGCATTCAGTAGTTTTTGCAACACACCTTCACCAAGCCACTCATTCTCTTGGTCAGTTGCCCCTACAACGAGCACTAGATTATTACCAGCAGCATCATAAGAGTGTAAAATATTCGACACTATGCCTAAAAGGCCTAGCCCTTGGGCCAAAATGACAAGTTCATCTTCACTCCTCAGCTCCTGAAAAATATCTTGCTGGTATTGCTTCCAGAAGTCAGCGGTGATAGATCGAGCGACCACAGCTAATTTATTTCTTACCAAAGGTAGTGATAATTTCACTAAAGAAGGAGGACTCTCTGAAGACATCAGGCCAACATAATGTTATCATTATAAGAATTGATGCTGATAAAATCGTGGTTGAGCTGATCTTAACTAGAGGAAGATGAAGATTCACGTGATGGAGGCTGATTGTCAAACTGGCCGTTGAAGTTATTTCCTTTTTTAGAATAACGCGACCAGCCACTGCATCAGCGTAAGCACAGGCATCAGACAGCTCCGGGTCAGTGATCAGCCACAAATTAGACATCTTTCCTCAAAAATTATCCTACAAAAAAACAGCTCTGTATATGATTGTATCGGTTTTGTCTTCATTTCTGCGAATTGGCTCAATAGATTTCCGAAGATGCTGGTGTCCCTGACGGTCGGGAAGGTTGATGCAGGCGTCGCAGTCTTGTTGACGCAAGATAATCGACTTGTACGTCTTGATCTGCTGTGCCTAACTACCCATGCTAATATGTAGGTAAAAGATTGAGTTTCCATCTGTCCTCCTCCCGACCGATATCGCCTCTGGCAGCATCGTCGATATTACCGTGTCGCGAAATCTCAACGCTGAAGCCTCCAGTGCTTCCGCATTCCAAACCCTCCAGAAGCGTATTCTTCACACATACGGAATCCACACCCCTTCGCCGCCCGTGCTCCGACTCAAAAACGCTACCCAAACTTCCCTCGTTCTTGAATGGGACCCAATCAATCTAGCAACCGCGTCGCTCAAATCTCTTTCGTTATTTCGCAATGACTCCAAAGCAGGATCGATACCTCGACCCTTGGAGATGCGCAGTACGAAAATCAGTGGCCTGGCAATTGACACGGAATATACCTTTCATCTTGTTCTCCGCACCTCCGCCGGGACGTTCAGTTCTCAAAAATTAGTCTGCAGGACACACAAGATGACGGATCTGTCTGGTATAACTGTTACACCGGGGATAATGCCACCTGAAATGAAAGCGTCTCTTGAGACTGCGGTTGAGCGTATTGGGGCTAAGATAGTGGAAAACATACAAATTGACACCACGCATTTCGTCTGTACAGAAGGAAAAGGGCCAGCGTGGGAGAAAGCGGTTGAAATGAATATTGCAGTGGTTCGGCCCGAATGGGTCGATGGATGTGAACGAGAAGGAACCATTGTCGGTGTGCGCGGGTATTATCTAAACGCTGATCCCAAGCTGAGACAAATTGGACCCGGCATAGGTGTCCAACAGCAACGTCCAAATATGGTTTCCAATCCATCGGGCACATCCAGTGTGAAGGACCAGAACCGTGGCAGTGTGTCTCTACCTTCCCACCTCAAGGCAGACACCCGAGGCCATGAACCTCCTGTTACTCCATTCCCCGGTGGCCCACAAAGTAGGATGGAAAATGGTACTGAATCTGATGAAGACGACACTGCCCCTCCAGTGCCTATTAAGAATAGCGATAGCGAAATACCCGTTGTGAATCTACCCGAATCCGCCCCTGGCGAGGAAAAAGCCAATGAGGATGAAGACGAGCTGGAAGAGCAAATCAAATCTCCGGCTAGTAAATCTGCTAAGCCGACTGTTAACGGGGACGAAGAAGAGGCTGACAACAACGATTCCCCCGAACCGCCTGATGCTAAACAGAAGAAACCCCCAGAACTTGAAGATAAACACACCCGCCAGAAACAAAACGGGAGTAGCTCAGAAGGAGAAATGGACGAGGTACCACTATAGCAGGATCAACTCTTTTAATCACGGCCTCTATTACGATCCAGTGCATATTTTTTTCTTTGCATTGGCTTTGTCTTATAGTTCAATTATTAGCCAACTTACTCGTTTACACGCCTACTCTTTTACAAGCATTCCACCCCTGTAACATATTGAAATTCCAAAGCCACACGGCGAAAGTTATACTGTACAAACTACAGTGCGTCGTCAATTAGTAGCACTGCAAATCTCTCGATTAATACTGGCTTTTTGACACCAGGTCCTAGGCAGACTATTAGCCCTTAAGGCCAGTAGGGATCGACTCCATTCAATAGTCATACTGTACTCCGTACGGAGTAGCCAGACTCTTACCCTTAGGGTGACTATATTTCTGGCGGCATACCTTGCTCCTAACAATGGCAATAAAGTCGATAACGCCATTCGACCTCAAAGGGATTGTGAGCAAGGAACTTTGTCATTAAGAAAATAATAATATAGCCATTACAGAGTGGCAATCAGAAAAAGAGGGGAAAAAAATGAAAAAAGAAATTCTCCCCGACAGGGAGTCGAACCCTGGTCTCCCGCGCTTGTTATGTTCAACAATGACAAGCGGAAATCATGACCGTTAGACCATCGAGGAATTGTTGTCTACAAGCTTCGGAATTTGCCAATAACAGCCTTTATGAGAATCTTGTAACAGGGATCGCGTCAAGGAAGGAGCCCGAATGTCACCTCAATTTCTACGGAGTCACGACTTCGTACGGACCAACGCATCAACTCCGCGCTTTCCACTCCACCCGGTCCATGGATCGAATAACTAACTGACCAGCCTCCCTAGGTGGAGATCGGATTTTCTTTGGGGTCTGGGCCCTTCAATCTCTCCGGCTTGCTGCGTTCCTAACAAGCCGGAATAGATTGACAGCCAACCATCGATTTGGTTATCATGCCTGACCCCTGATCGGCAATCTTACTTCTGGTCATGGAAGACGGGCAAGCCGGAAAGGTTCACTCCGAGGAAATGGTACCTAACTAGCTACTCCGTAGCTAGATATCCTTTGTAATACCCCGTTGCGAATTGAACCGAACTGGAGGTTGCAATTCCCACGACAAATATTTCTCTCTCCCTCTTGTCCGTTGCCACTTCCACTGCTGGTAATAGTGTTGGAGATCAAAAGTGCCTAAAATTCGGGCAGGTTTTCATAATGTTTCGTTCGTTACGTCTATTGCTACAGCTGATTGCTGTTAGCTTCTTGAGCTCGTACATCGCTGGAAACTCAGTAGGTACGTTTGCTTTTATCGACCCCGCTCGCGTCACCTATTTTTGAGACTGTGACGCTTAAATTTCACTAGTACTTGGTACATCCAGTGGCCGATGTCAATATCCCGCTTTGATAGATGCCACTGTGGAGGATCTTCAGCGTGGTTTATTTCTCCGCTGTTTTTCCAGTGTTGATTTGGTCAATGTTGGTCGCGATTCCGCCTGTTCATCATCATTGAGCCAACTTTTTTGTTTAGGTGTACCAGCAAAGAATTGGCGAGGTCAACAACATTTTACATCCAGTCTCTGAAGTTAATCCGGATGCAATCACGATTGCTGCTGGCCTTGATGAAGAACGTCGGAAAGGGAAAATCAGAGGGTGCGTTCCTGGATTTTGACCGATCAAAGGTTATCGTCATGGTTAATAATGCCTTAGACCATTACACGGGCTACCAGTCCTCATCAAAGGCAATATTGGCTCAGGTGACAAGCTTCAGACGGATGGTCAGCTCTCTTCGACTTCTAATATCCACTAGGGCCTGGGAGCATGCTAATATTAGGGTTTAGCCGGCTCTTTTGCACTAACAAATGCAGTGGTGGCTGAAGACGCGACCGTCACGAGGAAGTTGAGAGAAGCTGGCATTGTTATTTTGGGGAAAACCAGTCTTTCCGAATGGGCGAATTTCCGTTCTTCAAATAGCACCAATGGCTGGAGTGCCGTCTCGGGCCAAGTCACAGGCGCATATTACCCCAAGCAGGACCCCAGTGGAAGCTCCAGTGGTAGTGGAGTAGCTGCAGACCTTGCCCTCGCCTGGGCAACTCTCGGCACAGAGGTTCGTTCATCTCGCGTTGAGTTATTGTTTCCAAGTACAAAAACTGAGTCTCTACAGACAAGTGGCAGCATCGTTTCTCCAAGCTCTAATAACAACATTGTTGGAATCAAACCAACAGTTGGGCTTACTTCTCGGTACAATGTCGTCCCAATAAGCTCACACCAGGACACTATTGGGCCTATGGCAAGAACCGTCAAAGATGCCGCTTTCCTTCTTCAAGCCATCGTAGGGAAAGATCAGCACGATAATTACACGTCAGCCATACCGTTTCAAAGGGTACCAAATTACGTTTTAGCGTGCCGATCCTCTGCGCTTCGAGGGAAGCGTATTGGTGTGCCATCGAATGTCCTTGATCAATTGCGCCGGATTCCAAACATGAAGCCGGTTCTCGATGCATTCCATGAAGCTTTGGTGAAAATGGAACACGCCGGCGCTCATATAGTGAAAGATGCCAACTTCACTGCTTACGAGGAATATATCAAAAGTGAAGCTCCAAGCATAGTTGTGTACGCAGATTTTCTGAGCGACCTTGCTAGCTATCTGTCCGGATTGAAGAGCAATCCAAACAAACTTCGGGATCTGGCCGACGTCCGCAGGTTTGTACAAAATCATCCAAAGGAGGAATACCCCAATCGGAATACCCTGACTTGGGATGAGGCTTTAAATCAAGGATTCAACAATACATCCCCTAACTTCTGGCCCGCCTACCAAAAAAATCTTTATTTTGGAGGGGAGGGTGGCATCCTTGGTGCTCTCAAAAGACATAGACTCGATGCCGTCGTCGTTCCCACCGATATCGGCTATCCTATCGCTGGAGTTGTCGGATCACCCATGATCTCCGTCCCACTAGGTGCATATCCGGAGAACCAACCTCTTCAGTACGAGCCCCGCCATGAACTTGTTGAGATATCTCCCAACTTTCCTTTTGGAATCGGCTTTATGGGCGATCTTTGGAGTGAGGAGAAATTGATCGGGATGGCATACGCATTTGAACAGAAAACCAAATCACGATACAAGCTCAAGAGGTATATCGAACCAAAAGCCGAACTCAAAGCCTTGCCTATCAATACGACTCCTAGTAGTCTTCATCCTGCCCAGCTCTTGCTGACAGCGTGAGTTTGGATACTTCTCAAACGATTATCTCTCGATTTGTGACTAAATCGACATGGTAAATCGTAGTATTATTAAAAACAAAAATTCTACTCTATTTTGTTTATGCAACCGGTATTCAGTCAATATATACCACAGACATGCACTTGCCGCTAGAAATTGTAGGCACAAAAATGTCTCAAGGTTTGAAATATTGTTCAGAAAGTCACCTGGAATCTTTTGCTCGTTCGAATCCCCTCTCCATATCGAAAGAATATCACCGGAAGAGGCACCAAAGCCAGTGCAATGAAAGCAAGAAGAGAATTGCCCCACCCGAGGCCTAGTTTTGTATACATAGGTACTCCCGCTAAGGGTAAGACCGCGCCAACAGCTGAACGGAAAAGAGTACTAGCTGCTATCGCACTAGCAGCGTGAACTGTATACGCGTCGACAAGATAGGTCGAGGTCGTCATCTATAGCGTGGTTAGGATAGCTGATGGCATCTGGAGGGATAAAGGACATAATCTTACCATACTAATGATCATGCCAACACCGACGAAGAAGGTGCCTATTATTGGTAGAATGTAGTGTAATTTGTGTTCCGCAGTCCAACCATACCAGAAAAGACCGATAGGGAGGCAGAGACCGCCGGGGATTAGTAGTGGAAGCCGGTACTCCGGTTTCATTTCCCCTGTTTTCGCGGAAAGTATTTTGAGGCTCCGATCTAGAGTGACAGAGAGAACTGCAAGCCCCAATATACAACCTATGCCAATGCCCAAAAATGCTAGACCGACATTACCTGGGAGTTAAATTAGCTGATGACGTCGCCACAGGATTGAGCAATGTTGACCTTGAGAAAAGTGATATTGCTTTTGAAAGATAGGAGTAATGGTGGTGAAAAGAAGATATAAATAACCGTATACAACGGCAACGTAAACCGAAAGAAGAAGTACAATTGGCGAAAACATCAACATCTTGGTTGGTCGAACGATGGACTGTGTGAAAAGCTGTCTTGGAGGTACCCCGGTATCGAGTACCGATTTCAGATCCTTATTACCGGTCTCCTTGATGAGTCGTTTAGTTTTCTTCTTTAGAAGAACGGGATGATAGGATTCCCGCATAATAATTAGCGAGATGATGGTGACGACTCCGGACTTGGGAAAGTGATCAGTAATTGAAATGGTCATTAGTTAAGGGGTGAAAACTTACAAGAATTGCCAGAAGCCAAAAGGTCCATCGCCAACCTTTCGCCTCGGTCAAATAACCTCCAGCAATAGGGCCAATGACAGGACCCAGCAAAGGCCCCAAAGCCCACAATGCTAGAGAGGCTCCTCGTTTTTCTTGAACCACCATATCCGCGATAGAGCCCGCCCCTAGGGTCAAAGGGGCGGAACCGGCCATACCCGCAAGTAATCTAAAGACAATCAAAGAGCCCAGACTGTTGGCAACGGCGCAAGCGACGTTAAAGATGACGAATAAGATATTGCACACAGCGTAGGCAGGCGATCGACCATACAGCTCCGACATTGGCGCGATAATAAGGGGTCCAAAGGCGTACCCAAGCAAATATACGGAGACGACAAAAGAGGCAAGTTCCGGGCTTCGGCTTTTGAATTCCTTCATGACATCAGCAACACCTGGAGCAAACATAGATGAACCAAGCGGCCTAACAATTAAATTAGCACGGTATGAGTGATAAAAGTTGAAGAAATTTTTCATACGTAATGAATGTAATTATCGATATACAGGCGATCATCACAAGTTTCTGCTTCATAGACCAATTCATTGGATTTTCAGGGTCATTTGGCCCATCCCAGTCAACCGTGTTGGCATCTCGCGGTCTTCCGACTTCTTTGTATTCATTTTCAAGATCGGCGACGGCAACTTCAATATCAGTATCATTGGACTTTTCTATGCCAGAAGTCGAAGTTTCCTCCTGATCATGTTGCTTTCCCTCGACAACTGTTGAAGCTCCTGGAACAAGATGAGTTTAGCACGGGGGGTATATATCATGATCCTAGAAAAAATCCTACTGCTGTCTGCTGACGTGTGGTCCATAATGAGTGCTACACTTCCAATGCTCTCTCGTTTGGTTCAAGGCTTCAGCAAGCCAAGCTTGCTGATCGTGCTCGAGGTTGGAGCTTGAAGGATAAAACAATGCCGTCCTAAAGTTTTGGTGTTTGGGTCAAAAGGAGCTGTAGACCCAGATACTCTAAAGCAAAATAACTTTTGGACTCTTATGATATAAGAATCATCTGTGGGGAACGACTATTATAATAGTCAGGACAGCGGAAGTATGTCTCCCGAAGAAACAAGAATTAAGGCGCACAAGGTCATTATGAGCCTACATAACGAGGGATCAAACAAGCCGAATTGCCTTTAGGGCCTGATTAGGTTCCGTAATTCGTAGCGCATTGGGGGGAGGAGAAAGCCATTCGCGCCGGGTAGTTATCCGAAGGATGCCTCAATCATGGACGAAAAGAGCAACACGATCAACAGTTAGTTGAAAAGTTAAGCGTTGCATTTGCTCATGGCAGAAGCTTAGCGGCCTTAATTTCTCCAGAACCTATTAAATTGGGTAATTATCCCCGTATGTCGATGAGGATTGTTACGGAATTTCTTCCGGAGCCATGAACCAATTTCTATCAGGAATTCCGAGCAACCCGCAGATCAGAGCCAAACAAAGGAGTGAATTTTGATAAAGTCCGACGGCAGTACGTATGTATGTACCATCAGCAACAGCGTCCCCCAATCATCAAAGATAGCTCGCTCCCTATCTTGAGATGGACCCGCCAGAATTCTAATAAGTCCAGTGTTTGAAGTCCGGATTGGAGCTGAAAGCCTGACAGGAAGAAGGAATCCATGTTAAGATTTGATACCTAATTACCGGCTATCAGATGCCGGTGAAGTGGAGTTAGCGGAGTTTAGCTCGAGGCTAGGCCCGAGTGGGTGTGTGCAGATGCTCACGTGGCGAGTTGTGCAATTATGCAGGGAATTGTCGAATTAATGCCTGCTTGAGTCAGAAAAAGCGTTCAGTCCTTGATAACACCAGTTCCTGACGCGAAATGGGGGAAAAAGAAGAAATTGAACCCGACATGATGATTTGTGAGAGGGGTTGCCCCTATAGATTCTGAGCCTTTCACGGCCACCATCAGAAGAACACCCTTCGAGTTCTGAAATGAGGTGTCCCATACCCATCCGCAGGAGCCGAGCTCCGCATAATGTACTCCGTACGAGTACCCCAATACTCCGTACTCCGTACATACTAGATCACAATCCGGATTTTGTTGAACCCCTGTTATGACTTGTCCGTTTCGTTACTTGCGCGTGAAACGCTGACCACCCCGTATATTTGCAGGTTGATCATGCTAACGAGTTTTTGGCAGTATCAACATTATTTTTTTGCTTTCAAACTTTAGTTCGGTAATCAGATCCTTTGTCTTCAAAGTCAGCTTGTCAAAGACAAAAAGTGGTCAGGACCTGTGCATTTTGCAATGCCGTTTTCATCGACGACTCTTTGAGAAATTGTGATTGAGCCACGGCCACCTGCGTCCGAGAACCATGCTTGCTCTTGGAAAATAAGGTTTCAATGGATAATAATTATCCCGATATTCAAGCATCTCGGATAAACTATCCATATATGGGCGTGTTTTGACCACCAAGTTTGGCACGTGAGAGTGCCTGGTGACTCGCGCTTGCTTGTTAACACATGACAAGGATGACGTTCTGTTTGCTTCCACCTGCAGGCTGCAGCTGGCAGCAAGGCTGCGCAATACTCATACGAGATAGGGCCTTGCTTGCTTGAGAGTATTTATCTCTTCATGAAATGGTCCCTTGGGTGCGGTTCAATTCAACCAGCTAGGACATGATTTTGTACATTTCGGCCCCAGGCTCCAGCCAATTTACATCTACTTAATTCGAATATAGAAGCTTTGATCGTTGCCAACTGCCTACAAAGCGCTTTGCAGCGTTATACGCTTTCGCTATTCGCATCAAAGCTGGGGCCGACTTAAACCTGCCGGTTTTCAGGCCAGGAACAGACAACTAGCCGCTGATTAGACAGACACGGTATATAATGGACGGACCCACGGCGGGAGGAATCGACAATCTCAAGGCCCTTGCAAAGCGGCTATCCGAATCGCCCATTCCAGGAGGAAAAGCCGCGCAAAAGGCCCCGATCGTAATGGGTATATTGCTTTCCATAATCTCCATGTGCTCTACCTCTCTGATTCTAAGCAGTTCCCGGATTTGCGGGATGGGGATCACCGCTTTTCGGTTCCGTTAATTACTGGGGCGGCATTGAGAATATCCCAGAACAACTAGCTAAAATTGGATACACTGTCATCGTTACCCCACTCGCGCCATTCTCTTCGAACTGGGAGCGTGCGTGTGAGATTTACGCCCAGCTTACGTCCGGAAAGTGAGATACTCTAGTATTCAACTTTTCTTAATGACTGGCTCTGACGCCTAATTTCTAGGTTTTCGTGGTATGATATGAACACGGGAGCTTTCGAGGACGATCCAGAGGGTATTAACGTCGATTACGGAGGCGTATTCCCCAAACAGCACGGGTACGCTCAATACACTCAGAAGCGAAAAACTGCTGTGATATTTACACAAGATCCGGCATTCCGAGACAGCAAATCCTGGGTTTGGAGAAGAGGGAACCCAGTCCATTTCATATGCCATTCGCAAGGCGGTAATACCGTTCGATATCTGCTTCATCTTATGGAACGTGGCTCATTCGGATTTTCTGATACATCACAAGATCCCGCCCACTCTGTTTATTTTAACAAACCTGGACGTAGCAACTGGGCTATTTCTGTCTCGACCATTGGAACACCACACAGGGGTACCACGGTCGTTGAAGCGCTCCAGGAGTATTTCCAGGTACTTATGCTTTATGATTACGGAAATACAAACCTCTAATTCAAAACAGGTCGTGACTATCGAAGAAAAGACCCAACTGCTAGGTCGCTTGTTTACTACTATGTCTTTCTCTGATCCCGACCGGAGATTCTATGACCTTCAATTAGATCACTGGGGAATCAAACGTTTGGAAAAGGGAGCTGGCGTCCTGGAAACATTTGCAGAAATGCGCGCCAGGCTAGAGTCACTAATCTTTGATGATCAACCGGGACCAGTTCGTAGGTGGCTTGAATCGAATCACAACGGATTATACGATAACGGCATTGCGGGAGTGAATGAGCTGAATAATCGAACTATTCCTGTGGCAGATGAGCTATATTATTTCAGTTTTTCTTTCAGCTGCGTAAAGCCCTTCCCAGATCACTGGCCATCTTGGACACTGGATGCCTTACAGACCTTTCCGCTCTCTGTGTCTAGGTTTCTCGAGGAGCTACCAATCATCACGGATCTCGGCAAACTGCTTCGTCCAATACTAGAAAAGTTTCCGGTCATTGGCTCTCATCTTATCGCACTACCACATTTGTTTGCGCAGCTAGTCGAAGAAATCACTAAGACGATAGTAGGAACAGCTATGAAAATGGGCGGATGGCGCATCATCTCTACCTTGGTCCCATTTCGTCAAGTCGTTACCTGGGCATTCGATGATGTCGTCAATCGGTTCCTCAAGCAGATAGGCTACGCAGTCAAAATCCCTAGCAAACCATCATTTTTGCCCATCCCAAGCGTTTTCCCAATCATGATTCCCACAGCATACGCTATGGGCTGCTACGAGCTAAATCAATCTCAGATTGAGATTCTAGGCGAAGCTTCTCAGGATTGGAAGGTATGCGATGGCATTGTCAATACTTCGTCCATGAAAGGACCGCTGCGTCTGGAGGGAGATACACGGCGAGAAGAGCTTGTGGTCGATGTCGCCCAATTTCCTAGGAATGCCGAGGACATTCTAGGCATCAGAGGTAAGTATTGGCATTTTGGTGTAACAACCAACGTTGATCATGCAGACGAAATTGGTGTTTTTATCGAGGAACCTACTGTGCGTTATGACTCTAAATCCCCAGAATCTACTACATAACACATCTAACTTTCACAACAGGGAAGACTCACGATGGACATGTACTCGTCGCTTGCGGCCATTGTTACTCGACTCCCTCGGGAGGAGTAAAGTGCCCGAGACTGCTTGCAGGAATCATTTACATTTCCTTGGTTTCATTGTTTTTAGAGCGACATGACGTCTCAAGCAAATGGAAGGATGCGTTTCAAGCAAGGACCATCATGCCAACCCCCGATAATACTGCATTAGCAAAGGGTATTGATGCTGGCTTTCGATAATCTACATTGTCAAGTTAACTACATGAATGATAGGTCCTAGGGATGAATTTATATGGTTTCCAACAAAGTTTGGTATTTGGGAACATTGATGATTACTGTATCTACAGAGTACACTCCGTATATACATGGCGAAATTTCTGGATTCGTGTTTAGCATCCTGTTTGACCGTGTGCCATTCAAGCCCGGACATGCCAAGGACTTCCATACTACGGCTGAAGTGCAGCTAAAACTAAACAGCCGAAGCTAAAGAAGCTGGTTATAGTTGGTCATTGGTGGTCTTTCAAAGCTCAAGCTCTAACCTTCAAAAAGCTCCAACATCATGAAAAAAGAAATATGGTTTACGACGTCATGCACTCAGTATTAGGCATGTGTGCCCGTTTCCAGATTTTCTTGTCAAAGCTCAGGTATCATATCCCTTCTAAAATCACAGAATGGTGAGCTAACAAGTTAACTATATACCTAGTCTTTGGCTTCCTTCGAATAAATTATACGCCGGTTTCCGCGTTAAAAAAGTAGTATCGCCACTAGTAAGATATTACATGTATGTAATTCTTTTCTGCAAAACTTTGGCTGAAGGCTCACGTGCTTACTTGTAATTACGGTACTTGACTTTTAGCGTTGCAAGAACTTTTAATCCGTTGAAAACTTGAGGCTCGATAAGCTGACCTTCGACCTCAGTATTCGCCGCTGCTGATTTCATCCCTAAACTCTTAAAAATGACCACGATTTAGATTTTACATCAGCTCTTGAGCGTTGCCCGCCAAAATGAGCTTCGGCTTTGGTGTCAGTGACTTGATAGCAGTCATCGAGATTGCCAATAATGTTCGAAAATGTTTTGTCGGTGCTCCAAATGAATTTGCAGAGATATCTGATGAGTAGGGTCGTCCTTGATGACACTCGGGTAATATTTTACTTACCTGTGTTCTAGAGTCCGAAGCCTTTCAATTGTGATGCAAGATGCTGATGTCTGCTCTTATGAACGGGATCTGACTAGTCAGCAAAGGGCTAAACTCGGTGCAATCGTCAGAGGCTGTAGAAATGTTTTGGGTGATTTGCGGTTATTAATCGACAAATATTCCGTTCTAGGTTCCTATGCTCCCACGGCAGGAAAGAAGCTCAAAAGAGCCTGGAAACGTTTGGATTGGGACTCGGACGAGGTCCAACGCCTAAGGGGTCGTATTAATAGCAACATTAGCCTACTGACGGCTTTCAATGCGAGCCTCGTAGGATCGAGTGTTCTCCGGCTTTTAGGTGACCAAGAGCGTGACAGCATGCTTGATTGGTTATGCCCAGCTGATTATACCTCAAAACAAAGCTACTATATCGAACTACGAGAAGCGGGCACCGGCCTGTGGCTCAAGAAAACTCCCGAGTTTCAAACTTGGGTCAAGGAGAGGAGCCAAACCCTCTTTTGTTCCGGCATCCCTGGAGCTGGAAAATCGGTGCTGGCATCCATTGTGGTTAAGGAGCTTCTTGGAATGTTCCACGTCAGCGGAGATATTGGGGTTGCCTATATCTACTTCGATTATCAACAGAGGAAGAAGCAGGCTTTAGAAGACCTTTTTGCCAGCTTGTTAAGGCAGTTACTACAAGGACAGCCGTCGCTACCAAGAAGCATTAAGTCTTTATTCCATCGCCACAAGAAAGGAACACGCCCCTCTCTCGACGAAATTACAAAGATCTTATTCTCTATTGCTGCAAAATTTTCAAAGCTATTCATAGTTGTTGATGCGCTCGATGAATGTCAGATTGTCAATGGATTGCGTTCGAGATTCATATCGGGAATTCTGACCCTACAGGGAAAATGCAAAGCGAATCTCTTTGTCACATCCCAAAATATACCCGACGTAACGGTGAGGTTCAAAAATGCACCCTGTCTCCAGATTCGTGCTAGGGATGAGGATATAAGGAAATATCTGAAATGCCATATGGGAGAATTGCCGGCCTTTGTGTCTCGCGATCCAGAATTACAGGAAAGAATTATTATCGCAATAACAGCTGCTATTGACGGAATGTAAGCTTGA
Source organism: Nannizziopsis barbatae (assembly GCA_014964245.1). NCBI lineage: Eukaryota > Fungi > Ascomycota > Eurotiomycetes > Onygenales > Nannizziopsiaceae > Nannizziopsis > Nannizziopsis barbatae. The sequence goes on from JACVYH010000003.1 coordinate 4,459,464, forward strand.
GTACATGTACCTTGGGATTGGAGATTAATGATGTTCCAGGTTTCTCCTAGCCAATCTCCACTTACACTCCCTTTTGTGGAAAAAGTCTGTCACAGCATTGGAAAATGCTCTAAAAAATCTACCGACTGGACGAGAAGCCTATCATAAAGTTTATGGTAAAACAATGGAGCGAATTGAAGGTCAAGCTGTCGACCAGAAAAATTTTGCAAAGGAAGTTCTTTCATGGGTTGTAAAGGCCCACAGGCCTCTTACTCCTCTCGAACTTCAACACGCGCTCGGAGTCAATGTCAACTCATCAGAAATGGATATGTATAATATTCCCGATCTTGACGATTTACTCTCCGCTTGTGATGGCTTAATTGTGGTGGATGAAGAAACCAATATCGTCCGATTTATGCATTATACCGCACAGCAATATTTTGAAGAAAATTGGAATGCCATATGCGTCGATGCCGAAACTGATATTGCGGCAGCTTGTCTAACCTATCTATCATTTAATAGTTTTTTGGAGGGCTGTTGTAAATCTACGAACGATTTCAAGCAACGCTTGCAACGATATCCATTTTATGACTACGCTGGACGGTTTTGGGGATACCATGCCTCCAAGGCATCTGTTCTTATACGCCCGCCAATGATAAATTTCCTCAAGAACGAATCATTGGTTCAGAGTTCATGTCAGATTCTGCTTTTTTCCGAAAGGTATCCTTGGAATTCCGAATCCAATCAGGAACTTCCGAGTACAATAACTGGAATACATATTGCAGCATACTTTGGCCTTGTTGGGCCAATTGGCGTCCTGCTTGAAGATAAATATACACCCGACGTCAAAGATATGCACCAATGGACGCCTTTATCCTGGGCCGCAAGTAAAGGGCAGAGAAATGCGATGAAGCTACTACTTAGTAAGGATGGAGTTGACCTGAATTCTCTAAATACCAACGGACAGACGCCATTATCGCTTGCAGCCCTTCAAGGACAGGAAATAGCGGTTGAAATTCTCCTTAAGAATAATGCCAAGCCTGACACTAAAGACAAGTGCGGGTGGACTGCACTCTCCTGGGCCGCGCGTAATGGTCATGACAAAGTAATTGGGCTTCTTTTGGATATGAAAGAGGTAGATCCTGACTCTCGCGATGTCAATAACAGAACTCCTCTTTCTTTTGCGGCGATGTACGGGCATGAAGAGGTTGTTCGGCTTCTTTTGACTCGGGACGACGTTCAAGCTGATTGCAGATACAATAATGGCCGAACACCCCTATCATACGCAGCAGAAAAAGGCCACGTGGGTATCGTCAAGATCTTGCTTGCAAGGAATGACGTTGACCCAAATGCAAGTGACACTAGTTATGGTCGAACGTCACTGTCCCGAGCCGCGTGGAATGGGCATGAAGAGGTGGTCCGATTATTGCTGGCCAAGGCAGTCGATCCAAACCACAAAGACATCTATGGCTTCACACCACTTTCTCTTGCTGTTGCTGCCGGTCGAGCAGAAGCGGTAAGAGTGTTACTCGCGAGTGATTTCGTTGACATAAACACCGAGAACAACGATGGCGATACGCCTATATCCCTCGCCCTCAAGAAAAGGCGTGGAGATGTTGCAAAGAAGCTCCTTCTGGATGATAGAATGAAACTAGCTCCTCCAGATATATATGGTCGCGTCGTTTCCACCAAATGCCTCCACGACGAAGTCTCTGAAATTGTTGAGCAGATGCGCCAACTTTATAAGAGCAGAGGAGTTAACGTTGCAGCAAACTTTGAGCTTTATCCGGCAACAGATATTGAAAGAACCATATCCTGTAATATCTGTTTCTGCGACATCCCGGATGACGAAGCACACTACCATTGCGATATTTGCAAGGATGGGAATTTTGACGTTTGCCGATCGTGTATTTCGAGTTGGACTTATTGTTTTGCTCATTCTCACCGAATGTTAAAGCGGGTAATTGATGACGGCGTTCCGGTTGAAGTGGCCGACTAGGGGCAGCCTATTCGGCAACTAAATCCGATCATACTCTGTTGCTGTGACGGCTGTGCCCAAATTTCGTGGCTTGACTAATTATATTCGGCGAGCAGGATTGGTCATGTTCTCTATCGAGGCTTGCTAAAAATGTGTTGGCGCGCTACACGGAGTATTACTAACCTTGTATTGTTGAAGACCTCGATCAAGAATGGACCAGATTAAAATCAGGACGTACGGAGTACTCCGTAGTTATCTCCGAGAAGGACAGCTGTTGGGGATCAACATGATCCTTATCCTGGTGCCAACACTGGTGAAAAGGAGATAAAATTCTTAGTTTTCGGGTTTGAAAGTGCGTGAGCTCAGCAAAACCGACCACGTCGTCCTGCCGGGCTGTGAATGAGCTTCTTACTTGAGTCCATGGTTTGTGCAGCGCGAGATAACTCATACATCGGCATTCAGTGAAGTGTTGGTGATGGGGCTACGGAGTACTCCGTTCTCCCTGTGACTCTCCGGAGTTTACTTGGGTGCGAAGCCTCAGGAGTCAGGCATGAAAGGGGTGAGAATAAGCTTTTTAGGTTTGGGGAGATTTCGTAATAGGCTTTTCGGGCCGGGTAGTCAAAGTTAATTATTAATCTCATTGAAGAAAGTTTTCTAAGCCCCATTCCAATCTCAACATCGACCTTCAACTTCATGCAAACGCAGCCGGTATTCTTTCCCCTCATGTTTTCCAAGACTCCACCTGATTTGGTTGCTAATTTTACCTCTGGGAATATCTGAATGGATATACCCAACTTGCTTCACGTTCGGACCAAGAAATATGTTCGAATCAGCCATATGCCAGACATCGGGCCCAACATTCGTGCCAAATGATACCATGTTCTCAAAGTGGTCTGCTTTGCCCCAAGATATCTTGACTTGACGACTCGTCACCTTGAGGATGTCATTCATAACCACATGCTCGCAACCTCTTGACCAAGATCAACAACTTCAGCCTTCCCGCGACGAAGCCTGAAGGGGCCAGAAATTGCAGAATACTCCCACATCCTCTCACTGACGCCCTCATATCCAGCCAATGAGGCTCACTTGCCAAACCAATGGCTGGCCTTATCGCTTGTCTATGAGTAGCAATCAGTCGAGTGCCGCTTCCTAAACTCCGACGTCCTGAGCACTGGCAGGATTGTGCATGAACTTACGCTTAGCACAAAAATGGCTTCCTGCTACTGCCCAATTGGTGCAATTAGCTATACAGCACTTTCGAACGGTGGAAGGTCCATCTCTCGCAACTTTGACGCTTCTTTCGGTGAGCATTGTTTGTGTTGATATTCTTCGTCGGTTCGGAGAAGTTTGAAAAGTAGACTTGGATGTTTGGTAAAGCTATTCAGAATGGATTTCGCGCTGCTAATAGAACGAAGTCTGACACGGCGCCCGTGGGGATTTTATAGACGAGCACACATCAACACATTTCCAATATCCCATCCTCCTGCTGCCTAATGGTTTTCTCAATTACAATCTCCGCTAACGCTCAACGTGAACCGCAGCAGCCGATGACTCTTTTCGCGACTCTGAACAAAATTAAAACAGGCTGTTCATAACTGCAGGGGTCTAGTCAAACGCGTTACATCTACATGGCTTTAAACAGAACTGGAAGACGCCATTCACATCGCTGGAATGAAGTTACGGTCATGTGGTACATACAATCTTGCTATAATTGTATCTTGGCTTCCAGGATTAAAAATGCAAAAGTACTTGTCATCTTAAGGATTCGCCAACATTCTTTACCCATACCTACTTACTCGCACTCCGTAGTCAACAAAAGGTCAACAAAGAATAAATGTGCAGGCCTCCAGCCAACCGATCTACCATCCCTGCCACATCGCGTGACCCGAAAATGAATGCCTGGGATCATGTCATCCACTGACCGAGGCAACTGAGACTTTTGCAGGGGTTGGTTTTCAGCCGCATGGCGCTAATCGCACTACCAACAGATTTGCCTAAAACGTTAGTGCCAAGGAGACTCTCGGACGCACGATCACCCGGCGCTAGTACGCTTTAGCCTAACTAACTGGGGCCACCCACCACCGAATATTTGTTCCTGCTCCAACAATATTTGAGTTAGTCAGGGCTTATTCGAGGAGATCTCCCGAGCAAATTATGATGCCACTTACGCGGCCATTGACGAGGACCTAGGGCTTTCCCCGGCTTGGCTTGATTTTTAACCAGTTTCGTTCCCCTGGTCAGCCTATCGACACAAACGTTGGGGAGAGCAGTAAAGTAGATCGCCGGCGTTTCGAATAGCGCAAGTGTATAGTCTCAAAATGGGAATCGAGGAGGCCTTTACACATTGACGTCTTTGTTGAGTCATCAGTGCCATGACACAATTAATGCTGCCCATCGACAATTTGGAACTGGACCCAGTTCCGGTTTCAGTCAAGATGCAACGCCTGAAAGGACAACAATCTAATTGTCTAACTCGCTAATATCATTACTCGCTCCCTCCGAAGAACCCACATGCGCACGGGTAAAAATGGGCCTTGGCGATCACCATGCCTCCTTCGTATTCGGTACTCGCCGCTTATGTTTGATCCAATACTAAAGTTTCTTGCATATCGTGATAGATGACAAATGCGTCACTTTGGAAACCTTGAGTTGCCCAATCTTCCCGTACCTAAAAGCATCCGATTCTGAAGGCGGCTTCGGACCCAACAGAATTTGCTCGGGAGGTCCGAATGAGCCACCTATCTGGAATACCATACTGGCTAATTCTAACAGGCTCTTCACTATGCCACGAAAGCAATAACGCTGATTTTCAGGTCATTTTTGGATATCATCCTGGAAAGTCAGGGGCTGACCTCTCTAGCCAAGTATGCTTTCTTTCCTCCGGGGTATATGACGTTTCCAAACCCGTTGGACGATGGCATTTGAGAAAACATAACAGATCAATTCCTGACTGTACTCACATGCAGAAGATTCTCAATAAACCCATCACAATTGCTTTAATGCTTTGGCTACCATATTAATGACATCAATGCTCATCAGCTTCTTAAAACGTGTTCTATTTACGGTGTGCTAATGCTCACGACTACCGGGATTTTGGGTCAGGGATCGATTACTCTTTAACAGCTTTAAATTGTCGGGGGCATTCCAAGTATTTGGACTCATGTCAGCTAAGGCAAACAGGATTGCCTTGTTCACTCTCAGCTTTCTGGAAGAAAGCCGGGTAGTTGGCAAGAATCGTCATCTGGGAGCCATCTTGGGATGAGGGCATTCTGAGATCGTGATTCTAGAGCTAGGATCGGAAGTGCTGTCAGAACGCCTATCTGATCGAGGGTGGTGTATGTATATCGCACTGCCTCGCTACTCAGCTGGATATAGATTTCCATACACATTTTCCGGTTTACCCCTTTTTTTGCATCAGCGTAGCTTCGCTGCTATGTAGGAGTTTCCTACTCTTGTCGTATGGACGAAGCAGCCTATCATGGACCAGATTTTGCCGCCGTATGTTAACAATTGAAGCGGACGTCCAGTCACACCGAATCACCGCGTGGAATTTGGATGGAAAAATGATCGCTGAGGAGGCATCAGTTTGTATAACGATGCCTGGTGTAGTTATGTATGCTGGGTTTTATATTGGCTAGTCAGATAGCTTAAAATATGCCACTTCGAAATATATAACACAAACTACCAGCATCTCTGCAAAACGAGGATGTCCTCCGCGTCTGTTTGGTGACCAAAGTTGTTGGACGATCCCTACTCACGTGGCACCTTTTGGCTCCTCAGGTTCCAACCTTGTTATTAAGCCCAGAAAGCATCTTTTAGCCAATCAAAGCACTGAATTTCCCATCGACCTTAAAAAAGTGTGACTTCGATTTTAACCCCTAAAAATGATAGTTGGCTTCGAATACTTGTTCACCTTGGGACGGCTAACACGGCAAACTATCTAAGCAAGCAGCAAGAGAAGTATGAACGTTAGGCAAAAGGACACGGCAGTGAAACTCAAGTTAAGGATAGACAAACACCTCCTTGAAACATATTGAGCATGAAAGCCTTGTTCGCTTATACACACTTGGCTATAGGTTTTTCTCAACTGAAATAACCAGTTTTATGCCCTTCCGTCGTCAGAGTCTCGCGCCAACTCAATGTTTCTCTGGCATCATATTACCAGTAAAATGATCAACTACCTAGCGCCTGTTAAATCACAAAATCAATGCAACTCAAGTTTATCGACCAAATACCCCCATGTTTATGAGAAGCAACAACAGTCATTTCCCCAAGGGTTTCCATTTTATGGCCCTGCCTGCTTGATACTGCATGCTATACCATCGAAGGTTTTTCAATGAATGGTTTGAATGGATTGATTGGTTTTCTTGTTTGTCATTTGCTGCTTTATCTCCCATCCATCTGCTCTATAGACACGGATGATGTTAAATTTGGGAAGCTTGAACTGCTATTTCCCAAAGCTCAAATAAGTTATGAAGCTGCCTGGCACCAAACTACTGAGACCATCGCTCTCAGCGATGATGAGGATTTAACTTCATGGCAGCTAGACATCCTAAATACCGAGGACGATTCCAACAGCTGGTTCTACTATTAATACGCTCAAAGATAGCCACTTTGAGCCTGGTCTGAACAATCACTTGATATCCTCTTCTGACTACTCTTCTGGCCAAAAAGGTACTGGTCTGACCATTGATCGGCCTTTTTGTTCTCGTAGTCCTGTGGGTTAGTTCAAATCTTAAGCACAATTAACACTGCTGTCTGAAACTATTCCACGCTGGATGCTAATACCATCCGGCTCCCAAATCCCGAAAGGTATTTTATCATCTGTCCTCTTTTGCTGTTTCTCCAACTGCTTTCTGGAGACTCAATACAGGAGCCGTCCTTTGGTTGTTTTCTTATTGAATGAGAAGGTATCCAGCTTTCGATCAAAGCCTTTATTACCTTAACTCTCCAAAACAACCGCGAGTTTCCTACAGTCAAAAGGGTGTCCGTGAGTCCCTCAAAGCTTGCTTTGTGGCACAATTGAAACAATTATTTCATAAAGAATGGCTACTCTCGGGGAGTTTACGGGCCAACCAGCCCGCCTAGATCCACTCCCTCCATCCGATCCGAAAGACGACGATCGAACACGCATCATCCGGAGATTGGTTGTTGGACATATCGCAATCACCAGTTCAAAATGTGATTGTGATGGGCTAAAAACTAGGAATGCAAAACCGCGCGCTTGTTAACTAAGAAAGAAATTACCTTTCTGACCGCATGAATTATTCAAACCTGATGATCGAATCGAAATGAAAGAAAGCTACTTTAAGGTTAAAAGAGTCTAATTCACGCCCTGCCTTGGTAGCGATGATCATATAAACTATCCTTCGGCTTATCCGCGATTGACTTTCTTTTTGCCTTCACCCCTTTTCACTTGACGAACTTTGGATTTTTTTTTCCATCTTGCAAGTACGCATCTATCAGGGCACTAGGGCTGGCCGGAAGATCAACCGAGAAGCGCATCGTCGTACATTGCCGGTGATATCCAAGCCAATGTGCGACCTTCTGTAGCCAATCAGTGTTGCCAACTCAGGAGGAGGGATTTCATCCGACCATTCGAGCATGACCTTTTGTCAATATTTCGTCAAACTATGAGTAAGCACTAATACATTGAATACAAGCACATACGGAGTTCTCTAGCCCGCATATCTGCGTTGCTGTTTGTACCGTGACAAGCTTCTTTCTAGACACAATCAACCTGGCTGGCTATGCCGCGCTATCGCATAGCTATGACGGCTATCGACGTCTACCAACAAGAGGTGTCACCCCCGTTGAATTATGCAGGGTCCCGACATCGATATCTTCCAGAAATACCCACAATTTCTGCACTGCATAAACTCACAAACGTCTCAGGCGCAGAAGTCGTCTGCAGTTTCTGTGTCTGTGGTAAAATTGGCTTGCCTTCTAAACTCAGTGACTTTTGTGTGATCCCGCTAGAGTGTGCAGACCGCCGGAGAGTCATTCCCCGGAAGGCGCAACTGATATAAAACTTCTTGGAGGTAACGAGCAATCAAAGCGCAGAGACCACGCTACACAGCCGTTGAATGGTGGTACAAGTCGCACAGATCGACTTGGTTATGCCAAATACCGGGAATTGATCAAATTTTCTAGGCTGGGAGGGGAACATGCGGACAACAAGAATGCTAAGTTAATTGATTTATCATCATATCTTTTCATTAGTTCGAATTTTATTACCAGAATAATTCTAGGATGGCGATAGCTTCTCAGTAAGTATTGCACAAAACGGGAGAATGAAAGCCCCCACCATTTGAAGAACTATAACAAACAAACATACATTTCCGCCCAATCGTCATACCTATGCTTTCCCACCCAACGCCCATAGCCCTTACTACACCGAACCGTAAAATTTATCTCATAGAATGTAGAAATTTTGGGGTCATTTCGGTGGTACCCAAGCTTTTCCGGGCGCTGAAATGGGATCGAGAGGATTGAGGTCTCGCGACGGGTTGCGAGATGACTCCGTGGAAGAAACACCCTCCTCCACAGGCTCACTGGTAACCTCAATAGTAGTCTTCTGGTAGACTTTTCCCATTCCTAGGCCCAGCATTTCCATACTTGGCTGATCGAATACGATACTGTCCATTGAGCTTTCGCAATCTGGATATCCACTTGCCCGACGTCGCTGATTGTTTTGTTGGATCCGGCGGGCGATTCGAGAGGCTCGATTTTCTACCGTCACAGTTGCGATGTGACTATTGTTTGCTTGATATCGCCCAGAAGCATATCTTCGATCGAAATTGGAGGGTTGGGAGTCCAGGAGAAGGGCTCTTCGAGTAAGGGTGTACATGATCACATCGACAAAACCAGAACTGGAGATAAATGCGCCTGCGACGCAGAAGTAGACGATGTTAAGCTTGTTACCGCGGGCCATGGCCATGCGGCCGGCCGCAAGTGGCAGTGAGAGAACGATATAGGCGAGAGGATATAAGACCATGTATCCGGTGACGCGACGTAGGCGACGGAGATGTTCTTTTTTATCTCGACCCATAAGTGGTGATGAAGCGACCTGTCGCCGTAGGTAAAAGAATAGAATGCCGTAGACAGCAATGGACCCGAATTCAGAAACAAAGATCCAGAAATAATGGCCCCAAAGACGTGCTGCTTCGTGTTTTTCGTCAATCCAACACTAGCACTCGTTAGTTTTGTATTCTGTCTTGTAAAGAGAACATATAAGGGGAGACTTTTTGCTTACCCAGGCGCCGGACGGAGCATATGTGTTCCTTCCATACATAGCTGTAGGAATGACAACTAGAAGGAGGCAAAATATCCAAAATCCCACGACAAATGAAATAAAAACATGATGCGACATCTTCCTGCCCATTACAACGATTAAGAATGTGTGAATTGCAATTGCCAGAACAAAGACTCCGCTTGCTGGATCTCCAATCTGCAGGAGCCAGCCCTGCATAGGGCAAATAGGCGACTGGTAGCTGATAGAATCTGTAAGAACCCAATGCGCCGACAGAAAAAATCCGAGTGCTTCCTGGAAATCCGCGAGTAAGAGATTGTAGATCAGGATCACATATTGGTTGTAGCCGATATAGGTCTGGGAGTGTTTTCGCCAGAATATGAGCCGGTATGAAATGAAGAAGAACAGACATGTCGTAGTAATGACCGAAAGTAGAGATGTAACCGCGACAGCAATAAGTCCTCTGCGATGGGCTATAGGAAGGGGATCAATGACAAGCGGTGTCATTCGCCGTGGTGGGTGAGGGATTCCATCGTTCAACCCCCTCTGATTGATAAATTGGATTGCGGTTCGCAAAGCCATGATATCGATATTGAAGTAATAGCGCAGTTACATCTAGGTCCACATAATGCAAGAAGGTAGGTTAAGTAATAAATTGATCTGTAGCTCTTGAATGTCAGTAAGGAATTATATTATAGTCCGATCACTTGAGGAGGTGTCAAGGAGAATATAAAACATACCTTAACCGCTCCTTCGGGAGCAAAACACAGACGATTTCCGCTTTCCGTGCCACAGCTTAACAGTGAACAAATCGGACTCTTATTGTCCAACCGAGCAAGATTCTGAGCTCTAGGCTATATAGGTGCATTACTTTGCTTTAAAGTGCAAAAGCTTAATAGCAGCCCCAGGGAAGGTAGGAGGATTTTGGGGCTTGGGTAACCGACGGGAAGGATGTGATGAAGGATTCCCCTGCACCAGTCTAAAGGCAGTCCAGCTGTACATACCTAAGTACAAAGTCTCAATATTTTAATAGCGGCTGCCAGCTAGTCATCCCCATCTTCGGGGAGCGGAGGTTTCGCGATACAGTCTACTTTACCACATTAATCCAAGAAAAAAAAAAAAAATGGTCGGGCAAGAGTCTTTTAATCAAGTGGGCCAAGTCCGCTTCTTATATTTCCGCCTAGGCAGACGCCTTGTTTGAATTATACTCTTTGTCTGGAACACGCGCGGACTGTAAGGGAGAACCCAAGGAGATTTCCAGATTGGGTCAAACAGTTAGTAGATACTATACTTTGCACGATCACACATCGAAAGGTCTCCTTGACAAGTTCGAAACTTCAAGTGGGAATATCCATAAAGGGATAATCATAATCGAACAGCTGGAAACCATTTGCCGGCTCCAGATATTCAAGAGCTGAGTTGGCGGCTAGTGACACAGAACTATCCAGCGGCGGTCAGAGCATAACCAATCCACCGCAAGTCGCGCAACTCGAGCAGACTTTCGCACTCTTCTCCATGGTGTATCGCGAGAAGTCTTGAAATCGGCCATCCGCCTCCCGAAATCCATCGGAAGGCGAGATATTATCATGCACCAGGTCTAGCCATCCCCGCACCGAAAGAAGTTTATGTCGGTCCATAGCGGGAGAGGGATGTTGATCCAAGAATCCAGGGTTTGCCTAGACGCATGATGCCTGTTTAGTGACGTGACACTTGTGTTTTATGAGCCATCCACAAGCTTTGCACTTTGTAGAACGATGAAGAGTCATCGGCCATGGTTGTGATTTTCCCGGCAAAGGAAACAAGCCTCAGAGTCAATCAAATTGCGTATGCCTCGGAGGATGACGCCCGTGGGATTCCTTTATCGTATCTGATGCCTTCAAGCGAAGGCAGACTGCCAGGTAATAAAGTAATAATAGGAATAAGGATGCAATAATGAATAATCCGGGGCGGTTTTTAATGGTTATTTTTATTTTTAGGGCAGAAAGCAGATGCTGTTTTGTTAGGTTGGTGGAAACAAAGCCACAGGGGGGGACGTGAAGTTGAGTTGAGTTGGGAGGATCCGCCCTTCCACTCCTGCGCAACACCCGCGCCCGCCATTCCTTCGCCTTTTCTCTTCACGGGGTACGGGGGCCAAAAAGATATTTAAGTGGGTTTCAGCTATACTATGTAGCTACTCGTGGTGCAAAACTGATCTACCATACGTACATATATTTCACAGCAATTTAATCCGTGTCGATGCCCGTCAAATTTGTTTTCCAAACAAAACTGGTCATTCCTTCAGGGCTCTTCAATCTGGTTCTCTAGAAACGACGGCGCTCATATACCTCGCGTCATCAAACAACCCTGGACCCTGACAAACTCCCTATGAAGGTGATGTGTGACCAAATGCGACCTTCCCCTCCGCTAAAACCCCAGTTTTGGATTTTCAGGCGAAGTCTCGGTCTATCCAGATTGTCCAAAAACAAGAGAGCAATACCAAGAGTAGAAGAAAAAGCAGCACCAATCGAACTCATGCTCAGGAGAAATCTTATCTATCCTCCGATTGAGACTTAGAGGCAAGAGAATGGCATTGAAAAAAAACAAAAGCGAGGATAAAAAGACGACACTGACAGGATTCGAACCTGTGCGCCCGAAGGCATAGCATATCAACCAATCAGAATTCGAGTGCTACACGTTAACCACTCCGTCACAGTGCCTAACATTCTTAGTCACTCCACCATAACTTTTTCCTCAACACCTTGCTGCTTTTCTTCCTGCTGATTCAGCCACAATCAGATACAACCTTCTGCTCCTTCATGACGTCTTCAGGTACATGCTCAACACCTTCAGCGACCTTAATGACATCCTGTAAGTCTTGAAAATTATGAATTCCCAATGTGAGCTAATGCAACGCAGCAACCGTAAGGGGCCAAGTCTGCTCTGTATAGAGCGCATTCGATAGAATCGCCTACCAACGGCCGAGACTTCTCTTGAGCTTGCTGATTACGCGGAACGCCCCCCCCCCCAGATTTACAGCTTGATGACAATTATGAGCAACTTCCTCAACTTGCCAACTATACAGATTCTTTTGTCGCAACGAATACACTGTATACAAATACCACGGCCCCAGAAGTTCCACCGATGGCGAATACATTCCTTGAGCTTGGAATATATGCGGAGTCCGGTTTACAGAACCACAATGAAGTCCTTGCCACAGCAGGCTTTGCTGCAACTAACTTATACTGGGACCAACAACAAACCCGGACGGAGCTCGAAGACTCGGCCTTTTTTTAATGTTCCGTGAGAGGTTGCGGCCATCCTTTTGGCCATCTAATGTGTTGATCCGGTGTCTTTGCGCACCAAGACCGTGAGGCAATTCGGCTGCGAATTGATGAGCTGAGGCTTGGATGTATTCACCCAGTTTCAAGTGAACGCCTGAAATGACCACTTCCCCAGACATTGGGAAAATAAGGGTCCAGGAGTTTGGATCTGGCCCCATGGTTGCATTTCCAGAAATCTTCCATAATGTGAAGCCACTACTCTAATAAATGTTATTACTTCATAAGTACCAGGTTATGGAAAAATGGTCCCTCTTGGTAAAGGTATAGGCTCTGCAGTAGAGGCTTCCATTTCTTGAAATGATCGGATTGACACATCGCCATGTGTTTTCTCTTTCAAAACCCATTCTTGCTGTCCTTGACCAGTCTTCCAGCTCCTGCAAATGTTTCATTGCTTCAGGATCCAGCACAAGCGTCATTGTTGCCCTCTCCTCTTCTTCTTCCCCAGAACTGTTCGGTCGGCAAAAAAGGCCGGCTAAGCCTGTTTTAAGGGCGTTGCGAATAATATTCCATTCTTGACAAGCCTTGCGCCATGGCTGCCTGTCTCATTCCAAAGTCACACCATGCGGGTGTTGGGATGCGCGTATCTTTTGGTCCTATCGTAGCTTCATTCCAACACGATGAACCAATGCTGGAAAATGAATATGATAGTCACATGACTAGCTACACAGGATTGCTTAAAACATTCTGATGACTACGGAGTACAAGAAGCAACCTGCCTCGCCCCGCACCTTGCATGATAAAACAGCAGTGCTTGATATTCATCAGCTCGATCTACTTTCGTCCATGTCTTTGCATCTTCGCGAAACTGATTTACCTCAAATTGAGGAGGAGTGTAAACAACCTGAAAATTAAACAATGCAAAATTCAAGCCAACTAAGCGAAATGGTTTTGACAAATGTGTTGAAGACATGTTGATTGAGACCACGAGTCCTCTATTGAAATCTTTAATTTCTGCTCTCTTTAAGAAACTGGTATGTATTTTTTTACTTTTCATATACTATCTGCTAATCCTGAATTATTTCTATAGAATACCGAAATTCCTCAAGAAATCCATATATGGCGGATTACAAAGCCAGTTCATTTTATTTGCAACGATTACCCATACGATGCTATTCCATTAGGCAATAAAGTTGGTTCAAATGCAAGAATAACAAATACTGAGAGTTGGGAAGGACTATGGCTCAAATCTGCAATGTCTGTGTGGATTGAAAAGGATATCTATCTGACTCCAGAATGGTATATGCTGATGGTTGATAGAAGGGAAGCCAAATGAGGATTATGTGTTAAGCAATGCCTAGGTGTCATCCAATAAGACCTGCGAGGAGAAACTGCATAAAATCTGATAGCAGTGGCTGACTTCTCATCAGTAGCTTGCTCTTAGAGATTTCTCATTGCCCATATCTGTGAGTTCAAAACCATAGAAGGAACCCGAAAGAAGCAACATTCTTGTTAAACTTGAGAGTTAATGGATAATTCATGGTGCTGAAAATGAAGAAATCTCCAGGAAGTTAGGATTGCTTCAGACAACACATTCTGAGAAGACACACTGCTCCTGTTCAGATATTCCAGCCTTTCAAGACCCACATATCGGGGGTCATTTAATTCCAGTACTGGGAAGTACCTAAGGTCAAGCTAATCCTAACCTCCAACAATTCTTCAGACCAACTTTAGAGACAAGCTGTGGTGTACCAAGATCCCCATTTAATGAGAACTCCATAACAGATCAAGTGAAATTGCATCAGATAAGAGCCTCTTCAGTGGGATTAATCTGCGCTTCGCCCTCACATTGACATGTGGTCCTTCCAAGGGATTATCAGCTGGCCCCATGCCAGTCAAACCACAAGCATCTGGGTTTGTGTCAGAGGTATTACATACAGGAGATAGGATTATCTAGCCACTTCTTCTTCTCTTAGCCTTGTGAGAGAGGATGTTCTCTTTTGGCCTAGATGGCAATTCTGACACTTTGGCTTACAGTTCTTTGATTTGGGTCAGGAATAATAGCCCGTCCCTTTGCAATGCCATGCCAGGGTAGATCAATAGACACAATGGAATCAGGTCAAATGCTCTGAGTCTGCAGCTGCACATCATGGTCTGTTAGGGAGATTAGGGTGAAATCTTAATCTTGAATTGTCAGGCAGCCACATAAGATCGGGTCCTTCGACCCGATCTTATGCCAAGGTTTTCTCAACTCAACTCAACTCTTTTCTCAACTCAATTCTTTCAATACTTAACTACTCCGTAACTCGCGATTTCTAACTCGCCATCCATTCATGAATATAAAACATGACTATCACTCACTATTATTAACAGAAAGACAAAGTAAGAAGGAGAATACCTCTGGCGACTGCCTAATAGCAATATCAAGCTCATCACTGTTATTTGCCGCCAAATCCCGACCCCGGCATTGTGTATAGAAGCCGAAGTCGAGTTTACAGATGGACCCGTGTAACTCGTAAAAGTTATGATAGACACCATGGTTGTATGTAATATGTACAATAGTACAATGGTTAACATATGCTAAAACTTCGGTAGCCTGAAAGGAATCAATAATTTAGCGAAAACTTTACAGGAAAAGCCTTGCCAGCATAAATATGAACGGAGATATCCTTTCTCGGTGTATTCCATAGGATACAAGAGCAAAATGACAAAGGCACGCACAACCATGCAGCATAAAGTTGCCAAATACAATCGCCAGCAATCGATAGAAGAACAATAAATGCAACACGGCAGTAAACATGTAGCCAGATGGCGCATGCTGTCATAATTCGGGTCATATCTCATAATAAAGGTTCGCAGGTGGTATCATTGTCAATTTAGGTGATGTGGAGAAGGGCGAATAGGCGAGTGTCATCCAACCGCAGATGATAAAGAGTGGTGCGAAAATCGAAAGCCCAACCCAAGCACAATAATTCTATCTCCTTCGCCCGGAGTTTGCTGTTCCAGAGCGTTTTGGTACATTATGATATTGGTCTTCATCCTCTTCTCCAACGACTGATGGGGTACGTCTCTCGGTGCGTCTCTTTGGTCGTCGTCTTCGACTAGAGCTAATGTTGCTTGCAGATTCAGAAGGAGCAATCGATGATAGCCCGTCATCAATTCCATCATCTGTTTCACATTCGATTCCTCCAACGTGGCCATTGAAGCCAGGGAACCCTCCGTTAGAACTCCCAGTGGATGTCGTCAAGGGACTTCCGCGTCGAGCTTGATTAGCCACCGAGAGTCCGGCACCACGTTCGCGCAATATGGAACGAATATGCTCAGCTTTATGATGAAGAGCTTCGAATGCGTCTTCGAGGGCTTCCATGCCAACGAATATATTCCGTTCAATTTCTGCGAGGGCAGCAATTTCATTCTCTTCGTCGACGGAAATAGGAGCACCAAAGGAAGCAGTGCAATTCCGACGGCCATATGGCTGACTTGCGGGCCGCTGGTTGATCCCATTCTTATGAAAATTACTTGATCGACCATTTGAAGGCGGAGCAGTTGTAGAGGTCGGTGGAAGGTCATCTTCAGCACCGCTTCGAAGAAATCCATCGAAACGGCCAGAAATAAGAATGTCCCACTCATCGTTACTGATAGCCGCAAGAGTCGCTAAAACATTGTGGATCCCGGGGTTGTTTACCAGGTAGAGGGCCGAATCCGGATCTTTTGGTTCTGTTTGAAGGCGGTATAATCGTTGAATAGCCAGCCCAGCCAGAACCAGAGCTTCCGGACGGCCACGAGGTTTCGGTGTGTGTGATCTCGGAGATGCAGTAGACATGGGGAGTTCGAGTAGTTCACTAAAAAGACGGCGCTGCTCAGGATCGAGATAGGTAAGCATTGCAAATGCCAGGGTTTCATCGTCAATAATGTCAGCCGCATTCTCTGATCCTTGGGTCTGGCCGCTGAGCCATGCATCTACAGCCCTTTTCGTCTTCTGCGACTGGATAATATAATGCTCCCTTAACTCTCTGGGCACATCAACATCGAGTTTCTGCATCGGCACGTGATCTGTATTTCCTATTTGGGCGGCGTCTGGCTCGGCATGAATTCGAAACGGCGGCCAAGTTGGCAGGTCATTCCGACCGGAAACGAGCTCTAGGACTTCACCCCAACTCACTCCACTAGCATCTTCTGATGGTTCTTGATCCAGGCACATAATGCATTCGCAAACTTCTTGTGATATGTCTCGCGCAAAGACAGCCTCTAGTCTATCCAATAATCTTCGTGCAACAGATCTATACCCAGTAGCCACTGCAAGAGAGCCCCGTTTCGACATCACGGTTCCATAGTCGTCTAGTAGTTGAGAAAAAGGTTCGAATAGCCTGGCCCCGACTGTTGAGGGATCGAAAAACTGCTGAGGCATGTTTGCGGATTCACCAGCTCCAAGGAAATTTCTTGGTGCATGGTAGTTCAACCCTCCGTTCTGTAGCAAATAATCAACCTTAGGTATCGTTAGTGGTATTTCCGGAGGTGGAGGGGGCGGTGGAGGGTTTACACTGCCCGGTCGGGGTGTCGCTCGGCCATTGGCCATGGGAACAGTTGACGCTGGCCTGCCGTTAATAGGCGTACTAGATCGTTCCGTGGGATTCTTAGATCGAAAAGGTAGAGGAGATGATACTTTCCCGTTTACTGTGGCTGTCCTCGGTCCCACGACTGTTGCATCATCGGAAACAGAAGCCGTTGGTGAGAGAGAGTTCCGAGTTTTGCTTGATCGTTTGGCCTTGTCTTCCTTTGCTTCTTGTTTTTGTTTCGAGGATGTAGTAGATGAGCCACGCGGTATCTGAAAGGCATCAAATATCTTGAATTTTGATGATAATGGCGTCGAGGGCCGTTGTACCTTATCGCCATGTCTTTGAGCATGTTCAGAAGAGACTCGTTTCAGGCTGGATGATGACTTTGTATTATGTGGTCGAGTCTTAGGCTTCCTTCCTTCATCACTGAGTTTAGCCGCCGAGTCCCCTTTAGGTTCTGTTGTCCTACTCGCACTCGGTGTACTTCTTCTGGAAGGCTGGTTTTCGTCATTTGTTAATGGAGGGCTTGGTAGGCGCGTAGGATTCGTTGCTGTGCTACGTCTCTTCGCTTGATCGCTCTTATTCCGACTGGAAGGGCGTCTTTTCTCAACCGTAATATCGGTAGGTTCGGGGGTAAGAACATCATTGACTCGATTTTCAATAGGCTCTTTCGCAACAGATTCCTTGCAATGTTCTTTCGAGAACGTCGGATACGGTCTGCCAGACCTAGAGCTTAGCAGGGTTTCGGCGGTTGGCTCTTGGTAACCCATGGAGCTTCGTTTATTTTTCAGACTCGAAGTGGAAGAGGAGGAGCGGCGGGAGGTATGGTGCCGTCGGACTTTGCGTTTTGTGGGGGAAGCGGAAATGCGTTTGCTTGTTCCGTGGGAGCGTCGGCGTCGGACCCGATTCCTTGTTTGGCTTGTAGCGCTGTTAGAAGGGCTTTTCTCGTCGTCGCTACCTTGTGGATGTTTGCTTCGTTCAGAATCTCGAGTGGAGCTAGGTCTTGGTGACATAGCGCGGGAATGAGAAGAAACGTCAAAATAAAGAAAAGTTGGTTCTGGAGTAAAGACTTCACAGGATACTAGCGCAGTGAAGGTTCCAGCCACAGGCGACCATGCAAAGGGCGCTTTGGTCAGGCATCAGGGATCTGCAACGTTGGATGTTCCGACTCGACGGCGGATAATATCCAGCAACAGGCGTTTTGAATGTGGTTGGTGGGAGCCTGATGGTCTGCTGGACAGTTGTTTCAAAATGAGAGAAATCTGAGTTGTGACAGGACACTTGCGAGGGAATTGTAGAAGAAACGATGTTGGTTTGCATGCCCGACGTGAGTTTGCTTTTCTCAAAGGCGAGTACGGCGGCGAGGCAGCCTGGCGCCATCCAATGGCAGCCATACACATCAACTCTGTCCCGAATTCGAGCTAAACAGGGGTCTCGAGGGCCTTTCACCGTTTAACAACTCAAGAAAACCCTGACATTAACTACGGATCATCACTGAGTATTTCACCATAATTCAATGATCGTCAACTAAAATACAACCCCTTTGATCCGCTGTTTACTACGAGTATAATTGTTTTGAAGGAAACATGGAAGCTTTAAAGGTCCACTTCCTCTTACCAGAATTGTGTGCCTGAAGGCTACTAGGTCATTGGTGGAGTCATTGCCACCCGTCAAACTATCAGTTATGTTTAGCATGGCTTGGACATCCGAAAGCCTCTATCGATTACGTTGCTAATAATGGTAGTACGAAACGAATGAGGGGTTGAGTGAGGGCGAATATAGCTATGGAGATCACTGGTCAGAGCCTGAGACTCCTCGAGGGACAGCGGGAGCGACAGCATGTGGTTGTGACCCATGCGTTTACCTTTTCGGCGCCTGATGAACATCTTGTACCCTGAGAAGGAGCTGTATGGGTATATCGCCGTGATTGACCACGCGAAGACCCGCAGCCAAAGTGACAAAAATGTGGACACCGGGAAGTCAGCCCGGGTGAATAACATACTCTTTCGCACGGTAGCAAAATCAGTTTAGATTCAATATCTGATAATCTATAGATGGCGGTCTTAGATAAATCCAACTCTAGCTTTTCAGAAAATCAAGGGTTCCAACAACGGTCCGAGACTTAGGAGACGTTTTGACTGGAGTACTCTCCAATACCCAATTGCCATTCTTTTCAATAATCAAACCTCCACGGCGGGTAACAAGGCGGATTTCCTTTATTGCTTTCTTTCTCTCTCCATTTTCCGGGTTCCACACCCATCCTTCCTTAAGCCACATCCATGTCAAAAACGCTCGAAGCTCTTTATCGTTAGGGCGCACCGACTTCCACTCCGGTTCAAAGTCGTCTTTCGCACCTGCTCCATTCCAATCAGTAGCAACACCACGAAGAGCGTCACGACAAAAAATTCTCCAAGAATCGATGGCATAAGCTCCAATACCGGGAAGATGGGCAACCTCCCAAGCCACACGGGTATCATCGTCTTCAATAACATCACCAGCCTTTATATCCAACCCATCCAGTTTATTCGGATAGTGTAGCTTTCGATATCGTTTCCCACTTTCCGGAGGAGACATAATCCAAATTTTCGCGATTTCGATACATTTTTTTGCGCGAGCATTTTGAAATCCGAGTTTCCGTATTAAGGACACCAGTTCTTCAACATCCGCATCAGCGAGGGATTGAATCGTTGGGTATTTCTCAAAGACTTCGTATAATACCGGTATGGCCACCTCCCCTCTGGTGCGATTGAGAAAAATGGTTGCGATAAGTAGGCGAAAGGGGTCATGGGCGAGAGTTTCTTGGATCAGGCCGAAGGATGTGGCGGAGATGGGAGGGAATGGAAGACATGATGCTATGTCAAGCTTCCTCTGGGGAAAGAAACGGGATATTTTCTCTCCTCTGGCCATCCATTAGCGAATCAGCAGGACATCTGAACGGCTGCTAAAAAGTAGCTGTGAGGAGTGCAGTGGAAAGAGCTTCCAGCCAAGAAAGATGGCATGGAATATTAAATATCCGAGATTGCCAAGAGATATCCAAAATCCACAACAAGCCAATTTTCACGAAAATCGGATAACCACCTCGGCCGAGTGGTGTAGTTGGTTATCACGTTTCGTTAACACCGAAAAGGTCCTGAGTTCGAGTCTCAGCTTGGTCATCGATTATGTTTTTGTCCATTGCTTTTTTGCATGTTCACCAGTAGGAGAATCGTTTTTTTAGGGGGTGTCTTGTCTACTCCGTACTTAGGACTCGATAAAGCTGTTTTGCTTGTAGCATGTCATATTATCATTCCAGAATCATATAAACGTAAGCCAATCCCTCTATCAAAAACATAAAAATGGCTAATATCAAGTCATTAAAAAGTATGGATTGCGTGGCCACCTAAATTGCCAATCCACCAGAGTCCTTTTGCCGGGGCTCCCCTGATGCTTCAAAGGTACCGTTAGTCAACACCCTGATTGACTGGACTGTACTTCCTGCCCGGTCAACAAATGTTATGTTGTGTTTCCGACTCTTTAAGAACGCTACGACACCTTTGTCATATGAGTTTTCCATCTCTATTAGATCAGGAACAAGCTGATCATGAAGACGGGGTGCCGCCAGAGCTTCACGCGCCGTCATCCCGCGATCTATTACATTGATTGCGCTCTGAAGGGTGGAAGTGATAATTTGAGAACCTCCAGCCGCTCCTGTGATGAAGTATACAGTGCCGTTGGGAAAAGTCACAATGGTGGGGCAGATAGACGAAAGTGGACGTTTGCCTGGGCGGATGTAGTTGGATGGGCTAGGAAGATACCCAAAGGAGTTGGAGGAGCCAGGAGTGGAAAAGTCGTCCATTTCGTTGTTCATAATGATACCGGTTTCGGGAACCATGAGTTTGTTGCCGAAGTACAGATTGACTGTAGTCGTGAGACCAATTGATAGGCCACTTCTGTCTCCGGTAGAAATATGAGATGTTCCAGGGCTATTGAAGAGTCAGTAGGTTGCTAGTGAAGAACAGTGGCTGTTTATACTCACGTCTCTAAGCTCTCGAATCCGGAAGGATTATAGTAGGAGACATTTTGAGTCTGGAAGTCTGAGATCTTCTCTCGGATCTTATTCGACACGGTTTCATTGAGAATACGTTTCTCATAATCACCCAAACCTTTGACGAAGAGTGGGTCCCCGAAATTGGTTCTCTACACAAAAGTTAGTATATGAAAGTGATAAGAAAAGGGTTGGCAAACTGACTTGGCCATATGCAAAACGCATGGCTTCATCCATACGGTGGGTGCTTAGATTCACATTACCCGAGGCGTAAAAATCTTTGTAGCCTTCCAAAATATTCAAAGTACTCAAAAGAATTGAACCGCTCGATGGCGCTGTTGTACTGGTAACTTTGAAACCCCGATACTGAACGCTCGCCGTGTCCCTTATAGCGACTGTGTAGTTCTTGAGATCCTCCAGTGTCATAGTTCCGTTCGCCCGTTTCAGAGCATTGATCATGGTCTCCGCGATTGGACCAGAATAGAAGGCATCCGCTCCACGCTTCGAAATGGTTTCCAAGGTATCAGCATATCTCCTGCGGGTAATGATATCACCAACGCCAAGACGAGTGCCGTTAGGGGCAAAATCAAGAGCCCATGTTGGGTTCTTTGTGAGGAAATCAGTTTTCCCTTTCCCTTTAGTTGCAGAATCCATGTAATAAGCCAGGTCCTCTGTCACGGGAAACCCGTAACGAGCAATCTTGATTGCGGGCTGCATAACAAGACGCCATGGTAAAAGACCGTACTTCTTGTGAAGGTACTCAAGGCCACGGACTTCACCAGGTACTCCACTAGGTCGAACATGTCAGTACGCAAGGATATATGTATGTACATACAATAGCTCGTCGGAGACACGGCAGCGTGCATACCTTGCTAAGCCGCCAAGGGTGGAGGCATCGGTGTTGTTCTTGAACATATCCTGGAAAGCTGCAGCAGGGGCGGTTTCACGGAAGTCAATAAACTCAAATGAGTTATTTGGCGCACGGACGAGCATGAAGCCTCCACCGCCAATGCCGCTGTGGTACATGGCTATATAAGGTCTTAGTTTCTACCCTTCTTTATGAATTCAAAGAAGTATAACATACCAACAGTCCCAATGCAAAAAGTAGTTGCTACCATCTATACAACCAAAGTTCATCAGCACTGGAGCTCTTCCAAAGGAGTGGCCCTTTAAACCAAAACAGTCTTACTCACAGCATCAGCAGCATTGCCTCCAAGTTTGAGCATATCAATCCCGAATCCGCTGCACATGGAGCTTTCGCTCGCGACAGCACCAAGTCGCTGGCCTTGCTTGGACCATCCATCAACCTTCTGGCCGCATTCAGGCTTGTCACAGCCTGAAGTCGACCAATCCGGCAAATCCCATCTTATCGGCGATGCGCCAGATATGCTGACGAACGACGAAAAGATATAAAAGCCAACGCAGACCAGAAACACAGCGGGAGAAAGCATGATGAGCACACCGCGTCGCATCGCAAGAAAAGAAAAAAAAAAGAAATCGAAGCTTTTTCGGCGGGGTCGAGGCAATTATATACAGATCCTTTGACAGCCCTGGTCCCCTGGCTGCGGGCGGGTCGCAACCGACCAGGTTATGTCGCGCGGGGATTTTGTTCCTCCCCGGTTTTTTTCCCAGCTTTTTCGGCTGTTCGGCGGAACCAAACTTAACGGTGAAGAGAGGCAAATAGTGCTCAGGAGCGGAAGAGCCGGGAGAATGGATCACGGTTGCATTAGGCTTGTACGACAGGAGGAGCGAGGAGGTTCCAAATCTCCTTAGCATTCACAAAAGTATTATTAATGAGGAGTTATCGGTGTTGGCTCAAAGTGGATCGCCAGCCGGCCTCGGAGTGGATGTTGCATCGTGAGTTTTTTAAGTTTGATAGAAAACAACTCGAGGCACAGAGGAATGAAAACCAGCGGAGAAGGGTCCAGGGATGAAAATTGTGTATTCTTTGCTCCCTCAACGAGAATCGGAAGTGATAAAGGGCTCTCCATAGGACGGCAAAGACTTCGGAAGATTGGGATGCCGGCAATTGACAGTCCTCCATGATTTTTTGAGCGCACAACCGTTCTCCTCCGCACTGCGCTAGCTCTACGATGCATACGGAGTACGGGACAAGGTGAAAACTTTCATTTTATTAAGCCTCAAGGATCGCATGGCAACGAACTTCACGTCATTTCCAAGAACATCCAAATCGGATGGAAGAAGCTTGGAAGACAGTGGAATCCCTGTATTGACTCGGTGAAGTTCTTAGTACCCCAGATCATCCTTCCCAAGAGACGAAGCTGTTCGGGATGGGACCCAGGCAAGGATGGCGGTGCTTGGCATGCCTGCTGATTGGTTCGGCCTTATCTAATTCCGTCAAAACTCGCGCTTTGATTGGATGAACGCCCTGATCCATTAGGTAATTGCAATCACGCGACCATCATTTTCCATTTACGGTTAGCGTATGTAAATGCTCACAGAGCAGAAATAAGGTTATAGAAAAGGTCTGATGACATAATCACTCTAATCTGTTCCCCTTTTTGATATCTTGAAGAATGATGGAGTAATAAGGAGTATCTGAGATATGAACCTTAATGAGAAAGTAGAATATAGCTTGAATTGCAAAACTACAGATAGAAATTTGTTAATTCAGTCGTGGTAATCGCGCCGTTTGCATAGCTGCTAAAGCTTCTCCAAGATGTCCCTGAGCATCTCCCCCCAAATTGCGACACATTTCATAATAGAGAAAAACATTAAGATTTTCTTCATCTGGTCTCGAGGATTTTGGATGGCCATTGGCCCAGTGTGTCAAACGATTTCTTGCGAGAAATACCCCCATAGAGATATTGAATGCATGAATCTTTTGAATGGTGTAGTCATCTCTTTGCTTCATGGCTCCGAGCCATATATCTTTGAGTAACATTGGATTTGCGAATTGATTCAACTGTGACAGAGCAATCTTGCTGCTGATTCTGCTGCCTTTTAAAGAATTAGAATTAAGCTAGTTTGAAGAAGTTGACATGGCTAGATACCTTTTCCATCAATGAAAAACAATTCGAGCATGGCTTCTGCAGCAGGTTTTGTTGTCCGCGCATAGAACGGGGCTCCAGCCTGCCTATTCGGATTGTCTTGGATTCCAGTATCTGAATGTAAACGGGCTTGATCTGCCATTCTTCAAGAGGACTTGGTGGCTTTGCTGGCTGGAAGATCCTCCACAAGATTGCCTATATAAACGGCCGTATCCTCAAACCCTGCATCAGCAGAGATTTTCGCTGGCTTTGAATGAGGCAATTTCGAATTCCAGCGGTCAAACACTCGGTTATAAAGTACCTCATCTCTGCGGCAGTTATTTTTTTGCCAGGATTGTATGGATTCTTTATTTTCTGTAAAATATCTTCAAGATTGGTTGACATTCTTGCGTTATATCATTCCGATTAATGACCACATGATTAGGCCCTGGGCGAACCATGCCTCTTGGAATGCGAGGCATTTGGACAGAAAAATTGTAAGGCAAGGAGGTAACAATTGCTGATATTGTGACTATCGATAAAATAGCTATAAACGAGGCAAACTACTTTGTCAAGTTGTAGTATGGAAGATGAACCTTTAGCAGAGGTCATTCGCTTCATCGTCATCGCGCTGTACAGACCTCGCTACACTGTACAGTATTACCAAGGCTGCTTCATTGCTTCATTGCTCATCAAGATATTACTCTTTTCTTCTATTTTCAATCTTTTCGGTGGTGAATACGGTTGCTTCGTTCCTAGCGATGCTACTAACTACGTCAGAAGGTGTTGCCCCGCACCCAAAGCTACGGTACAACCGTGGAGAAAGATTCCTATGGATGCGGAGAATGATTTTTCATCGGATATATCGGACTTTTAAGCTACTGGGTAAGACGGCATACTTGTATTTAGCACGAAGCTACAATATCAATAGGTCCTTTCCGTTTTCAGCACTAAGATGTCTTGTAACCCCTCCATAGCCCAACGGTTCCGAATGCGCCGCGGGCGTGATATGGATATCGAAAAGAACTCAGTGTCATAGACCATTTCCGGAAGTTCGTTAGGTCTCCCTCCCTCTCGGGCGCTACTTCAGCTGCATTTGACTACTCAAACCCAGAGCCACAATGCTACTCATCAGCACCGATATCTGTAAGACTTCCAGGGATTTCTTTTGTCTCCGCTTCAGCTTTTTCTTCATCTTTTTCTTCTTTTTCTTCTTTTTCAAGCGCTTCCTCCCAATCGTCGGCCACATCTTCGATTTTCACCGTTTTCTTCGAACTGGCCATGTCTTTCCCTCTTCCAACTCCACTCTTTAGAATGAGGCTGCCAAACCTCCCACTGCTAAACCCAGTGCTGCCATTTCCACTAGGGCCGTATTTCGGAACTGTTGAATCCGGCGAATCTTTTGGAGCATCACTTCCGTTCCACCATTGTGGTTTTTTCCTCGCAGCAACTTTTGACCACCCCTCATCATCTCGTATCTCTGAAGGCAGTTTGTTGGCTTCAAGTCCGGCCTCCCGTCTTTCCTTTTCAGCAGCTATTCTTGCCTCCTTCGCTTTCAGTCTTTCCCGGTCCCGCAGTTTGATACATTCCGTGACATTAAAGCCACGGATTCCGATTTTGTGCTGATCGGGAGTCGCAACCGGTGGAGATAGCCAGCCAGGAGCCTTATACACGAGAACGTGTCGCGACGGCTCGGGATCAAAACTTTCGGAGCGAAAGCCCCAATCCTCAGCAAGCGAATGAATGAATGCGCGAAGGTTGGAGCGGCAAGGTTGGAATCGAATGGATTTCTCGGCCGAATGGGTGGCTAGAGAATGTAAAGATGCTTCGAAGCCCTGTAGAGTAGCCAAAGTCGAAGACGAGGAGAGGTTGATATATAGATTAAGGGTTTCGTCGGAATATGGCAAAGTATTCCCATCTTTTGGGTCTGGATGAGAGCTCGAGGTTGTGACCGGGTCAATATCAACTTTTAAAGCAGAAGCTAGATCGCGATTCCTCTTTAGACGAGAACATTCGTCATCACATTGCAGATGTTCATCAGGGGTTCTTGGTTTGTCACGGGTAGCACCACATTTCTTCTGCTCTGTAAGTCTGCCACATGCACAAGATATCATAACACTGGCCTTGCAAGGAGTCGACTCAGGGCAGGGATATGGGGCATGGCAAGGTTCTTGACAAGGGTGCCCGCATGTTTTCAAGCGTTTTAAGCAATTTTTTGTGCAAGGACTTTTTGCATCCGCACATTCGCCAGGTCGATGGCAGAACATGGAACATTCATGCGCCCCACACTTAAGGAGCTTTGTACATATGTGAGCACATTGCCCACTAGGCTGAGAACATGGTTGCTTTGATGATACCCTGCCACAAAGGCATCTCTTATTCACAAGATACGGACACTTTGGACATTGTGCTGTATCTGGATGGCAGCCATGAACAGTCTGCGGATGACCACAAGCTTTTTGCCGTTCACAGTTATAATGACATGTTGGTGCTGTTGTTCCACAAGGAAGGGGAGGGTAAAGAATAGTCCTGCCACAACTGCAAGATATTTCTTCGAATATTGCCTCTGGACAAGTTTTACAGGAACCCTTGTGACACAATTCTTGGCACTGGTGCTTGGAGCACTTGAGGGTTCTGCCACAGACTCGAGTACATATATGTTCAGCTTCAATATCCTCCACCGCGGTCTGTGGGCGAAGGGAGAATGGTTTCAGTTTTCGCTTTGCAGCCTGTCTTTCTATCGACGCTCGTTCTCCAGGACAGCATCTTTCGCCGCATATATGCCGACCACAATTCATTGTAGCTTTACAAACACGCATACATTGTGGTGGTTCGTCGACGCCCTGCTGGCAAAGTGATTTTGATATTGTTCGCCCACAACGACATTTGACGTCGACGACTAGAAAGCATGGCGGGCAGGAACCTGTATGACACACCTTTGGACAAGTGTGTTTACAGGACAAAGTTTTACCGCATGGCTTTTCACAGGTAGGAATCGGGTCTCGGCATGTAGTTCGTACTTCCGTATTCGGAATGTTTGATAGGAGAGTTTTCCCACACTGACAATTATCAATCATATCGGGAGAGCTCGGGCAGTGTGGGATAGCGCGATTTTGAGGATGACAGGATTGTTCGCAGCGATGGATACCGCAATCATACAGTCGGCCACATTGTGTTTCACAGCTGAATGATCCGATCCACGTTTGCAGTTTCGAGGACTCCTCGAGTTCAATTCCAGGTTCACTCTGTTTCTCCTCTTTTGTATCTCGGCACCGCATTTTCTTTTCTATTTTACCACAATAACATTTGGCATGAACTGACTCGTCGCATTCTCCACAGAGACCTTCATGACACGGACGAGGGCAAGTATGTCGCAAGCAGGGAAGCATTTCACCACATGTTTCTAAACAGCTCCATCCTTTATCGTATTGAGTATCCACACATCGTTTCGTTGCTTCATGTCGTCCACAGAAACACAGCTGCGTAGGCCCCATCGCTTGACAAGGCGCGCATGGTCCAGCGTGGCAGACGGAGTTGCATGGGTGTGGACAGCCATTTCGAGATTTCGAGCAGGTTTGGCCGCAGGAGTGCGGAGGTAGGCCGGGCAAAGGTCGAGGATCGATTTCTTTCTCACACCAGCAGTTGTAAACCGACGGCAAAACATCTTGGGGCAAGTTACAACCGGGACACCTCCACTGCCTCAGACGTGGCTCCATATTATTCTGCTCCTCGCCTCTCGGGCGTTCCATCGCTGAACCCTCATTGCTTGACCACTTCCTTATACAGCTCAGATGAAAAACCGTCCAGCAGCATTTGCATGACCATACTTTCGACCTTCTCCCCAGTTCGGATGTGCAGATAGGGCATTCATAGAAGCCATTCAATATGTCCTCATGCGTACGAGTAGCAATGTCTTCAGCTGTTGACTTTGATTTCGGGGGCTTGGGCTGTCTCGGCTTTGTTTGCACCGGCGGCCTAGAAGGGCCTACGTTTGTGATTGACGGTGCACCAGGTACGAACACCGGCGCATCGGCGCGTAGTGATACAAAATCGTCTCCGCTAGTATCGACTAAGGTGCTGAGGCTTGCGGCATCGGTCTCATCGGGCCTGGTCAACTGTCCAGCAAAGACTCTCCCCAAAGCTATCTCCGTCCTTGTGTTTCCGGAAGCTTGTGGCCGCCTTCTACCTCGACCATCTCCTCGCCCGCCTCTACCACCTCTCCCACGACTGCCCCCTGGAGGTAATGTGGTTCGTTCGTTCGTAGCCGCAGATCCACCGCGGGCGGTGTGCCTCGCCCCTCTGCGGGGACCTCTACCACCTCTGTTTATTCCATTGTTTCGGGGAGTGTCTCCATTCGGTAGCTGTGTTGTCTGTGTAGTCTGAGCAATAGGACCAGTCATACTATACGCGGACAATTTGCTTCGTTGTTCTTTGTTAAGGCTGGTCGTTCCTCGTTGTAAGATAAGATGATTCAGATGTTCCGGAACTGAGTGGGTATGAACTTTTCAAGGCTTCAAAAAAACAGCCTGCGTGAACAAATTAGGAAACAGAAGATGTAAACCAGAGAAGAAAAAACTTTTGTGCGAAAGAATGAAAAGAACAGGAAATTGCCGTGAAGAATCAGCCTCCAAGGAATGACATCCATTCTAAGTAGAAGCTCCGGAACTTCTGGTGGATTTTACCGGTTTGCTTGGCATAATGGGTGGCAAAAAGTTGTCTTTGGGTTTTGCCAAGACCGAGTCAGAATGAGTCATCCTGCTAAGTCACATGATAACCCTCCTTGTTTGCACTGTTTGATGCATACCCCCTGAGCTGAGATTGGGCCCTATTCTACTCCGTACACCACGACAATATCAGAACAAACTCGATAGCCAACTACTACTAGTAAACAGGCAAGACTAGATGCTGCTATGCGCGGGATATCGATACAAGGGATAGTGTTGCCAGAGCCACAGTTTATTATAGCAAGAAGTAGGTGAAAAATGCAGTATTGCATGGAGGGTTAGAAAGTGACAAAATTGAAGTAAAAACACCCTTGTGAATTTTAGACACTCCCCTAAGACAAAACCACCATATTTTGTAGGAAATATTAAAAGGAAACTAAAAAAGCCTGTCATGGAATGCTCTGTCGAAAAGATTCTTTCCAAAGCCAAACTGTCGCAAGGCCAAAAATAATTGGTATATAAGGCTTTCTCATGCCGCAATATTATTTGATATTCGTAGATCCAAGCAGAATGCCCAATGATCCATTTGAAACATTTGAAACGACGCCGATTAAACCAACAACGGAAACCCGGGCCAAATGCAATGATCACAAACACTTCACACCTATAAAGAATGTAATGTGATAAAGAAAGCGGATCAACCCAAAAGACGGCTTCAGTTTGAAAGAGCCTGACCGGGTAGTTTCTCATCGAGACGAAATACCCTATAGAACATAAATACGACAAGCGATCATGCACCACCGGGATTCAAGAATACCACAATTTCTCCCCTGTCATTCTTCTTCAGTCGTAACATCTTCCAAAGATTTTGCTCTTCTTCATCTTTTCTTTCTTTGTCATCAATTCTACCCTTCCGACGGCCGCGGCTGCTACTCCCTTCTTTTGCTTCGGCTTCTTGCGAAACCACCGAGCTCGGTTGGTCACGGTGGAATTTTTTCAAGATCTTATGCATGGAGCAGCCTCGTTCGCTCTCTGGACCCTTGTTAACGAGCGATAGGAACTGATTCGCTTTATGGCGCATGACTGTCTCGTTGTGCTCTGAAACACCCTCGCCGTGCTTGTAATCAACCAATTGATAATCAAGGTTGGTGGTTTTGGACCCGGAACCTGAACGAGGAGAGTGGTGGCGCAATAGTCTATCTTCATGATCGTGCCACTCGTTGTCATCGTTTGTGATTAGTGAGCCGCCACTTTTACGTTTCGATTTGGATGACTTTTCTGAGTGGTGTTTGTGCTTGCGAGAATGCACGCTAGGTTCTTTCTCAGCCCCGGGTGAGCCACGCTGAGTACGAAGGAGACCTTTAAACGCTGGTGCATTACTCTTGCCCGAGGTTTTATTGGCTCCAGCAGTTCCACTGCTGGCCACTGATCCACCGCGTTTGCTCCGTGTGTCTTGAAATGATATACCAAGACCACTCTCGCCATCTCCATCGCCTCGACGACTTCGCTTAATTGGTGAGATAGGATGCGGGTAATCGCGCTCTGGGGATGAGAAGCCCATGACCATCCGGTCTAAGCCCCCGGTGAGACCTGTATGTAGGGCAGCCGGTGTTCTAGGGTTAGTAGATGGAACGACGTCCATCATATGAGTGTCATTTTCATATATCGGACGATTTGCAGGCGTAACTAAAGTATCTGGCTCGGCGCGTTTTCTCTTCTTATCGCTGTTGATTCGGCTGAGTTTTGGTATGCGATCATGCTCCCTCCCGAGTCGGTCACGATACCGATCACGGTATTTCGAGATCATTTGCTCAGATAGATCGGACGGATCCTTGCTCAGGGAAGCAGGAACAGGACCGGCTCCCCAAGAAACGCCATTTTCTGCGTATGCAACATCATAGTCAGGCTCATCTTCCTCGTTCGCAAAACGAGCGAGCTCCTTAGGTGCGTCAAAAAGCTTTGGCGCATCTGGGACCATTTTCATTTGCTCCGCTGAGCCTTTTAAAGAGATTTTCGATGCATTTGTGCCATCCTCTGTTTCTATGAAATCAAACGGATTCACTATCTCGGACTTTTTCTTCTGCTTCTTTTGTACTTGAGAGAATGACGGGCGCGGAGGGCTCGGGGCTGGAGGAGGTACTTCATATTTGGGTCGGACATCATCTTCATCAGGAGCATCCTCAACATAAGGATCCGGGGGGGCTCTTTTCCCTGCAGGTTCAGCAATCGCAACCTTCTTGGACTTTGAGCTCTTGCTAGGCTTCTCTTTGTAAAGATGGCCTTCGTACTTCTGAGCCTCGGAGATACACGACTATAAATGCACCCGCCGGTCAAGCGGAACGCAGTTAGTTTTCGTTCAAATCACCGTTCGGCGCGTAAAGGTCAAATAGACATAGCATCTCCCGAATTTTATCCCTCAACCGGCTTCTATGATATCGGACTATTATCCGTATCACAGCGTCGCGTATAAAACACAGGCAACTTAATAGACCCTGCAAGAGTATTCAGGCATGAACCCAAGCTCCTCTCCATTGGTTCCTGGAAGATGCAAGGGTGCGGGGATGCGACCAGCAAAACAAGCCGGCGCGAGGGAGAGCCGAGGACACAAAAGACCGCATGCAAACACCTAACGTACCGTATGCGATCTATAATCTCTTCCGCCAAAGTTCTGGTGGCAGTCCAGGCACGTAAATCCTCCATGACCGCATCGTCCGCTATGGTTATCGAGCTTTTTCTTGGTGAGGATATCGCCGCAGCCCTACAAACAACAAAAGCAGCGCCACGTTAGCTTAGGTCATTGCATTGCGCATAAAGATCCTTAGGCACAGAGCATAATGAGGAGTTTATTGACTGGATGAGCTCACCTCGCATTGAAACGACACCATTTTCCAAGGGCGCTTAGAGGGATTGAAACCCAACAACGCAGGGCGAAAGCTCGTTTTCGGGCCGCTTTGGGGCTCTTAATGCGACGCAGGTGGATATGCAGGGTCCAGACAGGTCCTCTCAGTGGCCAGAGGACGGTTGTCGGTGAGCGAGAGGGTAAAGGGCAGCTGTAAGCAAAAAAAAGAGTGAGGCGCGGAATGCCAGAAAGAAGCTTCAGTGCCTGACAACACAAAAAGTTAAGAACGGGGCAACCAAACGATGCGACGGAAGAGCGATAAGAGATCGATAAGGATGAGAAAGGCAGAGACCAGGACGAAATAATAAAATAATATAAGAATCCTCCGCCCGGCTTTCTTTGCTCTTTGCCTCTTGTCCTCTTTTTTCGATCTTCTTCCAACCCTTGTCTTGTCGCCCACCTTCTCAGTACGGAGTACGCGCCCGGACTTGGTTGACCCAGACGTCCTCCACTAATCTTAGCAGCAGCTACTGCAGGGTTGAGGCCTATCACGTCGCGAACAAGGGACCTCTTGTCGTATCGCCCAATTTTACCTCTAACCTGTCTTTTCAATCCTGAAAAGTTTCAGCCTTGTTTGGGTCAGCTTGATGATCATGAAAGAAAGAAAGAAAGATGTGCCCAAAAGATGCAAATATCAGCTATGGATGCCGGGAATGACAGTACTAAATAATCGCTAACTCCTCCGGGCGGTCTGCCGTGCTGATCTAGATCTTGCGCACTCGTCCAAGGTCATGAACTCCCAAAATTGATCCTATGCTCCTCCGACGCACAGCGAAACGCGAAAGCTTGTGGTCGGGTGACCATTCTCTCCCAACCTTTGCGCTCGCTTCGCCTTGTTGCCTGCCAATATTCTACGGGATGTGACAATCGAGCGCAAGACAACATTACACCAACCTCGCATACCTGTGTTCGTGCCCCAGAGCTCGAAGGGAAAATTTGGGGTGCTGTTGGTTCTCGACCTCCACAACCCCCATTACCTGCAGGGTCACGATACCGAGCCATTCCGTTTTGGTGCCCGGAGGTTGGCAACTCAGCTGGCCAGGGTCAGAAGATGCGCGCGCAGCAAAGCAACAATGGATGTCTGCACTGTACAGGGGGTGACGGTCTTAGTTGGGCACTGAAGAGCCACCTCTCGGATTGGTCTCAGACCATTCATGCACTGGAACCCGTGCTATCCTCCAATCAAGCCTTTGCGATGGACGAAAAGGCTGCAAACATTTTCAAAAGGCAGCTGGCGCCTCAAGAAAATATCTCGATTTCGGTCTCAAAACTGAGCCGGCGAAGTA
Source organism: Nannizziopsis barbatae (assembly GCA_014964245.1). Classification (NCBI taxonomy): domain Eukaryota; kingdom Fungi; phylum Ascomycota; class Eurotiomycetes; order Onygenales; family Nannizziopsiaceae; genus Nannizziopsis; species Nannizziopsis barbatae. Next base: position 4,492,349 of record JACVYH010000003.1, read on the forward strand.
TTCTGATCTACTTTTGAAGTCGCGCTTAAAGCCCAACTGCCTTGGGCGACTTGGAATGACTGCGACCCGCAGCTGACTTCATATTCCTATTTTCAAATCAACTATGGCTGCAGGACGATGGACATGCATTAAGCGCACCCGTTTTCGTTTTCATCATTAAACATCCACACCTCCGACTCTTGTGGTGTTCGAATTGTCCTCTGGGTACGAGTACATGATAGGGAGTCACATGTCCATCGTGCATCCTGAACCACGCTCGATCTCGATGCCGTTGAGCTCTCTAGAATGTTCAGGGAGTGGGTCACGATCGATATGACGTGCTTTTGAATCATGACATCAAACTGCGGCGCAAGGTGTCACCATCCAGATTTTCAAAAAGTGCTGACATGCAGGAATTTACCGGGTTCTCAAGTCGCAACGCCGCAAAGGCGGTTAGGCAATCGACAGAACACCTACCAATACCGCACAGGGTGGCACAATTTTGGCAGGGATTGAAATACCGTTTTAAGCATTCTGGTTTTGCAATCCCTAGTAGCACCGGTTACCCTGACGAGTTCGTATAACCGCAATCAGTGCGCCCCTACCTGACAGATTTTCTGCCCTTGGTGCTTTCGCAAAAGCAGGGAAGAAGCGGTAAAACACTCAGTGGTACGGAGTACACAGCATCGATATCGAATGAGCCATACTTTGATTTGCCCAGGCGCTGCAGCTCAGCCCAGACTACATGCTTGCAAACTGCATATATGTGCTCTGATCCGCACTTACGATGAATTTTTCAGGCGATCATCACTCTCATTGGTTGGGACTACATGCAGTATACTCTATCAACCCTTCGGCTTGGGCAGCTTTTACTCCGAGAATTCCCTCGTCTTCAGTCCCACGAAAACAGGCAACCATTCCCATACCCCTAACCCACGTCATTGCGACCTCGTTCGCAAATCTAGACCGCGAAGGGATGGCGGTGCTTATGCCGGGCGCTGCTATTACCGCATGTCGCCACCCATTAACGGCGTAGTCTCCGCAATGCAGCCTCGCTATCTCCCACCCACGAAAGTTATCGTTTGGGAAGCAAGCGCTTGATTCCCACCCTGTCAACCCCGTCCTGTGAAAGGCCGTTGGGCGTAAATGATAGTTATAATACATTTCGATGAAGATACGAGCTGAAAACGCTTTGGGATTTATCCGTTCGTTTTGCTATAATGACTGTTAGTAGGTTCAAAATCCAGATTGTTCGTTCACGAAGGTAATCTTACGGATCGGCATTGATTTCAACTGGAACAAGCAGGTCAGTGTCAAATTCCCTCCCATTATTGGTTAATTGATTTAACCTGCCTGCGGGTATCTCGGGCTTCCCCTGCGATTTGCCTTTCTCCTCATGATCATCAGCACAACCACAATCATAGAAATCCCCCAACTTCGTGCAGTCAAAAACATCCTTCTTTAGCATTTGATTGACCTCATTGTGGATATGGCAGGCCCATCCGGCGGCCGCATTGCGGGATGACACTTGGGGAGGAAATTTTTTCAGATGTTGTTGGAAGTGCTCTGCGCATTCACCACTGAGAGAATTACGTATCATCAGGTACTTGTTCATTAAGCTCGGAGCAAGGGGAGTGAAGGCCCAACATACCATGGATATAATCTCGCAAAAAGAAAAACATATGATCGCAACGTATCCTGCTCTTCTTTTGACGGGGTTTCCGGAAACCGTGCCATCATCGTATGCAGCAATCGCCAGGATGCGCGGCCGAGTTCAGCTCTGTAAGATCGCCGGTTTAGTTAGTAGTCATTCGATTCCTTGCAAACAATGCGACGGATGCTGCAATTGCAATAAATCCCTTACTTGGCAGTTTCATTTCCTAACTTAGGCATCACCACGCTGCCTTGTAGCATCGTATCACCCAACGGTTTGCCCAAATGTCCTGGCGCCCGCGCTTTAGGACTTAGTGGTGCGTTTTGTCGGAAAAATGTAATTGTTAATATAAAAAACACGGCCATGCCCGTCAGGACGAATAGCCGGGATGTCGGCCGGCCTGCCATCATGGTTGGAAAGTAACTATAGGAAAGGCCGGATAGCCGGAGATAAAGAATCGGGTTGGTTAGCAAAGAACGACGGGTGTAGAGCAACAGTGTAAAGCGAATGGAAGTGCTACGACACGGCCGATTGAGTCGCGTGTGCAGCTACTTTATTGATTGAATGAATTAAGTCAGCGATCCTGGATCTTCATGATAGGGGAGCTTCGACCCATATTCCCTCAAGAAGCAAAGTGGCCGCTCCCACGCTTTATTAGTTAGTTATTAGCGGGACTTCAATTCCCGCGTCATGTGAAAAGCTGACGAAAGTCTGGGGGCGAGAAATGTGCTGAGTCAGCGAGTGTTCTCGCCGAAATCCATCCATGTTATTGTTCACACGACAACACGAAACTGCGAGGTTGCGATGAATACCTTGGTCGATTGATGCTTTTATTTGCAGTACTCAAGACTCTTACTTGGATTCTATCATTCAAGAAATACAAACTCCAGGACAATCCAATCTGGTTAAAATATCCAATCTACATATGATTCATAATTGATACTTTCGTCCAAATACCAAAACCGTTCAGCCTATTGCCCCGAGGCCTTGTTGATCGGCCGACTTTAGTTCTCTCGCGCGTTGAGGCCGCAATTTCAGGCTGGCACTTCGGCGAGTAGGTAGAGGTGAAAGAACTCTCGGGTGTGAGAGGTCAAGCGCAATCGCCGCAACCGCAATCATTCTAGACACACAACCCCAGTCAGCCTGGAGCAGGCAGCGGTAGGAAGAAGAGGATACTTACACTCCTTCTAACGCAATAAATGTGCCCTCTTCCTTGATCAGTTTCCCGGTCCAGCCATTACTCAACTCCGCAACACGGTATGCGCATCGAATAAAGATGCAAAGAATTGCAATAGAGAAGGGAATGGTGAAAAACAATAACTGCCCGCGTCCAGTGCTTGGCTTTGTGCTTGCTGTACCAAAATCGTCACTGCTGCCACTATAACTTCCGCGTCGAATCTTTCGCGCTCTCCAGGCAAATTCCAATACCAGAATCATGAAGACCAGCAGACTAAAGACTTGAAATGCAAGTCCAGCAACCATGACGTTAGTTCCGGGCTTCGGATCCTTATTGGTTTGAGACGCAACACTAGCAAGCCCTCCTCCGGTCCCCTGAAGGGTCAAACTAACAATATCACAGGGTATGAATATCCAGGCATAGTGTTGAGGCTTGAGCCTAGATGCCTCCTTCCCAAGAAGTTTCACGATATCCGCAATGCAGAAATATATCGCGGCAGAGTAGAATGCGGGCCCGATTGTCAAACAGCAGATCTGGATGAGAAACCCGTTCTGGTCCCAAGGATTGTTATAGAGCAGAAGGCGGCCGAGGTAACCGATGATTTCGCAGGCGCCGCCTAGCAAAATCGGAATTGAATACGCATAGTTCCTCCATGCGACGAGTTGAAGTACTTGAACAAGCGTACATGCACCAAAGATTGCGATGAAAACGATGTTCGCAACGAGGGATGGCCGGTACTCGAATATACTGTATGTAATCGGGCAAGTCTCAATAGTGCAAGACCAACTAAGCGGCATTTTGAAATTCAAGTTTCGGAGCCACGTAGGGGATGGAATGAAGGGAGCCAGAATACTTTGCGAAATAATCAGAACATCAGGAGAGCAAAGGGCTCATCAAATCCGGGGTAAAAGCCTTCTTTCGGTGGACAGTTCGATTGCGAACGGATACCGGAGGGAAGTGGGTGCCCTCATCCCTATATATATTCCTCTTACTCTCCAACAATGATTTCTACGGGTATAGATAAACAAAGAGAAATCCCGCAATCCCATTTTGACCCGTGCGAGCGTAAGCGTCTGAAGCCCTATAGCGTGGCTAATATGGACCTTGTGGAGCTATCCGAGTAAAAGGTTCCATTAATTTCATGTTAAGCTGCGGTCAGTGCTAAATGCATCACAGATTTGGTAATATTAATGCTTGACAGTGCAAATCAGACTCGAATGAGTGATGTCAAGCAACATTTCGTTCTCCGTTTTCCTTATGGCTGAGTGGGCTTGGCTTCAGTCGCCAATCCGAGTCCGAATACGGATGCGGAGACCCTTCCCCTGAAAATCCCTCACGTTCAATCATATTTGGCCCGGACTGGTCCTTCCGATTAGGCAAACCTGTCCAGAACCCGAATCCGAGACAAAATACCAACAATTGATATACTAATCCTGGAAGAGTATCGAAAAGTTCCTGCTCTTGTCTCCTGCCGCCCGAGATAGAAGCATCGTGGCCAATGCCAGGTCAACGATTTATCAAAGTTTCGGATGCTAAAAACAAAACATTGCGGCAACTCGTCTGATCTTTTCGGTACTTGATATCATCTCAATTATGAATACGATGTCTATCAGTCATGTTCACGACTTTTTTTTTCAGCTACCAGTGTTGACCATCGCTTAAGCCGGACCTTTTCATTTTAGTCTGATACAATTTCCCAAACCCGGAAAACAGGCAAGCTGAACAGCTCCAATCAAACCTGAATTTCCATGCACAGGTGCAATGCACTGGACAGCAGCCCAGTTGGCTTCAATATGGCATAGCTAGGGTTTCACAGTCTCTCCATCAACATATATACCCCCTTTAGGTCTCCACATTGACGTTACGTGTATCGGCGGCATTATCTCCCTGAGGTATTCTAACTCCTTTCTCTCATCCTCTGACATTTGGTCTTCATCCATTTTTGGTTCAATGAAGAAATCCACGATGTCCACGAAGCCATGCTTCCTATAGACCGGCCGCCCGAGATCAGACGCTTCCAACCAACATTCAACACCCATAGAATCGGCCTTCTGAGTCCCCCAAATAACGAGCATTGTGCCTATACCACGGCCTCGATATTCAGGCACGGTGAACGCAATGTGCAGATCTATATCAGAATGGAGTTAGCAACTTGTGGAGGTTCAATCTGTGCTTTCTATGGAGAACAAGAAGAATCCTACAAAGATGCGGCCTCTTTGCCTTCTGTTTTCTTGCTGTGTTCATCTGTTCAAAAAATTTTGAGGCGAACTCTCTTCCTAACGAGCCCTCCGGCCACCAATCGCCTGTCATCTTCTCCTCAAATTCAAGTGTACCCTGCTCGAAGACCATCCATCTTGCGGCTCCTACCAATTTGCCCTCTGCATCATTGTCGACGACTTTGATCCACTGGCTCATTGGCTGAGCGGCTTGGTGCTGATTGAGTTGGAGATGTATATTCGCAGAAAGGCTAGCAGCACGATCATTGTTCAGTATTGGAGCGGCAGCGCGAATGATGCCTGAATATGGGTTTTCAAACGATCTCCATTGCTCCGTGACTAACTCGGGAAAATCACTGTCCAGCACAGGTGTTACCTCGAGGTGCATGATTCGATAAGGCGATGCAAACAAGCTTGATTGATTGAACAGAAACGGGTATTAGCTGAAGGTACGAAATGTCAAGTTTATCCCGGTGAAGTTTTCGACACGGCCTAAAAGCCTTTTGCTCCAGGGACATTGTTGACATTTTATATCACACGCAAACAGTAGGTATCAGGTCACCGCGGGGTGGCTGCTTCTTACCTACCCCTGTCCTGTATTACCCCCTGTTGCTTCCTTCGCAGTACACTTGGCACCACCTCCCCTCGTTCGGGAAAGCATTTTTGAGTCATGCTAAATAGGTAAATACGAAGTGCCGTTGAGTGTCCCCACACGCATCTCAATCGAACTGAACCCGGCTGTCTCCCGCCCCCAACCCAGACTCGGCAGACTGAGCTGTTCCTTGCGGTCTCAAGCCTGGATCCGTCTTTAGCACAGGCTGCACGGAGTATCTGAGTCAAACAAACAGGCCAGCTTGGAGAATTTTTCGCCAGGGTTCGCAATATTATAGATTATACGAAGTCGACAGGTTCTGGTATGGCAGAGTCGTGCTTGCGAAGCTATTTCCCGAGTGCAGGTGGCTTTCGAGATCAAGCAAAGACTTCGTTTGTCAGCCGCTGAATAATAAGACCAACCACCCACGCCCTCCGACCTCCCAAAACGGAAAGCGACCATGAGTCAATTGATAAAAGTGAACGGTCACCGCCAATTCATCGATTCGTTGCTGACGACCACAGTTTTAGACCCTTGGCGCTGGACTGAGGAGTTTGTTTGCCTTCACTAAACGCACAGAGCCGAATCACGATTACTCCTCCTATACAGGCCCCGGCAAGAGATGTTGGGAACAATTACTATTATGACATTTCACTGAAGGCGGTCAGGGATGGTCATAAGCACTGGCAGAGTTTCTACGATCATGAGAGCCAAAGGAAAGTTGATGGAGGTATCTACAATCTGAAAAACTATAGGCCCTGCCAAGTGAACAAAAAGGGCCGCATACCTCCATGCCCCCGACAAACTCAGTAATGAATTCCCTCTTACGCTGTCATGTGGGTTCAGGAAGGGCAATTTACCACCATCTTTTGGCATCCATTGGTGATACTATTGAGCCATATAAAACGTGCTTACCAGCGGACTAATACAATGCGACGATTTGCGGAAACGATGCTCTCCCAGATGGTATAACTGTCAATCGCAAAATCTGCTTACTCTCCAGAATGTTATACTGCGATTCGAAAACCCAGCACGCTTGAGAGCTCTACGAAAACGAGACCTCTGGCCTATTGCGGCTCCACTGTCTCCTTACACGTAAAACCTCAACGATTCACATACAATATAAACATAGCAAACTCATGATACATTACAAAGGAAATGGCATTAACAACTATACTTGAAAACATAAATGTTCCGACGCCTTTGCTCTTGAGTATCAGTTGCGTTCTATATATTAAATTCTTGCGCTGCGGCTCTGGGGATAGATTAAGCAATAGTATACCACCCCAGAGCATAAATATCGACACGTGCAAAATAATGAAACAAACCCTTTATTTTGCTCCATCCAGATAGCGCAATAAATGGTGTAGGGTAAATTTTTTCGAATATAGGCAGGCATATCCATAAAATTGGCAGGGCAAGACCATTCGACCAGGGTATCATGCAACAAATAGAGGCGGCGACTCGAGGGCCAACCGATACGCTCAAAATCTGTTAGATGCATCGCTTGGCTTCCGGTATTGAAGCTCAGTTTCCAGACTAAAATCTCGCCGCCGGGTCGTCTATCGATGGTAGAGGACTTGTCGCTTAAGCGGGTGTACGGGAGCGGCGAGCCAGCATTTTGCGGTAAATGAAAATGGCAAGAAGACTGATACCGACAATGCCGACGATGCAGAACACGAGGATGACACCTGGGTTCTTGCTGGCAAAGTTCTTCTTGCGCTTCTCCAAAAGATGAGCGACTTCGTCGCGAGCGATGAGGTTGCTGAGGGCGGGCATTTTGAAAGACGATAGAGACTTTTCGCTATAGGTTAGGGAGTAGGTTAGTACGGAGATCAATGCGGATGACAAAAGGTCCGTGTCCGCTTAGAAACATAGACATGGTGTGATCGGCTTACCGGAATGTCGAGTCAAAAGGCGGTCAGATAGTGAGCTTATCGACTTCCTCAAAGGCAGCTACATGACAGTCAGTATGTAATCGCGGGGTACATTGCGAGTGAACATAGTTCTCAATTTGTTTCAAACAAAAAAAGTGACATAAATGTGAAAATTGGTCGAATGAATCAATGAAATGCACATTTTCGCGACAGAGCGCGTTATGCAAGCACAGACAGAGTGCGGGCCACGGCGGAATCTGGAGGAACATACTTCCACAACAGCTAAATGCGATCCGAATTGATTGAAGATGTATGTACTCGGTAGCAGCAAGCTAAGTCGATCCAAGGACGCAGAGGAAGCCAAAAGGCTGGGAAGGGCCAAAGCAGAGACGGTGATGCGATGCGAGGGATGGAAAGAAGAGGATGAAAAAAGGAAGATGACTGGAGAAAAGGAAAGGAAGAAGAGGAGAGAGCAGGAGAAGAATTGCGCTGGGAAGCTCGGCTTTCGCAAAGCTTGAGTGCTTGGCTGGCGTCAGGAACTGGTAATTTGGCGTACTTACAATACAGAAACGCTAAGTGGTTGCTTGATTACCGCGCCGATGGGTAATTTATGTATCTGCCGGAGCGAATGCGTGCGAAGCTGACATATAGAAGGGATCCATTTGGGTAGCAGGAAAGGAAATAGTATAAAGTCACATAAAGCTCGGAGCACGGAGTCTCTGCCGACAGTATGAAAAGATTTTCGTCTTCATTGCTCCACAGGAAAAATATGTCGGGCATCACTCGGCCGCCGCCGGATGCTTCCACACCATAATGTTACCTAAGGTTCCTCGGACGAGTACACGTTTTTACGCGTAATCTCAATACCAAATACAGCATTGCGTTGGGAAGATCCATATCTCTGGAGTGAACTTGGTAGGGCAACTTGATGAACCCACGGTTCCATATTGAAGAAGTTTATAAAAGCTCTTCCCTGGACTAAAATCGTCCTCGTCAGCACCCACAAAGCCAGCGATTTCCAACAAATTTTGCAGTTCAACTACCTGAATTCGAATCAAATGGAACCTTCAGCCAGGATCCGTACGGAGTACCTAATAGCGACTGGAAGGTTCAACCGTAGCTGCAGTTCGCTCGAGCCGGCAAGGCCTCCCGTCTCTGCACTATGCCTATTTCAATGCGCCTTTTTTCTATGTGGGATTTGCGTTTGCATGTTGCTTCGGTTCAAGCGGCCTGCTCACGACTCCGCGGATCTGTCGCGCTTCATATTTCCGGCACCAAGATGAACACTTACTTGGCATTTGCGAATGGAGTGTCGCCCAGTAAGTGCTTTTTGACAAAAAACGTTGAGTAATAGCTGTTAAATGGCATTTGTGACAAGTGTCTTCCTAAAAAAACTGTCTAAATCAAGGGAAAAAGTGTGATGTTGATCGATGCCCGCAAGCGTCGTCACTGATCAATCGGCTCACGGAGGTTCCTCAAGCTCTGCAATACTACCACTAGCCAGATCGGGCTTGCCATATAAAGTTTGCAGAACACATGTGAAGAAGTCATCACCGTGGATTTGACTCGCAAATTGGCCAATAAGAGCTGTTAAAAAGATCAAGCCAAGAAAAGCCAAGCTGGGGTTCCCGCACAAGCAATCCCGCCGCAAACAAACACAACAAACACCATCTCCGAGGAGGGCACACACACTTTCGCAGCTGCCTCCATATGAATTGATAGCCCTATCGAATCTGATTCAGGGGAAGGCCCTGGCAGGCAGATGCCGATTGGATACCCAATTCAATTTCTTTCTTGCTTAGTCCGTGTATCAAAAGGAGGAAGATAGACGTAGTTCGCCATCCTGTCCAAGTTCATCTGATCTAGCTTAACTATTCCACAGACCTTTGTATACTACAGGGAGAATGAGCACTTATAGTAGTAAGAGCCTCCGGAAAAGGTACCTCTCTTACGTCCATAGACACCTAATAAGACTAGAAGCGGCTCAAAGACCCACTCCAGAGCTCTGAGCTAGAGTCTAGCACTAACCGAAGCCAGACACGTAGTCACTCCATGGAACTTTTGAAATCTATGGGGAACAATTCAATGGAGATTCGAGAGTATAGGAATCATTTCAAATCGGAAAGTGCTGGCCAGGAGCCCGGTAAAAGCATAGAATGAATATTTCTACGCTCACAATTTGTTATGTCAAAGAGTCTACACGTTAAAATCGGCCTAGAACATTAGGCGGAGTCAATCTAGGCAAAACCACTGATGAGATCTTTCATGTATCGGGTCGGTTGATTATCCATGCGGTGCGGTATATTACTTGCACCGAGCGCTCCCTTTTCCTTGGGCGGAGGAGGTCACAATATATACTTACGCTAGATACTTACGCTAGATCGAGGCAGACGAGACTTGCATATATTCAGCGCAACAATAGCCCCTTCCAACATTGTACAAAAAGGTCAGACACGACCGTATCGAATCTTGATGACCAGAGAGAATCAAGTCAGCGTCTTCGATTGATGGATGAAGGCGGGCTCGGAAAAATAGAATCGTATCAAGTAATGAATATCTGAAATAGCAACTGGCTAGGAGAGGAAAGAAGTCCGCAATTTTGAACCTAGCGATTAGCAGATGAGTGCTCAGCGCTAGTAAACAGCGGCCAGTCAAGGATATTGCGTAACTTCGGAGCAACCGGGAATAAGAGAAACAAGTTTCACGAGGCGGATCCTGCTTTCTTAAGTCTTTTAGATTCACCAATTTCAGTTCAATGTCAGCACTTATATACATGGGGTAAAATCACGGAGGGTGCAGCAAAAAATATTTGGAGGCAATTCATCGGTAGCACAAAAGTTTTCAAGGGCATTCCTCGGCCCTAAGTTCTCCTTCCACCGCGACTTTAAATACGGAGGATTAAATCGAGATGAACAAAACGGCCCCAATCAGTGTCAAAAAAGGCAGGCTCTCGGAGAAAGAACTGGCAATTAAAACTTCCCAAACATAAAAAAAGCTAAAAAAATGTACACTTAGCCCCTGATTGCTTATGCGAATGCTAGCTGCTTCTTAATTTCTGCTACGGCCTTGCCGGGGTTCAAACCCTTCGGACAAGTTCGCGTGCAGTTCATGATGGTGTGGCATCGGTATACGCTCATGCTGTTGTCGAGGGCAGCACGGCGCTCAGCGGTTCTCTCGTCACGGGAGTCAACAAGCCATCGGTAGGATTGCAGGAGAATGGCAGGGCCAAGGTATTCTTCACTGTTCCACCAGTAGGATGGGCAGGAGGTCGAGCAGCAGGCGCAGAGAATGCATTCATAGAGACCATCTAACTTCTTGCGGTCGGCTGGGGACTGGCGGATTTCCTTGCCCTAATGAGTGAATAGAATTAGCAACCTATCACTTAGATATGTGGCAAGGGAAGAACATGCATCAGCTGGCTTAGTATCACGCTGGAGATAGGGTTTGATGGATTTATATTGCTTGTAGAATTGGGTCAGATCCGGCACAAGATCTTTCACGACGTATGTGTGGGGAAGAGGGTAGATCCGGGATTCTTTAGCAGTGTCCGTAGGAATGCGGCCTAAAGGTTATAGTTAGCGCTGAAATAACGAATGAAAAAAGATTTGACGACAATATCCTCGGAAAATACACCAGGGGCTTCATACACAAGCAAGCTAGAGTGTTCACGCCATCGATGTTCATTGCGCAGCTGCCACAAATGCCTTCTCGACAACTTCGTCGGAATGTTAAAGTTGGGTCCATCTCATTTTTGATTCGAATCAAAGCATCTAGTACCATAGGCCCGGTCTTATTCAGATCGATTGAGTATGACTGCATTCGTGGCTTTTCGGAGGGCCGATCAGGATCCCATCTGTAGATTTTGAATGTTTTGATTTTGGCATCCGCTGAGGCTGCTTCGCTGATTGGAGAGACATCAGGTTTAGCCCCTACTAAGCCTGGAGGCTTGGATTCAACAGTTGCGTATGTGCGACTAAAGGCGTTAGGACGAAAGAGAGGCCGCGCAGAGCGAAGGAGGGAGGAGGTCGATCGGATTGAGGCCATGGCGAATGTGACAAGTTCTGCTTCCTTCGCGACCAAACCAGAGAGAGTTAACGTGACTTTGGGGACTTTCACGTAGAATAGCAGTTGAACAGTGAGTAGAAGCTGCGCAGTAGGTCTATTCCTTTCAGACCAATACTGAAGATGCTCACAATCCTGTGATTCTCCGCAAGTTTTGAGACTTGAAGTCAAAACCTCGGGAATGGCACTTCGGGCAAATTCGGTTTATGTCAGCACCATGAGCCAATGATATAGCTCGGATTACATCAATTCTGCACAAATCGATTAGGTAAGCGATAATTTCGGCTATACTGTATACGATTTAGCAGATTTGGGACTTGGCGCTCGGGCACAGGCGAAATGATTATCCGCACTCGCGTTTCCCCGACTTGGCCACTTGTTACTTCCACCCACCGGGTTTGAAAGGCGATTGGAAGCTTGAGACCAACCTCGCCGATCCGCCTCTGTCCTGGAGAGATCTGCGATTATTCCCGTCACATTGAAAGCGGCAAATGGGACGCATCGATTCCCGCAGTGAGGCCTCCAACCTCTCAGCTCCCTGAGCCTAGAGAAGGATATTCGCAATTGAAGACTATCGGAGTCCTTTTTATCATTGTTATATGAGCTTCCTCGGCGCTATTAACCCCTAGGCTGTGGAGAGCTTTGGCGGAGATGCGTCCCGAGTTCCCGAGCTATGCAATTGAATCCCGATCTGTAGTCCTTGTGATACCGGAGTTGCCACCAAAATTGGGGGAATAATGGTCATCCTCGAACACCATCATCTGGAACCAAGTTGATATCAAATGATAATTCTTAACGAAAACGATGAGCAAATGTTCCGTGCAACATCGTACTAAGTGGCCCTCCCTGAACCAAAATATGCAGTAGGTTTCCTGCAGACACCTCTTTGGGAACTGGGCGCTAACTTTCCAGCTCTACAGTGCTTCATCAACAGTCTCCGCAACCCTTCAGTATCCTTCTTCTTAGTCCTTGTGCTATCTCCTTGATCTAATCCTTAACCTACCCTCAATAGCCTCTTAGAGATACTCCTTAGGTCAAAGAATATTCTTGGGCTTCAAGAACACAGTCTTGAGAACTATCCTTAGGATCTGTTAAGTACTAACAATATAGGAATTGCTGAGGGTTGTCGAAACTTTTTGACGAGGTAATGTATAATTTCAGAAGCTGCACTGGAATCAATGTCATACTCGACGCATGAAGTAGAAAGCGATTTTTTCCCCATAAACTTTTGAATCTATAAACTACTACGGAGTACTCCGAGCTTTCATCAATGTCTTGAATCATCGTTTGGACTTCCATACTATTCGGGTTGGAAATGCGCTTAATCGCAAGTGCGCTTTATGCAATTCTTATCTGGCCTCAATAGGGCATGTGATGCAACCATCTAGACCTCAAATGAGTTTAAGGGGCTCAAACTATTTTCGATGTGGTCCAGTGTGACTTTGCCGTACCGCACAGACTTTGTCCATGGAAGGCCAAGTGCTAGTTGCCATCCCTGAGACCCAGAGGCCGACGTGGACGGTAGAAGTACAAAATACCTTTGGAAAAGTTGTTTTGAGTATGGATCAGGCGTCAGTTCTTATCGCGGTACCGAACAAGTACTTCTGACGCAAGAAGGGTACGAGATCTGGAAGGTTCTGGGGATTATTAAGTACCCTTTGACGAGCCTCAGATAGACCTTTTATGGGTCCGAATTTTACATAGTAGCCACTGGCGCTTTGCCAGTTGGCGGCGGATGCCTGCAAATTTTCAGTTCCACTTCAAAGAACGCCTCACAATGGGCCCCTAAAACGGATTGAAGCCAATAACAGCTAATTTGCCCCCATAACTAATCGCCGAGCTCGGCTGGGCAAAAGGAGCGGCCGGCAGAAGCAGAGGATGGACGTCTCTTTATAAATGCCAACACCTCCTTTGTAACCTCTCTCTTTGCCTATCACGCCATCAATTTTTTGCTATCAGACCTGAGTCTTCCTCTTCTTTACAATCCTCCTTCTTCCCAACTCTTCTTTCCTGAATCCTACTATCCCGGCATTAGCAACTCGGCCACATCCGCTCGCCTTCCGACCAGGTCACCTGCTCCCTTGTTCACCGCCCCCTTGCACAGCGGAGATCCGACTTTCATTTAAAGACCGCACGATCGATTTCATAACTTCTTTTCCACCTTTTCTGAAAGCCTCAGGACACATCATCTATCCTTTCTGCGGCGTTTACTCAAGTTCGAAAGTGCGTTCTTATCTACCCCTGGGCAAATGACTCAAAATTGCCGAGTGTGGTTTTCGTCCGTAAACTGACATTTGTATGTAGGAAAGCAAGACTCCATAACACAGGATTTCAGCAACCTATCGATTACCTTCAATCATATCCTCTGCTTCGCCTCGTGTCCTTCCTAACCGACCTGTTTCTGCACGCTCTTTCAACACCTCTCCTTATTGAGCGTACGGCCAACGAGATCAGGACTCGTCCTTTCCTTTGTCTCGTATTTCGTCCTTAGCCACCTTCGTCCGTCAGCACAATAGAATCATGGCTCCGTCACGCAAGCCACGCTGCACATTCAAAGACTGCAAAGAATTTGCTCAACGTATAGTTGGTGACTGCAGTTTTTGCCAGGGACATTTCTGCGGCAAACACCGAATGTTAGAGTCGCATTCCTGCACGGGACTAGAAGACTGCAAGAAGGAGTCTCATGCACGCAATGCAGAACGCCTAAATTCCGAGCGGACAACGGTGGTTAAGGGAGTATAACTGTTGAAATGTGTTTGTGTTTTGTGCTAGTATTCTTTACTCTCTAGCTATGGGTCATCATTTTGGATGAGTTGAAGGTATTTTCAATTCTTATGCTTGTTTTGCTTGAGCACGGTGTGATTGGTTATTATTTGGGGTTTACTGTTGCATTATCGGTCCACCAGGGGATTTTATCAATGTTATGTGGTACAGTGATCCAGCATTATGTATATCATTGTATGCATTGTTTTGAAGCTGGTTTTCTAGCTTCTGGTACTTAGTGGTTGCTGGTTCCCTGATACTATATTTTCACAATTGGATAGCACCTTGATTACTCTTCACTCACGATGCCTAGAGACAAGGTTACCTTTCTCATTCTTTCGGAACATCCTCAGCGCAGGTTCATAATTGTTCGCGAAATGTGTCTTTCCCTGAAAGATAGACTTTGGCCCATGTATGTACACCGTCTATCTACCTACCAAACGGACCCAGATCCTCCTCCAGATTCCGGTTGGAGTAGCGTGCCTTAGACCCGAAATAGTAAGAATAGCTAAACACCATTTTACGGCCATTGTAAGATTCTTAGTAGATTGGAAATCAAAACCCATCAGCGCTACAAAGCAGCCTGGTCTATCACAATCTAAATCTAGACCTGGATGTATGAACCTCAACACAAACCATATCTTCCTCAATCCCACACTTGATGCAGTTCCAAATGAGCATCAGTACTGATGTGCAAGCCCTGTCAGGCGTATACCGTGGTTCCGGGAATTTAATATAACAGTCCCCCGGCTCCTCAGTATCCACGAGCGTCCGGAACTTTTCACTGAGCGGTTGAATCGCAAAACGCATTGGAACTCAGTACTACGGTGCCTCTAAGACCGTTGTCTGAATCCAAAGTTAAGGATTATGTGGGAGCGACGGCATTGATCAACATTTTCAAGATCTGGACTCTACCCAATCGAGGTTTCGACGAGAATGCGATCAGGGTACTTTTCGGGCGGGGTGCGAACTTGGATGACATCGACTGCATGAGTATGACTGCAAGGCATTGGGCGAAGGCTGTTAAATTTGAAGATTTCGATTGGAATCGAAACTGGATTGGGGAATATCATCTGTTAATACGGAGTAGAGCCTATCCATATGTCCCAGAATGGGAGGACTCAAGATCCTTGAATCTAAAATTGACTCTTAGGCTCTGAGCCTCTGGAGTCACAAATGTAGAGGAATGAATATAAGAAAACATCTCGATAGCATTCACAACCAACGAACATGCGGCCCATATTCCGTGCACCAGAATGGGCATCGGGGTTTTCGTAGGACAAGAAGTTTGGTCGAGATAAATTGGGATTTGGTGGCCGGAATATTGTTGTTCCATCTCCGAAATCGCCGTTCCCGATTTCATACCTGCTCAGTACTTCAGCCGATCATTTCCCTCGATTATCAACCCGCGCGGGTAATCTTCTTATTAGTGATGGCACCATCTAGTGACTATGCGGTTTCAGGTGGTGGTGGTCGCTTAAAGCTCAAAGGTGTTCAAGGTGGGCGCATTGAGAAAAAGAAGAAGAAGAAGAAGAAGAAGAAAGACAAAGAACCAAGTCCTGAGCAAGATAAGGAGCGAATGACCGGCCAACAGGAGTCTGCTGATGACAATGAAACGCGCTCCCGTAGTAGAAGCGTTACGGAAGCCGATTTGGGGGACGGGAAAACTGAAGCGGAGAGGAGGTATGAAGAAATGAGGAAGAAAAGAGTATGTTCTAAGCACCTCGTCATTTACGACATGATGATAAATTACGAAATACCTGCTGACATTCGTTCCAATAGTTGAATGAAAGGTTAAAACGAGAAGGCGTCAAAACACATAAGGAACGTGTGGAAGAGCTGAATAAATACCTAAGCAATCTGAGTGAGCACCATGATATGTACGTATTCGGTCTCATCCTTTTTACGTCCTTAACTGAACGCTAATTACTTTTACTTTTACCCAGGCCGAGAATTGGACCCGGATAACATAACTCTTTCGCGGCATTATCGGGTTTTAAATATCATGGGAGTTTTGGAGCAGGCCTGGATTCATGTTCGTTGATCGCAGAATTCTGTATATGCGCATACGACTTATCTTGGTGTTGACCACGGAATTCAATAATATCAACAGAAATTTCGAAGGATTATTTGATTCTATTGTTATCATGATGACATGCATTGTCAAACCGGACGGCATTTTATCAAATGCCACCTGCGAGGGATCGTACCAACAAATTATTCTCGCTATGCCATTGCTCCCCAAGCTAGTCAAATGGAATAGGGCGTAGGCCGGACGCTCCTTGCCTTTTTCGCATCTCTTCACCGGCCGCAACCGTGCTTGGAACTTTAATTCCGCAACAATCGCCCCAGAAATCGCTCTGCTTTGAGTGGTCATGACCATGGCAATTATCCGGCCCCTTTGTGTGATTACTCCTCTCACCCATTCCCGGAACAGCGGGTATCAAACTTCCAAATAGAAAGTGCTGCATAATGGGAAGTTTTCCTAAAACTTCTTTGACAAACATTTTCTTCATTCCCGTTTCGACTTTGTTCCAGTTTTTCGCTCCAGATATGTCATCAAGCATCGGGCTATGCCACCGCAATCCTTTCACCGTCTTAACGCTGTCCACCCATCTGACTTGGTCGAGATAGATCCAGTTATCCCCTTCTTCATCCAAAATAACGTTGTTGTGTATCGCAAGAGGAGTGATGTAATGATGACCTGTTAGTTGAGATGCTCCGAAGAGGAAAGGCAAGAAATGATAATCGTCCAAACCCCATACACCGTGTGATCCAGCAGGCTCCAGGTAATACGTGGCCTGCACATGGCGCATCAGTTTCAGGTATCGAATAAACACTTGACACACAATAATTGGGAAGTCATTTGTCTCTAGCATCCCGAACATGTAAAGGCAAAGAAGCCACATCATGAAATTAAGCTCGTGGCCAGATCCAAAGTCTAGCCGAGATCGCGAGCCTAATGAGTTTATCAAGTAGGTCGAGATCTCCTCTATCGCTGCTGGGTCCTCAAAACCCAATATGTCCTTGTGCCATTGGCCGCTTTGAGCGGCAAGATCATCGAATAGACCCCGGAAAGCAGGATTGCCAAAGCGGGATCCATTTTGGTCAAGGGACGGATGTTTATCAATCAGCGCTTCGACAGCGGATAGAATTGAAAGAATGTTCTTGATAGTGGCCGATATAGGTAGCTTAACAAGGGAGGATACCGACTGTCCCCGAACGCTGTCCGAGATATTAAAGGTGAACGCGAGAATCAGGGTATATGAGGGAGACGAGAGAAAGGCTTCGAGATCTTGTGGCGAGAGAATGCGAGGAATCGGGCGAGTGAACTGGAGGGCTGATAGAACCGGGCGTTCCGGGAGCGGTGGAGTGTGGGGTTCTGCAGCCTGAGATGCCTGGGTGGATGGTTTTCGCCTGTTCGTCCGGATAGAAGAAAGCTTTTTTGATAGATCTATTGGCGCAGCCGGGGTCGAAGTAGTAGAGGCCATAATCTCAGTGGATTTTAGCCCTCATGTATAAGTTCGGTCAGCTCAAAGATGGAATCGACAATAGTCTAGCATACGGAGTACGGAGTACCAGAGGCTCGCATTCAACTAATGGAGGGGCGGGTCCTATGATTGGTCGAAGCTAAAGCAGCTCAGCTTATTACCTAATCTTTCCAATCTCGGAGTATAGTTATTCCGTTTCTCACTGTACCTATATGTCACCTGATCGTATCATGCTTACCTAATGAAGTCTCGACTTCCAACCAGGCAACAATCTTGTTAACCAGTTGTTAACCACCTGGTCTTGAAACACAACTCACCAATCGAGTCATACCTACCCCCGGAGTACAGTGAGTCATTTCTCCCTCCAGTGCCTACATAAGGAGCTACGCGCCCACATTTTTCTCTGCGCCACACATCTACTATCGTATAGTGATACGAAGTAAAGATATAGGAATACCTATTTCTATATCATTTGCACATCTCTCATCTGCGATGGACCGTCCAAGTAAACACTGGCCGGAATATAATCTCGACTCACAGTCCAAGAAGGATCAGCTGCTTCAGCGCATCCTTTCTTCCGTAAGTTTCGATTTTCTCAGGGCACGCGCACTAGCCCTGCGTCGGGGTCAGACAAGTTTATCGAAGATTGATCAAGTCATAGTTGATGATAACATCAGCGGGCCCTTTCCTCTTTGCCATCTCGATCTCCACTTTGGCAATCTTCTTTTTGATGATTAATATAACTTGACAGGGGTTCTCGATTGGAGTGGCGCCCATGCGGCTCCTATGGAACAGTAATCGGCCTGTCCAGATTTAACATCATTTCCACAGTGGGATGGAGAGACGAATCGCGCGATAACCAAGTTCAAGAAACTTGTTATACAGTTCGTTAGAGAACGAGAGGAGACCCTTTCAGAGGAAGCCAAAACCCTCCCAAGCTACATGGCGTCTTCAGATACCAACATTGTCTACCGTCACTACGATTGCACCCTTTGAGACACGATTTGGACTAGTCAAGTGATCGCAAGGCTTATATACGGGGAAGATTTTCATTGGAAATTCTTGAAGAAAACATATGGCGCTATGCCGCTCTTTCAAACGCTTCTTGATTTCAGCGACTGTTTAGAAAGTGTAACTTACCTGACAATATAGGTATGCTTCTTGTGTCAAAATACAGCTCTAGAACTCCAGCCTCGAGAAGTGAAAGCCAAGGTTCTTTCATGTTAGGGATATACAGGACCCTTCAAGGATATCTAACTCCCTGCTTTTCTCTCAAGCTCGGCCGAGGGAGGGCGGTCCCTTTTTGGCCTACTAGATTATGCGACATGTCACCACCGCATCACTTCTTTACACGGAAAGCCAAGGTTTGGAGGACAGATTTTACTTTCAATATGTGCTTGTTGGCTGGAATGCTCCTCCAATGCTACAGAGCCTGGAAATCAAATGTCCCTATCGAGTCGACCACAGACTTCATGGCTTGGAAGCTAACATATCCTTGACTCGAGCAGCAATCATGAAGCTTGAAATGAAACATTGAAACATACATATATTCAAGAGTTCTTGGGGACGAGCAACAGGGATTGGTGATGCGTTTCTGCTCATCCACCCTATCATTCAACCTTCATCCTTAGTGGCCCAGAGTTCGGCAATGCAAGTTAACCGTAAAGGGATGAATGGTTGCACAGCAGGCTACAACCAAAAATAGATCCGGTTGCTGCCCCAATATCTAGCAACTGGGCCGGAAGCCTCGGAGCGCAGCCGGTCAGGATTAAGAGAGCCGTAATGCAGTATCCGTGCGACTGTAGCAAAGGTCAGATTTGGCAGGTTATTAGTCTGCAGCAGAGCCCAATGCCGCATACCGTGCTTCATAAAAAATTATCTGAGACGGTACGGCCAGGGGCACATCCGCATTGATACCCAAGAGCCTCGATACAGGTCAGCCCTGGATTCAGGGCACCAAATAGTATCAAATGTGGGCTACTCTAATAGCCTGTGTCGCTCGAAAGTTTGATTGATCATATAGATAGTCAAATTTCCTATTTTATGGTCGAAGATTGATGTGCGTGGGCTGGAAAATATGCTGATGTGAGTCAGCGATAACTCCCAGGGGTGTGATTCAAGGAGAACAAGACGTACATACGTCCTAAATGGAAATCATGGCACCTCGAGAAAAATGTTAAAATTGCAGCTCCCATCTCTCTACCGTAATTAGAACGATGGTTAGTTCAAAAATGGTAATCTGTGGTTGTTGATGATGGATCCCTGGTACTTGACATCCATTCAAGGTTGTAACCCCTTTCAGTAATATCCCACCTACTAACCTACGACCGACCGAACAGGTATTTATCAATATAAGAGCACCACCCGAAGAGAAAGTATATTGTCACTTCCAAAAACAGTCCCTAAGCTATACATCAAGTGTATTAATCCAGCTACTTGGCTCGCATCACCATAACCACCAGGTAAATCGAACACAAATCGCCCCTTAGTCGCCATATCTTATTGTTTTGATTGTAAAGGAGATACCCGAAATGAAGCGCAGAGAACACAATAGGCCAAGCAGCAGTGAGCCCGAAATAGTGTTGTACAGACGTAAATCATCACAGCAACAGTGAAACGCAGAAAATTCAGACTAGCGGTAGGCAAAGACAACATGCAGAATACATCCCTTATTTCAGACGCCCTAGGGGACACAAATTGACCCAAACCCCGAAATGCTGCAGCCAAAATAGAATAGAAAAAGAAAACAGACGTGGGACTATCAACAGAGTGGAAATGCAAGCAAAAATTATTGTGCTTTAATCATGATTCAACCGCCCCTGGCGCAATCGCTAAAATGACAACTAGGCTACTCACCATCAATGCTCCCGCGATAAATGCAATAATAGCCACACTTCCACGACTTGCGGGAAACTTGCCCCTAACCACCCAGTATTGACCTTGGAAAAATCTATGAAAGCCGAGAACAAGAACGACGATTGCCACACCGATGAATGTTGCGCCGAGCGGTTTACCCATGCTGCGGAGCCTTTGACCCTCTTCGACATAGGCATGCGAATTAAAGCTATTTGGGCCAGTTCCTAGAGATGGCGGAGACATGGAAGGAGGTGTGCTTTGTGAAAAAGAAGTGTTGAGACGGAAGAGCTGGGTGATAGCTATGCCGATGGACGCAAATGCCAAAGAGGTACGAAGCCAGGCTAGGAACGTTCGTTCTATATTGAAAAGCGGAGTCTACGTTAGCGATTGTATGCTTTATTGCTGTTCTGGCTCCGATGAAGGGCACACAAACCTAAGGCAAGATGGTCTCTCGCAACGCTCCCTTTGTTATCTAGCTCCAAGCTACCATATTTATCAAGAACCCGCTTATACCACGGGTGGCCATCATCGGAGCGGCTCTCCATTGATTCTGCTGGAGATACGGGTCTGTGCCGTTGCTGTTTTCTTTGATTTTGATTCTGGTTGGTCGACTCTGTTATATGACTGGAGACATTCTCAGTCGACTGGTAGCTCCGTGGCGGAGTATCGGCAATGATCGGGGCTCTCTCTTGAAGTGGAGAGCGCTCTGATGAAGATGTGGACGAATAACCACTAGAGGAAGATCTGCTTGTGGGTTGGGAAGAAATGTGAAGTCGAGACTCTGCGTGTACGCTGGCGTAACTCTCTCTTGACCGACGAAGTGGACTGTCATGTCGGGAGCTCCGGTCGCCGGTGGGATTCTTCCCCGCGAATACTGGCTCAACCGCCATGGCGCCGCTGAGTGATTAAATTTTCGCCTCCTTGCTTGTACCAAGAACCAGAATCCACAAGCTAACAAAGAGGATCACCGAAAAGCGAGATTTAGTGTCGGAGGAGATTCCGATTCTGGCTATTTTTCTATGACATGATTCGAGTTGTAGTCCGTGCAACCATTGAATCAAGGAGTGGTTGCAATCACAAGTATGTACATAGAGGAGTGGTGTCGTTGCTGGAGAACGAAAACACTATGATGAGAGACACCTTGTGATGCGGTTCCCAACCGTACCTCCAACCCCCGTGACGAGCCCGTGACCCTGTCATCCGCGGCGGGCTGACATGGAAGCTTGGCACGAGTAGTGCATCACGTGATACGCTAAGAGCTAGCCTTATGACTTCTGATTGGCTGTCCAGTCAGCTGGGAAAGCACCGAGCGGCTGAGCACGTGATATTTATACTGTTTGTGATAATTACCATTTGTTTCCTCCTTCGCGACATTGCTGGGATGAGTCGCGACTACTCCCGTCTCACATATTTTCCCGTATAAGTTGCGGTTTTGCTTTTCGTACAGCTTCATGATAATATCGTTCCCGATAAGACAACTTGTTTATTCCGAATACTCTACATTTTCGGCTCCATATGGGCTCTGACCTCCATGACTGCTAGAGGAAAGCACTCAGAACTAGCGATACCTAACACTTGGGGCCGACGCGAGTATCACAGAGCGCCAGAGTAAGCTTGCCGCCTCGAGTAATTGCAAGCGATTAGGTAGCTTGTCGTGGAGTGAGTCGCTGGATTTTCTATAAAGAAGCCCGTATGTTATCTTTTGGATTTCTAGATCGGTTGGTACCTCGATGCCATTCACCCAAACTCCCAATCCAGTAACTGCTCGAGGTGATTGCCATCTAGCCTAGACTTCGCAAGCTCCAATCGAATGGCCGGTTCAGTACCGGAAACGTCCTCGACTTTTGGCCACATTTCTACCTATTGTGCATATAATAGAGACCCAGCTTATACTGGATGTTTCGTGGGCAGTCGAACTATGGCCCTGTTGTGGAAATTGCTTTCAAAGAGATGGATTGAGTGGCATAATCGACAACTGACAAATTGTTTGGTCGGCGGATCAGCTGGGCTACTCAGCTGCGCGTCCGTCGATCGCATGGTAGCCAGACCATAAATCTGGTACAATACCCCGGAGACTGGGCAAAAAACTAATCCATTTATAATGGTGTATACTCCTGAATTGGAAGGCTCATTTTTTTGGTTGACCGTTCTGAAGAAAACGACGACCCGGAATCCTGGAAGGGAAAACGCAACGGGAAGCAATGAAAACCCCAAGCTCCTTAGGTAATGAAACCTGCATGGACGCCAAAGCCTCTTTAGGGGTTAGCAAAAGAATGTTGGGTACACAGCCCTGGGTTGGGGATACGTTAATTTGGCATTATCTTGCATTTTGGAAGAGGTACGATACGCAACATATGTATGCTGCAATTTCTCATTTTGAACCGGTTTCCCAAAATGCAGTCCAGCATTGGCTCTTCGGCTGGAACCGAGAAAAATAAAATAAAAATCAATAAAATTTCGGTCGCTATTGTTCCTGTCGTTACATTATAATGTTGCGGCATTGACAGTAGGATACACAACATAATAATGTCCGGACGAGTCTGATCGACGAATCATTGATTTCGCTGATCATTAATGAGAGGAGCGGCGGTTATGCAGTGACCTGATTAAGCGCAGCGCGGGAGCATGCCTGCATCCGTTTCACGGACATGTTTCGTTTCGGCGTTGGGAGTTGTTGGGGCGGACTGCACCGTACGGAGTACTCCGTATACCCAACGAGGACCTGATTCCTTGCTAGCGAGGCTCAAGGCTTGCCGAATTATTTATGTGGCCTCAATAGTGGCCAGCGCAGCGGCGCATGGACGGCAAGGCGTTCCGGAGCGGTAGGGCTGAGGGTGAGTTGCGGTAAATCTGCAGGTGGAAGGACTGCTCATCAAACACGGAAGAATAATCAAGCGATCCTCATTATTATTATTACGAAGGGAAGAGGACAAAATAATCCAAAGCGTGTGGCTGGATGAGATGAAAGAAGCAATTAAAAAAACAAGATTAGACGGATCAGACGTTGGGTGGGTAATTGCAATACCGATGAGAATGCGTAATTTTGGGTAATTGGCAATTTTAGGCTTCTAAAAGACGGTACTATTGGCTCAAGACTTGCAGTCGCACGGAGCAAGCCGAGAACAGGTGGGGCTGAGTGGAGCATTTTATCCCAGTTCAGGGGCTAGGATTGGTTGGAGGGGAATCAGATTGATACCGGGTGGGTCGCTGAAACACGTTACGGGCCGTTGATTGGCAGAACTCTCCACCGGGATTGCAGGATTGAGGAAAAAAGACTCGCAATGGGCGCGTATAAGGCTGCAAAAAGAGGAGAAAAAGCGAACAATCTCGCGGCTGGTCTCATGACCCTGCTGGAGGAGGCTGTTCTCGGAAGAAAAGTCTGAGAAGCAATTTGATATTCGTATCAGCTTTTTGTTTTTCTTTCTCCATATTGATTCCCTTTTAATTTGCTACCGATGGGCGGTTTGGGAGTTTTGTTTGTATAGGTAACTCCTTGGCACAACGTGGCCGAAAGAGAGTGTCAAATGCTCTCATTCAGTTATCTCATGTATCTATTATTGACTACAGCAGGCTATTGGATTGACAAACCGACTGCCGCGCAACCCAACTCTTTGTGCAGGTTTGCTGGCAAATGTCTGAGTCTGATGAGAGACTGATTGACATTGGCGAGTGATTGAGTGGATTTCCTCAAGCAGAGGATTACGCACCGGCAAAGGAATCGTCAACCCACTAGCTGGGGACTCAGGGTGTATTGCATGGTACGGAGATCGTCAGGCAGGGATCTCCCAGCCAACCACAGCGGGAGTTGGCGGGTTTCTGAGTGTTCTGCCCCGGTATTGTTACAAGTGGAGCCTTGAACCCCACGAGCCACCAATGACAAGGAACTGACTCCTCCGACCGCTAAGCCGTTTTGGGCAGCACTTCGTCAGGTACCGCAGCTGACTAATGCAGGGGTGGGCCACAGTTAGCCAATAAGCACCCGCAGAATCTACATTTGGCCCCACTTTTTGCCCATTCCTGAACCGCCAAGACCCGCAACCCAACCCGGTCACGCCCCCCCAATAATCCGGAATCTCTCTTTCACTTCTTCTTTTTTGGTGGTAATAATAAATTCGCTCTTGGCCAGCTTTCCCTTCTTCGGTTCCTTGACGGCGATCGCCTTCGCAACCACATTCGTTTCGATTTCACCCACTTGCTCTTTACTCTCTCTCTCTCTCCGTTCCTTTCCATCTTCTCGACCTCCCTCTTCCTCCTCTCACCTCCTCCTCTCCTCTTAACATCTCTTACTACGTCGTTTCTGGTCCAACTCGTGACCGTCCGTTCCTTACTGCAACTCACGAACGTCTTCTTTGTCTCCACTCCTGTCTCGCGATCTTGCGGCGGCCATTATTATTCGAACAATAACGTTCATCTCAACCAGCCGATCGCGGACCTTGCTTTCCAAAAGCTTTCTTCGATTCCCGAACTAATAATTGCAATCTGCCTTGAGGGTCTCAATCTCTCTCCTCCTTCTCTCGGGTTTCCAAATGAGTCTGTGAAGGGTCGCATACACTTGGTGGGAGGCTTGCAAGTCTTTGACGCTTGTCGCTTTCTTTCTTTTCCTCTATCTTCTCAATTGTTTTGATTCGACGCCCTCGTCTTATCTGGCCTTTTGGCTAGGTAGGCGAACCACGTGGATCGAATCGTCATGGCTTCCATGTCTTTCATTTCTCAGCATCCGTCCTGGGTACAGCCTGGTGGTCCACAGAACCCTTTCGAACGCAGAAATTCTGCCGCCGATGTTGTAACCAACGCTCGCTTCGACTTTGCACCACAGAGCATGGAAGAAAGGCCCTCATTCTCACGCAGGAGCGCGCCTCCTCCTTTGCCGTCTTTCTCATTCCCTCAAGCGCCCGATCCCGTTCTTCCTACGTCGGCGCCTCTGCTCTCAGCACCGAATAACCGCGAGAATGAACAAGGAAATGGAGAGAACTTAACTGTTTTGCCTCCATTGACCGCTCCTGCTGTGCCAAATGCTCCCTCACTCCCAAATCCTGGCCCTGGCCTGAGTGCTCGTGGGCCTGGTAGGAGAGGCCATGCACATCGTCGATCTGCTGCTATATCTAGTGTGGATTTAACCGCGGTAACAAAGGCGTTTCCACCGAGACCAGTCAACAATACTGCTCCCTCAACACCCGTTAGACTCAATTTCGGCGAGGATTCCGGGAATCTGAGCCCACGCTCTTTACACAAAAGTACTAACCAGACACCTCCTCTTACTCCCCGTAAGTCAGAAGATCGCCCGAGATCATCTCCTCTACCGCCTGAGCCTGCGCCAGAATCCAGACCACTTTCTATTGTATCACTAGCGGAAAGCTCCACCACTGTTCGACCCAAAAATAATCTATCCAACAGTGGAGCAAGCACTCCAAATAATGAGGTCACCAATCGACCGAAAACAGCTGGAGCGAAATTTGAATTCGGTTCTCCTTCCCTCAGTGGTTCGAAAGAGGACCTGACCGAGCGTCCACGGACTGCTTCTGCTTTTCTGGCTCTCTCTGCTGATTCTTCAAGTGTCGAGTCTAAGCAAAACCAGCCTCAGAAGCCTGCCACGACGAGACATCCATTGTACAATTCGATGTTATCAGATGAGCTGCCATCGATGCCTCAACGAGCGCCGTCTAGCCGGAAATGCAAGAAGTCAAAGAAGACCCGATCCTGGGCTGGGATCCTCTCGCGTAAAAACAAGAAGCGATCCGCCAAAAGGCCGCCGTCTCGAAAAGCGCCTACACCTCCTCCAGCTCTCAGTCGAACGAATTCAGCCATGAGTTTATCGTTTGGCGTGGATTTCGATGATGACAATACTATTGTCATTCGCACGCCAACCGATCCTAACAGACCTCGTCGTTCCTTGCCTGCGGGTTTAAAAGACGATAAATTGTCACTCGAGACCTCATGGAAACCGCAGAGCTTTTACGAGCAAGGAAGAGATCTGGACATTTTTAGCCCAGTTATTGACTTGGATGCCGCCTTAGGTCCTTTTAATACACCTGAGATGGGTCCTGAACGCCCTGTCAGTGGTTTCTCAGCGGCAACCAAACGGATGTATAGTGGTGGAAGACGTGGGGAATTTGTAGGCCCGGAAATGCGATACCATCGTCGTGCAGAAAGTGCTCCTGAGATGCCTCCGTTTGACCGTGCTGCCCTAGGCCTTGGACGGTATAGTACTGCGGCGATGCTCAATCCTGACGTATTTGACGAGAAGGAGGAGGACGAATTTCTTGCTGAAAACCAAATTCCACGTCCGCTAGAGCCTCGACCGGCTTTGAAAGACGAGTCTTCTCCAGCGAAGATGACCGAGACTGCAAGAAAACACTTATCTTCCTCTACAATTACTTACGAGATCTCCACCAACGCTGGAGGTCTTGGTATACAAATCGTCGATTTTGCTGACGAGTTTTTGTCTTCTAACGCTACTACTCCTCATTCCGTCGATTCGTTCCCAAGCCCTCTTGTTGCTGGAACTCCTTGTACTCCAGATTGGGATATATCCGGCCTACCTCCTCCTTCGGAGATTGAAGGCTCGACGAAAGATGTTGTTGAAATTGTCGAAGCAGACTGTTGGCCACTCCCGCTAGAACCACCTTTGACTCCGGTTACTTCTCCTCCTTCTGTCACTCACGAAACTCCGACAGGGCCTCTTGATTCTCATGCCATTCTTCCGAAGCCATTTAATTTACCGTCTCGCCCCGCTACAGTGGATATGGCTCTGCCTTCGCCAAGTTTATCTACAGTGTCCTTCGATCCACCACGATTAGCAACACCCGTTTCGATCACTGAAAAGCAGGCGTCTTCTATTTATAGCGACAAGCCTGGAAGTGAATGCTTCCCTAATTCGGTCGAGGATGTCCCATCTTTAACTAGCAGCGCCTCAACTATGACCGGAACCCTTCCACGGCTCTCTGGATTTTATCACAAAATGGCAGGAGACCGATCCTCATCCTCTTCTGCCCTGCCTCTCCCAAGGCCAGCTTCATCGCAAACGTCGAAAAGATCGAGTCTTGTTAGCCTTTCAAAATTGGTGGGCGTTGCATCCACTGAGCGCAGTAAACTCAGCCACGAACAAAAAGCGCCGTCTGACGACGCAGAAAAGAAAACCAAAAAGAAAGGGCACCGCATTAGCCGCCTTATGCATTTTTGGAAGAGCAAAGAAAAGCTAAACGAAACGAAATCATAAATCATCACCTTTCACGCCTTATCCGGCTATTTTTCTCCTTATTTTCTTCCTTCGGTGGGTTTTATGACTGGGCGCATTTACGGGAAAATTTTATGGAAGGATATTGGCTTCTCTTCTTTCTCTCTTCGTTTCTTAACTTACACTACTATCATTTGAAATTCTCTACCTACACCTACTTCTTTAATAACCCCGCGTTGTGCGGGTCCGACTTACGTGTTTGATTGTTTGTTCTCAAGCATATCAGCTCATGGTGCATCCTTCTCCCGCCATCCCTCGTGGCAATGGAGTTTGCGTCCACTCATGCCAAGGCATGTTTATGATCCACAAACGCTGTGGATCAAGATTTAAGAGTTGAGAAATCCTCTTTCTTGATCGAGTCTTCGGGTTCTTGACCGTTTTCCATGATTGCTTCGACTGCGAATCCCTGCACACAAGTATCTCCACCACTCTCATTTTCCGGTTTCCTTTTCGTCCTCCTCTTGATCATGCTTATTTCCGGCGAAGACTGTTCTTTTGGGCTTTCTCCATTTTCCTTAACCCGCGGTCCCATTTATCCCCAAGATTTTCATGACTACGACTATTTCGCGCCACTCATTATGACTTTTGTCGCCTGGTTGCTGTACTTTTTGTCAGCCCTGTTTACACCAGCCGTTTTTTATGTTCTTATCTGAAGGAACGTCTGTGCTTTGCTTTTCTTACTGAGGAACTGTCCTTGTTTTTTTTTTCCTCCATCTCCCCTTTCCTTCTCATCCATGTCTCTCGTGCGAAACGTACATTCCTTCCTTTTCTTCCTTTGAAATCCGCCTGGATTGAGATAAGCGCTGGTGGAGAAATTCCGCTGGGCCGGTATGGTTGGGAGTTTTTTGCTTTTGAAAGCTTTGATATCAGAGTATTACCATTGTATGTATGTCTGAGTACGTATGTATGTGAGAGAAAGTCAAATATGACTTATTGTGAGAGTAACATCTGGCATAATAAACTAGTATTGTGATAGAGTGGCCTTTTGGTGTGTTTGATATCAAGTTGTGATGATTACTCTTACGAAGCTCTCCCCTGTTTTGCTACCACTGTCGTGATTCTCTTCCGCTGAATTCTTTAATTTGCAAGGATTATGTATGCAGGTAGGTATGAGCATATATGTATCAACTAATATAAAATATCAGATCACGGATTGACACCTTTCAAATATGTAGAGATCCAAATTCCATCGCGAGTTACTCCAGGTGTGCAAACAATACAAACTTTATCTTTAAAACTTTCATGGAACATTTATCTTCCGCTTCCGTTCCTTAAGGTTCAAACCTCATGAGTCAGGAGAAGACAAAACTGTTGGGATATTGACTCTTTCCGATATGGCACAAGTGAATAACTATCAAGCCTGCTCCCTCAGTTTTATTTACGAGGCTATGGCCCTCTTTGCGAAACCAGCTCAATCAATGCACTCGTCATTATTTGAGACCGAAGGTTTGCGCAATATTCTTTCCTATCCCTCGAATTGAAGGCCGACGTCGAAAATACATACATAGACGCTCAAGCAGATCATTCCAAGTCCCTGGTTTACTCCGTAGTTAAACCATGTAGACTAGCTTCCGTTTCGATCCCTGGGGGTTGGAAGCCCCACAATGAAAAAGTTGTTGATTTGAAATCGGCTGCTTTGTGCGCTCAGTACTTAGTAATGTCAAAAGCGGTGATTGGTAAAGTCGCTCGTTGGTGATTTGCAATGCTGTCAAATGCAATGTTCTCTGGAGAACATGGTATTTCCTTAAGCTACTCCATATTTACATATTTAGGACCACGAGTACACACGTCCTCCTTTCCAATGGCTCCTGTGGTACCAGCAATTCTCCCTGGGTTGAGAATCTTAAGCGATTCCACCTATTCTCGGACAGACAGGCCTATTCTGAGGCAGGCCCTTTTTACGTAGTACATACATGGGTACGCACAACTCCTTTGATACTACCTGCAATATTGGCAAAGTTTCCTGATTTGCGTATCTCAGATTCTGATATCGATACATCAAATACAGCCAGAATGGCCACCCATCAGCACGACATTCAACAGGATGCGCCTATAACTCCCCAGAACAATGGAGACCGAGATACTGAAAAGGAGGCTTCGGAGCAGCCAGAGCAGTCACCAGGTGAACCAAAAGGCAGGGCAATACGCGGTTATCGCTGGCTCATCATCTGTTTCGCGCTCTATGCTACTTGTTTCCTATACGGTCTCGATACAACAATTGCGGCAGACGTCCAAGGCCCTGTGATCGAAGCATTTGGCCATGTGGAACAATTGGCCTGGATCGGAGCTGGTTTTCCTTTGGGATCCGTATGCGTTATTCTCTTGCTCGGTACCCTTTTCAACACCCTGAACATGAAGTGGATGTATATTGCAAACGTGATCCTTTTTGAAGCTGGCTCGGCACTTTGCGGGGGTGCACCAAATATGAACGCCTTGATTATCGGTCGTGTTATTGCCGGTGCCGGAGGTAGCGGCATTTACCTTGGCTCATTGCATTATTATACTATTCTGACCGAGGAGAAAGAGCGTGGTTTTTATATGTCCCTGATCGGCGTATCCTGGGGCCTCGGTGCAGTTTTAGGACCACTTATCGGTGGCGCGTTTGCCATTTCAGCAGCGAGCTGGCGCTGGGCCTTCTACATCAATTTGGTTATTGGCGCCGTGACGGCCCCGGCTTTCCTTTTCTACCTTCCGTCTATTGATCCAATGCCAGATGTTAGTCTTCGGAACCGGCTCACGCGTATTGATTTTGTTGGCATTATCCTTGGCGCCGGTGTATGGGTTAGCTTTCTCCTAGCCTTGACAATGGCCGGTGCCCAATGGGAATGGGGCGATGGCCGCACCATTGCGACCTTTGTTGTGTTTGGTGTGCTTTTAATCCTTTATGCCACCCAGCAGTATTTTGCCTTCTTGACTACTCCAGCTCAACGTGCTTTCCCGGGTCATTTACTGCGCAACCGCACGCAAGTCCTCCTTTATTTTATCACGGCTGCCGGTACCACCGTCGTTTTCGTAGTCGTGTACTATATCCCTATTTACTTTCAGTTCGTCAATAACGATGGGGCTCTCCGAGCCGCTGTACGGTTGCTCCCGTTTATTGCTATCGCAGTTACAGTGAATCTCATCTCGGGATCCTTCCTCCACTTTATCAAGGTCTACAAGCTCATCTATCTCATTGCTGGGGTCTTCTTGGTAGCTGGTGGTGGTCCATTGATAATTTACCTCCATCCTAGCTCGCCCACGGGCACTATTTATGGCTTAACGGTGCTAGCCGCGATAGGCGCTGGTCTATCTATGGTGACTGGCTATACAATTGCCACACTGACATTGAAACCAGAGGATACAGGCGCTGGGCTCAAGATGCAAAATGTTTCACAAATCGGCGGTCAAGTTATTGCACTAGCGGTCGCGGGCCAAATTTACCAATCTGAGGCTTTCAAAAATCTATCAGTCGCCCTAGACGGCAATGGAATTTCGAAGGAAGAGATTCGGGGTGCAGTAGCAGGCGCGCAGAGCGCCCTATTCAAAGCACTTCATGGCGAACTGCGAGACAAAGCGATCGAGGCTGTCACCCAGGCAATGCAGATGACCTTTGTCCTGGTGCCCGTGTCCGGAGGCGTTATGTTGATCGCTGCGTTATGTATGAAGTGGGAGAAACTCTTCGGAAAAGTTGTCGTTCCAGGCGGTTAAGCTGGAGGTTTGGCTCTAGCGAATGAGGTGAAACATAATCGATGGTCAAGAGGGACGCATGAGTTTGGAGTTAAGGCAGGCATTCCACCTGGTGGTCTTTTTCGCCATTGCCCCGACAGGTGAAATCAGTCACCACTACTCCGTATGTATATATGTCGGGTACCCCGTACTCCGTACAGAGAAAAGTATCGGGTTATCCAACCGTATTTTCAAAAAGTATAGTTAACTCTAATTATTGCTGATCTTGTGTTGATTTAAACATTTACCGGGCAGCAAATAACTTGAGGTCGCTGAAAAGCAAATTCACACTTTTGGTTGAATGGATTGTGGCCCCCTAATTCGAATTGATCTCGGTTAGCATTTTTGGATAACGCTGTTAAGGGAATTCTTTTCTTCACTCCGCACTCGGCGTCTAAATTACTCACATCTCCTAGCTAGCTATTTCGACAACTTCCTTACTTCTTCACACTCCCGTATTACTTCACTGGCAGGATGGATTTACTCGTAAGCCTTTGTCGCAATCTTTGCCTGCGAAACATAAAGTCTTCCTCTGCATCTCCGATGCCTTGACCGGCGGATGTTATCTGCAAGAAGGATCGCTTTCATTCTTGTTGGTCCATTACCTTCTCGAGAACAGGTCTGTGTGATGGAGCGGCGGTGGCAGTGAGTGCAGGTACTGGATATTATCCTGAACTCTTATATCAGATTGTGCGCTTAATCATAGCTGCGATTTACGGCAAATATAACATTATTGCAATGGAACTGCTCTGCATTGAGACATGAATGGGTCGAGTGTCGTTGATTTTGAAGTTCCTGCCAAGGCGGGAGAATGTTTTCCCGCGGGAAAATCCATCCCGCCATCACCCACGAAGTTCGGTACCTAACCTAATAATACCTACTTCCAAGCCTTGGGTGATTTGACAGCTGATTGAAGTCTCTCAATGAATTAAATATTATTATAAAGTGAATGACCCATACTCTTTACGACAAGTTACTGTGGATATGCTTAAGTCCACACAGGGTGAATCGGATGAGATTCTAGAACCAATCCTTGACTGCGAATGCTCTCTATGGAGAGCAAGTAGTCAACAGGCAGCAGACCTGTATAACTCGGGAACCAAACTGTGGAGAAAGGCGGACCTGATAGGCATCGAGCAGCAGCTCACCCAATCTTTGACTACGGAGAAATTCATAGTCCGCCGCATCGATGGTAGTATCATCCACATCAAGAATCCAATGTTTGGGGTGCAAAAGCCAATTTGGTGTGGATCCCCTGTGTGCAGCCCATGATAAATAAATTTAGTCATACTAAACACCTTTTGTCCCTCCAGGAAGCCAATTGTCAAATTTCAAGAGTACTGGCGGCTCGTACGAACCAAACCCACTGGGCCACCCGCAACATATCACTGCACGTACTTCATAGACTGGCATAACCCCACAAACCATGACTTTGAAGGGCCATTCAACACTTCTCTAATCCAGCCACTGTTTGAAGATTTTCAAACACGATGGAACTCAAGTTCAACTTGCAAGGCTTTCACATCACAACTGCAGAAAGTTCTTGAGAATGATGGGAATGGGGGTCCTAGAGCCGTGTCCAAAATCATTTGCTTTGGCTTGGGTGACCTGCATGTCAAGCCATGGCCTTGGTGGGTTGAGGAGAACAAGTCCAAGCCAGAAAATGAACAGCTACCAGAAACAAATTTTGTCGAAGGGGCCTTGATACAGCATGCAGTGGCATTGACAATGGTCAATATAGTCCGTTCTCGTGTGGCAAACAAGGACTTTGGAGTACGATTACTTACTCAGGATCCAGCTTACACTATTGCATCAAAGACTATGCTACAACAATTCGGGTTTGAATTTATAGGGGAATATGGCGCGGCGGGGTTTGCAGAGCTGGATGACAAGTCAATTGTATTTTCACCATTTGCTGCGGCGCCAGTCCAGCAGATCATTGCAGATTTTGCCCGACCGACTATTTATATTCGTCCTAAAGGAAGAAAGACTACTTATCTCAGACAAGAGTACAGGATCCAAATCCACCTTCCACAACTACGGCATTATAGCTAATGAAGCGTCTTTTTAGTGCCCCAGTCTTCGATGCTTCATCTCCAAGGACGGAACAGATGTGGAAGGAATACGAAACTTGGAATTTTCCGGCTAACATTGGGAGTGAACAGCTCTCGGAGGCCAATTTACATAATATGGGAATGTATTATCGAACTGTTGACTCATCTCCCAATAGGAAAACATCATTATCACCATAAATATTTAGATCATTTTTAAATATTTGCTACCTATAGCAAACGATAAGACTATTGAATGAGGTTCAAATAACTTTCCAGCTGGAGGATGTGTTAGCAAATAATTCGCAAACCCAAGAAAAACAGAGAAATTCAAGCAAGCTAATGGTACCAAAAGCAAAAGAAATGTTCAGAAACTTCCATTATGCTCCCGCCAGCGGTAGCAAATGGATTCCACTCCTCAATTCATACCGAGTATCATTCAGTCCATGCTAACAACCTGCAAAGGTTGCCAGGTGCATTTCACTTCCAACACTCATTACAGCACTTCATGCACTGACCACAAAAATTGCAGAACCAATTCTTTTGCTCACGGCACCCTGAGCACTCCTGTTGATCCACCAAGGGCTTTGGGTTGATTGTCGCTGTGATGTTGCCTATGTAATTTGTAAGCTAGGTAAAGCTCGAAATTAAATCAAGGAGCATACCTTAAATACTATATCGGCCTGGAGGAATATAGATGATTTGTATTGTACCGTGAGTCGATTCTCCGGCGGAGTTTTGGTTGCGATCTGGTAGAGACACGATATGTGGAAACTTTGGTTGTCTAGGCAGGGTATCGATGGCGAGATCAAAGACTTTGTTCTGTTTCGGTGGAAAATCGATAGCGAATATTTTTCTGATAGGTGTTGATATCGTATTTGGGATAGATCGAGCGCGCTGTTGGAGAGAATAAGACGTGCAGATTTGGGGGTCATCGACCATGCTTATATACCTTTTCATTGCTGAATACAAGCCCTATAGCCCGAATTCCGCGATTCCTCGGATTGGCGGGGCTCGATGGTTAGAGGCGCGTACTCTAACCGGCGATAAATGGAACATAGTGCTTTATAAACCAGATTAGGGTCCTTGACGTTGAAGACGGCGATACGCGGGTAGCGGAATATCCGCAGTCAGCCTATCCTAGACCGAACAGTTTGCCTGATGACGCGCGCGATGTGCTTCGAAACATGTCAGATATATCGACTGGAAAGCAGTAATTCCAACCGAGCAAATTGGTACCCAACCACTAAGGCGTATCATTAGCAGTGGGCGCTAAATCATTTAACAGACATTAACGCGCGCGATGTGCTACATTGGACGTTGGGCTGTATCAAGCAGCCATCCAATGAATTCAATAGAGTTACCTAAGCTTAGGCACCCCAGAAGAGCAGAGCGCAGTCATTAGAATAGGTGGGCTGTGGGCCAATCATCCTCGGGCGGCAGCGGTGGAGCGTTCCTACTCCGTAACACGGTGGAATGAACTCATGATGCTGTCGGCGCAACGCGTTCCTTGATGTTTCAAACCATTCCTGACGGAAGTCCGATATTTCAAACGTCGCAAGAGTCGTATCACAAATAGCACCCTGTTCTTGATGCACGCACCCCTAACCTATGTGGATTTCTTAGGGGCGGTTAAAATGGGCGCGCGAAGATGCCAACCGAAGACAGCTTCTCGAAAGCCCCGGCTACTCTAAGAGCCAAAGCCTATCGCTTGCTTTTTTTTTTTCTCTTTTTTTTTTTTTTTTTTAGCACAGGATCAGGTATCCAAATTGGTTGATGTGCTGGCATGTTCTATTGCATGCGCGTATCTCGTTCGCAATTAGGATAGTTACCTGTGAGCAAAACACAGCAGGTGTATGCACATATGTATGTACATACATTGAATCAATATTTTCCGTGCAATAAGTGTTGCCTGGAGGTTAAAAGCTGAATCGTTATCTAGAAGTATTGTACTCCATATAACTATTTAAGTAAGAGAGTACGGAGTAAGTGGTGAGAGTTTGCGTAGGAGTTTGATTACGATCTTAGTTATTGGAAGATTGATTCGTAGTTAGGCAGTAGGTAGGTTGTCTGTTGTACAGTAAAATAAGGTTGATCTGAGTCAGCAGGAAGTGAACTCTGGAATTGGCGGATTTGTGAAAAGGGGATGATGATATGGATGTCAATCAAAACCCCAAAGTTAGGAGTACGGAGTAACTATAAACAAAATACGTTAACAAGGTTGTTTTTAATTTCGCAGTGTCATGGACCATGGCCTCAACAAACAAACGCTCCAAAAGAAAAGATAAATCCAACACCCTTGCCAAGCCTAAAAAGCCTTCAGCAGCTAAAGGCCAGGCCATCAAAAATTCGCAACCTCCATCATCACTCCCTGTACCTCTGCAGCAACTTATTCTCGATGTTTTTAAAACCAGTTTATTACATTTCCATTTGACGCCGGGCTCAAATGAGGCTACCTCCCTCACAAAGCAAGTTCAATCGATCAAAGCACATCTTTACCGGCGCGATTTTGTAAAGGCGTTTGCGGAGGCGGAAGAAGATGCCCTGAGAGCGTATGCGCTGCGATGGAGTGCTGGAAGAGCATTGGCATATGGCGCCATCTTCTGGGAGATGAGAGGGTCGCTAGGGCTAGCAGCAGCGGGAACAAGGAGAGTGCTGTGTGTGGGCGGAGGTGCAGGGGCGGAGATCATGGGGTTAGCGGGATGTTGGAGGGCGGGGAGGAGTGGGGAGCGAGAGGGAGAGGAATTTTGGAAGAGCGGGATGTTGAATATAGTGGCGGTCGACATCGCAGATTGGGAAGGAGTGGTGAGGCGACTGGCAGATGGATGTAGAGCGGAGCAAGTTCGGGCGGTGAAAGACTGGCCGGCACCTTTAGTGAACGAAGTCGGCGACCGTGACGGTGAAGAATTTGCTGTTGAGTTTAGAAGGGACGATGTGCTTGAGGCTACTGAGCGAGGCTTGAAGGATCTCTTGTATCCGAAGGGCACATCATGTGGTGTGACGCTTGTGACGGTGATGTTCACGCTTAACGAACTTTTCTCTACGTCGATACCCAAAACAGTCTCGTTTTTATTGCATTTGACGGATGCGTTAGAGCCGGGAGCCATGCTGCTAATTGTTGATAGCCCGGGAAGCTATTCAACTGTGGCTCTTGGATCCAAGAACGGGGCATCAAAAGAACAAGATGGCGAAAGTGAGGAGGGAAGTGATTCACCTCAGCGAAAATATCCCATGCGTTTCCTTCTTGAGCATACTCTGCTCTCGGTCGCTGCTGGAAAATGGGATTGCGTTTTATCGGATGATTCCCGGTGGTTTCGAAGGGATAAAGATTCCTTAGTATACAACGTCGGCGACGGGGTTGGTCTGGAGGATATGAGATACCAGATGCATCTTTATCGGAGGGTGTGATGGAAAAGAGCATTATGAAGGAAAAAAGATCACGAAATAGGGCCATTGAGATTAAGCTCGATGAGGCTATCTACCTAACTACCGTCCTCCGGTTTACAAATTATGACGCAAGGTATATGATAACCTCTCGAAAGATGGAACCCGTATCAATAAATGCCAATCCTCCTGCAACTTCGATTTGCCATCCGATGTCCAATTTGCTGATTGCCGAAGCCCTGCAACCTCAATGTGCGACGACGAAAGTCCTTGCTTAATTTCTGGCTAGTTTTCGAGTAAAAGGCCCTTGCCGTTGGAGCGGAGAATATCCCATTCTTTTTCATCGATATCCTTGTTGCTTCTTTTGACCGTAAAGGCATGCATATTCCACTTGTGGCTGAGATCATCGGGGAGAACGTTGTTGAGGTTGGTTGAATGTTGGACAATAAGAGGTCCTTTACCGGCGCGCAAGACCTCCAGCACAGAGTTGATGGTCCGACATTCAGCAACCAATTTTTTCAAGACACGTCCCATCACTGCCAACCTGGTTTGATACTTTGTCTCCCATTTGTCAATAATAGGGGTCAAATCATGCACCTTTGTCCTGTTGCCAAATAGGCCGTCCTCATGGTATGCAAGGGCAAGCTTGGTGATCTGGCGAGCCCAGAGGCGAGGGACCTGCGTTGCGATGTCGATTTCGTTATTCTCATGGCGGGTTTTGATGTCGATGATGGCTTTTTGGGGAATGTTTGATCCCGCCTGCATGGTCTTGATAGTACAGTAACCAGATCCTGGACGCTCGACAATTCCAAGGCTTTCAGTCGCCTTGACCAAGGGATCAATATCGGTGGAGCCAACGTTGTTATCAACAATTTCGAAAGGCTCGTCATAATCGGGCGCTTCGCTTGGTAGGAATCCATCGGCTTCGAAACGAACCATGAGATTGAGACCAGCAAAGTTGTAACGGATGATTCTCTGATTGGAAACGGAGTCCTTAACAGCTGGATCCCAGGTTGTGTTGGCTTCAGGGAAAGCGTGGCCGTATCCATAGATTCCATCTATGATCTCGTCTGGCTTGTCCTCCTTTCTAATCATGAAAATGGTTCTTCCGACTCGTTGCATATCGAACCTGAAGTTCCAGGGGTGTCCGGACGCGAACTTGAAAATATTTCCCATAACACCTGCGCACATCACAATATCGATGTCGTAGGTATCCAGATCCGGGTTGTAATCGAACATTGCGCGGACCGCAGGCTCGATGGGGTACTTGGGCCAACGTGCCGAGTTTTGATCACGGAAAAATGGGCCAGTGTCTTCCTTGAGTTGATGAGGCCCAGGAAGAGGTGTCCAGATAGGAGGTGCTCCTGAGTTCCTGATTAGTACTGAGCCTCGAATAATCTGCTAAGGACTTTTAACTTACCTGGGATCACAACAGTTGGTGCTTTAGAGTTCAGCCAGTTATAGGAACCAGCATACTCGCACCCGGTAATTTTTGCAGGCTCTACCTTAGCACCTGCGCTGGTAGAAGCGAATTCCGGGAGCCCAAGTAGGAGATAAGTTTGCTCGAATTCAACTAGTACGCCAGATTCAGCAGGTGGTTAGCAGAGATACCCGAACAGCGTATGAACTGGATACTCACCGGGTGTTGGTGGTGGCCTGGAGGATGGTGCAACTGGATCCTCATCCCTCTTACTGTATTTGCGAGAATCTTGGACCTCAGAATCCGCCAATCGGGAAGCCGCTGTGATGGGCTTGCGCTCCGGCGCTCTGGACCTGCGAAGACTTGAAGGCGCATGAAACTCTTTACTGGCGACTATTTTGATATTAGCATTGCCATCAAGCTTGCTGATTGTGTGAGACATACCTATGAATCGTTCAGCCTTTCCATACCTTTCGGGTTGTACGAAGCCGCTTGGAATTTTGGTCTTCTGGTCATCTTTTTCCTCGCTTGGATTTTCCTTGGTGCCGTTCTTACGGGATCGTTTCATGACATGATCAAGATGGCGCTGTATCACCGGGTTAATCGGGCTATTGGCGCGATTGGGCATATTGATGATGTTAGAGTCCATCTTAGGCTGAGGATTCTTGAGCTCTTTGGAGTTTTGAGATTTATCGTTGCTCTCCCGAGTGGTTTTCTCTTTTGGATTTCCTGCTGCTGCACTCGTGATGCCGGCTTCCTTTCGGGTCTTTGCACGGTCCCAATCAAAGCCGTTCATGGTTGATCATTGTGGAGAGGAGCATTGTGAAAAGGAAAAGAAGACAAGTGAGATTTGTTTGGAAAAGCTTTCTTATAAAACAGGAACTCTTAGCGCCTCTAGGGCTAGAAATATCACGGGATCCTAAAGTGACGGAATATGCCGTTCCTATAGCCATCATTCTGGCAGGTTCCTTTGTTTGGCTTTCCTATTTGGGCCATCCGATAGGGCAATATTGACCACGTGCTCTATTGCATGCTGTCATGGTGATGACTGCACAACTATGAGAGTATTTTGCAGTGAATGCTACTAAGTAGTAGGAAGTGACGTGTGTGATGTTTATTTCTTCTATAGTGAGTGTATTTATTATATCAATATACCCATACCAATTTAATAACTATGGTTCTTGGGTATGAAAGATGGATGCACTTCTAGACTCAGAGGCAAGTTTAAGTAATTAGACATAATAATCCTTGTGCTCCAATTGACCTATGGCGCGATATAAAGTGGAGAATAGTAGTTACATTTCATATGCAAGACTGGAGCGGAACATTCAAACATTTTGATACAGGGGATAAGGTATATCAAGTTGACTTAAGTTCTCAACCCGAGTAAAAGGCTGGTATTTTTTCCACCTTCCTTCCCGCCCTCTCCACCGGGAAGATAGGTAACATTTGGATTGGTAGCCAAAGTTTGTGCAATCTCCCGGCTAGCTTCAATTCTTCGGATCTGAATTAAACCGTCTCCAGCTTTGGCTACGGCTTTGCTAATGATATCGGCACTCTCGGCTTCACCCTCGGCCCGAATGACGTTAGCCTGGCGTTCCTGTTCGGCCTTCTCGACAATGAATCGCGCTCGCTCGGCATCCTGTTGGGCAATCTGCTTTTGTTCGACGGCACGAGTAAACTCCTTGCCAAAGGTCATGTGGGTAATGGAAACATCCTCGAGAGCAATGTTGAACTCCTGAGCACGACGCGTAAGATCGGTGCGTATCCGGTTTGAGACGGCCTCTCTTTGAGTAATGAGCTCTGCAGCATCGAATTGGGCAACGATAGATTTCAGGACTTCGTTGCCGATGGACGGAAGGACTCTTTCGTCGTAGTCTTGACCGAGGGACTAGGAGAGAAATTAGTGGTGCGGTTTTAACGGCACCATTCTACGTATCCGTTGGCCATACCTGATAGATTTTAGGAAGCCTCTGGACTTCGGGGCGATGCAGTACTCGAAGAGTCAAGCTGACCATTTGCAAATCTTTACTTCCTGTTGTTGTCGAAATATTTCGGGGCTTCGTTCGCACATCGTAGATAATACTCCTTTGTAACCATGGAATTAGGAAATGTGTTCCCTCGTTGACAACCTTCTCTTGAACACCGCTCAATCTATCGAAGATAACGGCTCTCGTGCCACCCTTCACGTCGTAGATGGATGCCTGGACGAAGGAGGCACCAAACGCAATCGGAATGGCGTAACGGTAGACAAACGTAAGAGGAGTCGCCATTGTTAAGTTATATTATGAATTATATGGCACTGCGTCCCTAATCCAAGCTCTCAAATTTGACGATGGAGACTCAGTCGGGCCGAAGCTTGAAGAACCGCAGAGGTCGATTTGGCCCGGATAGGCTTAGCGCCAGGCTTAATAGGCTTTGTCAGCAGCGAGTTGGCGATCACCAATCCCGGCACGTCAATTAACCACCGACTTTTCGAGACTTCAGGATTCTTTACAGCAATTGCTCTAGAAGCAGTCGAGACTTCGTCCT
The DNA here is from genome assembly GCA_014964245.1 of Nannizziopsis barbatae. Lineage (NCBI taxonomy): Eukaryota > Fungi > Ascomycota > Eurotiomycetes > Onygenales > Nannizziopsiaceae > Nannizziopsis > Nannizziopsis barbatae. Next base: position 4,533,345 of record JACVYH010000003.1, read on the forward strand.
TCTATACTTACGTTTAGTACCTGGATTGTGAGCAAATATGGGTGGTGGTCATCCGGATCCAAAGCACGGCGTGTGAGTGTCCCTCCTGGCTTTTCCTGCTGTTCCGACACTCTCCGAGATGAGCTGAACGGCGGGATTGCGGATTACAACTGTGACTTGATTAGCCGCTAACAATTACTCAGGTTCCTAGGAGGATGGGGTAGTCTTGGTATGTCGAAATGCTGAATGTTGTTCTGCGCACTGCCCGACCTTTGCGCGGACCGGAGAATGGAACACCCGACGATTGCATGCGTGCACGGAGTTCCATGACCGTACAATTGTCGCTGACATGATTGCTTGAATCTGCAGGATCTCGAACCCAAAGAGGAATTATCACATACTCCCTCGCCTCCAACCGCCAGCGCCCTCTCGCTGGCGCCTTCCACAATGCCATCTTCAACACATTTCGACGATGCAAAGGCCAATTCCTTTACGTGGTTCCCCCGTTCGTCGTTGCCTACGCTCTCATGGAATGGGCAACAGAGAGGTGTGTTGACATATGAAAACGTCACAATGTCTCAGATATGGCTAACAACATTTGTTGTAGAAATGAATATCTGTACTCCAAACAAGGGCGCCTAGCGGAGGGAGATTCTGAAGAATAGACGCAGGATATTATGGATCAATGCTACACTTGGTTAAAACTACTAGCCCCAGCTCTGACTGATTGCGTTGTACAATGATAGAAAGCAATCTCAGTACTTTGACTTCTTTACTTTCCGGGATCAACGTGGAGGCACTATACTGCTTACTTTTCAGCATGCTTGTAGAGAAAATGCTCCATAACCACGAGAATTTCAGGCAGTACATGGTTTTAAGAAACCATCAAGGATCAAAAAGACGATTTCGTCAATCAGGGTAAGAAAAAAATAATGACCAAGCTGAGACTCGAACTCAGGACCTTTTCGGTGTTAACGAAACGTGATAACCAACTACACCACTCGGCCGGACTCGCTGCGGGGCGATACAGCAAAACTCTCTTATTATACTTTTCATAAACCTTGGCACTCGATCTAAACTCAAATAGGATAAGCGCCTAGATTTTCACGCAAAGCACTGAAAGCTCTCCAAAATTATCGAATTTTATGCGGATTCTCCAACACTCGAGATTTTCTACTTTCCAGCATTTTGATTTTTTTGCTTGGCTGTATCAATACTGAAGCAGCTCGAGAGACAGTTTAGGTATCACAATGGCAAAAGACAGAAGCGACAAGAAGGAGAAGAAGGAGAAGAAAGAAAAACGGCGTTCGGAAGACGGCGTTACCAAAAAGCATAAGAAGGACAAGAAGAAGGCCGAAATCGATGTGACCGACAAGCTTCTGGAGCACCTGGAATCTTCAGAAGATGTCCCGGACGTCGAAATGGAAGTCGACCAGGAACCGGATGTCGAGAAACGTCCTGTTGGCTCGCTGGTGCCCTTCGCAAATCCTTTAGCCGATGAAAAAGTGACGAAAAAGGTGCTGAAGAGTGTTAAAAAAGGTGAACTTCTTTGTCTCAGAAATCCCACTTTACCCTGCTAATCCGTAAATCCCTAGCCGCCGTTAATAAATCGTTGAAACGTGGTGTAAAAGAAGTTGTCAAAGCAGTTCGGAAATCGCCTATGGCCGCTGCGAATGTTGCGGTCGCATCACCTATTGGTATCGTCGTTATCGCAGCGGATATCTCTCCAATGGACGTTATATCGCACATTCCAGTTTTGTGTGAAGATCACGGCATTCCTTACGTTTACGTCACATCTAGAGCGGAATTGGGCAGCGCAGGAGCAACTAAACGGCCAACAAGTGTTGTCATGGTTCTTCCACGCAGCGGAGGAAAGAAAAATAAAGCCGAATCCGCCGAAGACACTGAGAAACAGAAGGAATTCTCCAATGTTTACGAAGAGTTAACCAAGATTGTCCAGAAGGAATCGGGCAAGGTGAAGGTTTAGGGAACGATACATGCGGCCCTGATAATTGGGGCCAGCCCGGTGTACAACTTTTGACCGTTTGTCTCCCGTGGATTGCCTGGTTTGGAAGCTTTCTGTACAGGCGTTGGTTTTCGCGTGCAAGGCGTTATGTGTGGATATATAAAAGGCGTTGGAATTGTCATTAGCTCTTATTCGTTTGGTTCTTGTGTCGAACCCTCGAGTTTCCCTCATAAGTAGCATTAAGGCCACTCCGCGAGATACCTGAATAGATCGGGAGCCAGAAATTAATGTTCTTAGGGATCTTTAAGGTCAGTAGCATAGTAAAATATCCGCCCCGTCTGGTGCTCCGGCTCCGCGGGTATTCCTAAAACTACGTATTGCTTGGCGTCAATGCTGAGAGACCTTACTCTTTATTTACGCCATTCCACCCCAAGTTTCCGCAATGCCAGCGCGGTACATAGCTGAAAAAGAATGGCCATTAAAAGGTCATTCGCTCCTCTCATTGCTCGTTATGGTTTGACCTGGAGGGCGCATGGTCCTGCCGGATCGCCAGCACTCAGAACTCGACTATTTAGCCAAAGAAATCCCAATACCCCGCCTACAACGGGACGAATATCAGCTATCACGTTGTTAGCCTCGAAGAGTTCTCATTTGGTTGGGCCAAATTTAACACCTAGAAGAACTACATATACTAATATGGTTGATTCGCTAGGACCCTTCGACCATTGTATCCAAGCTGCCCATTCTTCCCCAGACACCAGAGTCCTTACAAAATGTCCCCGTTCTACTCGCTACCCCGGCATTTGCGGCTTGGGCTCAGGCTCACAATACTCTATTACCTTTGCTGATGGGCCATTTATTCCGGGATGTGCTCCGGACTCCAGCTACCGTGCAGGATTTATACTCAATCTCGGCAGTGGTGGATAAACTACCTATCCCAAGGCCTGCTCCGTTTCGAGACGCGTCTCTCTATGAACAAACCGGGTGTGAAGGCATATCTCTCTTGCTCGTAGACAAGGGTTTTATATCTGGGGATATAGCTCGGCCCATGCGGAGACGTGACGTCTCGATGCCCGAGATCGAACCGACAGTCACTTTTGCTGCCTTCGGTATACAGGATCATGGTAAAATTATTTCTACTGAAGTTGGAATCCGGCTTGCAAACACTATTTTTGTCACAGAAAAACCACGAACAATGTTGACAGCACAGTGGGGTTATGCTTCAGACACCGGAAAGGTGAAGTTGAAGGAAGCAAAAGATCTCGTGATTTGCCGAATAGAGTCTCAGAATCAATCATCTATTGCGACACCTTATGTGCCTCTATACCCTATTACACAGCCCAGACGGGTTATGGGAAGTATGGGGAACGTCTTGAGCCAGGTTTCCGCTGGAGATGGGTCCACCGAATCGAAACCTGCCTCGGCAGAGCTAGAGCAGGCCTTGCCGGCGTTCATTGAAAAGCACCGCTTGCAAAATCACAAACTAGCAGTTTGGGCCCTCATTACGCCTGGGGGTGCTGAAAGCCGTGTTGATGCCGATGCGCAGAATGGAGATGTAGTCAATATCTCCAACGCGATTCGAAACGGAGCTCGTCTTCATCGATTAATGAGTGGAGGAGGCGGATGGGGTAAAAAACAAGGGCTACTTTCCCTAGATCCCGAGTATAGTTATCAGGAGGAGCACTCCTCTGGACATCGTCACCCAATCGAGGATCTCTTTGATCCCCAGAAAACGACCACGATTGATGATAGCTTCGACATATTCCCAACCCCCATTGAGTTCAGGGACGGAAAACTCGTGACTCCACTTTCAGAAGCTGCGAAACTAGGCGATTCCGTTCAGTTTTTCGTTGCGCCATTAGATACTGAAGTCCCTTTTGACCAAGGCCCTGAGGGCGAATCCAATTTATCAGAAAGCCAGGATTATATATTCGGAGTCATACCTCCTACTGACACCGCATCATTCTCTTCATCTGAGGTGAAGAGTGAGCATGAACCACTAGCACGGGCTTCGGAGGACGGCCTTCTGGTGCTGAACAATCATTTTGGTGCCTTGTCTGAAAATGGCATGACATTAGCTATGATTGAACAGGGAAAGTCGACGACCGCTGAGGAAAGTCGGGCTGGATCATCAGGGACAAAGATTGATGTCCCTGGCTCGAGAATCACTATAATAAACCGGACATAGGCGATGGTATATCTGCCTGTTTCAATAGATCATAGTTGTATTGTTTCAATTAGTATCCTTTTCTACCCCTACAATACGAGCATCCCAAGAATATAGAGAAAACCACAGGGCTTACGAGTAGAAGGAACCCGGTGGTATCTCAAGCCAAAGCGGTGGCATCTTAGGCCCCAGGCACTAACAATAAAAACGTGACGTGGTGGCGAAGGTCCCATCACGTGACCGCCTCGCTCAACCTCAATCGAACCTCAAGCTCAAGCAACTTGGAAGCTATCGACAACATCCTTCTGTACTATCATCTCCTTCTAACCTTTCCTTACGGCGCAATTTGAAATAGTCTACCTTTAATTTGATCTAAACCTTCGGACATATTCCATTAATATCCACCGCTCGTTGAGTGTTACTCCTGTCTACAAAATGCCTTCAGATCTCTGGTCAGTTTCATCCCTAGCCTTTGCCTGGCAGCAATAGGAACATACGTCCCCTACGAAATCTTTTCATGAGAGTCCAACATACTGACTGCTCCAATCGCTTCTAGCCCCGTTTACGCGGTCAGTAGCAACCCCTCCCGCGGACCTGGCATACATTAGGCAGCCTTTATTCAGAGCTCCAGTTCCTCTACTCCGGAAACTTCTCATTATCGACTCCAGTACTGACAGTGAACCACAGCCATTCTTTGGTGCTTTAGGATGCTCTGCCGCCATCATTTTCACATGTTTCGGTGCCGCTTATGGAACCGCTAAGGCGGGTGTTGGTGTTTGCGCCACATCCGTTTTGAGGCCTGATCTGATCGTCAAGAGTGAGAATGCCCTAGATTTTGGAAGCTGTGGATTTTGATCTGCTATGACGGAGTGCTGATTGTTCTTTTTTGCCCATTAGACATCGTCCCAATTGTCATGGCTGGTATCATCGGTATCTACGGATTGGTCGTTTCGGTTTTGATAGCGAACGATTTGGGCCAGAACAGATCTTTGTACACCGGCTTTATTCAACTCGGTGCTGGATTATCTGTCGGTTTGGCTGGACTTGCTGCAGGGTATGTTTCGGGCTTTGACCTAAAGATACGCCCCACCTAATATGGATTCGACGGTGACTGACGCTTCAAATTCAGATTCGCTATTGGTATCGTCGGTGATGCTGGTGTCCGCGGTACCGCTCAGCAACCTCGTCTCTTCGTTGGAATGATTTTGATTCTCATTTTCGCAGAAGTTTTGGGTATGTTGCCTCCCAATAATGGAAGCCCCACCACCCTCTAATTCGCATTACAGGTCTTTACGGGCTCATTGTTGCTCTGCTCATGAACTCCCGCTCGATGCAAGGAGTGACCTGCTAATCGTTGGGCGGGATGATACAAATATTATCCGTCGAACGCCCTTTACGTGCTACCTTGTATCTTGACAAAAGGCGTATCGACGAAATATGTTATGAGTCGCTATCAGACTTGATAAATGTCTCTCCAAGTTATGAGCATATTCAGCACAACCAGCCCCTCAATTATACCAATACATTCTTATTGTGCTCGATAAACAAACATGTGCTGACCCCTTTCTATTGGAAATGTAACCTAAATTTCAGAGTTTCGTTGTTTATACGGGGGCTTTACCTCCCGCCTATGTATTCTGTGGGTCTGGTTTATGGTCTCATGTTTCTATGGTTTTTACTGTTGCTATATGGTAGTTGCTCTTGGTGCTAATTCTAGACCTGGGTTTTCGTTTCCTAAACGTTAGATTTGCCAATTACTGCGCGTAATGAGGACGAGCACTCCTCTGGGGCCGGCTCGCCTATAACTGCGTAACCAGTCCATTTGATTAATGGTCAACCGATTTCTTGAGATTCAATGGCACAATGTTCTTGTATAAAGTGAATCGTCCAAGTTGACATGATAGGATTGATTGAGTTGTCTATATGCATGTTCATTCCAAAATGTAGAGCAGCAGAAGCGGTAAAAGGAAGAGCGGTCTAGCGACACTCAGAAATATCAACCTCTGGTCTAAATTCAAAATTCAGCTATTTATAGGAGCCATCGCGCTGATTCGATGGGGATATGAGAATTGCAGATTAAATGGAAAACATCGGAACGCCGCAAAAACGACAGAGAGATATAGAGAGGGGTAACCATGAAATTCACAACGCCAGATATACTGGTTGAATTGAGAAATGACAGACAAGGGAACATGGACGACGAAAGCCACAATGAAATATGCACCCGAAAATACTCCGGGAAGAATCCGGGCGGCATCGGGCAGCGACTACGTCTTATCGAGCCTGCGTCTTAGCGTTCTCGTTTTCCGCATTAACTTCTTATACTTGTGCTTTTTGATCTTCAACTTTCGTTGCCTTTTAACGCTAATGGCGTGCATAGTTCGGTTCCTTCGCCGCGTCCTATTATCTAGACCACGGCTAGGTAAGCCAGCGGACCCTGGGCCTTCCACAGCCTCAGGCTCTTCCGCCGAAGGAGCCTCCATCTCATCAACTCGAACGAAAGGCGTTGTGAATGCCTCATAGCTCTTGGAACCGTCGGCATGACTGGATTCGCGTATTGTCAGGACACTGGAGTAACTTTGTTCTGATTCGGCTGCCTCGGCGTCACTCAGCGCGCTCGCTTGCTCAGATTCATCCATGGGGACGGGAGGTGGAGGAGGGTTGAAAGGTCTAAGTCGCTTGGCGAACTCCTGCACAGATACTCTCAGATCTTGCATCGGTACACCATCGAGTTGGGTTATGTCGTGTTCGGCATTGCTAGTGGAGGCTTGCGTTACGGCCGCTCTAATATCGTTTTCTTCCGCGGGCGATTGGCCTTTGGGCATGGCGTTTTCGAGAACATTAACGGCCGAGGATATTGTGTAGATAACGTCATTTTGTCGAGCTTTCGCTTGCTTTTTTGAAGAAAAAATGGTAGAAAAGGCTTCTGAAGTGGACGCTGGAGGGACTGTGGTGGTCACGGACATCGGCCGATGGATAGAAAAGAAAGAGGCAACGTGGATGTCTTTGAATAGAGCGCATGACAGTCAGTAAAAAAGTCCGACTTTAGAACAATACGGAAAACAAATCCGTAAAAATTTTCAACAGCGGTTCTCTTGAACCAGAAATGTCACACACCTTGAGGATGTAGATGCTGCGTAGAGGGGACACTAGGAAGATTTAGAGACGATCCCTCCGACTTAGACTTGTTTTCCTTCGCCCGTCGCTTGGTTCGTTTCTCAGTCTCGTCCTTTTTCGACGGGCTCACATTCTTTGCTGGAGTTTGCGAGGGAGCATCAATTCCTCTTGAACCATCGCTGGGAGGAACGGGAGGTTTTGAGGACGAGTATCGTCGTTGGTGGCCGCCTCGAGGGGCAACCAGGGTGTGTGCGGAACTTGCGAGAACGACATTCGGGCGTGGCGTCACAGCGGGAAGAGTAACCGCTGGGGCTCGTGCCATACGGCATATCGAGGAGGTGAACATGTTATTAGACCAGCGAGAGCTTCTAATAAGCAGCTCTGGCGTGGCTTGCGGTAGAAGAGGAAGAAGGAGGGGTGCTCAAAGCCCGATAACCGCGGGACTTTCCACAGTGCAGTTTGTTGCGGTGAGCAAGTTCTGCTTCGGGAGCTTCGAGATAAGAGTTCCAGTTTGGTCACATTGCGGTGGATATTATGTAATCATATGACCTGTCACGTGCCCAGTGACAGAGCAGGGTCACGTGATATATTCTTAGGAGCGCATTTCGGTTGTTTAGCAGGCAGCCATCACGCCCTCAGACGAAAGTGATGGAGATTCGTATTTCGTGAGGTACTGCCGAGAATCTCTATTCTGTATTTCCTGAAAAGATTGAGAAGCTTGCGCCTTCGGGAGGAGTGAAAATTTTTATACAACTACGGAGTACTTCAGTTTGATATCACATCTTGGCTGAGGGCAGAATTGGTGGTTCAATCCCCACTCTACCGCGGTTCGCGATCAACAGGGGAACTATGCCCAAGGAGTCAAGGACCAAATTTAACAGCCGCCAATCAGCCCGGAAATTAATAGTGAACGATACGGAAAAGTCCGGTGAAAATTTGATTTCTCTATGTGTATAGTGACAAGATGCAAGTCGGAGTCGGAGTGGGATCTCCACTACTGGCTCCATTCGCTCCTTCGGCTGTTCCAGATGATACACTCCGTTGTCTCGCGCCTAAAAAGTGAAGTGAAACCCGATGAAATTTGAATACAGTGCTGCGAAGGGCAAAGCGACATGTGAAACGCCTTTTCGCTTAAGGTGTGGAGGAGAAAATGGATCAAGAAACCCGATACCATGGGTCCAGAAAATCAAGGGGAAAAAAAAAGAAAGTTGAAAAGGAAAATGTGAATGGTTACCATGTCGGTCATGAGGATGCTGAGTGAGCTGAAGTAAGAGAGAGGGAAGGAAGGAAATTAGGGCAAGTGAAGGATATGTAGCTGAAGACATGCCAAAGAAAGGAAGGCAAGATAGTATGCACAATGAGAAAGCTGAGGTCCCTTATCGTAGCAATTCCCGTATTCTTGCAAGAATCTGAAGTTAAAAAAGAGTAAAAATAAAGCAAAAGGATATCGTCAGGCTGAGAAGGCAAACAATTGCATATGAAGCATCCGCAAAATCATTCGACTTTTGGGTATCATGAAGCCTATAAAACTAGGGTATTAAGATTCTTTTGGATGATCATATCCTGCACGGAGTCCATCGTTGCTTTTAAGAGGGTCGTGTCGGTAGCGTTTGTGAAGTGGACGTAGATTTCGCGGTCCGGCTCGTTTGTCATGGCTTTGAAGCGGTCTGCAAAAAATTTCGACGCTGCCTGGTAGTCGCCGTCAGGGCCTTCGAAGTCTGGAAAGTGTTTTGATATCGGAGAGTACGGGAGTTTCTGCTTGAAGAGGTCGATCTTGTTGAGGAAAAGGATAACGGGCTTCCTCCTGAACCAATCGCCGTTGACTAGGGATTCGAAGAGCATCATGGCCTCGTGCATTTGATTCTTGGACCTAATGTCAGCATTCCTGTATCCTTTTGTTATGTCACGTTCAAGCTCGAGGTAAACTCACAGCAGTCTGATCTTCAACCAGACATTGGTCATAACCGGAGAGCGCGACCATAAACAGCAAGCATTGAACACCTTCAAAACAATGTATCCACTTCTTACGCTCGGAACGTTGTCCACCAACGTCCATCATTCGAAAGTTGATCTGTCCGAGTTCAAACAAAGTCTCCGTGATACCGGTTGTACGTAGCCGCGAATGTAGCATGTCTTGATTACTCGGCAACCAACCGGGTGTGAAAATGCGATCCATGGAGTTGAAGTAGCTTAATAAAGGGTCAGCAAACAGTTTCTCTTGACAAAAGATATATCGTAATCGCTCACTATTCAAGGTTGTCATGGAGCGCGAACTCCTGACCCTTGGAGACGGCCTTCTGAACTCCACCGTCCTCCCACATAATCTTCATGGCATCTCGAACGTTTATATCCGAGAATGCTTCATCTGACTCGACGTCTGCTTCTGTCTCCTGGATGATTCGAGCATAAGGCTGTTTGTGCGGTAAAAGTTAGTTCTTACTCGATGTAATGTATCAGCACGGTCGATGTTTCTAACCTCGGTATTGGGATTTTGGAAGGGTATCTCTTCGGATTGCATGATATCTAGTAAAATCTTGAAAGCGACAACCATATTGGAATAGATAATGGCGCGGGTTTGGGTGCGCTCATCTTCGGGGAAACCGCCGGCATGGATGATGCGCATTTGTTTTATGATAGTGGATTTTCCGGATTCGCCAGCACCTTTATTGAACTTCTTAGACCTAGTTACTCAGTACTAAGCGCGTCACGGGGTGGACCTACCGAGTAAGAGAATCTTCACGGTGCGATCTTGGGTTTTCTTGTCCATTCGTATCATTTTATCGATGGATGCATTTTGTTTAGCGGCCAACTTTTCCTCAGGGGTCATCTCTTTTGACCCGGAGCAACCCATGGTGACAGGCCAAACAAGGCTCCTAATATTTCATCAGCTCTCGACTACTGCAGGTATAAGGGGTATCGATCGAGTTATCGCTAAGCGCGCGGCGCAGCATCACGAGAGGAGGGTAAGATGGTGGAAGGTAGGGTGAGGGAAACTGTCGCAGAACCTGCGGTTTCAACAAATAAAACGCTCTTACCGAAGAGACCAGGAGTATCTATCTTGAAACCATATCGGGATCATGTTAGTCAGAGCCTATGGAGACGACGCTAGAGCAGAACGTACCAGTCTAGATCCCCAAGGTGATGCTCGACTGGCAAAACCATAAAATACCCAGAGGCGAGATGGTGTAACACTTGTACAACAGAGATGTCGTGGTCGGGAGAGGTGAAGAGAAGAAGGTGAAGCGCGGGCCAACCTGGTGGGAGCTCGAAGTTGTTGAGGACGGAAAAGAACGCAAGCCGCGCGAGGTTCCAGGCTTCACCGAAAAGGCTGATGCGATGATTTATTAAGGACGACAGGACCTGTCAGGGATCACACAGAAAAGTCTTCAGCAGTGAGCAGAAGGGACACAAAAACGCGAGGGTTCTGAGAAAAGCAATTCTTTTCCAATGCTCCCTATTATTAGCGCTGTGTCAGAAAATGCCAAAACACCCAAGACAGAGAGCACCAAATCAATTATTGGTGAATAATTATTATAAAAACAAGGATACAAAATGATAAGAAAATCTTCCCAGCTGGACAGGAAGAATCAAAAAGAAGGAGAAAGAGATTGCTGGTGCCTCATGCAAGATTGTGCAGCAGTGTCCGAGCAAGAGTTTGGGCTAGCAATGCAACAGGCTCTTGGACGCATCAAGCGGTTCAAGGAGGGATCGAAATCAAAAAACAAAGTGTCCCGCAGCTCGGACGCTTGCCTCGGGGAAAAAAAATATAGACTGGCGAGACATGACTGGGGGGGATCTCTCGCTGTCTGACAAGATCCCAACAGGCCACGGAAGCCAGGGATCGTCTCGCAATCAGGAAGCGGAGCCACTTTTTCGATTCCTTAGCCACGAGAAACCATTGCGAATATTCCTCTGAGTTATGCGATTTGCCGGAGTGGTCCTCTGGGGCAAACCAAATACTCTCTCAGGCCAAAAGGAAGCTTGGATACGCTCTATTATTAATTATTTTATGAAGTACGGAGTCTTGTGGACTTGGATATCTTCCCAAATTTGATAGATATAAGGCTGCGATTCCCGCTTCCCTTTTTTCCCCCTTCTCCAACTAGCAGCAACAAGCAGCCATCCCCATGACAGGAGACCCAAAGACAAGCAGTCAAAAAGCGAGATCCAAACTCAATTGAGGCTGTCAGCAGGGCCCGGTGCAAACAATAATCTCCACACGGGCTCCAGGAACAGTTCCCAGTCGTTGATTTGGTTGTCAGGAACAAGAGCCTAAGCCTGATCAGTGATGGTGGAAAGGAAATGATGCTTGAGAACGGCAGCCTTCTCCCGGCACTAGCTGAATGTTAAATCTGTTGACCGTTTGATCAACTTGCAGCCTCTCACCAGAGCATGCGAAATGATGTGTTGAGATGGCGATGTTCTCGGTGCTGACGAATGCTGAACAGGTACATACAGACGAAGTACTCCGTACGCGAAGAAAGAGTTGGCCTGGCAAGCTCGACTGATCCTTGGGAGCTGGCAGAACAACCAGCAAAAGATGGACCGCCACAATCCTTCATCCCAAATTCTCCAGGATTTATTATGGAGTTCAACCAAGACACCACGTGTTTCGCCCGAGTCTGAAAGCCTAAAAACCAGAGAGAAAAGAAAAGAGAAGAAAAAGAGGGATGGGGGATGGGAACCTCTGGAGGAATTTTTGTCCGTTTGCAAATCCCTGCTGTTTCATGATTCAATCGGTTTGTGGGGGAGAGAACACATCAGAAATAACGAACTGCTCCAGAACCGCTCCATCAGGGCGCCAAACATCATACCGATATTCTAATTTAAAAGCATTATCCGTCCGTCATCCGGAATCATAGCGTTCAAAACGTTATTTTGCTTCTATCAGGACGCGATTCCACTCCGGCAAGGATCATGCATCATGCATGGAGCGGCGCCTTAACCTCCACCAGGGACCCAATTGTCCAATTTTTGAGTCCTTTTAGAATCCTTTGAGTCGATGATTCGGATTTAATAAAGCAAAAATAAGCCCGGATTCAACCAACCATCTGGATTCGGGAACTGGAACTTGGAACTTTTGGAATGCGGTTGCAGCCTGCAGCAACATCGCGTCCACGCCGCCGCCACGCGATCCTTCCGCTCTGCTTATTCGCGGACAGTCACTGCAGCAGACATCTCTGCTGGCAAATAAGGGCAGGCATAGCATCGCAAGTGGGCGGGTGGCGGCGGCAGCTTTCCTGAATTTGCAAACGCTTGCCGAAAGTCTCGACTGCAATCACGAGGTTGCCCAATTGATAAAGAAGGTTCCTCCTAAAGCACATTTTGATGGACTTCACGGTAGCAAAAGCCATCTGGGTGGATATGAAGCAGGTATGGGATTCCTATATCAAAATTTATAGAGCAGCCTTTCACTTAGTGATCAACATGCAGGGCGTTGCCCGATGAGAATACTGAAGAGCTAGTCGTGACAACCAATCTACAAACGGTATCTTAACAATTAAAAATGTAATGGGCGTGACGAGTTTAAAATATCAATAAGTACTCCGTACCCCGTACTTGACCTAGAACTATCTTATTGCAAAAAAACAACCATTCCAGACTATAATTCATTCGCAAAGCCGGGCAGGCCCCTACCCTCGCGAGTATGGAGTATGGAGGTCACTGACCTGCAGCAAACCCCAACAACAACCCTATAAGCTTGGAAATTCGGCCCGTAACGGTAGGGGACACGGAATTCTTCTGTTCATTCTCGATGGCTTCTCTTGTTTGGCGATCGTGCATGTATCCACGGAATTCTTCGATGCCCTCAAGGCATTTTTTAGCTGGCCAACGCTTCCTGGGATCGACTTCCAACATCCTGCCCAGGAACAAGGCAATTTTTTTGGGTAAACGCTTCACTCCCCTAAGGATGGCAGCGATGTATGCTTCTTTGTTAACGGTACTTTCGTCCTTAATAAGGTCCCAGGACTCTTTTCGCGGGAATACACCACATAGCTCCAGAATAACCAGTCCCAGCGCCCAAATATCTACTAATCCGTCATAAGATCTGCCATCGAGCCTTTCGGGTGCATAGTAGATTTTTGTTCCATCCTCGCGTTCCGGGTCCCCAATTGACTTTGCCGATTCAAAATCCGCCAGTTTGATGATGAACGGAAAATAACTTTCCACAAGAATATTATCAGGCTTGATATCACAGTGTATGATACCTTTGCTATGAATGTAGTCCAAGCCTGCGAGACACTGATGCAGTACTCCAGCTATCCACAAAGGATCAAGAAACTCACAACGCTCTATGTTGCGAAGAAGGTTACCCTCCGGTATGTGTTCCATGAGAAGGTAACAAGATTGCTTCCTGGACAGACGGCCAAAGAATCCCACGATGTTTTCCTAAAATTTCCACGTTAGTCATTGCTTGCATAAGGGGAACAAATCTCGTACGTGTTCAAGCTGCTTGAGAATTTTGACTTCTCTATCGATGCTTTCATCCCCCTTCTTAGCAGCGAATGTCGCCCCACTTCTTGAGTCCACGAGAAGCATAACGTTGCCAGACCTTCCTCCACCTATATCATCGAGTTTTAACAATTGACCGACTTCTTCCCTCGGAGAAATCGGCGCTCCGTTTATATGGCCTGTAGCACCAAATACGCTTCTCATGATAGAGTTATTATAAGCCTCTAAATGGTCTTCATATGTGCTAAGGGGTTTCCGGTCCGGTATAGTAAGCAGAAAAGTGAGACCGCAGAAGCGGAGGTCGGCGTGTTGTGTAATAATTGCCATCTCGTCACTGTGTCCACTAAGAGACAGGTTCCCAACCTCTAGTTGGCCTCTAACAGCTTGGATGTAAGGCAGACCAAGGTGGTTGACGTTAATCACGAATTGCGGCGCGTCAATGCCAGGAGCCTTAATGACAATGTCATCATGATCTTTGTCTGTTCCAAATTCAAAACCTTCTTCGGGATCTTTAGGTGGATACAAAAGGCAAAGGCGAAAAGCTCTCTCCGGGCGGCCATCTACTAGTCGTTTGATCGCTCGTCCTGCATTTTCACGATGATCCAAAGCACTCAGTGACTTGGAGCATCGAGGTACAATATCTAGGATGGTGTCGTTGTCTGCCATGCTTGGAAGACAATATCTCAAATGGCCGGTTTCGTGGAAGAGAGGAGTTGAAACACAATGACATATATCAACGGTAGGCAGAGGTATATTCAAGGATGAATAGGGGAGAAAATGACTGCGAAAGAGGATCAGATCAGCTAGTGCGAGGTCCGGGGAAAATTACCCATCACCGGGGCGATGATGAAGCAATTTATATATCAAAGATTAGAGACTTGAAGAACTCTAACCGCTCGAGCCTGTCGAGCTTATCAAAACAGGAAGCCAGCCAGAGGAATGCTATCGTCCAGCCAAATTTCTAGACCGGAGTCAGAGGGGTATCAGAACCAAATAAAATCATGTTTCAAGCGCGACTGATATTGAAACAGTCAACAAATCTATTCCATCAAGCGGGAGAAAGCCATATGTACGGTTTGTACTATTTGTATGGGAACTGCTTCCTCAAGAACCAAAACGAAGAGAATGCCCGAGATTGAACTTGGCTCAGTGAACTCGGCAGCTGCTGAGGAAGCATTAAGTTTCAGAACTGTGAAACGAGACAGCATCCAGCGGTGGTTGGTTTGGAGTTACACTGTCAAGTCTAACATTATCAACGAACCATGTAGGTGCCTATCAAGTTGCGGATGGGAAAAGGTTTGTTAAGTTCAGAGTGCTTCGCGCTGTTCAAGGGAAGCCAATTGGCGAAATTAGTCACGGAGACAAGCCAGTTGGGAAAGAAGAGTGGGTGCCACACCCAACCAATATCCCTGGGTTGTTCTTCCGCGCAGCATTTTCTTTCATGCTTTGAATTCCTTCATCAGCATTCAAGGATTTGGCCAAGATCAGGCAGAGACCTAGTCGAGCAATTAATGATATAGCTCAAAAGGAAGATTGACGAAGGTTGGGTCAATGAGAGGGATCGGTCTTTGCTGTTGATGATTAGCTCAGACAGTATCCGGAAATTCAAGGGCCCAAAACGTCGTGTTATGTTTGAGAAAAAGGGTTGTTGTGGATTCGGCCAAATGAGAATATTCTCTTGTGCGAAGAATAAAACAGATTAGCGCTGTGAAGATAGAAGCTGCCAGGAAATATGGTTAAAGAGACTGGCTTCGCAAAGCTTCTTGCTCTTTGGACTTGGTAAGAAAAGAAACAATTCGAAAGATAGATCATGAGACAGCTGGTTTGAAAATCTTCCATGTAGGTTTCAGCGTACTGTCAGGGCTCGACGCGCTTTGTCTAGATATCTCAGAGAATGCGGGTCTACTTCATACTCATTCTGGCTCGCCACGTCCGATTAGAGATGAACGGATCGAGCCCATAACTCGGCGCTAAGTTTGGAGCCGTTTTATCTCAGGCTAGCGCTTAAAATCGATTGACGTCTTCGCACCCTAATAAATCCGGAGCAAAGCTGCGTGGCAAAAACCTCCATCCGGATGGAGAGCCAAGGGCGCGTAAAGTGAAGGTCTGGATTTTCGGATTTTACGGGCTGTCCAGGGAAGGATAGAGAATAACTTGCATCGTGACTCACCCGCGAGCTGAAAAAAAAAGGGTTTAATCCATAACTTGTCATGGATGTGGCTGCAGTGATAAGCGCCAGGTCTCTATGATCGAAAACGTACCCATGGCGGCAAGGTGGATATGATGACTGGAGGATGGAATTTCCCGAAAGTGGAAGAAAGGACAATCAATCCCACGACGAGTTCCAAATTTTCCGTTTTACTCCCAACCATCTCCGTTAAACTCATTTTGATCGAGCCCAATGCACTGAGTTGCTGAGATCCCTTGGTGGTAATAGACAAGCGCCTGGGGGTGTTGAAGGCGGTTCAGACTTTGACACCGTTTCCCGTGCCATTGTGTCGAAGCATACTGAAACCTCTGAAGCCTCAACCAGACGTGCCAATCCACTGGGTTATTGTTGGTCTCCTGTTGTTTGGCTGCTGTATTTCCTAACTTGGCTCTAATTCCCTTTCCGATTCGCTGTTCTCTTGTTTTGCCTGATGACTTCAGGATATTGGCAGCCTTTCAGCCGTTCTGAAAAGATGCTCATAGGTTTCTGCTATATTTGTTCTTGAAAAATTGGCTCCGGAGCCCGTAAATCGATAAAGAGCATTACTCGGAGAATGGGGTTGGGAAAGGGTATCCAGAAGGAGTAAAAGTACGAAGTGGCCGCTTCCCAAAGTTTCAGCCGCTTACTGAAGCTAGATAATCCGGAAAAATTGTTTATGAGTCCTGAGGCCTCAATCAAGGAAACCTGACGAGCTGTTAGGTTGTTCTTGTCATGGACGACGTTGAGGCTTGAAGTCAGAGAAAAGGAGTTTGTTTTGTTTGCACAGCCCCGTGACGGCCGGCTTCGGATAAATAAGCTTCCGCTATCTATCAGCGGCCCGTGCCCGTGCCCTCCGTATCACGAAAGTCAGAACTCCGGACTTAACGTTGCCTGCTCAGTGCTCTCGCGGTTCTTCAACTCAGAATAATCTACGACAAGGAAATCCGAAGAAGAATACCTGCCAATAAAATTACGGCCTTTTCTTGTTTTGATTCGATGAACTGAGGCAAATCGTGAAATGTGCTGTCCGAACCGATCTGAATGGACAGACAGAATCAAGATCGGCCTGGTAATGTCCCCAATTCCCATTCCTGGCATTTCTTACGGCCGTAAGAGAACAATAACTTGGCAAATCGAGACGCCACAAGGAGTTACGAAGCTTGACTCCAGAGTTGCAACTGCTCAGCAAATTGGAAGTCGAATTTCCCGACTCCCTGGACCTGGTCTTCCTTGGGGCCAATAAATGATCCCGGGGAACCTCTGCTGTTTATGCGTGGCCGATCACGGCAACCATGCGCTTCAACCTCACCACAAGCCTGTGGCCTTGGCGATGCGATATTAAGTCTAGCTGTCTAGGATTCGCAATCCTTCCGCCTCAACGAAGGCAATAGGCTTATCAGGCTTGCTTCCTGCGACGCTTATTATTCCGGCTGCCTCGTCCAGATTGGGACATCGAGAAAAGTGGCGACCGGGGTTTACCGGCTACTCATCACTAGCCAAAGCATCGTGAAGTCTTCACATCTCTTTGGGAGTCGCGGGAACGGGCTCCGGTCATTATGATAGATGAGATGCCCATGCTGCCAAGGACGGGAACGGGTGCGGAATTGGACGTTTCACACTTCCCTGCTGCAATCTACACTGTGCTTACTTTTATTTGCCGTTGCTTCACAGCCCTGATCAAAAACAACCAAACGATCTCTGCATTTTGAGAGCATTCAGGTGTCGGATTGGGCTGTGACGATGGTACGGTTTGGTAGTATACATAAATGACGCTAGTAGCCGCCTTCATTTCTTTGAAAGTGGTCGCAGCCGATGCCCCAGATTATCGATGCCGATTCCACGGCATTGGTCGTCAAATACTAACTTATTAAGCCTTTGGATTGAGAAGCTTGGCGGTTATAACGGGTCTCAAGCTCCTCAGAAATCCTTCCTAGCAGGAGGCTTACAGAAAGCTCGGATTACAAAAGCCTCACATCTCGCGAAGTTGCATCATGGCCTACAACTTGTGCCCTATATGTGCTGACATAAAGGGCGTGCCGGGTGGCTGGCAACCTACTTTTAGGACAAATCCAGTTATATTTAGATATTCATGTTCTTTAAACACAGTGAAACGCCAAAGGTCCCCGATCATTCCGCACGAGGGCTTCGCGCTCAAAATGCAATGGCGCATTCCGGTTCCATTAACTTGTGACCTTGCCCGGGATTCTGGGTTAACCTGACTTCGAAATACGAACGTCGACGTAAAGATGCGACGAAGGCCTACTCACCGGTCGCCATGTTTACGTCTTTTGAACGAAGAAAAATCTGTTTAAGATGAAACTGTCAAACCCGTTCTGTTCTTCTTGAGCCCTCTCCTAAGAAATGGCTTCCCAATATTTACTTCGGACTCACGTTCGTCAGACAAGGAGATTCAATCCGCTTTTCACCGATTGAAGTCGCAACGCACCTGCACTTGACACACTTTTCCACCCAGCTTGAATTTTGTCACGATACCTTTCAGAATGGAAGGAGAACAGATGCATTCCACGTCCAAGAGCCCGGTCTATCCTTCACTCGAAGTACCGGCTCTACATTATGACGTGGCTGTTGGCTTCCTGGATCCTTCAACCCCATGTAATGCGCAGTATTTGGATGTGAGTAGCTTCCAGCAAGACTTTTGACTTCAGCCCCCTTAACAGAGCCAATGGAATAGCCAACATATACCCTTGACTGCGGTATCGTACCCTTCGCAAGCGCTTCGCCCTTGTATCAAATGCAGGAAATGATACCCGTCGAATCTGTCGACTCCACATCACTCGACGAGCGCGATCGGTGCCGCCAGATATCCAAAACTAGCAAAGACGCCGAGAACCTGAGCAGTATGCACCTGGTAAGTTCAGTGGAACTTCATCACTGTGGTCGTTCATCATGTGCCTAATACACATTTTTTCTGGCAGCGCCGTCGGGCTCAAAACAGAGCATCCCAGCGTGCTTTTCGTGAGCGAAAGGAAAAGCGTGTCCAGTCACTGATGGAACAATTACAATATCTCCATGATCAGCATAAGGAGCTGCTGCAATCATACTCTCGGCAAGCTAAGGAGATATCGAAATTGCATGAAAAAGTCAAAGAGTTGACCGTCGAGCTCCAGTCTTTGAAAACCACAAATAACCTATCGTGGCCCGAAGCCATATCACTTGAGGATCCCCAAGCCTTTACAGCACTATCGCAATCACTTTTGGCGGATTTTGAGGATATGAGCCAGGCGCATTACTTTCCGCCGAGCCTACCCAACGAAATCAACTAGTCGACAATGTCACAAGGCGTGAATGTCTAAGCTATGAGCTGGTTGGAGTTGACGGCGGGTTCTCTTTTGCTTGGCATATTTAGGAATGGGCTGGTCTGAAGTTTGAGCCACGGTCTCGAATCGTGTACGTACATACATATCTCTATACATACACACATATACGTATGTGGTGGGAACGCAAGTATTGGGGACGGAGTATTAGATAAACAATCACCTTTGCGTGACTTCATATTTGGCCCTAAGAAGCTCTTGTCTCGTATTATGTACCCTGTAGTCGTCAGCTCAATTTTCTACACATTTAATATGGTGTAGAAACTAAGTATTCCCTGCTCTCCGGCGTTCAATCAAAGTGCACAAACTTTCCCGATTGCTGAAAGCTCCACATAAATTTTCAAACTTCGAGCCGCGGAGTTAATGGGGAGTTTGCAAAGAGCATTCTTTGAAGTATGCTTGACTAGGATGTCACACTCGGGGACCCGTATAGAGCTGAATTTGGATCTCCAATGAGCTTGACCTGTCTCCGAGTAAAGCTTGGCGCTCGGTCGGCGATGATTGGTGCCTATGACTTTGCAAATACGGAGTACATGAGTTTATTAAACCAGAGATATGCGACTAGAGCCCCGCATGGCTGTCTTCCCGCAAGGAGTTCCCGAGGAGCAAAGTTCTGGGAGTCCGGAAGTGGAAGAAGTATCAATTACCGGATTTGTCGTTCGGGCGGGAGCGGAATACCGTTGGACTCCGCCTTGGCTCCCGTGACAGTTTGGTACGAAACTATATTTGTAGCCAAGGCTTCTATTGGATAGAAAATGTAAGACCTGTTACGATTTACGGGCTTTTGAACCAATTAAAATCGAGTATAAACGGGAGCTACGATGACATAAGCCAATAGCAAAGCAGTAAATTCATCCCACTTAGGTAAACCCCCCACTTCCTTGTCCAGAAAGGAGGGGAATTTTTCCTGTTATCCTGCATGAATTCCATCCGCACCAGGAGTCTCTACCTTCATCGCTCGTCTTACTTTGGCTATTCTCCTCCAGGCCTACCATTCTTCCGGCATAGGCTAATACCCGGTTTCTCGTACAAGAGTGTTGACTCTGCCAGGGTTTCTCAATCGATTCGAAAGCGGGATAATCTATTAACCAAGATGTCGGAAATCACACACCCCACCATTAAAGGTGAGTTGCTTTTGGTTCAGATCTACGGAGAGCGACAATTCGTCAAAGAATAATATAGGTCAATTATATTCTGACAAGTTATTGTTTTCATTTCACAGATGGCTGGTTCTCCGAAATCTCCGAAATGTGGCCCGGCCAGGCCATGAACCTCCGGGTCAATCAGATTCTTCACCACGAGAAATCTAAGTATCAAGACGTCCTCGTCTTCGAGAGTACGGACCATGGTGTTGTCTTGGTTCTTGACAATGTTATTCAATGCACGGAGCGCGATGAATTCTCGTACGTTTCTTCTATCGGGTCCTTTCGTACGAAAGACTTCTGCAGAATAATGAATTATACTGATCTCCCGTTCACCAATTCAGCTACCAGGAGATGATCACCCACCTTGCCATGAACTCTCATCCAAACCCAAAGAAAGTGCTCGTCATTGGTGGAGGTGATGGCGGTGTTCTTCGTGAGGTTGTCAAGCACGATACGGTTGAGGAGGCTGTCCTCTGCGACATTGATGAGGTACGCAATCTCACCTACAATTATCAATATGGTTCTAATAAACCCATAATATAGGCTGTCATTCGTGTGTCTAAGAAATATCTTCCTGGCATGAGCGTTGGCTTCCAGCACCCCAATGTCAAGGTCCACATCGGCGACGGATTCAAGTTCCTTGCAGAGCAAAAGAACCAGTTCGACGTCATTATCACCGACAGCTCCGATCCCGAGGGCCCTGCGGAAGTTCTCTTCCAGAAGCCCTATTTCGAATTATTGCATGGCGCACTCCGAGAGGGTGGCGTCATCAGTACTCAAGGTTGTTCGTCGCCATTTCATTTTCTTCTTTCTTTCTTGTTTTACCTTTTCTCCTTTTTTGTCATTCCCAACTTCTTCTATATCACTCAAAAGCCATACCATAACGCAGTCTTCCCTTCACCAACAAATTCATACCTCTGACATTTCTCCAGGTCCGCTTTTCTTAACCAGCAACACCTCTTTCTCTATTTCCTTATTTTCTTTACCCCTTTTCCCCTAATTCATATGCCAGATGCTAATTTATAACACGATCTAGCTGAGAACCAATGGCTGCACATCAAACTCATTACCGATCTTAAGAAGTCCATGAAGGAGGTATTCCCTGTTGTCGAATACGGATATACCACCATCCCAACTTATCCCTCTGGACAAATTGGATTCCTTGTAGCGTGCAAGGACCCGAACCGAAACATCTGCGATCCCGTGCGGTCATGGTCTAGAGAGGAGGAGGATAAATTGTGCCGATACTACAACCAGGCCATCCACCGCGCGGCCTTCGTTCTTCCCAGCTTTGCCAGAAAAGCCTTGGAGTAATCTTCTTGAAAGATTTTGGAGAAAAATATACCCTAAAGAGCATGGGAAAAATCCGATACTAGGTTTTAAGATCGGCTTACTCAATGGATTCTGATATAAGTTGAGGTAGATATCTTACAGGATAATCATGGATTTGGAATGAGAAGCTAGTTCAGATAAAATCTTCTTCCCTTTTTAATCCTACCGCATTTCGGCATGGTTTTTACATGTTAAGAGATCTAAGAAGCTGCATCTCATGAAGAAGTACGAGCTGAAAAGATCTTGCTATGACCTAGCAAGTGGTAATGAACAATTGCTTCTTTTTCATTTTTGCAATAGACTCTTGAAGCAGCTAACAAATTGGCAATTTTTGAATCTAATAAATGACAACAAAAAAAAGTAGAAACTATCTAAAAGAGAAACACATCTTTATTCAGAAATTGAATCTAGATGATCTGCTGGAACGCGCGATTGATTGGAGATCGGACGTTATGTCCCTTGTAGAACTCTATGGTCGCAACGGCACGCTTGCTGATTCCTTCTGGAGTGAATTCAAATTTCTAGAGTAGGCAAATGTTAGTTGTAATTCACAAAGAGTGGACGGCGACGTAAGGACGTACCTTATAAACTTCCTTGTATGGACCAGACATTCCGAAACGGTTCAAACCAAATTGCTCATGTGAGTATCGTTCCCAGCCCATTGTGGACATAACTTCAACGCTGAGAGATGGAATGCCATCTGGAATGACCTGAAGACGGTATTCTTTATCTTGAGCGTCGAAGATCTCGAAGCATGGTAGTGACACGACACGAGCGACAACATTGTGTTGTTCCTTGAGGTATTTAGCCGCATCAACGCACAGGCTGACCTCAGACCCAGTGCTGACGATGGTGATGTTTGCGTTTTCAGCTTCGAGAGCGACGTATCCACCTCGGAGGGCTTTGGCAATAGTTGATCCCTCGAGGTGAGGAAGGTTTTGACGGGTGAGTGCGAGGATGCTGGGAGTGGACTTGGACGTCAATGCAGAGTAGTAGGCAGCACTAGTCTCGTTTCCGTCTGCTGGGCGCCAAACCATCATATTGGGGAGGGCGCGGAAGTGTGCGAGGGTCTCAATGGGTTGATGGGTAGGGCCATCCTCTCCCAAACCAATAGAGTCATGGGTGGCAATATAGATGACACGAACTTGAGACAATGCAGAAAGGCGGACGGCACCGGCTGCGTATGAAACGAAGTTCAAAAACGTTCCAGAGGCGGGAATCATGGTTCCGTATGCAGCCATACCGTTCATCATGGCAGCCATGCCATGTTCACGGACTCCGTATCGGAAGTAACGTCCAGACCAGTCTCCGATTCCAAGACTGGGAGGTTGGAAGTCTACGGCGCTCTTCCATCGGGTGTTATTAGAGCCGGTCAAATCGGCGGATCCGGAAACAAGCTCAGGAATAACATCGTGAATCTTCTCAAGAACAGCCTCTGAGAGTTTACGAGACGCAACAGGAGGGTCGGCTGGTGTGTAAGTAGGCAGATGTTTCTCCCATCCTTCTGGAAGCATTCCAGAAACGCGACGGGCCAAATCAGCGTGTTGCTCGGGAAATTCGGCCTTGTATTTGGCGAGAAGGCTATTCCACTCTTGCTCCTTAGCAGCTCCCTGGGCAGAACGCTCATGGTAGTACTCATATACGTGTGGAGGAACCACGAAGCTCTCATCGGGGTGGAATGCGAAAGCTAGTTTCACGCTTCTGGCATCATCAGCCTTGAGTGGATTGCCATGGACACCTCCTGTTCCCTGAAGCTTGGAGCCGAAACCAATAGTCGTTGTGATCTTGATCATACTCGGCTTGTCAGTGACCTTTTTGGCCTCTTCAATGGCTGCCTCAATGCCCTCGAGGTCATGGTCACCGTCTTTGACATGCAAAGTGTGCCAGCCGTATGATTCAAATCTCTTCATGACATCTTCAGTGAAAGCAAGCTTGGTATCACCATCTAATAATCAGTCAGCCAACAGTACCTCCATAAATCTTCTTCAGGCCGTACCGATAGAAATGTGGTTGTCATCATACAAGCAGATCAACTTTCCGAGTTGTAGATGTCCAGCTTGGCTAGCAGCTTCACTAGCAACGCCTTCCATGGCACAACCATCGCCGAAAATACAGTATGTGTAGTTGTTGAAAAGTTCATACCCGGGCTTATTGAAGCTAGCAGCAGTCTGTGCCTCAGCAATAGCAAGACCCACAGCATTTGCGAAACCCTGGCCAAGAGGTCCGGTGGTAACCTCGACTCCAGGAGTGTCATGGGATTCGGGATGGCCTGGTGTGATGCTATCAATTTGCTGTAACGAAGTTAGTTACCTTATCATATAGTGCCTTTTCAAAAGTATTGGCACCGATGATAGTAAGATGTTGCCGGGGCCCATTAATTGTAATTTTAATAGCGGCCAATGACAGTCAACATGGATTATAAGATCATCTTCTCTCTCGACTTATTGACAAGGGTTGCCAATACTTTTGAGGCAAACGATTGATATAGGGACTGGACTGACTCTGAAGTTCCTCAAGTCATTGATGGAAATGTCGTAGCCGAACATGTGTAGGAGAGCATATTGCAACATGCAACCATGTCCGTTTCTATGTTTAGTAGATAATCCCAGTCAGCCTAGCAACGAGCAGTTTTAAAGTCTTCAAGATGTAACGTACGAGAGGACGAATCGATCTCTGTTGAGCCATTTAGGATTCTTCGGGTTGAAGCTCATGAATTTGTGGAAGAGGACGTGGGCGAGAGGAGCTAAGCCCATAGGGGCACCCGGATGTCCGGAGTTTGCTGTGGAGGTGGCATCGACCTGATTGTCACAGAACAGTTAGACCTGGTAGGTTAAGCAGGGAATTGCAAAGTATTGATGATGTAGGTGCTCGTCGAAATCGTCCGCGGCTGATATGGATATGGACACTGATTCCTCTCAGCTTAGGAATTCTGAACCGTTCCCATTGGCTGTCTTTAATCATCCCGGTCATAACCAGAGTTTCGAAGGCTAAAGGATGAAGCTGTTGCGAGGGCCGACCGAGGTCCTCATTGGTAGGTATGCCAACGCTTTCCGACCAGCCAATTGATAAGGAAGGGCTGGTGACCAGGGAGCAGCCTTGGCCCATCCCCGCACATCCCGCTTTGAAGTGACAACACACAGGGGCGGGCACAATCACCAGGAGACTCAGGCCAGACAAGTGCTACAGACGATAGGGGAAAAAGAATGAATAGGGGAATTGCTTACAGCCAACAACCGGATGGTGTTGATTGACAATCGATCCAGGTCCCCGTAACCCATTGTGCACTGTTCGAGATTGGAGAATTTGTTGGAAGATAATAGATGATGAATTGAGGTGATGATGAGAGGAAGAGAGGAGGAGAGAGGGAGAGAGAAGGAGAAGAGAGCGGACAGGAGAAAGGTAAGACTTTTCGAGTTTGACGCCGAAGTCGAACCTTTGGGGGGTCTTTCTTTGAACCACATCTTAAGAGCGGGGCTGGGCGGGGCCGATGACATAACTAACTAACTTTGATGCATGGCTGTTGCTGACCAAACAAAGTTGGGCGTGAATGCACTCGAGATCCCGTTTGCATTAGTTACATACTTATGCTGGAGAAAACCGCACTGCGGGATGAAAAGAAAAGTGGAATAATATTGGCTGTCTATCCACAGAGTCATCGAATCTGTGACGTTGAAAGCTCTGCTGTTACGAAAGACATAGAAAAAACAGAGACTATGAGTGAATAGCAACCGTTTGGAAGAATTCTCTATCAACAATGTATTTCTTCAGAAGAGCTCCGAATAAGGGATCCTCGAAAAGTTGTGCAGCTGATGCACTACAGGACTCTCTTCCACTGAATGATCTCTTCTGCAAGAGGCAGTTTTTGTTCAAGGAATCGAATTCTACTATTCTTTTCGCGTCTTTTCGTCAGGTCGAGGAAGCGCCTGGAAACAGGCTCAAATGAGAAGAAAAAGCATTGAAATGAACAGATAAAAGGTATATCTTAACCGCAGAACAGGCCCAGCTTAATGCAAATCTTTCAAGTCTCTAACAATTGCTTCATTATAGTGGCCGTGCGAGGGGTCGTGGAGTATCGAATCTTGCAGATATCCACGCAATGATTGAATAGTGGCAATACTATGACTCCATGGGTTGATCCATTATTTCCAAAGAGATAGGGTAGCTGGATATTTCATACATCATGAACAGTTTTCTTGTTTTCTCCACGAATAGAGAGATATCCTCCAATCTTTGAGCGAAGATTTCAACGTTCCCATTGACCGGATGTGCCGGCAACCAATATTATGACTAAGCAATGAACATGATTAGTCATCAATTCTCGAAGCAAACATCACAAACATCAGCCATTCTTTCAACTTACGAATCTCAACGGGAAGGAAAGAGAAAGGCGCGCGGCAGCTCTGCACATAGAAGAGCAGAGAACAGGAGAACCCGCAGATGGAATAGGCGACGTAGTTGGCTTGGAGCTAGTCGCTGTCCGGGTATTCATGTTCTGCGTCCTGCGAGGTTATTTCTGCCTCGGCTCTCAATCCCTCTTTGCTGGCAGTCTGTTCGCTATCAGGCGCAATCGGAACGGTCCACAGTCCTGTTATCTGGATGTCTCTGATTTGAATCCCAGCATCTAGTGCTCTTACTCGCTTCTCAAGCTCGAGGATTTGGCGGAATGACTGTATCATCTCATCCATTGCCTTGAGCTGGGTTTCCAGTAATCTGATCCACTTGTTCATCTCTGGTGCGTGGTTTGTAGCTTGAATCTCAGCTTTAATCGCGTCTAGGCGGACCTTTAGAGCTCTGATTTGTGACTCTGGCTTTTTCACGTTCGGGGTAGACCACAGCCTTGCAATCCACGGGAGCAGCCGTTCTAGAACCCATCCTGCCAGTAACTGACCAATGATATTTACACAGACTAGCCAAATAAAGTCACCCATTGTAAAGTCACCCATTGCTCAAGCAAACAGAAAAACAGTTATGAGAAAGAGTATCAAGGAATACAGGCTGAAGTGGCTCGATTAACGACGTTTCGTGGACGTAGAAGAAGAGGAGAAAAAGAAAACGAGTGTGAGTCTTGAAGGACACAAGCAACACAACCTCCGTTCCATGCCTTTCAATCGGGCAAGAGATGCCTCCACGTGATTTGGTGACAAGGGCGGACAAACTGGAGGACTTCCAAGAGAAGAAAGAGCGACTGGGTACTACCCTAAAAGGGCAGGAACGGAGGTCGTCGTTCCCTCGGCAACACCTTTGGAAGTGTTACGGGAAGGTGCATTCGAGGGCTACCATTTTGAAGGCAGGTACGGAGTACTCCGTACTGTATCGTCACTTCCCTAAAGAAGCCCTTGAGTGTAGCCATATACGGAAGGTACCCATACCTCTATCGGGTTTCTTTAGACATCTTTGCTAGAAAGGAGAAATCACTGTCGAGATGCCGTTTCACAACCCGCTGTTCAAAGCTCCTGCGGCTAGTCTTAGAAGTGGATGAGAAGCACAGTCGAACGGTGCAGACAATCTTTATTTGGAAATCACTATAATCGGTAATGTATACGAATAAAAACCGCCAGAACCATTGGTAACCCAGCAAAAACCCCATCGCCGATTTACCGCACAAGCACCCAGACACCTCCCAGCCAATCCTCCGCCCTGTCACCATTAATTAAAATCTGTATGATCGGGTTTATATATATGTACGGCGTATTATTTATCTTCAACTCGAAAACAAGAACCCCATGAAAAGACGCCTTTTGCAGAGAACTCCATCCATCCAACCCTAATATCCCACCTATCCTATTCCCAGCCTGAAATACCAAAAACCTCATCCCCAACAGAAGATATCATAAATTAACTGATTGCACCCATGTCTCGGTTTCGCCTGGCTCACCGATGCCTTCAAGTTGGTGGCCAATCATCATCGTTGTATAAGGGTCGTTCATCATCACTTGAGGAGACCCGTGTTTATGCTGCGGCGGTGATGGTCCAGCACCACCAGTCCAGTCATGTGGAGGCCATGTGACCTGTGCCACCGTGGGCTGACCTGCGCCTGCGAGACCGTGAGGTTGAGCTTGCTGGTGAGCTTGCTGGGACGCTCGTCGATATTGTGCCGCTGCGAGAGCTGCAAAGGCCCCTGGGGCATCTCCACACTCACTGCCGCCGTATATGCCGTTGTAGATGTTCGCGTGACCGCTATCCATGCTCCCCAAAACAAGCTCCCAGTCCTGTGGGCCCATTTCTCCCTCTATAGCTGCTGGAATGATTTTCTTTTCGCCGTGGAATTGATTATAGTCAAAATTCATTGAAGAGATAGACGGGTCGCTCCTGTGTCGGACACCTGGACCTGGCATGTCGGAGATACCGCTCGGAGAAGTTGAGGAGCGAACACTGCGTGAGAGTTCTGGAGAGGATACGTTGGTTTGCTTGTGAGAATACATCGAGATATCAGACGAGAAGGAAAGTTGCTGCCTCAGTTTCTGAGCCGGAGATTCACTCGGCCGTCTTTGCTGGTCCCCTCCTGGCATAAAATGGTTGACCATGGCCCCAAATTGGGCACAAGCCTGAGGTGATTCGCTTTCAAGCAGAGGGAAAGCCATTTTGAGTACTTTCTGTGATTCTCGAATCAGCCTACTATCGGGGTTCAGATCCATGCTCTGCCATAGAAGTCCGAGACCCGATATGGCAATGAGTTCGCGTCGATTAATGGCAAGGGAGAAACACATTCGGCGATCCTCTAGGAACTTCAAGGTTTGAATGATCTGCTTTGAGGATTCGACAAGTGAAAGCATGGAAGAAGAGGCATTTTCATTTTTTCCGTAACAGGCCGCAGGCCGACGAATCAACGTACGGATAAAGTGGTAGACGATTGCCTAGAGGCGGAAAGTGGTCAGCCCCGGGTTTTAGAGTTTGATAGTGCATAACTTAAGGGTAGACTCACCAGAATCGGCGAGCGATTGACCAAGGGTTCATCATTCTGTTTATCATGAACAGACTCAAAGTGTAGATGCCCTGGCAGCTGTCGTAGCCAGTCATCCAATTCTCCCGCCAGCGAGTGAATTGTGGACAAAGGAACCTCGCATCCAGCGGGTGAAGAGTATAATTTATCTAAAACTGTACTCAGAATTTTGGCGGCCGAGAACAAAGCTATAGCGTTAGAAATGACAGTTGTGTGCGCATCAGTAGGCTCGTCATCTATATCAACTGGAAATTCGGTGCTGATGTCCGAGTCTGCAATCAATACTGGTAGACCAGTTAAAGCCGCGGCAAACCTGACCGTGATACGTAAGCGCGTGCGCATTGCGAATATATTGAGTAACAAGCTCGTCATACCTGTCAAGCGTGTACTGGCACCAGAACACTTTCTTCCGTAGCTGTCTCTCAAGAGGATCTAGACTGAACCTCCTCTGATTTTGATGGAGCCCAAGCTGCAAGCAGATTGCGACGGATAGGGATCTATAGCGGAGCATATTCCTGTAATCCAGCTTGACACAGTAGTAAATCTGTGCCAAGACCAGACATTGAAGGGCAGGCATGGAAATGTCGTCCGTCATCATCTCAAGTCTCGAGTTCTGTTCAAACACTAACGGGTCCATGGGAATGCGGCTCTAGCAGGTGAAGCAGTTAGGGATACTCGTCCTGAGTAAAATCAATGTCTTCACGTCTTACATGAGAGGAAAGTGCACCAATTCCAAGCATCAAATTCATCTGTGACAAAATGTATTTGTCTCCAACTGACCGTGGGTCATTGGAATATAGCGCATAGTTATTTGACAAGGCGGTGTAGTGAACTACGGGGTATAACGGGAACCATTCTTGAACGAATATTCTCATGAGCTGGTCGGAAACGAACTTAGGAGGAATCGAGCCCTGTGGGGAGCGAAAAGCCATTGGGGTCGGTGCGAGCATTGCGTCGAAGGAGATACTGCTGGTCGGCCTGCCGTACCTTTTGTCAAGCCTCTCCATGAAGGCATCTGGGGCTGTTAGCAGCTATTCAATCTAAATTGAGGGGTGTACTAATATACCAGTGAATGCCCTTGTGCTCGAAGGTCCTCTGTATGGCGACTCCCAACTCGGTGCTCTAGACGATGACACATACTCGACGCGTATCACCTCGTCGTCTACTTCCATAAACGGAGCGTTCTGGTTCTGCGTCCCTGGTCGCCTCGGTGAACAAGAAGGGAACCCCGCCGGTGTGCTCGAGAATGGCGGCGATTGCGATAGCGTAGCAAGCTTCTGATCCTTTTCGTCCAATAAACCTTTCAATTCCCGCGATTCCGCCTCCAACGCCCGCACCCGCTCTTCCAACGACTCGGTATACCCTCGCGGAAATGCACGTCGGCTCAGCTTATCACTCGTTCTGCATTCAAACCCGACATTGGCGCACTGCGAACACGTTGGCTGGATGCCATCGCAACGGATCTTCTTGCTCCTGCAGCGATCACAGGCTTGAGCGACACGGCTTTGCGAGCTGTTGCCGACTTTAATGACTTTCATAGGGCCGACACCAGGCATCTGGACAGCGGGATGGGCAAGCGGCCTCCGGAGGTTCCGAGTACCGCTCTCAACTTTGTCGAATCGGGAGAATGCCTAGGAGGTATTAACAAAAGGACTAGAAGAAATTGAGGGAGGCTTTTCCGAAGCCCGGAGCAGGGGGGGGAGATCGAGGCCGGTTTACATAGACGCGCGAGAAAAGGAATTATGGAGTACAACAATAAGAATAATCTTTTGGATCAAAATCTTGGATGCGATAACTACGGGTCATAGTCCTTCTTGGATAGGTTTTACCTTTTTCCCTTTTTAACCCGGAACCAAGCGATAGAAAAAGTGTGGTTATCAATGATTGCCGACACTAATAAACACCTTCTTTTGCTTCTTGCGTGGGGCGTCTTTCTTTCTGGGTGGAGAGAAGCTTCGATATCCGCCCAGTTTGCCTTCCGTCGAGCAGCCGACCGGACGAAGGGAGCGTGGAAAGCTATTAACAAAAGAGTGGTGCTCGTCTGGGAGGGTGTTTGAACTGCTTGCTGCTCGACTGTTGTGAATGCTATTATCAGCTAACTAAC
This sequence comes from Nannizziopsis barbatae, assembly GCA_014964245.1. Taxonomy (NCBI): domain Eukaryota; kingdom Fungi; phylum Ascomycota; class Eurotiomycetes; order Onygenales; family Nannizziopsiaceae; genus Nannizziopsis; species Nannizziopsis barbatae. The sequence goes on from JACVYH010000003.1 coordinate 4,564,071, forward strand.
TAGGTAGTTAATGTCGAGGGATAATAAAGGTCCAATAGTGGTTTATACCTTTCAAGAGACTGGGTCACTTCAGCCCCTTTTCCTGCTCTGCCGGACTGCCAGCTGCAACATTAACCAACTAAAATAATAAATATTTGGTCTTTTCAGCTACTGAACCACGGAAACCTCTGTTCGCATTGCAACTATAACAACAAATACCGATTCCAGAAGCTTGGTTTATTATTGTTTCTTTTTTCTTTTTTTGGGCTTGTTGACGTGCGTCCGCTGGTTATCCGCTGCGCTGCATGCAAGCATAACAGAAAATGGGACCTATTGTGGACACTGCGAGGAGGAGAAGGAGGAGGACGGGGAGGAGGGGGTTCGAGGACGCTCACATGGCCGGCAGTTGGCAACGACGCTCAATCAAACCATCATAAAATAATGCCCTTTGCGATTTGATGACCTCGACATAATTATTATTATTATTATTATTGCCTCTCTCTCAAGGTGGTCAAAGAGGTGAGGAACCGAGGACACTACCCTTAGTCTCGTGGCTGCTCCCGAGATGCTGATCGGTGTTACGGTGAGCTCCGCTGGTTACAGTCATCCCCAACCACACAATATTCCCCTACGTGAAAGTCGCATCCACAAGTTACTTCATCACCTGAACGCTGTGATAGCCTCTAGTGAACCTATACGGAGTAACTGACGGAGTACACACCCACCCGCAATTTGGTGTGCGAAGAATCTCCCAGCGACAATTTGAAGCCGCAATGCGCTTTGGTCCACACTACATTCGTCATTGACTTAGTCCGTTAGCCGATCATGACGATGATGACTTGCGGCCCGACAGAGATCCCTTCGAAAAGGGTATTTACAGCAACAAACTCCGCTTTTACGGCGCTTGACCTGGGAAGTTCATTGGGTACCATGGTTCGGGGGCTTTTTTCAATAATGGCTTGGTACTTTTGGCTATGGATCGATATGGATGGATGCATGAAGAAGGCTGATGCTTCCCGGGTCTGGACGCAGGCTGGCGTCATCTAGCGCTGGGTGTATTTGTGAAAGGTAAACCCAATCGCGATTCACAAGAAAGTATCGCCTTAAACATTCGCCACGGCTCTCGGGAACACCAGTACATACAGTTTGCTTGGTCTTTGGGTGCGGATGGCTGTCTGTGCGGTAGTCCGTCTGTCTAGCATGACGATTCCCGCATCGGTTTCGGTTCATTTGAAGATCATTGTTCGTGTTGTTCCAACTCTTCAGGACCCCGGACCTCCGATAGCCTTCAGTATGCCTATACTGTACCCCGCGTTATCGATTTTGTGTGACTCCACTAGTACTCTACAGTCGCTGGATCTGCCAAGTTGACGACCTTCCTAATTAGGCTCGGTCGACATCACAATTTCGCCTAATTACCGCAAGACCCGTCGTCTAGGCGCAACATTATGAGAAGTCCTCAGAAATATCGGCCCCAGGGCTATACTGTTTTAGGTATTCGCACACGACGGCGGTATTGGCAAGCTCTATTTTCTAATTAGTGAAGAGAGATGTAAGCTGGATACTCCATATAACGCTAGAGCAAGATATGCTTATCATATGTGGGCACTCTTGACGAGCATACGCACCTTAGCCTCCAGACTTGTGAATGCAATATCTAGAAAGTTCTCCTCAAGCTCACGGAGTTTCATGACAGCATCCCAGACTGGCGCGCGGACCGTAGTTCCGTCCGCTTGATCACGCCATTCAAGGACATAATCGAGGCTTGCTCGCAGCAGTTCGAGTTGAGCCTCAATGCGCTCCTGCACAAGGACCGTGGCGCGAAGTCTAAACACATCCCATAAGGGCTCCCTTTGGAGTAAATCGCACAGTTGCTGGGAATTCTCTATTTCCTTCCCCTTCCATGCGGCTTTCATCTCTTCGGCCCCATCATTGGACTGCAAGATTTCAAATTTAAGGCCGTCTTCCTCATTAATGCATGCCCACCAAACGAAAGGGCTTTCCCAATCGACTGAAACTCCGCCTTCCGGATCGCGGACCATGAATATCCGAACTCCGGGCGCGTTGCCACATACAATCATCTTTGCCGGCTTAAGCGGGTCGTCCTCTGGTATGGAAAGCTCGAGGAACAGCTGCTGGGCATTTTCGAGTGTACTCTCTAAGAATCCATAGGAAAAGATCATTTCTGCGGCACCCTTGTCGTCCCCGTAGCTACGTAGATGTTAGTCCACTATGCCCGCTCAGTTAGAGAATGACTGACGTTATAGTGACTTCATCGCCTTCACGAAGAGACCTTCCAGGCCGCAACTGAAGTACAACATTATTATGTTGATCAATCTCGTATACCGCGGTTGTTTCGTCGCCAGAAGCGTGGTTGGCCATGTCTACACAGGGAGCCATCGCATGACCTATTCCAGGAATTTCGAGTGCGCGGGATCGATACATAGCGTCAACGATTTTCCAATCATTAAACGTAAGCTTTCCTCTTAATCCATCCCACCAATTATCTCTGCACCAAGGGATATTTATGGTAGCAGCTCGTAAATTTTCATACTCCCGCTGCAGCGCATCCATTTTAGCGTCCAGCGCTGGCTTTAGGGATGTCCCGATGAGTATTTCGAGCTCGGCATCGGAATAAAACGTCGGCAAGGGATACGACTCTGGGAGAAATTGGATATAGCTAGTCCACGGATTGGAAAGGCCAACATGATTTGACGATGGGTTACCGCTCGAATGTGTGAGTAGGAGCAAAAGGTAGATCAAAATAGCGCCTCGAGCTGTCTGCAACTATTAGCATCGCACCACCCTAACGCAGTATAGAAATATAAAAAGAATCGAAAGCTGCCTAAAGCCTGACAAATAAAACTGAGAAGATCATTTTCTTTTTTTTCGGTCGCGTTGGCTCACTTTTCCAAATTCGCCCACCGCATCCAACACCGCCTTGAGATGCCGATCCGCCTTCGCATGGATTTCCACAAGGCTCTGAGAAAGAATCAGGTCTACTGGAACTTGGACCAATATTTCGGGCTCTATTGATTCTCCGGGACCAGGCCTTTCGGCTGATCTTTCGCGTGTTGCAACCAAGGTAGAGCCTTTGTCGACTCCATCTCCGGCCTGAAGACGTCGGACTTCGGTGCCATTGAGTGTCACATCATTTAGTTTCGCCCAAGCCGCGAGAGCATCAACGGGGAGCAAAAGTCGTTTCATCTGGACGGTGTCGCAAAAATTGGGAGCTGATAGATCAGATTGAGTGCTTGTGCTTGATTGCTTCTTTGCTTGAGCTGCAGACAACGCGCAGGGACGCGCGGGGCCGTGGCTGAATTTTGATTGGGTGGAGGATGATGTCACGGGCCGATCCGGTGGATTGATCACATCCGCTGCCTTTTGCACATCGCCAATTTGGAATCAAAACCGGTTGTTTTGATACGGCCTACTCCGTATAGAATTGAAGATCTACTCCGGACATACTTTCGTACGGTGAAACGGTCTACGAGGAAGAGCTTGCAAAACGTTGGTTATCGGTCACTGGATCTTCTATTTACGCCTCTTTTCATCTACCGACTTTAAAGGAGAGAATCTGCCCAGAATCCGGTTAGTCTAACATCGAGTGGAAAGCAATTACGCGACTTACATCGTGTTTTCCCACCGACACTACCTCATCTTCTGAGACCCTAATGCCCCCGACTCCCTCCACGTACGCAATCGGCGCGTCGCCCATTACTTTCCGGGCTACATCGGCTACTGTACTGTTCCTGGGAAATGAGATATGTCAGTCGCAAAGCGCGCCACCAAAATACGAATGCACCAACTTTTTCACAAGAACACAATCTCGGAACACTGCATTGCCACTCCCCGAGCCAGAGAAATTATGAATGTTGCGGACCGGGAATACAGGAACCAGCCCAAGGAGTTCCGCGGCACGAGAAAGCACTTGGACGACCCCCGTAGATCCAAATCGATAGAGGACAAGATCCTTTAAGTTTTCCACCCGACTATCACAAATTAGTATCACGACCGGAATATACCAGGGTTAGAAAGCACACGCTCCATACTTCTTAAGTTTATCGTCCATTTCTTTAAGCCCACCTCCTTCAGGATCCCCCATCTCTATCAGATCTTCCCTCGTGTCAACGAACTCACTGCCTTCAACGTATTTTATATAGCCTTGCTTTGTGAGTTTGCGTAGAAACACTTCCGATATCGCGGAACACAGAACAATCGACTGCGGATCTTGCATTTTGGCGATTTTGTTTATATTCTGATGCTTGTCAGTCGAAAGCACGGAGTCTCTTCCAATTTCGAGAACCGATTACCTTGTCAGCATCGGGGTGGTCAATCTTGTTTAATGCCAAAACTGTTGGAAATTTCTCGTCTATAAACGCAACGACCACCTCGGCGACTGTTTCATCTGACCAATCTTGCAGTGGTTCCTTGAGGTTTAACCGATCTAAACACCTAGCCACGACTTTCGAGGTAGCACCGTAGCCAGAAAATTGAGTCTGCAGCGTCTCCACCGGTGTTGCTTCTAGAATACTGTTAAAAGGATGCTGTCGAATAGAGGGTGATCTGATACGTACTTACTGCGACATGTCGACGTTTTATGGAGCCCCTAGTTAGCGGTCGAATTAGTTTAGCACTTAGTATAAGGATCTCGGTATTGATAGATACCATTTGTCCATCAGATTTCCTAATATCCACCTGACTATTTCCGATTTTAGCCAAACAATATCTTGCGAGGGATCATATCCTCTAGTTGCCTTCCCTAGGATGAATTGTGTCAGTATCGCCTATGTGTAAATCCCAAGCAGACCATGTCCACAAAACGGGTGCAGACGCCAGCACCCACCTTCAGCATCCGTCGTGCCGCTCACATCGACAACATGTATCAGGGCGTCAGCATGGCGCAAATCGTCCAAAAATTTATTTCCTAAGCCTTTGCCCTCATGTGCTCCTGGAACCAAGCCAGCTACATCTAGCAATTCGATCGGAACGGATCGTCGGCCGTCATGGCAGCCGCCATAGTTGGGTTTGCATTTGTCTGATAGGTTATGTCGGCTGCAGGCGCAATCTATCTGTAGATATCCGATGGCGCGCTGGGGATCAATGGTCGTGAAGCTAATTAAATCTCTCAGTATACCGATAGGCAGCGAGCACCAATGCTCCATTGGGTGAAATATAGCGAATATACGTACGGGAAGTTTCCTAAGGGAGAACTTTGAAGTTAGCGATTAGCCTGCGCGAGACTGATATGTCTGGCCTGGAATGAACTCACCGACTTTTGAAGAAGCGTCCGTCAAACTGCTCAAAGGTTCTAGTTAGATCCACTAGTATCCTCTTCCGCACATTATTCGAAGTGATAATACCTGTTTAGTGTTGTTGATTTTCCCGAGGATGGCTTACCAACAAGCCCAATGAGGGGATCGCGAGGCATCGGGTCTCTTCTCTGGTTAGACGGAGGTCGCGAGCTTGTAGGTAATTCGGACAAAGGCTTAAGCGAAAATGGAGGACGGGTCGTATTCGAGAGTTATTGGTTAGTATAGAAGCTCGAAGCCAGGCTCATTGTTGAGAATTCTGCCCGCGATGCGAAGATCGGACCAAAGTCCCCCACATCCCGATTTGTAGTGAGGCTCAACTAGTCCGATCAGAGAACACTACGGACTTACTGTAGAGAATTGGCCTCGCAGTCTAATTCGAGAATAGATAAGTTGAATAGTTTGAAGTAATGACATTATTTTATTTTCTGTAGTTTTAAATGCCTGAAGTATTGAATTGCGAGGACTGAAATGGAGATGGCCTAATGCTACCGAACGCTAATACCCATACCTCCCTCCTCATCCTGGCAACAGTGCAGGAGATTCGTAGTCATGCGAGTTGTTGTTATTAGGGGCATATGAGCCTCGCGGATCCTCAAACTTTTGATTATTAACCTTCACATTTGTAACATTTGCGTCTGTATCTTCTCCGTGCATGAAAACTCCTGTTGACGTTGCCATCACCACTCCTCCATCTTTTCTAATGAGATCGATGTCCGGCATTTTATAAATGTATTCAGGGTCAGCGCTCGTATCCTTTTCCCCAAGATTGGTGGTAGCATAGAGGTTCGCGAGGAGGGAGGACGAATAATGCGCTGCTGCGAAATACCACACGGATACCCAGAAAATAATGCCGAGGACAACAGGAAAAACCACGAGCAAGACTTGTAGATATGACATTGCTGGTTTTAGGGTGCTGACCTGGAGACTGACTAGACTAGGGTCAATAGACACCATATAGCCTCGAGACAGAACCAGGCTGTCCAGCTTCGGCTCATTCATCGCAAACCAATCCCAGGCTTTTTGATTGAGAGCATTTGCGCTGACATTAGAACCGCCGTCACCAAAAGTTCCACTCATGATGAGAACAGAGGACGTGTCAAATTGCCCGAAGAATCGTGCACCGGTCTTATTCTGGCTCCCTTGTAAATAACAATTGGTCCCAAATACTTGACCACCCGTTGCTTCATTATGGTAAAAATTGCCGCACGATTCCAGCGGCTGGACGGGCGCAGGGAGAGTCTCGGAGCGAACTAGACTGATGCTCACCACAGAAATTCGGAATAGGGAGTACACGACGTTTCCTGGAACACCTTCAGCGTTCAGATACTCGAAATTGACCTGGGTGGCAGTGTTTGGATCCGGTTTAGACGTTGAGCCATATTGAAAGCTCTTATTTTGTGATCTAGCGATTTCGACCTTTTCAGCAATTTGTAGAATGTTTGGATCTTTCTGCGTTTCGGGGTCATGGGACCAGGACCGTTTGATGAGATCATACACATCATTCTTTGGGAACGGCGCGGTATAATCGTGGACCGAACATATCTTGAAAGCTCCGCTGAGAAATGTGTGCTTCCGGTTGCCTTTAGTAACAGTGAACATTTGTTTCATCATAGCAGTGCTACCACCAACTCCCAGCGTGGCCCAGGGATTATCTTCTCGATTTGGCCGCTGGTATTCGGAAAGAAATCTAGAATCAGTCTCGTCGTCCCAGTGTATTTCGGGTCGACCGATCAGCGCATCCTTTACAAAGGTACCTGCGTATCCATTCTCGAAAGAGCAGTCCCAATTTACCGACTCATTGACACCAGTAGGTTTCCAGGGACAATTGTATATATTGTCGGTACTGTTGGACCCAGGTAGGGATGCAAAAGTTATCAAAGTGTCAGGAGACACGGACAAACCCTCTTTGTCTAGCCAAATTCGAGGCCCAATGGTTGAACCACCAGTAGTTTGTTGGCGGGTCGGGGGCACGATTTCTGGAGTTCCAAGTACAACGTCGCCCGTCAGTGTGAAATTCAGCTTTGAATCGAACAAGTTGGCGTTCATGAGTTCGGTGACACGTTGATCAAGCCCATCCACCTCGCCTGGTCTGGTAGAAGAAAACACTACATATGCTGGGCGTTTCAGCATTTGTTGTTTGATAGAGGCCACCGTCACATTCTTCTTTGATCCAATATAACCGGGCGCATCGAGACCCCAAAGAAAGGTGTCATATAAACTGCCGGCGAGAAGAAATATAGTAAGGAACAAGACGAGGGCGGCATGGTGTGTGAAGCCACGATTGAATATGAATATCGTCCGTTGTACGTAGTCCTCAGTGAACATCAGATACGCCGTGAATGCGCTTCGGATGGAGGCAAGAAGCGAGAAGAGCTTGAAGACGCTGATCTGGACGGCGATACCGGCAATACGAAAAAGTATTGACTTGACGACATTGTGCCCGACAGCAAAGGACGAACTGACGAACGGGGAAGACGAAGAGACCATCTTGGAACGCCAGGGGGAAAAGGCACAACCTCAATCTCAGCGGACGGTTGGCTTCGACGAACCTCCTAAATAGCCGGGTATACTCCTTAGAGACGGCACAGGAATCAACACGGTATTGATATGAAAAATTGAGATCCCCTCAACGATAAGTTCGACAGCTCGAGCGAGGCCAACAGCGCCCACCACGCGACACTGACATGTTTTCAGCCTGATTCAAGGGGCCTTGAGATTCTTTTTATCAAAAAGCCCGCAACTTTCTTTTTTTTCCTCATGGGTTGAGGCAGAGGCATCTGGACTCTCATAGAGCCTCAAGGTCACAACGAACAGAGCCCAGGAGGGCTTCGTCTGAGGTGAATTTCTTCCAAATTGGGTGAATGAACCACTCATGTCGCTCTGTTGATTGGAGAGACTTCGCTTGTGGCCTTGGCATGCATGCTCCGGGCGTTACAAGACATTGTCCGGTGAAGCTTGACAATGACTTAGTTGCGAAGAAGACCGGGTATCCCCCCGTCAAGTTGCTTGTTGTTCCGGATACGGAACACAATTTGTTCCAATTTTAGGTCGCGATGGCAAAATAGGACCATGTGCCCTGCTCAAAACGAAATTGTCGGGTCGCGCATCCAGTCCCAGTCCCAGTCCCAGTCCCTGGGCTGTCCAATGGATCCTGGACGAAAATCAATTGAAGTATAGCATATCGCCTCTTTCTTATGAATTCGGAATTGTCACCGTGCTACTTCGTATCGTTGAGCAGATAAGGAATGGCAGCACACACTCCGTAATCTTCACCACCCGGAACTCGGGAAAAAATGGACAAGCCGTACTCTGTAAACGGGATACGAGCGACTGACAGGGGTGAGGCTGGCCCATGCCGAGGGTCACGTGTTAGAGAGTGAACCCTGTCATTTTGCGTTGAGCTAGAATATTCCAGCGCTCTCTATCACAAATTGTGCCATCGACTCTCTCATTTTGATCGCACACAGAATTTCGAGCTTTACGCTGTCATTTTTCCGGGTATAATACTTCTTTATTGCAGTGGTACACCTGCGACTTTTGGTTCTATCGTGTAAGGGTGAACCCTTCCACGACGATATTCAGTCTAATGACCATAAAAACCAATCTTGCACGGTGATCAAAGGTTCAGGAACCGGAGGTTCTTCCAATGTAGACTTGATTCGAATCTCCACAATGCCGTCGTTTTTTGCGAGGGTGTGTGTTTGTTCATTGCGCTGTATTATTGCGATGTGATGTCAATAGCAGCGATGCTCTGTGGCCAGATAACGTCATAGCCCTAGTTATGGGTTAGAACGTCACAGGTGGATTTTGCAGGTTAGAAGCGAGCCAGTCGATCTATAAAGGTATAGATTGTACTCGACTTTCTCCGGTTAAATAGCAAAAGAAAGATACATCTCAAAACCAAATTCTGCTGAATTCACTTCATCTTCAAGTGCAGCTTTCATACCTCAAATCCATCCCAATATCAACCTACTTTCGAGTTACTTACCAGTCTTCAACATGTCTCAAGCCAGCGACACATTCCACACTACGAAGGAGCAGCTTCGCGAGGAGGAGTCCAGAATTTCAAGTCAATCTGGTGGGAAAATACCCAAAGACTCAGACGTTTCGAAGATGAAAGTAAGTACTGCCAATTGAAGATCCTCTACCTGATGCTCCCGAAAACTAACTCCCTTAAGTCAGTAATCGACTCCGAAACCGACAAGCAAGCGGATATCGAGCGCCGAAAAGCCAATCTTCCACTCCCCGAGCAACCTGCCGGTGAATCCGGCCTCGTTTCGGCAAACATGAAAACCACTAGTGGAGGATCCGGAGCTGTATCGTCTGCTGCCGGTACAGGAGAAGAGGCGAGTGCCCTGAGAGGTCCCGCAACTGCTCAGAGTAGTGTAAGAACTTCGGGCGAGGAAATGAAGCAGCAAACGGCACCCGGAGGTAACATGGCAAGACAAGGTCAAGAAGGCCTAGATGATCTCCCGCAGGATGCTAAGGCACGATAAAAAGAACATTTATCATTGAGCGTTGATTTTATTGATTCTTTATGTTCGATGCAATCCGATATTTCTCTGTACTTGTACCTCTATATCAAGATCAAAGGGCCCGTGGTAATTTCCATGATTTAGCTGGCGTATCATGGATTAACCTGACCCGTCAATTTTACAATATGATGGCCATCAATGCCCTCATGAATGTATTATTCTTGATTCGAAACAGATTTTCAATATATATCGTCCACGAGTTTAGTAGCCACGAATGACATCATCTGCTTTGCCACTTGATCCATATCTTGAAAAATGCAAGACTGATATGGTAACATAACACCGCAGGTGGACAATACTGGAGCACGTAAATATACCTCTATCCAGCCCGAGTATTCCAATTTCCAGGTAAACACAGCACGATCGGACATAATGAGTACGCAAGACAAGCCGACAAGCAGCACCAGAGGCACAAAGGTGAGCTAACTTTCAGCGGAAAACATCGTGATTGCAGTATGTTGATTAAGTCGAAGGTGACTTCGAATCCATCCGCAAGCACGCATCCCGTCCAAGAGGGAACCGGCGTAGTGACATCTGGTTCACTAGCTGCGGAATCTTACCAGAGCGGCGGAAAATTTGCCGAAAATCCAGATACCAAAATTGGAGGCAAGTGTATATTTCTAGCAGCCATCACACCGACCGTACAGCGGTGTTTAGAGTCAGATTGCTGATTATTTATCAGGAGATCCAACTCCATCCGCGACGGCATCCAGTTCAGTTGAATACGGTGCTGCGCCGTCTTATGTCAATCCCGAGGCGTCGAGACATGACCAGAAACCGAAGGGGAAGAATCTGAAAGAAGGCGGGTTTGACGATGACCCAAAGAGAAACGTCAGCTATACAGCGGATATTGGAGCTGCAAAGGACCCGAGTTTGCTTGCTGAGAGGCAGCTCGAAACGCGGAATGCCGAAAACCCAGGAGCAGCAGCGCAGCCGCATAGTCGGCAAGATGGAACAGAGCAGCCTTATGGTATTCTCCAGGAGGAAGAATCTTAGAATAGCCAGCAAATTGGGCTGATTGGCATTCTCGCCCTTGTCTGTTCTCCGATGGAGTATAGTAGCGATAGCAGTTCTGAAACAAACCTGTCCTCAAACGGTGTGGAAGAATTTGTACGAAAGTTTTGCCTGAGGTATCGAAGTTGATTAGACAACATTGAAGCAGGGAGGGTCAAGTTGTGGCTGGTTTTTCGTTCCTGGGTTTCAAAACGCCAGTATCCTGAAATATGTAGCACGACTATTGGAATGAAAGCATTGTTGATTGGAGAACGTGGTGACCGTGCGACAAATGAAATTGTTTGACAAGGATTCCAGCCATCCCATAGAGAGCCAGAGAAACCTAGTTCTGCAGCTCAGAAACCAACTTCGGTGCGAGCACTCAAATCTTTCCTTATTGGTTTCGCAGAAGTCGTAGAAATGGTGATGATGGAACCATCTTGGAGCGTTTGAGGAGTTCGTTAACGATGATCTGGTCTTGTTAGCAATCCTGTCACTCACTCCGAGTATAAACAAACTGCATTAATGTGGTCGGGTCTTATTCGTGTAAGTAAGAAGTACTCGCCCGTCTTTCTCGTCCGTTTGCTCTGGCAAGATGTCGTTTTTGTTTGGAGACAAACAGGCAGACGACCTTGCAGAGCTGAAGTGACTCCAGAGCTATTATTAGAGAATGGAATCACAGGCAGTTTGACAAATGAAGAGTCTTGACGCTCCACTGTTTCCAAGCCTGCAGGATGGAATCGAGCAAAACCATCCGAGACATAATGATTTCATGGAGTCATGGATATTCAACAAAAGAGATTGAAGCCTTCAGACAGGTCTCTCATTGGTGGACTTGCAGTAATGATCCCTGTATGAAACACCCAAAGAGGAGTAGCGGCTGCGCTGAGTCAGCAAAAATAGCCCAAGTGGGTCTGAGCCACACCAATGGCTGTGCGGGATGACGTCATCTGCTGCGACCAAGGCTTGGCCCCCTTTGAATGGAAGGAGCTGGGAACGGAGTGACGCAGAATGAGGAAGGGGCAACCACCAGCCTCCAAGCAACTCTTTCCGTTTTGGCAGTTTTGGTGGACCAGAAGGGAAACGGCGTTAAGAGTGTTTGTAGGGACTAGCAGGTGACCTCGATTCTTGGTGTGTGGTGCCGTTGTTCCGAGGTACTGTTGAGGTACTCCTGTATTACATATCAATTTTGGGGACAACAGCAAAAGTGAGGCCACTTGCGTCAGCAGGAAGCACATGATCTCCGGGTGCCAAGGCAATAGCTTTGAAAGTGAAGGAGAACAGCTGGGGTGGGTCGCAGACCCGGTTCCTCACTGCTCAGCATTCGCGGCCACTTTTTCCCAGCCGTATTAATACTTCGTCCACAGGCTTCTCCGCTCTAAAATTTATTCTCAACCTCAACTTCATTCCCCTTGCTACGTCTCAGTCTCGATTTTCGCGACCACATCGATAAAATATCTCCCAAAAGACTTCTACAAACTCACCAGAGTCACACATAACACCTTCGTCGCTATGGCCTTCACTGCTTCGTAAGTATCGCGACTCCTCCTTTCCCCAGCCTCTCCAAGGTTCCGTCAGTGCAACCCGCCTCAACGGCAACTGACAAGCAAATACCCAAAAACATGTGGCTAACCGTCGTCTTCGTCTTTCAGAGATATCTGCAAAATCATCTTTGCCGTCATCCTGCCACCTCTGGGTGTATTCCTTGAGCGCGGATGCGGAGCCGACTTGCTCATCAACATCTGTTTAACGATTTTGGGTTATATCCCCGGTATCATCCACGCTTTGTCAGTATACCCTCCTCCGGAACATGCTTTGTTTCGCGATTATATTCCCCAAATCATTTCTCCCTAAACTAATGTTTGATTACAGGTATATCATTCTCAAATACTGATCGAAACTCACCGCGCACCGAGCTCATCCAACGCATCCCTTCTGGCTCTCCGATTCAAAAATTACATACGGACAGGATGCGCAAGCCATGCGTGCCACTGATTTGGGGGAGGAGATAGCGCTAAGCGACGCTTTTCTTTCAAGCGCTGTGTTGCAAATCTGCGATTACCACAGCAAACCCGCTCCTGATTTACCAGTAATCAGGTGCCCGCTTTTGCCTAGGACCGCCTTTTTGGGGGCCATGTCTCGGGAGGATGTGCCATGTTCTTAATGATGGGTGTCTCTCTTTTTCATGTCTCTCTTTCTTCTCTTTACTTTGTTACTTTTGATATGATACCAAGTTTCTTTTTCTCTTCGGCGCGCTACTTTTCTTTTGCTACACACAATAAATCCAGTGCCCTTGTCAATCCCAGTGGCAGCATTTGAGACTATAATTCCATCATTTCAATAGAAAAGTTCTTTGCTCGCTTCGGCTACATCACTGGACTGTGCAGTCAGCCGAGTCTACGTGTCCTCTAGGGGAGCATTATGTTGTGTCTGAAAAACGGTGAGTCACTGCCGATGGTGGTGACACGATCCAACAGCTTCGCGTCCAATTAGTTAACAGTGCGCAGACCCAGGGCAGTAGCATGTAAATTTTCAGTATAAATGACAGCATACATATGGCCAAGGGTGTCGAGGAGATTCATTTCTGCTTTGATTGAATTGGCTACCAGCCTCCCCATCCTCACATCTACTCCTTCAGCTGGTGTTTTGTGTGTTGTTTCAAAGGGCGAGACACAATACCACGTGATTCCCCTCTTGGCCCCCAACCAGTCATGTGGCCTCTTCCAACCTCAGCGCTTAACGCTGCTCTCCCTTACCGCCCAATGCGGTCAATGCGCTCACGTTTTCTTGCATCCACACTTCGGCACACTTGTTTCAGCACAGCGGCTACACCTCGCCCTGGCCAACGTTCATCGCCCCCACTGGAAACCGCTCCAGACCAACTCTCAACGCCCCCTGGTCCCTCCGTATTGATGCTTGGCCCTGTTTACCAATAGGATTGCATATTCGCCATTTTGTCGAACACCCTGATCGACCCGGACCCGTTCCTATTCGCCGCCTGCTCGATTCTTCAGAGGCAGGATGGCTTCCAGCCTGCGGGTTGGCTGGCTGCTTTGACATCATGTTCACGTTCCTGCATGACGTTCCGTCTGATTGGCGCGTTTCCAATCCTATCTATTCCTTCAATGGAGATAGAAGATCTGCCGTGAGGAGCAGCGAAGCTCCTCACTTTCTTTTCAGCGTCTTCCCTTTGTCTGTTGAACGCTGCTTCAAACAGTCTCTCTGTTTGCATCTGGCTCTCTTGCATTGACCTTGGTTGACATAGTCGTCCTCAGGCAATATCAGGCAGATATTGTTGACACTCTCCCTCCCAACGACGTTCTCAACGCCGATCGCTCGCATGCATGGCGTAGCGGAAACTCCACGGTCCACCTCCCTTGAACACCCGTCGATTTGTGCGATCGAGATAAGGCGTCGACAATATGCTTCATGACATTCGGCTTGTTACATTGGGGTGCTTGCTCGTCTTGCCGAGTGCAGTTCTTGCGAAAGCGATTGCTCCAAGGGCCGGCCCACAATCAGTACAAGATGCAATTCCTTCCTGTACGACGTCGTGCTTGCGGGATTTTATATCAAAGAACTACCCAAAATCAATATGCGCAGATACACAAAGCCTGGGTTGCTTATGCACACAGAGATCGCTCTCGGGGTGGACGCTCGGTGAAGCGGCTTTACAATGTGTACTTACATCATGTCCCTCTCCTATAGATTCCGATATTCGGGTCTACAATCTCTGCCGAGAAGTAAACGGCGCGATTCCAAATTCCCGCTCGGTACTGTCGGCGAGCTTCGTGGCCACTCCAACCGGTCCAGGAAAGTCCCTCGCCAAACCTACAGAAGCACCAGCGATCACCACGCCCATCAACTCTCAGGCAACCACTATACTGTCTCGCCCTCCACAAAATAGTCCAACCTCCACAGCGTCAGAACCCTCCTCTACTACCGCAGCCCATCAAAGCGAGGATACTTTGAATGCTTCAATGCCGCTTATGCCTGGTACTAGCGTCGAGACCACAACTTCTTCCCAATCCCTTTCTCGAAATCAGATCATTGGTCTTTCTATCGGGAGTAGTGCTGCGTGTCTATTAGGACTCGGTCTACTTCTCTTTATATTTCTCCGCTGGCGAAAACGCAATCACATCAAAAGTAAGGAGGAAGCTTTCGAGATCGGAGGTGCGATGGACGAACCTTCGCCAAGGAACTTCTCCTTTAGGCTACCTCGAATGCCTAGTACCCCAGTTGGCGCTTATAACCGCTTCACATTCGAGCCTTTTACTGCTCTTCCTAAAGTAAAGCGCCTCTCCAGCGTCCGCAATAAGCCATCCGATTCTACTAGGAGATCTTGGCCACTTTCAGGGTCAGTAGGATCAGACGATATAGAATTAGAAAGCCCTTCTTCGGTGCGAACGGTATCACGTCTTCTTCCTGACAAACCGGACTTTGAAATGTTCGACCAGCACCCAATCACCGAGAAGCTAACAGCGGCCCGGCCTTCAAGTTCAATTACTATATTCGAAGAAGATGCCGATTACCGAAGATCAAGTTTGTTTGGGAAGAATTCAAATTCCAAACCGGTTCAAGCCTCGGGAAGCTGTCAAGATGCGATGGACAGAGGTTTGGATAGCTTCACAGCCTCTCATGAGCAACCGTCCTCGATGCCAAAGCCAATATTACGCCAGAACAGCGTTAAATTTGCAAACCCTTTTGCCGGCCTTTCCCATGCGCTCGTGAACGGAACCGCCACAACACAAATAGAAAAGAAGAACTTAACTATTGCGGTCTCCTTGCCTCAAACGCCTACTTCTTCAAGCGTATACTCCAGTTCGCACTCTCCGGTCAGCTTTGTAACTGATGTTCGAAAATCGCCGCGCTGGTCTCAAAAATCACACAAGCGCCAATCAACGGCATCTTCTACCACTAGTTTCGAAACTGCAGCTTCAGATGATGAGAAGACAAGAACCAAAGCAACACGTACCGCAAGGCGCTTAAGTCCAGTTAAAGAAAGCGCTTCAAGAGCACCGTCTCCACCAAAATACCTCCAAGTTCCACCTATCAATTATTCTCGTTCGCTACGGAGAAATCAACGAGCCCCAAATCCAGTTAGTACCAGCAACGAGGACAGCCGTATAGTGCAACGATTCGGAAGCCCAAAGATTGGCTCAACACGCGATTATGATCGACATCAGCTTTACCCTATGACAACGCTGTCCAACGAGGAAGCTTCTGGACACGGAGCACCTATTACGGACCCATGTTCCCGTCCCGTTTACCTTGCGCCTTCGCGCAAACAGCAACCTTACGCCAATCCTATCAATGGCTTTGACGACTCAGGGTCAATAGACCCTTGGGAGCGAATACAGTCCTCCAAACGATGACACACCACCATCCTTAGATACCCATATCAAGTTTCCTTACTATCTATCTATATTGGCGTCATGGGCTCGGTCATGTCTTTACGATTTCTCTTTCTTGCCGCTTGTGGTCGGCTGTATATCGATACCCTCTTTTTTTTTTTCTTCACTTGCACATATTAACAGCATTACCCTGCTCTCCCAATCATCCATGGGATCTTTTCCTTTCTTTTATCTCCTTTCGTCGGTCTCCTGAAAGATACATATGGCTGACGGGACATCAAGAACGAAAACATGCAATTATACTCAAGAGTAGACCTTTAAATGTCAATGTGGCAAAGGGATGCGGGCGCTTTTGACAAAGTACTTTATCTCTTGTATATAAATTTATTTTCTTTGCTCTTCGGGGGTCGGACTTGGCGATATTTGTTCCTTTTGTTAAACTTGCGTTCTATCCAGTACATATTATAAGCACATATCAGAATCAAGGTGGAAAAGCCAGTGGTATTTCAACACTTCCATAATTTAATAGTATCGTCAAATTGTCATCTTTGTATAAAGATACTAGTCGTGTGTTATCCCACCCTATTTCGCATTAACATTCAAGCATCGGATAGTTGTAATGAACCAATCAAGGAAGTCAGATCATCGAGTTCCAGGCTGAAAGCAATGCTGGCTTGAACTCTGCAGACAGTATCTGGCGTGCATGATTAACCAAGCTTTCCATCTTCGCCCATACATTCAGAATTCGAGGAATAAATAAATGTTGGATAGAATAGGGCCAGCTCAAAGGTTTGATGCTAACTTACTGTAGCTTCTTAGTAGTGTTGGTTTTTTGGCGGGGAATATCATGCATTATCAAATGTTGCTGTAGATGGTTATGTATAAGGCGGGTTATGTTTGTATGGTTATGAAGGTAGTCCCATTCTTTTTGCAGTGATAAAATTGTGTCATATATGCTACCCCAAAACATTTGCATTGGCCAACTCCACTGACGATCATAGTAAGAATGCTCTGAAGAGTGAAACTCTTGCTTACTATGGAGGTATTCCTGATGATTGGAATTCCATTGTCTTTTTGTTTCATAAAGTTCAACGGGAGTCTAAGAATGACAATCGCTTCGCGCCTAAAGGCCACCAGTGGCCAGCGTTTTGTCGACAGTGGAAATGATCAGGCTGGGCCATGAATGGCATTAATTGCACACTTCCACGTATTCGGCCTGGGCCAATGCCGCATTGATGCACGGGGTGGTCTTCGGAGGCGACGTGGTTTAGTCTTCATCAATCAGTGAGATATTCGGCTTTGCACCGGGGTGACAAACAAGCCAGACACCATCTTGCAACCAGACTTTAATACGCAACAAAATTCGGGCTAGGACACGCAGATTCATCCCAAAGGGCTCTTCAGAGCACTTATGCTCTTGACGAAGCTCGTGATTCCAGTCCCAAATCCTTCATCAATCTGGTTGCTTGGACTTGGCATTAGGAACTGAGGAAATGAGAAGTGCTGAAGGCATTGTACAGTACTAGGTAGGCCAAAAGTATTGGCACCTTGTACCGGAAAGTACTTTTGTCCCCACCAAATCTCGTGAGTGAAGAAAGTATATTTTTGTAGGTGCCAATATTATTGACCGACACTGATATCTTTTTCTGCGATATTAAATTGGGTAGTAAGAGAGGGTTTGATCCGGACCTTGGCGGGTGTCGGCATTTTGATATGTAAACGAGTTAGAAAAGCAGGTGTAAGGGGTAATAGGAAACCCTGCTAGAGTTCTAAACGCTGCACCGTACAAAAGGATTTTGAAGCAGGTGAAAATTGCTCAGTCATGTCTGTTGGGGCATGATGATCTAATTATATACCAATGTCAAAAAGAGAGAATACGGGTCCATTTGCATAACTACGACGCAAGTTGGTCTATCAATATAACCCAGCAACGAGTACCGGGAAGGAAAAGGAAAAGGATAAGGAAAAAGAAAATGAAGACTGAAGAGCGAAAGGAGGCGGTTTTATATAGCTGAGGACGTGGAAAAGAAACGTGGGCGTCTGGAAACGCTCCACTGAAATTGAATCAGTGCAAGTCAGGTTCAGAGTGAACATGAGAGAATTAAAAAGAGAATACTCCGTATCTCTCGAAGCGCTGGATGAATTTCCTGAGAAAAGCTTTGACTATGTCATTTCGAATGGAAATACCATCACCCTATGTGATTGTGCGTGTTT
The DNA here is from genome assembly GCA_014964245.1 of Nannizziopsis barbatae. NCBI lineage: Eukaryota > Fungi > Ascomycota > Eurotiomycetes > Onygenales > Nannizziopsiaceae > Nannizziopsis > Nannizziopsis barbatae. The sequence goes on from JACVYH010000003.1 coordinate 4,582,461, forward strand.
GATCTGATTTTCGGTGAAGTGTAACAGAAACCTAGGCTTTCGTTGTTCATATGGATACCATCCAGGAGCAGTACGGCTAGCAAAAACAGCGTTATTGGGCTGTTTTTGGCATCGCCTTCTGTGGTTGAATTACGGGTCAAAAGCCGTGGCTTTTCTCCCAATAGAAAACTCGAAGTTCAAAGCAGTTTTCGTACTTCACATCTTTCCTCTGGCTGAATAAGGAACCAGAAAGAGACCCGCTACCTCACCTTCCCTTAAACATCCGGCGGCATCCGTAGAGGGATATACGAAACTGGCATAATGAATCCGGCAGAGGTATATCCGGTAACAACAAATGACGGATTTCTCTCATTTGCGGCCAATAATACGATGTGTTCGGTTACGATGTTTATGTACTCCTCACTTTCGCTCAAGCGACTAACGCAAAGATTCGCGGGGAACCTCGAAACCCCGCTTGTTGAGATGCGGCCGATCATTGGTTTTTTTCAATAGTCGGACAAGTTCCGAATATTGCCGGAAAATCGCGCAGCAGGGAGGCGTGTATTTCTGGAGGATTGATGAAAGGTAAACATGTGAGGAAGGGTACTCTGCATTGCAATTGATATGCAAGACGCTGACTGCAGTGTTCCTGAAGAATGTCTCCATCAGAATTGTTGGCTTTTTCGTTTCAAAGAGCCCCAACGCTTGTCTTGTCTTGTCTTTGCTCGCTGCATGTCTTGAGATGCTCTGATTCAGCAATCAAGCCAACCGGAACAGAAACGTCAATCACTTTTCTGTACACGAATCAGATTGGCAATTTTAATCTGTCCGAGGAATCTCCATTCTCGGGTGGGACCCAGTGGACTCGGTGGGGGCGAGGCTTGTGGATCTCCCTCGGATTGGCAATTCCTTTCAGGGCCCCTTGAAGATTGTGGATCAAAACCCACAAGAATGAGGCACATTGTGTGGAGTTGCACCTTCGTGTACTCCGTACGGACTGCCTAGGAACAGGCTAAGGTTTGAGAATCGATTAAAGCTCTGATATCTGTTTATCACTGGCATAGATATACTCGCGGTGATTTGACTTGGCAACTCCAGTCTAATCTGGTTCAAATGAAAAGGTTGATATGGAAGTCTCGATTCTGCTTGTCATTGGTACAGAGAAAAATGGAAGTCGTCTGAAAAAGTCTTTTCTGCCACGCACCGCCGCCGCACCGCCACGTCCCAGAGCCACAATTTTAGGACTGACGTCACCGGGCCCACTCGGTGTGTGGTTGGTCTTGGCATCACAGCTGAGCCGCTGAACGGGGACTTGAGATCACGAAGTTTGACGGACGACATCAAAGACTGACTCAGTTCAATAACTCGACTCTGCGAAGAACACGCAAGCTGAGCATTGTTGATACACGTATCATCCGCTATTGGAGATATGTTTGATCCTGCTGGACATGTACTTTGCGGAATTTCTAGGATTGTTGGAGTGAGCGTTTGATGAACCGACGGAAACACTTGGGTTGTTTTGGGGGACAAAGAACAAGGATACACCGATACAAGCCACGGGAATGCGAGCATGTGTGATAATCATAAGCCACCATCAATCGCGGCGATGAAAGGCTTTTTTTTTTGCCGTTGAAGGGGCGCATAGTTCTTGAGGGCAAATGTTATCTCACATTCTCCGTTCGGAGTATCGAAATTTTGGTGCATGCACTATCAATTGTGACAGCATCGGAGTTGTGCAGTGACCCCCGGGACCCTCTCTCAATGCTCCGCTGTTTGCTCATCGCCGGGCCGATTGAAAATTCCTGTCTGATTCAGCCAATAACCAGCAGAGCGCCAGTCCGCGGAGTCTGCGTGCAATCCACAGAGGACTCCTAGCGCAGACGCCGTTGGTCCCTGGGACTGTGGTGTCTGGTTCTGATGCGGGCCCTTGCCATCGTCCCTGACTGTCCAGTGTCTGCAAACGCGCAAACACAAATTTTCCGTGTTTCCACGCACATGACGTCAAGAATAGTGCTCCGAGATTTTCCACACCGACAAATACGCAAAATGCAGTCTCAAAACACCAATTTATCTTTAAAAAGAAACTCGAACTAATCTAAAAAATGACAATGTTATTATTACTCCGTAGTTATTGTTTGGTTTCAATTCAAAATACCTGGCCTTTAGTCAAGCTCCTGTCCAATGAGCAACGCCGGAATATCAATAGCGCTCCTGTTTGACAAATTTCGCTCAAAACTTTCCATCTGCTGGTACATACTTCGACGGAAAATGTTGGCTTTTGCACGGCTCCGTCGTTAGTGTGATTACATCCAGTGGATTCCGCTTTCATCGGATGGAAATTCAATTTCCCTCGGTATCGAATGAGGACGTGCCTTCCGCCCCATCCTGGCCGCTTTAGTTTGGATTAGCTGCTGCATCGGGTGGATCGTTTCACTTCTCTCCATGGTTCCGACATCGAATTCTGCACCATATTGGGAGAAGAATGCTGACTATGATGAGACTGTTAATACGTAAGATGGAATCCAGTGGATACCACAATAATCATCATGCAGAGATTTTGCACGGAAGGATTGCACTTATCATCGCCTCTTGATTGGAAGCTGGTTGAAGCCCCCAGTTTTGCGGTAAACTCGGAGCCACAGAACTTATATATACCCTCCCTGCCCCGCGTCAGGATACATAATTGTTTCCGTTTATTCTCTACTTTTCTTCTCATTCGGTAAACTAGGGCGGTCATTTCCTAGCTTTCTTAACATATTTCGGGCTCGTCTCTCTGGCTGACCTGATATCAAAAGTTATCCAGGCATATCATATCACTGCCTCAAAAGCTCATCTTTCCTTGTGATTCCTTCCTCGATCCTGAAAGTAGATCAACATCCTCGTTCGAGGCTTCCTTAATTTTGTTGTACTTTTGCACCCGCGTTCCTTCCGCGTCTCAACATCATGACGACCGGGTACATTTCACACGGCTCTTCAAGCGGCCATCATGTTCGTCGGCTCTCAAATGTTGAGGCCTCACGAGCAGATCTTATTGGTGGGCCAAACGTTGTTGTGCCACCAAAGCATCTAATGGCCAAAAGCGATGCCTATGAAACCGCAAAATCTATGGAAATAGCGAAACACCACCTTGAGGATGATGTTTCGTCTCCCGAAACCACCCCGAGAGCTGCATCTCCCATCCCTGCAGAATCTCTTACGACAACGGATCGCTATGCTTTTGCATTCGACATTGACGGTGTCCTTGTCAGGGGTGGCAAAGCAATTCCTGCCGCTATTGATGCCTTGAAGGTTCTCAATGGGGAGAATGAATACGGAATTAAAGTGTGCGTATAAGTCCTCCATGAGTTATTTAGCCTCGATTGGTTCTCAATAACTAATGTTGCCTTCCAGTCCTTATATTTTCGTCACAAATGGTGGAGGCAAAACCGAAGAAGAGCGCTGCCTCGATCTCAGTCGTCAGCTTGAGTACGAAGTTTCCCCCGGCCAATTCATTTGCGGACATACGCCAATGCGAGAGATGGCAGAAAAGTACAACACTGTATTGGTCGTTGGAGGCGAAGGCGAAAAATGCCGCCATGTCGCCGAAGGGTATGGCTTTAAGGACGTCGTCACCCCTGGAGACATAATCAAAGATAACCAGCACACTACTCCATTCCGGAAACTCACTGAAGAGGAACACCGTAACTCGCGCTCTCGAGACTTTTCTGAAGTGACAATTGATGCTATCTTTGTTTTTGCAGATAGCCGAGACTGGGCCGGAGATCAGCAGATCATCCTCGACCTGTGCATGTCTAAGGGTGGCAAAATCGGAACTAGGTCTGAGACCTTTGACGAAGGCCCTCCTGTCTACTTCTCTCACAACGACATCGTCTGGTCTACATCACATGAACACACCCGGATCGGCATGGGCGCTCTAAGAGCGTCAACTGAAGCGCTTTTCAGAGCTGTGACTGGAAAGGACCTGCAGACCATTGCTTTTGGCAAACCTCAATTAGGCACTTTCCAATTTGCAACTCGCCTCCTCCAACAATGGCGCAAAGAAACTCATGGGATCAATTCTCCACCAGCGACGGTTTATTTCGTCGGCGATACTCCCGAATCGGATATCCGAGGGACTAATGAGTTCAATGAGTCCAATCTCTGTGAGAATCATTGGTACTCTATCCTTGTGAAAACGGGTGTGTTTGAGGAGGGCTCAACCCCGAGGTTCCCGCCGAAGAAGGTCTGTGATGATGTTTTAGAAGCTGTGAAGTTTGGTATGATGAGAGAACACCAGAACGCCTTGAAAGAGTCCGCCGCTGGTGACGGTGTGACGAAAGCCGATGAACCCGCGAAAACTCAATAACTTTTTTTGTTTGAGCGTTTATGAAGTGATGAATGCTAATCTATTTGATGCATCTGGGTTTTTTCACCCAAAAACCACTGTGATTCCCCTCGATCTGGTTTTTTTGGATGTCTTTACAGGAGTAATTGAATAACCGGATTTTGATGATTATCAATCCTTGGGCTAGAGAGCATTAACTCGTTATAGAACTGAGTTGACATAGATAAAACACCAAAAGAAAAAAAAGCTCTTCTTATCTTTGACATATTCCACGTACAGTACATACTCTTCATCAAGTTCTGGTCTTGTCATCACCATCATGTGCTTTCATCATGATATTAAGGGCCTAAAAGAAGTATGTGGCTCATATTCTCACCAATATCTGGGGCCTCAACCTGGGGTGATTTAATACACAGCTAGCTTTTTGTCTTCGTTTGTAAGAGAGGACCCTGAGGCTAGAGATGGCATTGATTTTATAGGAGCCCTCAAACTTGTTATCACACTGGAAACCCTAGCAAGGCTTTCTGGGCGTGGCAGAGTGATCCTCAAATTTCAATCAAACAAATGTCAAACCAGCAGTACCTTTGATATACCTGTTATCTGGGTACGAACCTCAGTGACTAGGTACCTACTAGGTAGTTAACTACCTCTGTAGTTTGTACGGAGTACTCCGTAGTTAGCACACCTTCACTAGCTACCTCTAAAAGCTATAGGAAGACATGAACTTAATGAAATTTCCTCTTTTCATCTAGTTCTGGATTTGCTCTGAAGGCAGGCTGCTTTAACTAAAGCACTCTTGCCCTGAATTAGGGTGAGGAGAGGTTAAGCAGAAGCTGATCATTGGTGAGCCTGTGGATTATTTATTCTTTAAATTAGCTTGATAATGTCTTAACTAAAGGAAGAGACCTCAGATGATTTCTGGGATTTTTATGATGGTAAATACAAGAAAGAGAGGGAGCGAAAACGGTGAAACCTCAAAACCTTGGATGCCAAGAATATGACTGCCAGGGAGTAGTTACATTCTCTGTAGTCTGACAGTTCTAGGCTTCAGTCTCAGGAAATGAGAATGGGGTCAGTGCCGACGCTGCTCCAATATCTCAACTGTGCTGATATGAGAACAGCTGAATCTTCTCGATTCTCTGGTGGCAAGTTCCTTTGATGGAGGTGGACACATTGGAGACTCATGCTATGGAAAAGTACCGTGTCTGGGAACGAAGTAACGTCGGGAATACTACCTGCGCCGGGTCTTATGCCGGAACCCAAGCAGATGGAATATGGAGAAGATTGTGAGCTCTCTCCAGCAGAACGCCTCCAGTAAAACGAGACCCGCCACCCATATCCAGACATCACGTTCCATTCCGTTTTGCATAATCCGGCTGGACGTATACTGATTGCGGTAGATAGGGAATAGTCACTGGCCACGGAGTTAGACACGCTGAATTTGTGGAGCTCGGTATCATGCGCTGGTTAGCGGAACTAGCCACTTCTAAGTTCAGCGTGTTCAATTGACACAATTCGTCGACAAGAAAGATATATCAAGAGTCAATTCACCAGTATCTAATAAGCTGCTAAATATCTATGTAAACGCCGAGAACGTCCTGCGGATTAGTGGAACGCCGGCTTCGAATATCCGAGGGAACTAGATGGCAATGAGCAGATTTGCTGAAAAATCCCACGACGTCAACCCTCATGACTGAACCATTTGAGGAAGAGAGGTACCTCGACAGTTGGAAACTTCACAACTTATTTGTCTTTCAAGAGCTGGGCTCGAACCGTGTGAGGGCGACAGTCGCGTAAATTCGCGACTATCAATTTTGTATCTTGATATTAAGATCAATTCCTGTTACGTGATTATATTCGCATTACAGTATCTGGCGCTGTACCATTACACAACTTGTGAGGGCAAGAGTTTTGTCTAAAGAGCCAAACCTATGACATCTGGATCTTTCTGTGCATCCTGTAGCAGCTTTCTCATTTCCAAACCCAGCTTCGCATTTATTTCCTTCCATCGCCTGTTGTTTGGAAACACAATCCGCCGCAGCCTGTAGACCCAACGCGACAATGGCTGATAGTATGGGGTGAAGTAGTCATCCATGATTGTAAGAAACACCTCTTCATCAGCTATGACCCCGATTTTGGCACTACCCAGTTCTTTTGTATTCATATAGTTCCACTTTTCGAAATCTTTCACCTCCCTCTCCTTTCCTGGTGCTTCATAGTGAATGCAGATCCAGAACAGCACCCAGAAGAACGACTCAAGATCATGCATGAATGAGTGCTCCTCCCCGATCAGAACACCGATTGCCATAAATGCCCTAGTCCCAGTTTTGCTCCGCGCTCCCGAAAAACCGTCACGTTCCGTTCGGATAGCAAGGTCGAGGTCAATTAGGAAGGATCGCCATGAAGGGTTATCCTTATCCTCATTAACCAAGAGGTTTCGCGGCGAGATATCGCTCTGTATCAACCCGCACTTGTACAGGGATTCGTACCCTACGATGCAACCTTCCATTCCGACAAGTAGGGCAACTCTCGAGCTGCTCTCCCAAATAGGCTTCCCGTAATCTTCAACAATTACGCGACGATGCACTCGGGTCAGTGTGCTGTCCGCGGGGCGCTTTGTCGGAGAGCTGGGCTGAGTACGCTTGCTGGGGGGAGGAGGGAGTACCGTGTCCACGCAGTCGGAAGATCGTTTCCGCTCGAGGCCGCTGCCTTGACCGGCACGGCCTCTGTTGGATGCACTCCTTCTCAGTGCCACTTGCAAACTACCCGTCTTAGGTTTCGACATAGGGACCGCTAGACCCTTTCGGATGGCCCGCACATCGTCGTCTTTGTCGTCCACCTGGACAGTTTGATGAAAGTAGTATCGTGCAACATTCGTGACACCGCTCTCCATCGCTTCGCGGAGCAGTTCCCCTTCCTCCTCGCGCTCCGGGTACTGCCAGGAATCCTTAACCACTAGGGTGCGCTTGTCTCCTTCGCGATGCGCTTTCCAGCAGGTGGTGGCGCGGCCCGCGACACAACGTGCCCGTGAGATCACTCCGTCTATCACTAGACGCTCCGGCTCGCCATCGCGTTCAATCTCAATGTAGCGTCGACCGTCAAGCGTGACAATAGTCGGATCGTAGCCGAGCTGCCGTCGGTCCATGCAGAGAAATCCTAGAATCACTGTGACGAACCGAAGGCCATCCTGGTTAATGTCTGTCTCCTCCGAGCCAATCCCCCCGCAACGATCGAATTCCCAAACGCGTAGGAGCGGTCCGCACAGCGTGAAACCAAGGACGAATCGGCGGTCGTCTTGCGCGGACAGCAATTCTCTGGCGTATCGGGCAAGATCGAGCCTCGCCCCAGAAGGGATATCGTACTTCCGGACATTCTTCAGCTCTCCCGGCACCAGGATCTCCGACCACCTGCACTGTTTGTTCGGCGGGCCTGCAGCGTTTGTTCGGCGGGCACTCGGGTCGTCCACGAAGCCGATGTCGAGTTTTCGCTTGGCGGTGGAACCGGCGATCGGCTGAGCAGGCTGAGCCAACGGTCGGCGGGCGGGCATTCGAGTTGGATCGTGGTCGTCCGCAAACCGGACAAGACAATCGATGATTTCCGTTAGCCAGTCCAGTACATATTTCTCGTCTGTATTGTCAGGCCAATCCTTCCACCCGCTCTCCTTGCTGTAGAGTGGGCTATCCCCCATTTCGCACTTCTCGAAGACTGCCTGCGCACTCTGGGTGAGGCCCTCGATCTTATCAAAATATGCCGCATAGAATCCGGGAATATTCGCATGCAGCTCTCCCAATAGCTCCTCCCTCAGAACAGGATCAATATCTCTTCGAAGCTCCGATGAGTTGGCGAGACTGCTGGTGTTGCGCGAGCGTGGGGTCTGAAGGATGGGCAAGGATGGCCTGGGCGGGGGTGTGGACCTTGCAGCCTGTGTGGCAGTTGCGATGAGTTCGAAGACGGCCGTCCAGATCTTGGTGTCGGGTGCTTTCTGTTTGATGAGTTCTAGGAGCGGTCGGTATGGGTTGAAGTGAAAATCGCCTCCTCGAAGGCGAGTGAACAACCTCGACAACTCTGATGCAATATCCAGGTTGCTTATCGGCGGGCGAAGATGATAAGCTGCCTCTTCATCCATCAAAGTAATTAGAACTTTCGATAATATCATTTGACCGGCATCAGGATCATCGGCGGCACCATCGTAGGATTCCAAGCGAGGCTGCTCTGTCCCTTGGAGCAAGTCATGGAGCCTTTCGAATGCCTTTAAAGGGTATTTGTCAATCAAAGCAATTTCGTCTGAAGATAATTCCCCCATGCTGGCAATGGAAAACCTCTTAAGATTTGGTCGAGGCGGATAGAATTAAGATTTGAGCAAAATCTCAGGACTTCCTGGCTCAGGCGATGGGAAAGGTGAAGTAGTACGGAGTACTCCGTACGATGATCTGTATTGATTGGAGGACTATGCTACGTTAGACATTGTTTGCACTGTTTGCTAATTATACTTTCAACCTTCTGGTGTCATTTCATGATCTTCCTGACCTCGCTGATGCCTCTGGTCCCAATATTCCTTTCTTGTATTTCTTTTCAAGTTCTCCAATGGCCATTCTCTCTCTCTGAATTAAAAGCAAACCAAACACTCTCTAATCCGCATGGCCTGAGCACTTCAGCGCGGAGACTGGGAAGGCACCGCCTCTCTCAAACACCGCGAGCCAGGACCCATACCTTGATCTATCGTGGTAATCTCAAAAAAAGGCATCAGTGCTATGTATATACCCCTGTTTTCTTGCATATCGTGGTCTTTGTAATCTCGCTTTTGGAATATCATCACTGACTAATTGCTCTTCAATTAGTAGGCTGAGATGCTGTCGCCTATCGTTTGTTGAATCGAACAGTACCACGATCTTTCTCTTACCTTCTACTCTAGACCTTGCCATTCTCGACTCGACAACTACTATAATTCGAATATATCGAGTTCTGCCATAATTCTGAACAAACCAATATATTCACTCTGTTGCTATACCTGGTTGTCCATCAAAACTTGACTTTGGCGGATGTTGTCAGCTTGTGGACAATGAACCAGTGGGCGTGAAGAATTTAATAATAGCCCTAGCTGTCTTATAACTCTTGGATAGAATTGCTCAGTTTCTATCACCTACATACCCAAGAATTTGAGCTGAATGAGGCGGACATGAGCAGATCTTGTGGCCTGCCTTATTGTCCAGTAAATCTTTATTTACTCTGATGACTGATAAGCTGTCACTATGTTTAGCTCAGTGGGGCTCTTTAAAGGGGTTACCTGCCCTGAAGGCATGAGCTGTTCTCTCTTGAACTGCATGTTTGCCCACAGCGACAAAGAAAACGCAGGCAAAAACGAGGCTGAATGGGCAAATAGAGCCTATACTACAGTGGCAGAAGTGAATGAGGAGCCTGCTTCTAAGAAAAGGCGGCTCGACCCAGAAATTTTCAACACTTCAAAAGCCTTGACAAAGACCACAAACAATCTGGACAAGGCAAACAATGATGTGCCAAGTCCAAGTACCCCTGTCAGTGGAAAGAAAGAATCTTTAAAAGGAGAACAAAATCTGAAATCTCTGTCAAACCCGATTTCTCCTCCATTCACGCCTAAAGATACAGCGGAGAACCAAAGCCAAAAAACCAGGCCCCCCGAAGCCAAATGGAACTCAGAAAATTCTTTACTTCCTCTTACACAGTTCCGAGAAGTGAAAAGGGAAGCTTTAAACCCTCGACAGCTTTCTAAACCTCCAGCCTCGCACCCAATACGTATGTCCATTCTTACTAGGCTACATGAAGAGATGGTTCGACTGAACAGTCAACTTCTCGCTCTAAACGAGCAATCAAAACGGGCCCTTATTCTGTCCAAGGATGAGCTTGTGTCGCGGGCGCTAGATGAAGAAATGAAAACTGCAATGGAGTCCCCTTCAATATACTCTAATGTCATCAAACTTCGTATCACGAAACTGAAAAAAATGACCCTGAGTGAATGGGAGCAAGATGTATTGAATTTTCTGCGACCGCAACACGCTCAAGCTCGGAAAGATCCAGAACAGACTATATTGACTGGCTTAGATACTGAGGGTGAAATCGCGATGCTGTCCAGATTTGTCGCTGCTCCAGAAATGCAAGTCAAAGCAGGCTACGTCGTTCAGCCCCCTTCGGAGGAGGATATCTTGGCCGCGGTGGGTGGCTCAATAGCGGCAAAGGGATGGGAGCAATGTGATCGGTGCAATGGGAGGTTCCAGGTTTTCCCCGGAAGAAGAGAAGATGGTCTCTTAGCTTCCGGCGGCCCTTGCACATATCACCATGCGAGACTAGTTCGGCCGCCTAAAAAGAAGACCGACCGCATCGTTGGTCAAACGGAACCGTACTTTCCATGTTGCAACGAGACGGTTGGCACTTCTGCGGGATGTACAAAAGCCGAGTCACATGTGTACAAAGTTACAGATGTAAAGAGGCTGGCTTCTATCCTGCAATTTGAAAGGACGCCACGACAGTCTCATGGGCATGTCTTACCTCCAGTTTGCTTCGACTGCGAGATGGGATACACAACTTTAGGAATGGAGCTCATTCGGTTAACGGCTATTACATGGCCTGATGGGAAAAAGTTATTGGACGTTCTTGTTCGTCCGTTGGGAGAGATACTGGACTTTAATTCACGTTATTCCGGTGTACGCCCAGAGCATTTCGCAAATGCTGTTCCTTATGGATCCGATACGTCGGGCTCGCAAGGAAAGAATAAATCCGCATCCGATACCCTCGTACTCCCCATTGTCGAGTCTCCGGCAATTGCTCGGTCCCTCCTATTCAAACACCTCCAGCCCGAAACTCCAGTGATCGGTCACGCAATCGATAATGATTTGAACTCCTGTCGCATCATCCACCCGACCATCATTGATACGATATTTTTATATCCGCACCCTGGAGGTTTGCCTTACCGATTTGGCCTTCGAACGTTGGCCAAAAAATATTTAGAAAGGCATATTCAAACAGGTGGAGGTGATAAGGGGCACGATTCTATGGAGGATGCCAGGGCTACAGGGGACTTGGTGAGGGTGAAGGTACGCGAGACCTGGACAAGGCTAAAGCCTTTGGGGTGGACGGTCAAAAATGGCAAATTAATTGAGCCGAAGTCGGATAGAAGCAACGTAAAACCGTTGATAGCGGGTACTGGGACATTGGGAACCGGTGCTGGCACCAAAAGAGCGTATCTCGATTAAGAATAAGTTGAGAATAAAACAAAATCCTTCGCTTTATATTATGCCCTGGTAAGGTGTTTGAATGATTCATAGCGATATATAGTCTTCGTGTAGTCTTATATGGATTTATATGACAAGTGACTGGGATGCCCTCACTCCATCATATTTTCAGGACGCGAAACAGGGCCATTTACACAAGCCTTGTTTCAAGCCAAGTTCCGACATTCGAAGGTCATAAGTCACTATTTTTGTAATGGGCTCAAAACCTTTCGGGCTATGACCATTTAATCCTCATCCTCATCAGCTTCGTCGTTGACGATGTTGTAGAAGCGAAGTTCGTAGACACCCTTGGCGGCGGAGACCACGCGGAGCCAGTCGCGGAGCTGTTGCTTCTTCAAGAACTTCTTGGTCCTGTATTCGTCCAATTAGTATGCTGAAGTCATAGGATGGGGTATCCACGGATAACATACAAGTACTTGAGATAGCGGCCGGAGAAAGGAATGTGAGTGAGGACCTCGATTTTGCCATCACCGGTGCGAGAGATCTGGACGGAGTCGCCCAAGTTGCCAACGCGGCCCTCGACCTTGATCTTGTCGTGAAGGAACTTCTCGAAAGCAGCGACATCGAAGATCTTGTCGTTTGCGGGCTGGGAGCAATTGATCACATACTACACCTAGCCATTAGTATATTCAGGAAACGAATATTCGGTCGAGTGAACACATACCTTCTTTGTGACCTTTTGTTGCTTGCGGGCCTGTTAAATTACATGGGCAAAATGCCAAATCGTTAGCCTACTGTTCCAAAACCCATAGCGGAACAGCAAAGCGATCTTTTGGCAAAGGAACATACAGATGTGGGAGCCATTGTGACGGGATGGTTATTGTCTTCTGATGACTTCGAAAGGGAATCCGCAAAGAGGTGAATATCCTGCGGTGACTTTTTCTTTTGCTTGCTGAAGTCGAGTGGAGCGGATGCAAAATTTCGAGCTTTGCGGCGGTTGGTGGGATGAGGTCGAAATCTTGGCATATTACAAACCGCAGTTAGGGTTTAGGGCACGACGCCCCTTTTTGAGTTTTGTGCCCCTTTTGGGATTTCGGGGCATCAACCTTAATATTTCAGAGCTCAGTCAAGAATACCTTCCGTAGGCTGGCACATTTATTATTGCATCGATCATCAATAGCTATGACTATATTCTACCTGAAAACTTTAGATTTGTTCAGAATCACATTTAATATATCATGATCTATGCATGGCCATTTGTGGCGGCCTCTCTGGGTTTCAGGGTGACCTCCAAATTATGGATTTTTATGAAAGAACTTCGATTCGTCAGCGGTTCCACCTCGAGATTTCATAGGAAGTTCACTTACACTGCAAATTCCTTTAATACCAGCTTAGGATCGACGAACTTGATCTCGAACTCGCGGAACAAGGTAGGGATGATCTATTTGAATGTTAACAGCCACCGAGGCCCCTTCGCCGACAGGGATGGGTTGTTACCTTGGACATTTCTAGCCATGCCACATCTATACATCCCAAAATTAGTTCTTCGGATCACTCTAACTCTTCCTTGATTTACTTACTTCTTCCCAGGCAATATCGAGAACCGGCTCCAAAAGAGAAGAAGGCACGTCCTAATCATCAATATCAGACAAGGACTACTGCAGCCATGGTTGGTAGAGCATACTCATCTGGCCGAGACGCTCGGGCTCAACGTCCCATCTTTCTGGCCGGAAAAAGTCCGCATCTTCCCCGAAAACGCCTTTGTCCCGGTGGATAACCCAAGGGCCCGCGCTGATAGTCGTCTATCATTTTGTCAGTCAGATATTGATTTATGAATTTTCATGTGTAAGTTTTAACTTACGCCTCCTGGAAAAAAGCGGCCTTCGAGTTCAACACCCTGTGGAGGTAGAACCCGACCAAGATTCTGTCCCACCCCTGGATGCATACGAAGGCCTTCCCACATGCAATTCTGAAGATATGGCATTTCGTTGGCCATTTCCAGCGAAAATATCTCACCTCTCTGGAGATTTTGAGCTTTTGCCATTGATTCAATTTCTGCCATTAGCTTTCTTTCGCATCGAGGGTTATTAACAATATGGTAAACGACACTGGAGATGGAAATAGATGTCGAATCACTTCCCGCGAACACATTACTCGCGCACATCGATGTGACAGATATATCGTCCAGCTCCGGTTTTTGTTTCTGCACAGTAAAAAGTTGCCCAAGAATATCTTCGTGGGAACTGCCTCTTTCCTTTCGCTCTTTGATGGACTTCGCAGCAGAAGCTAATAGGCTCCCCTGCCGTGAAGTCACTGCAAGACGGCTCCCTATGTATGGGCTCAGCCTGTAATTAAGCCAGTACAGCCAAGGTACGTATCCAACCCAAGCCGCAGAAGCCAACATATTGTCGATTGATTTGAATGCACCGTCGTCCTTGCCTGCATCTAGAAATCCGAAGGTTTTGGAGAAAGTTACTTCCCCGATAACATCTAAAGTTCCGATCAGAGGCCCAGAAGCTTAGAAAAGGGCCAAAAGCTCTTGGACTTACCAAAAGCGAACAACTGGATCCAGTCGCTCAAATTTATTGCTTTGCCGTTCATGTTGGACATTCTGGCAATAAAAAGCTTGACCGTATTGTTAACGTACGGCTCGAGCTTTTTCATATTCGATAGCGAATATATGTTGCTAACCAATCGCTTTTGAACTCGATGGACGTCTTCATTTCGCTCGCTGAAAAGGTCCCATTTGCGAACGCCCTGCCACACACTATACCAGTCACTCTTGCGGGATCCGACACCAGGACCTAAGAACAGGTTAACCTCAGCGGATCAATCCTCCTTTTGCGACTTACCAAAAACCACTTTGATTACTTCTGGATTTGAACAGCTCACTTCGTTTGGTCCAACTCGAACCAGTCTTCCGTACTTTTTGTGCATCTCAATCATATGTCGGTGTATATGATTTTGACGGACATGATATATCATCCACCACGGCGACCATTTGGCCCAGAAAGGCCCCGGAATGTCTCTTAGCGGATCACGGATGTACCTCAGGACCGATATGGCTATGATCACGGCTCCGATGACTATAGTAAATGGGAAAATACCTTGTCTGTCAAAGCCGCCTGCAGCGATCGAGGACAATAAGCTTTCTGCCATGGTGCGCAAGTTAAATCGCTCAATTGATCTAATATACTGCCTGTTTACTCCTGTTGAAAAGCTCGGCCAATATTAGCTGGATCGACTGAGGAGAAAGCCTGAATAAATGTGAACATCGTCTCGATGTCAAAAACAAAACGGCACCATAAATATCCTGCAATTCATCCGTGAATACGAACCTGCAAATGCGAGCAAAAGCTGATGTGCAGTGATGCAACTGCATTGTGACGTTACACAGCGTTCCACGGATTTGATTCGGCTGCCTAGCAGACCGAGAAACAGAAACAAAGACGGCATCTCAAGACCCTGGGAGGGCTCGTATGCCCAAAACTAATAGAAAAACATCCCTCACACCCTCAAGCTGATTCCGACCCCCAACCTAGCCCTTGGAAGGCCCACCTGGGAGTCGGAAGAGTAGCTTATTAAAAGCATATTGGAAATTATGTTCAAAGTTTTGACTCGAAGCATCACAGATCGCCGAGGCGAAGTGTTCAAGACACGGATGCCATATTGTAAAGCGAAATGCAATCGGTGGTGTCTTGGTATCGTTCGTGTTTGGATCTCAGCCTTCTTTCCCGTTTGACACCTACCTGCCAAAATGAAACTTGCTTCATCCTAGTAAGGTGAAAGGTTTCAATCTGTCCGGCAACCTCCTCAAATGCCGTATCTTGTCCGGGGTGATATTCTTCAAGATTCAGAAATCTTTGCCCATGCAGAGATCAATCAGATCTACGAGTCCAAAGCGTCGATAACTATCCCCTGGTCGACTTTCCTTGGCAAAGTTCACCACGCCAAGAATTCTTCGAATCCGGTGTGAACAAAGGGGCATTGTCATTCGAATATCAAATATCCAATATTCGGGCACTATTATACGCTCGTTCGGGGGGTACGGATGGTTTCTGTCCTTGCGAATCCCACGCGAGCCATGATTTGCGATTCAGCAGCAAGTGCAGACTTGGCTAAGTACCTGGAAACACAGCTCTTGGCCGATGCGACTCGTTCAAAACACGAGGGGCCAAGACCGCATTGAAACTTGAGCTTTGCGCAAAGCACTTTTATGAAGTTGAACAATGCAAAGCTTCTTCGCACTTTGGAGGGGCTTTCCACGCGAAAAGTCCTCTTCAAAACCATGAGATTATTCGCTGGGCTAAATTCGCTAGCTAAAACGGCGATAGTTGCAGGAGAGTATTAAGACTTTCTAGCAGACTTCGAAGCTCGGTGCTGCCTACTCCGTACGATGCACCTGGTCTCATATGAAAATGTTAATACTGATTGTGCGCGCTCGGACCCGTTTGGAGAAGAACCTGATTAGGAAACTAGCTGCATTCCGCGGTCTCATTAAATCTCCTTCTTTCGGCGGCGACGTCGATCTCAGTATTCTGGTGCTTTGAAGGTGGTGCAAGGATCGGAAAAGCTGTGTGACAGCTCGTTTGCAACCGAGCGGTGAAATGCTGGAAACCACGAAGAACCTGCACACTCGGTACTCTTATGTATCCTGTAAGCAAGGTCTATATTCGGCGTGTTTCTCAGCTTTTGAATGCCATGGTTCAAAAACAAGACTTTACCATGGCACTGTATACGGAGCATCATTGGCGATGCTCCGGAGGATGTGTGTTTTTCTCTGGTTTTCTTGACGTTTGAGCGATGGTATTTGGATGCAGTGAATACCTAAGTCCGTCCTGGGCAAGCTTTGACCACCGCGGTTCTCGGGGTCGCCGCGAGGCCGAAAGGCCGAACTGGAAGGCACCAGCCGCGTGTGTCGTCACTTTAAAGTAGCCTTGGCGTCGCGCTTCGGTGGGGGACAGCGAACTCTGTTTTCAACGCCGCATTCGGATTATCCGGCCCGATCCGTGGTTTCAGTTTGGCATGAACGCCCACACAAACAAAGTCACTTCCTAGTAAATCACGGTGGTGAATGAATTCCCAAGCACGGAGCACGAGAAATGTTGGAAAGATTGACCGCCAGCGCGGGCTTAGTTAATCCGCGACTGCCAATTGCTCGAATGACGCATCCGACTCGCGAAAGAGACCCTGGTGGCTCGGCTCTTCGTCCCTTTTCTCATTGATTTTTCAATCTCCCTTGTCCTTTACCTCTAACCCTTTCATACTGCAGATTTAATTAACCATCGAAAAGCGGAGGGAGAAAATATGCGCCGCTATGGCTCAGTCGTCTTCAAGTCAACCAGTTCCTGAAACAAACAAAACAGCTACAGATGAATCTCTTCCGAATAGCGATCTCGGCGCGAGCGAGAAGCAGGAAACTACAAATATTGAGGTTCGCCCAAATGGCGGATTTTTTGCTTGGCTCCAAGTTGCTTGCAGCTTCTTCCTCTATTTCAATACCTTTGGTAAGCATTCGAAACCCAGAGTCGCCATTTTAAGGGCTCTAGCTAACTAGTGTAGGCCTGATCACCAGTTATGGTATTTTCCAAACTTACTACGAGTCCGTGCTAAAATATGGCGCCTCCCAAGCCTCCATTATCGGATCGCTGCAGAACTTCCTCATATTTTTTTCCAGTGCCGTGTCGGGTCCCCTGTATGATGCCGGTTACTGCCGAGCAATCGTGACCATCGGCTCTACCCTACTTGTACTCGGTATAATGATGCAGAGTCTCTGCAAGGAATACTGGCAATTCATTCTGGCGCAGTCGCTAAGTATCGGAATTGGGGGTGGAATCGTTGCATTCTTAGGTCCCCAAGTCTTGAGTACCCATTTCTCAACTAAATACCCACTGGCCAGTGGTATCGGTGCCGCAGGAGGTGGCGTAGCTGGGTAAGTGAGGATTTGAGGTCGTAAATTCGTTTCGTTTCGAAGCTAAAGAGCATTTTCAGGATCATTTTCCCGATTGCTTTCCGCCAGTTACTACCGCGGGTTGGTTTCAGCTGGACCGTTCGAGTCATCGGGTTCATCGCGCTCGGAACACTACTTCTCCCGGTCATCGCCCTTAGGCCACGCCAGAAACCCGCAGCGAAGCGCAAAACAATCGACAAGACTGCTTTCCACGATGTTCCGTTTCTCGTCTTTCTCGTTGGAAACTTCGTCATGCTTCTGGGAATGTTCGCGCCGTTCGTCTACATCCAAATATTTGCCATTGAGAAAAAGCTTGCCAGTCGAGACCTGAGTTTCTACATCATATCCATCATGAACTTCAGCTCCGTGCTTGGGCGAATCATCCCAAACTTCCTTAGCATCTATATCGGTCCCTTCAACGTGTTCATTCTAAGCGTTGTGGTTACATTTGTTGACGCATTGGCAATGATAGCCGTCAAGGACGTGGCTGGCCTGATTATGACGGCAATAGTGTTCGGATTCTCAACCGGATGCATCTTCGCGCTGCAGCCAGTTGTCCTGATTAAACTGTGCCCAGATCCAAAAATGATTGGAACTCGTGTCGGTATGGGGTTTGGCTTTTTAGGTCTCGCGATTCTGCCCAGTACACCGATTGCTGGCGCACTCAAGGGCCGAGGTGCCTTCGAAGCGGCATGGGCGTGGGCTGGTGTAACTTCAGCCGTGGGGGCTATTATCATGGTGGTAGCACGAGGCATAAAGACAAACTGGAGGTTATTTGCTAAAATATAGGGGTGTTGCGAGGGAAAATGTGTTTATCAATCATCTACTCCACCATACTCTTCATCAACAACTCGAAGGAACAAAACTTGATTAATCAATCATTATACTCCGTACCTTCTCGCTTAATCCTCATGAAAGACTTCCAATTTCCATCTCAAGAGTAATAGACCCGTTGAGACCATTGAGACACTGGGTTAGCAGGGCAATATCCCCTACGCAACGAAGTTTTAAACCTCCATCGGAACATTTTAACGCATGTTTTGGACAGGCGATTCGAGACTGCTGAGCACAATCTGATTCCAAAAGGATCTTCGTACTCCGTACTCCGTACTCCGTATTCTTTAAGCAATCGACCGACCTTACGTCATAGTTGTGAATCAGCTTCTGTCAGCTAATCTTACGTGACGAGCCGCTCTCAAAGGGGATAATGTCTCCTGGATTTGTGAAATCCTTAAGCTACTTAATATAGCGCCCGCTCTGGGTCCTTCGATTGACTAATTAAGACCAGCTTATTCCGATTTTTTACCGTTGTTGCCTCTGATGCTGTGAGCTCCGCCCCAAACCTTCACTAAGAAGCCGAGGTCCCAGGAACCTTCAGTGTCACCAAGCTTCAAAAGGAACCGACTATCTGGCCACTTTTGCGCTTTCACCCTTGCGACAAACACTCCCTGAACATATTTCTCGCTAACAAAGATTGTTCAAGTTTGCAAAACACCCGAAGAATTACCTGTCGAGTCCCGGTAACAAGTATACAACGCATCTTCAACCCCGCCAAGATGTCGTCAGCTACGAGCTTCTTCGATTTTGAGACGGTTGATAGTAAGCTTGCCTCCTTGCTCACACTCAAGTGAAGAACTGTGTGGCATTGTCCCAAACAAGAAAATATCTAATCGCTTTATTTCTAAATAACAGAAAAAGGCGAACCCTTCCAGCTCTCCTCCCTGAAAGGCAAGGTTGTCCTCGTTGTCAACACCGCGTCCAAATGTGGCTTCACTCCCCAATTCAAGGGCCTTGAGGAGCTCTATAAGAAAATTATCGCTTCGCATCCGGACCGATTCACCATCATCGGCTTCCCGTGCAATCAATTTGGCTCCCAAGACCCCGGCTCGAATGACGAAATCCAATCCTTTTGCCAAGTCAATTATGGCGTGACATTCCCCGTTCTGGGCAAAGTTGATGTCAATGGTGATAAAGCCGCGCCGGTATTTGAATGGATGAAAAAAGAGATGCCTGGTCTGATGGGTTTGAAGAGAGTCAAGTGGAACTTCGAAAAGTTCTTGATTAGCGCCGACGGTCATGTTGTAGGAAGATGGGCAAGCACGACGAAACCAGAGTCTCTGGAGAGCGCTATTTTGAAGGAAATTGAGAAGCAGGACAAGACTGGGAAGACATCCCTATAAACTTCGGGCAGTGCTCTCCGATGCTAAAGCGCTGCTCCGAAGATGAAGGATGGTGAATATTATACCCATTACTCCTACTAAATATTGGAGCCTGTTACGATAGTCATGTTTTTATATCTTCAAACTGTAATGAGTTTTTATTTTTAATATGCCCCTTACTCAACGATAACAATGGAATGTCTCGTTACTCGAATACACTTCAATCCAGACCACTCGCCCAATGTGAATTGGTCGAAGCGCGTATTAACAATTAGCTCAACATCAAGGAACGTCACACAGCAGTTTCTCTGGAAATAACCTTAAGCCTGGGACTTAAGATGCACCTGTGCCTTTGGGCACCAGGTTTCGCAGTGATAGATCATAAACAACATCCTCAATCTTCTTGACCTGCATTTCAATTGAGTTGTCAATCATCGAAAAAACACATCAGGGCTCTGAAACGACGTACATTGTACTTGATTCCATCACTTCTTTTCCGAAGGATATCATTCTTAAGATTCAGAAGCTGGAACCCGGCATGGATCTCAGAAACGAAAGCGCTGATCTTTATCGGGCGCGAGAAATCTCCTAATGTAACAGAATTGACGGCCAAGCGAGCCTACAAATGAACCGTAATGAGCACGAGTAGACAGCCAGATTGCGAGCAATTATCTTACCAGTTCCTCGACCAGGTTGATCAAAGCTAGAAGGTATTCTTCGATCGTCAAGTGAAAAGCATCCTGCTCTTTGAGATTCACCGGAACTACGTTGATAATATTAGTTTCTGTCTCAAAAACATAGGCCAGTCATATCCTACTCTCTAGGAACTTGGCAACCTCTTCGATCGTCAAGAAGCCAGATTTCTCTGCCTGGACGTCTTGAAGACCTCCGAGCCAGGAGCAAAATAGGATTGAAAACACCTGGTCGCGCTTTAGCAAAAGGACGAGTGCGCCTCTTTAAAGCCAAGATCCTACCAAGTTTTGCAACTCGTTTCTCCAAATATTATTGTACTTGTAGAATGGGTATTTGGATGCGAGAGAAACCAGTTTTTCAACCTCTTTCTTCTGCGTATGGATTTGGTTCGATGCCGAAAGGAGAACCGACTTCACTGTTTCGCGGCTACAGATTAGTCTCGATTTAAACAGAAGAACATTGAGCGCGTTCAGTGCCTCAGCAGAAAATGCGAGATCCTGTAAGCTATCTATTTTGCGCATCCCTAATCCAGACTAGGCTACTTTCAGGGAAAGTATTGCAAGGCTGGTGTTTTGGGGTTTGGAGGGAACCTTAGGGTCATAGGTTCTTGTAATGGAAAGCAGAGACAATGAGAACACCCTGGGCGGAGCACTGTACGCGTAGAAGCCCGACGATATGAACAACGAATGCAAATTGACACGTACTCTGCGCTTCCGGGATATAATGTGCCTGGGACAGCTGAGCTTGTACAAGCCTTCCTGGTAGCGAGAGCATGTTAGAGAGCGTTGATCTTATTTTTCCGATACGCGCATACCTTGTTTGGATAGGGTCTGAACAATTTCATGCAATTCCTAATTTACGGTGTTTAGAATCATATGTCGATTCTCGTAGGGAGGTGAAGCCTTACATCTCGGATTTTCGTCTCGTCGTCAATTTTAGCCTGCAGATCTTCGAAAATCGATGGATCAATCATGATGACCGATTCTAACGCGTTCAAGAATCAAGAAGATTTAAATTTTAATTCAACGTGATATGTGGTGGGCGCGAAACGGAAATTTTGTCCTTTGGTTGGATGGAGGATTGAGGATGGCAGACGTGACAGCTCGAAGCGCAAAACAAAGCACCTGCAGCTTCTAACCCTCTTTGATCCTGAACATTGCTAATTTGACACGATTCTAGTTCCCCTCATAATACTGCTTAAGTAGTAACTACAACGGCATTTTGCACAGGTACACGCTATAACTAATCTCTTCTCCAAGTCGCTGGGCAAGCCAACGGTTTTGATGAAAAGACGATTCGCGTCAATTGATGGTAGTGTAGGACCAATGACACGGTGTAGATAGGCGTTGTGCAAGCACAGAGGCGCATCTACGATGCCCAAAAATGAGATTAATAAAAGAAGGTGTTCACATGGAACACTCCCAGATATTAAACTGAGAAGAACAGATACTACACTTGATCTAAGCCATAAAGGCAAAGAGAGCTGGAGAAAGGAAGAAGAGAGAATAGAAAGGCTGCGGTTGAAGGTGCCTTAAGTACTAGCAGGTGGGGCACGCTAGTAGGAAGCGACAAGTTTAGCGACTTCTCATTGGATCACTCAAAATGTATATGACTAATATTAGTAAAAACCTTACTGGCCAGGCAACAACCAAGAATGTTCTGTTTGGACTCCCGTTTGGAAGGTTCCCGACTGTTTATGCCACTTGATAAAGTCATAGTTGCCTGATTGGGTAACTCCATTCATTCTTCCTTTGTTCCTTTATGGATCTGTGACCAAGGCAACCTGTCTCAGTGTGAGAGGTGAGAGGAAGGGTCTATAAGCATCCTCCCTTCCCTCTCTCTCGTCTTCTTCTCCCTTTCTCTTACACCTTTATTCTGCGAGTATTCTATAAAATAATTACTCGATTTATTCCTCATTACACTGATATTTACGAACAAGAGCATAGATTACCCTCTGGCCACTTTGCGCCGCCATATGGGACGGGTCACGTGTGATTAGGCAGTCATCGGAGCGCTTCGTATGGTTGTCCGACAAAGTGGTTCCAAGGGACAACTATCCCAATCTCTCATTCTGTCCCTTGGGTGAGCAGTGCAGTCTTGAGTGGCTTTTTGGATACTTGGAAAATCCATGACTCATATGGAAATGCCGCTTTGCGATGGATATCTTGCGATGGCTCCAGTATTTCCTACGCCGCATTTACATACGTACTCGCTCGTCCAAGTAGCTATGAAAGACTTCATCACCATGATAATTTCATTACAATTTATACCCCAAAATTTAATTATTCTCTTCCGCTCTGTATAGAGGTGGATATAATTCACTTCAATTTAATCATCTGGACCCCAGCCGCCTGCCTTTTGCTGAAACACCGAGTCTTGTCTTTCTTCGGCTGAAGAAAACGTGAATTTGTATTTGAACGGAGTCCGTGCAGAGGAACTGACAGTTTCAGACTGAAGAGTACTCACACCCTATTGTGTCTGCTTACCGATATTCCCTAAATATCCAGCTATCTTCGTTAAACATGGAGAGGCAAGGTCTTCTAGATCGGCATAATAATGCCGAAATTCCTCCCAACAATCATTTTATTAGGCCACCTCCCTTGAACACTCGCGACCCGGCTTCTATCCGCGAAATATCATACGAGATCGGTCTTCAAACAAATACCATCGCGCGGGAGATGGGCTCATTGGCAAGTTCTGGTGGGGTGTTACCGCAGCATCATCATTCATTACAAGCCGTACTCCACAGTACAAGTCGACTGGCTGCCGTGAGGGATAGAATCCTCGACGGTTTGTACGCTTGGGATCATGGGTTAGTCCTATACTCGGATCGCTACCGATTCAGGGACCACCTGCTCCCCACATTCAAGGAACTCAGCGCCATAGGTGCCCACAAAGGTATTGTTGTCAAATACTTCATTGACAATTCAATCCCCGAATTTATGATCTACGATGGCTCTCAACTGCGACGGGTTTTATTTACCGTGATCAATGGAATGATAGCGGAGGCAAGTAGAGGAGAGGTTATGGTCACAGCATCGGTTTCTACCACCGGCATACGTGGAGCTGTTGAGATCATGTTTATGATCAAACATGATGCTCCGTTGAACAACGAAAGGCCCAGCCAGCCGCCCGCACGGGTGAAGCGCCATAGTTCTTCCGACACCCTCACAACTTGGGTAGATCCAAATACCTGGATATGGAAGCTGGTTAAATTGATGGGTGGAGAACTTTCAGTACGAGTTCATAGTCGTCCAGGGATACGCTTCTCGGTCACTTTTCAACAAAATATACCCAACACATTCGAATTGACCAGGAGCTGCAGGATGTATAAAGAGAGCCGCATCTTGGTTGTTGAAAACTCAATACAAATCGATGACCATATCTTAAAGACACTCGGCGATTTCTGCAGCAGAGTTGATGTGGTTCGATTAGAGACAATTTGCACTGGGGCAGCGAATGTGCCCCGATTGCCTTTCGAAGCAATCCTCGTCGGCTCAGTTGACGAATTTCGCCAGATTAGAAAAGTGGAGGGCATGGGTCAAATTCCCATAATTTACGTTGGCGTCCCAAAATACTTGGATCTCACATCGATATTCAGCGCGGACACGTCTCAATTCTATATCACTCCAGTCCGCAATGTATTCGATATCTTCAACACTATCAATGAAGCCTTTAGCTCAATCCAACCTCCTTCGGAATATCGGATTCTAGCTGCAGAGCCCTACAAAGCGGATCATTTAATACTGCAAACGTTTCTTCAAGGTCTCAAAGGGGCAAAAGTCACTGTATGTGAGAACGCCCCTCTACTCTACGAACACTTCGTCAAAGAACGGCCCGATATTATTCTGATGGCTTTCGATGGTGACGACCGATATGGAGAGCAGACAGCAGAGAGAATCCGCTTGTATGAGAGGACAAACGGCTTAAGTTGCACACCGCTCATCGCTCTAGTGCCTCGAACCGCTTGCCGGGGTAGCCTTAGGTGGATTCCGTGCGTTTTTAACGCTCATCTTGAAGTTCCTCTCTGTGGAAGCGACCTGCATCGAATAATTAATTTTTGGGTAAGAAAAAATCGATTGCCGAGTGGCTGGGATTGAGAAGCCGACTTTGCCTTTGGCCTTGATTTGCAAGGAGTTTTGCATAATATATCAATGGAAAACTAGCACGGCATATTTTGAGCGAATTGTACATACATACCACATTTTATACCATAAATCCAGTTTATTCTTTTGTCAAACCTGACCGGCCGTGTTTGCGGCTAGAACATCGACGTCCAACTCTTCCATAACACCCAGTACTACCCCCAGACTTTCCATGAACGCGTTTACAGCCACTCTCAGCATCCGATTTGTCGTAGCTTTGTATTCAATTCGTAGTACCGTAAGCAAATCATGACTATTAGATTCTAGCTTGCCAGATGCTACAGCATCGCTTGGATTTTGCACATTTGGCACTTGTCCGGCGGGTAGAGGAGGTAGTAGATCAGGCTCTTCAAGGCTCAGGTTGCGCCGAACGAGAGGCGAGAGCTCTGCGTCGACTTGAAGGGCTCGAAGGGCAACCGAGGCAAGTCGGTGGGTTGGTAGAGGTATGGAAATAGTTCTTCCCAACTTCGGTGATTAGCGGAGCCAGAACACGGAGAGCAGAGGAGAGAGACTTACAGGGAATAGGGAAATTCTGTATTGGGTGAGGACATGATAGGCTATTCTCAAGTAGTGGCTTGTGCTATACTG
The DNA here is from genome assembly GCA_014964245.1 of Nannizziopsis barbatae. NCBI lineage: Eukaryota > Fungi > Ascomycota > Eurotiomycetes > Onygenales > Nannizziopsiaceae > Nannizziopsis > Nannizziopsis barbatae. The sequence continues at coordinate 4,607,501 of JACVYH010000003.1, forward strand.
CACTGCGGGATCAATATCTTAGAATTGAGTGCCCTCGGGCGCAGAATACCCAGCGGGTACCTAATTAGTCACTTGGAATCCTGATGTTATGCGCCTTGGAACCTTACTCCCGCACAGTTTCTCCGCGCACTGACCGGCGGGGCGGAAAGCTTATATTGCCAGTCGGATTATCATAGGCCCGATATTTGTTTGGCGGGAAACGGCGAACGGCGCTTCCTTTCCTCCGGTCAAAAGTTTAAAAGCACGATTTTGAATGACGGTCAACGTTTTGTGTCACACGTCTCTTTAATGACATCGAGGTTCGATGCGACTCGACTTGAAGTCGAGTGAATAGGACTAAGGACTTAGATTTGAGACTTGGACAAACAAGCTTGTCGCCCTTGGAGATTAGAGCTGGAGATCTATCACCTGCAGCATGTGATTGTTTTTTGTTATGATCTGGAAGACGGTCTCGTCTGATTTCCATTATTGTTATCGGTGGCGTAATTTAACCGTCGTTGTCCCGCAAAACCAAGGGAACCATGCCGTATTGGGAAAGGTGTTTTTGTATTAAGATTACGTGAAACTCTGGGTCCAATCAACAAACAACCACTATTCCCCTCTGGGCGACCGTTGCCCTGCCAACCACTTGGCGCTTAACCAAATAAGGGCGACTCACAACATAACAGGCAGGAACAAATACACGTCTCGCCTCTTCTTCCAAGTTGACCGCAACAACTTCCATGGTCTTTGCTTTCTTCTTCACTGCTGATAAGACCGATAGCCTGCTCATTTTCGCATTCTTTCCTGAGCGCTGCAGCATTTTCGTTCCTTGATATTGTTATAATATCCCTTCTAATACTTGCGTTGACCGACTATACTTGGTCATGTCCTCCTGATCAACATTACACTTCACCTCTTCCACCAATTCATACTTTGTGGTGGCCACTGGCTGTATCTCAATAGCTAAAGACAGTCTTTCACTGTTTTCGAGCTTGCGATCGCTTCTATCCTTTGTTATCTTGACCATAGCATCCACAAGCCGACAACATGCCGTCGCCATCCGGTCTTTACGGACAAGTCGTCGAGTACATCGAAGGTATGCGCAATGTTTCAATGAAGAGATATATGGCTGCAGAGGGTCTAATGCTGCCTTGATAGATCGATTGTACCTCGCCTCTTACTATACACCGCCAGACGAGTTCTCTCCCTTTCCATTTCGAGCTCCGCAGCCAAAGTCGCCGAGTAAAAGGCGCGCAATAGCACCAGGCCCAAGGCCTGCTAAGCCTGTCTTCTTCACTGTCGATGATGTTGTCTTGTATAATGCATTCCATGCCGACTTCGGCCCCTTGCATATCGGACACCTTTATAGGTTTGCTGTGCATTTCCATGAAGTTCTAGGAAGTCCTGAAAATAAAGACCGCCCGGTGGTTGTATGGACCAAAGCAGACTCAAAGCACCGTGCGAATATTGCATGCTTGGTTGCATGCTACATGGTTTTAATTCAAGCCTGGCCTCCACATCTAGCGCTTGCTCCTATTGCTCAAGCCGATCCACCATATATGCCATTCCGCGACGCTGGATATAGTCAGGCAGATTTCATCCTGAACATTCAGGATGTTGTTTACGGTGTATGGAAGGCAAAGGAAGAAGGACTATGTGGGTTGAAAGAATTTAGTCTCGAGGAGTAAGTCCCTGGCGGCCCATCTGCTTTCCCTTGTTCATCTCTCACAGGTGGTCTTAGGTACGAAAAATATGAACGAGTTGATATGGGCGATTTCAACTGGATAACACCCAATTTCCTTGCGTTCGCTTCGCCACAGCATGAACCGGTGGCTTCAATTCCCCAGAACTCTCCCGAATTTGCGGCTCTTCCATCAACTATCTCGGAAGTCTACGGCTCCCAACTCCCGGTTCCGTTCAAGAACGTCTTGTCGCATTTTGCATCACGCAATATCGGACTGGTTGTCAGACTTAATTCCGAGCTCTACAGCCCATCTTACTTCACTGCTCTCGGAATTCATCACATTGATATGATATTTGAGGACGGAACATGCCCGCCACTCCCCCTTGTCCGAAGATTCATCAAACTCGCCCACGACATGATTGCTCGAAACAAGGGTATCGCGGTACACTGCAAGGCTGGATTGGGCCGCACAGGATGCCTCATCGGTGCATACCTCATCTACCGCTTCGGCTTTACTGCAAATGAGGTGATTGCTTTCATGCGTTTTATGCGCCCGGGCATGGTTGTTGGTCCACAGCAACACTGGCTTCACCTGAACCAAGGTTCTTTCCGTGAATGGTGGTTCGAAGATACCCTCAAAGAAAAGCTGATGCAGTCCATGCCAGCTACACCCGGCAAAGCAACCTCGAAACATCGCCTTAATGGAAACAATCAAACCGCTACTCCACCAAATGGGCACCAATCTAAGAGACTGGCTTTAGGGGAAATCGATAACAATGAAGCTTCGCCACCATGCTACGCTGACGAGAACCTCCCTGCTCCTACCCCTGGCCAGCCCCGAAAATCTCATCGTAAGGATTCAAGACATCACCCATACGCTCGTGCTGTGTCCGGTAGTCTAGGTGTGGAGGCCGACATTAATTCCCAGTCTGTGCGATCAAAATTAAAGAATGGCGCTCGTCGATCCGCCGACCAAAAAGAAAATGATTCAGTGCGCCGAAACGTGGCATCTCCCCGTACCCCAGCTCGTGCATCCAGTCACCAATCGGTCTCGTCGGCGGTTGTCACTCCCAATGTACATGAGGATGTTGAGAATTGGGTTGGAAGTGTCAGCAAGAATGGAAGTCCAAGCACGAGTAAAAGTGGAAGCGGTGCTTTGGGAATCGGCAAGGTACGATCTCCTCGTCGCCTAGGCGAGAGAAGTGAGGGGAAAGTTCGAAAAGCCAGTGGACGGATCGGCAGCTCAGGAACCTTTGCACGGGTCAAAGCATCATCATAAATAAACATACCCCCGCTTCGACTACATCGGTATGTTTTCTTCGGACTGTATTAATGCTCTTCTCGATTGAAGAATCAAGCACGTCCCTGCATTTCTCGAGAGTCATGGCGAACGGTTGGGGTTTTGAGGCGTTATGGAGGTCCGGAGGTTCAGGGGGTTGAAATCTATTTTCCGGCCGGAGGAAGTCTGAATGAAATTAAAGGTCTACGATATCATCATCACCGTCCATATGGGAGTATGGTAGCCAGATTTCTCAATATGGTTGCTTTAATCAAGGATTTCGAACTTTTTGGACGAGAAGACGAAACATTCTATTCAATTTAAATGCCTATCTCAGTTCCTGCGGTAGTTTTGATAGTTGAGCGATACTTCTGTTTCCATAGCATCGTGATGCATCATGATATCATGACATTAATGTTGAGGTTTACCTGTGTAATTATCATGGATCTTTCAGAAATACCTGCATCTGGTTTACAATTGGAGCCTTCCACTCACCGATAGTGTTGGTAGGTACCTACCTATACCAAAAGGTACTTATCTTGCAAGGACACTTTGGCGAAGACTCTTGAACTCTTATGTAGCTACGGAGTACTGGATTGTGCTAGGGATTGAAACTGCCCCGGTTACCTAATCAAAATAAATTTTTTATTCAAGTCCTGCCTGATAAATGCTAACTAACTAATTATTGAAAGAAGATATCTATAAAAGTAAACCCCGAAAGTTGTATATTTTGAATCGCTGAATTCACTTGTGTGCAATCGTCTAGGTCTTTTCAAATGCCAACGCTGAAACGCTCAAATCCAAATCGACAGATCGGAATCTCGGCAATGTAAACGAGGAACGAGGAACAAGCCCGAAAAGCCATCGTCAAGACCACACCATTCGGAGCCACTCTTCGAACCGCTGAGTGTGAGTATTGGCTAGTCCGTTTATAGTGCGAGTCTCAACGTCATAACTGCCGTTGCATGTAGCTATGAGGTGGCCTATACGCCACTGCTCTCTCGTGTTTCCAGAGGCCTTTGCTTGTGAGAGCATATGGTTTAGAGTCTCGATTGAATGAAATCGTTTCTTGAACTCGCGGCCTGTAAAGTGGTTTCGTTCAGCCTCTCGTTCTTCGGATGTATATACATAGTCATTTTGACACATACCAAACACTTTCTCAATGGTTCCCACAAGGCCAGTCAATGTCAGCCGATCACCAAACATCCTGATTTCACGAGGCCAGTGTGGCAAGTCAATCACCGCAACAACCGCGCGAGCGACATCTTGAGCGGATGTCATGCAAACAACAGAATTTCGGCCATCATTCAGATAGGGAATTTGCGCTTCCATCGAGCGGATTTTCACAATATAATCACCCTCTTTGTCAATATATGATCCTTTACCTATTTGAAACGCAGCCATGCCACCAGGGGCAAATCGTTCATAGAAGATACCGCATGCAAGTACAGTGTATTCCATCCCCGAGTTTTGGAGAAGAGATATACTGCTGCTGTTACCACGGTCTGCAAAGGTGCATTTCGAGGGCAATCCCTCAAATTCGGACGGCAAAAACCGACGCACATTGGCCTGGGCTGCAGCAGTGATAAGGGCGGTCTCAGCTGATCCTGACACAGTGGAAATCACAATGTCCACTCCAGTAAGTAGATAGCGAAGTTTAGAGTGATTTGAGTAATCCGTTTCAAGGACTTGCCATCCTCTAGACGTTAATGCGGGGTTCGGCTACAAATATCAGTATTCAAATTGATGAGAATCGGGGTATAAATAGAAGTACCGATCTTGATAGAATAATGAACTGATGACATGTCTTTGTACACAAATAGTTTGCAATAAATTGTGCTAGGCCACTCGAGCCGGCGATTGCAACATTCACCATGGTCAGGTAGATCTTTGCTTGCTAAGAAAGTAGTAAGGGTCGCTTGGCTGAAGATAATTGCACAATATGGGCGTGGAAGAAAATATTCTGGACAATGCCATGGTGACGGCGCGAGTACCTGGGTTTATATGCATTCTCCAACACGAGCGGATCAAGACTTGAAGCGATTGCGGGCGAGAAAGCAGGAGAGCAAGTCAAAGGCCCCAGGTCTCAGGCAGCTTCCAACAGTAGGCATCGAATGGCTGGCAGTATCGAAAGAATCGAATGCCAGAGCCGGACCCAGAAATCACAGCGATGGAAGGAGGATGGAGCCTGAAAACATATGTCAGGTGGGAAAGCTATGGATCAAGTGTTGGGTTAGTCACGGCAGCTGCTTGAAAATGGATATTTTTGGAAGAGCAAACAGCTGCTTTAACCTATCCCGCAAGTATCGAATCATAAACTAGAAACAGGGTCCGACGAAGTGGCCTGGAACGAGAATCATTGATCTCCAGGGACTACCCCAGACACAACGGGTGAAACCTGCAGCCTTAAATTATCCTTGAACGCGGCTCATCATGAGGCTCAGCGCATTCAAGGACGCTGAAGTGATAAGACAGGGTATGGCAGGGAGGCAAAGGGGAGTTTAGTGGATCGATTGCGACAGATGTTGTATGTATGGGCCGTGCGACGAGCTTGAAAATGGCCCGAGCCCACACATGCCCTAAGGCAACAGATAACAACTAAAAATTGGCGTAGATCTCGTCATCCAACTCTCTCGAGGTTGGCAGTGACGAAGAATGACTGGTAATCAGTCTCTTAAAATTACCCTATCAGTGCTCCGTGCACTCCGTCCAAATCGTTGGGTAAGCCCAGCCATGCTTGAGATCGAGAAGTTGGGTCCCCATCCAACGCATAAAAGAATTTCAGGCCGTTGGACTGCCTCGCTCGCTTGAAATCTCTCTCTCTGATTATGGTTTATTGTTGGAGTGTTTGGAAGCTGTTGGTCGGAGTCCATCTGATGCAAGGGGAGTGTGGCACAGTTGGAACCTGCAGGCTGCAGGAGGCAACCGGCCAGTCACATGGTTTCGCGTCAACCAGGCCGCAGTGCGTGCAGCAAGGAGCTACTAGCCTTTTTAAGTGCAGTGTTGTGGTAACACAGGGAAATGCGCATCTTATAGGAGTTCCGACCACGCACCAGCCGCTCTAAACACACGAACGCCAGGTATTCTACAGCCATGATTGGACAGGGGTCACATGATGGGATCATAGCTGCGATTACATAAGGAACTTGGCGTTTGATTCAAGGCGGTGAAGGGGTTGTGATCTAATATTCTGCCGCCAAGACTGCCAATCCCGTGATTTTCGAAGGAAGCGCGCAAGTTGATCCGCGTATCAATAAACTACACGCCTCCAGACGCGCTCAACAACTTTCCTCCCAACTTCTTCTGCTCTCCCCCAGGGCTTCGGTTTCTTCGCACGGCATCTGACAACTGCTATGCGATTGCGACTGATCCCTAGGTGGTTTGCTTCCTTCTCACCATGAGTGAGCCGGATTCAGCCATTCATGCGGGCGACGAGCCGTCATCATCACACGACTCCGAGAACAGTCCTCCAGCGGCCGGCTCCTTTCTTGTTCACTCTAATACTTCCTTTACTCAGGCCCAGCCTGTCAAAATTGACAATAAGTCCCTCGGCCGCCAGAGGCGCCGGAGAACAAGGTAACCTTGAATTCATAAATCCCTTTCGGGATATACCCATCTTCGCACGCGTGCTAAACAGTTTCGAAAAGCCCTGAGGATTTCGCAGTACTCGAAGCGGCATACCAACTGAACCCAAAGCCAGATAAGGTTACCAGAGCCAACATTGTCAGCAGAGTCTCCCTTGGCGACAAGGAAGTCCAGGTATTTTGTGATCGACCACCACGTAGCGTGTGGCGCGAATACTAACAGTTTTGACCAACATCAGATCTGGTTTCAGAACCGTCGACAAAACGATCGACGAAGATGTAGACCCCTTCCGCCCTATAACTCGGGGCCTTCCGGTGGGCCCGAAATCAATTCATCGAGTCTTCCAGCATCCAACGACCTCCTGAACGAGGGAGCACCAAACCTCTCAGCCTTGAACGACAGCCAATGCGCGGATTGCGATGAAGCAAATGTTCCGGGATCTCAGCAAACGGTCGACTCGACACTTACCGAAGTACTCGAAATTAATGGTGCGGCAAATGATACCGATTGTCTATCCGAGCAAGAGTCACGCGACTCCAATACCCAAAACGGTCAGTCCGGGTGCAAAAGGAAATGGCGCGATGTTGGTACAGAAGGACCCGACGCGCAATCCGCAGGGTCTTCGGACTCTCAATTGACTACTCCGCCCTCTCTCCGTATTTCACTTTCGATTGATGGTGAGGCTATGGTCAGAATGGAAGGAGAAAAGACGCCCTCGCCTCCAAAACCTCGCGACTCTGTTCGGCTCTCTTTTTCAGCTGATGGCGAAGCAGTGGTCAGAACTGCAACCGAGCCATCACCATTGAAACTCACATCAGCAGTCCCTAAACAAGCAAAATTTGGCCACCTTCGTCGAAGTGCTAGCTCTATATCGTTCCCAACTTCACGAAAGAAGAGTGAAGGTCGTAATACAAAACCATTTGCACGATCTCACGACGACCGCGTGTGGGAACTCCATTGTGATATCGACGCTCGCACAGCACTCTCCACATCTTTGCGGAGGACCAATTCACAGCACCGTGAAGACTCGTCGTCGCGTCGCAGTTCTCAACTGCAAAATTCGAAACCACTGTCCCGGAACTCGAACCTACCCAACGAAATTTTGGAGCCACAAATACCGAGTGTGAAACGAACGAAATTAACGAGAACTATGTCTTCTGTTGCTAGGTTGGAAACTGCCCCCAACGCGCCCACCGGTTTGAAGGAGAGGAAGTTTGGAAACGGTCTTAAAGACCATTCTGGAGACTCCGATAAAGAGAATTGGATCCCTGGCACGCAGATTTCAGGCGTCAGAAGGAGGGTAGCACAGAAACAACCTGCTCGGACGCGTGGACGTCCAGTTTTAGGTCAGTCAAGAAAGCAATTGGAGGTGAAAACCGATGGAAATCGCCTGAAACGAAGCACCAAATCCGTAGGACTGCCTGCCAAATCCACCAATGATGAAAACGAAGAGAGGTGTATCCTAGGGTCAAATCCAGAAGACGATCTGGATTGTATTCAGGGCTTGCTGTCTCTGAGTCAAGGGGCCTGGGGTTAGGCTATTGCAGTTGGGCCTCCCAAAAGCAGAAACCAGAGATATCAAAGTGCGGCTCCTTGACCCGAAACATTTCGATAAATCCTTCCCTTTGTATGTAAACTTTTTCTTCTCTTTGGATGTTATACATAAAGACCCTTTCCTAGCGTTAGATAATGTATGATTGATGTCCCCCTATCGATCCGCTTTTTAGCAATCCGACTCCCCATGGCACCTTACCCTGCATTTTCAGTGATTCATCGGTGCCTAGAATGTCAGCTCATCAAGCAGAAGTGCGCCGCCAACATCTCTTGGTGTTGTCATCCCTCAGGCTTATACAACCAGCTGAAACAGGGAGCTGGAATCATCCATCTCTCTCCTCACGATCAAGGCATCTCTCATCGAATGTTATGATCCTATCCAAGATACAACTGGTTCCGAACTCCACTGTTGCTGTTCCACGGCCATTTTCATCGGTGTCAAAATTTGGAAGGTGAGATAAGAGAACTCAGCTGGTTGAACGTGAGAGTGGGGGACGGAGGAAAGTGTTAAACGCTGACTTTTGGGTGCCATCCTGGGACCTCTTAAAGCAGCGGCAAGCACATAAGGTAAGCTTACGTAACCCCTCGCTGTCATCAATCCAGTGCTACTTTAACGAACCCAAAGCTGACTCGTGGAGTGGACTTCTTGTCTGTAGAGTATGTCCAACAATTCAAGCGTTGCAACCCTGTGAGCAGAAGTTGCATTAACCGGGGGCCAGTAACCAGACTTCAATACATACAGAAGCTGCTTCTGTATGAAGAACTGAATACCGTTGCCATATCGGCCTTTCGGCATGGATGGCCTTCCACGCAGATACGGCTCCCTTCATGCTGTTAGGAATTTTCTGTTTCTCAAGGCCTAAAAACCATCCATCAAAAAGAATCATACCCAAGCATGCAGCGAATGCTTTCAGATAGAAACTCTGGATGTGTGAATGTGAAAGTTCACACATCCATACATGCTAACTTTCCTCTACGTCAAAAGGAACCATGGTTGGATACCCGGTCCTACTGAGTGCTGATATGTGTCATTGATCTCTGACTCTTCAATGCCGCAGGTGGGCTTCTATTCATCGGCCCAGAGCTGATGTCAGGATCATCTTTGCATCCTCTTCATCTCCTCAGACGCTCCCATCTCTCACCCATATACTGAGAACGTATCTACACTACAGCATCAAGCTATCTTTCAAATGGGCCTTTTAAATCGGTTTAGACGTTTCCTTCATATTAAGGAGTCAGAGGAGCTAATGTTTGAACTACCGCCGCCGTATATTGCCGTTCAACCACCGCCAGATTATCACGATGACTGCATTCCTCCACCATATGTTGGTCGAGGCTCGCGGGTTTTTGACAGGCTTCCAGTCAAAGCTTTCACAAGGCTCTTAAAACTACTTCCAAAGGAGGATGCCGGATGTCTCGCTCTTTGCGATCGGACGTTCTATGAACTAATGAGCCCTAAATATCTAAATTTTCCTCGGTATTTAGACAGCCGAGAGCACTTCCTCGAAAGACTTTCACGAGACACTCCCTCGTTATTCTTCTGCTACTTTTGCCACGTTCTCGAGCCTTCAGCTCCCATCATACATGCGGAAAGGGGGCATGCGGTTCAAAAGTTAGACCGCACGATACTGAAGAGAATCAATCCCCACGAATCCGAACGACTCTTCAGATCCAATTTTTACTTCCGCTCCAAACTCCGCTATCAAATCACCTTGCACGATGTTCAGCATGCTTTAAAACATTATTTATATGGCGCTGGGCATGGGATATTGCCAGATTCGCTTGATTACAGAGAAATGGCAGTCAAACAATCGCGCTTCTCCGAGTTGTTATCTGTGGATGTGCAGACTTGCCGTGGACCAAGGTTACTTCTTCGAATCCAACAATGGAAAGTACTGGAGAACGTGAAATATCACCATATCTACGGGAATACCCTCCGGGTTTGCTCTCATTTGGATGGAAGTCGCGCCTACCGCACCCTTGAGAATGCATTGAAGGCCTACAGGAATCCGGACGCTTCAGAATCAGACCTCCCAAGCGACCTTGCCATGTGTTCCATATGTCATACCGAGTTCCAGTTTGACATCCGAGATTGTGGTTACGACAAACCTGCCGTGGTTCTCACTCGATGGATGAACGTGGGAAGTGGGTCGAATCCACTTGACGTTAGGTGGGCGAATTTTTGCCAATATATGCCACCTGGGGGATCGGTTCGAGAACCCGCGATGACCCGAACTCGATTTGATCTTGCAAGCGGACGAGCTCGCCGAACTCCGATACCGTCCGTTGAGGAGCTGACCTTGGAAAATGAAGAATGCATGCGGGCTATATATTCTGTGAGGGCTAATTTTCGCTGGAAAAAGGCGAACTGGATGCAGCATGGGCCAAGTTATCTCCCGACCGGCGTTTCGCCTGATATAATATCATGGGACACTTGAGGGTAATCGACTTGAGGGAATTAAGAAAATGTGTAATTTATCTCCGGAATGTCTGTATGCTTAGTTTGAAATATTATGAGAGTTCAAGTACTATTTCTGTTAAAAGTCACCTTCATGCTGAAAGAATTCTTTCTAGTGCAAGCCAGCGGTCTTCCTCTAGGCCTTTATATAAACCTTGTAGATCAGTAATTTGCTGTTAATCTTGGGAAAGAATACTGGTTCTCCCCTTCAAATTGCTCCTGCCGCTCTAGTACCAACCCATAGGCTCCCACTCTTCCCTTCCTGTCTAGGCTCCTGCCGTATAATCAAGGTCCATCGTCGTTTCCTTCCCTTCTAAAATCTCTTCGAGGTCCTCTCTCTTTCCTTTGTCGTCTCCTTCCTCTCCGGTCCGTCTTGATCCTCCCTATTTCTGTCTTCTTGTATTTGTCATCCATGTTATAAAGTGGCCGGTCTGGAAGCAAATAGTGACACACTTTCCGGCTGGTTAGTCGCAGCATGCGATCAATGACTTCCGAGCGGGCCTGCTTGCAAGTAGCCGCGCCATAACAATATTGGCTGATGATACACACGATTTGTTCAAGGAAGGCTGGAGCAAGTATCGAAGACAAGAAACTGGCGCCAGGGTATCAGGCGGCGAGAATAGGCTTAGGGAGTGTCTACTCTTAGGACCATTCAGCTGGTGATAGCTAGGCAAGCCCTTATTTTAACTATGTTGTGCACAAGATAAACATAGAAAGGCAGCTGACAGCATGTCATGATAAAACAGATCTACCCGACTCATCCAGACATCGCGTAGCCGGTATAGAGCAGACGATACCAAAATGTCGAAAGCTGGTAGTGTAGGTGTAGTCTGACACAGAGAAAAGAATGATCACTCATGATCCGCACTTCAAATGACTGGATCCAGCCTCTAGGTAGTCAATGGAGAGGGATCGACAGATGAGAATTTTGTCACTGAGGTTCAACGTGAAAACCCCTGAAAAATCCAACCGTGAGATTCTCACACTGAGACCGCACTCCGCGCATGAGAAAAGCCTTAACATGCATGGAATACTGGAGCTTCACCTCTGAACCTTCAAAATGGAATGGGTGATCAGCCGGACTCACTCAGGCCGCTGTCACTGGTAACTCGTTATCATCTGGCAGAGGGTTATTTTTGTCACAGCGCCAAGGGTTTGATCTCCGGTGTCACTAACAACTCAGAATTGGAGAAAATTTACCTATTTTTGGAGTCAAACCCCATGTTCGATATTGTTAAGCGGACTGCCTTTGACTCTTTGAGTAGTTACCAATCAGCGGCCAGCTTCTGGGCATCTTCTTATACATCTCTTGGCCCTCTGTGACTATATAATTCACTGGATCCTCTGCATCCTTCTTACGCCTCTGTACCCTCTGCCAACCGATCTGTTTCATTAGGTTGGTTCTCCTATATGTTCAGGAAGTGGGGTTTCCAAGGCCCAAGCCTTTATCGTTATCTGGCATTATCTAGACTGTCAGTGGTCATGGAGTGTAAAACTAACCGTCTGATACAAACCGCAAGGTGGTTTCAAGCAAGCTCTAGCACCATGACTTCAGTTCCTCCTGTGTCCCAGAGCATTCACCAATATTCTACGTTCTACCCCAAGATTTTGAAGAAAGGAACAACCCCGCATGTTGGCATCATTGGCGCTGGCCTAGCTGGCCTGAGATGTGCCGATATCCTGCTACAGAAAGGCGTTCGAGTAACCATCCTCGAAGCCCGAGATAGGATTGGAGGCCGTGTATGTGATTTCTTGAATTTCTTGCAAGCTGCTAGCCTTGTTGATTTTCGTTCCTGACTATTCGTCAGATTTGTCAAGGCGACATCGGTGGTCACTCGGTCGACCTGTAAGCCAATTTGATTTTGCACTTGGGACTCTCGGCTTACTGTTTATCTAGCGGCCCGAACTGGATTCATGGAACCGAAAGCAATGCTATTGTCGGTATTAGCAGGCGGTCGAACACGGTCACCCATTCATGGGATAGCCCGCAAGATGTTCTTGACTCTGCTGGGCAGCAACTTGATGCAGAACTCACAGCTAGATTGACTGAATTCCTTTGGACCACGATTGACAAAGCTATGGCATACAGCCAGAGCCACAAGTCCACGATACCTGTCAATCTCAGTCTCCTTGACTATCTCAACGAGGAGCTAGAAAAAACTTCCTTTCTCCAGTCGGAAAAGGAGTTGTGTGTTGAACTTTCCAAGCTTTGGGGAGCATATATTGGATCGCCCGTTGATAAGCAAAGCTTGAAGTTCTTTTTCCTTGAAGAGTGTCTCGAAGGAAGTAGGAGCCACACGATACCAATCTTCTAGACCTTTGATTATATACTGATTATCGTTTAGCAAATCTATTCGTGGCATCAACCTATCGAAATATTGTTCATACGGTAGCCGAGCCCGCCCTGAGGGGTGCAGAGATAATCTTAAACGAACCAGTCGTCCACGTCGAAGCACAACCTCGCAAGGAGGGCATTGACCATTCCGTCAAAGTCACAGTCGATTCTGGAAAAGAGTACACCTTCGACGAGGTAGTTGCAACGTTTCCACTTGGCTGGCTGAAGAAAAACAAGGACGCTTTCTCTCCTTCTTTCCCAGAACGACTCTCACTTGCAATTGACAACATATCCTACGGCCATTTGGAGAAGATATATGTGAATTTCTCTACAGCTTTTTGGCACGCAACAAACCCTCAAGCGGGTGGAAATGCGGAAAGCAAAAGTGAAGATACAGTACCGCTTACTGGCTCTACCCAATTTTTAAACCCAGATTACGTTGATCATCCTGCGACTCCGTTCTGGAACCAAGAATGCTTTTCCCTCGCTGCACTTCCCAAAGATCAAGCCCATTCGACATTATTATTTTATCTTTATGGTCCGTGTGGGTCTCAAATTGTCAGCCAAATTGCATCCATGTCTCCGACGTCAAAGGAGTACTATAAGGCTCTCGACGCTTTTCTCCACCCTTTTTACTCGCGCTTGCCGGGATACGACTCTACATCGCCATCGTGTAAACCAATTGCATTTTTGGCTACAAAGTGGCAGACCGACCCATGGGCCGGAAATGGGAGCTACTCGAATTTCCAGGTCGGATTGGAAGAAGGAGATCGAGATATTGAGGTAATGAGAGAGGGTCTTGGTCCTGATAGGGGAGTATGGTTTGCTGGAGAGCACACCGCACCATTTGTGGCTCTGGGAACTACTGTGGGAGCGTATTGGAGCGGAGAGCTGGTTGCTGAGAAGGTGTACGAAGTCTTGAAAGGAGCAGAGGATTAGACGGTGCATGTTTTCCCTCCTCTTTTTCTTCTTCTATTTCCTTTCTTTTGTTGGCTATGAGGATAACCTTTTGGGCATTGGATCTGCAGTCTTGACTAGAATTTGAATTTTTAGACTCTACCAGCGTATGATTTTACTAGAACCGAAATATCGTAGATACTTGTATTGAAGGTTTATTTTATGCACCCTGCTATGTTGATGGCTATCTGCTACCTGTTACACCAGCCAACGCCGAAGAAAGACCATGTTCAATACATCAATGCCCGAATAGAAAAACGCCGAATTGCACCCTAAGAAGATATTTAGATGCAAATGGTTTGTACTTGGGGTAAAAGAAATCAACAGCGTAAAACGATGTTTGTGCCGGGGGTACTTGAGGCGGAAAAAAGCTCACTGATGGTTTGTGAGTGCAAAGGCGAATAAAATGGCAATAGAGCGCGTAGGTACGGAGAAGTGGATATCAGGTTATCACTGTCGTCATATCCGAGACGAAAGAGGACCCAAGGCAAAGAATGTAAAAGAACTATGGAAATCGGGTATCATCGACTGAGACAATTTGTTCAACCTAACGCCCGTGCCACAAATGCAAAAGACTTTCAGCCATGATAGAAGCAAGCAATAGGAAATACAATTACAGATGCAAGAATTGTTGTGTTACGGCGAGACAGTAGGAAGTCGGAAATAGGCACTCGTGCATTTCCTAATCGAAGACTTCAGTCCTCCCAGATGGTTTCAAGGTCTAGATCGGACCGACCCTCAGCTCCACATACACTCCAACGTTTCCGGCTAGGACCAAAACGCCCGCTGGGAGAGTTGTGCGTGTCCATTAGGTTTCGTGCCCGGCTCGCGCCGTTGCTATCAGCTTTATCTGCTGCTGCTTTCAGTTTGGCAATCCGATCGGATTCAATCGCCGCGGCTTCAGCGTCCGGTATATCAGGAATAGTCTCCAAGGACGAAATGCTAGGGCTGCGTGAGCGTATGCTGGACGGCGTCGAGGGCATGGAAGAGCCCGAGGAGAAAGAGTAAGCTGGATACGGCTCATTGAACCGCGTTGATATGACTAAATTGTGTTGGGATGGCGACGGGCTGGAGCTTCTGAACACTCCAGCACTCGTAGTTGATGAAGGGTGTAGTGGAGACGTAGCTCGGCGGCGGGGTAGGCGAGGGAAATTGCTTTGGATCCCGGGCGATAGAGATGCCGACATTGAGGTCATATCCGTATGATCGCGACGCGACTCGGAGACGCTTTGGAGTTCCGGCTGCTCTGAAATCGGCTCGGATATGTTCAAAGTGCTGAGAGCAGGATAGAAGCTCTCCTCAGATGGCGAACGAAGAGGACTCGGCCGTCGAAGCGGCAGTTCTTGTTGACTCTGAAATCCTGAGAAGAAGTATCGGCCTCGTGAATCTAAACCCGGTGAAGAGTGGGCACGTGTCATAGAAGGAGCTGCTGGCGATCCAGCGAGAGACCGAGAGCGAAGATGTGCTTTCGCTAGAGGACTGCGAGTGCGTGGAGGTGGAATTTGCAGCACCGAGAGAGTTGGGCTTGGTACTTTGTTGATCATCGAGTGACTTCCATCGAGAGGCAGATAGGAGGCGGGTTCGGCCGTCAGGTCGTATTGTTCGGTACTATGAGATTCGATAGGTTCGGGAGGACTTGGTGGCAATTCGATTTCCTCTGGAGCCAGGTGATGCCTAGCCATTTTGCCGAATATGTCTGATCGCAGGTGACTAGGTCAACGCTGGAAGGTCACAAGCACACATTGAGGATGGTCAGCGGGACCGTCGCGGGTGTTGAATTAATTCTGGCATCAAAGCAGCTCGAGTTATATGAACTACCAAACGTTGTAGTTACGCTCGTTTTATCCGACCGAGGAGTAGCGATGGGATGTTCAAAGGGACGGATAGAGCCGGATTCTCGTGTCACGGCGGTAAAAGGGCGTCAAACTCAGGGGACGAGGAAAAGGGCAATGGACCCTTTTTGGCTGGGTGAGAAGCACATGTAAGTTGGACTGTTTATGGAAGAGATAAGAGCATTGTTTAGATAAAGGACTCAGGCCCATGCCATGGGAGTCCAAGGAACACAAAGCACTGAAGTGACAGCAGCGATGAGGAGTCGAAGCGGGTGACAGCCGGAACCGTCGAGAAGGAGTCGGCGTCGGCTTGTCGCAGCCTGGCAGCCTGATGACTCAGCAGCCTTCCCAAAACGAGAAAAGGAATCGTTGTCTCGAACTTTCTCGCTTGCTTCCAATAATTTGTTAATTTGTCCGTCTTTTTCCTCATTTGATCCTTAACCGCCTCCACTTGGTTTGAAAATACCTGCGGTATTCAGGCTTCACATGATAGCACTGTCTTCCGCTCCTACTACGGAGTACCGAGCTTGATGCTTTGACCCTCCTGCTGCGTCACATGGTTCGAACTCCCAGCCACCGTATATATTCCATCACCTGGCCGTTTGCAGCTCCTAGGTATCGAACTTGATTACCCTAGGGACCAACTGCATAAATGAGCTCTTACTAAGATAGTGATCCCTTGATCCCTAAACGCCAACCATCGGGTTTGGGGAGGGATACCCTGGACCTACTCTGTGCTATTTTAAGCCTATGGGCGATCGTGTTGGTTAGAGTTATTGAAACTGATGACGAAGCACTCTGTGCTGTCTCATAACTATCCTTTACTCCGTATTTCTCGGCAGGTTGGGACCATCAAAAAACCATTCAATGGGAGCGCCCGCACGGACCAAAAATGAAAGGCATTCGTCAACCAGAGCTCAATTACTGTATGGAGTATCTTCTCCTTTTTCGATCTACCCGGAGTTGAAAAGTAACTCCTTCAAAATGCCAAGTGGCCGGCCCCCTACGATGTCCAATGTGCTCTTCTCTGGGTCTCTAACGACAATGACGGGGTTTTTGAACTGTAGTAACCACTGCAGTTAGCTCCATGGGATTAAGAACGACCTTGTTCCGCCCGCTGCCCTTAGTGCTATTCAGGCAGCCACCTTTCGACGGATCGTCTGAGGATATAAGAGGCTGCCGGTGCTGCCTTAGCTTTATTTACACTACTTGCTCAACGGAATCAGACCTGGGCATTCATTTCAGAAGATCGTTTGCATCCATCCTCACATGATCCCACGAGACGGCCTTGGTTCTTCACCTCGCATTTCTCGCGTCATACTTGTTTTTGGCCTTTACCTTGATGGTGGCTGCTGCCATGAATCATTTGAAAAGGATATCTTCTACTCTGGAGGTAGTTTCAGTTATATCCACTAGGCTATCAAGTTTAGACTTTATGGGCCATTGGTGTATGTCCATATATACTCACAGTACCTATCGATTGTGGACCTGATATATCTGGTATTAGAAGAGTTTGCAGCAAATCGGAATCAGCAGCCGCAATGGAATCTACACACTTTGATTTGATGCTTTTCCAGGGTGGGTCACCTTCCCGGATGCACTTAGTCTTCAACACGGTATGGAGCGTGGTTAAGAAGGAGGGAGAAAAATTGAAGCAACCAGCTCTACTAGGGAAGTGGAATGACGACAGTCCCGGTTTTTCATTTCAGCCGTGGGTAAACTTGCGATCTAAGTATTTGGAATCAGCGAAGTCTTAATTTGGCCCTGTGATTATCCATGGATGATCAGCAAGTGCTTCAGAAGCTATCACAATGATTATGTATCATGGTAGCTCTTGTTATTGGGCAAATTTTCTTTGCATGCGGCTCACTCCTGCTGGGTGCAAGAATATTGAGAACGAAGCGAAATGTGCCTCCGAGGAGCGTCAGAATGGTGGTGGGACTAACATTGATTTTGGCTGATGGGTTGTTGCACAGAAAAAGTGTCTTAAATAGTCATGAGGGCTTTTAAATGCTTCCCGGTCTTGACTTGTCGTTTTCAAGTCATTGTATTTGAACGGTGGCAAAGTTCTCAACTCGCCAGGAAATGCCGAAGGTTTCGATCGGTCTCCGGGAAATTACTCACGACGATAATTTGGGGTTACGAGCGTGGTTAGTGCCGATACTGATACCGGCTATTGGTAATCTGATTGTTACACTCCCGGATACTATCATCAAGCGTGAGGAAAAAGCCCTAAAATACAGAAGACCCTCCTATGCTTTCATGGTGAGCTCCAGGTAGCCTAGTGGATTTCCAGAAGCACATGGAATTCGAGGGTTTGGCAGCGCTGTCTTGGTCCTTTTTTCAGCTGGTTTTCTAGCTTCTCGCGGAATGGATGGCACCCTATTCCTAGCATCACCGTGTTATCGCGCTACAAATGAGTGAAGAACTACGCTACTTGCTGCTCATACCACGCTGCTATGTATCGCTTACCATACCTATTCGAAATGTTTACACTTTCACCTTGATTTTAGAACTCGTCCGAACTCGTTCTTGCACGCTACACGAATGTCATAAGCGAGAAACAGTACGGCCAAAAGGGTGATATTATGTGTGACCTGAAATTTGACAACGAGCTTACTGCATTCTGCTCCATAGGTCTTGGTCTATCCTTGGAAGCAGCAATTGGTTCAAATTCTGCTTGTGTCCCGGAGTGGTCTGTTACAGCCCAAGCACCAAGCGAGGGTCACTCCTCACAGTTTTTCAGGCACCATGTTCTTCAAATAAGAGAGTCGTTCACTGCTATCTTTTCGGGATCTTCTACGTGAATGCCTCACTCTCCCCATGAGCCTCACCCGTGGTTGTTTATGGAGATGGCGAGGAAAGCCGTTTTGCAGATCAACACATGTCAGTCGACGGTATTCGATTCCCAACTAGCTTTCACCAGCTTTGATGTGATTGCACTCTCCACTTTTTGATTTTCAGCTATGTTTTCTTCCGAAGTTCGGACAACACGCCTGGTTTCCAGCATTTTGAAAAGCAAAACCGGACTCTCTTTCCAATACGAGCACAATACGATACAGTTTTGATCACGTGTGGGGGTCTCACGTGATCAAGATCCTCCAATAAACTTCCGTGACCGAACCTTAAATGGCACGGATCGGTTGCTGGTTGGCAGATTGACGCTCCCGCCGGCCTGCTTCGCAATTGCCGCCCAAATTGCTGGGATGGCCCTGCTGAATATCCCTAGATTGGAGAGACACAGGCAAGTTGGGATTGAAAGTCGAACAGGCTCTCAGATGTTGTACCAACATGTTTACGACTTGTTACTTAGCTGCTGTGTCAGTTTTTATCCCTGTTCTCGTTGGTGGTATGAGCCCTGCCCGCCTATTCATATCTTCGCCTTTTATGATGGCTTCAAATACCTCTGGCCACCCGTTTATGTTCTTTCCTGTCGCTGTCGACCTCATCAACGGGTAGCATTGTCGAGCTATCTTAATCATGGACCAACCAGTCCATCCTCTGTTCACTTTGCAGCCTTCAGAGATTCGGCGAGCCAGTCACATCATTAAACATAAGTATCCAGAACAGCATATTCTGTTTCGAGTCATCGCAGTCAAAGAACCCCCCAAATATGAGGTTATAAAGCTCTTGGAGGCTGAGAGGGAGGGCCGATCGTCGAAGTTCCCTGCGCGCCGACTTTCCGTCAGCTATCAATTCAAGGGCAGTGCCGAGGAATTCGAGGATATCGTTGATGTTTATAGCGGTGAGGTCGTTCGTCATCGGATACTCCCATATGGCATGCATTTACCCTCATCCCAGAATGATATGATTACGGTTCAGCAGCTTGTTTTGCAGGATCCAATGGTTCGACGAGAGATCGGTCGACTAAAATTGCCTCCTGAGGCTCAGATCGTTCCTGAAACTTGGCCGTACGGAAAAGATAGTGATGAGCCTGATCCAAAGCTGTACCAAGTCTGGTTTTTCATGAAGTCGATCGACTCTAAAGCTCAAAAGCACCCGTCTTCCAACCACTTTGCTCATCCACTTGATTTCTCTGCCGTGGTGGACGATTTCACGAAGAAAGTTGTTCGGATCGATAGATTGCCCATGCGTCGAGGTCTCAATAGTATTTCAGGGGATCAGGATGCATGGCAACCGAACCCGGATGTCGAATACGCGACGGAGTTGCAACCAACGCTTCGAGAGGACATCAGACCTATCCACATTCAACAGCCCAAGGGAGTGAGCTTTAGAATTGAGCCCAACGATCAGGTTGTGCATTGGCAAAAATGGCGGTTTCACCTTGACTTTAACTGGCGAGAAGGAAGCGTAATTCGAAATGTTACCTACAACGGTCGACCTGTTTTCTACCGACTTTCGCTGGCCGAGATGACGGTTCCTTACGGCGATCCGCGTGCGCCGCTCCATCGCAAAAGCGCTTACGATCTTGGAGAGACTGGCGTCGGGTGTACTGCAAACGATCTCCGGCTTGGCTGTGATTGTTTGGGTTCTATCCGCTATTTTGATCGCTATATCAACAATGAACAAGGCGAGCCGGAAATCAGGCGCAATTGCATTTGTATGCATGAAGTGGATGCCGGAATTGGCTGGAAACACACGAATTACCGTAACAATGCTGCCGAAATCACTCGCGGTCGAGAGCTTATTATTCAAACTGTAAGAAATATTTTCCGTTGAAACATCTACGGCTATTTGCTTACTGGTTTCTCAAGATTATGACCATTTCAAACTATGAGTACATTCTTTGCTGGGTTTTTGATACTGCTGGCGCAATTTACTATGAAGCACGAGCGACTGGTATCATGTCGGTTGTTCCTGTGGACCAACGAGAAGACTTTTCCAAACTAGAATACGGCATCCTCGTTTCTCCAGGAGTTATGGCACCATCACATCAGCATCTATTTTGCTTACGCCTTGATCCTGCAATAGATGGATATGGCTCATCTGTTATCAAATACGAAGAGACCACTGCCGCTCAGATGGACCCTCAAACAAACCCTTACGGTGTGCTGTTCCGTGTCAATGAAACTTCTATTACAGAGTCCGGCTGCCTAGATCTTGACTCCAAAGTCAATAGAGCCGTCAAGATTGTGTCGAACGACCATACAAATCGAATCACTGGGCGGCAGACCGGCTACAAAATCCACGTTCCTGTCACGCAAACCATATTAGCCGACCCTAAATCCGCTAATTTCCGCCGTGCTGCCTTTGCCGACCATCATTTTTACTTTACTCGACACAGCGAGGATGAGTTGTATCCCGCTGGCGAGTACCCATGGCAGTCGATTGGTGGCTCCGATGAAGACCCAGACCTGCGGCAGTGGGCTGCGAGAAGGGACCCTTTGAAACCTGGAGATGGTGTTGTATGGACGACCTTTGGATTAACGCACAACCCGAGGCCTGAAGATTGGCCAGTCATGCCATGCGAGGTTTTCCGTGTTGGGCTCAAGCCAAGTCATTTCTTCGAGGGGAATCCTGCTCTCGATATGCCGGCAAGCGACCAGAGTGTCAACTGCAGCACTTTGGTGGAACCAGAATGCTCAAGCGAACCGCTACCGAAAGGATCATGCTCTTCAATGTGATCGCCATGAGCAAATAATTTCTAGCATTGGTGGGAGGCATGAAAAATCTCGTTTTTACTGATTAAACCATTGGTCAAGAACTCTGTCGTTTAGTCTGGGACGGATAAGTCAATCCTTTCTGTCTGTATGTATTTTGTATGTATGTACAGTGCGAAATTGCCTACGCCTTATAACGTAGTACTCTACAGCTTTAGGAATCTTCGATGAACATTAGGGGTTTTGAGGGCCAATATTTAACTATATCATGAAGCACATAGAGCCTCAGATCAGACTCAGCAGTGGTTACAGAGTATTCTATAGAAGAGAATGGTGAAACAGCCGCCCGGGCGTATCTCCATATGAAGAAAACCTGAAGGCTCAACATTACTGAGGCATTCAGACCCAGCGACCCCAGGGGCTACCTACGAAGGGATCGCTTGAGCCTCAATGGAATAGGGGCTCGCCCCTAAATGCTTCCGGGAAATAGTTCATCCGAAGCCAGAACAATGACATCACGTGCGGCGCCTCGAGCAATCTCTGACTCCTGAATGTTGCCAAATGACGACGTTAAAGATCGTCCAAGCATATAATTGCCAATCGTCCAGAATTCCCACACTGCTGAAAACTTGGCTACGTGTATGCGGGAGAACTTCATAAAATGAGGCAGACGATATTTTCAGCTTCAATGCTCTCGATCTATACCTTGCGAGTTTGCTCTGATGTTGAAAACTCTTTTTCCCATACAGTATCTTAGAGCCATAAGATCTGTTGCTTATAAGTCTACTTTAAGCAGGCTGGAAATTCGCCCAACAATGACCCGTGTAACTAGACGGGCGGTAGCTACCAAGAGCTACAAGATTTCTTTTTCGGATTCGGAATCTCCTCTTTCCTCGGCAGTAAGCGACTATGAAGTGACTGGCAAAACCGCTGAAGATACAGAAATGTTGGATCCGGAGGAAGATCTGGATATCGCTGCCGATCCAGTGGACGTCGCAGAAGCTGGCTCCCGGCCGCCGCCAGTAAACAGCGATTATCTTCCACTGCCATGGAAAGGTCGTCTAGGCTATGTTGGTATCATTTAATCAAAGCAAGAAGCACATTTACTGATTTCTATAAGGCTTGCCTCTGCACGTATTTGCGAGCATGTAAAACCCCGGTATTTAGCTCCCGTACCTGTCGCATCGCATCCATTCTTGAGAATCGGCATCCGTTAAAAGATCCTTCCCAACCTCCTCACCCAACCAAGAACCGCCCAGATCGGGACCAAACTCCGGATAATGCAAGAGGCGAGGCTTATGTTCAAGCGCTCGGGCTGGCCAATGCTAGGGATACTATAAAGCTATTGCGCTGGAATGATCGATTCGGTATTCGATTCATGCGATTGAGCAGTGAAATGTTTCCATTCGCCAGCCATCTTGAATATGGGTACAAACTCGCATCATTTGCAGCTGACGCACTTAGAGAGCTCGGCGAGGTTGCAGCTGAATTAGGTCACAGACTGACTGTCCACCCCGGCCAGGTATGAAGCACCGTGCTCCTCGTATCGACAGTTGCTAAGACCTTCTTGTCCATAGTTTACTCAACTGGGCTCACCTCGTCGTGAGGTCGTTGATAATGCGATCCGAGATCTAGAATATCATTCGGAGATGTTGTCCCTTTTGAAGTTACCACCGCAACAAAATCGCGATGCGGTGATGATTCTGCATATGGGTGGCACCTTTGGGGATAAGAGAGCCACGCTGGGACGATTCGAGGAGAATTATAAAACCCTTTCACAAGATATCAAGAATAGGCTTGTGCTAGAGAATGATGATGTCAGCTGGACGGTCCATGATTTGTTGCCCATTTGCGAAAAACTGAATATTCCGTTGGTGTTGGATTATCATCACAATAATATCCACTTTGATCCAAGTGAAATTCGTGAAGGTACCTTAGATATCATGAATCTATATGACCGAATTAAAGCAACTTGGACAAGGAAGGGCATTACGCAAAAGATGCATTATTCAGAGCCCGTTCCATCGGCGATTACAAAAATGCAGCGGCGCAAGCATAGCCCAAGGGTACAAATGCTACCGCCATGTGACCCTACTATGGATTTGATGATCGAAGCTAAGGATAAGGAGCAAGCCGTATTCGACCTCATGAAAACTTACAAATTACCGGGCCATGAGAAACTGAGTGATATCACTCCTCATACACGGCCTGACTTAGAGGATGGCATCGATATGGGGGGTCCTGATGGAAGAGTGTATTGGCCGCCTGGAATGGAAATCTGGCTTCGCCCAGAGAAGAGAACCGCTAAAAGGAAGGCAGAAAATGGGGTTTCGGGAGCAAAAAGAAGCACTCGAACTAAGGCACGGGCCGTCGTTGCAGAATCCGAAGAAGAGATCACCGTTAAAAAGGCACCAAAATCTCCTAAGAAGAAAAATTCAAAGGCGAAACCGAAGAAAGTCAAAGCGGCAAATGAGTGACCTAATGGTGAGTAGGACATTTATTGCGCATTCAATGACAATTCCTTCAATTGTTTCCATGTTTGAATATCTTTCAACAATAGTCAATTCTCAATAACTTTCAATACACCTACTCCTTTTTTAATAGCCCAAATCTATTGACACATGATTTAGGCTAACTATCTCAAGTGGACAATGGAGAATCGTTGGACACTTTTCAATTGCATTTTGTTTGATTCATGATGCAAACAATCTCTCCATAAAGCTCTTATAATCTTGTCATTGCACAAGATCATATATAAACACAAGCATCCTCTACCTTTCCAAATTTCAAGATTTCAACCGCTGTCAATCTCTTTGACATCCACGACATCGTCCTTCAGCTGCATATCTACAGTCGAACAAATTAATATGGCCCGTTCTACGCCGATAAAAAGCTCGGACAGCTCGGAATCTGATGCTTCAAGCCGAATTCATAAGCCGAATCTTCGCAAAACCAAGGTCATGAAATCATATTGTGGGCGAAGAACCGCAACGATTCGGGCTCTCGATGGGGCGACACAGCGTCGACCGCTCATAGTACGAAGCGATTTTAAACCGCGATTTCCTGCAAATCTTCCAGCCAACCTTGAATCCGCTCTAGCACAAATCGCAGGCGCTGAAACTCGATCGCCATGCCGGCAATGTAAGAACAAAACAGGGCCATGGATTGGATGTATAACAACAGAGGGATTGTTCAACGGCTCCTGTGCAAACTGCCACTATGAAAACCGTGCCTGGCAATGCTCTTTTATTTCTGGTAAGCAAAGAAGCCGGCACCATACTGCGCAAATTCTTATATTCACTAGAAACCCCGAGTCCTCAACCCGATCACCCAGCCCAGACTTTTACATTTCCGACAGCTCCGGCAACTTCCTCGATTAAGCGTGCTAGCCAAGCTCCCGTTTTAAATCTTTTCACCGGCCGTCGAGCTTTGAAGCTTGAAAACCGTCGCTCCTCTCCCATCGCCTCTCGGTCTACCAGCCCTGTCATGGATGACATAAGAGCTTCGTCCCCTCAATTACCCGTCCCTGATGCCGTAGATATCCAAGAATCAGAGCACGCCACAGCACCTCCCCTCGAGAATCGTCGCAGGAGTCGGGCTGCCCTAATGGTTGCCGCGGCGGCTAGGATTACCGCTGCAACGGCCGACTTACTGCAACTTGTTGCTGAAGAGTTAGAAGAAGAAGTTTGAGTTGATAGTTTGCTTCTGCTTCATACTGGGCGGAGTCAATTCCATCAGATTTTCCTTTACTGAACTCTGGATGTAGATAGAACACTTTATTCATTGACTGGCAGAGGCGGAACTTTAAGAGTCAGACACTGTAATCAAAATAGGGGTAGCGAAACATCCGTAGAATAAATCTCAATGCATCGGTTCATCTACCCTTGATATAAATCGAGTCTACATCCGCACACAAAATCCTGCTAAAATTTCAGTTATCACGTAAGGAACCGAGCTCCCTGGGCTCCGCTAAGAATCCAGAACCTGCCACTGGATAAACACAAAAGTGAGTTAACACGAAGGTTATATATCAGTTGGAAACAAAGTTACAGAGCCTCTAATGAGCCAACAGTATATCCAGCAGCTTGATAGCCTGTCTCCAAATATAGCCATCTGTCCCTGAAGTCCTTTTGATTCTCGCAGAGCGACGATCCATTTCTAACAACGCCCTTCATCGCATATCTAACCCCACCTCTAACGATTCTTCAATGGCTTTTTCTAAAAGCCTAAGGCGGATGTGTATATTGGGCAAAGCCAAGACTGGTCGTTTTCACTTGAAAGCAGCTCAATCAAGAATCGGCAGGAAGACAAAAAGAAAGTCAAGTTGGTTGCCTAAACGACCGCCGAGGAAAGGTATGTTGACTGATAGATAAATCATTGCGATATGAATTTCTCTGACAATCAATGAAAACAGTCACTTTTCGCTCTTCCTACAGACGCAAAATCCAAATCCAGGAACGAACGGCATTCCCCAGCTTGGTCCGCAACGTAATACGTAATATTGACCCCGATTTGAGGCTTCAAGAATCAGCTTTGATGGCACTTAAGGTAGCTGCTGAGAAAAGATTAGTGGATGAGTTCATAAGTGAGTAGTTCCCTAGATAAATTCATGACATTTGGCTAATTGATCAGTGGTGAACGAGTGCGCAGCGCATGACGGGCGTATAACAATCAAATTACGAGACATGGAGCTCGTGCAGTGTATGCGTTTAGTCTTCACAGGCAGACATGTCTGATTCTGATCACTTCAGATGAAGGCAGACAATACATCATCTTCGAGGATAGAGATAATCAATTAAACAATTTTCTTCTCCTGAACCGAGAAATGAGCCTTTGAAGGAGGAATCTTCAATGTTCTGGAGTTGAGCCCACAATTTTTCTACTAACATGAGCATTTCATATCGTCCTCCGTAGCGACTTATGTGGATTACTAATCATGCATAGTGGCTTCTGTCGACTGCCGTAGTGTATACTCTGACAAAGCAAATGCAGGATGACGTCCAGCGACGGGAGTCCACACTGAAGATCAGCAAACCAAAGAACTATCAACGACTCGGATCTTGTGCAGGCATCCCACTATTGCAAGGCCAATCGATAAGTCGGGAAACTAGACTGACTCTTGTCCATTTCCTTACCGCTGGCTCGACGTCCGCTCCATCACGGTGCGCCGAAGGGCTTCACCATCCAGTCCTTCAACTTCCTTCGATGGGTATTTCCGCGGACACGACTGAAGATACGGGCCAGGTACCTTGATTTCCAACATGACACTATACCCTACCTGAAACACAGTATCCAATCGAGTATATACCGTGCCATCGTTGCGAGGCAAAATCGACGGCGGCTCACGTCCAACCCGAGATCCCTACGCAATACTTTGGGCCATAAACACGGCTTCAGGGAAAGGCCTGCTTGGTCGCTGCATGTTGCTGACGGCAGAGGACATGGTGTGAAGGATGCTGGGAGGTCACAACTCGGTCGTTACAGTGTTAAGAACATGGAGTCAAGAGGGGCCTCCTCCGAGTGGCCCGCGGACATCGCAGAAGCTCGCCAACCTGGCTCCCGCCGGAGAAAAGTCTTTGATTATTTCAAGGCGGCCAATGAGCTTCGGCAAACGTACTCGGCTCAATTGGTACAGAGGGCTCAAAATAGCTTAGGCTCAGGCCGTGATCTCGGCAGCGACTTTTCTGACCTTGAGACTTCAAGATCAGGGGATGAAGAAATGGTGCTCTTCCCGAGTTATGGAAGAAAACATGTGAAAGGCGAAGTTTCGGGGTCCGGAAATTGCTCATCCTGGCAGGACCCGCTGGATGAAGTGGACGCTGACAAATCCCAGACTCAGGGGATGGAATACTGGGAAAGCATTTGGCAGAAACATGAGGACGATAATGCTGTCGTCGATATTGATGTCCGTGGCTGGATATATTCGCCTCACAGGGAGCCTATGAGCCGCAAGAATAGACTCTTAATTGCGCTTGCAAGAAAATTGAGCGGTATTCCAGCTCCCTACCAAACTTCACCCGATGACCAGTCGGCTAGCCAGGATGGTATTTCGGTCAATCGACAGGCAGATTTAATTGGGAAACAGGCCGATCTTGAGAATAGTAAAACTCTACCACTGACTAGGGATGAGATATCTGCGGCGAACGCCCAATTAATGGATCGATTAAGGCCTTTCCTTACGAGCCCAGCGGTTGGTATGCCTGCAACCATTTTCTTTTATAATGACACCAAGAGTCAGTCAAGAACTGTACTGACAAATGATGGTGGTCACTTTGCTGTCCGAGCTGCCTTGGATTTCACTCCTACCCATATCAGGGTCTTGGCTTCCGAGAGTTTGTCCGCTACAGAGGAAGTTAAAGTCATAGATCCGAATGGGATAAGCTTAATCAGTGACATCGATGATACGATTAAGCATTCCGCAATCATTAATGGCGCAAAGGAAATGTTTAGGAACACGTTTGTGCGTGATCTCACTGATCTCTCTGTGCTTGGGGTTAAGGAATGGTATACGCAAATGGCCGAAATGGGTGTGGGATTCCATTACGTTTCAAATTCCCCTTGGCAACTATATCCTCTCTTGAAAAATTACTTTGTTTTGGCAGGGCTACCTCCGGGCTCAATGCATTTGAAACAGTACTCTGGCATGCTTCAGGGAATTCTTGAACCTACGGCAGAAAGGAAACGACCCACATTAGAGAGGATTATCCAAGACTTTCCCGAGAGGCGTTTTATTCTCGTTGGTGACAGTGGTGAGGCAGATCTTGAGATTTATACGGACTTGGTGATCGCAAATCCAGGGAGGATTCTGGGCATCTTTATTCGCGATGTTACAAACCCGGTCTCGAACACTTTCTTCGACAAGTCGAACTTGCACCTCGAGAAGCCATTATCTCGCAGCGCGTCATGGAATACCCTCGAAAACAATTCGAGTATCGTCGAAAAAAGGCCTCCTCTACCACCAAGGAAGTCGGCACGGGATCCTCCCGTCGACCAGCTGATCGGCGATCTAATTGATTTAGAGATGGATGAGGAAGCCCAGAAGGTTCCAGGTCGAGATTCGTCGAAAAATAAGCCTGCACCACCTACACCACCCTCTAAACCTAGGAATCTCCGGGGTAGCGCCGTTGAGCCTAACACCACTTACGAACCAGAGTTCCTAACCGTTAAAAGGAAGCCAGTTCCACCTCCACCGGTCAAGCCACGTGCTTTGTCATCAAGTAAAAGTATTCCCGGACAATATCCCGAATCACCCTTCTCCGGGCTCTCTTCTTCGAGCTCTGCTACATCTTTACGCTCTCGGGGACAAGAACCGCCCCAAGTACCACCACCGCGGCGAAGTGGAACGAATACCTCCCTTCAATCGCAATCGTCGTCACCTAGACCCGTGCAAGACAGTAGGCTCTCCGTTACACGGTCTGATGGCACTCTAACTCGCCCTTCTTCATCATCGGCGTTGGCAATACCACCCTCACGAATATCTACGCCGCAATCAATGATTTCAGAACCTCCGCTTCCCAATAAAAGGGAAGAGGCATGGCGCCGGCGCTGGATACGAGCCAAAGAAATTCTTAACAGACATGGAGTCGGGCTCTATTCTTGGAGAGTCGGGAACGACGCTCAAGAGATTTGCGCGCGGCTTGTGAAAAAAGCAGAACTAGATGGATGTTCAAAAGTGCGATAGAAGGTGGAATTTTGTCATTTTTGTATCCGATTACATATCACACAAAATTCAGAAAGGATGGCTGGTTGATCGCCACCCCTAGGCCCAGTCGGCATCAAGCGCTATGGTGGTTTTCTTCAGATCAGGAAATTTTGGTTATAGACCCTAACCCCTCTAATTTAAAGAATATTTTTTGGATTTTCAATCTTAATCATCCATCTCGTACAATACCTGTATCAATTTTCTAATAATTTTTCAACACGATCGGGACAGAGGAGATACTAGAATCTCCGAACCTGCGGAAGACGAGGAAATTCCTCGATCACTCTGAAACAACCCATCTTGACCCGAACTCGAAGTAATCTTTAGTCTCGTTATTGTTGGAATGAACCACACCCGCAGTGCTACAGAGATATTTTGACCCGAAAGCTTTCCCCGAATTCGTACATATTTACACGGTCAATTCATGGTATTCATTTAAAATAGTTGAAAAGGGCCTTATGCCCGATGTGAAGATTTACAAGAAGTTCGTCATATTTACATGTAGTTGACGGCAAAGAAAATGTATAGACACACCTATTCCTTCAAATTTCCAGAAAGGAACTTGTTCAGGAAATGTAGAGCTGCTTCGGGTTGATTGTATG
This sequence comes from Nannizziopsis barbatae, assembly GCA_014964245.1. Classification (NCBI taxonomy): domain Eukaryota; kingdom Fungi; phylum Ascomycota; class Eurotiomycetes; order Onygenales; family Nannizziopsiaceae; genus Nannizziopsis; species Nannizziopsis barbatae. The sequence goes on from JACVYH010000003.1 coordinate 4,637,032, forward strand.
GAACCATGTGACCGGCCTGGAAGACCTTTAGATATGCGAAATTGCCATGGGTCTTGAGGGCGCCATATGCTTTTCCATTATCCAGCTTAACCTCCTTCAACGGCTTGGGAGCGAACTGTGCCTTTCCTGGCCATTCGAGGGCCTCCACCCACATCTTATTGCCGATCCAGTTGCAGATATAATCGGCATCACCAGCATAAATGAGAACGGGCATCTTCTCCAGCAACGCGGGAACCTTGCGGAAGTATGGGCGGTTCCAATCACCGGAGTTAAAGAAAGCGCCGTTGACATTATAGTTGCAGGACTTGAAGCTTTTGACTTCAACACCAAGACCCTCGAGGACCTCCTTCTGGTTTAGCCATCTGGTAGCCCAGCCGATGATTGAGTAGCAAAGGTTGGCTCGGTCCTCGCAAGGTGTTCGGACATCATAAACATTTCGGCTAGAAGGATAAACATTGAGGAACGCGGCGTTGCAGGTGTTGGCAGAGCTAACGCAGGAGCGTGTGTCTCCAGTGCTGTAGCAAGATTCCACTGCCCTCTGACATCCGGGGAGGGCACGTTGCATTTGCGCACAGGTTTGTTGGCTAAGGACAGCTTTGTAACCACCCTGGCCGCATCCCATGGGCTGGTAGCCGGCATATTGCGTCTTGGGATCGGTAAGTCCGTTGCCAATCAGAATCGACTTGAGATTAATGCCTCCATTGGCGACAATATCCGAAGCAAAGACAGGGATGTAATGGCCCGCATAAGATTCACCGGCAATGTGGAAGGGGAGCTTAGCATATTGAGGGTAAGTTTGGAAGAACATCTTCAAAAATGCGTAGACGTCCTTAGACGCTGCCACAGTGTTGCTAACTGGTGTAGTGCTGTAGGAGAATCCTGCATTGACGGGCTGGTCCAGGAAGATGACGGATGCATTTGCATTCCACGAGTATGGGTTGTTTACAAGTTTGATGTTTCTGTCCACTCGGGCTGGACCAAGTTCCATCAGAAGACCGAGCATAGAAGAACAGCCGGGGCCTCCGTTAAGCCATAGCACTATCGGGTCGTTCTTGGGGTCATTTCGAGATTCAAAAAACCCTGTAACTGTTAGTACTTGATCGAATTAGGATGGGAGTCATATCACTTACAGAAGAAGAGATGTTTTCCACTGCCATTGTCATCAAGGTAACCGCTGTACTGTTTGACATTGGGGTCAACGCCGAGTTTGGCCGGGTCCACAACCTTGGCTCTGAGGCTGTAATCGTTGAGGTTTTCCTTTTCACCCTTGTCGTTAACAAAGGCTTCTTTGATATTGGCCCCCTGGGCGATATGGCTCCATTGAGAATCGGGTCGACGAGTATGCTCTCTGCCCGCGACAAAAAAGTCGGACATTTTCGCTTCCGGTATAGCCTCCTGGATCTTGCCCCAATGAGCCTTGCCGGCTTCATTGAGCATATCGATGGTCACGCCATTATCGGCGGGGGCACCTGCGACGAGCGGAGCGGCAGCTCCAAGGAGGAGCGTTGATATGAAGCCTTTCATGTTTAATCTGAGGCAAATATGATGCCGACAACAGAGGATTATGCCGAGATGAGGCCTCAAAAAAAATGGCGGGAACGATCCTCTATTTATTTTCAGCCCACGGACCAAAGATATTGAATCGCACTAAACAGATAGGTCCGCCCGTAGCCGTTTCAGGCAGGACATCAGTACCCTCTGTCTCATCATGACCATATCTCGGTTCACATCTCCGGGCATCCAAGTGGAGTATTGTTGCTTTAATCAATTTTCCAAATATGGGCCAGGATCTTTATGGGGACTTCAAAGATTCGAGTGGATATATCAATAATAACGATGCTCCCAAGGTCTCCATTTTCGTCATGATCGACCACCCTGGCAGGGCCACCGGATGACACCTAATAATAAGAAAAGCGACAAAGTGGGATGCCAATCAGGAATATCCCATCTCTAACAAGCGTCCCCACTTCTGCACCTCCCCAGATTTAAGCAATGTTGCCCAGTCTTCCTACCAAAGCCAAGTTTCGGCTCACCAGGGGTGGTGCCGGGGTATCGCCGGGGATCTGCGTGTTTGCGGATTCGTGATGTGACTAAAGTAAGTCGGTTCGGAGTAACGCTGTGAACTCCAGGTAGGTTACATTGATAGTATCCCGAAATATAAACCGATAACTTTATATGAAAGAAAGCGTGACCGAGTCACGAGCGGAGTATTCTCTTTTTCTATCATCCGAAATTGATAGACGAACAAGTCAGGAATTGAGTTGGCCGCGCATAATTAAAGTACTTGAACTGCACTATTTCGGTCTTCACCCGTGACGCGGCCCCTGCTGGCTCTGGTTTTGATCATCTGGTGTTTTAGTATCTCCGCGCGTGCCGGTTCAAATATGAAACAACCTTGAGATCCAACCACTAGTGATATCTGACGAAATGATTCAGAAGCCCCTCAAAGTAAATGTAACCCAACAATGCCAACGTCGAAAGTGAAAGTCAATATAGTTGTAAGTAAACGAGCTTGATGAAGGCCTGAAGCACTTTTGTTTGGACTGAGTATCAGTAATAGCCTTGTTCATTAATATTATTGATCCGAAGAAGTAAATGATCTGCGAATTCCTACAAATTTGGCGAAGCTTGCAGGTTTCGTCTTCGCGCTCCCCATTGACAGTCAAAAATTCAGCCCATCATCCTCCTGCTGTCATCCATATAGGGTAATGGTCAAAGCGGGAAAACGGTCCGCTTCCCGGAAGTAGTCATGATTCTGCTGGGATCCCAGGCTCCGAAATGCTTGTTTGAACGTTGTTCAGAACGCTAGCGAAAGAAAGGCATCGGCGCTGTAAACGCCCAGACTCTCTTTCTCGGAAGACGCTGAGCTTCTCCAAGTCATTAATGTGGATTCGCTTGTGACTTGTGAGCTGATCTTCAGGAGAAACAATTTTGGGCCGAGAAAAAGGTTGGAACTTTTGGAAGGTTTGATCGAGATTGCGGGGAACTGGTCTAACTAGACTGGATTCGGACTAGTGTCAGCCCCACGTGCCCTAAGGCTGAACCGCCACAACGTCATCAACTCAGGATTGCCCAAAAAGGCAGACACTCAACAAGCTCCCCACTAGCATCTGCACACGCGTCACAATCTGTTCTACTCGCAGCAGTCTCACTCTGCAGCATATTTGCACCATATAAAACTAGCACGAACAAACCGAAATGTCGTCCGACAACACCGGATCACCCGGAGCCGCTCTGAGTCCACCACGAATACTATCCCTTGCTGCCTCATGTCTCGCGAAGGATGGTCCCGGCCTACAGCATCCATGCGAGGCAATTGCACTCATTTGCCATGCATGTATGATTGCGGTCGACTTCAGACTGATTGGCTTGGATGACGAGAAACAGACAGGTAAGATACTCCAGGAATTGCCCTCGAATTTTTGGGTGAAAGCTAATCATCGATACTTCACACGCGTAGATAGCCTCACAGAAATGCTACCAGCGGATTGGAATCGATCCGATACATACTCATTCAAATATGCCCACAAACAATCCTCCATGCACTTTATGGTCAAGATCATAAAACTCGGAGATCGTGCCATTATCAACGCTCTTGCTCTTGGTCATGATAAAACGTTCACCTTCGACCTGCCAATTCGCGATTACATCTCTGCCTCTGCACTCCCTCTTCCCGCATCTTCAGATCTAGCTAATGGTCTAAGCCGAGTTTTTATTTCCTCCGAGCGTCTAAACGATTTTATTACACTTTTGCGTATTAATGCAATCCAGAGGCTGGCCCCTGGCCTGCAAAAGGAAGGGTACGAAGAGACAGGCCAAAATTTGACAGATGCGCCCCAACGTCGACAAGAACCTGAACCTCGACAACCTGTTCGAGACCCTCTTCGAGACGACAGGGTACCACCCGCTGCCCAACCTCGTCCACTACATGACCCGTTATTTATACCACCGCGGCGCCCTGTTCCAGCCGGAGACTTTCCACCTCCCGGCTTCGAAGATGAGTATGAAATCAATGTTCCACCTCGTGGGTTTCACCCACAGGGCCCCGGTGGGCGTCCTTTCAATATCGGAGAACGGGATTTATATCCTCCCGGCCTTGGTCCCCACGACCCGTTAAGGCCACATTTCGGCCCTATGGGAGGCGGTGGCGGGATGCACCCGACCTTTGATGATCCAATGTTTGGTGGAGAAGGTGGACAAGCGGGCCAGTTCGATCCACAGGTTCCTCCAGGAGCTAGATATGATCCTGTGGGCCCTGGAGATGGAAGGCCGTTTGGACAGGGAACAAGACCCGGTGGGGGTTTTCCGGGTAGGGGTGGAGGCGGGTTTCCTGGCTTTGGCGGGGGATTTGGAGGCGGTATAATTTGATTGCCCTATTTCTCCTTTTTGTTCTCATTTGATACATATGCATGCCATTGGAGTTGGAAGCTCAGTCCGGTTGCATGTGGTACAGGAAAGCAAGCCGGTGATACTTTCAATTTAAGGAAAGGTTTCTGAAAATTGAATTACCTGCATTAGATAGCTATATGCATATGAAATGATTCATGATTCATGACCGATGTTTTTAGACATTTTTTTGTAATCATTTAGCTTTAATAGATAATGGAGGGTTCAAGACTCCTGGCTGCTCGCTTTATCAATGGTTTCAGAATGTCTCCAGAGAGGAGTTGTTTATAGCGGATCGCTTTGAAACATTGAGGTACCCGACAAAGCTCTCCATTTTCTTGACACTGGCTCAAGTTCAACATGAGACACCCTCCTAGACTCTCTGGGGATGCAGCATATTTGATGGACTCCGCGGTCTATTCGCCGATCTTGGTACTACACTAGCAAGCGATGTCTATTTCAGCTATCGGCCAATACTTCCCAAAAGGCAATTAAAATTGATGCTTCTAGAGATGGAAATAAACGCATTGGACTAGTGGCGGCGGGTATGTTTTCAAGACTCAAAGTTTTCGATATTCAGTTTATGTAGGTTCACCCGCTTACGATCCAGAAAATAAGGAGCTAGCACATGCTAAAATCGTGACGTCCTCACGACTTCCAAGTGGAGAGAGACCTATGAGAATCAGCTTCTGACCAGGATGATACAGTACGGAGTACAGGTAGGCCAAAAAGTAGGTACTCACACCTATGTATGTATGTACTGAAAAGTACTTCGGTATCGCCAAAATTTGTGCGCATATTAAGTATATGTTAGTATAGGGTGCCAACACTTTTGATGATTTCCAAAGCTTTGAATCAAAACTCGAGTATCATGGATACTTTTTAGACGACAAAGTCGAGACGGGAAGCTTGCAAGCTAAGCCATACGCGTTTTCACATGTCTAAGTTGATCAAGACTGGTTTCGACGATGTCGGGAAGCTTGACTGATCCTTTTCGGTATTCACACGCAAGAAGGAGGATACGTCTGATCGTCGATAGTCCCATAGCAGTGGTCTCATTCTTGTTTTCAGTCAAATGACTGTTAGACTGATATGTTTGATACCATGCTATAATTTAAAGGCGGGGACAACTTGGTAACCTTTCATGAAGATGTATCCACATGACGCTGCCTTATCATTCGCCGGGACCAGAATGATTGGAATGGTGGAAATAGCCAGCTTCTTCCCATCTGCCGTTAGGAATCATAGTAGGCAGAGGGTTTGGTTGGAAGCGAGAACATTTTCTGGGTCAATTGACTCCTATAGTCCTATTCCTCTCTGATACCCATGCATATGCTCACCAGCTTGGAAACAAGAGCTCCTCGGAAATGCCGGAGAAAGCCCGTTGAGACTCGATAAAAAAATCGAAGCATACCTATGGATAGTTTGTTATGTAGCTAACACCAGCCAATTCACCTGGCATAAGTTCTGAACAATTGAGCCTACAGGCCATAACTACTCTTTGCAGAGGTCATGGATATTTTTGGCTGATGATCACCACTGCGGTTCGCCTAAAAGGTCTTGGCGAAACAATCGCTTCTTTCCAGGATCCCTCGTCATGGAATTCTCGTGTTTGCGGATTTTCATTTTCAGGACACACAAAGTGCGGGGATCAAGCGCGTTTGATGGAAATGCCTCTCAAAAATCCATCTCTTTTAGCCACATGAAAGCCGCTAGAGCGAGTCCTTTGGTAAAAGGCCTACTCGATATCTATAACATCCATCGGGTGTACGGTCGTATCAAATTCTTGCGGCCGCGCAGACTCATAGGCCATTGAACAGAACGCACCATCCGCAACCATAACTGTCATAAGAATGTGTTATAGCCTCGCCTGATCGATTGTTTTTTCTTGCGGTCGAACAATTCCCTTCTGTTAGATCATATCAGTCCACATAAACTGCTTATCTAATCCCTAGTTAGCTCTTTCGGGTCTTTCAGGGCTTTTTTTTTGAGTCATTCGGCTCAGGACAAACAAGCTCGAATGACAATCCTTTCTAGGCTTACAGTGCCCTTTCACCCTCTATCCACCGGGCTCCGTCATCCTGTCTACTTGCCACGGTACTCTATCTATCAATGCAAAGTTCCTAACCGTCGTGTCCTATCCTCTAGTTCTGCCATGCCCACTATAGAAGACGCTAAACGATCGGCTGCGCGGAGAGCCGTCGCAGGCCACTATCCTTCGAAACCCAAATTTGTCGGAATTGGAAGCGGAACAACCATTGTGTACGTTGTCGAGGCTATCAAAGCGCTAGGAATTGATACTTCCACTACGTCCTTCGTGCCAACGGGCTCCCAGTCAACCCAATTGATTCTCGATGCGGGACTGAAACTCATAGCATTCGATGCGCTACCGGAGGGCGCGGAGCTGGACATTGCATTCGATGGCGCGGACGAGGTTGATGATGACCTGAACTGCATAAAGGGTGGTGGCGCGTGTTTGTTCCAGGAGAAACTGGTAGCTTTACAAGCAAAGGACTTTATTGTGGTTGCTGGTATGGATTGAAATTTGGCCCTACCTATCCTTGTAAATTTCCACAATCAGGGATGTTTCTTTTTTTTGCTAACGCGGCACCTTCTCTACAGATCACCGAAAACTCCAATCCCGCCTCCTCAGCGTTTGGCCCTCCATTCCTGTCGAAGTTGCTCCTATCGCTGGAAACAGAGTCATCGCAGCATTGAGGGACCTAGGTAGTCCAAACCCACAGATCCGTCAGTGCTCCGGCAAACCCGTAAAAACGGATCAAGGCTTCGTTATCGTCGATGCGCCGTTTCCAAAGCTCCTTACTCAGTCCGATCTCCATGAGGGACAACGCATCTCCCCTAAAGATGGCAAATGGGATGTTGAAAGCTTAGCATGCCAAATCAAATTGATTCCTGGCGTACTTGAGGTTGGACTGTTTTTCGGTCTGACGGGCTCCGAGGCACGAGCAGAAGGTGGGATTGGCGGACAGAAACCGAGCATCGCATATTTCGGAATGGAGGATGGCACCGTGAGTATACGGAGCGCAAGATCCTGATCACTTTGTATACTTTTCTTGATTCTACGGAGATACCATGTACTTTTACTGCACCATTTACAAATAGCGACTTGTCATATTTCGGCCGTGTGCCTCCAATGAACGCTTCTCGGTTCCGGGTTTTCATATGTCGGCACCGAGCATCCATAAGCATTGCAGAAAGGCAGCACCAAGTACCCAAGGCTCTTCGTACTTTCAAACATTTTAACAATCAACCACAGTATTGGAAACAAGTCATGTAGAATATTATGTATTTGAGCTCACAAGATGTGGGAATACACCCTGTGCTATCACCTTGACATCTCGGGCATCTATAAAAGTCCTCTTTTCTAGACACTAGGTCCTCTCCATTTTGCCCCACCTTTAAAACCCTCTGGATAACCCTTATGCACATTTGCTTTCCAACGGAAGGACGGTCGATGCTGTGAACAAAAGGTATTAATGACAAGCAAGGCACCCTGTTTCTTTCGTTACTCGGATCGTTACGTGACTGCGTAGATGGAAGTGGTGGAATATGTGAAGTCGCTAGGGCGAAAAATCGCTTTTTATTCGATCAAAGGAAGTAATCAGGCGTGCGACGAGAAACCATTGGTTCTCCGGCTCTTGGGCAAGGATCGAACTGGAGGCTACAAGCGGAAAGTACCTTGATTAGTATCGAAACGCGCAGCGTCTTTGAAGCAAGTGTCACATACAATGTATATTTCAGGTGTTCGTCGATTTCCATGATTGCGGCCTGGTTTCCGCATCGGTAGCAATAATTGGGAGCTGCGAGTGTATTAGCGAGTCCTAACGGAAAATATACGTTGAACCAGGGAGGATACCTGAGAAAATCGTGACCACATTTCTGTCTTGAGACCAATTGTAGCCCTCCATGACCAGCTGATGGGCTCTGGCAACAAGTGTAAGTCCGTTATTATGGTTGAAAGCCTCTGAAATGTCCTGTCCGAAGGTGTAGCCAGCGCCACGTGGGGAGATACCCCAACCACACCTGTCGTCTGGATCGCTCCAAAGAAGATCGCACATAGGTCCTTCGTGGGGAACTTCTTGTATACGGTCTAGGGCTCGTATGTTGTCGAGAGTGTCAATCGAAGGACTTAGACCACCATGGAGACAGAAAATTTGGTTATCAATAAGCGCTGTCAAGGGAAGGAAATCGAAGAGGTCTGTGAAATATTTCCAGACATTTGCGTTGCCATATTTCCGTAAACACTCATCATAAAAGCCGTACACCTGTGTGATCTGCCGAGATTCGTGATTACCACGAAGGATTGTGATGCGCTGAGGGTAGCGGATTTTTAAGGCTACAAGGAGGGTCACAGTTTCAACGGAGTAGTATCCGCGGTCAACATAATCCCCTTGGCGTATTTTAGAAATGAAGTTCCACACTTTTTCTAGAGCAACATACCCATGAAAAGATAATTCGTGTCCGGGTTGGGACCTCCAATTCTGAAAAGCTCCATGAGGTCATGAAATTGACCGTGAATGTCTCCACAAACCGTAACAGGGCATTTCTAGGAAAACGGCGGCGTTAGCCTTCTTGGTTTCCCGGCTCGATAGCAGGCGCCTATCGAGGGGTTGTTGGAAAGACATACCACTGGTTGAACGTTGGACTCTTCTTGAAGAACCTCCCGCGCCTAACGAACAAACACTCGTGAGCTTGAGAAATTCAATTGTATAGCATACAGCGCGTATTCCAAATGACCCAAGAAATAACGCATACCCTATCACAGAGTCTTTGTACATCATTCTCCGCCAGTTGCTTGCAGCTCATTAGGTTCTCAATCCATCCATCGAGGGTTGGTATGGACTCCGGGTCGGTAATCAGAGATAAGTGATGAGGCTCGGGTGTTCGACCGGAGTCGATTTCCATTTTAGTATCCATTGACTGATAAAAGGACGGGTCCGACATGAATCAATTCGACAGATAGCTGAGAGGGGATCACACGTGTGGGTAAAACTAGGCCTGGTGGGTCTTTAGCAGCACTGAGAAAAACAAGGGTGTACAATGAATGAGAAATGGGGGTATCAAAGACAAAAAGCAGTTGAGCAAAAGTAGATGAGAGGGTGTTGGTGAGAAAAAAAGGTTGTTGTTGAATAAACGCAAACAGCTGGTGGAGGGGAGATTCACCCTTGGACTTTGTTCTCGTCAGATCTCAAGCCGTGTTTGGCTGCTAACACAGCGCAAGGAATACCTGAGGGCCGGAATATCTATTTATCCTTTCCGAATATTAGGTAAGCCTGGTTTTCCCTTCAAGCCAATCAACTGACGCCTTTTTTAGTCACTTTTTATACAGAGAGGTGGACTCCACCAGTACTTCATCCATAGCTATTACTATTTTCTTCATCTACCATCCCATTTGAACTGCTCACTTTACAACAGTGTTTACGTTTTAAGGCATTGCGATCATTGGCATTAATGTATGTCAGACTGGCAGCAATGAATCCCGGAATGAATTCGCATAATGGGATATGAAAACCTTCAAGTACCCATTGTCAATTTTCAAAATATGAAAAACGGAAGGTCCCTTGAGTGTAAATTATTTTGACTGTCTTTTAGCCCGAAACGGTAGCTTGATAGAAGAGTGGGAGGCCGTCTGAGGCATTGTTTCACTTGATGGCTTAAAGCTCTGTCAATATTCGAGAAATTGATTCGCGAACGTAGTCAAACACCTCACCCAACATATATATTTACATTGTGTAAACTTGATGAACAAAGCACAGGAGTGGAGAAAAACGAGATACCTAATATCACTCCATTTAAAGTGCTCGAACAGAAGTCTTTCCAAAGAGGCAAGAAGTTTCGAACTTGGATTAAATTTCTTCAAGAATCATGAATGTAGTACTTTAGACCCAGTGGTCATTTTTGACTGATGGTGGTTATCCATAAGAACGGGACGAATCGATATACCAGAACAATTAATTAGAGGTCTAAAGTATGTAATACTGATAGGAATAGCTATATATACGATTTCTGAAAGCAGTCTTCATTTTCTCAGGGTTTGTTCTCCTGTGAGAATTTCTCCTCATCCTCCGCCTTCACTATGATCGTATCTGGGCTGCTTTCGTCCCCTTTTTCTCCGAAATAGTTGCGAACTTTTGAGCTCCCGTTAGGCACGTGAAATCTTTGATCCACACGCCCAAACAGATAGATGAACACAACAATGGCTTCGAAACCAAAGTTGAAAATATAAAAACAGGCTTTGTGATGGTACCAGGCCGGGCTGAACATAGGACGCGGTGGCATTGCGCTCGTGCCTATGCGAAATCCAGCACCTGCTGTTAATAGTACTGACGCTGCAGTCACAATAAGGGCCTTTGCTTTCCAGCTACCTCGCCCGAGTGGTTGCATCGGTTGTCGGCTAGGTACTAATTGAATATATGCGAGAAGTGGAAGCGGCAAGAAGGCAATGAATGTTAAGTAGCTACCACCATAGAGCTGGAGATCTCGATCGATACGTCGAATATCCGGGCGAAGAGTATAGAATATTTGAACAGTTGCAACAATTACCAGGACCAAGGTTAACCCGATAATGATATACAACGCTTTGAAGAAGTAAGATAGCGGTCGTGACCAGCCGAGTTGTGGATGTCTCGCACGAAGCATTCGTTGGGTATAAAGGAGATTCAGTATAAAGAGGAGTATCACGCCGGCGGCTACTAAAACTTGCGCAGCAATGCCCAACCTAACGTTGGTTATCCGATTTGCCCAGGCTATGCGTAAAATGTTTGCGACGATCCGAGCCATGCAGAAACCGAAGGTGACGGCGGATGGAATAAATTTATGTCCCCGGGAAAGGTTGCGGCGGAAAAGTCCCATATGGCCGACGGCTCCGCTGATAAATATAGCTAGAAAAACCGCACATATCGGCACATCAACGGAGACAGTCGGGACACCTCCAAGGAGAGCAGCACTCGGGGAATACGGTGGGCCATGTATCGGACCAGGAGGCTTAAAACCAGATGTTAGTTCGCGGAAATCCGAAAGAGGTAGATGACCATACGTGTCCTGGAGATGATAAAGGTTTATTCGACATTGGTCAGTTTTTTGTAGTCCCTGATCCTATGCCAGGATGTTTTGCGCAAAGAAAAGAAGTTGTTTGAAAGCTTTGAGCAAGGAGCCTGGAAAAGAGAATGTCCAGGTGACCTGGAGAAAACTGGTAGCGAGTATGATAGTAAATAAGTCGCAAATGAGAATTATCTTTCCGAAGAGAAAGATAAAATGGAAAGAAGAAATAGGAAAATCATTGGGCTCGACGGCAGGCTCCTATATGTTCAACAAATAACTGTCACAGTCGGACCGTGCCTCCGCCCATGAAGAATTTGCCGATAAGATCAGCTCCTGAGGACCTTCGTATAACTATGCGCAAGATCGTCGAGAATCAAACATTATTGCTAAGACGGTTCCGTGAAGCCCGAGCTAAGGAGTCATCTTTTCATGATGATTCTGTCGGAATTTCTCTTCAACGCGGTGAAGTGTCAGAAAAGAAGCTTGGAAGTTCCGTCACGGACCAAATTGCTGCCAGGTTCCGGCGTGCCAGAAGTTTGGAAGCGTCCAAGGCGGACGGCACGGGGTAGTCCTTGGCGGCTTGGCGGCACTATGGCTTGCTTAGCTCATCTGGAAGTCGGATCTCGGAGAGCCGACGCCGATCTTGGCAAGGCTTATTCGTGATTACTAATTTCGACTTCCACAGTCACGAGACCAGCTTTTTGCGGTCCTTTTCAAACACGCTAAGTTAATTAGGTCATCGGCGCATCGCCAATTTTGGAAATCTTCACGTCGTGAGTTCGATTCCTGTCGACGGCATCCGCAATGATTATTTCTACTGTTATTATCCACACCCTTCTTTCGTCCCATCAGACCAGCTTCACTCACGTGTGACAATGCAACAATATGGCGAAGAGTTTCAAATCTGTAATCGAGTCTGTACTGGAAGAAATATCGTTATGTGGCGATCGAGGTGAGTTGTCATAGGCTACAGGTTCTCGTTGAAAGTGTTGGCATCCTGATATCTATATGGATTCTGGATTCCCTATCAACAGCTTTTTCTTACTCTTATAATGAGGATTTTAGCCTTCGATATTGGCTCGTTCCAGTTATATCAAGCTAAAATTTGAATTTTGGAGGGTTAAAGGAAATGATGTGCATAGCGCCAGCCAATGTTCGCGAGTAGATGTGCCAGCACTTTTGACGAGGTACCGTGGCTAAACACTCCCCCCTCAACCCCTTAATCGTCGCTTTTGCCGGTATAATCATGCATCTTCCTTTTCCTTGTAAAAATTAGTACCCAACGATCTACTTCACATCATTCTTCTTTTCCATCGCCCTTTACAAGCTAACGAAGGATTCAGGTGCCTCTCCAACCGAAGTTCTTGAGTTCATTGATGACATCTATTCTCTTCCCGATGGATATGATCGAAACGCTACACGAGCGCCGATTGTTGATCATCAACTCAAGTGCAGGCTGTGGACATGGTTAACTCATCATCCCGAAGTCTCGGTCGGCAAAAATAGAGAAGGGAACGGTCTATCGCTTGACCAAGCTCTCCCAAATATTCTTCCGTCAAGCGCTGTCCTCACTGAAATAGATCCGTCTATCGTTGAGGAGCAGAAGCCTACATTGGATCAACATGGGCAGGGCGCCGGATTCAATGTGTTCGTTTCGGAAAAGCGCACGTGGAACGCCATCACAGGCCATGATCCTGATGCTTCTCGAGTTTTTCCGCTGGAATTCGCTCTTTTATCCATCATTGCATCTCGTAAGTCAAAAGGTATCATTCAAGGCGAACTCGTGCGGCTCAGTGGCCAAGATAAGCGCTCGGTACCTAAACGGACGGACCAACTCCAGAAGAAAGGGTACATCGAGAAAAAAGCCGTGCAATATAAGGGTGCCAGAACGAGTTTGTGTATTCTGAAAAAATACGATAAATCTATGCCTAGCGAAATATTTCAGCCGGTTCTTCCCGAGAGCGAACGTGTTGGTAAACCATTCGAGGACGATATGATCGACTTCACTGTTTTGCTTGACAAACTCTTCGAGTGTCTCAAAAAACAAAATGTCATTGAAAGGAATGACCTGAAAAGAAAACTCGGCATGACGCACTCCTGGCGCTCGAGGATATTGCAAAGGGCGGTCCGAAAGTTAGAGGCAATCGGGTGCGTACGGCGTGTTCGGGCTGTCTCACAATACTCTCATGTAATGAATTCACTCCATCACTGTGTTATGCTGGTTCGAGAGCCTACTGCGCAAGATATCCAGCTCTTTCATGATGATGCTTCTGCCGTCATTGCCTCTTTCAGACATGAAGACCACGAAGATCTGGATGAGGCCGAAACCCAAGATACCCAGCTTGCGAACGAATCCATTGTCAGCGAATTTCAGCCTCTTGATGTTAGCGGAAATTCTACTATACAGGATGCTGGTCGGATAATCCCTCGCTGGCAACCAGACTACAACCTCCCTAATTTCATCTTCAATATCATTGATGAAGCTGGCACCACTGGTATAAACAATATTGTGAGTCCCTAGGCTTCTTACTTTTATTATTCTGCTAACATTGCTTCAGGAAATTGCTTCTCGGGCAATGGGGTCCTTCTTCAAACGGCCAATTGAAGGATTATTAACTCGTCTTGTCGAATCGCCCCAACGCTCACAGCCTCAGAACCTCCGCCATCTTAATATTATTCGTGATCTAGGATTTCGTGGCACTATTTATTATTACGTTCACTATTCACTTCTTAATTTTGAAAAGTTGGTGGCGGGCGGTCAAGCATCATGGGAAGCAGTGAAACCCTCTACTGGTAAAGGATCAGTTCGCTCATCCTCAGCCAATGAGGACATAGAGGTCGACAAATTCGGCTTCGTAATCGGAAGTCAACCTTCGAATCTTCTTCGAAAAGGGAATGCTACTCTCAGAGAATGTTTGGAGATTGCCAAACCTGAAAACTACAAAGTTACGAAGAAGGATCCTAGGGTTGCCGCCCTTAAAGGCGGCGCTTTCGGTGAGCTAAACTAAATGCTATATCTACCCAGAAAATGCTAACTTACTTTGATAGGAATCGATTTTGGAGGTCAAATCAAAGCTCAAAGCGGTACGAGGCAGAAACCCGATGATCTCATTTCGGAAGTCTCAGAAGTAGATGCACATGAGGGAGTCAAGCGGACTGCTGCTGAGGCTGGTTTCTCGCCGGGTGAAGACGGTTCCGAGATTTTGGTTTCGAAGAAACAAAAGAAGAATGACCCGTTTGAAGGTATGACCGAGCTTGAACGGCTCAGAGCTCAAGGTTATGATGAGGGTTGGACGGTTTACGAGGCTCTAACACTTGAGCGACAAAATCACGGGCTTTACCTTACGAACATTGGAAAACGGCGAGCGGACGGAAACGGCCGGGGTCGCCCACGCAAAAGCCAAATTGCTATATTCAAATTACCCAGGCTGAAAGAATTGGATTGGTTTACTGTTGTCGAGGCACATGCCGAATTGCCTACCGAGACGCATCCAGATGAAGGAAATGCTGCGTCAAGAAGCTTGCCATTGAAGCCTGCCACTCCTATAGAAACAACTGGCGATTCCTTGAGTGTTCTAGCGCCCAATTTACGTTCAAAGCCTGTGAGAAAGCGGAAAATATCTGAAAACGAGGGTGATGAGGCAATCTCAAGAAGATCTGGAAAACGGCGAAGGGGTAGGCACCATAAAAGAAAATTGGCGGCGAGAAATGCGCTTACGGAGACTTTATCAGATCCCATGGCTAATCACCAAGTCCCCGACGGTCCCGTTTCGGATAATTTGCAAGATATACATAATGAACCCCAGAACGAATATTCTGGTAGCGAGCATGCTCCAAGTCACTCTCTTGAGCAAGACCATATGCTGGAAGAAACAGAACCAGCCAATACCACCGGAATCACGGTTTCGGAACCCGGCCCCGGCCTCACTATTGAGGTGACTGAAGTCGATTCCGGTTCTGGCGCTCTTCCGTTAACTCAGGGAGCGATGCAAGTTGAAGGGGAAAGCAGCCCGACGTGTCTAGAGGCCGCAGAACCGGGAGAAACCAAATCAGTCTCTCCCAAATCTCCTAGGACCGAATCTAAGACGAAAATCGCGAGTTCAAAACAAGTGTCTAGAGGGGGTTCTATCGCTTTCCAACGACGGCAGATCGTCATGGATATCGTTGAACAATGTGGGGGGATGCATCCGGCTGGAGCGGAGCTGTGGTACTCATTTAGTACCATTTGGTTCAAAAAAAGAACAGAAAGGCCCGACATGCGCACGATCAGGAACACAATTGGATCACTAATCGAATCTGGGAAACTTCGGCAGCACACATTCAGTGGAAGAAACTCAAGGGGCCTCATGGTGACAAAGAGTATAATTGCACTTCCAGAAATTGATGCATCCGATCCCACTCTTCGAGATTTACAGAATGCTGTCTTAAAAGCCGATCCCCAATTGTATATACATCCCAAAGCAACCATTGATCCAAATCTCAGGAAAACCCATCGAGGTCTCACTGGGCATGAAATCAAACTCCCTGCCCTAGAGGAGGAAATTCGGGTTACTTTGAACTATGTTCCAGCGAAAGCTCGGCCAAGAATATCAAACCCGTCTCGAATTTTTCGATTTATTCGAGACAACCGCATGGATGACCCTCGTCGGGATTTCAAAAGGGTGCATCGACTCAAAAGCCTTCATCGCCCTTCGTCAAGTCCCTTTCTGGATTCCCTCTCATTCCCTGCACCGCCTCCGCTACGCTCACCACAAGGGCTCTTGGTTGAAGAAGAGCCAAATTTGCTCTGGGATGAAGTCTGGAGGCCATCCGTTTTGTCAATGCTGATGTATCCTACACAGACATATAACGAGGCGACTGGAACCTTTGGCACTGCCGTCTCATACATTGAAGCGCGCAAGCGAAAACGAAGAACCTTGTTGCCGAAAGTGGTTCCTTTGCCTAATAATTTGGACGAAATATTGTCCTCCTCTAAAAAGCCCGTTGGTGAACTTATGAGGATCTATGATCGGGCTACTGCAGAATTTCACGGAGAGATCGACGCCGTGAGGGACTGGGAAACGCGCAATACAACCATACCTCGAGATGGTGAGCTGCGGTTTATTGACCACAGAATTCAGGAACCATTCGAGAGTGCTCCGTTGGAAGGCCCCGTTTTGTTTGAACCACCACCGCGGCGTCCAAAACTAGTGGAGCCTCGCCTTACTCGACAGAGAGCGCGGCTTGGAGGATTGCACTTTTCCAAATCCAGACAACACGCCAATGCTTTTTTATCTACCCAAGGAAAAGGTCCTCGGCGCCTTGCTCAACTCGAGGAATCAACGAAAGTGCTTCAAACAAGTATCAAACCGGTGGACCGTATATGGAAACGCCTTCGACACTCTACCATTCCTCAAGAGGTTGCTCAAAAATTGATGGTGGCTATCGTGGTAGTACGCACACTGGCCGGTGCGTGGGAGGGCAGGTTGGTCGATTGGCCCTTAGTTGCATCCGTTTTTCCTGAATACGACTGTCAATTCATACAGGGTCGTGGTAAAAACCTGATAAATCGGCACCGTCTGCAGTTGGCCAAAATGCAACGTGACTTTCAACAGCGCTATATCGAAGCATACGAGAATGGTACTGTGCCTAGTATTGACTATAACGATCTTGAAAGTTATGACTGGAATTTCGTGGTTGAATGGGCCGATCAGCAGCTTGAAAAGCCTACCTTTAGGAAAGTTCCAAGTCTTCCTGCGACTCATGAACAATTTAAGAGCGTTTTCGGAATTAGGAAGGAAAGCTCATTGACCATTGATGACCTCTACAGCAACAATGTGCAATGTTCAATCCCACGAAAGCGGATGTTGTGTGCCAGTCTGCCATTGGCAAATTCAGTCAATGAACCACGCCTGCAAACAGTGATGGATCTGCCTGGATCGAATAGAGCTGAAGCAGCCAGGCGATTAGAAATAGCAAAAACTTGGGTTCGATCAAATGTTATTACAGCAGCAGAGACGTATCAACCAGCCAAGGCTCGTGGACTCCTTGAGCGTTTCGGTGAAGAATTAATCGCAGACGCAATACGATCGTTGATAACAGACCGAGTTATCTCCATGGGTAACCGTGGTAAGGTCTCACCAGGTCGCAACTATGATGTGACTGAATACTTCTTGAATGCCTTTGGCCGAAAGCGACTCATTGAGGCCACACAATTAAGACGAGCCTTATACTTTAAGACAAATGTTCTCGACTCGGCAATTCGTGAAGAGGGTAAGTATCGCTTGCCTTACGAGGCGGAAGACGGTGATATAATGGTCCTTATCAACATGATATCCGATGGTTCACTAGAACTACTCCCGGTAAACCCGCCGCGAAACAAGTACGGCCTCACTGACTTCGGCTATCTCACTCGAATGATTGATAAAAGCAAGCTGCGATTCGACATTGAAGTTCGGTCGGTCCCTGGGCGATACACATATGGTAATCCACTGGAGGAGAAAATCAAGGATACGCCTGTACCGGAAATAGAGCTAAGCACGATGGCTTTCGAAACCTTACCGATTCTCCCGAAACTTCCTCTTTGGATTGACGTGCACGGGCAGTTCGTCAAGCTGCTCTGGGAGCTCGCAGTTGCTTCCGTTTTAGGGTTGGTAGCCGTCCGGCCTGGAGCTACGACGGGTGTTATTTCTCGCGTTTTGCAGCCGTATATACAAAATTGGGAGGCAGATTTGATTCTACAGTGGCTCGATGCCGTCGGCGCGGTTGAGTCAGTGAACGGAGATGAGAATGGGACAGGCACAAAAAACTGGACAGTCAAAAAATGGTGGTATTTGACAATTTGCTCTTGAGAAGTTCTGATAGTGGTATGTATTATACAAAAGTTTTATAGCCAGAATATGACAGCAGCTTCTACAACGCAGAGCCATGTGTGAACTAAACCTTTGCCATTCATGGACCTTTTGATTGTTAGAAGAATAAGATTGATTGACAGCTTGTAGACGATACAAGGTCCACTTGTAATGCGAAATCGTTACCTCGCAGCCCCAGCCAGGGAGCCCATCCATGCGTCATCCCGTTCATGACTGACTTTCTGGATTGGAGGTGCGGGCAGCTTTGTAGCCTCTTTCGTTTCATTAAGTCTTCGTAAGCTCTCCTCACGACCCAGAATTTCCATAGTAGACGGAATACCAAGACCCGGAGCACCGCCGGATAAAGCCCACCTGAGATAATGATATAATTCTTTTCTGAATAGCTGCTGTGACAACTTTTGGGTTCCTTTCGTTTGTAGTTCAGAAAGGGGCTGAGGATTAGAATAGGTGAGAGCATTTATATTGGCTTTATGTGTTTCCGCATTCCAATATGATTCGGGAACCAGGGATAGTGCGGTAGCGGCTGTGTGAAGAGCTGACATGGGTATTGTCGAATTTTGACCTGCGTTTTCCGCCGTAGCGGGTATGTAAGCCGCTCTCTGAATTGACCGAGTGAAAAACGAGGTATTGGCTACCAGGAAATCTTTCGGATTTGTGTATGAGCGAGGACCCTCACGGAGAATAGAGGCAATGTAAATTCCAAGAGTGCGCGACTTCAATATAGGGGAACTGGAGCATATTTATTAGCCCACCAATATCAAACAAGGTATACAAGACTCACTATTCGTTCGAATCAAGTGTTTCTTCGGCAACTTTTGAGATCAGTCGAACCAACTCATTAAACTTTGGTCCACCAGACGCAGCATAGAGTTGGGCATGAGATTTCTGTAGAAACCACATCTTCTCGAAAGCAACGATGGTGTTGCCCTTTGTGAGCTTCAAATCGAACTGTATCGAGATTAGACGGCGATATTTAAACAAAGGAGAGAGGGGCTTACAATCTCTTCAAGATCTCTCAAACTGAAAACATCTGATTTCTTCGAGTGGGACCAGCCTAATAACGCAGCAAAGTTGACTAAGGTTTCTGGCATCACTGACTCCTTGTCTCTGAAATGCGCAATATCGATATCTGCATTCCTTTTGCTTAGCTTTTGACCGCTTTTCTCAACAAGAAGTGGGACATGGCCAAATTTGGGTGGCTGCCACTGAAAAGCGTTGTATAAAGCGACATGCATGGGTGTCGAAGACATCCATTCCTATTGCACTGTTTAGCAAAACGCAAAGCCTTACTGCAAACAACTGGCCATACCGTTCCTCGAATTACGTGAGTTATTTTCATAAAATGATCATCCACAACGTTCGCAAGGTGGTAGGTAGGATGTCCATCTGATTTCAATAAAATAGGGTCGATGAAAGTGTCACCTAAGCCCAAGCTCTTTGTTTCCCGGTTTTGACCAGTCTTGCCGTACACAATATCGTCGAACATTGGGTACGGATTTGCGACGCGCAGTCGAACAACATGAGGATCGCCATTTGCGGCTCGTTCATCGGATTCATCCTTAAGTATTCCAACACAGGCACCGTCGTATCCAGGAGGAAGCCCCAAGCTGTGTCGATGCCTTGCGAGGGTATCTAGGCGTTCTGAGGAGCAGAAACATCGGTATGCGTGACCGTTGGCCATGAGTTCCTGGGCTTGCGATTTATACAACGCCGTGCGCTCGGACTGCCGAAACAGAATGTCAATTTCAATCTATAGCCTTCATTTTGAAAGAGAAACCAACCTGTCTATAAGGACCGAACGGACCACCAATGATAGGCCCTGCGAAATATTGGTGAGCTGCTTCCGTGTTCTTGGGATAACTTGGTCCTTGAAATACCTTCGTCCCATTGCAGGCCAGCCCATTGTAGATCGTCATACAATCTCTGCTCTGCACCTGGTACAGTCCTTTTCTTCGCAAGTCAGCATTACTATCCACAGCATATGTACAGTTCTAGCTCCAACCTGATCGGTGTCCTCAATCCTTAATAGGAATTGACCACCGGTTCGCTTTGCGAGAAGGTAATTAAACAACGCTGTCCTGAGGGAGCCAAGATGGAGATATCCGGTAGGAGACGGGGCAAAACGGGTGCGAGCCGGCGAGTCTGGAAGAGTAGATTTGGATTTCTTTGCTGCTCGCGAGGTCGTCGTCGAAAATCTAGCTTCGCATGACTTGCAAACCCATGGGGTCTGGCTGAGGGGACGGCGTGAAAGCCGCATCGCAGGAATGCAGTGAATGATTCGGGAAGTCCTAGCTCACTTTCATTCTATTATATGCTGCTTTGATTTTGTGAATGAATTCACTTTGAATAAATAATAATTCTCTTGAATGAATTGCGGCAGCTGTCATTCGCAAGCTTCTGCGGGTGCCACTCGTCTGAAACTCTGGCGTTCTGGAGAAACTCTGACTTTTTTTAGACTTCACTCTCGACAGCCGCAGAACAGGTGCCTATTTTTTCCATCTCATCTTTCACAGACTTCCAATTTATAGTAAATTCAAGATTTACAATTTCACTTTCACTTGCTATTTCCTTTTCTTCGCCCTCAGAAATATTCTACATTTTTCGGGACTGTTAGCCTGGTACCTAATCGTAAAATTCCAAAGTCCTCAACAGTAAGGCCCCGCTTTTCTTGCAAGAAGGGTTTCTTTTGAGAGCCCAGCAGCTTCGAAGTTCTACCTGCTGATAGCTGAATAGTGAATGTTGAGGTAGAGGAGATCGATCTTTATGGTATTTTCACCCATTAATTCTTCCTTCCTCAGTGAAGTTGACCGGCGCAGAGATCCTAAGTGTCGAAAGGACCGCTACAAAGGAAGATATCCGTAAAGCATATAGAAAGGTATGGCTACCGTGTAGAATATTGCTACAAAAACATATATACTTATACTTAATTTCGCTAGGCCGCGCTCGCGAGTCATCCAGATAAAGTACAGGAGCCGGAACGCGAAGCTGCGGAGGTAAAATTCAAAGCCGTTAGTCGAGCTTACGATATTCTTTACGATGATGAGAAACGGCATATTTACGATACACATGGAATATCGGCGTTTGACGGGTCCGGCCGTCCCGGTATGGGAGGCCCCGATCTTGACGATATAATCAGCTCCATGTTTGGTATGGGAATGGACGGAGGAATGCCTGGCTTTCCGGGGGGCCCTGGTGGCCCTGGTGGCCCTGGAAGGCCAAGAAAAGCTCCGAACGAAGAGCAAGACTATACCGTGAGCCTGGAAGATCTATACAAAGGTCGAACAGTGAAGTTTGCCAGCACCAAAAATGTCATTTGCAGCCTTTGTAAAGGTAGGGGTGGAAAAGAAAAAGCGACCCCCAAAACGTGCTCAGTTTGTGATGGACTTGGTAAGATCTATTCAAAATCCTTTTTTATTCTTAGCTAACATCTTGTGCTAGGTCGCAAGGAAACACTCGTTCAGCTTGGCCCTGGCCTTATGACCCGAGCTATGGCGGAGTGCAAAGTGTGCGATGGCTCCGGCAAATTCTACCAGGCAAAGGATAAATGCAAGAAGTGCAAAGGCAAGAGAGTCATAGATGAAAAGAAACTGTTGGAAATCTATATTCCCAGAGGCGCAAAGTCTGTATATCCCACCACAATACCCAAACCTCAAACTAATTAGATTCTAGGCACGGAGACAAGATAATTCTCGAAGGCGAGGGTGATCAAATCCCCGACGTAGAACCGGGTGACATTGTATTCCAATTGCAGGAAGCCGAGCATGATGTCTTTCAGCGGGCCGGCGCCGACCTTCAAGCAGACTTGAACATCACCTTGGCCGAAGCCCTGTGTGGGTTTTCAAGGGTGGTCCTGAAGCATTTAGATGGTAGAGGTATCGAACTGTCGCATCCAAAAAAACCGGGAGATATCTTGCGACCTGGACAGATACTCAAGATTGCCGGCGAAGGCATGCCATTCAAACGAAGCGAATCTCGTGGAGACCTCTATTTAGTTGTCCAGATCGAATTTCCCGAGGATGGATGGGCATCTGATTCGGCAGTTCTCGATAAATTACGAAATCTTCTTCCCGGACCAGGTTCTCCGGTTGAAGCGGAGACCGTTGACGAAGTTGAATACGACCCGAAAGCGAGTCTTAACGATTTTGGCTCAAAGGACGCTCAAGGAGGATCTGCCTGGGAGGACGATGATGAAGAGGGAGAAGGAGGTCCACAATGTGCAGCACAATAAATTGGAGGAAAAGGACCGGGAATTGCCACCGAAATAGATTGTTTCTGCCGATCTATCATCGAATCCGTTACGACCATGATCATGAACCGGCTTTTCAATAGAGAGGAGCAAAAAGAAATTAGCATGCTTAGGCGTTGGGGCAATTTTGACTCGATTTTTGTTTTGAATCATGAAGATCTCCTATGAATTTTCGACTAAAGAAATAGGAAGCAGTTCGCTCTGGAACTGGGTTTAGACGTGAATAAATTTAAAAGTTTTTGTGAAACCTAGCCTTAAAATGGGCTCTGAAGCGGCGACGATGTCGTTCGAAACGTCATGGTAAAATCGATCACATCGAAGGGCCATTTCAGAGTTTGGATTGCTGCCCATCACTGACAAGCAACTCTTGCAGCCCGTCTCGAATGGCCGGAAGCATTCCATCGCTCGTTGGTTTCATAGTGCTCCTGTCAACAAAAACATGGGTAAAGCCCCCAACAACTTTTACGGTATCATCGCCTTGCCGGAAAACGCCAACTTCATAGGTCACGCTGGACTTTCCAAGCTTGATCACCCGTAATCCCAGATCTAGCACGTCTGGGAATGATACAGAAGCGAAAAAATCGCAGTATGACGAGACAACAAGGCCAATTTGGGTCGGCTTCGAAGATCGAGTATTTGATGGTATCGAGGGGGAGGAGGAGCGGGCAGAGAAAGGGTCCAAGCCACAGTGTTCTATTAGGTATGTGTTTATGATTGAATCAAAAAGGAATGCGTATGCGCTGTTATTCATATGAGCGTACATATCATTGTCGGACCTAAGCCTCTAGAATTAGTAAAAGTTCGCCCGCGATTGAGGGGAGAATATAATGTAACTAATGCGTACCATCGTGTTCGATACTCTAGATGATATCTGTAGTCATTTCTCGTTCTCGATCTCTTTCTCTGTAACTGACCCATTCTCAGCCACCTTCTTTACAGAAAATCCTGGTCGCGAAGAGAGGCGCATCCTTACAGAGACGAAGTATGTAGTTGAACAGCCGACGTGTTGACGTTGCCCAAACCCATTCGAGCCGAGGCTTCCAGCCACCAATGGGCGTGCTCATAATCATCAGATAAGATTAGATTACTAGATCACGTGATGTTGTTAAATCCAAATTTTTGAAGCGAATTTGACGACGGGATGGAAAAAAGAGTATGAAATACGTTTCCATCGCTTCCATCGCTTGCATCCGCCAGCTAGCGGTGACGGAATTATAGCCTGCTTTTATTCTTTTCTTTGCTTTAGCTATTTTCTTTTCCAAATAACTGCCTGCTAAGCGTGCATCCCTCGTTCAACTGGCTCCTTCACCCCGCATTCTCGCCTACTTGGTCAAAACGGGCCGTCTTCGTGCTTCAAATATGGCTTTGACGGTCATAGAAAAGCCGAATGATCCTGCGAGTGAGACTGAAACTTTTCAACCTCCTCCTGATGTCGTTATAACGCCTTGCGATCCTTGGCCGAGACCTTACTATCTTGAGAAAGGGTTTCGCCGAGTTGCGCCATACCATTATACCTATAACACTTACTGCAAAGAAAGGTGGAGAGGTCGGACACTGTTGGACATATTTACCACCGAATTTAGAGACAGGCCGGCACAATATTATGTGAGGATGGGCGACTTATACCGTTATACCTGATGCTAATACTGAAGTAGAAAGAGGCAATCGAATCAGGGAATGTAACGATAAATGGGAAGCCTGGGGATCTTAATTCACAGGTGAAAAATGGCGATGTCGTTTCTCATACCCTGCATCGCCATGAACCGCCGGTTACTAGCCTTCCAGTCGGTGTTATACACGAGAACGACGAAATGATTGTCATCGACAAACCTGCTGGTGTTCCAGTCCATCCCGCTGGGCGATATAATTACAATTCCGTCGTTGAGATAATGCGTGCGGAGAGAGGCAATGGCTTTAATCCTCTTCCATGTAATCGTCTCGACCGATTAACATCGGGGGTCATGTTTATCGGCAAGCATCCCAAAGCTGCTGAACGTGTAAGTGAAAGCCTTAGGGCTCGAACCATCCAGAAAGAATATGTCGCCCGTGTAAAAGGAAGGTTTCCGGATGGCATAATCCTTTGCGACCAACCTATGTTAAAAGTCAGCCCTCAGCTCGGTTTGAACAGAGTAAGGGCGTCTGGTAAGGAAGCGAAAACCAAATTCCGGAGGCTTGCATACTACCCTCCAAGTGCGGTAACCGCGAGGAAGCCGGCAGAAAATGGGCCTGCCACCCCTCCAGCAACGCTGCCAGATGACATACCGTTGGATCTCAATGATGATCGAGCTACTACTCCAGTAGTACCTGAGGATGAAGGATACAGTATCGTCCACTGCCTGCCTCTTACTGGCCGCACCCATCAAATACGGGTGCACTTACAATTCCTTGGGCACCCTATTACCAATGATCCGATCTACTCTAATCGGCGTGTTTTCGGGCGGAATCTTGGAAAAGCTGACAGTACTGGCGACCACGACCAGGAGATCATAGCCCGGCTATCCAAAATGGGCAAGACCGAGATGTCTCAAACCGTTGGAGATCACCGGACGAGGTACCAAACGTTCCAAACACCTCCTCCGCAGCACATGACGCAAGGTGGGGATCCCACGGTCATCAGTGACCTCCTTGCCCGTGAGCACGATCTCATGGTGAACGACTACTTGAAACGCAAAGGTGAGAAGATGAGCGGTGAGAAATGTGAAACTTGCGGGACCGATCTCTATACTGATCCGGGAGTACACGAGCTTGGAATATTTCTTCATGCGATCTCTTATTCGGACCTGGATGGTGATTGGAAATATAGGAGCAGAATGCCTAATTGGGCGATGCCTCCGGAAGGGCTGGCTGGCCCAACCAGTGCTCCCGAATGGGCAGAAGAAGGAGAAGATATCATTGTTGGACAAGGAAAAGCCGACGGGGATACGGCGCTCGTTGAAGGGGTGGGAACAGTCAACATTTCCGAGTTATTGAAAGAGCGTGCGGTCGATGTTGAGTCCTCGCCTAGAATATAGTCATGACGGTTGTGTGAAGATGTATCAAAAATTCGGCTTCCTAGATTTTTACTTAATGCCATGACTGAGACATGGCTAGAGCTGTATTACTTCCAACCAATTTTTGTTTAGCGTCTTCAGATCGTAGCATATGATTTACATAGAAATGACTTGTTATTTGAAATGATATTCATGTTGGAACATCTATGTATTTTGGCTGCATCTTTTCCTCCACCAGCTTCCTTAGCTATACCGTAACAAAGAACATCAAGTAGCTCTCCTCATTTGGTTTTCAGGGCTCAATATCCATGGTAAGCTGGCCGAAAAAGGGGCGCAAAATGAAGAGGGACGCATTCGAAGTCGTAACGAGCAAATATTTGCATTATATTTTCCCACTCGTTTAAACGGAAAACTGGGCAAAAAATTGAGGCGGAAAAGAAGCCATGCATATCCTTTCCTACCACATGCCGGATGCTGTATTTTTGTCCCGATAAGAGCAAAAAGAATGCTATGAAAAACGCACACCCAGCCTCGCTCAAGCCCAGACAAACACAAAAGAAACACAGAGCGGGACGTCTATGATTCGGTCGTAAGTCTGCCCTTGGGGTTTGTGACCTTGACACCTAATTGCTTGGCCTTGGCAATGATATTAACACGCTTTGCAGAAGAGACGGCGTGGCCGATCCTAAAAATTGGGTTTCAAGTGTTAGGGACAAATTTGACCGTATTGGGATATAGTCACAGATCGACGTACTCAGCAGCGTATGTTCGGTTGTGCATGAGGAGGAGCTCGACATCTTTGGGGTTTTGGACAAGGAAAACCTTGTGGCCGGAGGGGATCATGTGTCGGGTCTTCTTGTTGCTACCGTAACCGATCTAATGTATTGTTGCGTCCCTGGTTAGTGAAACCATTTCCAAGTCAAACAATCTATTTCCAGCTAAAATATTTCTGCATGTTTGATTCTCGAAACAATGCGCTCAATGTTCTCGCCATGGGGGTTCGTTCTGTGTCCAGGAAATGTCGACATACCTTGGGCATAGCAGCCTGGCCCTTGAACCGTCTGCGAACGCGGTTGTCGATACCCTTCGGTTTACGCCATGAAGAAGGTACACACTTGAACCTGTCCGACTGGTGTCGGTTGAAGGTTTTCGTGTCTATATCCGTAAAACATCCGTATTAGCTTCAGTTTCCATGATCAATGCCCTCCTCCTCAACTCATAATCCTCCGCATGTAAATTTCCACCCAAAAATTTTTTTCGTTTTGAATAGCATTCCGGTTCCGCGAATAATCGAAACATCGCAAGGTAAGGGATCAACGTACGCTTCTTCACGATTGGGATATGCTTCTTTGCGGCAACCATCTGGAACGGGAAGAACACACGAGGTCAGCGATGCATCAGAAGAAATATAATAAAACCACAGTCCAAGCATACCTTTGCTGTTTATTGGCGTCCCGAAGCTGGTCGTGGAGGTTGTCGACTCAACGATGTTTTTCGAGGTCGGGCGTCAACGTCAAATTCCTCTGTACAAGTCCACACTCACGGTTGGCGCTGGTTTCGCGCTAGTGAGTCGCTAAGCGAACACGGAAATTTTAGGGTTTTATGATTTCAAAGCCCTAACTCAGGGCCATATTAGTAAGCGATCTAAGCCTTGGCGCTCCGCCCCGCCGCGGAATTCCCGTCCTGCTGCTAAATGGTTCATCAAAACGAAAGTATCACCCAGAATTAAATACTCATTAACAACACAGGAGCAATCAATACCCTTCTCTGAGCTGCTACTCCTCATACATATGTCAAGTATTTACAATAACGTGTAAAATAGTTAACCAAACTACCAATCTCCAGTCGTCAAGCGTCAATCGTTTACTCATACCAGCATACTCCATAGCAACAAGGGTATTTAGACCAAATTTCGAAAACTCCCGAACTCCTCAAATGGTTGTGGAGACCATATTAGCCGACCAATTCCCGAACCCTCTCCACTCTCGCGACAGCTTTCTCTAGTCGATCTAAGCGCCTTCTCTTCTCCTTATCTCTCCGTTCTAGCAACTCGACTCGCTCCTCTAACTTTGCCCTTGCCTTTCTCTCCTGGGCAACCATCTCATTCGCCTGGCTGAATAGTTGCGCCGTGAGGTCTTCTAACTCTGAATTCGCTTGTGAAAGACGGGATTCTGCTGCTTTGCGAAGTTCCTGTTCTCGATGGAGTGCATCCTGGAGAGAGGATGTTAGCGAAGCATCTGCCGTCTTCGGTGGGGAGGCTAAAAGGGTATCCGGAGAAGACATGGTTTGGACGAGCGGAGCACCGTGTGCACTGGTGGTATTGCGCTTTCCATATGGAAGGAAAGATGTAAAGGTCGCGAGACGGCTATGCTGTGGTTGTGGTCTAGGAGGAGAAGGAGAAGGTGATAAGCCGAGTTGCGATTGTGGGATGAAGGTGGGTGTTTGCGGTAATGTAGCGGTGGATGAGGATGCGGATTCAATCGCCTGGCTCTTGGATTTCGACCGTAGACTCTGTATTTCATCTTCGTAGTCCGCCAGCTTTTCGGCTGTGGTAAAAGTCATGAATTAGCATTTAGGCCCCTGTCACAGCGAGGATCGATTTAAAATTGCGATGCTGTGGAACTGGGGTTCTTGGAGGCGGAGCAACACGTCACTTGAACTCACCCGTGGCTGCCGCTCGCTGGTTCAGAAATTTGATCTGGTTCTCAAGTTCTGTGATCCTTCGCTGTGCGGCCTTCGCATCATCATCTTGGAAAAGAAGATCTCCTTCAAAGCCGCATTTTGGACAAGATAGAGGCTTCGGGAGCGCCGGATCAGCGAGAGACATAGAGGATATTTCCACGTTGACAATATCAGGGTCCGATATATTTCAAAGGCTTGTTTAATTAGGGGTAGCTTGGGTGGTTGAAGACAGTCCTAAGAGAATTTGGTTGTTAAACCAATGCTGACGGGCTTATCAGTGTCGCATGAGAACGAGTCACACATCCGCTGGCTTTGACGAATGAAACCAGGAGTTTTTGGACCTTCGGGGTCAGTTTAAAACAGTCTGATAAATTCGGAACTTGTGACGCTGAATTCATTGAAATCCAATTTCCTCTTGTCCGACGGGTGAACAAATAATTGCTTTATCCTCACCCCTCAGATTGTTCAGCAAAATAACACGCACTCAGTTTAAGAGTTTGATCAAACATTATTCGGGACTCCGTACTTGATATAAGCGCCCGTGGCCAATTTGTCGCAAACAGCCTGTTGCTGTGGTGCAGTCCGCTGGCAGCGCTAAAACCATGTGGCTGATGCTGAAAGTCAAATCCGATGTCATTCATTTTGTGGTCCATGACTAACTAGCGCCCAAGTGGAGTCAACAAACAGCAACGACGGATTACGTCCGCGATGCTATGGCAACGAATTATTTCGACAACGGTCAGAAGAATTTTGCTCGTGTTGAATTCTGGCTTCATTCGGATTAATACATCATTCTCGACATCTCAAGAATAAGGAGCCACCGGCCATCCTTAGAGAAAAATTGGTCACACAAAGCTATGTATTCGATTGCATTTATCTTATATCAATCCACAGGATGGCGCGTTCAAGTCGATGTTTATGTATGTACATACATACGGTACATGCATTAATTTTGACAGGTCAAGGCCATTCCCAACTGGTGCCAGTGGTGCTCTATTTACAATCAAAATCTCACGGCCCTGTTTGATACCCGATTGGAGGTAGAAGGTCTATTTCTGTCAACCCAAGTCACTATACAAGCATTGGGTTCATACTCACTGGCTCATCTCGTGAAGACAGCTCCAAGTCTATCAATATCTCCATGAGCAGCTCCGACGAAGCCTATCAAGGTACCGTTCCCTGTGTTTTGCTCGTACTTCTGGCCGCCGATACCTCCAGCAGACCAGCGCGGGTCTCCTCCTTCAGGCTGGAAGCTGATTGAGTCGCATCGACCGGTTGAATCCCTTGGTGCTCCTCGAATCATCATGTTCTTCACCTTATCAGGGGAGTCAAAGTCATACCCAGTCTCGAGGGCATCAGGTGTCGAGTCTTTGCTTCCCACAATGCGGGATTTCTCACCCTCCCATTCTACCTGAAGGGCCTTCAGAACCGTGTAATCCGCATCGGTTTGTTTGCCGTACCACATACGGATAGATTTGACGGGCTTGTGTCTAACGAGATCTCTCCCGAAATCATCACCGCCCTTTCCTCCTCCGGGTTGGTTGACTATTTCGTCTGTTGGCATTTTTGATAAACCTTAATATCGGTATAACAAAGTTGAGCTTTTCGATGGTTTTGCAAAGCTATAAGTTTGCCTTTTAGAGAGAAGAAAGAACAGAAACAACAAAAGAAGCCCAAACGGGCCAGTCCTCTTTTTATACCCACCTGCTGAGCCCCGACGCTAGCCTACTTGTTGGACAGAGCCCAATGAAGCTAGAAGGGAAGGCAATGGCACCCTAAAATGGCATCTCAGTAGTGGTTCATTTGACGTCAGATGCACCACCAGGTCGAGAGTTTCATATCGAGCTTTTGCCGAAATCAAAGATATCAGCCTGAAATGCTACGAAAATCACGCAGTCTTTCTCTTCATGTCAGAAGGCAGCCCTTCCGGAACCAGGAATACCTCTTGAGCCTATATATATATATATATGCATAACAAGAAAAGACATTACAAACGATGTTTCCAAACATGCACCGCTCATGTTAGGATACAACGCTCGAAAGAAACAACAATAGTAAAAGCACGACGTGAATGGTACCATATATATATAAGCTGCATTTAAGAGCGGCTGTTGGAGAGATTTTGCAGAACAATAAACTGCTTACGGAGTACAACTCGTTCCCTTCATAGCGATGGAATATCCGGCATTCCCGATTATTCGATGCGCGGCCCAGACCATCGTGTCTAGAGAAAATCTGGGATTCAATTCCAAGTTCGTAGAATGTAATAATGCTGGGTGGTAAACCTAAAGGATAATTTATTCAAACTCAATTGATGGCCCTAATTGTAAATATTATCCTTTGGGATAAGTGAAGGAATACTTGCGGGATATACTGCATTTGAAGGGAGCAGCAGAAAAAACAAACCCATGCTTTTCGCATTAAAGATAACCACGGCTACCTACAACCAAATTAAAAAATCACTTAAAACAAAATCATACAATACAACTGAATATAAAATGTCAGAAGAAGACCCATGTAAAATACCACTAAAAGCCTGAAAAGAAGTGAGACTGTGACGACGCGAAGAAGAGACTCAAGGGATTTAAAATAAGCAGCAATGCGAAGTGTATCGGCTTCTTTCCTATATCTCACCTTACCGCACAATGTAGAAAATTCAATGCAAAAACCAGGGCTAAACCAAACGCCATGCTAAACGAGACGTCTGCGCATCTCTTGTCTCATGTTCCCCATACATCGTCGCCCGCGTGTCCGAAGGGAAGGTAGGGCGCAAGAACGCACAAAATATTCACAAGTTGAAGGTTATTTGTATATTGGATGGCCGAGTCACCCTAATATGTTTCCAAGTCGTCCGTCCAGCCATCACTGCCGTTGAGCCGCTTGGATTGAAAGCTGTCTTGAACCAATGCGTCATCAGATCCTACCCCCCTTATACTTTTAGAGTTTTTGGCGTAGTTTATTTGTGGTTCAACTGCCCGACTAGCTTGTGCGGCTCTTACTCTCGCATAATAGGCTTCCGTAGGATCGACTTCCGCCTCTGAAGCATCATCATATGTTTCCCAGTTCTCGGAACCAGAGGCTGTCGTATTGACGGTCGAGTTAGAAATTTGTCTAGGTGCGGAAGCCGGTTGATACGGCTGCTGAAAATGCTGGTTTGCATACGCCTTAGGCTGCTGGTGGCAAAAGCTCACATCATCTCGACTAGATAGATATGACGATTGGAAAGACTGAAAAGATTGGTCTGAAATTGGCCTATAATGGGACATGGATGAGCTCATGAAAGAGCGCTGGCGATCATCGTAGACGTCTTCCGGACTCATTGGTCGCACTTTTCCACTACTCGATTCCATTACACTGCGGCTGCGGCTCAGTCCCGTTAACTGGCTCGGTTGTGGTGTTTCCGCCCTTGAGAATAGATCTCTCATTCTCGGCGGAGGGGCTCGTGGTGGCCCCATTTTTGCACGGAGGGTACTACTTGAGTATGCTTGGTTTGGACGGCGGTCTTGGGAATTAGCTCCGTGTGGCATATTACTGAGAGGTGCCCGGTTTGGAATTTTGGTTGGAGATTTTGGCCTTGGGTTGGTACCAGTCATTGGTCCTTCACCCCTCAAACTACCAATGGCACTTCGTTTCAGTGTTCCATTGCTAGTGGGAGTTTTGGTGGCCGATGGTGGATTCGGTTGGCCACGAATTGTGCCACCGCTTCGGCTCGGAGCAGCTCTAGAAACAGGCCTTGACGGGCCGCAGGGCGTTTTCGAGCGTGGAGGGAGCTTTTGTGGTACTGGGGCTATCTCGTCAAGGTACCTCTCACCTTGTACCAGGAATGGCCTCCCGTACTCGTCCTCCCAACTTTCTAGAACTTTTCGAAGTTCAACTTCTACCTTTGGCAGCTCTTTTGTAATTCTTTTTCTCATCTTTTCTTCCCGGAGAAGTCTGGTGGGATCACGTTTTTGGCCACTGGCGCCGCGGCCCGTTAGTCGAGAAGCATCTTGGCTAGAAGCCGTAAGGGACTCGCGGTCTTGGATCAAGGAGCGGTGTTTCTCAATAAGCTGGAGAGCAGGGGCACGCTGCTCTTTTAGAGCCTCCAGTCGAGCTATCTCAGCTTCATGAGCTGAGAGTAAGGCGTCGCTCCATACATCGGAAAACGCTGGAGTAAAATCGAGCATTTCTTCCTCGGAGTAGTAAAGGCTGTCCCATAGCTCTTGCAGGCGACAGCGGGCATCTTCTATGAAGAGATGGAGGTTTTGTCGTTTGAGCTCGTTTAGTCTGGTAAGTTCTTCTTCGAATTCATTGATAGCGCGCAAACCGCAGCCACGGTTGGCGGCAAGGAAACCTTTCCGGTCCGATTCTTCGACACACAGTTTGACCCATAATGATTCAACAGCAGCTCTAAGTTCCCCAATTTTTCGTTCCCGTGCTTTTTTCTCATCGAGTAGCTTTTCACGTTTGCCTTTCAATGATGCAAGATCCGACTCATGCAGACCAAGTTGTTCGGGGGAATCCTTATAGTGTTGCACAATCGTAGAATCTGTTTGCGCTTGAGGTGTCCCGAGCTCTGCCCATAGTTTAATTATTTCCTCACATATCGTGCTAACGTTGATAAGGCGCCTATTATATTCTTCATAAACTCGGGTAAATTCGTTGTCGAGTGCATTGACATATGCCGCTGATAAATCAAAAGATGCCGGAACAGAAGCACCGGGGGCGGTTGGTGGAAGCGGAATTTTCACAAATGTAGGTTCGAGATGAGATGAATATGATTCAAGCGCTTCGACGAGCTCTAAAATCAACGTAATTAGAATCATCCCTGTGTGCTTTGAGGAGCTGTGACGTACTTTTGACTTGTTCAAACCGCTCTTGGTGAAGCCTACTGACGGCATGGTGTTTCTCCTTCAATGATGCCAAGCACTTGTTTAATGGGAGTGTAACCTGGAGAGTTGGGTCGTTTGATACGCGGTGGGGCTTAAATGCATTGTCGTCGAGCGATGCTTCCATTTGTTTGATAGTTGTAATTAGGTGATTCGCTTCTTCAATCATATTGTTCTTTTCACTAAATGCTCCTTAGTGAAAACCACTCAGTGTAATTCTGATACATATACGTACCTATCGACGCTCCGCAGATGACCATTGAGTGTTTCGGAGAGAGCCGCAAAAAGCTAAGGCCACGTAGAACGTCAGCTAGTCATTCCATTATCGCAAAAGACAGCACATGCGTACCTCGGACTCTCGTGTTTCACGCTCATGGCCTGGAACCCCAATTTCGTCGAACAAGCCATGGAGCTGTTCGACGATGTTGTTGACCTGGGTGGTCAGGTAGCTGGTATCAACGGTCATGACAGCTCCTCCTAGTAGTATGCTCAAATGGCAAGGTTTCAACTTTTTTAGAGCAATCTCATATGCATAGATGTAAATGTCGCGAAAAAAAAAAAGTGAGGCGTAAAAGTGTTTCAGAGCAACGATTGTCTCGCGGAATGGGCGGTGTGAGAATTGTCAACTAAGCGCATTCAGCACAAAGGAAAGTCGCATATTCTGCAGGATGCGCGAGACAATTGTATGAAAACACGATGTAAGATGTGGCAGCGCAAACAAAGCTACCTTAGGGGTTTCGCGGTCTTGTCGGGGTGAAGTCATGATATTTGAGCCCCCAAAGTGGGTTTGTTGACCCTCCCGCGTGTTGTCCTGGCAACTGCTGACTAAGAGGGTTTCGATGACAGGACCCCCCACATGACTTTGACGCTAAACCTAAAATACCCCGTCGTTGAGGTCATCCTTGTTTGTCTTTTGGTGGATTGAAAATGAAGCTACACTTACGCAGTACACTGCTATTCATGACGGAGATATCGAAGTGGATGGAGCATTAATCAGGTTCAAAGCCCAATCATCTGTAAAGCGGCTTATAGATAGGGGTACTCTCCAAGCCATTTTCGTCAACTACTTTTTTCTGATCCGGGATTAGACCATTATCATGGAGAACGCACAGAAGTCATGGGGTACGTCTATAACTCTCTCGCTGATGCGCCACCATTGAACTAATGATCATCGTGTATAGAGGTCGAGAACTGCGTGAAGCTTGTCGATCCATATCGCGATGCCCTCTATCATTATGATCCTGCCGGCTCCCAAGCGCTTCTAGCTTCCAGACC
Organism: Nannizziopsis barbatae; assembly: GCA_014964245.1. Classification (NCBI taxonomy): domain Eukaryota; kingdom Fungi; phylum Ascomycota; class Eurotiomycetes; order Onygenales; family Nannizziopsiaceae; genus Nannizziopsis; species Nannizziopsis barbatae. The sequence goes on from JACVYH010000003.1 coordinate 4,671,392, forward strand.
CTGGTCCCGCGATCCTCACTACTTTAAATCCATCCGCATATCAGCCGTGGCCCTTCTCAAAATGGTGATGCACGCTCGCTCCGGCGGCAGCCTTGAAATAATGGGTTTGATGCAAGGCTATGTATCAGCCAACACATTTATAGTCACCGATGCGTTCCGACTCCCCGTAGAAGGCACGGAGACCAGAGTCAACGCCCAGGACGAGGCAAACGAATACATGGTGTCCTATTTACAGGCATGTCGGGACTCAGGCAGGATGGAAAACGCCATTGGATGGTATCATAGTCATCCTGGATACGGGTGTTGGCTCTCCGGGATCGACGTGTCTACTCAAGCCACGCAACAAACATACAGTGACCCTTTCGTCGCTGTGGTGATTGATCCTGATCGCACCATTTCTTCGGGGAAGGTCGATATTGGCGCCTTCAGGACCTATCCTCAAGACTTCCAACCATCCACCGCAGAGCAAGATGACGATGGTTATCAAAATATACCTCTTCATAAGGTCGAAGATTTTGGCGCCCATGCATCACAATATTATTCACTTGAAGTTTCGCATTTCAAATCAACCCTCGACACATCTATCCTTGCTCTACTCTGGAACAAGTACTGGGTGGCTACCATCAGTCAAAGCCCTTTATTTTCGAATAGCGACTATATTACGAAACAGATGGCAGACCTTAGCGAGAAGATCAAAAGGGCTACAAAAGCAATTGAGGGAAGTGCTCAGCGCGAAAGCTCGATGGCTGGGAAGGAAAAACAACTGGAAAAAGTTGTTAGCGAAAGTAATCGGATTTTAGGTGAAGAAATGCTGGGCCTTATGGCTGCGAGCATTAAAAGAGACCTATTTCAGGACGTTGGGCGAGGAACGATAGAGGACATGTAAACCGGTGGGTCATCTTGTATCAGGAGTACTTAAAGTAGTCTCCCTACATTATTTACTTGAAAATTGGGCCCCGGAGACACTATCTTAAAATATATTTCCTAAATTCATTCTCTCCGGTACCTCTAAATACGATCCGACAATGGGGAGCATTCACACAATACTCAGTACTCCAGACGACGTACGGAGTAGTTCCCCCTTACTTTAGATGAAACACTCGTAAGCTCTGTAGTTATAGTAGGGTCCGATGGGGCAGAATACGAATATGAGCTGTTTTTATTGATATGTCAATGCCATTCAACCGTTTTGCGTGGTGCGTCAAGCCTCATATCAATAGTATTTCCGATGGAGATTCATGCTACGGTGACAAATAAGAATTGTGCAATTCTCAAATTGCTGAGTGAATATCACCATCTAGCAATAACATGGAGACCAAATAATACAACGAATAGGAGATCTCTTCCATGAGATAAAAGGCCCCGAAGATCGCTCAACAGACGGTGGCGTAAAGTGACTAGTTAGTCGTCCAAACATGAGAGACGATGACCTGACTTTTGCCGAGGAGTCGAGGACAAAGAAAATCTTGCCACCATCAAGAATCCGTATGACGATACCAGCCTTTCCTTTGTAAAAAATGTTTTTCTACTCCGCATACTCTGTATAGCGAGTTTCCTCGGTAGTATGAAGAGTCATTGATCTGCTAATCTATCTAGGAACTCCGTACTCTGTAGTTCAAACTGAACCTTAGAATGGAGTCCGCTCACGTGATCACGGAATAATATTGGGCCACATTATGGAACGGATCATCTATTATCCCTAACCTTACTTCCCGAAGGTTCGCGTTTTGGCTGCGGGATTAACGATCAGGATGACAAGAAACTAACGCTTCCATTGTCCACGACCGGAGTACAGAGTACGAACAAGGAGTCCGGTAAGCGAATCGCATGCATGAAAAGCAGCGCAGTAGTACATGTGTACAAGGTGATTGTCATGGTTACGTAGCACAGTGAATTGGCCTTGATCTGCATCTGCAACGATCCAGCGAACCCAGCACACTCTCCGCAATCTCCAAGCTGCCTGTCCGGATCTCCCCGCCGAGAAAGCTTCGAACAATGCAAATAACGTTTTAGCCTTCCACATTCTCCAAGTCTCAGGGGCTTTGAAAATCTCCGCATCCGTCGCATCTCAGCGTGATCAAGGCAGAGAAAAGTCGCTAAGCCTCCCATTGACTCGTACTTCCTTTGTCAGCCGACGGCACATTTTGGAGGGTTGGCACAGACCCTAATAGGGCAACGAACCATAACAAAGTCGCCGGTGGCCAGAATAGCGGGTTTATAACCAGCTCACACTCGCATTTTCCGGTCTGAAGATCTGTTTCTTGCAGCATAGGATGCGGGCCAAAATCGAAAGTGTGATCTAAAGATAGCAGAGCTTTCTTCATCTTGCCATTGCTGAGAAATTAAAAGTCTTCCTCAAAACACTGAGAAAGTTCGATGCTTTATATAACCCATTCTCTGATCTCATATCCAACGATTTCTAGGGCCATTAGGTCAGGAGTGCGAGCACCTCGAATTAACCATTCATAACTGGCCAAACCGGAATTCAGTCATGGCCTATGATTCCGAGCTCTATCATGAAGGCGGATCTCGCATGCAGGGCCTTTCAAATTACCCACCTTATACACCTTCCACCGTGGAGCGAGAATTATGTATCATGTTCGCGTTCATCGTTTTCTGTGTTTTGACCATGGTAACATACTGGTTTGTTTGGCGAGGTTCGTTCATTTTTCTGTTTCCGCTCCCAGACCGCACACATGGTTAACACGAATTCCAGCGGTTCAAAAAAAGAGCGCTGCAAAAGAGGCCGCCCGACTCGAAGAGATAGTGTCTCGTGCTCGCGCCCGAGCAGAGGCCGAGAAACAGCATATTCAAGCACTGCATGCTGATAGGGAAGGCTTCCGAAATAACAGCTTCGCAAGGACATGGAGTGGTTCGACGGGAACGTTTCGACGAAGTGGCAAGAGTATGAGTCCCTTCGGATTTGAAGATCTTGATGAAAACCTGGTGGTCTGAAAATTGAATTTCATGACATCTGTGGCCAGGTGTATGTATATACAAAGCGTGTTTCGCAGAGGCCGGCGCTGGATCAAAGATGGGTTTCCTGTATATAGATTCTTCGTCTTCAAAATTAAATCATGTTCAACAAACCGGCATTGCAAACCCGACAGTCCACCTCATAGATCCCATTATGACAACCATAAGGGATAATGCAAGCCCAATCGACAATAGACCATAACGATAGGCATGTCGAAGTTCCAGGCTGTATAATTCCGCAATCCAGGTACTCACTGTTGTTGCACAGCCACAGAAACCATCAATAACACCGGTCAAGACCTGGCAGCCTGTGAGACGGCCTACAGTGAACGTAGCTGTTGATAGCGGTTGTCCAACAACACTAGCCGCGTGTTTGAGATCAAAACACATGCCTAAAATCATCGTACCGAACATGTTGACGGCGAAGGTACCAAGAGGGAACGATGGAAGCGTCGCATTGAGGAGCAACGAAACGTAATACCTTAACAGGCAACCCAGCGGCGCGAACACCGTTGCAAATACAGCCCTACCTCGCCAGTTCTCGTGTATCCCATTAAGGCGATCAGGAGGCCAGATAGCGAGAAAAATAGCGCCAAGCCAGCAACCGAACCCAAGCATGACCATGGACCGGTCGACAATTCTGCGTGTCACAAGAAAAGGCAAAGTCGGGGTATATCCATCTAACGCCGCTGCTAAATGTGCGCCGAATACCAACGAAGAAAGGCTGAGCGATACTGTATATAAGATTACGGCAACGACTGCCATAAAGCTATATCCTCCGTTACGAGGTAGAATTGCATCGGTGTTCGGGTTCGGAAGATCATTAGACAATGCAAGGAAAACATCGGAGATGAATGAAGAAAATGATGTAAAAGAGCCGCAAAAGCCAGTAGTGAGCCCGACATAAAGCGGTATGGTTTTCTTGATTGCTTTGTGCGCCTGAAGATCAGCTCCAGGGTTGTTGTTGCTTGAATCAGGCTGTGATGATGGCGAGCCATTCGTTCCCTTATTCATGGTGGATTTCTTATCCCCCCACTCTTCTCGAAATATATTCCTGTCTTCAGCAAAGAAGCCCATCAAGAGACAGCCGCCCACGTTGGCCCATAGCACCCCGGTTGTAACTGGCGCACCAGGGTAAACGGTCAAAGCTTCTAGCCCGATTCTAGCCAATGTGCCAAATATCGAAAAAAATATCAAGTACGACACCGTGTATAATTTCGTCGCAAATCTGGACAGCCGCGAGCCGGCGGGCACCGCGTCGTATAACGAAGGAGGTTGTCCCGAGACCCTGGATTCGGCACTCTCTAAAGTAGCCCATGGCTCCGCGTAGGATGGTCTCCGCCTGCGTAATACAGCCGGAGCCGCGAGCTCTGAGATACCGCCGGCTTCTCCAGATTCGGCGCGCCTGAATTCTTCTTCATTTTGTATGCCCTGACCCTGATCTTGTTCTAAGCGAAACTGTTCGATTTGGGGAAGTGCTTGCTCGGTTGGTGGAACGACGTCGTTTTCTTCACGCGCTACGGTGTCTATATTAGAGCGACACACATCTGCTGCCTTTTCTTGGTGGGAGGGCCCTGGGTCAGCCGTGTTCATCTCCAAGCTAGTTACATGTGACTGATTCCTTAGCGCTCGTACCAATTTCCGCTCGCTCTAACTTACAATTCTGAAGATTCAATACAATCAGTTCATCATCATGCTTTTTGGGAATGACTGTACGTTAAGGAAGGGTAATGAGTGGATATGCAGGTGTATGTAGAAGGCCCGAGGTCAGATGGAAGCTCAAAAATCAATGGGCGAAGCTTCGCATCTAAAAACCGTGTCGATGACGCACGAGTTCACGACGTCTCTGGAACCTTGTTGGAGGTGATCACGTGAGGCGCGGGTTCCCATTCCAACTTCCCTGGTGCTTTCCGATATGATATGTTGAGATGCAGACCTTCGACCTTGTTTCGGTTATTCGTTTCAGAAGTCTGCCAGTTCAAGTGAAACTCGAGATTTGGATTTTAGCTTTAACAGATATGGCATCGATCTCGATCTATATACAATTGATCTCAAAACTCGATGCGAAGTTGTTGGATATCGCTCGATTGCTATCGGAAATTGACGCGGTCGAGATATATGATTGTCAGTCCATGACCAAATGGTTTTATGTTGAGTAAGTCTTCTAATGCTTACCGAGTCCTTTCTTTCTGCACGCCAACTCTTTTAGGAGCTTGCTGGACGAATCCAACACTTGCAAATCGGTTGTGCCTTCCAAATCTACTGCGAATTCCCAGCCGCTGCGGAAGCCCGAAAACCATTCCTCCTACCACGAGTTTGGTCGCTATAGCACCTTTTCAAGAGTTTTCACAGCCCTCGGCAATTCCTGTTGGCGATCCTTAACAAACTTTAATGTTAGTCCTCAAGATTGCTTCCTTAAAGCTGATGAATACTTTTACGCACAAGGCGTATGTTCAGGAGGCCAATCCAAGCAGATTAAGGATAGGTTCAGGGGCATAGTTTTATGTCTTTTCACGGGCATGGACATTGGACATGAAGTTCCCCTGCTACTCGAAAATATACCTACACCTACGGAGTACTTGAGGATAATGATGAGCAGTTCATGAACTCTTAAAAGCTCTCGACCAGCGACACAGGCTTCTCCTTTTGCGTTATGGAGATTTGGCATCACTGAAATACGTCAGTCTCGAATTTCCTTAATAAGATGAATTATTGGTCTCAGAGTATTTGGCTACTATACTACCGAGAAAATAGCCGAAAGAAAGTCGCATCCCGAGGGAATTGCATGGAATTTGTTGAGCATCAACACGGCTTACTCCTTCTCCAATATCTCTGGGCTACATATGGACTGGATTCCTCGCGCGTACTTCCCAAAATACTCGCCCATTGATGCATCTAAGACTATCGTCAGTTACGTCTTCATCAAGTGAATGGCCATGGAGGCGGAACAAAGCTTACAGCTGCTGACACTATTCACGCTATTCTCAACCAGGTAAAATGGTCGACCCTATCACAGGGCTCGGTCAGTGAAAGAGAATGCACTACTGAGGGGACCATCCATACACTTTCTGGCGCTCCTTTATCAAGCCATGCCTTGATTTCTTGAGCATCTAGTTCTAGATGCAGTCGCTAGGGCGGGCATTGAGACTAGACATGTCTTGAAGGATTGCACAGACTCCGTTCCCGTTTGTTCGAGTTCCTCTCTTGCTTGGCGGATAAACTCGAGATCCTGTTCCAGTCTTGCTTTCTCCTTGGTCTTGGCTGCAATATCGCGTTTTGCAGCTACTCCAGCCGTCAGCATTCATACGCAATGGCATAGAGCTATGCCCGCATTCGCCACAGTAAGGAAACTCTAGCACTTCAGGAATTACTTGCCATTTATTCCAACCAATAGGCCAGTCGTAGCTGCCAGACTTACACCAGCAAAAATCAAGCCTCCAATCTAAGAGAATACGATAAATGATTGGCTACAAAGCAGAGCTTTTTGATGTGACTCACCGCTACGACTGTGCTGAAAGGCGGGAATGCAGCCGCTAGAGAGCCAATGATAGGGGTAATTCCCTAGGAAATGTGAGAGATGGCATCGTATGAAATCTGCAGATCGGCCAGCTTTTTCTCCAGACGAATAAGGTCCTCCTTAATCTGTCTAAGCTCTGCAGAAAGTTCGCCTTCCTTGCCTCTTGCCCAGGCTAAGAAAGTGGTAATAAGCTCCTTAAAGCCAAACTTTGAATAAGAAACAGTTGTAAAGCAAGATACCAGATACCTGGCGTAATTGATATTCGGTAGCTGGACCGCGATGCTACTGAGCTTCCTTTTCGAAAAAGGGCAGAGCGAAATCATTTACACAAGCGCACCGCAATTGAACAATGCGATAAAAGTGGTATCCGATAAGGCTATTCTCATAGCAGCAAAGAGGGCAAGTCTAGAGACGATAGATAGATAAGTATATGCGGATAAAAAAGGTATATGGAAATAGACGGGGAATGTGTAGTAACCCATAGTAGTCTCAGCTCCAGACATCTAGAGCTATTTAGACTGCTACCGAGCTTTCATTGCGCTTCTAATCACATTGAATGCTAGCCGAAGTTGCTCCTTATATTTCTCTTTCCGTCGATCTTATTCCTAAGCAGCCTTCAGCCTCCACCGCGCCTTCCCATTCGCGTTTCCAGGACAGAAGATTTCACCGGAGCAGTAGCACAGAGAGAAGCATATCACGGCGCGTCGTCGTGCATCGAAATTGGTTTTGGGACACGGATAGTTATTAAAGATACCACTGATCCGCTTTTGCAGCTGTTCGACGCGGCAACGACAAATGTTAGGGCGATGAGCAATCAGCGTAGCAATAAACAATTTTGGCATGTCTAAGAGTCGAGGTTTGCCCCGGCAGCTCATGTTAGATATTTTAATCATCACTTCTAGCCTCAGAATATCCATATGTTCTCTCTCTGAAGTGGGCGATACTGGTTTGGGTGGTTGTTGGTCAGGGGAAATTTCCAATGTTATCAATCTTGCCAAGCTTTTGATCTGATAAGATTGGATCTTAAACTCTAATATTTGCGGGGTTTTGATGACGACGGGGAATCACGATCAACAAGATAACAATAACAATAATGGCAGCCTTTCTACCCTGTCATGACCAATCCCCTTTATAGCTCCACTGACATATCAGCTCTACAGGTCACTTCCTAAATCCGCACATATATGACCATCCTCATTTCCTAGTCTACATCATCCTTGTATCTATCTGCTCCTCACCATGTCATCATTCCCGCCCACCAACCTCCAGATCTCCAAACACCCGTGCCTCAAGGCAAAGCTCTCCCAGCTTCGCTCCAACAAAACCTCTTCAAGAGAGACAAACGCGCTTGTCCATGAGATCTCAACCATAATTGGCTGTGAAGCTCTGGCCAACAACCTGGAAACCCAAGCAAACGGTACAGTAAGGCGCCCGATATATACTACCTCCCAAGCTACGAGTCCCCCTTGATTCTATACTTCTCTCTTGTCATTAAGATCATAAGTCCTGTCACACAGCAATAATAACGTATCTTTATAAAAATAGGACGTTACTCCACTCGGATACCAATACGCCGCCCAGACCATCCTCCCCGCAACCATCGCCCTAATCCCAATTCTCCGTTCCGGCCTAGGAATGGTCCAAGGTATGAAAGCGCATCACGCTCCTCCTCCCGCCCTTGATCAGACTCGTACTTTTATTCTTTGCCGCCTTCCAAAGTCTAACCGTGGTACTCTTCCTTTTCACAGCCCTACAAGACCTCCTCCCATTCCCCGTTCCAGTGCACCACCTCGGCCTCTTCCGCGAACCCACCACCCTCGATCCAGTCGAATACTATAATAATCTCCCCCACCGCTCCTCAACATCAACATCTACCTCATCAGCAGAACCCAGCAGCGGCGCAGCCGCCGACCTCGCCATCCTTCTCGATCCTGTGATCGCCACGGGCGGAACCGCCGCCGCGGCCATTCAGACACTTAGAGAGTGGGGCGTGAAGCGAGTAGTTCTATTGAGCATTTTGGGAAGCAAAGAAGGTCTGTTGAAGGCAGCTGGGGAGTGGCCGGAGGGAGTGGAAGTTTGGGTTGGAGATGTTGATGAGGATGTTAATGCGGAGGGAATGATTCTACCTGGTTTGGGAGATATTGGAGATCGGTTGTTTTTGGCGCGTGGGAAATAGGTATGTAGTGAACGAAGATATGGGATTCGGGAGTGATGCATGTGATTGATGATTCGGGAGACTTTTCATAGGTATGATTGGCTGGTGTAGTGCCGGGCCGTCCTAGGTTCCATAGGAATGGTATACAGGAGCTCAAGCAGAATGCGGGGCCATAAAACATAACACTGCTTGAAAATGCCGTATACGGTATCTTCCTAATTTTAAATCCTTGATTTCGTCTGGTGTTCGACGTTCTAAAAAAACCCACCAACTATCAATTTCCTATTACGTGTCTCAACTTATCCCAAATCCGTGACGACAACATCTCCAAGCATCAAAAGTGGTCCCAAACTGCTCCGAAAATCCCCACTACTAACTACTTCCGGTATCCTTTTCCCCACCCAGCGATGGGACCCACCGATTTGGATCGGGAATCCACCAGGAATCAGGCCATATTTGAAGAATGGATTGGTTTGAGGAGGCAGTCTAGACCAGAACGTGTCTGTGGTTTTGTGGGAGAAAGGTTCATGCTCAATAATGCTTCAATTCAGAATATTGTACATGTTTAAGAAAGGACAGCAACAGCAAACAAGACGAAGCAGTAAAAATCAAAATAGATGGCAAATTGGGGTAATGGAAAATCGCGAGAGGAGATGAGAGTCCAACAAGATTAAAAAAAAGCACGACACAACAAGCTCAGAAGAAATAGAAGCATATCAAGCCAGGTATATTAAAATGAAGCGCAAATTTCGAAGAAGAACTGTATCAAGAAAGATAATCAAGGGAATGCAAGAAGCAGAACAAATGGGATATCAAGAAAAAAAGAAGAAGAGTATAATGCGCAAATGGCGAAGAGTAGAGAAGATGAAAGCAACGGGGCGACTGGATGTAAATCTAGAGCAATATCACTAGGACTCTAGAAATATATCATCAGTCTCGGAAGAAAAGCTTTGAAATAAGCGACGAACTTTCAGTTTAAAGAAAGACTCCGAAAATAGAAGAGAAAGAAGCGAGTGGCGATGGTTTGTTTTTTTGGGTCAAAAGAGAAGAGAAAAGAGACGAAGTAAAGCCCATGTTACAGGGACAAATTAAAGAATATTAAAATGAAGAACAAAAAAAGCGCTGCAAAATGAGCGAGTACTGATAAATGCAGAGGAGCAAGCAAAGCAAACAGGGCACGCAAGACTTAAACTCGCACTTAGTAGCAGAAGCAAGAAAGGTATTATGCAGGATGGAAAAAGGCTCACAAAAATAGAATAGCAATCAATCAATCAAATCAAAGCAGCACTAATGATTAAAACAAGCCCCCAGTTGCAAACTCAACTGGGAAACAAAAAAAAAAAAAAACACTCAGGACCAGCTGGTGTAGAGAGTATATGGATGTGTCGTTGCCCTGGCTAACAACAACAACCCCATTAAGCGCAAATAAATGCCCAACAACCAGCCCGGACTCCTGTGTGCTCTTTCTCTTCTAATAACGATTAGACAAGTGGAAAAAAATCGGAACGAACAAATAGGTAGGAAAAAGGAGAGATAAGAAAAAAATGTCCCTTCTAAGATGCCAATGGGTAAAAAGAATGAAAAGGAATTTCGCAGGACAGGGGAGGGAGGAAATATGAAAAGAGAATAGCAAAAAGAAAGAATGACCCGGATAGAAAAAGCACCCTATGCCGCCCTTTCTCCCATATGCCAGTCTCTCTCTTTTGTTTCTCTTTTTGTTTCCCCTCGCGTATGATGAATGCAAGGCACCTCCGCCCCTTTCCACCCAACCTTTCCATTAGAGACCCGAACGCACCCCGAAAAACAGAGAGAGATATTCCAAAAATAGAAAAAATAAAGGCGATCGAATGGTGGGGATATTAGCGAGAGTCGAGAATCGAAAAGACGAAGGAAATCTGGCTCTAACAATGGAATTAAAGGCTTGCAAAGAGAAAAAGGAAAAGAAAATGCTTTCGAAAAAAGTTCAAACCGCCCGAGGCGCCGTAAATCAAATCCCCAGATGATAAAAACGCCAGGCATGGGCCGAACCGATAGGAGATATAATAACGGTAGGAAAAAACGGAAATCAATATATAAGAAAATCGATCGTGGGTGTGTGTTGAGTGGGCGTTGGCTCCCGTGATTAGGCTAGGAGCCGCGTGCCAGTCAATACGCAGTGCCGACGCTCGCGAGAGGTTTGGTGGGCATGGGTTCCAATGGATGATCTGAAGGAGCCACCATTGAGTCTTCGTACCCGACTAAGGCTTGAGCATGAAGTTTGAAAGCTTCGCCCATGAGTTTCGTGATACTATGAAAGCCGTTAGTTAAAAACGTCGTCCTGATAAAGAGGAGCAGAACGAAAGAGAGATGGGAAAAAGCTCACCCCCACACAACAACCCCATCAAGAATATTCCCCCACACCCTGGCCACAGTCGAACACAACTGCGACCCGGTATCTCCGCCCGCCTCATTATTATTAAACAAGCTTCTGATCTTATTATACAACACCAATTCGGCCTCAGTCGCCGGCTCCTCGTCATGTTCCAGACGATACAGCCAAAGACTCAGCGTGACCATCAGATCCAGACCGCACAGCGGATGTTCGACACTCCAATTCGTAGCCGACGCGGTAGCGACCCAATTCAAGCCCTGAATCGCTGCGATTTCAATGCATTCGAAACATTGCTGGATGACCTTGTTCATTTCCTGGGATCTTTTAACGTTATCCCTAGCGACGGTCATGGCGGCTGCGACTTCGTAGGAGGAGTGGTAGCGGAGTGCTTCTTGGATTGATTTTAGGTCGACTTCTAAGCGGGCGCGGGTGTTGCGGTAGACGGCCATGGAGTTGAAGATGAGTGGATGGCCTTTTTGTGGGGTACTGACGGGAACAACGATTGTTTCTGGTTCGCAGATGTCGAGGGAGTTTTCCCAGGTGTCGAGGGCGAGACGGAGTTTGTAGCCCATGACTACATCTTGTAGAGCCTTGATGCTGCGCTTGTGGTACCATACTTCGAGGAAGAGAGCGTTGATCAGGACACGGGTAGCAAAAGCGCTGTATCGGACGGTCTCGCCACGGAACAAGCTATCGTGCGCTTCTCGCGATGAGACCGGGCGATACGATGAGAGGCTGCGGCGCCAGGTGTAGCTGTCAGAGACGGGAAGGTTCCATAGAGATTCCGAAGAAGGGAGCTCTAAGGTATCGAATTCGTCGAAGCTGACTGCAGGCGTGTGATTGAAGGTAAGCGTCAACATGCCGAAGAAGATATACACGGCGTAATAAGTACGTCTACAGCCTTCGTCTTCGATCCAGTCCTCATGAGACGGAAGAGTGTCGCCGCGCGCCTCCATGCGGACCTTTAATTGGTATCGGTTACCCGCGACCATCTATTTGCAGTTAGTACAGTAGAACAATAGAGTAGAACGAAAATACGGTCGGAAACTCACATTTGACAGCAAACCCTTGATAGAGCAGGTCCACTCAAGACCTTTCGGGTCACCGCTCCAACTCTCGAAGATCATATTCAAGAGCGTACTCTGCATAGCCCACAAAGGACATTTTCTCGAGTCGAAATTCTCCTTGTGCTGCAAGAACTGAGCGACCAGTAATTTAGACCCAATATGTAGCATAAAAGCAGGTTCCTTCTCAAACGTATACAGAGCACCAATAGACAGCACAGCGAGCAACAACGGAGCACTGGCATCCTTCGGCGAGAACGATTCCTGATGCAAGAACGGCAAATGATGATGATACAGATTAAAATACGTCGACAGATATCGATTCATCGCACTCGTCGCGGGCAAATGGAACGTATCAGGTAGCGCACCCACGGCATCACTCGCACGCACATGGTTTATGATCATCTCTCGCTCCGCATCGCTCGATATCTGAGGCGGCTTGGGTTGCGTTAGAATCTGGCTGGGACCTGGAGAACGACGATAATTCACGGGGGAAACGGGGCCTGTCATCGAAGGGTAGGGAGAAAGAGCATTCGGGGTAGATGTGCCAGATACTGGGAGCGAGCTAACCAGAGAATGCAGTGCAGGAGCCAGAGAGTCTGAGACAGCGGCGGCGCTGCTTCGCTCTATCGAGCTTGTTAGTTGGCTTGTGTGTCCATGTCCGTGTCCGTGTACTCCGTGGCCGTGAGATGTGGGATAACGTTGCTTCAGGTCCTGGCCGAGATGCGATTTGACGTCGGAAGGGCTCATGAAGGTGTCCCAGGGCATCTGTGGTAAAGTGGCGTTTCCAGGGAGATATCCAACGGAGGAATCCAGAGCCATGCGGTCGGGAGAGAAAGTGTGATCCGAGGCTTCCCGGGATGCAGTGGCGGCGGCCTTGTGTTGTAAGTCGGTCATGAGCATGGCAGCGGTCTCCAGATCGACCATTCCATCGCTGCTGGCTTCCATTTGTTCCAGGGCGGCCGGGTCAATTGTGATGGATGGCTTGGATTGTTCAGGAGCAGGAGCAGTTTGTGCGGCGGCGGCAGCGGAAGCAGCAGCAGCAGCTTTGGAATTTGAAGCGTTGTTCGCTTTCTGTCCTCGGCGACGGCTCTCGGCGACCAGCGGGACACCACCATCCTTCGCGTGGACTGTGCGGTCATGACGAAGCAGCAGATCTCGACGGACGAATGTACTGCGACACTTCATACACTTGAACGGACGCTCTTTGGTATCTGTAAACGACAGGAAAAGAATCAGCGAAAAAGCCCCCGACAGAGGACCACGACGACAAAAAGAAAGAAAAGAAAAAGGGAAAACGTACGAGACCGCTCATGTCTACTCCTATGCTCACTGCGACTAAACGCACGATTGCAAAACTGGCACTTATATTTCCTCTCTGGGGCGTTTGCGGGTTTCTTTCCCGACGAATTCGCATTGTTAGGAGCCATTTGTGCGAGAAGGTCGGTCGTGTCCTAGGATATCAACTCTCGAGGGGATTGGCGGGAGAGGGTATCGGTATCGACCGGTCGTCTGCGCTCACACGCTGGGACTGTGAGGAGAGTGTTGAAGTTGAAAGACTGGACTCGAAACTGGTCATTCCTTGTGGCGGGGCAGTGATGATTGTTATTTTTATTCGAATTTTTTTTATTTGGGTGAAGGTGGGAGGTGAAGGGAAAAAAAAATAAAATAAAAAAGGGGATCGGCCACGGGCTGATCGAAGAGAGGGGAGGGGTGGGTGGAAAGAATTTGGGAATAGCAATGCAATAGCAATAGCAATAGCAATAGAGATTAAGAGAGTAATTGGGAGGACGTTGTTCAGTTGAGGAATGAGGATATTGCAGGAATGCAATGTTTTGAGAAAGAAAGATAATGGAAAATAATGTTGAATATTCAGAAGAAAGGTTTCGGGGATGAGATGGAGATAAGATGGAGGAGAAGGAGGGAAAGGGAAAAAAAGGGCGAGGGAGAAAAGGAAGAAGAGGAGAGAAAGAGAGGGAGAGCGAAAGGAAGAAAAAAGAGAGTGGAAGAAAAACAAAGAGGTCGGTGGCAGTAGTGGCAATGGGCGAGGGAGGGGAAGAAGAGGGGGAGGAAAAGGGGGGCTGGGAAGGTGGGATTGCGCTATGGCGACGCACCCGGCCGGCATGCAGCCACGGCTGATACGGGCCGAATACAGTACTGACAGTACTTACAGGACTTACGCTGCCTGCCTGTTCACTTCGTATCGTGAATTGACTGGAATTACAAAGTACGAGGAGGAAAAAGGGAAATCCGTCCGCGTCCGTTCCGGCGAGAGAAAGAAAGGAAAGGAAACGCGTGGGTTTGACGGGTGACGGGTGACGGGTGACGGGTGACGGGTTACAATCCAATAGGAAATTAGGCCAAATTCGTGTGTGAGATGCGTGGGAGGATTGTCTAGTACTAGGTATTATTATTTATTTCCACTTCCTGGTATTTAGTTAGCTTCAAGGCAGAACCCACTGGTCTCGACTATTCTTTTAGTGACGACAAGGATGATATGATAAGTACAAGGATGGATTGGAAAGTGTTTCTGAATTGATCATGGAATTGTGTCTGGCTGTTGAAGAGTAGGTATGTATTAATGTGCTGTTTGAAGAGGATTGATTGATACTAAGTGGTCCTTGTGGCCCAACGCGGCGCCATCTCGGGACGAGTTCAACCGCACCCGTTGATAGTCACAGGAAGTTTGCCATTTTCTGGTTGCGGGGTTAAGAACCAGTACTTGAGGTCAGTCAGGTCCTTTCGCTTCTTTGGAAATACATAATGAGTGTGTGGAAGTGTGCTCCGTAAGCTCGAATTTCCTTTATGAGTTCAGAAATTCAATCAAATAATAAGCAGAAAAATAAAATAAAATCAAAAATCAAAAAAAAAAAATGAAATAAATCCCTGTGACAAAAAAGTGAACACCACCACCAACAGCTGTCCATCGTCTTTCTCCCCACCGCCCAACCCACTTTGAGCCCTGGCGGCGTCTGGTTCCATTTTCTTTTTCCTTCAGCGAAAGAAGAGGGGTGTTGGTGTCAGAGTCACCCACCTACCATACACGTTCCCTGCATCTTTACGCGTTCCCATTGGCTAGTTCTGCGTAAATCCTGTACGAACCGCGTAATGACACAGAAACGGCCAGACTCTTGGCGGCAGGTTCTGGTGTTCTGCTGGGGTTGACCCGGTACTTTTCCATACACGATACCACTACTGGTATCCTGTATACTTACAAATTACCACCACGCCCGCTTCGGCCCTCGGCCCACGCCCCCCGAGTGGTTCCTGAAGCGTGTGCAGGTGGCCACTTGGCAAGCTGTCCCTACAAGAAACACGAGACAAGAGAAAGAAGAAGGAGACACAAGAGAACAAGCATATACAAGAGCAATTTGGAACTCTCTCCTGGAATCAATTAATTGGCATTCCATGTCACCCTCCCAACCCGTAAGGTTATTATTATCTCAGATCTGGACAGTCCGTACGGGATAGTATACGGACTGAACCACCACCACCACACACAAACCCACCGGACGTTGCAGACACCCAGGAAAATAATGGCGGGGACTTGACCTTGAACTTGTGCTGGCTCAAGTCATTTCTCATTGCCCCACGTCGAGAAATTCCCCCTTCCTCCTTTCTTGCTGGTTGCTGTCTCGCTATTATTCTCGGACACACGGTTGTTTCCGTGGCAGCCCATCCATGAATCCATCCATCGCGGCCCTCACGGCCTTCGCGGGCCTTGTACCATTGGGTGTACCACGCCGGACTGGCCGCCTCACTTTCTTACTGCCTACGGACAAGGTTAAGTACTGGACTGTCAGTCTCGCTTCATGAGCCACAACATATCCAAAATCTTTATTATTTATCCGTTGTGTCAGATCTCACAACATTCGGATCCTGCTGGATATGGACAATCGCATCACATCACATCCATCAAACTGCATTGAAAGAGAAAACAAAAAGACTGGGAAAAAAATTAAAATAAAATAAAACAAAACCAAGTTAAACAACCGGGAAAAAACAGTGTCAAAGCCGTACGGGTTGGTGGCTTCCCGCCCCGAACCATCCGCCTCGATTTATTATGGATCTCTACCCTTTCTCTACGGAGAACGGAGTACCTCAACAGCTCTTTCTTTGAAGGTCATGACCCTTGACGATCTCTCACTGGACCATGAGTCCACGACCACCCAAGAAGGGGCTAGACCAGCCATCCATTCCACTTTCCACCGCCGCCGCCATCATCATCCATCGTCCCTCTCTCGCCCTATACCCACTGGGACTGTGGACATGCACCAGAATAGGGAAAAGCCACAAATCTCTTTCCAAGCGAAGCAGGGAATGATGAATCCATTCCCACCGCACCGCGTAATAACACTACTACTAAAGAGTACTAAAGAGTATGCTGTTACCAGCCACATCTCAACTTACTACCTACAGGGTTTCTTCTTTTTTGCTTCTTTTCGGCGTCCAAAATTTTCCAAGCTGCCCTGCTCTGCTCACCGAAAGGAGGGATGCTAAACATGACCCACTTCGCAAAGAAGAGAGTCCCTGCCCAGGCGTCCTGCAGCTGCGAGACTGCGAAGCTGCATTGGTGGGCGGTGGACTGGTAACTATGTATTTCACCGCCTGTGTCTGGGGACTTTTTTTTTTACGTACGGAGTATGTTGACACCCATCGGGCCCTCGCCGGCTGGAAAAAGCCAGGGCTGTCTGTGATCATCTTGATCCTCTAAGCCCGCCACGTTTGCCTCGATCTTACTCTGCTTTGGCTGATCAGAGAGGGCCAACATGGCGGTCAGTGGTGGGTTGTGTCAATCTTTGCCCTTCAATCAACCTTGTTCTTTACGAATTCAATTTTTTTTTCAAAAGAAGAAAAAAAAAAAAAGTTCTGCCGTGTCAAGCTCTTTGAGCTTCCGAAACTTCCCCGCCAAACAAATTGCAAAAGTATCAAAAAAGACTTCCCACGCTGGGGATTCCTTTGGGAGGAGGGGAGGGAAGGAAGCTTGCTGATGAGACAACTAACCACAGAATGACTTGGAGCGGGATCATGATTAACTATTTGTTTCCTTCTGAAGACGGACAGATTTACTGTCTATCACAGACTATCAAACAATATCGAGCCATCGACGTCGACGACAATGTGGCCTGTACTCCGTACGAAGACAAGCAAACAAACAAACACCCATCAATAAGAGAACCTGTATGAAGCCCTCCCGCATACTCCGTACAGATTATGACATATTACTCCGTACTATCAACAAAATATCATTGTGGATCTGGACCTGCAGAGCTGAGTGCTGCCCCTTGCATCATACATAGATTTCGATCGACCGAGAAGGGAATCTGCAGATTCTGAAGTAATCTTTTTTTTTATTTTCATCAAACAATAAACCTTGCTAGCCAGCCAACGTACGGAGTACTGAGTAGTTATACGGAGTAAAAAACCTGATACATCATTATGGGCTGGCACTTGCAGATAATGATATCTGAGACTTCATTTATGATCCATTCTTATTAGCACATGCCTGCGCGCGCACATGTGATGCTGTTCCGCGACTACTGGATACAAAACATATGTACGATGATTATCGCAAAACCAATGTGTCGATTCCCGCATACACTCATCCAATCCATCAAAGAACATCATGCGCGCCCCCGACATACATAACGAATCGATCGATCGCTCAAACGTTGGTGGCCGTGAAGTCGATCCGTGACCTATCACTGATCCATGATTTGATTTCATCAACTTGTTAGGGCTTGGCCAGCGCCCCTCCCTCGCCTACTTTACTTATTACAATCAATAATTTGGCTGTTATGGAGTACTAAACTAACGAAAAACTGTTTTGAAAAACAAAAAAAAAAAAGATGATGGAGGGGCTGGGCTGGGCTGATCCTCTGTCTCGGGTTAATCACAACTTTTTATTTCTTTTGAGATCGCGCGTTTGAACCAGAACGAGGGGTCGCCACCCTCAGTATGGATTTCGAGATTTGATGTTTCCGTTCTTAGTACGGAGTCACTATGGGAGGAGTGCGGGTGGGTGTGGTTGCCCCTTTACTCCGTAAATTCACCCCCTTTTTCTCTTTGCTCTCTGCTCGGTCTGTTTGATGGATTCAATAAAGCTGGTTTTTATTCTCTTTCTTCCTGCATCAGGCATACAGTATCAATCGATATCATCCCTCCTTGACATAATATCTCATCTCCATCCCTACAAACAAAAAACTAAGAAAGGAAAAAAATAATAATCAGAAAACAAAAAAGAAAAATTCAATACCAAAAATTCCAGCACAGTGGACATTGACGCGCCGATCACATTTTTGATTCCCAAACAAATCTCATCTCATCTCCCTCGCCTCCAAAAGAAAGAGAAAAAAACCCCTGGAACCTTTCCGCTCTGGGTCGGCCCGTATGGAAACCCCCGTCCAGCTTGATAGTCTGATTGAGGTTCCCCTTGAGACTAGCGGGGTTTAACGATGCCAACCAACAAAATACGCACACACAAACATAACCCCCAAGACTTTTTTTTCATTATTCTTTTCACTTTCTTATGCATTATTGTTTGGGAAGTGGGATGCCCGGCCAAAAAAAAAAAAAAGTTGCAAACGAAATTTTTTTTGGGAGGTCAGAAATACGAAATGCGAAGAGCACGATACGTCGTAATTTCGGCGAGTGATTCGCTAATTTTACTTCTTTTGTTTTACGAAGTTGTATGATGAATCGCTGTGCAGACTGCCCAGGCAGAGGCCAAAACATGTTGTAACTGCGGAGTACGGAGTAGTCCGATCGGACTACGTATGTATGTACATACATACAGATGACTCTTGTGCTCATGGTTTAAATTCTCTCTGTACTCCGTACTCTGTTGCAGCCAAGTTTTCCCAGTTTATACAGTCATAATTGCCTAATCGGGTAACTCCCTTCACTTTTCTCTGTGATGATATAAATCAGTGAAGCGGAAGTCACATGTCTTAGTGTGGGAGGAGGGTATATAAGATCAGTTCTTTTCTCCTCCCTCTCTTTCTCTTTCTCTTCATCTTTTTTCCCCCCTTCATCCTGCAAATTTCTTATGCTTACCTCCTATCACACACCAATACCATGAATGAAAGAGCATATGCTGCCCTCTGGCCAGTTTGTCCCTGCTGAAGTGGTATATCATGACGACCGAATCTACTATACCTCCACAGCTGACGCCGCTGTTCAAAATGGAACCCGGCTATATCAGCGATTGAACTCGAAATATAACTACATGACAATGATAGATATCCACAAATACTTGGGTAGTCGAAACTATCCAACTCTCACTTTTCAACAGTTATACTCAACTGTGTCATAACATTTCTCACATGGGTTTATGCGATACTACTAAAACGAGCTGACCGTATCCAGAAACCTCTCTTGCAACACCCGTCTCGCTTGTTCGAAAATTTCAAATATGCTATTTTTACAACGCCCATGGCCCTATGTCCAATTCTGTTGGGGTGCGGGTATGAAAATTGGAAGCGAAAATCCCATTCCCAATCGAAGAATGGTCAGGGATGGAAAGGATAGAGTGATCGTGGAGTATAAAAGCATCGCATGAGAGCTTTGATTCCAGATACATTATTAAAGATGAGGTTCAAGTGAGGTGCAAGTGAATTCCCGGATCACCATTACTAAACATCACCCAGTTTCTACAACTTGTCCCTCATACTCCTGCCTCTGATCCTGCATCTTTATATCACCTTTCTCTCGGTCAAAACGTTGGCGGCATTGAGGCGGACAGGATGTTGGCAAGGGCTAAGGAGGTAGAGAGATCGACTTCAACAAAAGAAGGCCGACATGAGCAATGGCGAAGCGGTCAAATCCTTTGGGAGATGGCATTCGTGCAAAGGAAATGGTACGGTCCCGAAAACACCAAAATATGGGCGCCAGGGACTACAAATAAGATCATGAACACTGCTCGACAACATTTACGTGGAAAATGACAGAAAAACCTGGAAGAACTATTTCCTGCAGAATACATCAGTCACCCTGGCGCGACATACATTAGAGCAACCAGGCTCTTACGAGGCACCACATGAGCCCGAAAATTAAGAGATGAACGACACTCCATAAAAGCCACACAAGAAACCCAATAAGAGAAATAAGAAAGCAGCATCTAGACTGAGGAAAATGAAACAGAGCAATTGTCAAGAAGATATTACCCCAGAGCCCACATCAAATGTCGATGAATCAGTTCTAGAAGTCAACACACCTGACAGCAGCAGTACCAACAAGCCAAGGCCAATGAAAGAGGCAGCAAGAAGTGCCAGAGCGGTTATCAAGGAGAACGCAGTGATAGCTGATTCTGATGATTCTGCGAGCGACATACCTTTACAAGAAATGCGGAGGAACAAAAAGGAGGCATCGACACCGGTGGTAACTTGACAGCTCATATCTTCAGAATACGATCTATATGATCGACTACGAACGACTGCATTATCGTTTCTCTCAACCAAGAATCAACTTCCATCAGTTTATTCTTGGTTCACAAGATTAACGTCCTTCGTGACGCTGGGGTCCAGAGCAAGCAAACGATTCAGAAGGTATGGTTATGACTCGCTCGAGTTTTTCAAGTCTCTCAATATCAAGTGTGCGCTCACAAATTGCTCTGGCAGGCAAAATCATTGATTGGGCTGCAACAGCCTTCTACAATATATCTCTAAGTCCGCCTCTTAGCAAGGATCAAGCAACTTCGGAATGCCCATGAGCAGGAACGAGCAACCTCAATGCAAGAATGGCGATCTCAAGTGATTCGCTAGGAAATGGCGTTCCTTCGGCGGGAATGGTTTGAAAGGGCAAACACCGGTATATTCGCACCAGGGACCACCGATGAGGTCATAAAGGCAGCCCAAGCTCACCTGAAAGAAATCCGCGATACGAACAATACAGGCGGCTTTGATGCAGAATACTTGGGAAGACCAGCTACAGTCTACATACGTACAACCAAGTTCATTCGCGGAGAAAGGGTACCGATACAATTTGGGATCGCTATATAACAAGACATCATTATCAACGAACAATTTACAAGCTCTTGCCATCGATATTAGAACGAACTACCACATACCAAGCATTAAAAACGCTCTAGCAATAACAGCCCTCGAAGTCCTCGACGAACTCAGGGGCCAGGTTCCCGAGATACAGTACTTGGGCTTCAGGCCAGTCATCAAATAACCATCAACAAATGAGAGCCAGCAGAATGAGCATTCTTCTGGGGCATGTAAGGGATCAAACAGCCCTTTGTGTCAACTCATTAAAAATACACGTCAGCCAGAAGAGAACGTCGACTCTTGACGTCCAAATAACAGAAGAATATGTGGCTTGATATATACCCATACGCTAGTCCCTCGCGATACGGGGCCCACGTCACTATTTGTACTGGCAACAGGGAAATTCAGGAAGCCCCGCAGCCTCCTTTGGGAATGCAGGTCGCATGAAGGCCCCGATAAACATTACACCAGAATATGGAAGTCAGGCCAAGAGAAGGTTAGTAGTCATGTGTGCAGTCAGAGTCTAGATACTATAAGGCCATCGTCTCCGTTGACACAGTGTTGGTTTTAGGGTCATCCCTCCAAACATTGTGTGGACTTTCGCTAACTGATCGGGTGAATACATAGGCGTCATGTCGGTCCTTATACAAGTGGTCTCCCCCAACGGGGGTGTAGAATCAATGGCTGTTCCGATTTCTGATCCGGGGCAGCTCGCTACCGTGACCGTCGTGTTAAAATGTAACCCGCTGTGATGTCTCGCCAGTGACCTGCGATAAATGTAAGAAGGGCCTAGATTTCTTTCCAAGGGCGGTCCTGTCTCCTCCCCAGAGCTTGTTGCGACACCTTCAGCACCAGCTCAGACCATGTGATTTACAGCATAGGTGAGCCGGTGGTTTTTCAAATAGCTCATCTACGGTGCATGGAAGTGGTGCATAGGGGTGTATGATTCTGCAAGTTTGCGAGTCTGCGAGCTTATGAGAAGTGTCGTGCGCAAGTTGCATCTACAGCGGCCATTCCAGTCCCTGATCATATGTATATCCTTTTCGTGCGACATCATTGTTTATCTCCATTTGTCTGACAACGTTTTTCAGGTCAAGAGTCTAAATCAACTTCAGTAGGATGCTCTCTGTTTTCTTTTACTTCGCTCGCAGTAGAGATCCTTCCTTTTGCTTCCCCCCCGTCGGCAAAGAGTCTTCCACCTGTGTCGAACTGTCAACCATCTACAGAGTATAGGAGGTAGTTTATACACAAAGATGCCTTAGAAAATCCAGGGGCGGCGCCATTCAACGTGGTTCCCTCGCCCTCCCGTAGCCATGTGCAAAACTAGAAAAGACTTAATATGGCACCATCTAATCGGATAGGAATACAGGCAATCAAATCTTGGCCAGGAATCAGGGATGAAATCAATGGCAATACACAATCAGGGACCCCATACAAAATGACATTGTCGTACTCATGGTTTCCTTTGACCATGTTGACCTAGTTTTTCTAAATTCGGCTCCAGTGAGTTTTTACTCATCATAGGTAATAATACATATACTTCGGTTTGACCAAGGAACACAGTACGGAAATGATAATCTAACCAGGTCATTCAAACCTTTACATAGAAGTTTGGTAACCTGTCAAGCTGTCAACCGGCCCGTAGTCAGGTACCGAACCTAATGATGTCCCAAATCTAATAAAAGCGAAGGTTCCATATAGGATATGCTTGAATTTTCGTCTTCGTGGACACCTGCCTTTTACGTGTCTTCCGTTCCAACTCATAAATCCGAAAATTACGATCTGCAGACCCCGAAGAACGAGAGATTGGGCGCTATTTTAATGTGACCGTTAGGGAGGTTGATGAAACCCCCACACGACGCGTTTCTCTCCCCTAGTCGTCGGGATTTGAGTCTCGAGTTTTCTAATCCGTACAAGAAAAATATCTGGAAAAAAAAAGGTTGTCGAGATCTCGAGACCAATAGAGTGGGCTCGAATTGTGGTATCTATAAATTGTTCGTGCTAAGCGACTTCTGATCTTGAGACTTCTTTATTCGTTCCCGTATTCGGTAATACGCGACATGTTGTCGCGTGGGAAAGGAAGCCGCTCTACGGAGAACATCCCAGAGGCCTGTCCAGAACAGAGCACGTTTGGAAATGATCATGGTCTAACGCTTGACTGCAAGGGAGGCACGCACCCACAAGACTCGCAAACGGACCACACCCTGGAATTCTCACCATCATCACGATCTCACGCCACCACACCAGTGCAGACAAGACATACCAGTACCGTGTATGGTACGTAATGATTGTCAATCCCTAAAGCCCAACTCGATGGCCTATCGGCGTCTCCGTTGAAGATGGCGGAAGCCAGCATTTCCTCCCGTGTTGCTCACGCCACAAAATGAGCTTGTACTCGTGTGAGAAAACGTCTAGAAGGCATTTGTTACCGGGTATCAGGACCGCAACGCCTCGCGGGACGTCGGAAAGATTCGGAGGCCCGAGCACCTGAGTCTTGGAATCTCTCAATCTCTCAACGGCTTGTGTGAATCTCGAACGTCACAGCAAGCCTTGTCCTTCGCTCTATTACTTTGGTGTTGTTGTTGTGGGAATGCGGATTCCTTTTAGAGGATAGAATCATTCAGAAGATCAAGGGGAATTTCCAAAAGTATCACAAGGGATGATATGTTTTCTCAAAATTGCGAAACATGCGAGCCCTCGCAAACAAGGCATATCCGCTCGGCAAGTTTAGCGCGGTTCTGACCCCAGACTAACCCAGTTTAGTTCTCAATAATAAGATTGTCTCATTATTGTTCGCACCTCCAGATGGCCAGTCGCAGCTCGCCCCGGATTGCGCTTCACGCCTCATTGCCAGCCGTTTTATGGAGCCACTTCTCCTTCCGGAACGTTGCTACTGAGTCGTGACTGTGAAGCAAGGATAAAAACTTGGCTGGAGGAGGGGTATAGCCGAGCCTAAAAAAATCACAATGGAGTACGGAGTATGTTTCACTCCCCTTGGAGGGAAACGAAAGAACTTCACATGGACAGAATGTGATATTGAATACACCGGAAGTTGGGTGCTGTCGACATTTGTCGATTATGAATCACGTAAAAGACAAGCCACACAATCAGTGATTCAAAGGTTATCGCAGAAATGCTGCATCAAATTGATAATGTAGCTTAAGATCTCCAGCCTTAATGGTCATATCGAAGAGTCCAGACTGCAGTGAAATCACTAAAGTATTCAGGATGACATTATTGACTTGCTTTAAACAGCAAATCAACTCATATCATTCGTTGAATGGATTGGTTACTCATATATGGTGTTTCCACGAAGTAGGATCAAATTGAAATCCTGCTTTGAGTGCTCTTTTCGGTGTATCTGGATCCTCGAAGGCTGGATTCAGAAGGATAGCAATGGCGCAATTTCCGAACCGTGAAGCTGGGATAGAAAATTGGACCAAAACCTTTTCCAAATAGCCGGGATACTTGTGTTGATAGAATTTTATGAAACAAGGATGAGCCATGCATCCTGCCTAGCAAACTGCTCGGGTCCCGGAGAGTGTATGTGTGTACAGCGGGATGAGAAAGAATATGGCCATCATAATCACAATCCAGGCCTCCAAGTAAATTGGCGATCCGGACTTCATAGCATCATCCGGCATCTGATCTGCTGAGATTTGACATCAACATACAGCTGTGCCACCAGTCATAATTCGCCTGGAGTAATAATGAGGCTGGAGGATTGAACATTGGCAGCAAACGCAACACCCAAGAAGCCAAGGGTCCCTAGGCCAACCCAAGCCAGGAACATCTGTCAGGCAAGACTTTAGGCGAACTGCTAGCATGTGTCCAAGAAGGAGGATTGGAAAGAGACATGGAGCAAGCCAAAAAAGCCTAGAATTGCTTACTTCCAAACGCACATGAATCCCAAGCAGTCAACGAAGCGGCCACCAACATTGGGAACTTGTTGAAGCGACAAAACTCGCCAGCGACTCAGCGAGACCGCGTCACCGGCGCTGCAAGCCTCTGATTCGTCCCAGCCGTGATGACCAACAGAGTTTGTGTTTCTTTTATTAGGTAAGCCACCCACTTTTCCCCTCTCTCGCCAAGCCTCCAACCATCGAGGATTTATCCGCCTTTCCAAAAACGGATTGGTCTCGGCGTCGACGTTCTTCGCCTGTTTGAACTACGACTGAGCAGCAGGCCCTCCTTGCGAACTTCAACATTCATCCTAGAACTGACCTGCGACTTGTGCTGCTCAAACAGCTTCTGGTCTGGTCTTTTCCGTCATAATTTACGCGCTGATCTCATTCTTTTCCGATTTCCCACCCCCGTCCATCCTTCGCGAACACCCTTGGGAAGTTCTCTTGAGTCTTGCCTCCGCCTTATCTAACTATCCAATCCACCCTTTCCCTGGTCCAGTGGTCCCTGGAACCCTGATCCATCTCTTAAGTTTTCGTCTCCACATCCTCGTCTCCGTTTTCCTCACACAAGCGTCCCGCATCTCTTCACTCTCGTTCAGTTCCAGTCTACAACTTTCAGGGAGCCTCGCGAGACTACCATCACCACATAGTACTCCTCGCCATAGACTTGCGAACTGCTCGCCGAGGCAGACCGTGTTTCGGGTCTCCTTCAGTGCTCTTCTAACATCAACATCATACTACACCTCCGCTTGGTTGACACTAGGATGTCGGGCTAGGTGACTGGCGGTTGAAGAATCGGACAAACTCTTCGAATGCTGAAAAGGTTTCGAAACATGAGCTCATCCCCCGGGCTCACTATCATCTATCACTTGCTCTGTCTACTATCCTGAATTATCGCCAATTGCGCCTAAAGACGATCTCTACTTGAACGTAAGCGACTTATGAGCAAGGTCCAGACCCAACGGTCCGTTCGAAGCCATGTCAAATAACTTTGACGGAACAACCCATTCTGGTGTTGAAGCAGGTGCGAGTAATGATGATGGTAAGGTCCCAATAACACAGCATCTTTTTGTCAGCCAATTGATGATCGTTCAGGTTACCAATCCCCAGTCGAAGCACCACCATGTCTATACGTGAAAGCGCTCTATGACTATACGTCCGATGACCATACTAGCTTGAGCTTTCGCCAGGGCGATATTATACAAGTGTTGAACCAGCTGGAAACCGGATGGTGGGATGGTGTTATCGGCGACGTTCGCGGTTGGTTTCCAAGCAACTATTGCGCTGTTGTTCCAGGTCCGGAATCTTTCTCCGAGCATACAGACCGCTTAGCCGATTTGAATCTGGAATCCGGAACTGAAGATGAATATGAAGATGACCATGATGACGATCTGGACTCGCAAGGAAACCCGCGAGAAGACATGTCGATACCCGCCGTCGATCCGGTCCCTGCGGCGCAGGAAGAGGCAGCATTCTGGATTCCCCAAGCGACGGCGGACGGTCGGTTGTTCTACTATAACACTCTGACTGGCTATAGTACTATGGAGTTGCCCTTGGAAACGCCCACTTCGCCAAATGAGTCTGGTCCGCGAAATCGGACCAATATCTACGTGCCTGAGCACACCCGGGCTCCCGCTGATCTGTCCAGAGCCAATGGTTCATTCGAACATGATTACGATGGCTCTGCGTCTGAAGCTGAAGGTAATTTTTCATTCCTTACACAAAATTAATGTTTGTCGAGGTAACGTTTTGTCTGATGAAGCGACTCCTCCCACCTCTTTAGATTCGGTAAATCCTTCTCCCATCGCGAAACTATCTGGATCTCCAGTCCTACGCGGCACCGCACTTCATTCAAAGTCCTCGTCCGCGGCGGGAGCCTCCTCTAGTGTTCGTTCGGGTGCGCCATCCATTTCTTCCTCGATTCCAAAATATTTCCTTGATGATGCGACCCATGTGCCACCCACATGGACTTCGCTTGTCGAAAACATGCGTCAGGCGATTGAGGCGTATCGAGAGGTTATGCTTGCAGGAGATCGATCTCAGTTTATACCCAGAGCAGAGGACATTTCGGACCATCTACGAATGCTACTTGCTGCAGGTTCTGACACGACAGATAACCACTCTGGGAATCCATCAATCATCGGAACGAACAAAGCATTGTATCCCTACTTCCGCGATATGATGTCTAAGTTCTCGAAGCTAGTATTGTCATCCCACATCGCGTCAGCTGATTGGCCCGGTCCGGATTCCTCCAAGAAGTGTCTGCACGAGGCTGAAGGAGTTTTATCCGGAGTTTACGGCTATGTTAACGTGGCGAAACAACAAAAGGGAGAAAATATTCGCCGATTGGTTCCTGGGTTTGTTAGTGGAAGTATTTCTGGCGGTCACTGGCAAAACAATAACCTTTCCGAAAAGAATCCTACCGCTTTTCTCGACTACGATCCGAGCAATGACGCACGTGTTGTCCCCTCTGCGGTGCTCGACTCGACCCTCGTTGACCGAATTGATGAACTTCGGAAAGAAGTAGTAGGGAACTGTCGTCAACTGGATAAGCAACTGGTATACAACGAGAAAACTGTGACAGCACAAAAACACGCTGCGATAGGAGATGCAGTGTGTGCCGCTGGCATTCGTGTCCTCGAAGCCTTCAGGCCATGGATGTCCCACCTTGAATCGGTCGATCTGGCTCCTCTAGGAACTAGTTTCCAGAACCCTCAGCTTGTGGACTTCAGCCTGCAAAAACAGAAAGCATACGACGGCGTCGCGGATCTTGTCCTAGCTTGCCAGGCGTTAACAGCTCCACTATCGGATGAATGGGCCGAACTCCGATCTGACTCTCTTGATAGCCGCCTCAGCAGCGTAAAGAGTGCCGTGATGCAACTGGAGCAGTACATGTCACAAATTGGATTTTCTCTCACATTGCTTCTAGAGCAATCTCCTATCCCAAGCCCAGTCAATCAACCTGCTCCCGTGGCCGCTCCGGAAAGGCCAAAGGCACTGCGATCACGTTCGGAATCCCAGGTCAGAAGGCTTCCTTCTGAGCCCGCTATTATCCCATCACCTTACACAATAAATGGCGATGATCCACGCTTAATGGATAAGGCTCAACGGTTTTTCGGCCAACCTTTACCCCGTGACGCACCACCCCCTGTTGATGAACATCCTTGGTTCCTCATGCTTGATCATGAGGGAGAGGTTTTCTATGATACAAAGTCCGATATACCACAAGTTAAATGTGGTACTTTGGCAGGTCTAGTTGAACAATTGACTCGTCATGATAAAATGGAGCCTTCTTTCAAGGATACATTCCTGCTTACTTACAGGTCATTTACCTCGGCCAACGAACTATTTGAATTGCTGGTCCGTCGATTTACCCTTCAACCTCCCGCTGGCTTGAGCGTACCGGAATTGCAAATTTGGACAGAACAAAAACAAAACCCAATTCGAATCCGAGTGGTCGGCATTCTCAAAAGCTGGCTGGAAACTTATTGGATGGAACCAAATGATGCCGCAAATGTCCAGCTACTCAGGCGAATACTCGCCTTTGTTACGGATGTGGTCGCAAAAACCAGGAACGCTGGTATAGCTCAACTGACCAACTTAATTGACCAGCGCATCCGAGGATTGGATCCTACAGCGCGACGGCTCGTTCCGACCCTTAGTGCTCATACGCCAGCTCCCGTTCTCCCGAAGAACATGAAGAAGATCAAATTCATTGATATTGACCCGACGGAATTTGCACGGCAGCTGACGCTCATTGAATCGAGATTATACTCGAGGATTAAACCAACCGAATGTCTGAATAAGACTTGGCAGAAAAAGCTCGGGTCAGATGAACCCGATCCTGCCGTCAACATCAAAGCCCTTATTTTACATTCCAATCAGTTAACAAACTGGGTGGCGGAGATGATCCTAACACAGGCAGATGTTAAGAGGCGGACTATGGTCATCAAACAATTCGTTACTGTCGCAGAAGTAAGATACAAACCCCCATTATTCGACTGGCTTAGCATTTAACCTTTGATTTTTCCATTTATAGAAATGCCGGCAGATGAACAACTATTCTACTTTGACTTCTATCATATCAGCTCTCGGAACGGCCCCTATTCATCGATTGAACCGGACTTGGCAACAAGTTAGCCCAAGAATTCAGCAGATGCTTGAGGGGATGCGCAAGCTCATGGCCAGTACCAAGAATTTCGGCGAATATCGCGAAACATTACATCTCGCGACTCCGCCATGCATCCCGTTTTTCGGTAATACTGCGGCACCTTTTCCATTATCTTATTCCCTGTCCTTACTTCAGAGGCACAATTTCTTGTTGATACAACGAGTACATACTAACTTTCCTGTTTTTGGTTAGGCGTTTACTTAACAGATCTTACTTTCATCGAAGACGGAATACCCTCATTAACGCCGTCGGATCTGATAAACTTTAACAAACGTATCAAAACGGCAGAAGTGATTCGAGACATCCAGCAGTATCAAAATACGCCTTATCAACTCCAGCCCGTTCCGGAAATGCAGGAATACGTACTCAGTAATCTGCAGGCTGCCGGGGATGTGCATGAAATGTACGACCGGAGTCTAGAAGTCGAGCCGCGAGAGCGCGAAGACGAAAAAATTGCTAGGTATGGTAGACTATATGACCCATCCATGTTTGCACTTGCGCTTTCTGTTGGTGGCCATTGAGCAAGCACACAGACACACTCCTATTCACATACTCTCTTTTGTGCGTTTGCCTTTTTGCTTTTGCTTGGTTTTTCGCATAGAAATTCCTTTTTGGCTTCTCATCCCAATCGGCCTTGTCTGTCTTGTCAGCCATGGATTCTTTCTCGGCCTGCCTGAATTCATTTGATCTATTGGAGTCCGGGCTCTTCTTTCTCAGCGAAGGCTCTTATATGGCGAAAAAAGCAGCCTTGCGGGCATTGCGGCCCGGGGGTATGTGTCGAATTGCCAATTGGACGGCAGACCCACGTGTGCCAAGACTCCCGAGGCACAGGTCACCAGGCAGGGATCATTGGACTTGCGCGACCAAAAGTAACGCTTTTGATTCAACTCTGTGACTGGAGAGTCGCTACTTTGGCTGCGCGGGAAGTCGAAGATACAAAAAACAGACTCTCACGCTCAAGGTTCGGGGTTCTTCCAGTATTAATAATCCCAGCCCAATGAGGCTGTTCGCTCGGCTGTTTCTCCCGTACTATTATATCTCCGCAGTCGCTATTATTGCCCCTCTCCTTGTCTTCCAAGTCTGCTCTCCTTTTTCACCTATCGATATCTTTTTGCCCAGACCGAATTGGTTTCATCATTCAACTCTGAGTGCGAAATAACTCATTAACTAACAACTTTATTCTTCTTTCCCGAGTAGATTACTCTCCGAGTCTGGGTTCTTGTAACCTGGTTTCTTACCGATTTCCCGAACCAACAAAACGTTTCAATTCGATACCTGCGGGACTCTACTCGGCATATCATTCGCGCGTCCGTGAAGGAAACGGCGATACTAGTTTGCCTTACGGAGTACAGCTACTTTTTTTTGAAAACG
Organism: Nannizziopsis barbatae; assembly: GCA_014964245.1. NCBI lineage: Eukaryota > Fungi > Ascomycota > Eurotiomycetes > Onygenales > Nannizziopsiaceae > Nannizziopsis > Nannizziopsis barbatae. The sequence goes on from JACVYH010000003.1 coordinate 4,701,912, forward strand.
ACCGAGGTCGGGACGCCGAATCTATGGGTCCGATGAACGCATAATTTCATGCATTCGACTTGACGTTGCATTCTTGCCGTCGAATATCTCGATTAACTCGTCGCAACCAACAGTTTACCTCGATTTTGTTGGTACGCGTTGTTGGAAAAACGCCCGGATCCGCCCAACGATCTGTTCCCGGCCATTTTTCCTCGTGTGACACGCGACCTCACCGGCGTAAACCAATTCGATCACTGGATGGAATAAATACTCATTATTCCGACCATAGACAAGGTTGAATCGCAACTTCCCATGTGGCGGGTTGTCTTAAGATAATTTTGTCCTTGCTTGTGATCACGCCGGATCATCGAGTTAAATCAACCAGCCAGACCCACCCAGCAGCCTCCGCTCAAAAGTTCGACGACCAACGACGAGCTAAAAAAGGCTTGTCTCCAGCACAGAGCTCCTCTACACCCATTTACTATTTATTATGACCATGACCATGACAAGCAGTGTACGTAAAGACACAAAAGGCTTTCCAGAGCCTTGAACCAAGATGACTATTCCAACATTCGAATGATGTCAACGAATCAACACAACCAACTTCTTCAACTACTCCATACCCGAACCCGAACACCGGATATCCATATCCTTTATCGTTGATGTCTCTAGATATCCTCCGTACCTGATCTCACTTCTGAACTTTCTCATATAAAAACGAATGCGATGTCTACCGCCGCTACCTTCTGTATGGCTCCCTTGTATATGTAAATCTTGTGAAAGTCTTCTTTCATACCTTCTCTTTCCTAGTTCGTCTTTCGATTGTTAGGTATTGCACATATATTTTTTACTTTAGGGAATCATTTGAGGGTGGATGCAGTTCGAGTATCGATGTCATTATTATCATGACAATGGAATTTTGTTTAACGTTTTTAACTTCTTTCGCTGCACTGACATCCGGAGGTTTCTTGGGAGACAGGGAAGTAATAAAAAGAAAATAATAATGCAAGGAAGCCCAGAATTCGTATTTATGAAAGCTTACCCAAAATGTACCATGTTGCTTAGCCAAGCATTCTCGGGGATAATGCATGTTTCTGTTAATCGAAACCAAATTTGCTTCTCGATGAAGGAAACTAGTAAAATTCGCAGGTTAAAAGATTTGAGTAAGTCATCTTGATGAAAATCCGGCTTCATGATAAACCGCAAGGCTCGGGCAAACATGACGCTACTAATAAGGAGAAGATTGTATCTACTTCGTACTCTGTAGTGTCTTGTTTCTTACGGGATAAACAGATGGCTTCGGAAATAGTTTAACGGTGGCTGAAATTCTCATCTTACGGTTCCATTGCCTCAAGCCTATCAGGGCCCAGGCTGGTTATTATTGGACTGGGCATTGCGCTCTATGAATTATATTTCTCCTCGTCTGCAAAAGAACCCTGGACTTATGTAGAGACTTCATGAAAGACTTAACAAGCCCAATAATAGACCTAGCGCCTAGCACCGAGATTATTCGGTGCTTGGAAGTCGAGCTCGGCGAAGATTTCTTCAAACTTGGAGTCGTATTGCGAACAATTTGGATGAAGACTCTGCTTTTCAATTATATCATGGAGCTTCGACAGTCATTGACTAATAATTGTGTTGCTATCGTGGCACATTGTTATCCGCTGGGGAACTGAAAGGCTAGACCAAATTTCTGTATAAGCACCGATAACAGCAGAAAATACAGCATAACTTTTGCTTTGGGTGCTTGCATCAATTACCGGAGCTGGATTCCATCATTGCAGCCTATACCGACAGCAGTAGATCCCAATAGACCCTTTTTTAAGTACGATTGTTGCACTTGATCATCAACGGGGGTATTCTTGCGTAGCTGCCGATCCATAAAATGAAGAGTTGCCTACGGAGTACTCTAGGCATCTTTCCGAGAGCCCAAAGTTTTTGGTCCCAACCGTATAATTCGTTATCGCCGGACCTGGTCTTGCCCAAGATATCAGATTTAAAGATCCGATGCTGGTTATTCATACTTGTAAAAAAGCAACCTTGAAACTAGATATTGTCAAGCCTATCAAGCAGAGACTGCTTGATATCTCTAGCTCTTCTTGCCAATGTTAAGCAACGAGATATGGCTATTTTCATGGAAGGAGCAATCGGGTGATCTTACCTGCCAATAGAGACGGTTGGAGTCCTACGGAGGCGAAAACACAGAAGGAGTTACCGAGAGTGCTGAACTTTGAAAAACATGTTTATTTCTTGCCGTTTTGGATGTAAATCTGCACATCATCTGGGGCAGGAACAACAATATCAATCCAGGAAAGCACGATGCACCTGCAGTCAACCACATCATTACTAATACACCCTTTAACGGATAGGTTTTTCATTCTTGAGGTAGAGATGTCCATCTCTTGGTTTCTTGGGTGTTAAGGGTATCAAAAGACCGGAGTAGAATAAAGAATCGCGAGTTCGAGAAGATCAATGGAGACCTCGCCTCAGTCGTCTAGCATCGGTTCATAGGGCTTACTGAAAGGATTGCAACCGATTAATGACCATTCAACGATGGAGTTCAAATGGTATCATGAGAATAAAAAGGTGAGCCATAAAGTCGACTCCTGGTGTGCAGACCGCAAAGGCGCGCGAGACGCGCGGATTCCTTCGATTTATTGGAGCAAAATCAGGTTTTTGAAGCCATTTTGAGGGCAGCCAGGTTAAGCATCATGGGTATTTTCCGGATAGCGGGAAATTGGCTGTCAGCACTCGTCAGGCGGAACTTGATTCCGGAAGAGATTATCAATGAATAACCCCATGGTTCAGCAATTATGCATGAAAAATCCGAGAGTGGTTCTCCGCCTCGGTCGAAGAGGGAAGGTGTTTATACGAATTGACCTCTCTTCTAGAAAATTGGAGGTTCGTTAATGTCATGGGTCCCCGGGATGAGAGTCGAGAAGCAGCCCTGATAGACGATCAACCGTCTCCGCCGATGCCAGCCGGAACACGGCTCTGGATTCTGAATTATTACCAAACCAATACTCCGTTATCGCTTCTCCGAGTTCATTAAATGCCCGAATGTTCCTGGAAATTATCTATCGGCAGTTCGTGAATGCTGAAAATGAGTGATGAGGTACTCCGTACCAAGGATGGATTCCACATAGTTAGTCAAATGACAAGTAAACGTGGCCTTTCCACTGCCTTTCATCATATATGTATGATCTATTCTATTAGCAGAGATGCCGGCGATTGGAATCATGGCGGTGTACGTACTTGGTACCAGTCTCCGGTTTTTTTCGTTTCTCCTCTTCTGCTTTTCTTCTTTTTGGTTCTCAAGATCCCATGGATACGGTGTGATCAGAGGTGCAGGGATGGGGCCCCATGGGGGTTCAGGCCCCGTGCTGGCTAGACCCAATCGGGAGCATGGCGTACCTGAACCACCAAAAGCCACCGCAAACGGACTTGCACGACTTCAAACCTCACATCTTTTCGCGTACAGCTCCTGTGCTGTTTCGTGGGAGCACAGAATACATAACTATAATGCTGCCAGTCCTCATTTAAAGTGCTGTTCGCCGAGTCAGATGTTATTTCTCTATTCTAGCTCCGTACAAACATATGTGTTCAAGTCACTGAGGACAAACTTCAATTTATCACTAGCCGATACCCAATTTTTAACCCACGCTGAGGTTACACTGCGCTCTTTGCTTCACATTCGGAGTCAGTCATCACTCCAAGAAGTCGGAAATCCAAGCCCTGGTGGTTCCGCACAACGTTACAACCGCCTCTCGAATCCCCAAGCTGGATCCTGGGGAAATTATTGCCCTCATCCCGCGACCTTGTTAAATGCATGGACAAGCTCGGTAAGCATGACCCGATCACGCCAGTCCTTGACAGCTCTGGCTGGCTCCCTGTCGACCGATGGCAAACCCGGGTTCATTCGGGTTGAAGCAACCTGAGAGGGATAGCGTTTTACTGCGCAGAAAAACTAGATGATTAAATTGGAATCTCGAAAAGAATTGATTCGCTGGTCTTTCTTGAGCTCCTTGAAGTTTGCGCGATTGAATGGAACAACTCAGCCGCTGAATGTTTGCCTTCTCCAAACGGAAAGCTTAGCGTAATACCGGATAGATCTGGAAGCCAATGAGAACAGGTTGGTTCTATCGGAAGCAGTCCAAATTGGAATAGCACTAGAGGATTCTGGGGATAATGGACGTGTGATATGTCGATGTGTAAGGATACCCCTCTGAGTTTAATACCGTGTCAGGGACGGATGTTCTTTTTTGGCAAAAAGATGGGGTATGGGGTGCGCAGAAAAGCAATATCCGGGGTGGAGGCAACTAGGATGCTTTCCGAGCAACCTTGAGAGATTGCACCTGCTGTCTTTGAAAAAGGGAAGTATTAAAGACGGTTGCGTCCTGGCAGCAGGCCTGGTCTTTCTCTGGGCTGCTGTGGGAAATCGAACACAGGATTGTGCCGCCATTGGTGATTTACAAGATGAGGTTTTCTCAGCAGCTTCTCGGAGGCACTGCCTTCGCCCTACTTGCCGGGCTTGGATCCTGCTTGGGAAAAGGATGGTCAACTCTCCAGCAAGATTTGGAATTGGCCGCCTTGATGGGCGTGGATGCCGATACCGTCTTTGCGGATCGTGAAGCCATCAGCTCCCACCGCGCTGACTTTGCAGCCATCAAACCAACCGCGGAATATACCGAGGTATGCGCTCTGGGTATGACCCAAAATTAATTCCAATCAGCTCTGACGTTAGAATTTCCCAATAAGGTCCCAATCGATCACAAGAAACCTGGAGCAAAGTACAAGAATCGATTCTGGGTCAACGAAGAAAACTATCAATCCGGCGGGCCCGTTTTCATCTTTGACGGTGGCGAAGCCAATGCTCTCCGTTATGCCGAGTACTACCTCGTGAATGAGACCTCATTCTTCGTTCAATTGCTGAAAGAATGGAAGGGTATGGGCATCGTTTGGGAACACCGGTAGGCACCTAATCAAAAGAATCAAGATGCCCTTTTGCTGACTTCTTGCGTTCAGCTACTACGGTGACTCAAATCCGTTCCCTGTGAACCTGAACACCCCTGCTGAACAATTCCAATACTTGAACAATGAGCAATCTTTGGCTGATATCCCATACTTTGCCAAATCATTTTCCCGGAAATCTTTCCCCAGAGACGACCTCACTCCCAAATCGACCCCATGGATCATGGTCGGAGGTTCTTACCCCGGAATGCGTGCAGCATTCACCAGAGACAAGTACCCGGAAACCATCCATGCGTCTCTCGCCAGCTGTGCACCAGTCGAAGCCCAAGTTGACATGAGCGTCTATTATGAGCAAGTTTACCGAGGTCTCAACCACTATGGATATGGAAACTGCACCAAAGATGTGCGTGCAGCCTATAAATATATTGATTCTCAGCTTCGCCGCCAAGGTAGCGGTGCTGAAATCAAGAACCTTTTCCTTGAAAAAGGAGGAGCAGAGAACAACAATGGCGATTTCACCATGGCATTGGTATATGTTTGGACCACATGGCAGAGTTATGGAGTGACTGGAGGTATCTCTGAGTTCTGTGACTGGTTGGAAACCGATCCTAAAACTGGAAAGACTGCTCCTGCTGAGGGCTTTGCACCCTCAAAAGGTAACAAGGCCATGGCTGAGCGATTCGCTTCTTGGCCTAAACTCCTTGGACGCATCAACAATGCTCTCGATACCAACTGCAATGGCACAAATCCAAATAAGCCAGTTGAATGCAATCTTGGAAAGCGAGTCTCCGACCCATCCGCAATTGCCTGGACCTGGCAATACTGCAGCCAGTGGGGATACTACCAATATCAAAACTGGCCAGGACATGAAATTCTTTCTGACTTCCAGACCGAGGAATACCAACAGAAATTCTGCTTTAATCAATTCCCCGACGGCCTCAAGAGCGGATTCCTTCCACGTCGCCCCAGGACTGGAGCCGTCAACTCTGCCACGGGCGGTTGGCATATGCGCCCCTCCAACGTATACTGGACCGGCGGTCAATTCGACCCCTGGAGAACCCTCTCTCCTCTGTCTACTGAGTTCTTCGCCCCCCGTGTCAAGATCTCCCAGAATATCCCCGAGTGCAATAAGCCAACACCACAGTCGGAGATATTTGGTATGATCATTCCCGAGGCCCAGCATTGCTATGATTTCCGATCCGCCTTCAAGGGAGGTGAGCCGTCAAGAGAATTGTTCAGAGCTGCGTTGCGGAAATGGATTCCTTGCTTCAAGAAGACCTAAATGTTTCCCATGAAAGTTACGCCATTTCTTCTGACGAATTTATCATGATGTAAATACTCGGATGAACGCATGACTAGAAATTCAGTTGAATTTTTCGAATTCTGACTGTTAGCCCATAACCTGCCGCTTCTTCTATCTGGGCATTGCTCTGAAACTATCCGTTCGGTTCAATGGTTAGACAACTTAGTAGTGTACCAAGGATGACCACTCGTGTCTGAAAGGAACAACTCATCAAGTACAACGATACCCCGCTCCTATTCCGGACTATCTGCTCTCATAGTCTCAATCATCTATAAAGGAAGCATCTCGTAACCTTGTCTTGCTGGGAGAGTTCGACATCAGATGAGAAATTTAACTTACTCCGTCCTATCTTTTGATCTTTTTGATTGTAAACATGGAGCAGCACAACGCTGAGGTCGCAGCTATATCAACGACCATCCGCGATTTCTACTCTCGCAAGGTGCCTTTTCGTATCTATCGTGGCGCAACGAATAGCACACGGCCATTATCATTCCAGCGCGATAAGGTTGTGGATACAAGCTCCCTTTCTCGAGTGCTAAAGCTGGATAAGATCAAGAAAACTATACTCGTGGAGCCAAATGTCCCTATGGATATGCTTGTCGCGGCTACACAGCCGCATGGGCTTGTTCCACCGGTGGTAATGGAATTTCCTGGACTCACTGCTGGAGGCTGCTTCTGCGGTACGGGAGCTGAAAGCAGCTCATATCGATATGGGTACTTTGATCGATCGGTCTCTTGGATCGAGGTAGTGTTGGCCAACGGAGACATTGTCACTGCCAGCCCGAAGCTGGGAGATAATGAAGATTTATTTTGGGGAGTTGCAGGAAGCTACGGCACGTTGGGTGTTACGACACTGCTAGAAATCCGTTTGGTTGATGCGAGCGAGTGGGTAAAACTACGAAATCTGCCGATTGGAAACATGAAAGAGGCAATTGAGACGTTAGAAGAGAGTTTCAAAGACCAAAAGCTTCGCTATATTGATGGCATTATGTTCGCCGCTGACAGAGGCGTCATTATCACTGGTGAGATGGTGAGCGATGCTGGGCGTGAGAAGGATATTCCCATTCGGTCCTTTACCCGTGCGAGTGATGAATGGTATTATATACATGCAGAAAATATCAGCCGAAAACCTTTCAGTCAGACCACAATGGAGTACCTTCCATTAAAGGATTATCTGTTTCGATATGATCGTGGAGGGTTTTGGGTCGGACGCTGGGCCCATGACTACTTTCATCTCCCATTCAACAGATTTACCCGCTGGGTCGCGAACTACTTCATTTATGCTCGAGTGATGTTTCACGCTCTTCATGCCAGTGGAGATCATAGCAGCCATATAATTCAAGATATCGTGGTGCCGTGGCGTGAAGCAGGTAATTTCTGGGGGTTTTTCCTAGAGACAATTGACAAATATCCGATATGGCTCTGTCCGATGAAACCTCCTCCTCGGGAGCATACATCTTTCCATCCTCACATCCTTCCGGTGTCCAAACTGCCTTTGCAGCAACAATCGTCTCTTACAGATCAAGAAGAGGATGAACTTCTCCTGAATTTCGGCATCTGGGTACACGGGCCTTCCTCTCATTCGGCTTATGTCGAAATGAACCGCGCGATTGAAAGGAAAACGTTTGCCGCTCGCGGAACGAAGTGGCTTTATGCTCAGACTTTTTACACCCAAAGCGAATTCTGGAGAATATATGACCGGGAATCATATGACGCGCTTCGCAAACAATACCATGCTTCAACTTTGCCAAACGTTTATGATAAGGTCAAAACGGACCTTGCGGTAAGTGCAAGGGCCTTTGACATGCGATCACTCTGGCCCTTGCCGGGTCTTTATGCGTTAGTCAAGTCTTTCATCGGCGGTGCGTACTTGCTCCCGAATTGGAAAAGGAGAGGCGTCTTTGGGCTTCTAGTGGCTCTTGCCATTCTGAGTTTGATCATGAAATTCTGGGGATCCTAGACGATAGTGTACTGTTTGAATGGACATCGATGGTTTTGGTTCGGATCCAAGTATATTGGAATAAGTTTCGTACCTTCTCGGGAAATGCTTTCTGGAAAACCTGGTTCATATTGGAAATATATACGGAGTAATTGTTGTAGAATCGAGCCGGTCGGAGAATGTATGTAAGTACATACATTTGTAGTCTATAGTAAAGGGAAAGGTGCCATAGGGAATCATCATTGAACAAAAATTGATAGAAACACAACCGCCGGTATCTATTAGATGAGATCCAAAAACTCCAACAAGTCAAAAGATGATCCATCCAAGAAAAAGGGACACGAAAAGAGTTGCAAAAATAGGCAGAAAAGTTCGGACCTAACCAGAATGAACCAAACCACTTAAACAAGACGCCATTTTGGTTCGATGAAGGAGTCGATCCTAGCTAGAGCGCGTTGGTTTTCAAAGGATTGATTCAAAACAAAACGGGTTATCGGGTAGCTGCGAATATTCGCCATAGGGGACGTATCGAGAAAAAGGACCTATACGCCCGATCACTGCGGAGTGAAAGTTTGGATCGTACCAGCCATCAAAGACCCTCTGTTTCGGCCGCTGCTCGCGCCTGGATTGTTTTCGTCTGCCCGATTGCGCCTTCCAGCGTGCCTAGCCCAATCGACCCAGAGCTCGGAGCCGGCCACTGGTCTGGAACTGAGGAAAACTTTTGCACGTATATCACTGGCTTTCCGCCAATATCGAGGGTCATGGTTGGTGATACTTGAGTTGGCGTTGCTGGCGGCGCCACAGGAGGAGCAGCTACAATTTCTCGTTCTCTTAGTGCCGGTGGGTTTGTCTCGGGCCGTTGTCTAGGGGAGGAAGGTGGGCTTCGGACGGAATGCGGATTTCGGAGGAGATGCATAATGGGGAAGAACGCGGCTAGATGCTCTTCTGAAGGCGGTTCGTAAGCATGTGAGGATGCCAATGAAAGAGGAATAGAGGCCGAGAGGCCTAGGAAGACAAATAATTGTGATAATAGCATGATGAGGAATAAATAACTTTTCGTTGTAGATATTGATTGAATCAAGCCCGCGATGTTGCAAGACTGAATTCATTTATTCAACCTTTGGGTCCAGGGGAGCCAAGCACAGTCTTACGTCATCATCTCAAAAAGTCAGTGGAAGCCGTTGATTGGCTGAGTGTCTAGGCGGTGGCAGAATTAGGGTTGAGGTTCAGAGCTTGGCAGGAACCTTCATGTCGAATGCTGATTGGCCTGCTGGTGGCTGCCTAGCCCGGGCCTTCTTCAACACCGAAACCCAAACAAATATCTATAAAAGTTGCTGCCGTAGCCTGGCCAGTGAGGCCCTATTCCCTCCCCCATCCATTCCCTGAATATCACCATTTTCCCCCTCCAAAGACATATCATTGGACTTTTAGTTAATTGTATTTATGGCAAGGCGTTAACTATTACTTCGTTTTTGAAACTCTGGCACCATGTTTCTCACAAGCCTCCCAAACGAGTTAATTTTACATATCAGCGAATTTTTAGAGATTGCCGACGTACGCTGTATGATATCGACTTCAAGACATTGGCAAATCTTATGGCAGGAAATATTATACAGCGCCAGTCTTAAGCGAGACAATCGTGAACCCGAACGCAGATATAGATCATTATGTCTAGCGGCTTACCATAATCAACTGGTCCATTTTGAAGCCCTGCTAGAGAGGGCCAATGTTTCTGTTTGCGATACAATTCATTCATCTATCGCACGCGCTATATCCCTACCTCGGCGCTGCATTCACGGAAATACTCTATTGGACATCGTTATTCTACTTGAGAAAATCTCCTTGGTGCGCTTACTCCTCGAAAGGTTTCCGGAAATGGTAAATATTCGATCCGGGAGGAAACTCCATACGAAAGGTTTTGCACGATATCCATTAGACCGTGCGGTCTTCGTCAAGAACACGAGAATTATCGAATTATTGGCGAATACTAGCATTCTCACTGCATCGCCTCAAACCCTCAAAACTGCCTTAACTACTGCTCTTCGTTCGATGAATTTCTCAGAAATCCGGGAATTTCTCCGACAGGACCCACCGTTTCCAATTCCTTTCGATCGCCACCGTCTGATTGTTCACGTTGCTGGGCTGGACGAGAAGGGTGAACTTACGAAACTGCTGCTTGGGATGGGAGAGTCCATCCAGTGTAGCTTAAACAGGGCACTTGAAGCTGCTTATTTCAATTACCGTCTGGAGGCATTTATGGAACTAGCGAAAGCTGGAGCACGGTGCTCTTCCAAAAGGATACAGCGAGATGTTTGCTCTGATATCAAATATGTTCGTATCTTAGTTGAGGTTGGTGCTGACGTTCGCTGCCTGGATTCTCGAAAGCGAACGATCCTTCACAAGAGAATAGTTGACGTTGAAGTGGCTCAGCTATTGACTGAAGCTGCTCCTCACCTTCCGATCTCGAAGGATAAATGTGGCCGTTTTCCTTTGGATGCACTTTATACGAGCCGGAAACCCTGCGAAAAACTTGCACTTTTTCTGATAAAAGCTGGGGGCGGCGTGAGAAGTGGATATAAAAAGAACAAGACAGAGCATCCAATTCATATAGCGGCTTCCCATGGGCACGTGGCTGTGGTCAACGCTTTGTTACAACAGGACCCGTCCTTGGCGAATCTACGCAGTGAAATCTCTGGTTCAATGCCAATACATCTTGCTGCCACCCAGCGAAGGTCACCTAAACGTGAATTATCAGGAAACGGTCCAGTAGACCATCGGGTGAGCACAGGGAACCCGACGCAAGATGGAATTTCCATGACTCTAGCGCTTCGTGATGCTGGAGCGGATTTATCTGCGATAACCCCCGGCGGCAGCACGGCTCTTCAATCCGCCATTGCTGCTACCAACTACAAATTGGCCATACATTTGATTGATTTGGGAGTTCCTCCTCAAGAAAAATTGCTTCACAATCATCTGACCGCTTTACATATGGCAGTCATGCAAGGTTCTTTTGAGGTTGTTCAGCGTCTCTGCGTTACAAAATCACAAGCGAATGAACGCGCTGCTTATGGCATTACGCCCCTCCATCTGGCATATTTCTTGATACGTTCCGGGATTCAGAATCCAAGTGAGTGCTAAGATCCAAATCGAACATTTCGAAAGGTCTAACAAATATGCTGTTGAAGCAAATCGCGCTAAGGATCAGCCTATGATCATCAATCATCTAGCTTCCAGTGGAGCTGATATGCACGCATTAGATAGTCTTGGGCGCACACCAGGGGAAATGCTCCTAGATACCAGATCTAAACCCAACAATTCATGGAAATCTTTTGGGACAGTATTCGAAGTCGTGGTGGCAGGCTTGGATACAAGAGCATATCTAAAGCGTGACAAAGAGCAGGAGAAACCCCAGAAGTCACCTCTCAAAAGTTCCCACAACCCTTAGCAAATCCTGTTGCTTATCCTTAACAGATCTTAACAATAGTCCTTAAAGTTAGTCCATTATAAAACCGATGAATACTCTTATGCTTAAAGAGTATGTTTAGGAGGCTATTCAGGGCAGGTTAAGGATTGCTTCAGGGGCAAGGTCAGCACAAGGGTCAATTAGGTAACTAATAGGGGTACTTAAGAGTTGTGGACACTTTTGACGAAGCACTGTAAAGAACGAAATGCCTCCGGCACCGTCATATCGCTAGTAATTATATGTAACAATCAGAACCCTAAAATGTTTCTACATAGAGCCGCCTGACAAAGCCTTTCATTAATCAAGTAATTTATCCCAATCTGGTGTTACAACAAGCTTCCCGCTAACTTGTGACATCGCCCAAATCTTTCTTTCTACCGCCGGATTATCACCCGGTTTCGAATCCGAAGCAACAACGGCATCTTGTAGAAAGTCAACATCACTACCCTTATTGAGTTCAAAGCTTATACCACCCCAGTCAATTGTTGCGCGGCCGGACTTGTGGATTTGGAGCTTGCCTACCCGGCCTGGTGGTAGCTGGTTGCTGGTGGCAGTGATAAGAGGAAGTGCAGGGATAGAGGTTGTATCGCCATTTTCCTCTTTGATGACAGTGGCATCAGACGCTTTGGACTGGGAAGTGCTGTCAGCTACACTCGTTTCAGCGATTTCGCGGTTGGGAGAGCGTTTGATTAGGTTGGGCGTCATTGGTGGGAACTGGAGGAGAAAGAGACGCCCCTGGCGTTCTTCTTTGATGGCTTCATTCTTAGCTTTGATGTCGTCCTCTGCTTTTACATCAATCGTCGGGTCAGCAGTGGTAATATTACCCAGCGCTTGCTTGAGCTGTTCGATGTCGTGCTCATGTCGGTCATATTCTTGCCTTTCCTCCTCCGTTTGCAGAAGGCTTCGCTCATCATCAATGCTAACGCGTTTGGTGGGCTTCTTTAGTTTACTAGAGATTAAAGTTTCCGAGCTCGCTCGCTCGTCGGGAATGTCACCTGCAATACCGTGCTGGCCGTCTCCGGGCTCCTCTTTGATGTGCAGGTCAGTGGCATTTGTGTCAGCCATTTCGACATCAACAGCACCTGGCGTGCCCTCGTCATCCGATTCAACGAATAAGCTGTCTTCTTTGGAAGCTTTCTCTTTAGCTTGCCGTCTGAGCTCCGCAGATTTACTCGAGCTCGCATCGGTGTTGATATCCACTATTCGCTCCACATGATCCTGTCTTTCCACACGAATCGGCCGAAGCCCTCGCGACGCTCTCGGAGCGACCTTGGCTGGCGCTTTCCCTTTCTCGTCATCCATCATCTCCTGATCTGAATCACTGCTCTTATTGATATCGTCGATACTAAATCTCGGTCCGTAGTCACTTTCTTCGTCGGAGGAAACGTCACCACTCAGCGTTTCTCGGCCGCCTAGCCCATAAACCCCGGATCGCTTAGCACTGAACTGACTGTATCTGCCTCCTGATTTTCCGCCTCGCGCAGGTCCTGGAAGCCCGCCAGCATCCGCTAGAGCACGGCCAAATGTACCTCCCCTTCCGCGGCCCCTCCCTCGTCCGCGACCGCCAGGTGTGGCGGTACGTCTAGTTGCAGCAGCGTCGGATATTCGTTCCTGAAGTCTAGTGGCCTCAAGCCGCTCTCTGGCTTCTCGCTCTTCTTTGCTCCTGCGCACTACGGCCTTGGGTTGAAATTTCAAAGTCGGTTTCGGCGTTGTACCATCTGGATTTAGTGGCACGAGACTTCCTGAAGATGTGCGCTTTTTTAATGTCTGGAGCCGTTGTACTGGACCGCCGCGTAAAGCAGGTGTGGCGCGCGCCGAGGCGGATGGTCGAGGAGCTTCGGGGCCGGCATCGGATGGTACGGGCGCTGGAGAGGCTGTGTCTACATTTGGAGGGCGGCGCGGCGCCGTTTGGCGATTGCTCGCAGCTTTAGGAGGCATGATTCATGAATTCTTCTCTGGGTTATGGTGGGGCGCACGACGGGGTTCTAGGGATAAAAAGAGCCGATGTGCATTGTAAATGGATATTCCAAAAAATTAAGCGTGTATATATCATCCAAATCCAAATAGTCCAAGCATTTTCTCTAGAAAAGCACAAAATATGGATATAATCTGGCCCTGAATCAGCTCATCTCTCATTGTCGAACTTTCGCATTCGAAGTATTCTTTTGATGTGGGTCACTGTGGCCGGATCTTATAATGTTCCGCACCGAAGAAAATTACATAATCATTCGGGGAATGGAGCTAGCCTATAATGGCTAGACTATTGTGAGGCCGGACCCACACGGGAAGAACCAGCCAATCGGAATCAATGACATTGAACCTTATTCCATTGGCCCATCAAAGAGGAGTCGCATTGAAAGGCAAGAGACGAGGATGGTTAGGATAAGATAAACAGTGTCGGAGATATTCGATAATGATAAAAGCTGAGATTGTATTCTAGACCAGTACGAGAAACGTAACTAGCTATGTGACATAATCCCGGCGATGAACACACTGTAACAAAGAAAAAGAACAAAAGCAACAGATAATACGACGCGCCTAATGATTGACATGGGTAGCTCATATGTGAGGAAGGAGATGGAATAAGTATGATAGAAGCCTGCCCATAACATTGATAAGAGAGAGCCACGAAGGTACAAATGCGACTGATTCGATGCAGGAGGACAGTTCGTAAGATTTTCAACGTCGAGGTAAATATGCAAAGAGAGACGGGGGAACGAGGCAATGCAAAAACAAAACACTGATTAAAAAAAACATTGATGAAACCCAAACTAAGCAATGGCAAAAAGGAATGGAGATGCAAATGACCAACCGGTAAATGCACGACTGAAAGTAGCATAATGAATACGGCAATGATGCAAGAACACGGGATGTAGCGACGGCGCAATTGGACAAAACAAGCAAGAGGACATATTTAACAGTGGACAGCTAAACCATACTTTCAATTAGAGCAATTCATCTTTTGGGGATGTGTTGTTTCACTCTTTCTGTATTGGAGAAGCGCATGGAATCGCGAAATACTGAGGCCATTTTGAGCTTCAAGCTGGGATATTATCGGTCGAGAATATCAAGTGAAGGACAAGGGCGGGACCGCTGCCAAGGAACAACAGGCACGCACAGCAGACACTCATTTGTGTCCGAAACAATACCGGACGAAGCCGATATCTGAATCACCTCTTCCTCTTCTTGTTTGCGCCGGGGACAGCAGTGTTTGCGATAGGAGGAGGCACCGCATTCTGGGGTCCTGAATGATCAGGAAGCGAATTCATAGTCTTCTTGATAGGAACCCCCATGTGGCGCCCATATCTGCCTTTGCGACCATTACCTTCATCCTCACTGATGCATCCTTCAATGCCGATTCCTGCATCGCGGCAACGTTGGCAAGGCCGCTGCCGATCACAGCCTTTCTTGCTCTTGCGGCAGCGCTGGCAGCGCGGCTTGGTTGATAAGTCTTCTTCGTCAGCAGCAAGCTGGTGCTGGAAATTAAGACCTGATCCGGAGGGTTTTCGTGCCATTTGCCCGGCGCCTGGAGAAGATGGGGGATGAGGGGCGAACTTGTTGCTTACGTCGTCATTCATGGCGACTATTTTGGTCTTCCGAGGTGCAGCACCAGAACGTGCCTTAGTGACCTTGGCAGAACGAGAAATTGAGGTCTGCTTTGTTTTAACCATGGAGGAGTTGGTCGCCTTGCTCTTTGCCCGTTTGAACTTAGGGGCTTGAGAATCGTATGCAGGCACGTTCTCGAAGGCTAGTTGGAGAGGGGTGTGCGTTCGGTATTCTTGTTCAACGCTTTGGACTGGAGGGTTGCCATTGAAGTCCGAATATGCTGGCTTATGTGGTCCATCCTCCTCAGGGCTCATTTCTCCATCTGATGTCACGCCAGTTGATGAAGATGCATCTGCAATACCACTGAAGGCATCGTCAGCAGTCGACAGCGATGTGCGACCGTGTGAGAAGTTTGATGCGTCTCCAAGTCGAATTAATTGCATAGCAACATCTTCATCAGAGATACAACTTGCAATAGTTGGGTCAGGTGTTGGCAGGATGCCGCAGTTATTAAGCCGGTTGCCGTTGACACCCACAGAATTTGAATTGGCCCTTTCTCGGAGCTGATGGTTATGCGCGGGAACTCCAGGTGTCGCGAAGGGCGATAGTCCTTGAAGCGAATATAGCTGCTCATGGCCTCTAATGTTCTGTGGTGAATGAAAGGCATTTGGCCCAAATGGGTGTGCTGGCCTGGCAAAGGGCGAGGCGCCATCTTGCACGATCGAACGGCGTTGGGGTGAAATAGATGAGGCGGATGCCGTTCTCGGTACTTGAGGAGGGACAAATAATGGCAATTCCTAGATGATGACGCTGGTTAGATGTGATGAGAGCTTATAAGATCCTCGCGACATACCGAACTGTCGAATTTAGGTCTTTTTCTCCTGCCATCGTGGAGGATATTCTCCATGCTAATTTCGGAGCTTGCGAAATGTTCACCTCTTCCTTTCTTTGAGCTGGTAATTGAGGCATGTCCACCGTCACTATCGCTGTATGGAACGAGCCCGTCATCAATGAAGCTGCCATTGGTGCTTGAACAACGACTCTTGTTGTTGGACCGTGTGGGCTTTTGAGTCGAGGCACTTCGCCGGCCTCGGCCAGGTGGTGAGCAACTACGTTTCCGAGATACTTGAGATGCGGATCTCGAAGGTCGATCACGATCTGATGTGGGCCGAAAAGGCTCTCCAAGGCAAGGGCGTGCAACGTTCTGAGACTCTCCGAAATACGGATGAGATGAGTAGCCATAATTCGGTATCACACGGACGTAGACGGTCATATCGTCCCGTAGGTTTTCGTAGCGGGCGATAAGAGTCGTCCCATTCTCATCTTCGAAGCTCACACCGCTTCCAGCCCCATCATAGATGCCGTAGAAGTTTTTCACGGTAGTAACAATTGAGTCGGTGGTATCATGGGGAAAAATTTGTACCCTCATTGGAATTCTTGCTTTCATTTTAGATTCATCGTCAAGTAGAAGTTCGAAAGCGACATTTTTTGGAATCGGGCTTGAAGGCGATGTCGGCTCATTCGCAGGCACAACAGTGCCCCCACCACCAGCAAGAGGAAAGTCAGTGGGCGTAGAATAGCTATTCTGAATATCCGTATGTTTCTGAGGTGAGATGGGCCTCATATTATGTTGTTCCGGAGCCGGTTCAAATTCTTGATTGATCGGTGCCATACTGCCGTTGACACCGTTTGAATTTAAACGCATTGGTCCGTTCGAAATAAGATTTGTGACATCCATCTATCTCGAAGGAATTATACAGGACGTAGGCAGTACGTAGTCCTAATAGGACAATAGCCGGAGAGCAGCTAGGGCGTCAAGAGGATATTCGAGAGGATTGACGCCGACTGGAGGCTGAAATGGGCTATAGAACAAGAGAGTCTGGTTAGCTTCCAGTCAAAATTTTTTAGAAATTCAGTGCTCGCATATAATTTGTTCACCCTCTATACTTCAAAGAACTGCTAGACCGTTACTTGCAAGGCAGATAGAACTGCTCTTAGACTAGTCTTTAAATATCTTTCAGCCGTGCCCTTAGAGGCTATCTAGAGGCATGGGGAGGAGATTGGTGGTAGGATTCCAAAGGCAATCAAACTTAGCGAATATGCGCAATGGAAATCTCCATTGATCAATGATAGAAATACTTCATATCAAGCACCACGAGATGGCACAAGAGTGATGTTGAAGGGAGGGTAGCCCGACTTTCAAGGTGGAGGACAACGTAAGACTGAGGGGATTCGGTGAAGAGACTTACCTCGAAATCTGCCCAAGATTGTCAGAAGGGAATCGCAATCATGCAACAATACCATCCATCAACTGAAAACTCAGGAGATGGTATTTGATGAGATCTGGATGGCAAGGCTTTTCCTATTTCGAGGCTGTTTGCTGGACTTTTGTGAGAGAAGCAAAGCGCCTATGAATGGGACGAAAGGGAGAAAAGTAAAGCAGAAGAGTGTAGTTGAAAAGAGCTGATAGCCTGTGTCCAGATTGGACGATAGGAGAAAGAAGAACTCTTGTTGATTGAAATGGATGTTGTTGAGAAGATGCGAGTGTTGGGTGAGAGGAGTGAAGTTGCGAACAGTGGAGGTTTCACACCTTATTTGCGTGCGAGATGCGATGAGAGCATGACCATCAGACATGACCTTTACAACTTCTTTCGTCCCATCAATTCATGGTTATTGTGTTAATCCCTTTTACATTTGCTAACATTTTTCTATTTGATGTTTGAATATCTCTTTAATTACAATATTTACAATAGAATTGAAGGCAACACTCATGTGTGAGTCTGTCGCAAACCACCTATCTGATTTTGTGATATAGATTACAGCGCATTTCATATGGCATACTTTCTTGAATTGAAATAGTCCTGGGACTTTTCCTAGGGCATTTCAAAGGCAAATATACCTGACAATCGGCTAACAAGTCGGGTTGATGATAACCCTCTGCGACAGACCTTGTAAGCCGAAGTATCGCATGAATGCGAATTTACTCGAAGCTGGCGCAAAGACTTGATTCCTCGAGAAATTCAATGATCAGGCCTGGAAAGACTAACACCACTCATCCTATGTCGAAACATGCGGTCTGGCTGCCGCAAGTTCGGTTGTGCCTACGAGCGCAATCAAAAAAAAAGGGAAGACAAGTGAGTCCACCACGTATGGTGTGCTAGTCGGTGGTTGGCTAAGAGAACAGCCGTCATGAATCGTTATTTCTGGGTCAATCCTGGTGAGCTAACTAACTCTAGTCTCTCTCAAACTCCCCGTGGCCCGAGTTAATAAATAAATTTTTCACTGTTAAAGAGAGGCTTCTGCTGAGTGAGCGGGAAACAGCGCCAGAGTTTTGCGATGATGCCGTTACATGAACACATCCGTAACAAGATTTTTGAGTACCAGAGAAAGGTAGAGCTAGTCACTCCGTATGGATCCCGTGTAGACGCTTGCCCGAACCAGTTTTCAGGCTTGACCGCGCTGCTAAAGTCGGAGCGTTTCACCCGCTTGAAAGTCTTTGATCCATTCACCTCCACACCCAGCTTGGCCTCGGAGATCCCGGGTGTGCATTATGTATTATTTTCCTAAAAAAGTGAAGAACGATCTCCTTCCTGACGGATTTTCAGCGTTGTTAGAAAAGCGACTCCTTGCTCCATATCTCATTCCATAGGATCGAGTGAAAAAAATCCTCTTTACTCCGTATCTCGAGGTTTTAAGCCGGTCCATGGGTTGTTCGGTTTCTGACCGACTTACTGATCCTCATATATCGGAACATGATTCCACAATTACAAATAGTTGTCAGACACAAGCAATCCAGTAAGAAATTCTGGATTCGGGCTGTAGACCGGTAGAGAAAATCAGCCCGAAAATCCGTCGGACTCGAATCGGCGGCAATGCCAGAGTTGCTGCATAAAACTGAGACCTTTGCACCCCTCTTGGCGAGCTCGGAATAATTCCCAACGTTATCTCGTGAGCGCCGAAACCAGCGATACTTCTTCAAACCCAAAGTTCAATCTCGCCATCATCACCCAGAAACGATGGAGACCGTCGCTCTCCAACCCGATCGCAAGTCGCTTTGGCCCGCAACATCCAACCTGTGCCGTATATTGCTGTATTTTAGTGGTCTCATGATAAATTCCCTAGATTGGTTACACATCGCGAGCGACGGATCAAGGGCCTGCTTGTCCGAAGTTGGGGCACCTAGGGCTTTGTGAGCCATAGAATCCAGCCCTGAGTGATGCCTGATGATCTCACAAGGAGCTTTCGATGGCTTTCTCCGTAATCTCATTCGTCTGATGTGGTGGTTCCTGACGAAGTTGATGGAAATTATCTGGGTGTTCAATTGTCACGTGAACTGGTGTTGCAGCGCGTTTTAGCACGCTAGGGATGGGCACTTTCATTCACTCGTCAATATCACCCCCCATTCACAATTCTATTGTGAATAAACCTGGTATCAATGGTCGCATAATCTCTTTCAAGAGATTCAAACAGTTAGTTCTTACAAACCAGGCTGGATTTGTTCAGAGACTGAATTCTTCAATGCATCGCGACCCACCTGGAAGACGTGTTCATCATCTAGAGCTTGTGACGTAATCATTGTGGTGAGTGGTTGCTCGGCCAAACACGCCGGGTACTTTGCCTGATTGGGACTAGCTTTGTTTACAGCCCCCCTTCAACTCCATAAAGCAACAATATCATCAGGACTTTCCGTCCCTTTCACGTCCTCCACCAGGCGCATATGCTTCTTTGATAGCATAGCTTCCTACAGGTGACGGATAGGTGAAAGACGAGCAAGGACCAAGTGACGGCAAAGTGACGGCTCTATCCGCGCTGTACCTTGCTGGGATTAACTTGCGATCACTTCCTGGTGAACAGTGTCTACTGGTGAATTTGGAGCTGTCTAATTTTGCGCCTCGCTCTATCGACACTTGAAAAACATCTATCCTCTGCTCAAGATGGATGCAAAGGTTCGAAATAAAGCCCAATACTTTTTTTCTTTACTTTACTCGTCGCCAAGAAGAAGTTTCAATCCTACCGAGGACTCGTCGCTAATGTTGATCTTCATTTTAGCCCCAGCGTCCAAAGCCTTTGCGGACTCAAAATGATGAAAACGCGCCGATTCTGAATCGTAATGGCAAAACCATCCATCAGCGCAACAAGTCGAGCCCGGCGTTGTTCACCGCAGACGGCAATAGGGAAGCTGTGAAACGAGCAGCGCTTTTAAATGTTAGCAACAGGGCGCCGGTCTTCTACGCATGTTTGAAGAAGGGCGGGGACAATATCACGGGTACTCGAGCTTTCAATGACGAGAATGCTCTTCCTACTACTGCCGAAAAGGTATTACCTTTCCTCGACCAGCTTCCAGTCAACCCCCGAAAGCCAGCCGCGAGGCGAAACACCGTTTCCAAGGCGCCAGGATCACATCATTCGTTATCCTCAAAATCTTCGTCGTCTGACGACCAAGGGCGCTACCGGTCTGATGGTAAGTCCAAGGACCAGCGAAACCCTCGACCTTCTACTTCAACCAAGGCACCAAATCACAACAGCCATCCCAATACAAAGTCTAAGGATGTCAAACCTGACACCAAAGTAAACAAAGCCGAGGCAACTTTCATTGAAGATAGTGGAAGAATCAGGGTCTATGCGGAGAATAAGCCTGCCCCACGCGCTCAGGCCAAGCCGATAAGTGAGCCGAAGGCAGTCAAGCCGCCCAGCAATGCTGAAAAGGTTCAGAGAATGTCAGGCCCGGAGCTTCTTGACCGGATTCTGCCAGAAGAGGCCTTTGCATCTTACAATAGATGTGAGAAGCGCAATCAATCTGACGAAACTTGGGATCGTACCCACGGAAAACAGTGCGACGCCGGCTATGAATCTACTTACCCGCAGTTCTGTGGTATCGGCAACACTACGCTCAATACCACGACCACTTTGTTTCCAGAATATAACGATAATGTGAAGTATGAGTTGGCACTGGCTAAGCAATATGTTGAGGCGACCGAGAATACTCTGCATCCAGATGATGACGATGACGAGTGCAGCGATCCTACAATGGTCAAGGAATATGGCGAAGAAATCTTTGATTATATGAGGAAGCTGGAGGTACGTGCATAAACACAATACAATCCTGGAACCTGCCTTAATAATGCTCTTCTAGATAAAACTTATGCCGAATCCTCACTACATGGATAGTCAGACCGAGATTCAGTGGTCTATGCGCTCTGTCCTTGTGGACTGGGTCATACAAGTTCACCTTCGATTCAATCTTCAGCCAGAAACTCTTTTTCTCAGCGTCAACTACGTCGATCGGTTCCTTTCTTGCAAAGTTGTTTCACTGGGGAAGCTTCAGCTTGTCGGTGCGACCGCCATCTTGATTGCAGCGAAATACGAGGAAATAAACTGCCCATCAATTCAGGAAATCGCATACATGGTTGACCATGGCTATACAGAAGAAGAAATTCTCAAAGCAGAACGCTTTATGCTAAGCTTGCTTCAGTTTGAACTCGGATACCCGGGTCCAATGAGTTTCCTTCGCCGGGTCAGCAAGGCAGACGATTATGACTATGAGACCAGGACTTTAGCTAAATACTTCCTTGAGGTCGCAATCATGGATGAAAGATTTCTAAGCTGCCCAGCAAGCTTTCTGGCAGCTGGCGCTCACTGTCTCGCCCGGATCATGCTGAGAAGAGGGGAATGGGTATGTTTAAATCATCAACATAATATGGAGCATTACTAAATATTTCCTTTCCTAGACTGCTGCTCATACCTATTATTCGACTTACACTTACTCCCAGCTCTACCCTATGATTTCACTCCTCGTTGAGTGTTGTGAGAACCCGCGAAGACATCATCCCTCCGTCTTCGAGAAGTACTCTGACCGCCGCTTCAAACGCGCTGCATTTTTCGTGGAAAGCGAAGTCGTAAAAGGATTCCGACTACCCAGCTACCCCCGTGTCTCACCTCGCAACGAAAAGCAGACACAGAATAGAGCTGCGGGTTATCGTCGCAACTAATTTTCAAGATATCTTTCCTTACTAAAAGCGTCCTTCCAGACGATTGGAAAACGTTTCTCTCACTAGAACCGCACGATCGAGGTTTAGTTCATGGTGACTCTTTTCGACATTTTTCATTTTGGGCGATTTGTTGGAGATTTGGCGTTCTATCATTACGGCAGATTCAACTCTCGGGCGGCACGGGTTTACGAAGCCACGAATCTGACGAACGACGACTGCAAAATATGGTGTACGGCGTCGGCATTCTCATCCTCACTCGAAGTCGCTCGTTTATTATCCGAACCAGGTTTTTCCTTTGTTGAATACTCTTTCTGTGATGCAATCCTGTCCTCGGACTGGGATCGCAACACGACCCCGCGGAAAGTTAACACAAAATATTGATTCTTTTTGGTGTAAGGACGGTGAATCTCGAGTAACACGATCACCAGACGAACCTACACTAATAATACTACTCAAAACTTCGGCCAATCGAGGCGAATTTGGTCGTTTTCTTTTAATACCCCACTTCACCGGCAATGGCACCTTAGCTCCCTGACATATGCGCTTGCAGGGGACAAATGGATCCGAAGTCGGAATATCGTTCTCAATGCTATCGGTGCATACAACCAGTTTCCTATGTTTTCAGTTACGATTGGGTTTGTTCATCAGGGTTTGTTGATGGTGGAGTTAATATCGGAGGTTCATGGCAAATGGAGGGAAACTCATTAATAAAGTGATATTCTGCATGGGGATGGGCAAACTGGGTATGTTTTAGCATGATTATCAAATTGGTCTCTGTATGACTTTTTTTGCTTTCATTTAGGCACTTAGGTTTTCTTTAGAGATTAACAATTGTATAAGTCTCTTATGATCTTAAAAGAGTCCCCTTTCGTCCTATTTTAATGCCAATGTAATTTCCATATTCACTAGACAGAAAGTGGGTGCAACAGCATGGACCCTAGGAGGGATATGAACGGGGATGAGTTAGTTTCGCCAGCACCATTTTTCCACAGACAATAAAGGCATTGGAATGGACCTGGTAGTATCTATTCATGATGGTCTGGTGCGAAGATATTCAAGAGCACTTCCAAGCCTCGAATTCCTCCTTCAGGTGGTCTTTAAGCTTCGTAAATTTATTGCCAAAATTCTCTCCGCATCTCCAGCATATGAAATCTTGCTGGAGATAGCCCTGCCTTCCCGGGTGCCTTCTCACGTCATCACGAGCAAGAGGCATATCTGCCAACGGCACGAAAAAAGGCGTAGCGAAGCTGTTATAATGTTTTCTATGTTTTAGGCACGGACTATATCTGTCTTTTGAGATGATGTGAATATGTAAGTGGTTCATCGACGGGTGAGCATGCACGCCACACATTATCTCCTGCTCCCAGTCCCTTCCTGGAGGTAGCTCGTCCGGAAGAGGATCCATTTCAATGGCAGCCAAACGAGCCTTCTCAGCCTCGGAGAACTTGCCAAACAGACGGCGTAATTCGGATGCTGCTATCTTTTGAAGCTTCTGGGCCTCGGCTTGTACTGCAGCAAGAAACTCACGGTCCTCGAATGCCTCAAAGGGATGGATGTAGTTCTTTGACGCATCTCTTGGGAGCAGCAGAAGATGGACGGATGATTTCGGATAGAGGTCAGTTATAGCGACGAAGTCGTCATTGTAATACACTACTCCTCGCGAGGACTCTGGCTTTTCGATATAAGCTCCAAGTGCGTCTCGCGGTTGAAAAGCCCGAGGGATTGCGGATTTCCGTTGGGTAATAACATCTTGCTCACTAGGATCCGCTTTCGGTTTTGGGGACATCAGCACCGTAACTATTCAACAAAAGTCAGTTTGGGCATATGTAGCATTGAGCGGAGGTAGAGAGTGCCAAGTAATAATTAGAACGCGTATGCTTCGTGGATGTACTTACAAGCATTTCGAGGCACTCCACTTGGATCGTCTGGCTTCTGATCACTCGTCCGAGTGCTCTCATCCATCGTGTGCCAGTGAAACCGGAGCGGGAGCTGATTTCCTCCTCTCAGTAATCTGGTATGAAAATGAACCGCGGTCTAGATGGCTTTAGAAATTGCTGACTAAGTGAAGTTTATCCAAACGGCGATATCAAAAAAAGCTGTTTCTAATCAACTCTAGAGAGTACCTAACAGCGCAACAGGACAAGGCGTGCCAGGTAGCAGTTGCCTAGATATTTCCAGCCCTTCCAACGATGGCCCCGAAAAGGGGCGGCGGAAACCGAGGAAAACCAAACAGTTCAGCAAAATCGCAACCGCAAGAAATCTCAATCGATGATTTTATCGCCGGCGGGGATTCCAAAAATGGGAAAGGGAAATCGAAAGCTCAGAAAGCTGGAACTGAGTCGCCTACAGCCGGCGAAGCGGATCAGGTGAAGAAACCGACGGCTAGGTCGATTATAGGTGGTGCGTCATGGACCGGAAAGCTGCCTGTGAACATGCTTTCAGAGCATTGCCAACGACAAAAATGGGAGAAACCGGAGTACACAATGGTATTCAGTTCACCCATTTCACTAACTAGTTGTGTTATGCTTACTAGCAAATAGTTTAAAACCTCTGATGGCTTTGTATCCAGCGTAATCCTGAAAAAAACGAACCCGAAAACCAAAGAGACCGTGACACTCCCTGCGATGCGATTGCCCTCGGTTCACAATAAATTAGCTGCTCAGCCAACTGCATTGGAGGCGCGCCATTTTGCAGCGACTTACGCTCTGTTTCGCGTATGTAATATGCAAAATCTACATATGATGATGCCTCCCACATATCGAGACCTTTGGAAAAAAGAGTTTGCCCAATTTAAAACGGATGATGTGAAAGCTGGTAATGCATGGATGTATGAGGCTGATCCTTTCTCCACGCTACAAGACCGTCAAAGCGCAGCGGCTGAGGCTAGCAAGCGCAGAGCCGAGCATGAGACCAAGGCAAAAGCGAAACAACGAGAACCACAAGTACAATTGGTGGGTGGGGATGGAAATAATAAGACTTTATCAGGGGGTCGATGGCAAAGAGCACCAAAGGTTGAAATGGGGGAGAGATCCCGTAAGAAAGTTGAAGTTTTGGTCAGACAGTGTGCTCTTTGGAATCCGTATGGTGTTCGGATACCCGATTTCGAGAAAGAAAAAATCGTAAAGGACTTTAGCAGCTCTGGTTTCCGCAGAAGCCACGTCGAAGAAGCCGTGGCGGAATGTAAAGATAGGGAAGAAGTGTTAGAGTGGCTCTTAATCCACGTCCCGGAAGACGATCTTCCAAAATGGAGTCTACCGGAGGGATATTCGGCCGGGATAACCCTTGCCAGCAGTGATTTGGCCAGGGAATCCAAAATTAAACGTTTGGCCAGTGCTGGTTATTCGACTGACTTATGTGCCGAAATACTTGATAATAACAATAATGATGAGCTTAAAGCCGCTGAAGTTCTTCAGAAATTGCTGGTTGATAATGGTGCTACCTCGAGTGAAAACTCCCCAGCTAGCGAAGATGATACTTGGGAAGAAGAGAGCCATACTTTGGAGGCTATATTCGGCGAAAAATACAAAAGAGTGTCGGACAATGAATGTGAGATTGTATCAGATGCGTTACATTCACAACATGCCGTAACATATCATTTTCGGAGACCAGTTGTCGCGTCATACCCTGCACATCCACTTGTTCTGACGATTTTGTCCAAAAAAATACCAGCGTATATACGTCTCAGTGCCTTGAGGAAGGCGATTGAATATGCTCGCGACAATCTACTAGGACTTCCAATGGTCTTCAATCTGGTAGATTGGTTGGATGAAAATATACCTGGGATACTGGAAAACCCGGGCAAACTACGAAACATTTCAATTGAAACCCTACCAACCAGCAGTAATAAGAGGTATGAATCAGCCAACGGAACTAGCGGTCGAGGTATTCCAAACCGACCTAGATTGGAAAACAACTCTTCAAAAAGCGATAATATACGCAAGGCGTGGGACGCAAAACAGGCCAGCTCGGAGCAGCAGAAGATGATTACCGCCAGAAAGAGTCTCCCAGCATGGTCGATGCAAGACGCCATCATTCAAGCGGTGAACGCCCACCAAGTCACAATAATATCCGGTGAGACTGGTAGCGGTAAAAGTACCCAGTCGGTACAGTTCCTGCTTGATGATTTGATTCGGCGAGACCTAGGAGCATCGGCCAATATCGTTTGCACGCAGCCAAGGCGTATATCCGCACTTGGCCTTGCAGACAGAGTCAGTGCCGAGCGTTGTTCAGATGTTGGCGATGAGGTAGGATATATAATAAGGGGAGACAGTAAAACCAAACGTGGGTTTACTAGAATCACTTTCATGACAACAGGTGTCCTACTTCGCCGAATGCAAGTCGGTGGAAATAGTTTAAAGGAATCTCTTGCAGATATTAGCCACGTAGTGGTTGATGAAGTCCACGAGCGGAGTTTGGATACAGATATCTTGCTGGCTGTATTAAGAGAGGCCCTTAATGCTCGCTCCAGCCTTAAGCTTATCCTTATGAGCGCTACTCTAGACTCGGATCTCTTTATGCGGTATTTTGGTGGTGAAAGCCGAGTTGGTCAGGTAAATATTTCTGGCAGGACATTCCCGGTCGAAGACATATACGTCGATCAAATACTCCAATTGACGGAAATGAATACCAACGGAACGCCCTCTAGTTGGGACGAGTCACCCGGATCTACCGAAGAGGTTTCTGAGGTATCCATTGCAAAGTCCATACAGAAGCTTGGAAGGGGTATCAATTATGACCTGATTGCAGCTACAGTCCGCCACATTGATGCACAGCTTCAGGGACAGCCCGGGGGTATTTTGATCTTCCTACCTGGAACCATGGAAATAGACCGATGTTTAGGCATGATGAAGGACCTGCCATTCGCTCATGCCCTCCCATTACACGCGTCCCTCACACCAAATGAACAAAGAAGAGTTTTTTCTACTGCCCCGAAAGGCAAGCGGAAAATTATCGCCGCAACCAATGTCGCGGAAACCTCTATTACAATCGAGGATATCGTCGCCGTCATCGACACTGGCCGAGTGAAGGAAACGCGCTATAGTGCAGCCGACAATGTCGTGCGACTTGAAGAAACCTGGGCATCTCAAGCCGCCTGCAAGCAGCGGCGAGGCCGAGCGGGACGTGTCAGAAATGGCACCTGTTACAAACTGTACACTCGAAATGCGGAAGGTAATATGGCTGCTCGACCTGCTCCGGAGATTCAACGAGTACCCTTGGAACAGTTGTGCCTGTCTGTCAAGGCAATGAAGGGGATCCAAGATGTTGCCAGCTTCCTAGCGAAGACACTTACGCCACCAGATACGGGTGCCGTACATGGTGCTATTGGGTTGCTACATCGTATTGGGGCACTTGACAACGATCGATTGACGGTTTTAGGGCGATACCTATCCATTATCCCGACCGACCTGCGCTGTGCGAAGTTGATGGTGTACGGCGCTATTTTTGGCTGTCTAGAGTCCTGTTTAAGCATTGCTGCGATTCTCACCGTCAAGAGTCCATTCATATCCCCGAAAGATCAACGTGACGAAGCAAAGGCTGCCAGGGCCCGGTTTTCCACCGGAGATGGAGATTTACTGATCGACCTGGCAGCGTACCAACAGTGGATGGAACAGGTCAAAGCGCAAGGTTACCGCAAAGCGGTGTCTTGGTGCAGCGAGAACTTCCTCGCGCCACAGACGCTTCGTGACATCTCATCTAACCGAGCCCAGCTGTTGACTTCACTTAAGGATGTTGGAATGATCCCTGTAGATTACCCGAATAATGACGAACGCGCCGGCTTTCGGTGGAACCGACATGGCACAAATCTGCAGCTGCTTCGGGCTCTGATCGCAGGCGCATTCAATCCGCAAGTGGCTTCGATATCGTTCCCCGAAAAGAAGTTTGCAGCTTCCATGACTGGTACTATTGAAGTCGATCCCGAGGCACGCACAATCAAGTATTTCAACGAGGAAAATGGACGTGTCTTCGTGCATCCCAGCTCGGCATTGTTTGATGCACAGAGCTTTAGCGGCTCGGCAGCATATGTAAGCTATTTTTCGAAGATGGCAACCAGTAAGGTGTTCATTCGAGATCTGACTCGTAAGTTTTCCCCCTTTAACTATTGGCGCTGTTGGAACTCCGCTCCTTGGCCCGGTGCTGATGAATGTTGCATGACCAGCTTTTAACGCTTACTCTTTGCTGCTCTTTGGAGGCCCAATCACATTGGATACCCATGGGCGTGGTTTGTTGATTGATGGATGGCTGCCGCTCCGTGGCTGGGCTAGAATCGGCGTACTGGTATCGCGCTTAAGGATGTTGCTTGACGAGGCGCTAGCACGAAGACTGGACGATCTGGACTCGGATATCAGTGAGGACGATGTTGTAGAGCTTGTGCGACATCTCGTCCTTCTCAACGGGCAGGACCATTAGCTTGGGTCCGTTTTGAATAATAAATCACAATAATGACTGTTCCAGCGATGCCCGCTTTCGTAAAAGGGGGATTTACCAGATTGGAATTCCTTCTTTTTCTGCAAAATCCAAATTATTTGTATCACCTTGTATTTTCTTTTTTTGCCTCCTCATCGCTCGATGTCAATCCTTCTTCGCATCCGAAATGAGGCCTTCGAAAGCCCACAAAACGATTGGCTGACATATGGTGGTGGCTGCGGAGTGGGGGATACTAGTCGCAGCCCGGTCTAGAACTCGCGGCTTCGTTGGTTTTGCTTCCCGCGCGGTCTGTGAGCCGTTTTGTTGCTTTTTTTCGCTCTTTTTTGGCAAATCTTGTGTCCGTGTGGTGACAAGCCCCACCCATCGCTCTTTGTTCTCTTAGGAATCTTTGCTCGCTTGCATCTTCTGATGCCTTCTTGAGCCGACAGCACCAGATACGGACACCGCGAAGACGAATTCTGGAGTGTCAAGCTCGCGTGTTCCCACCGAGGAGATGCTTATTATGTAGGAGAAATAGAGTAGCCCCATAACTAGTTAATAAATCCATGGCGGAGGATTTCGGGTAATGTGACGAAGCGAACTCCGGAGTGGAGCCAATATCTCAAATCCAGGAATTGCGAAAAGGTGACGAGTAAGATTTCGTGATCGATCGGCCTGAGAGATAATTGGCGTCTGTGGACGCTTCTAGGCAAACGATCACCTGAAGGCTGAAATCAGAAAAGGCGAACCTTGGTTCATCCCTTCTCCGTATTTTAATTCTGACAGTCGCTCGAGAAGCTGCAGGCGAAAAGCCAACTTCATCGCGCGAGATCCTCCGTTCCCAGCCTAGACTCCCGTTCCAGGGGGTCCGTGGTCAGTTGTGCCGAGAAGGGAATCGTAGCCGGATATCCGTCGATGATCGAAGGAAATATTAGTTAATCACTAGCGAGTCTTTTAGTCGCATGAGAAGTTACTTTGTAGAAAAGAGACAGCAGTCATCACGAAGAATTGTGGGCCTTTTGGCCAGGGCAGCCGTTCAGGATGCGATCTTCATCTGTTCCTTGGACGGTTGGACCACCATGAAATTCCCCGTTCCGCGTAAATGGAGAGCGGTTGAGGGCTTCGACTGCAGTCTGCATGAGAAAATCACAAAGAAACTGGTTCGGGACAAGACATCTGGGCCGCTAGCTGTGATGTTGACTTGCAGACGGACGGAGTGATCTGATTGCTGTCAGTGTTTCCTTGGTGGGCTGTGGCCTGTGGGCTTGTGGGATGGACTGGTCTAGTTCCCTGATCGTCCCTGAGACCCGCCTGGACCCCCGGGGCTTCACATTCCATCACTCACTCACACTCACGATCTTTTGGACTCCCCCCTTCTTTTGTTGCAATCCCCTCCAGTGCTTCTTCTGCCCAGATTGTGTTGTTTCTCTTTGGTTTGATGCACCGTTCTTCAGGAGGTTGTTCTTGCTTTCACCGCTACTATTCTCTCGTCGGATCTCCTTTTAAGGTTATTCTTTGTGAAACCTTTCTCTCTCCTCTCTTTTCCGTCCTATCTTTTTCTCTTAAACTGGTGTTTCGTCCGAGGTATCGATCTCCCTTAAGGCTGAGACCTCTGCCACACTCTCGCCCTTGAACAATCCTAGTATAGCTACTGGATCAGGGACGCTCTACTTTCTGATGATCTCAGAACACAGTATGTACTTTTATATCTGCTGCTACTTCTTCCTGAAGTTCCGGGGCCTGTATCTTGTCTACAGCCTGGAATAGCTCTAAGTTTGGAACTACTAGTAACTAAAGACCTCACTCTTTTTAGACTGTGTCAAATTCAACCACCTGGTCTTAGAGCATATGTTTAAAAAAACAATTCTCTAGCATTGGGAGTCCTCGCTTCTGCAGATTTTCCGATACGCTTCCGCGGCTTTTGCCAACCGTGGTGTGACTTCGGTCGATAATGATAGTGATGGAGGAGCCGGATACCACTTCAGCCAATGGGCTTACTGAGGCACATCACGATTGTACTCTTGCCGAGGATTCCAATTTCACCCATGACGGAGCAATGGACTCGATTGTGTCGGAGCGAATTGACGCGCCCGGCGACTCGGTTCAAGCTCAAGCTACAGGTCAATACGATGGCAGTTATCTAAGTGCCATGGAGAAACTCACCACACTGAAAAATGAACTTCGTGATGCCGACAATGAATGCTTTTGGACACTCCTTGTGGAAGGCCTGGATACTCTTTGCCATGCGCAGTGCACATTTGTTGCAACGTATAGCCGAGTGTCTGAGGAAGATTCCGATGTCGAAATGCTATCCCTGGACGATAAGACCCCATCATTGACTGGAGTGGTTGTATCTTACAACGGTGGAAATGGCGTTCGGGAAATCTATAGGGATTACAAAAGCCTGGCGTGGGAGATTCCTTGTATCTCGATGAATCACGATAAAGTTACTCTCGTCGAAAAAGAGCTATCTACTGTGCTTGGTAAGGACGCGATCCGCCTGCCATTTCCCGCCGAAGCGTATCTAGCTGTTCCTCTCTTTTCATCAGGAAGATGTTATGGTCATGTAGGAATGCTATGGACAATGGAAGGCCTACAGCAACAAACACCTTCGTGGCTTTATCATGAAATGGTCTTACATTCGTTGGAGGATCTTATTGTTGATCGTCTCGAGTACAACGAACAAGAAACACTCCAGCAACAAAAGTGGGAAAGACTCAGTAAGAAACTCGGCGGTCAGCCGAAGACGCCAATGCACCAGAACTTTTGTACTACGCCGCCGACTTTCAAGCCATATGCAAGGAGCTTGTCCCATGAACTCCGAACCCCGATGCAAGGGGTAGTCGGAATGCTAGATATCATGTATGTAGCCGTTCAGGAAAGAATCGAAGCCGAGCTAGACACCGATCGCATCTCAATGTTCATGCAGTTTCGGGAGAACATTGAAGCGGTTCAGGGTACGTGAAATAGCCATATTAATGCCAGACCGAAGTACTGACGATACAACAGATAGCGCAAGGCGAGCGATTGAAGCTGCTGACAATATTGTGCATGCATATAATTTAAATATGCAAGTCCTGGATACCCCACAGAATGATGTCGACGAAGACATGCTCTTATTGCTTCCCAGCAATGAGATGCAGGACCGTCCCAATATTTTCATTGAGGACAGTAATATTACAACCAAGCCGTACAAACGCAGAAGAAGTACGCCATTGGAAGCGCAGTCATCATCGCCAAAATATCGGTGTACCAGTTCAGTCCGCAAAGGAGCTTCTCCTCGATCATCAGGATCAAAAGTAAAGGGAGGAGGCGACAAGACACCCCAGTCCGTACCTCAAGAAGAGACGGAGCTTCATTCCCAACGCGCTGCCCCTGAAACCTTACCACCTCCACAACGTGCCATATTTCCACCGATGGTGCTACACTACACGAAAATTCGTGAACTTATCCGCTTCGTTATTAACGACTCACTCCATGTTGGCGGTCGCCCTGATTCCGCCAGGGTGGAATGCACAGAGCTTGGGGAAAGAATTGAAGTGCAAACATCCGATTTCGGTGGCCGAGCGTCCATAAAGTACATTGACTGGTGGGTAGATCCTTCGGTGCCAGAGAGCCTTTGTGTCGATGAGAAGGACCTCACAAAGCTCGTCTCTTGCCTATTTCTCAATGCTCTCAAATTCACTGAAGTTGGAGAAATAACAGTGAGTGTGACTGTTGGCGAAAAACCACGTTGCGTCCTAATCAATGTCAACGATACCGGAATGGGAATACCGGATGACTTCTTGCCGAACTTGTTCAAACCCTGGGCTCGGGAAGATGGATCGACCACGAGAAGCAAGGAAGGCCTTGGCTTGGGCTTAATGGTTGCGAAAGGACTGTCCCGAAAGCTTTGTGGTGATCTGGTTTGCGTTCGCTCTTCGACAACCGGCCCGAATCGTGGGTCCGAGTTTCAGCTCACCCTCCCCTTGTTTCCTGGTGACAGCGTGGGCCGGCCTCTCACCCCTCATACGACCAGTTCGGCACCCAGGTCGGCACCGCCGTCTGTCAGCCCCGAGGCTGTCTTGAGCCCATCAATCGATTCTCTCAATTCGAGTACAAACAACGAAGCTGCTATGACACCTCTAGCGTCCCCACTTCTAGAAGGCTCTGAAAGAGAAAAACCACTCCATCCAAGCCGCGCAAGCTCTGCCATGAGCCCTTCTTCCTATTGGCGTCAATCCGGGAATTCCAAACCCGGGCCGCTCAAGGAACACTCGTTTGATAAATCCATGGCCGAAAAACACCCTTTGACGTTCCTCGTTGCCGAAGATAATAAAATCAATCGTCGTATACTGGTTAGTATGCTTGCAAAACTTGGCTATCACGATGTCTATGAAGCATATGATGGTAAAGAGGCAGTTCGAGTCATGGAGGAGATTATTGCGAGCCACACTCCTGCATCGGTCGAGGAGAACATAACAGTTCCAGCCCATTCACGAATAAGTCCGGATCTTAGTCTGGGTGAAAATCCATTGAGTCCTATCGATGCAATGGATTCAACGCAGACCCAGACACCGCCCGATTCTGACCCAGAGCCAGAGAAAACCCCGCCTCCAACCAAGCAGCATAAACCTGTCGATCTCGTACTTATGGATCTCTGGATGCCCTCCATGGATGGATACGAAGCCACAGAAAAGATTTTCGGTCTTGTTGAAGAGCATCGTGAACGACTTGCGAAACTTAGCCTTAAGGATTCGGATGTTGAGGGGCCAGCACCCGTAGCTAGTTTCGATACCCCTACAGTCTTCGCGGTTAGTGCAGATGTCACGGACGAAGCGTTGGAGAGAGTCACTAGGGTCGGGATGGCGGGATATATGACGAAGCCATTCAGACTCAGAGACCTGGAGAGACTTATCGGCGAATTTTGTTCTCGCAAAGACAGAGTGACGGCCTAGAAGGAAGTTAGGTCATTTTCACGAGAACTTGGCATTTTACAGGCGCAATATGGAATGATATCCCCCCTTTTGTTTGAGTGCTTACGATTTCTTTTCTGCATGTTGTTTATAAATATTTTTTAAACCCTTTCGGACAATTAACTAAAAACCCAGGAAGATGGAATGGTCAGAGAATGATACTTCATATTGAGGTACGGAATGTATTTTCGAAGACCATGAGAAGAAATTCTAAACTGATTGTTGAATCAATTAATCTTTCCTCGGTTGCTTGTATGCATTGTTGATTCAACATCATTGTGATCCTGTGCTTGTCCCCGTTAGGTCCATCCCATTGCTGGACACTCCCTATCACCATAGTGTTACACTTCTAGGGCTATGTTATGTCTGTTCGTGAAAAGCAATTAATACTTTCTTCCACTATCTGCACATTACAATAATAATAGCCAAGGTAGCAATGTCACAAAAGCCGTTGATCAGTAGCACAAAGAACCGCATTTGGAAGTCTGCCTATCGGTTGGTATCACAAACACTTCTCAAAGCTCCAGGCAACCGTTGGTTTGTACCCAGTACTCGGAACAGGGGAATGAATACCACCTGATGCCTAGGAATCGGGAAGCCACAACGTAAGTCACATCAGAACTCAACCTCTTAAATGTTCTTTCCCAACAGTCTTTTCCAAATGTTAGGGTTACGACTGGATTTTTGCTATAGCACCACCGCCTGTTCATTATGGAGGTTGAGGGTGCTAAAGCCTTTCATAATCCCGAGCCGGAATCTTTGAAGACTATATTATCTCGGACAACAAAAGTTTGTTTGTATTGCCATCCACAGAAATGGTCAGCTGTGCATCTAGATGTGCTCCGAATTAAAGATTTTGAGATAATACGACCTCTAGAACAGGTCATTGGGAAGCCGATTACAAATGACATCCCCGACCCTGGTTTGGAAAGTGTGATTGCAGATATCACAGCGGCAGATCGCCCGTCAGGATACTTCCAAAGTCTGTTCGAGTCATTCTTCGGTCCACATGAAGAGGAGGAGGATCTGGGAAAGAGAACTGTTGATCTTTGTTCCCGCTGGATTGAATCTATAAGAGAACTTATACGAAGATATCCTAGCTTCGATCCTTCATTGTAGGCCTAAGTCAACCCCCACCCTCGATCCACCCATTCGCAATTCTCAAATCAGCAGATTGCGATTTTGATAGACTGGCTGACCAAAGGTTATAGAAGTAAACGATACCATGAACACTACTCCTTGGAGCTTACATTTGACCGAAAAACCGCGCATCTCAAAGGGCCATATATCGTTTTCGACCTCGGGTTTGACGATTGGTTGTTTCCAGTGCTTGCGCTTCTAGACATGGACCACGACTCTTACCGAACGTATCCAGGACTTGCTTCTGGAGGTGTAAAGGAAATGAAAAGACTGAAGCGCTGGAAGAAGAGGTCCAAGGAGGCAGAGGTTTCCAGTGTCCTGATAGCGATGGCTCAAAAACAATGGTTTGCATTTGACAAGGGCAAGTGCAAAGGCGACGATGATCCACGATTTAAATCACTCCAAGTTCGTCCTGCTTGTTCTTTATGTCGAATTTATTGAAGCGTTAGGCTAATTCCACTTTTTTACCTCATGTCAGCCGGTTATGATCGTGGCGACTGGGATGAAGGTGTGCTTTTTGAGAGCTCGCGTGACACTGGAGTATCTGGATGCGTTACGGGACTCGTCGAAAGTCCTAGCTGACGAACTTGTTATCGAACGGTCGGAAGAAATTGATCTGGCAGTTGAGTCAGACCGACGGACGTTCGTCATCGCAGCCACGGCTCTATTGGATCGGTATTACTCGGAGCTCCGGCCGATATGTAAGCAGTTGGAGCAGATCGAGAGTTAGAGCATATGTTAGATCTTGCTTCATCACCATTGCGACACCCCAGTATGAGCGTTTAACATATTGTCGATATCTCGTATCTGTTGCCTAAGAAATCAGAAGTTCATTTTCTGGAGTACAGTAAGATAAGGTTTTGTAGTCAACTTGACCCTAAGCCCCAAGCCCTAAGCCCTAATTTACGGCGAGCCAAATTTCCGTTTCTTAGTCAGATTTCCGATGCCACAACGAATTCTGCTCTGTGATCTACGACAACTCGACCAACGCCGCCCATCTCCAGCAGTCACCTCCTCGTTTGCGGCTTCATCATAAACCATTCGAGATGGCGAACG
Organism: Nannizziopsis barbatae; assembly: GCA_014964245.1. Taxonomy (NCBI): domain Eukaryota; kingdom Fungi; phylum Ascomycota; class Eurotiomycetes; order Onygenales; family Nannizziopsiaceae; genus Nannizziopsis; species Nannizziopsis barbatae. The sequence goes on from JACVYH010000003.1 coordinate 4,737,658, forward strand.
AACGCTCCGGACTCATCCTCGGTTTGAACAAGGGCCATGTACGTCGCAGCCAACCCCTCTTCGATCGAAGGTCGCATATCGGATCGTGAAAAATAGTATAGGAAGCTAATCTGGGATCTGTTTGAATTGTTAGAAAACCACCGCCCTTACCAAGCGTCCACGCATTTCCAGGCGGAAAGGTGCCCTGTCCCGCCGCACCGAGTTCGTTCGGGATATCGTCAAGGAAGTTTCGGGCCTTGCACCGTATGAGCGCCGAGTTATTGAATTGTTGAGAAACTCCCAGGATAAGCGTGCCCGAAAGTTGGCTAAGAAGAGAGTAAGGACTCCTACACTGGTTGCCTTGTTGTGAATTGGAATACTGGATGGACTTGGCGTAATATGTCGGAATGGAATACATCTCGATATTTTCGCAACTTTGTGGTGTACTTTTTACACTTCGATACGCTGAAGCCTTTCGGAGAGATCATGGAACAAATTGCTGACTTACTGTTTTCCTATTTAGCTCGGTACTTTCGGACGCTCCAAGCGGAAGGTTGACGAGATGCAGAAGGTCATCGCCGAGGCGAGACGGGCTGGTGCTCACTAAAGCGGATAGCACGGCTGTGGGGGAGAAGTTTCGGTGGTTGCTACATGGATACCGTTAAGCCTTGCATCCAAATAAAAAGCAGGGTGGCTTTCATTCGATATCGAACTTTTTTTCCAGTACGAAAAGAATAACTCGATTTCAAACTGGGAACAGGGCGCAGGATTCGGTGATATTCCTTTTGAGCATTCGGTTTTGACCATGGTGTTCGATGCTCTTTATGTGGTTTAGATTATATCCATTCGTCGACGAATCGAAGCCACAATTACGAAAGTCAAAATTCAAATAATGACATGATTCCTTGAGAGACGTGGTCCTTTCTTGATGATTGAAATCCTTCTTCGAACAAAAAACATAATTCCCTTGAGCGCTCCAGATTTTTAGTAATATAGCAACTTCGCTATAAAGGGGTACAAGTAGGCTACACTCGGTCGCACCCGTTGAACGATGGAAGTAACATCCATTCATTGGGGTTATTTCTACATACATTTGATCCTTTGGTCTCCGTGAGTAGTACATAACCATCAATAAGAGTCAAATACACAGTTCTGTCTTGGTAATACTAGGTGGGCAATCATCATCATACGGCATATAAGCTGGTCATAAAATCATTTCTTTCCGGGCAGCTTCAACCACTTTGGCACTCCGCCTCCGCCCTTCTTGCCTCCTTTATCGCTATCACCACCACCTAGCTTTTTAAGCCATGATTTAGTCTGTTCTTCGTTTTCCGTTACCGGCACCGCAGCGACATCCTTAACTTTGATTTGGCTCGCTTTGTCGCGCAGCTCGGGCCGAAGCAATGCAGCACCAGTACTTCGCGCGTCGAGGGCAGCATTATCTTTCCATAAGAAAGTAACTAATACACGGCCAGTCATCTTAAGGTCAGCAATAAGTAAAGTTTTCGAAGAATCAGGTATAAGAAATTGCCCCTTTTTGGCGAGGGGGTCATGAGAGATGTCGGGGAAAAACGACAACGTAAAGTCCTCATTCATAACACGACTGTCCAGACAACTTCGAGCAAAAGAGTGTAATGACTGCGCCGTATCCTCTCGGCTGAATTTTGACACAACCTGGCTCTGATCTGGAAATCGGACCTTAACCTCTATTTCTGTAATTTTGGCAAGCTTCTCCTTAGTCGCGGATTCCTGAGCCGCTAACTCCGAGTCTCCTGCTAATCGAGTATTGCGGCCAGCCATGTTGAGACGTTGCTGATGCACTTTTGCATGGTCCACAGTAGGTATGTAATCGGCTTCGTTATAAGGTGTTTGAGCGGATTGAGGAGTAGATGTTGTTGGAGGAGCGAAGACCGTTACAGGCCGAGAAGAAACCATGGCTCGAGGGAGCTTCTCTGGAGAGCGTTCAAAGGTTTCCTCTGCAATTGGTGCAGTGTCTGGCATCTCAGCATCGGTGTTTAGGGGAGCGGAAGCGGGAGTCTCCTGAGGCCCTTGTTCTCGGGGCCCAGGCGAAGCAGGTGTTTCGGTAGCCGGCGCGGAGCTTTGACTTGGTGTTTGAGACGGATCAACAGACTTAAAGTATGCATCTATTTCTCTCATAGCCTCCTCCAATGGTCGGTCAGTAACACGGAAACTCAGCCTGAGAAGTGCATTTCCGCTATTCAAGCCTAGCTGTGACAGTGGTTTTTGCAGATCCGTGAAAGACGAGAATTCTCTTCCCATAAGTTGTATTACAGGGGTTTCATAAAACAATCTTCCTGCCCCGGATTCTCCAGATGCGTTCGGTGCTCCTCGGGCTGTAAAATTTCTATTGTCCCCATTCGCAGACTCAAACTTGCGCAGCATTAACCATAATGTCGTATTGCTTGGAAATTTGTCCATTAACCGGGCACCAGAATTGGCTTTTAATTCGGACTCGGGAAGTTGTAATGCAATAGAAACGACAGAAGGAGAGCGAGATAACTGGACGAGTTCTAGCTTTGCACCCGAACTAAGACCAGACAACCTGATGGAAAGAGAGAGGTCTAGCTGTTTTTTCTGGTGCCTATCAAAAATAATTGGTCAGAGAAAAGGTCAAGTATCGGGGAGCAGAAAATGGATGGGCTCACTTTAAACCGTACTGCATTGCATCAAGCCCTAACTTTGCGCAAGCTTCTCCTAGAATATCACTTAGGTGTTTGCCGGGAGTGACTTTGATAGTAGCTCTACGAGCTGTAGCATCGATTACTACCACATGGGAAGCCATGCTGGCGGTAATGGGGTTGCACCTCCGGCCTCTAATAGATCGTTGCGAGACGTAGGCACTGGTAACTATGAGGGGAATATTGGCGGACAGAAGCTTTATTCTACTGATGCAGATCTTGAATAGACGGTGAAAGACAAGGTTCTTGACTAGGTGGTAATCAGTTTGAGTGGGCTGCTCAATAACTAGCCCAGAGATAGTTAAGAAAGGAATTCTTCTTAAGATGTATGTATTTGATAGCCTGCAGCTGGTCAAGGGTCCAAAGCTGCCTGATGAACCGCGCCTGGCCACCAGCCAATAGGACGGCGCGGGTGATCTGAAGCTATCGCACTAATCCATATATAGCTTAGTCTCATTTTACCATTTATAATCAGTGTATTAGCACGTGACCGTTAGCCTGTCTATACCGTACCGACCAGATGCTCAGGCTTGCGAATATCAAAATAGAAAAGGCTTTTAGACTTGAAAGATTACGGATAGAGTCCTCAAAATCAGAAACTTCAAAGATTACAGTATTTGGTGAATACCCTTTTTTGGGACTAACTACTCTCATCCAAGGTACATACATACATGAGTTGTCACTAACGACTGTCAAATTAAGGACACGATGTAGAATTGGTCAAGAAGCAAAAGGTAGAAACCTAAATACGGCCAGGAACAATTGTTAGAATTTCAGTATCAGAATTACAGGCTCTTGGAGCGAGGTTGAGGAGTAAATCCGTACAGACTCCGTACGGAGACTTCGCAGGCAGCGGGCCAATCGTCATCTCTTGGCATTGAACTGGACGTTCAGGTGAGCTCTTCGAGCTTCCCCCAGACATCACCATTTCTCTCCTCAAAGCCCATCAATGCCTTGACCTTCAACCCCGCCCATCTAGTCACCGTAGGGAAATCCATTGATATAGGATTATCATTGAACGCTTCGATTACCTATTTTATAGCTGATTTTAAACAAGATGGTAAGTCAGCGCGCTCGGCAGTATGTTATTGCAGGTCAAGTTAGCTAACCTTTAAATCACTTCTAGGCTTCTCCTTTCGATATTAGTATGATGCGTCCTCCCTGCGCTTTAAACATCAATTTACTAATGGAGGCAATATATAGATGGTGGAGCCTGCGTTGCTATGGTCGGCAAAGACTGTGTCGCCATTGCGTGTGATCTCCGCCTTGGTATGCAAGCGCTCACCGTATCCAACAACTTCCCGAAAATCTTCAATTACGCGCCATCCACATATCTCGGCCTCACAGGTCTCGCTACCGATGTTTCATCCGTCTCCGACCTCTTGCGATACAAAGTCAATCTCTACCGTTTGCGAGAAGAGCGAGCAATCGCACCACAGACCCTAGCCAACCTCGTTTCGTCAAGCTTATATGAGAAGCGGTTCGGGCCGTGGTTTGTGAGCCCCGTGCTAGCAGGTATCAACCATACTTCCGGAAAGCCGTTCATCTGTGGATTCGATAGCATTGGATGTATCGATTTCGCAAAGGATTTCATCGTCAGCGGGACTGCGAGTGACCAGCTGTTTGGAATGTGCGAGGCGTTGTGGGAGCCTGATTTGGTATGTTGATGATAAGCTATAGCGTTTATACCTCTGCTGATGAAGATGGATAGGGACCCGATGATCTTTTTGAGACCATCTCTCAAGCGTTACTGAACGCAGTGGACCGCGATGCCCTTTCGGGCTGGGGTGCTCATGTATACATCATAGAGAAGGATAGGGTTACCAAACGACTGCTCAAAGGCCGACAGGATTGAAGGTGGAATGAATGACCCACCATTGATTCTTTTGTTTAGATCCGGTTATCATTTTGCTGGCGTCAGTGGCTCTCGAACCTTAAGATGAAGGGATGGATTTGAATGCATTAGATCAAATTTTTGTGGCTTTCTATCAGTGCATGTCCATAAAGAATCGCTGAAATGAAAGTATAAATGATATTCTAATAAGCGTATCTCTATATTGGGTTATCAGCAGCAATACTTTTTCAAACCGATGAGCAGATCAAAATCACTCCATCCAGCGCTTCTTCCCAGCTTTCCATCAGCGAACCGCAAAACAGTTCCACCGATGATGAATTAATCATCTTTTCAATTTCCGCTGCCAACTCATTTGTGTGGCCTTGGGGTCCAGTGGTCACCAAAAAAACTAACTGTCCGAGCATTCCAGATCCAGCAATATGCGTCTTCAGCATGCGCGTGTTCGATTTGATGATATCTGCGAGCTTCTTGCTTGATATTTTTAAAGGCTCCAGTTGTTCCTTTGACAGGCTGGAAGATTTTGATTTAGAGTTCGATTTCGTTTGTGCATAAGAAGAAACGAAGAGAACAATGGCGTGCAGAGTTTCTATTAAGGAAATACTTGAATGCAAGTAGATCCAAGACGGAGCAGGAGACACCGTAGATGATTCTGAGGTAATGTTGATCGTGCCTTGAACGTCAGTAGGTTTAGATACTGTCAGAGCTGATATTTTCCCATGTAACCATTCTTCTATTCGGGATAAGATGGATTCGGCGGATTCGGTAGTTGGCGCCAGCAATTTTGACGATATGGAAATCAATTTTATCAGAAGATGGTGGATTTCCGCATTCTCGATTTCAACCGGTGTGAGCTCATCTCTGGGAAACTCGGGCTCCAGTTTTGCGAGAGAAGCTAATCGGCTTGTGAGGTCTTTTCTCAATGATGGGTCGGTATGCAAGTAATTGAGCAGTGAGTCTGTCAGCACCATGACTTCGACACCTTTACCCTGAGTCTGGTGTCAGTAATCAATATCGGCGAGCTTTGAAGGGCGCATTCCTCACCATCAATAAAGGTCCAAGCCGAACTTTCTGCTCGAAATCTGGATTTTCGGGCAATTCACAGTTCGGAAAACCGTCATAAGAGCGTTTGTCTATGGCGGATCTCGTTTCAAAGACTGCCACCACCAATTAACAAAAATATCTTTTGTCAACACGTAGACACTCACCAATATCATCATAAGATTTGGTAGATGGTCCGCCAACCAACCGCTGAATTTTCCGTAACTCAAGTGCCCACATCTTCCGACAGATGCTATATTTCAGGCTCTTTTCTAGATCAATGCTGCCTTCGATGTTCGAATAATTTCCATGTTCAAGCCCAGCACTCCTAGCTTGTGTCGCCGAAGCTGCCCCATTGCGATAGAAATTCAAAGCTTGCCTCAAAGCGACCTGAGGATCGTAATCCTTTCTCTCCAATCCCGAAAATGGAGGGGCTGATTGTGGGTGAATGGATGAGATGCGGGTAAATAAATTATGGGAAACAGTATCATGCTGGATTTGTTTCACGGTTAATTGGGAAAAGGTCTTGAGTGCGAGAGAACCTGCACCCAAAAGAAGATATATCCGCACTAAAAGCAGAAGCGCTTCGTAGTTATGAGGGGATTTGAGTAGTAAATGGTCTAAAATTCCGGCAGCTTGAATTAAGACAGCTGTTGGACACGACTCGGAATTTAGACCTTGGGTATATGCGCGTATCAAACTCATAGCTGCTAGCAGACAGAAATCATCGCTAGGTTCAGTCTCTGTTGAAGAAGGCAACTTCCCAGAAGCTGGTGGTCTACTGCTTTGGAATTGCTCCAGGCAACGACCCGCGAATTTTTCCGCATCGAGGATAGCTTCTTCAACGGCTTTAGAGGAAAGCCGGAAACAATATTCAAATTTAAGAGTATTGATGGAAGGTATACCCCTAGCTGTATCATCCGTCTGGGAATCGTTAGCATAAGTATCATCCACCCCTTAGCAAGGGCTCCAACCTTTTTCAAAATTCCACCATTAAGATTTTCTATCAGGTGAGTGTGAAACTCTTTTTGAAGATTCTTGTCTAAAATCGCCAGATAGCTGCGCAAATCTTGGAAGCAGTATAATCTCTTCTGGTTTAGATCGAAATATACCTTACAAGCAGTAAGCAACTCTGATGGCGGTTCCCTTCCTATGGAGACGTTGCGAGATCTAAATTCTAGTCGTGCCAATTGCGCATTGCGTGATTTCGGTTGTATATTGATGTAGCTCTCGATAATCGTTTCTGTATCATTGTAGGCTCTTTAGGTGGTTAGAATCTCGATAATCAGAGCGGACGTTGATAACCTACTCTTCGGTCCCAAGTTTGTTTGTTGCTGTAATCAAAAAGTCCCAGACACGCCAATCATCTTTCTCTTCGAATGACACGGGGAGTTTATTGCTCGAAGCTGCTTCTTTAGGGATGCTGAGTAGGTCTTTCGCAAAGGAGAACACCTTTTCCCAAAGACATGCTTTTTCAAGAGCTGAGAGTTGAGTCGTCACGAATAGCCAATCATTCTGGGCGATGCGGGACGAGATCCCAAGGTGTTGGCTTTCTAGGAGACTGACGATATCACTGAATCGGCCCTGATATTCGTATATTTTTATGAGAAGTGATAGCTCTTCGGCGGTTTGAATTGCTCTACCTGGGCTCAGCAATTCTTTCTACACATGTTAAGAGCCATTCCCAAATTCAAACAGAGTGGTACCGCAATGAGTAAACATTAAAAGACAGAAGAAACTCTATACATACTGGATTAGTGGGCACGTTATCAGCGGCTTTCGATATCATGCGAGAGGCCAGTGTGCCGAAGAGATTCTTTTCCGACGGAGAGGTAAGCGGGTCGACAGCAATGAGATAGCACATGATAACCGCCCAGAAGTAATATTTTCGGTTCCTCGGAAAATTTACTTGTAGGTTCATGGCGGCCTAAAAACCATTCAGTCCACGCCATCAAGCGACTGGTTGAGGGCACCCTCACTTTTTGAGCCATGGGCCAGTCTCCCGCTTCTGACGCTAGACTGAACCATCGTAATTGAATATCCTCATTCTTGGGGCTGGCTTTGGCCGCATTCTGCCACAAATCACGGAGGGCTAGGTGGTGCTCGTCATTTCTAGCTAGGGTATCATGGATTACCACCAACGCATCCAGTTCTGTGATAGGAGGGGTAGTTTGGCAGAGCTCGAGGGCCTCCGTTATGCCGCGCTCTCGATGCGCGCTGTCGGGGTGGAGGGTGAGGACTTTAGCTTTCCATGCCTATCGCAGATTGGAATTTATTAGACATTTCATAGGTTGTATTTAGGGAAAGGAATCACCTTGAGAAATGACGTGTTTTCTCCCTTTTTAATCCGTTTCTCGCAGAGCTGCAGTGCCTGCTTTAAGTTTCCTCCTTCGATAGCATCTTCAATCTGTTTATTACGGCGTTCGGTCACAGCAGCAGAGGACATTGTTACAATGAAGAGGAGAATGCCCAAGGCGGAATATAGGCATGGACAAGCAACCTTTGTTGCTGCTGTGGATAGTTCCCTACAAGGTAGCTTGGAGGTTATAGTTAGTTAGACGAGCTTGTGATGTTCAGTGTGCATGAGTGATTGAACTCTAACGAAAGACAAATGGGGGAAGCAGCATTGGCAATTCCTACGCTACACAAGGGGCTAAGACAGCATTTTGTCAAAAACATAGAACCTTTCCAGTTGAAATGCTTCTTCCATGAGCCATTATTGTGAATTGTTGTCAGATGTTTCTTTATCCCTGCGCTGTCAACCTCCGGATTCAAGAATGTCAAGTCGTTACTCGGCACTGGAATTATCTATAGGAACACATCTCAATGCCTTTGACAAAAACATCCTATAAAATGATATGTGTCAACTCTCGAACTCTTTACACTCCATTGTTAGACTCGATATTCTGGACATACATACATATGTAATGTATGTACTATGCAATTGTCATTAGAAAAGTCGGCAAGACAGCATTGATCACCAGCAAGGCTTCACAAAGCTGGGGTTATCCCTTATTGATATAATGAAGCACGAATGGATCACCAATCATCAGGAAATCAGGTGAAACTTCAAGCCAAAACTAAGCTAGGAGAGACAAAGAGCTTGCAGGGACGATCTGACAAGGAAGAGAGCTTTTACGACTCCGTATGACTTTTCATATGCTTAAGTTATGCGAATTCCCCAGACGCCATTTCCCATGCTAAATACCGTGACTCCATACTCAAAGAGGATAGTGAGCTTATATCGTACATATGATTCTGGGTTTCTTGTAGAAACTTTTGTATAGGGTAGTTTCGGTTGTGGAAAGATCTCGTATACTCCGTAAGCACAGCAATTATTTTCCAGTGGAATCTTTCATCTGCGCCAACTGCATTATCGTTAGAGTGTTCATGGCTTGCTATAAAAGTCTCGGGTACAGGGACGGGGATTCTATGGAATCGAGGATTCGCATGGTTGAGGGACGACATGGTGCGGAAGAGGTGGATGGACGGGACTCACCCATGCTTTTTTACAATCGCGATACGCCCTAATAAAACAAGTTTTTGTCAATTGAAGAGATCCCATATTCAGCTTTCCGGAGACAGTCAAAGGCAGGACGGTGGTTGGAAAGCGGGATACTGAGCTTACTGAAAGTAGTCTGTGCACATATCTCTATCCCCGCCATTACGTCTCATGCACTTGATGCTTCGATCTGCAAATTCTTGGCAAGGATCGAAGAATTCACTGGCAGATTTACTATTAAAATTATAAATTAGCAAAAGAAAAACAAAGTGAAACTGTGGGAAGGCTACCATTCAGCGCATAGCACTGTGCCGAGACGGGATGAAAAGGCATCGGATGGAGGAGATTAGGTGAAAGTGGACTTTTTAGACCTACTTTTTGAATTTCTGGCCAACTTTTTTCCCCCAGTTCTGTTGCACCTCATCGTCTTGCGTTTGCGACGTACCAGCCGCTTGCTGGCCAGACATTGTTTGTGGTGTGATCTCGAAGTCCGCAGGATTGAGCTGTTCTCAAGCAGACTCGCTTTGTAGCTTCGCGGCAAGTCGATGACTAAGCTTCGGGAGGCGCCATGACAGGCTTGGCGCTGCGGGCAACATTTTGATTAGTCAGCCATATTTGGATTCCTACCAGTGACGACCACATTCATTCCTAACCGTTACAAGCTATTAGCGGCTTGAATGAAGCTCAATTGGCGAGGCTAAGTCAACGTGAATAAACGAGATATACCCTGCAGTCTAGGCCCCTTCTTTTCGAGTTTAACGTTAGGGTCGGAAGATCGACCTCCGGATGAGCCAAGGATATACGGAGTAGTTACTCTGTTCGGAGTACGACCTGCCGAATTGGTTGTTCAAAAGGACAAACTAGTGAGCCCATTTTGATCCATCTGCATTCGCTCTGCATCATATGATAACCAGAGAAATGTATGGTGCTTGGATCACATACTGTATGTGCATGCTGGCTTCGGGCCTCATATCAAGCAGTCAAAACGCGCCAGTCCCTCGGGTTGGTCTTCCAATGAGATTTGCCTTTCTTCGGTCATGGCCCCAAGCATCTGGCCGAATAATCGGCCAAACTAATTCTCGTTGCTAAGAAAGTACGGGACTCTACCACAGCGCTTAGTAGCTCTGCTACAACCTTTGACTCAGAATACACCTACAATTAACCTGAAACCTAATATATATACCGTACCGACCAAAGAAAACATCATAGCTGCGAAGCAAATCTGCAATACATGGGGTCATTTATTCACCTCTTGTCGGAAGCTTCAAGATCCCCACGAAGTTTGATGAAATCGCCTTTGACATGGATTATCAGTCGGTAATCGGGCTAGGCGGAAGCCGGCCAAACACCCGGGGAGCACTAGATTTGCCACCCACTTGCCTTTTCCGGCTTTAAAATGAGACTAGAACTGAAATCCTTTGTTGGAATCCGATAAAAATGGCTTTTGCTACAGTGTCTGAGGTGTTGATGGAAAGCTTTAGGTCTATGGGCGGATAATATAAATCATTGCTTGATATAGCTTTCTAGTGTTTAGGAGGGAGGTGCTAAAAATTCTCCAACTCAGAATACGAGTTATAATGATTTGCGACAATATTCTCCACACCATCCATGAGCTTCTTCTGACACGGGCTGAATTCGAGAAGCTTGCCCTCCAAGAGTTCTGTGGCAAAAGTATACTTGATGCAATTCCTTCATCCATAAATATGGATTTCACAAGCTTTCTTTAACAAAGAACGATAAACGCATGTCTTCAGTGTGGCGGGTTGAGTCATATCAAATGTAGAACCTTATTCAGTGATTGGCAGAGCATTCCCTCAAAGATTTTATCTTACTGGGTTCAAAGAGCCAAAAATATCAAATAATTTTCTCCATGCTATCGACGCTACCCAAACTCCGCACAGGATGGTCACGCAGAAACTCCAATGGCGCGCTTGACTTCTAGGCATCGGAGCTAGATTCAGAAAGGCTATTTCGAGCGAAAATCCAACAGCAAGCTAGACCGCCCACATCCAAATCGAGTCAAAATTTCCATACCCGTTGAATTCAACAACGATTTGGCAATTTTCATCACAGCTGGCACCCCCATGCTTCAACCTCCCGTAGAGTACGGTACAGATGCATTTCGAGTGCTCCAACCTGGAATGACCTTTTATCCACGTTCATCTTTTCTGCCCTGTGAGGTAACCTGAGATTACCCGAAATCACTCCCTCCACAGTGAAAAAGACACAGAAGCAGGCAGGCATTTACTATTCGAAAGATGCAGCTCTGGAAACAATAGCCATTCTGCTTTCATCCATTGAGCCAACGCTGTTCGTCCACGCTCCCAAGGAACTGAAAACCCCCAGTCCCAGTAAATTGCTGTATGCATCGGTTTGTGTCACGCGCTCGAAACGTGGACAGCGAGATTATTTTCAAGTATGCTTCCATGTCCCGCAAGGCCAATACCTCATGCAATGCAACAATATGGCAAATGGTCTGGAACAACCAAACGGCGAGGGCTGTCAATGTATGTCTTACCAGACCCCGATACCAAACCTAAACTAGAAACAAATTCCTGTCTGTGGAAAACCTCGAGCGCCAGGAGTAGATAGTAGCGTTGCACAAGCCGATAGTCTTGATCAAGGCCTTCCAGTCTGTTCGTCGAGCCGGTGAGCAAGGCCATCGTAGAGGTGCTTTGATCGCTGGAAAGCGGTGGATTCCATTACGTGTTTTCCGGGACGGAAGTGCTCCCCCGTCTTATCAAAACGGCTGCGTCCCCGGACACTGGGCCACAGGAGGCCATATGATCCGAGCGTCAAAGCATAACCGACAGTTATGATTCCAGGATTTCGAAAGTACCTCTCCCACCATTATCATGCAGCTAAATGCAAGTTGAAATGTGAGCGGCGTCCACCTCCTTTCACAATATGAGGCGAGTAGACATAAATACGGCCCTCACCCTCAAACATCTAAGAGGTAGAAGCATATTGTTTTTTTGGATATTCCAGCCGTGCGATTGTGACCCAGCACAGCGAATCGTTGTGAGTTTTTGTTGTGAGGATATCGACTGGTTCTCGTATCGATCTTGCCCTTAAGACGATCATATTATTAAGGTGTACAGAAACACCCTTAGATTCCACGGTGAGTAATAGAGCAATCAAATCGTATCACCCGCACGGCCTTCTTGCCGTTGGATGTTGAGTTACAATGACCCAACATCAATATACCTAGTATCCATCTAGGAGATATTTCTATTGTGAAAATGGATTTCAGCCGCGGTTCCTTTATAGGAAATGTACTCACAAAAATGAAGAAATGGCAGCCGCAGACACTCTCGTTTCTCCCATTCCCCCAGCTTTTTCAACTCACGTGGCCGCTTTGTCCCTGGGTTCTCAAAATGGTAGGGCCATTCCGGCTACAGTTCTTGGAGGCGGTACAGAGCAGAAAGAAGGACTCCGATTCGATCCCCTAAAACACCTTAACTACGTGCCTCCCTCCAAAGTGCATACCATGAAGGAGCTTGGGTACACCAATGGTGTAGGGGTATCTCCAGTCGGTGTCTCTGAGCCTTTTCAGCTCTTCTCAGTAGAGGCTATCCATCAGATGAGAGAAGAGGTATTGAGTGAGAAAGTATGGACCCATCACAGGTTTTCAAGCAATATCGCCCAATGCCAATTACGCGGGTTTGCACCAGAGTAAGAAATACACCCGTTAGAGCCTTCCTAGAAACCTCTCGCTCTGACTGCAAACAGATTTGCACCATTTGTTTATGACGCTTGGAAGAACCCTGAGCTTCTTAAAATCATATCCCAAATTGCTGGGCTCGACCTTGTCCCAGTAATGGACTGGGAGATTGGTCATATAAACATCTCAGTTCAATCAGAGGAGCAGAAGGAGAAGGCCCTGGCTGATGAAGCCAAGAGAGCAGCGGGTGAGGAACCTATGCCTATTGTGGACTGGCACACAGATAGTTACCCATTCGTTTGTGTACTCATGCTCAGTGATTGCACAAGCATGATTGGAGGCGAAACCGCGCTTCGTAAGGGAGACGGAAGTATCCTGAAAGTTCGAGGGCCACAAATGGTAAGCAGTTTCTGAGCATCAAAACATAACCAGAGCAGTCTCGGCTAACAGTTATGCTAGGGATGCGCAGTGGTGCTTCAGGGAAGGTACATCGAACATGTCGCTTTGCGCGCACTCGGTGCTACCGAGCGTATCACTATGGTGACATCGTTCCGACCCCGTAGCTCGAAAATGCCAGACGATACAGTGCTCACTACTGTACGAGCAACTTCTGATCTATCGGAGCTGTATTTCCAATTCGCCGAATACAGGCTCGAGATTCTTGAGGAAAGAATCCGAGAGAAGCTGAAGGAAATGCGTGATAGAAAACGCGCACGTCGGTCCTTTGATACTTGTGATTTGAGGCAATTTGTGTTGGAGCAAGGGCAGTTTTTGGCTCACATGAACAAAGAAATGGTGGACGAAAATAAAGTAATCAAGGGCTTCTGTGACGACAGTCATTTGCTCTCCGAAGATCTCAAGGAGCGCTCAAGAAAACGGAATCGTCTTACGGTTGAGTGAGTCTAGTTTGCGCAACGCATTCGACAATGATTTGAGGTGAATGGGTTTCAGCATTCGAGGGTTTGCTGAACAACGGCGCCTCGAATGTTTTTTTGTCCGCTACTTTGATATCGAGTACGTAATCGCGAGAGTAATAGCCAGAAAGTTAGGTGAATGATTGCTGCTTTAAAAATCGCGTTTGGGGTTTGTCGCACTGGGTATAATTCTGAATCAATAGCGCGGTGTTCATTTGAATGGTAACGTAAGGATACATCCCGCGAACGCTGAGTATTGAAGTTTGTTGTTATGAACTTCATCTATGATACCGTATAGAGTCGCATAGGGCCATGCATACATCTAGCATGGGGCAGATGAATGATGGTAGACTAGCATCACAATTTAGTTCTCGCACACGAATGATGGGGCCGCAAAAGGATGAAATAACATCAATTCTGCATATTGAGTAGGCATATATCTCTAAAAAAGTATTTCCTAGTATAGAGGAGCCAATCATATCTGAAGACCCCGCAGTTATTGGATCTTCATACCATGCCGGCGGATGGTACTTGTCATGGATAAGAGACTGGTGATGTATTTGCTTTATCAAGTCCTAGAATCACCAGTGTCGTTAGTTCCAGACCATCCAAATCTGTATGTTGCAAGACAGACTAACAAGAGATACATTAAGTACCTTAGTTGGTAAACCAGGAGCCGGAGTGTTACCTGCGCTGGCTACACTCGGGTAAGATCAACCAGGCGCCTTGTCGTTTGAATGAAGATTTCGCTGAAGTTTTCAGTATAAAGTTCAAAGGATGTCTATGAATGATGAAGATGGCAGTCATGAAGGTTATGAGAGTTGGGAGATGGAGAGCCTTTTATACGTCAGGGCGGGACACAAAAGATGGAAAAGTCACATTGAAGGAGCCGTGGAGCGGCCCCGACCTCAGGGGGCTTTGTACGGAGTAGTTAAGGCGCGAACTCCACTAGTCCCAAAGTGGAGAAATGTTGAATGCGGGCCGCGGACTATTTTCCCATAAAGAGTTAGTTAGGTTTGGCCCACAATGCAACCTTTCCACGATCGCCTGTGTGACAACCTTCTCACTATTCTGTACGGAGGACTCTACCATCTGTTCTGACACTACAATCATTTTTTGTTTTGGACATAATTATCAGATCACTCACTTATTTATTATTTGCTTACTAGGTATTACCTGTGATTGGATGGCTCACAAGGGGCTTAGCTAATCACAGTCCAAGGTCTACCTGATATAAGCGCGAAGACACATTAACAAGAATCTCACTCGGCTTTAACCAGCTAAAATGGCCTCTTCAATTCGTCGAATCTTGCAGGGTCAAAAGGCATCATACAAACTATTGGAGGTTTTGAAGGAACCTTCGATACATCAAGGGCCCGTTTATAAGGGCGCCGTCTTGTCAGGTTCGAATGCAGTCAAGTCGGATCAATTGGAAGACAAAACAAGTCAACTCATTTTTCTCATCGCTGACGGACCTGCAGTGTTGCTATTAAGGATCTGGTGCAAGAAAGAGAACTACGCATACACCAGCAGCCATCGATAACAGGATGCAAGTACATTCGCCAGATGGTCGATATCATCGACAAAGGTCAACAGGACGATTGGACCCCATCTAAGTCGTCCGTGAAACCACGTTTGGTTTTTGAGTGGATGGATACAGATTTGTGGCATGCCCGGCCCTTCCGACGGGCATTTCAGAATCCTAACTTACCCGCCATTGTCACCAAATCCATCCTAGAGGCATTGCTAGTATTTCAACAGAACAGCGGCGTACATACTGGTTTGTGTTCCCCCTCTCTCTGCTTCACCTCACTAACATCAGGAGATCAGATGTCAACCCAAACAACATATTCCTTTCGAATATTGATGCCAAGATACCACTCGTAAAACTTGGCGACCTTGATAATGGTGAGTATACCTCGCAGATATGCAATTGATGTCATTTGGCCTCAGCTGATGATTCTTTTTTCTTTTTATTTAGCTTTTTCTGAGGGGGTAGCCATTAACTACATCGAGGCTCAAACACCTGAAACCCGAGCTCCGGAGGTCTGGCGAGGGCAGGGCGTATGGCACTGTTCGGATATGTGGTCTCTCGGCGTTACGGTACGTTCACCCGGTTGTTGTTTTAGACCTTCGTAGTTCGTGTACTCATTCTCATTGTAGATCACACATTGGCTTTTGTCTTACACCTTATTCGGTCCCTGGGATAAAATAATCGATGATCATCGGATGGCTTGGTGTTTGGCAAAGATATTTCGACTTGTCGGGCATATCGACCCACCTGATAACCCGGTCCTCAAAGAAGAATTCGAACTTGCCAAGGATCTGGAAGCCGGTCAATATTCGGACCCAGAAACCAATGAAATAAAACGTTTTATCACATTGGGTACCTTACGACAGGAGCTACTCAAACTTCCCCGAGAAATTTGCTCTGAGGCTTGTATCGATTTCATTGAATATCTACTTGTTATCGATCCCAACGAGCGGCCGACAGCTGAAATGGCTTTGGAACATCCCTTTGTGAACTCAACTAAGATTTCATAAACTGAACATCTTTTTTACTCTTCTAATAGTCCTCTTGCCTCCTTCTGCCTACAAAGAAAAAACATTTTAAGAACTGGCTGGACAAGAATGGGCTGCCTTCTAGACGCAAGGTTTATAATATTGCCAATGACCGAATGATTGATTGATTGGAGACTGAGCTGGGAATCATCCACCCTTATATATTCGCGGAGCAAGCGCTCCCAGTCCAAAGTAGAGGGAAGCAGGCCTTTGAGAGTGAAAGCGCCTATCCCGACAACTTGGGTATTGGACAAACGTTCGCCAATGATATCGCCAGCGGCAAGGATGCTGCACGGGAATCTAACCGCCCCGGTCTTATCCAAGAGTGCAGCTGGTCAAACCAAGCTTCTTACCAATCATATCTCATAGCCAGCATATCGCGCGAAGAAAGCGAAGTGTTGTTTAAAACCGAACTGGATGTTTCACTCTGCATGAAAAAAAATAATCGAGATCCCTGTCTATGTTGGCTGCTTGGTTTCTGTCAACGGGGATTTGCACAGACCATACAGGAGAGCATCAGAATTTAGGATGGGATAGCACCATATACAGTAAAATAGGGTACCACATCCAAATATCTGGTTAAGGAGTTTCGCCCTTAGTTAGTTATCTTGACGCCCTCCAAGTATGTATGGACTGGAGCAGGATATAACGTTCCTGTCATGTTGTGTCAAAAGCGGCACTCCTGGGTTCTCATCCCAAGTCCCCGTAAATAACTCATTAACTAGTTAGTTTCTTAAAACCAGCCCAGCACTATGAGCTCCACAGCCAGCATGGGGGCGGCATCTGAGCCCTGTGAAGAGCAAATATGATTTGCCGTTTTTTGTCAAAGCACAATTATCTATTTATATTCTCACTAAATTCAAGCAAATGATTCAAGAAAGCGTTGCTTTCAGGGTCAAAATACCCATGCACTCCGTATATCCCACATTTGATCATCTTTCACTTGACTCAATCAAATGCGGGTATAAGCGTTGGGGATAGGTATCACATGGAAATAAAGGGCAACCAAGTACGGAGTACTCTGTATTGACATCCAACAGATAACTAACAGTGGGGCTCTTCCACCATTTTCACGCCAAACCGATTGACTGTCAGAGCACCCGGATGGACGGTAAGCGCCGCCTTGGCTAAGCTGTACGAACGTCGGGTAGCCTTGGACGTATCATCCGTGGCATTATGGTCGGACTCAGAAAAATTCTCTTTGTCACCTTCACTCTTTTAGCTCTCTCGTTTCTTCTGATTCAGACACAGAAAAATGGCCTTTAGGTATGGGAAATACCTATGATTAGTTACAGGGCCAACATTAAACAGCATGAAACAAAGCAGAAGCAAAGGGGTTTCTGTAGGTAGGTAACTGGAGAGTAGCAAAACCAGGGTGGGGTGGTGCTTTTGATCTCTAAGATGGCTGTGACCTTGTTTCCACTTCCTCAGTGCTTACTCCGTACTTCCGCTGATTTCATTGTGAGCACTTTGGTGTTGCTGATTAACTAGTAACTAGTTAATGGCCAGGCTGAATACCTCCTCCGTACCCCGTACCTACCTAACTAGTTAGGTACTCCATACTCCATAATTTTTCTCCTTCTATCACTTCTTTCTTTTTATGTTAGACCTGAAAAAGACTATGTATTCTCTTTTGGTATAGTTGGCTATTTAACATTTTATCACTGCTTGCTCTCAATTAAACAAGCACTCACAACTTCTCTAAAATTATTCAGCAGGTGCATAATACAGAGCATAAAATCATTATTAAGTTTAAATTAGACTGGAAACAGGTACCATCATGTAAAGAGAATTATTAAGTTAATAAAAAAATTTATAAGTATTATATATAAATACTTTTATTTATTTTTAATTATTTTTAATACTTATTAAATAAATTACTTAAAAACTTAATAAAATAAATATAATAAATGTATAAATATTAGTAGGTAAAATATGACAGTATAACTGTGAAGTAATATAATCTTATTCATAGTTATAAAGTAATTTGATTCTCTTCTGATTCTCATTCTTAGCCTGAGCTATGTATACTATCTAGTCATTATATGTACAGAAAAGATGCTCTCAGTAATATTATTATATAGCCTAATAATATGCTAGCTTTAATATCTTCAAATGCTCTCATTTAGCTTCTGTTCTATCTTTATTAAATGTTTTCATAATTCTTATTTAATTTCAGCAGATTCTTTTCTGATGCTGGTTAATCTTCATTCTCATCATTTTCTAATTTCTTAATTTTATTATTATTATTAATTATCATTTTTAGATGATTATTATAAGTATAATCTCATGCTGCATGAAAGTTAATAAAATCTAGCATTAATATTTCTGTAATATCATTATAAAATTTATAAGAAAGCAAATCTTGATAAACATGCAGAAAGTATTTAATAAAGTTTTTCTTAATCTTTCTTTTTTTCTTAATATTACTATTAATTTCTCTAATCTAATATTCTAAAAAAATCTTTTCTTTTTTAATAAACTCATGAGTAGATGTTTTAACATTATAAATTAAAGCCTTCTTGATAACTGCTCATTTCTCTTTTATTTTTATCATTCATTTTATCAGACATGTGATAAAATTCTTAAAATTTAATTTTTCTAAATCTTGCTAGTATTTCTTCTTTATGTTTTAGAAAATATTCTCTTTATAAAGTATAATTTTTCTTAGCCTTCTCTTCTTTACAAGAAGTAATAGTTTATTCATGAGTTTAAAAATTCTTTCAAGCTATTTCTCACTACTATGCTTGTTAAAGTCTTTCTTCTTTTCTTCTAAATCTTAGATTTTATATGCTTTAATTTCTTATGTAATTATTTTCTTAACATGCTTCTTAAATTTATTTATTAATATTACTGTTATTTATAAATTTTATAATGAATAAAATCTTTATGTAATAAGTATAATATTCTTGATAAAGATTTTCTTAATAATTTATTTTTTTTTCAGATTTTATTTAAGATTATTATTAAAAGTCTGATCTACTCATTTATAAGTAAAATTAGATTTCTTTAATTAAATCATGCTTGTATTTTTGAGAATAGCAGAAATTACTTTAATTATAATTTCTAATTTTAATATTATAACTGCTTTTATTACTGTAATAGCTTTCATTACTAACATTACTGTTATAACTGAAATTACTTGTTATAATTAAGAAGCTAATTTTATTATCTTAGCTAGCTTCATTATCAGAATAATTATCTTTAATGTTATTAATTTTTCTGATTATTTCAGAGCATTTATAAGTAGTATAACATTTTCTAGTGTGTTATTATTCTTGCAGATTTACATTCTAATCTTTCTCATCTTAATTAATAATTCTTTCTGTGAGATCTTACTGGTGTTATTATCATTCTCAATGCTTGTTATTTCTTTTATTACTTTCTTTATTTTCTTAAGTTTCAGAATTTTAGTCTTTTTTAAAATCTTATGCTTCTTTAGAATTTTTAATATTTTTAATAAAGTTTTAATATCTTTTTTATTATCTGAATCTTAAGATAATATCAGAATATCTTCTTTTCTAAGAAATCTTATTATTTGTATGAACATTATATCTAATCTGCTGATGTATTTTATTTTAAAAGCATTTTCTAAATTTCTTTAACATTAAATTTAAAGATGCTTTAAAGCTATATTCATTACATTAATGATTATTTCTGGAGTTTAAATTCTGATATTTTCTCTAATAAATCATTCTTAGCATATAAATTTAGCTTTCTATATAATTTATATAACTCTCTAGTCCTGCATTTCAGTCATTTACTGCTGCTCATGTGCTAGTTTTAATTATCTATCTTGCTAAAGCATTCTGTTAGTTTTAAAGATTTAATTTTTAACTTTCTTATAATCTAAGTTAAATCAGATTATGATGCTATTAATAAAATTTCTGATAGAATTGCAAAGACTAAAGTATAGCTTTTTTATTATTAGTCTCATGAAGACTGATTTATTTTAGTTATTAATTATTCTCAGATTATTTATTTTCTTATTAATTCTTGTTTATTCTGAATTTCTGTTAATAGCTACTTTAATTTTTCTTTTTAATTTATTCTTGAGAATCTGCTTTTCTAGAGAAAAAGCTGGTGTGAATGTTCTGAGAAAATTATAGTCTTTTTCTGAATCTAACTGTATTCTTATATTTTCTAAGATAAATTTTAAGAAATATCTGAATTTTCATATAATTTTAACTTCTTCATGCTTCTTATTCTTCTGTTATTTCTTAGCTATTTTTCTTTTTAAGATAGATGCATTTAATATCAGATATTCTAATAAAAAAACTGTTTTTTATGCTATTAGAATTATTAAAGTTTTCTCTTATATAACTAAAAGAATATTTATTATATTTTATAATATATTAGCTATATAAATAATTATATGAGTAATCTTCTTAAATAAATAGTAATTATAATGTAATGAAGTAATAAAAATGTATTTTATAAATATGAGTATTTAATATCTTATATGAATGTTTATATTTATGTTATATATGTGTTTATCTTGCTTATTATCATGAAACTTCCAGCAAACATATTAAATTATTAATACAAAGCTAATAATAGAGTAATGCAGTTCTATTATAGCTGTTAAAGCTTGTTAATATATTTGTTAATCATCTGCTTTGCAGTAGTTAACTTAATTAACAGAAGTCAGGTGTTTTTTTCCAGTCTGAAATCTTTTCATCTTACTAGATATTCTTATTTTATTTCTCTTCTAAGTCTCTTCTCTTTATAAGTAATAATTTTTTCTATTTTCTAATACTTATTACTATTCATATATACTAATTCTAAATGCTGCATAATTCTTTCATGCTTATCTTTAACTTAAAATTTAAGATATATTACTAATATCACATTATAAATACACCAGTGCTCTGAAAAATTTAATTAATATGCTAGTCTTTTTATTTTCTTAATAATTATAAAAGAATCTGCATAATATAATGAGAATTTTTTGTAAATTCTAAATACATATGTATAATATTCTTTATATAATTATAAGAAAATTTTTTACTTTTTTTTAAAGTTAACTAACTTATGATATTTATCATAATAGTATTTTACTAAAATTATAACTTTATTTATAACTGCAACTGCATTCTTACACATTATAAATATTAGAGCTTATTTTAATTTAATCATGCTAATATATATAATCATGAAATAATTATATAAAAGCTAATAAGAAGATGCTTCTGTTACTGTGAATTCTGCTAAATTTAAAAGCAGCTAGAAAATTAAAAGCATCTGATGCTAATTCTTAAGATCTTTCATGATATTTATAAGAAATCAGAATGCTATTTCAACTGTTTAATTTATTTTCTTAAATTAACTATTAGTCTGAAGATAATAGACTGTGATAAATAATATATTAGTATTTATCTGCTTGAAGATGTATTTTCACAGATTTCCTGTGAACTTTAAATCTTTATTACTAATAATCTTCTTCAGGAAACCTTAATCTCCATTACATAATGCTTTTATCAGTTCTGTTACTCATTTTTTTACTTTATTTATAATTTTATCAGATATAAATATTACTTTTTTTATATACTTATCTATTATTATTATTAACATGTTATATATATCATTCAGAAATTTAATGATGAAATTAATTATTATAATATGATAAGATATTTTTAATATCAGAATCAGCTGCAGATTATTATAAAGTTTATAATATCTTGTTTAAATTTTCTAGTATTAAGAGCATGAGCAGATGTACTTGCAGATTACTTTAGTAACTTTTCTTATGTATAAGTTCTTAAGATACTGTAAAATTCAGAACTAATTAAAATAAATTCTTGAATATGTATCTGCTAATATTCTTAATATTACTATTAATAAAATGCATAGCTCTTTATTATTTTTATTTTTCTGATAATAAATTAAGTTCTCTTTCATGTAAAATAACAAGCATGTCTTTTTTTTTTCTTTTATGTCTAAATTATTAAGCATGCTAATAATTTTCTGATAGAAACTATCTTATTTATATTTCTTTCTAATATTCTTTCTGATTTCTGGTAATAATTCTATTATAATATAATCATGAAACATAATCATGTTATAACTAGTAGCTTTACTCTTAAGTCTTGATAAAGCATCTAATATAATATGTATTTTTCTTAATTTATGAAAAACATGCAGCTGAAACTGTTAAATATAAGCAGCTGTTTAAATTAGTCTAAGATTTAAATTATTAATATTTGAGATTCTTAATAAGATATTCTTGATAATTACTAAGATTATTACATAATTAGTATAGATTACAGTTAGCTTCCTGCCAGCTTTAATAAGATGCTATATCTTTTTCAGAATTTAAATTAAGCATGTAATTTCTAGTTTCATTAATCAGTAATTTATTTTTACTAAGTTAAGCAGTTTACTTAAAAATAGAATTAGTAGTACTGCTATTAATAATAACAGTATTAAATAGTTTTTATTAGTCTTAGTAATTCATTCATTCTTTACATAAAATATCATCATGTTAAATTCTCTTTTCTTTAATATATTTATGTTCATGAACAGCTATTTATGCAGATTATAATGATAAAAAAATAATTCTTTCTTAAAGAAACTTTGTATGTTATTAAAGTTCTTGATCTTTACTTATATTAACATGCTAATCTTTTTTTTTTAAGCATATTTCTTTTTTTCAGAACTTTCTAATACTTTCTTTATCATGATTATCTTTCTAATCTGAAAAGATTTAGCTAACTTAATATAATATAAAATATATTAGTATAATTACTCAGTTAATTCAAGATATATTTCAAGTTGATTAAGTGTTTTTAGAAAAGCAAGCTTAGTAATTATCTTAACTTTTTCAGCAGCTATGATCATTCCAAGCATGCAGATCTTTTAGCTTAATAAATTAATAAAAGAAAATCTGATATAAGCTTTATTCAAATTTATTATAATATTAAACTTTTCTAACTTACTAAGCATTACATATAAGTGTCAAACATGCTCTTTTAAAATTTTTAAAAAAATAATTAAATTATTAATATACATCTTGAGAAATTCATGAAACATTCATAACTTAATCTTCATTTATTACTAGATATATAATATGCTGTTAATAAATCTCATAATTATTATATTATATATTTCTTGATTTCAGTATGTAATTATAATCATGCAGTTTCTGTAATCTAATCTAATTCTTTATTAATAGAAGAATGATATAGCATTAAGTACTGTAATATATCTATATTCTTGTATTACATTTATCATTTCATCTTAATGTATTATTAAATAAATATTAAACTTAATAATCTTGTTAAGTTTTCTGAGATTTATAATAACATATTTTTTTTACATAATCTTTTTGTTAATAATAACATTTCTTTATATTATAAATATTAAATAATCTTCTAAGATGTAATTTATTACTCAGCTCATGTGATTTTTAGCATGCAATTTGTCAAATGTAATGTTAATTATCTTTCTTTTCTCAGAATCACATGAGTACATTTAAAGTATCTTTTTAAGAATTACTTTTAAAAGCAGTAGCACTTGCATTTACTATTTCTTCAGTACATCTGCAAATTCATCTGAATTTATTCAGATCTTTTAATGTTAGAGTATAATCTCTAAGAAAGTTTTTACTTCTGATAAGCTCTGATTATCATAAATCATGATTTCATTATTAAGTTTAACTTCTCTCTTTATTATAGATATTAATTTAATTTGAGCTGTTTCTTTCACAGATTTCAGTATTAGTATATTCATTATTAGATTTGTCTGATAAATTACTACATCATCTGTCTTAGTAATATGATCTAATTAATATTCTCTGCTAATTTTTACCAGCTTGTTCATGTTATTAATAAGATGATAAAAGAAGAAATTTAATCTTATGATATTAGTATACATTTTAATTCTATTACTTATGAGCTTAAATATGTAATCACAGTTCTCTAGCAGCTTTAATTTCAGATTTTAAAAATAAATTAGAATTTTTGCTACTGTATGCAGTGATATCATGACTATAAATATTAATATCATCTTTCTCTTAATTCTGCTGTCCTGCTTTAATATTATGTTAATTAAAGCTTTTATAACACCTGCATTACTAAAAAAAGCTTGTTTTTTCTTCAGATTAATACTGATTTCTTTTGATGCTAAATTATTAACTTCAAGCAGTAGGCCTGCTTGCAACTTGTTAATAATTCTGATATTAATTATAATTTAAACTTTCATAATTTAATTATTTTTATCAACTACTGAGACATGAAGCAGGAATCTAGTAAAATATTTTATTATTATAACTGATGTTATTTTAGCTACTGATAGTTCATTTCTTTTTTGTATCATCATAATAAAATCTTACTTTTTAAAAAAGATTCTTAAGACTAATATTATAACACATTTCAAGTCTAGACACACTGATATAATCTTGATTAGCATCTTGATATAAGTTTTTACTATTATGAATTATTAATATCTAAATGCTAAATTATTATTTATTAGAATTAAAGCTTGTTAAGACATAATAATTAATATACTAGCATCTTCATGATATATAATTAGCTGATACTGATTATAATAAGTATTATAATCTATCTTATTTAAAAATTTCATATTATAATACTGATAAATTATGTACAGAATTAGATTCAGTTCATTCTAATATTCTTTTTCTTAATAATTTACAGTTTCTTTCTGCTTCAGATATGATTCTGATAACTTCTCTTCTAAATAGAATTAATATTTCTGATAAAATTCTTGAAGTTTATTAATCTGATTCTAATATGCTCTGTCTTTAAGCATTTTTTATTAAATATATTACTAAGTTAATCTCTTAACATGCACTAGATTTACTTTGTTATTTTTATTAGCATTTTTCTAATTATTATCTTAAAATCTGACTTATTATTAAAAGAATTTTTAATAATTATTCTGAAATTAAAACTGCTAATATGATCTTTAATTATTAAATTAAAGCTAAAACTACAGTTTCTAGTTATTTTATTAGTACTGCTGCTGATTCAGATTCTGTTAAAAATATTACTATTATTATCAGAAAAATCTTTGTTATTAACAGAATAATGACTGCTGCTGGCAGTTCTAATTCTACTGATTCTAATTATTATACTATAAATATCATTAATCTTGATTTTACCAATTCTGTTGCCAGTATGACTAATATGATTAATTAAAGCAATTAATTTAATTTAACTACTTGGCTCTCATGGCTATTATAAACTGAGCTAGTATCATTTCTTCTAGTAATTTATTCATGATAATTCTTAATGCTAGATTCATGTGTAATCAGATATGTAAAATAACTGAATATTCAGTCTAAGCAAGCTTATACTGTTTTGCAGCTATTATAATTTCTATCATGTAAGTTTCAGAATCTTTTTATATCTTGATATTTATAATAGTGTATTTAGTTACTTTAAATTTAATTATGGCCTAAGCTAATAATACTTTAAATCATGTCTTAATAACTTCATACTAATCATTAATTCCTGTTGAATTTCTAATAAGCTCTTTTCTAGCTAGATTAGTAAGCTTAGTTATTTATCAGATTAGCATCACATCATGAAAACAGACATGTAATTTCTAATCTATAATTAATAAATCATGAGTTACTATCATAACTTTCACACATATGATAAATATAAAAGAATCTCTTATTCATAACTTATTATTTCTATTTATTATATTAGACATTTCTCATTCTTATAACATATTCAGATAAAATAAGCTAATATTAATCATTTTCTAAGATAAAGTAATAAGTTTTAATTACTCAGATTTCTAATAGATTTATACTATTAATAATATTAGTAATATTATCTGCTGAGTTACTAATTAATTATTAATAAGATTTTGTACATTTCTTAGCATATTACTTCTTGCTCCTGCTAAAATACTTCTTATTATGAATTCTAGATAATTGCTATTCTCAGTTAGTATGAGAGTTCTTCTAGTATGATTTTTACTTCTACTTCTATGTATAGAATGCTTTAAAATCTTTTTCTTTTTAACAGAAAAAGAAAATAATACAGTCTCTTCAGAGATGCTTTCTTTCTATTATGATAGAATCAGAAATTAGTTATCTAAAATGAAAAATGAGCTATTCTTAGCTATTATCTGCTTGTTAATAAATCATCTATAATAAGTAATTTGCATGAGAAATGCTATTTCTTTTATGAATTCTGTGATATTCTTACTATAAGAATTAGCAGAAGTAATTTATGTAACAGAATATTATAATTCAACTATAAGTTTCTGAAATACCTTTAAGTTTAGAATCATAATACTTGATAAAATCTGTATTCTTCCAGTCTTGAAATAAAACATGATAATATTATTTAATGAAGTAGAAGAACAGTTATATCATATTATAATGTAATTAATTCTTTATCACAGATCTTTTTCTGAATTACTTTTACTTAAGTATAAGTAGTAGTCTTGTAGTCAGAATACAAGCTTAATATAATATGATATCAGATTAGTCAGATCTTGACATGCTACTGCCAGCATTTTCATGAATCTAGTCATGTTAGTATCTTGAAGCTATTCTGTGCAAGAAATCTAAGTTACTTAAGAAGAAATGAAGGCAGCAGTATAACAATCATGCAAGAATGTTAATTATTAGTAGCACTGTAGCTAAGAAATAATATAATAGTAAATTTAAATAAAATTCAAATTAAGAATAGTAAAAGCTGTAAAAGCACAGAGAAATAATGATTAATCTCTTACCTGTAGAATTAATCTTTTATAGCAGAAACACATAAATGAGAAACTTAATATTAGTCAAGTAAATGACTGTAAGATTATTGAATTTTTTAAAGAATTTTAAATCAATTCTCAGAATGTAGACATGCTATCATCTGGTAGGTAAAATATGATAATATAATCATGAAATAATATAATCTTATTCATAGTTATAAAGTGATTTGATTCTCTTCTGATTCTTGTTTTCAGTCTGAGCTATGTATATTATCTAGCTATTATATATACAGAAAAGATACTCTCAGTAATATCATTATATAGCCTAACAAATATTACTAATTATTACTAGAAGTAGTTAAAACTAACTAGTATTAGAAAATTTCTGCTTATATTAAATATTATTTATTTTATTATTTTAAAATATAAGTATTTTTAATTAAATTTAATTATTCTTATTAATTATTAATTATTACTAGTAAAATATTAAAATATTATAATTTTAATATTAAAAATTATATTAAAAATATGCATAATATATATTTTTTTAATATTATTAAATTATAAATAAATTTAACTTATAACTAAAACTTAATTACTAGAAGAATTTCTTTCTTTTTAATAAGTTTTAAATTTCTCAGATTATAAATTTATTATTTTAATTATTTTTAAATTTATTTTAAGTAATATTTACTTATTTACTTAGAAAGAATTTCTTTAAAATAACTTCTTAATAATTTATTTTCTTAATTAATCTTTGATTTTTAACATTTAAATCATGAAATTTCTTAACTAACAGTTCTGAATTTCTAATAATTAGAATTAGAAGCTACTTCTTTTTAATTCTCTTACTACAGCTGAAAATTTTTCACATTTTCCTACTAGATTAATGTTTTTTACTTTATTTAGCAGCTTTTTATATGAAATTTTTAATATTTGAATTTTTATTTCTAAAAAGAAAAAATATCTTATATATTTAGAAATATTTATATTATTTTTCTTATTTAAATATATTTAATTATATAATAAATTCTGCTTAAATAAATAGTTTTTATAATTACTAATTACATAAAATTATAATAAAAAAAAAAAAAAAAAAAAAAAAATTTAAGTTAAGTTAAGTTTTAATTCTTTTGAACTTAACTTAAACTTAACTCACATTATTTAATTTATTACTTAACTTAGCTTAAAATTTAATTTAAATAAGTTAAGTTAAGTTAAGTTTTAGATTTACTACTAAGATATTAAATTAATAAATTAATAATAAAATAAATATTAATTATATGAAAATAAAAGTAAAATTATTTAAAAAATTTTAAATCAAGCTTTAAAATATGTTTATTCTTATATTTTTAACTATTTTTCTTGAATTTATATAAGTATTTAAAGATTTATTACTAAATTAAAATTTTCATTTTTAATAATAATAATATAATATTTTTAGCAAGTAATAAGTAATTTATTATCTGATAATTTAATTAAGAAATATTAATTAATAATAAGATTTTTAATATATTTTATAATCTTAATGTATTTTAATCTTACTTAAATTTTTTTTTAATTTTTTAATTTTTATTTTATTTTAATAAAATTAGACTGTGAATGAGTCTGAGTTAAGTCAAGTTTTAACCCCTGTGAGTTGAACTTGAAACTTGACTTGAAAACTCGCATTTTGGATTGAAATTGAAATAGCAGGGTGAGTTTTAAGATTATGATTATGTAGTTAATACCATGTGAAAGAGCTGGAAAGGCTCTATATTTTCCATATTTTTTCACATTTTTAACTAATTTATCTGAATTTATACCAGCTCCCAAAGATAAATATTTTTTCAAAAGTTAGATTTTTCAAAAAAATGCTTTGGGAAGCCGTAGAAAATCAGAAAAAAAGTTAAAAATGTGGAGGAAATTACATAATATGCAGGATTGAATAAGGTTTCATAAACATTTTACCAAACTTTATTTGGATCAATGGTTGTGGAGATATTTCAAGAAAACTGAAAAACTTTATTTAAATTCTAAAAAGTTCTTGCAATTCTTGATGAACTTGTTTGCAGTCTAAATAAAATAACATATATAAATTATTATATATATATTATAATATTTAAAAAATATAAAATATTTAAAAATTAAATATAAATAATTATTAAAAAATTCTAATAAAATATTTATATTAATTAATTATAATAATTCTGATTTTATTATAAATTTTAATAATTATTAATTAATTATTAATTATATATTTATGCTTAATAATATTTTAATTATATAAAAATTAAAATAATAATTTTTAATTATATATTTAACTTATAATATTAAATATATAAATATTATTATTATCTTATATAAGTTTAATTAATTATAATAATTTCTTATTATAATAATTTTATATTATATTAAATTTAAATTTAATAAGCTTCTTATTATTTTATATATAAATAATATTAATATTTATTTTTATATTATAAAAAAAATAATAATAAATAAAAAAATTTAATTAAAATATATCTGCTTAAATAAAATAATTATAAATATTTTTATAAAAATATTAATAAAAAAACTTTATTAAAAGCATATAAATAAGCTAGAATTAGTTAAAAAAAACTTTATATAAATAATGCTTTTTAAAATAATAATTAATTTATTTACTTAAGCATGATTTTCTTATATTTTTTATTTAAAAAAATTTTTTCTAAGATTTTTATTTAACTTGCATGTAAATAATTATTTCTTTTTTTATTTTTTAAATTAAGCTTATTTCTATCTTATTCTTTTTTTTCTCTTTATTATTTAAAAAAAAAAAAAAGAAATCTAAGAGCATGATATCTTGAATTACTAGTAGTTATTTTTAATAATCTTTTAATATTAAAGTTACTAATAATAACAGTAAGCAGACTGCTATATCATGAGATTTTAAATTAATATGAGAGAAAAATACTACTTTATATAAAGTAAAATAATATTTATCATCTTTAATAACATTCATAACATGTGAGTGAGTAGGAGTATTGTGATGCTAGCTGCATCTAGTTAGTGTCTTGATCTTTACTACTCACATGACCTCAGCCTGATGTTCATCTGGCCTCCTTTTCTAGCTTAGTCAGCCAACATCACCATAAATAGCGATTTGGTGCCACGTAGCATAGTCCTCCAATCAATACAGATTATCGCACTACTTCAGAATTAACATCTTAGTTTATATATTTTGCTGTGTATGGCGCACTTTCCATCAGATCTAAAGGCCCTCCGGGACCGTCTCATAGCGGCGGAACAGCGCGCGCAGAGAGCAGAGGAAGAGAAGCAGAGGGCAGAGGAGGAGAAGCAGAGGGCAGAGGAGGGGAAGCAGAGGGCAGAGGAGGAGAAGCAGAAGGCAGAGGAGGAGAAGCAGAAGGCAGAGGATCGGGCCCTGAGGGCGGAGGAGGAGAGGGACCAAATGCAAACTACGTTCCAAGAATATCTGGATCTCTGTCACATATACTTCTCTAACAGCCTCTCCATTCAGCTCGATAAGTCGCGCTCTACCCAGGGAACCCTTACATCGCCGAAACGCAAATGCTATCCGAAGCGGTTGCTCCCGTGGGAAGGGTTCCTTGAAGGTCAGCAGCGTCGGTTTGACGAAGTCTATGAGTTCTTTCACCCCGTGTCCGGACCACCGAAGTTCTTTCCCCCCCGTCGTACGCTCCAGGATCTGGGTGAGATGTTGTGTGATCGAAGCTTCGCATCGGAGGACGACTTGAGACCACACCAGCAATTATCAGTTGAATCGCCAATCCGTAAAATCATTGCGGTTCTAGGTGAGATCGAGGGGGCGTGCGAACATTTCCAGCTGGGTCAAGGAATAACTTTTGAGAATCACCCCAATACCCTGGATGAGGAAGCCGAAGAGGTCCAGGAGCGGCTTCTCGCCCAAGACCTATCAAAAACAGATGCGAGCGCGCCGAAACAAGTCAAAGCGGACCGGATCTGTGTGTACAAGGATCTGGAGGATAGACACACCCTTTCTTATTTGATTGAGTATAAACCACCTCACAAACTACAGGTGCGGGACCTTGAGAAAGGACTACGTCCAATGAATCTACATCGGGAGGTGGTTCAAGAATATCGGATTCCAACGGATGGTGATGAGAGGCGGCGATATGATGCGGACAGGAAGGTGGGGATGGCGATAACGCAGACTTTTAATTACATGGTCGAGAGCGGGCTGGAATACAGCTACTTGAGCACCGGGAAGGCCTTCGTCTTCCTTTGGATTGAGAAAGATGACCCGACGACGGTGTTTTACCATCTTTTCACTCCTGGCAAAGATCTACACGCGCCTGACGACCAGAGGGCCAGCGCGTTCAATACAGCACTCGGCCAGGTACTTGCATTCAGTTTGCTGGCGTTCACATCCGAAAGGCGAAGCCCGGACTGGCGTGAGGAATGGAGGCAGAAGTTGCCCAGGTGGCCGGTCGACGAAGGCATGGCGCCTCGCACACCAGACAATGTGAAGAAGCTCAAGACTCCACCAACGTCCGAGTTTAAGGGCAAGGCATCGTCCGTGTCACGGTCCTACACGCTGCGAACGAGACCAACCGGGCGAAACGTGTGTAGGGAGGATGATCTTGTACGGTATTCCAGTTCGGATGGCGACTCGTCGTCAGAACCGGAGGTGGAAAACATGGGCACGCCCGTTCGAGCAACCCGTACGGCTCCTGCACGAGCAACCGTGGTGAGTAGCCCGGTGTCATCTCGGACAAGAGAGAGGAATCGAACTCGCGACTACTGCACACAAAAGTGTCTCTTGGGTCTGGCCGGGCGCGGATGGTTAGATGAAAACTGCCCGAATGTGTCCGCCCATCGCAGCAGCAAGGACCGTGGGCGGCACGGGATTGACGTCAAATCACTCGCGAATCTGGTCCGGAAACAGTTAGGACGGACCCTGGATCGCGATTTTGAGCCGTTATCCAACCAGGGAGCGAGAGGGAACCTTTTTAAGGTCACGCTGGCGTCGCATGGGTATACCTTCGTGGGCAAGGGGACGATTGCGGTGTTTGTGCCAGATTTACGTCACGAAGGTTGTGTGTATCGGAAGCTGAAGAGGCTTCAGGGCCAGGTGGTGCCTGTGTACCTGGGGAACATTGGGCTGATCAAGTCGTACGTGGATCTCGGGGTGGAGATCGTGCACATGTTGCTGATGGCCTGGGCGGGGGGGGAGGCCAGATCGGCTGATGTCTTGGATCTGGATGGGGAAATCAGTCGCTCGGTTGATGAGCTGCGCTGTGAAGGCGTGGAGCATAACGATGTGCGTGAGCCCAATATCCTGTGGAACACGGAGCAGCGGCGCGTGATGCTCATTGATCTTGAGCGTTCGCGCCTCATGCGCCCCGCCTTCCCCCGTCCCGGCTATGCCCTGCCGCTCCAGGAACTTTCACCAAATCGAAAAAGGAAACAACTGCCGGGGAGAAGTGCTAAAGGTCACGTACAAAGACGGCGATTTAGGCTGCCTGGCTTAGAAGACGTCATGAATCACTGATTTGGAAGCCGTAGATTTCAACCATGAACGGGCTTTTGTAAACATCTGTTCAGAACAGGACCGGCAAACTACTTAGCCACATGATCCATTTGGTATTAAACATTTTGATTGGATTTATACAGAGGTTTGGGCCAAAAGTATCCGCAACGCTAGTAATCCCCCTTTGTAAATTCCTGTATCGCCCCCCCACTAATTATTGTATGGCAGCCCGATCGTGGCCATTTTCAATTTGACATTCTCAAGTCATCAATGCCCAACTGCCTCACTACTCAGTTCAATTACTGCTTAAGCTAGGTCTATAAGATGAGATTTCTTTATCAGCTTTTCTATGAATTCTGCTAACAGATTTGAGTATTTCTTCAGGCTTTCCTGATTTTCTGTCTGTAATGACTTTCATTACTGCTATTATTATAATTATTATCTTGAATTAAATTCCTCTGTAAATTCAGACTTTAATTTTTCTTATTTTTAAAATTTTCATTAAAAATATTTTCTAATAGCTGAATATTTCTGAGAGAATCTTATATAATATTCAGAAACACATGAAAAATTATAATTTTAATTTTTAAAAGAATTTTAGAATTTACTATTCTTATATTATAAATAAAAAATAAACTAGCTATTTTAAAAAAAAATTTTTTATTAAAAAAGTTTTTATTTTAAAATTTATATGAAAAAATCATGTAAATTATAAGAAATTTTCTAAAATTTTAATTATAAAAGCTAATATTTCTTATTAAAGTATTTTTTATATTTTTTATAAATATAATTTTTAAATCTAAATTAATTAAAAATATTAAATAAAAACAATTTTATTTTATTCTTTTTTATTAAAATTAAATTTTAAAATAATAAAAAAATATTATATAAATTAATAAAATTTTAGTAATTTTTAATTATTATAAAGAAATTCTTTATATATGAAAATAATTAGATAAAACATTTAATTTTATTTATATTAAATAAAAATTTAAGAAAGCATTTAGCTTTATATTTTAAGAATTTTTTTCTTATAATAAAAAAAATTCTTATTATATTTAAATTATAAAAATTCAGACTAAAAAAAAGTAATTACTTAAAATCTAAAGCTTTTAAATATAATTAAAAAAATTAAAATAAAAAATAAATAATAACTTATTATTTATTATAAAAGAATAAAATTAAGAAATATTTTTAATAAAAAATTAATTTTTAAATTTATTATAAAAATTAGCAAGCTAATATAAAATGAAAAAAAATTAATTAATATAAATATTAAAAAATCTGAATTAATTTATCTTTTTTTATAAGAATTTCTTATTAATTTTACTATTTATTATTTTTAAAATATTTTTTTTAAATAAATTTTTTTATAAAAAAATGCTTTAAAGATTAGTTAAATATACTTATTTAAGAAAATAATATTTTATTTTATATTTGTTTTATTAATAAAAAAATTTATAATTTTTATAAAATTTAATAATTTATTAAATTTAAATATAATTAAAATTATTTAAATATGAATAAAATATTATATAATTATAAAAAAAGCTTTTCAAAGTATAAAATTATAAAAAAATTTAAATTAAAATATAAAATAATTTTTTATAAAAATAAATATAAGCTTAAATTAAGTATATTTTAAATTATATTTAAAAAATTATATAATTAATAAATTTATTAAAAATTAATAATAAAAGTATTTAATATTTAAAAAAAATTTTTAAATAATTTTATAATTACTCAAGAATTAACAGCTATTTAAATATTAATTTTATTATAAAATAAAAAAATAAAAAATAAAAATAATTATGAAAATATAAATGAAAATAAGAATGAGAATGAAAATAAAAATTCAAAAAAAAATTTAAAAAAAATTTAAATTTTTTAATAAATTAAATAAGATAACTTATATTTAGAAAATAATTATTTAATACTAATATTATTATACTAGCT
The DNA here is from genome assembly GCA_014964245.1 of Nannizziopsis barbatae. NCBI lineage: Eukaryota > Fungi > Ascomycota > Eurotiomycetes > Onygenales > Nannizziopsiaceae > Nannizziopsis > Nannizziopsis barbatae. Next base: position 4,772,004 of record JACVYH010000003.1, read on the forward strand.
AGTTTAATTCTTATTTAGCTTAGTTTTATAATTTTTTTTATTATATAAAAACTTATAAAAACTTATTTTTATTTATTTTTTAATAATAAATTCTAATTATAGCTATTTATAAGCTTTTTACTTTTTAGTAATAAATAATATTAATAATTAATTTAATTTCTTATTAAAAATAATATTAATAAAACTAAAAAAAACTTTAAAACTTCTTCTTATAATTAATTTAATTAAGATTTTATTAAAATTTATTTATTTTAATTATATAATTATAAGATGAAATTTTTTTATTATATTTTAAAATATTTCTCATTTTATTAAGTTTATTACTTATTTAATTAAGAAAATTAAATAATAACTTAAAATTAGCTTAAATAAGTTATATCTTAAATTTAAATTAATTTTAATTTTTTTTTACTAAGAAATTATTATTTTTTACTTATAAGTATTATTTTTTCAGATTTTTCAAGCATTCTTATAAATATTATTAAGACTAGAAAATTTAAATTTTTAATATTTATTATAATTATAATTTATCATACTTTCTTAACTTTATTTATTTATTTTTCTTTTTATTTTTATTATTAATTTAGATTTAATAATCATATTACTTCAGATTCTACTATTTGAAGATCAGATGAAAAATTTAAATTAAAAAAGCAGATTTTTTTTAATTATTTTAGATATTCTAAGTCTTATTCTGCAAGCATGATTAAATCTGAAAAAATTAATATTTTAGCACTTATATCAGTTATAGCTTATTATACTTTTCTTATTATTATTTATTTATTTTTTTTTTTATTTTTACTATTAATTCAGATTTAATAATTACATTATTTCAGATTTTACTTACTTAAAAATCAGACTTAATATTTAAATTAAAAAAGCAGATTTTTTTTAGCTATTCTAAACATTTTAGACTTTATTTTATAAGTATAATTAAATCTGAAAAATTTAATACTTTAGCATTTATACTAGTTGCAGCTTGCTGTATATTTCTTATTATTATTTATTTATTTTTTTATTTATTTTTATTACTAATTCAGACTTAATAATTACATTATTTCAGATTTTATTATCTGAAAATTAAACTAAAAATTTAAATTAAAAAAATAAACTTTTTTTTAGCTGTTTTAAGCATTTTAAATCTCATTTTACAAGTATAATTAAATTTAAAAAAATTAATATTTTAGCATTTATGCTAATTACAGCTTGCTGCATTTTTCTTTTTATTATTTATTTATTTTTCTTTCTGTTTTTATTATTAATTCAGATTTAATAATTACATTATTTCAGATTCTACTTATCTGAAAATTAGACTTAATATTTAAATTAAAAAAATGAATTTTTTTCAGCTATTTTAAGCATTCTAGATCTCATTTTACAAGTATAATTAAATCTGAAAAATTTAATATTCTAGCACTCATGTTAGCTGCAGCTTGCTATGCTTTTTTGATTTTTATTTATTTATTTTTTTTTCTAATTTTATTATTAATTCAGATTTTATTATTTTATTATTTTAAGTTTTACTTATCTGAAGATCAGACTTAATATTTATATTAAAAAAGCAGATTTTTTTCTAGTTATTTCAAGCATTCTAAATCTCATTTTATAAGCATGATTAAGTCTGAAAAATTTAATATTCTAGCATTTATGCTGATTACAGCTTCCTGCATTTTTTTATTATTATTTACTTATTTTTCTTCTTATTTTTATTATTAATTTAAATTTAATAATCATATTATCTTAGATTTTATTACTTAGAAATTAAGCATTTATAATTACAACTTAATTATTTAAAGAAGTCTCTCTTTTATTTATTAGAAAATAACTAAGAAAGTAATAAAATTTAAATTTTTCAAATTATAAATTTAAAAAGCTTTAATCTTGAAAAAATCAGACTTTTTTCTTTAAGTAATATTTACTTATTTACTTAAAAAGCAATTTTTCTAAATAATTTTTTAATAATTTATTTTTCTAATTAGTAATTAATTTTTAATTTCTAGACTGCAAACAAGTTTAAGTTAAGTTAAGTTTTAATTTTCTCAGATTTAACTCAGGCTTGATTCATACTATCTAATTAATAACTTAACTTAGCTTGAAACTCAGTTTAAATAAGTTAAGTTAAGTTAAGTTTTAAACTTACTGCTAAAACATCAGGTTAATAAATTAATAATGAGATGAATATTGATTATATGAAAATGAGAGTAGAATTATTTAAAAAATCTTGAATTAAGCTTTAAAACATGCCTACTCTCATATTTTTAGCTATTTTTCTTAAATTTATATGAGTATTTAAAGATTTATTATTAAATTAAAATTTTTACTCTTGATAATAATAATATAACATCTTTAGCAAGTGATATAAAATTAAGAAAAATAGCTAAAAATATAAAAATACTGAAACTGGGAAAAGAATGAACTCATATATTTGATATATCAGATGAGAGACATGTGTTATTAATATTAAGACTTAACTAACTAATCATGAAGATGAGATGAATTCTTTTAAATAATTAGAAGAAATTTCAGTAGTAATAATAATTATATAAGAATCTAGATTGCATAAGATAAAGCTTGCATGCATATATATATATATATGATAAGATAATGTTTTAAAGTAGAGTGAAAATAAAAAGTATATTAAGAAATTATTTCAAAATAACATTTATTTAATTCCAGCATATAATATCAGAAAATATTAAATTTTTATTATAAATTCTTCTTATTTCAAGTATTATCATTTTCTGATAATTAACATGTTAAAAAGATTAAAAAGAAATTAAATTCATTAAAATAAGCAAGTTACTCTTATTTATTTAATTCTAGTAATAATTCTTAATCTTGATTATATCAGAATCTATTCTTAATATAAGTAAGAAATTCATAATTAGCTGCAAGCACATGATTACATTATATGCTTATAACTTTTTTTTAAATATTTTTTTCTTTAATTTAAGAATTATTCTAATTATATAAAATATTTTTTTAAACATATTTAAATATTATTACATAATATAATTAGTAGTCTTCTTAATATTATTATTAAAAAAAATATTAAAATTTTATATTATTAATAAATTATTCTAACACACATAGCTAACTAACATATCAGATATAAATTTTAATTCAGTTAATTAAATAATAATAAAAAAAGCATATAATATCTTTTCATATTTATTTAAGTAATCTGATAATATTTATAATCTGGTAATAAGATTCTAATATACACTAGTAAAATCTGATTAAGTTTCATCTTTTATAATTTTTAATATCTCATAATTATTTTAAATTCACACATATTAAGATAGTATTATGTAATATTCTTATTTTACTAATTCATGTATATCATGAGAAAGTAGCAGGCTTATAATTTATACATTTCTTACTTGATAAACTATATCAGTTTAGCTGATATTAAACTTCTTTTTATCAGCTATCATTCACATTTGCTTGATAATATGATAAATAAAATTATTAATCTTAAGTTTTCTCTTCTTTACTTTTTCTTATTAAGCTTTAAGATATTTATGCAGTCTGGGAAGTATTTAAATACAATCTTCTATAATTTCTAAAATAAGAAAGAATAACTTTTATATTATTCTAGCTTTTCTTTTTTTCTTTATAACATGTAAAATATTTATATTAATATGATAAAAAATTATTTAATTTTTCTTCTAAATAAATTTAGTATAATAAAAATATAAGATTAATTAATAAGCATAATTTTTATAAAGCATTACATACTAAGTATAATAAGCAGAATCTTATCTTATTAGTTATTAATTAATTTTATAATATATAATATAAAATTACTTATAATTATTTTTATTATTAAGAAAATACTAATAATAAAGATACATATTAAATTCTTATTTAACTTATATATTTAAGAAATTTTTCTCATTTTCTTTTATAGCTTAGAAAATTATAAGTTTAGCAAGCATAATATTTCTGATATTTTATTATTAATCTGCAAGTAAATCTGCTTTTATCTTGTATGAGATATCTGTAATTTATATTAAATAAATTACATTATTCTTAATAGCTATCTTTTTTTTATATCAGAATGCAATCTTCAGTATTTAAGTAATATAAGTATATTTAAATATTCTCAGTACATTTTTCAGGCATGCAGAATAAGAATTAATTCTGAATTAAAAATAAGTATTTTCTGTTATATAAACATTACTAATTACATTTCAGTACTTTATAATATATTAAATTTAGCATATTATTTAATTATATTTTAATATTCTTATTTAAAAACTAAATTTTAAGCACATGAGTTTAGCATGCATATAATAAAAATATGCTTTAATATTTAATAAGATATAAATTTCTTGAACTACAGCTAATATTATCATATTCTTAATATTAAATATTAATTTTATTAATTTAATACAGTATAATAAGAATGAAGTAAAGCTTGTATACTTGCAGATTTCTTCTTGCAGTTCAGTATCAGAAAATTTTTCATTATTTTTAGCAGAAAGAATAATATCAGCTTCTGCAGAAAAAAAATCAGAGCATAGAGTATCTAGAGTAATTAATTTTATAAATCTCTTATTAAGTTTCTAAGAAGATAGTTTTAGACTTTCTAATTAGCTAGCAGAATTTATTAGCTTACTAATTAATCTAATCAGACTTAGCATATTTTTTTCTCTTAGTAAAATAATTAATAATAATAGAATTAAAATAGCAAAAGAAATTCTTACATGTAATTTCAAAATATTAAAAACTAATTCTGAAAATTTTACTAATAATAATAAAGCATTCTGCATTTAAATACTAGCATGATAGTTATATTTCAGTAATAAAGCATATTACAGTTATGAAAAAATCATATTAATCATTTTAATTAATACTATAAAAATTGATTTTTCCAGAATGATAGGTTTTATTAATTCTAATTTCTCATGTTTTAATTCTGCAGAAGCTAATACACAAGCACTTATTTTCAGATGCTTTTTATTACTATTTTTATAAATAAAATTAAAATTTTTAGATATATATTTTAAAGTTTAATAATAACTAGCTAACTAATTATAAAAATAATTAATAATTAAAATATTAATAAGATGAGTAAAAGCTTTTTAATTTAATAATATATTAATTACTTATCTCAGATGCTGAGCAGCTTATAAATTATTAATAAAATCTTAAATTACATTAATCTTACATATGCTGCATTTTTCTCATAAAATAGTTTATATTTTATTCATTTCTTAAGTTTTTTTTTCTATGTTAATAACTATCTTTCATGCTAGTTTAAAATTAGAAGTAAAATTCTTTAATACTTTTACTTATCATCATGCTTTAGTTTTCTTCATATAATAATAAAAGATGATAATTATTAATTTCATTACTATTTCTGTTATTATTAATAAATTTATTAATTTCTTCTAAATCTGATATCTAGTTTCAGATAGTTGCTATTTAATATACTTCATTACTTAATATAATAATAAAAAAATTTTATTATTAATAATAACTTCAGTTATTAATATTTCTGCTTTAATATTAGAAGATTAAAAAGCTATAAAATATAACATAATATTTTATATGTTTATTAATAAATATTATATGATATAAGATGTTATATAATATTTAAGAAATAATAATTTAATTATAAAATAAAATTTAAATATAAATATTAAAAATTTTTCTTTTATAATAATATTTTCATATTAGAAAACTGGTTACAGTATAGCAAGTTTCATGTATCTAGCAGAAATTTCTGCAATTTTCTAGTTATAATAATCTTTCTTTCATAGAATAAATTTCAGTTTATTCTTTCTTTTTTTAACTTCTCAAGTTATCATTTATTTTATTAATTCTATCATTATTATTATTACTTTTATTTTTTATACTATTATTATAAAATTCTATCTTATAAAAATATATTTTTCTTTTTTATTTAAGTTTAAACTGACTGAAAAGTTATTATCAGATGTATTTTTCTTATTCTTAATCATTTTATTTTCTGAAATAACTAGTATGTTTATTATTTAACATGTTCTCAGCAGTTTATATATCTTATTCTAATCTGAAATATTTATAATTAGCTTACTAATTTCTGATTATAAATGATATTATTTTAGTTACTTATTATTTATAAATTTTTTTAGTTTAATGCTATTAAACTTAATAAGATAATAAGATTTCAAACTTAGTAAGATAATAAGATTTCTTTTTCTTAATGCATTTATTAATAATATATGAATTTAATTATTTGAATTATAAAATATACTTGCATAACATATCTTATTCTTCTTTAATATTATGTAATAGAATCAGATTACTAGGCTTTAGAAGCTTCTTATAAATATTATTATTATTATTAAAATAATTTTTATTTTTTAATTTCATGCACTGCTAATGCAGCACAGCTTTTTTAATATTTCTATTATATTTTTTTATTTACTAAGCTTGCAGAATAAGAAAATTTTCTGTATTTTAAATTATACTTTACAAAAGCATTTATCATGTAGAAATCTTTAGCTTTATAAATAGAATAGTTTTCTAGCTTATTAGCAATTAATATGATGTTTAACCTGTGCTAGTCTTAGTTATTATTTAATTAGTTATTAATATTAATAAAAAATAAATAAGCTAATCTTTCTCAGTACCTGCTATAATTTTTATCAGATTATTTATTAGAAATTTATGATTAACTTTTATTATTTTATTAGCAAGTAAATGATATGAAAAGATAACTATATAATTAATTTTATATTTTTTTATTAATTTTTTAATTATATCTTTATTCTCTAATTCTTCATTTATAATAAATTATTTTAAAATATCTTATTATATAATTACATTCTTATATAAAAAAATAATAATAGTTTTTAACATGATATTTTATAAAATTCAGATCTTTATTTAATTCATGAAATCATTTCTTATTATTATTAAATAATTTCTTTCTTAGTATAGTAGCATGTATTTTATATTAATCTTAATTTTCTACTAGCATGTTAATATTCAGATAAGATATAGCTTTTTTTTCTTTCTTTTTTTATTATAAAACTAATAGCTAAAGCAGATTTGTATATATATTAATATTATAATGTAAAGCTTATTTTATTAATAGCAAGTATTAATAACAGCATATGTTACTTCTCATTCTTAATAACTTAATTTATCATGTAATTAAGTAATAATAAACATTTGCTAATTCTTATTATTTATAACATAATAAAAAAAATTTTTCTTATCTGCTTAATAAAAAAAAAAATTCTGCTTAATAATATACTTCAAGCACTTTTCCTTAAAAATAGTAAATTTTTTTTTATTAAAATTAGTTAAACAGACTAACATGATTAATCATCATATAATTTTTTCAGATTTTTTAAAATAGCTAGAGTTAAGTATATAAAGCTTCTTATTATTAATTATTTGTATAATAAAAATATAAATGAGATTAAAATATATAAATAAATTCTTCTTTTTATTTTTTTTAATGCTTTCATTTTCTTTCAGATAATAATAAAATAAAGTATTAGCTATTAAATATTTTTTTCCAGAAACATGTTTAATTATAAAATTAAATAAATAAATTCATGTAATTTAATTATTTATTAGAATTTTAAAAATATTAGTAGTAATTCTGTTCAGTTGCATTATTAAAATCTTTATATTAATTTTTAATATGAATGAAATCTTATATATATAATAACAGAATTTTTTAAATGTTTTTAAGATTATATAATACTCATACTAGCTAGTATTATATTTTTTTTTTAAGTTATTTTATATATTAAATTCATATCTTATAGAATGTTACATATCTTTTTTTTTTTAAATTAAATATTTTTTTTATTTAAAATTATTTACATTTATAATAATAATAATATTCAGCAGCTCCAGCTTATAGTTAATAAGTAATATAATAAAAAAGCTTGATATTATCTCTTTAAGATATGAAAAAATCTCTTATTATTTCTTCTCTTATTTTTACTTTAAGTTCTTTTATATTAGATAGTAGAGAAATTTAGTAATTTAGTTATAATACTTGATTATAATTTAGAAATATTCACACAGGCTAGTAAATTCTTATACTTTAAAAACATTCTGTAACATGAGCTAATTTAAGATCTTAGTTATCTTATTTTTCTTAGACTAGTAATTAGTATAATTACATATTTAATTAATAACCTGTATCTTTTTTATACATAACTGCAGCTTATCTCTCATTATTTTTATTTTAGTAATTTTAATTCTTTTTATTACTTTATTCAGATTTATTGGATATTTTAGCATAAATTATTATATATTTAGATAACTAACAGTATTTTTATTATTATAACATGATTTCAGTTTCTTTATTCTTATATTATTAATGAAAGCATGATAAAAATGAGAAAATAAATTTTTAATAATTCACATAATATCTCATTATAACTGAGCTAGAAAATTTATTACTTTTTATATTAACATGATATATCTAAAGAAGCTAATAAGTATTATAATGATAATTATATTTTTGCAGTATATAATTAGTAAAAAATTATTATAATCTGAGAAAAAATTACATAAACTAATTATCATTATTCCAGTAAAATTCTTCATATATTTATTAATATTTAATAATATAAAAGCATTTCTGATAATTACTTAGTTATATAAATATGTTATATTTATTAGTTAATATGTTTTTTTCTACTTCTTTAAAATGAGAAAGTAGAAATTCATATATAACTTATTACATGATTTTAATATTCCTGTTATTAGTTTATTCTGAATAATCTTAATTAAGATATTATATAAAGTTCAGAAAATACAAAAATCTTTAAATTATCATGCTTTATGCTTTACTATCTTTATTTTATAAGATGAAAGATACTCAGAATAAATGCTATTTATTTTACTAAATTCTTAAAAAAGCATACTTTCTTTTTTATAAAATACTACTAACAGCAATTCTTTCTTAGTAAGATATAATTTATAACTAATTTTTAATTTCTTTAAATATTTAGAAATCAGATACTAGCTAATCAGAAAGATTACTAGCTGTAGCTGCAGAATATTATTAAATTTATATAAAAATTTCACATGTGAGAAGACAGAATGATACTTTCTTAGATATTCTTTAATCTAATTATCTGATTTATTAGATTTATTATCATCTAACTCACATGAAGTTACAGGTCACATTTTATTCATTTTTTTTTTATAAGTTATGAATATTTTTACAGTATCTCATCTAAGCAGATTATATATTATTAACATTACAGAAAAATTCTGTCTTAGTAGTTTTGCATTTCAGCTGCTATTATTAATTACTTAAAAGTATAATTTTCATAAAATATTATATTTTATTACATTTATCTTCTTTTACATATTTTTTTTAAAATTATATAAATGCTTAAGCATGTGTAAATTCTTAGCTAGAATTATAACTAGCATAAAATAAAATTTGCAAATTTCTCTTATTATAGAATAGTTCTTATAATGTAATTAAACAGCTTAATTCACCAGTATGCTGATTAATCTAATTAGATTTAGTATTATTTTCTTATATAATTTAGAATCTTTATTAGACTCTTTTTCTGCAAATGCTTGTCTGATATAATATCTGCTTATTTTTTTAAATTATTTCTATTATTTATATTTCTCATCATTCTTATAATAACAGAACTGAATAAATATCTTATAAATTTTAAATAGTAAAATCATTCTTTATTATAAATTTTATATATAATCATCTCACTTGTGTTTATTCAGCACTCATATCTCATAATTATTTATTATAATTATTTTAGAATAAATTTATTTTTTATATCATTAAAAATTAGAAAATGCATATAAATTATAATATTTCTAATCTGTATAAATAAATTCATTATCATTCTCATGTAATGAGATGGAGAAAGTGAAATGCCTAGCTGAAATAAGTAATAGCAAAATAGGAGATATGTTTACTAATAACTACAAAGCTCAAGATATGTGATTAGTAAGTGTGAAACATATAATATATAATTAATATGTGTGAAACAGAATAGAAGTGTGTAATAATAGTTAAATAATACTAGATTAATAATATTAAATAATAACAGATAGTATAGAGATATGTAAATCAGAAGAAAAAGATAAAGAAAAATGATTTATATAATCATACTAATTTAAAAACTATGTATAATGCTAAAACATGCATAAAGTAATAAAATAAAATAATAAAATAAATTAATAATTTAAAAAATAACAAGAAAATAATAATAACAAGTATCTAATCTCTATACATCAGAAATATTAAGAATAATAATAATAATAATAATTAATTAATAATCATAACTAGTCTCTAATAATAAGACTTATTTCTTGAATAATTTAATTAATAAGCTGTGTGTAGAATGATTGTTAAACATGCATATTCAGATTAATCATCAGCTTTTATATACTTCTTAATGCATTTAAATAATGTAAATTCTTTCTTCTTAAAATATTATTTTTTTTTAATATCTTTTAATCTTATCTTGCATGTTATTATCTATGATTACTGCATGTGAAATATTTAATTAGTGTTTAAATTATTCTATTAGTATTCTGATAATAATAGATACATTTTCTTATTACATCTTAACTACTTCTCATTAATATCATTTTCTAATATTAATAAAAATAAAAATAAAATTAACTAAATATACAGTAAATTTTTAAAAACTTATAGAAATAATATGTAACTTATCATATAAAATATTAAAAATAATTACACATTATAAAACTCATAATAAAAAACATAATAATTAATTTAATCAGATAAATTAAATACTTTATAAGATAGTAAAGTATTAATTAATAATTGCTATAATAAAATAGCTGTTTTTATTTGTGTTCATGTTTATTTTAATTTTAATTAGAAAAGATTCTGATTAAGAATTCTGTAATCTGAGAACTTTTATTTTTTTATTTATTTTTAAAAATTTCTTTCTTCATGCATGCTTCTTTCATATTTTTGTCTTTATTTTTTTATTATTTTATCTTAATCACACTCTCATTCTTTTTATTCATTATTTTTATTCTTTTATTCATTTTTTTATTCTTTTCATAAACTTTAAAAATAGCACTTCTTATTATTTCTATCACATTTAATATATTAAATAACAGTTTCTGAAGTAGAAATATTTACTAATACTTATTTCAGGCTTAAAGATCTCATACTTTTCTAAGTATTCATCTCATAAACATCTCATTTCTTTTCCAGTTTTCACCTGTACTAGTAAGTCTTTTTAGTAATATTTTTATAAAAATTAGTCTTTAATAAGATTTTTTTTCTGATATATTTTAATATTAATGTTTAAAAAGATTATTCTTATTTCTGAAGTTTAGTTATTTTCTGTTTAGAGTATTACATCTAATTTCATGATCTTTATTAAAAATACTAATCTTATTATTTTTAATAGTTTCAGCAATTATCTAAAAGCTATTAATATTAACTTAATTATGTTTTATAAGAATTTTAAGCATTCTGATTATTTTTTCTTTTCTGAGTTCATTAATATTTTTCAAGCTCTTACTAATATTAATTATATGCTATTCTTTTCTTTGCAGTTTCTTTTTAATTTTTTATCTTTAACTAACATATTCTAGATTCTCATTTAAATTTCAGAATTAAGATTGCTAAACTTTAGCTTATTCTTTATTTTAATGATTTCATAACTTCTCACATGATTTTTTTTAAATTACTTATGCAGAATAAAAGTTACATAGAATTAATAATACTCTTAATAAAGCATTTACTTTACTGAAGATTAAAGAATAGATTTTTTGAATGTGATAATTTCAAAAACTTGTTTAATTTTTACCAGAATTTTATCTTAATTTTCCAGACTTGCAGAACTGTTTCTATCTTCTCTTATATTAAGTATAGTAATGCAAATGAATCATTTGTAAAATATGTTATAATTCTAGATAATATTAATAACTTTTTTCATAGCTCATATGCTAACTGCATATAAGACAGTCATCTTAATGCTTGTTTACTGTATATGTATTTTCTTTTACTTATCTCTCATTATCTTTTCATATCTAATAATATTTCTAGATAAACATTCTAAATTTATTATTAAATTTTTTATTTCTGAATACTCTTCAGATATTCTGGATACTCTAAGCTTTTCTTTAAATTTTAGTATGATTAATTCATTCTATTTTCTTCATTCTAATATCTCTATTAATAAAAATACCTTTATTAATGTTTTTAACAGTGCTATTCTCTTCTCTTTATATAAATATTATTACTTGTTCTTATTTGCAAATATGTTTTTAGTTAAAATTAACATTATTCTTAATAAATGTAATCATGTTCATGCTTATTTTCATAATATTATTAATTTGAATAATATGTTTAATATTTAGTTTGCTAATATTTTTTTCTGAATCTTTCTTTTATCTTGTTTTATTTCTAGATAGTTTAGCTCTAATAATTATTAATGAAATGTTCTTTTTCTTTTACTTTTTATTTATTATTACTGATTCTGTATTTATAGTACATAATTATAATTTATGCTAGTAAGTTATTATTTACAGAAGTTTTCACTCTTCTTAAGTCTTAGTTTATTATTATTTTAATTATATTTTATTTTCATGCTTGTCAGCTTAATTCTGACTTTTTCTTTTCTTATAATAATTATTTATTTCTCTTTATATTTACTTTTCTCTATTCTTTTATTATCTGATTATTTCTAACTTGCATAATTTCTAATTATTTATCTTAATTTTTTAAAATAAAGCTTAAGTTTAATATTTCTTTTTTTTTTAATTCTTATTCTAAGCTATCTTTTTCTTTAAATATTTTTAATAAGAAAATATCTTCTATTACTTTTTCTGAAATCATTAACATTTCTTTCTTTTTTTTTTTTTTTTCTGATATTTCAAGCTCTTCTTCTTCTTCAGATACTTCTAATGTTAAGTTTAATTCTAGTTCTTATTCTAATATTTTAAGTATGTTTTTAAGTTTTCACTATATTTCATGTGTTATTTCTGACTTGATTATTACTTAGCATGTATAGATCTTAATTATTTTCTTTTATTATTTTCATTTCATTCTAGTTATGAGTATAATTATTTTACAGAATAATATTATTTATTTTTAAGTTTAATAATCTAATACATAAATTATTCTGAATATTATTATGTGATGACTGTAGATGTTAATTAGTTTTTTTAATTATATAATTTATTTTATAAGATTTCTTATATTTCTTCTGAATTAATTCATGAATCTGTTTTCATGATATTTTATTACTTAATATTAATATTTTCTCATGCAAGTTTACTTTCATCTCACAGTCTGTAATATATCAAAGATTTCTTTTATATTAAAAAATTTAATATTTTCATAAATTTTTAAATCTTTTATATTTTCTTAAACTTTCTTATCTATGAACTAGATTCACTTTAAATTCATTATTTTCTAGATTAATTCTTTATTAATGCAGGCTTTTATTTTCTTTCCATAAGTAATTAACATGCATGCTTATCATTTACTCTTCAGTTACACAGTATTATTTCAGATATTTCTTATTCTTATTATTTTAAAAATTTTTTCTCATTTTTTATTTACATGTTACTTTTATCAGAAAAGAATTATTCTAAACTAGCTTCATGTGCTAATTACATCTTTTATAGTGATTTTATTTATAATTAATATTTCTTGCTTTCATTCAGTTCTATTATCTCTTATTATATTTTATTTTAATTTATTTCTCTTATTCAGATGCAGCATCTTCTTCTTTCAGAATAAAAATTTTCACTTTTAATAATTTTATTTATGATAAATTAGTTAAGATATTTTCTTCTGGCAGAATCTATGTTAATATTAATTAAGTAACTTCTTATCATAATTTTTTTATTTTTATTATTTATGATTTTACATTACTTAAATCTGGTAATCTTTCTGTTATTCTTAATAAAATGTCTTACTTATATAATATTATCTAATCTACAGTAATTAAAAGTAATCATCATAATAACTAAGATCTTTCTTTTTCATTTTCATTCTGATTTAATTTGTTTCTTTTCTTATCAAGCTTTTATCTTAACTTATTTCATGTTTAATTTCTCTTTAAAATAGTTTTAAAAATAAAAGTTCTCAAGTTATTTTTCAATCATATTACTGTTTCATATTAATTTATGATATTATTATTATCATATTCTAATCAGAAGAAACTTATTTTAAAAGATTCTTATTATTTTCATCTTATTCTGAATTATTTTTATCATTTTTAATTTCTTTACTATTTAAATTATTATTTAAATTTTCATTTTTAATTTTCTTAATTATTTTAGCAGTCTTGATGCTTCATGTAATTCTAGTAATAATACTATCTTAATTCTTTTTAGAAACATTCTTTCTCATTCTCTCATTCTCATTAGATATATTATTAATATTATTAAAATTATCTAAATCATTTCTAGAATAATATTTCTTAAGTTTATTACTTGTAATCATTCTTATAATCTGTATATTATTTAATTTCTTAATTTAATAATAAGCATGTTGCTCATTAACATTTGTTACTTTATATAATTTTAACTAATAAAATTAAAACTTCTGAATTCTTAATATATTCTTGTTATTTTTCATGTAATATAATAGAATAAAGTCTCTAACACTTAAGAATTTATCATGTGTGTCATGATTATTATTAAATTATTTCTTATTTTTCTTTTTAATTTATTTCATATGACTAACAGCTTTCTATACATTTTAATCATGTCTTTTAATTTAACATGCTTGCATGATAATAAGATCTTGTATCAAGTAAATCTTATTCTAAAATAATATTTTTCAAGTTCTAACTTCACATTCTATTAGAAGAACTGCATCTTAACTTATTAGAATTTAATAAAATAATATATCTGTTAATTATCTTGTAGTAATATAATCAGTCATTAATACTGCAAGCAAATATGTAATTTAATCTTTTCCAGAATCATTTATTATCTTTAAAAGTGCATTTTTAATCAGATAATAATCTTGTTCAATCATATCATTTGCATGAGAGTTATAGAGAGAAATCTGAATATATTTAATCTTGTATTATTTTAATAATTCTTCAGTAACATTCTTATTTTCTGATTCATTATTAATAATAATAATTTTAAGCATCTCTTATCACATGATTATATTCTGATAAATAAACTAAGTAATTTTTATAATAGTAGCATGTGATAAAAATCATGCTTTAATTTATTCAGATAAATCATTTCAAGCAGTAATAATGTATTCTTTTTCATTATTCTTAGACATGTACATGATATTAATCTTAATTTTTTTTCAAGCTGTTAAAACTCACATTAGATAAAGCATTTCTTCTTATTAATTTAGATTTCTCATTTAACATGTGTAATAAATTCAAACATATTTCTTAATATTCTTATACATTTCATACTAATAATAATAATTTATTAGTAAAACATGTGTATCTTCTTAATTCTTATAACTAAATTCATCATGCAGTGCTTTAATTACAAGCTGCTATTATTCTTTATCATTAATAATTCTTCTTAAGAAAATGTTTTTATTAACTCATCTAAATAATAAATTATTCTTTATTATATGTTATAAGATCTTCTGATAAAACTTAGCATAATTACTAATAAGATTTTTCAGTTTTCAAAGTATGATTAGATAACATGTGATTTATTCAGATTTATTACTATAAGAATTATTAAGAATGCACAGAAGATTTTTATTATTATTATTATCTTTTAAGATACTGGTGAAATTTACATGAGCATGATACATGCTAAGTTTCATGTTAATATAATTATTAATATCTTATTCTTCAAATTCAGATTTATTATCAGAAGTATCAGATCTTCAAGAAAATGTATCAGCAGTAGTATGTTTTACACCAGAAATGTACTTTATATTAAAATTAAATAATCTAATTCAAGTAATTTAATTCATAACAAGAACATCTGAAAGATTAATAGTGATTCTGTTCAATTATATAACAAGTATTCAAGCATTAACTTCTAATTAAAAGTAAACATTATAGATCTAATGATAAAACTTCTTAAGAGTCTTTAGAACTGCATGACATTCTCATTTATTAGCATCATACTTGCTTTTAGCATTAAATTATACTTCAGAATCAAATCATGCAGAATATCAAGTGCTTCTTTAAATTTGCATGAATATAGCATCTTATTTTTTCTTGCTTACATTAATAGCAATAATAATGATTAATGATTTTAAAATATAGTTAAGCAGTAGAATATATAAAAATATACTCAGCTTTTCTTTAAACTTATTAAACATATTATTTTCATTATTTTTTCATTTTCATTGCATTTTTAATCATAGTAAGTAATAGAAAGATTCTGCAATCTAATAATACTTGATAATACATATCTAATAATATCTCATAAGATTAAAAAACTCATGAATTTCAGAAACATTCTGTGAGATGAGTTATTTCAAGATCTTCTTAACTTTCTTTTCATTAAGCTTATAATCATTATAATTACAGATTCATTTAATAATTTCTATCCCAGGCATGATAAAGTGCAATTTTTCTGCAGAAATCACTTCTTCAGATATCTTATTAAGCTAAAATATCTTATTAATATTTTATAAGTGCTTCATGATGAATTATTACATTTCAGATTTAATTTCTTCTTTATTATAATTAGTCTTAAGTTTTTTAATACTAATATCATCTAGAAACATGTAATAAATATATAATATAACATTATTAAGAATCTTTATAAGTATGTATATAAATTATTCTATCAAGTTTATCATGCTCATGAATATTAAAATCTGATATAATAATTCTAGTAAAATTATCATGATAATCATATTATAGTCTTTAAAATGCAGTAAAAGTTAATTATAACTAGAAAATTAATTAATAATTATAATAACAATCATTCCTGTGAATTCTTCAGTAAATTTATTAATATTTAAGAATAAATTCACATCTCATATCATGTGTTTATTAACATGAATTGCAGAATTAATGATTTAATAGCCAGATATTTTCTTTTTAATAAGAAATTAAGAATTTTAATATAAACTGTAACAGTATTTAAAAATACCAGCCTTAATTCATTTTTATAACATGTTAATTATCTTAGCTTCTAGTACTCATAAGATATGATAATTAGAAATTTGCTATATTTCATGAGAAACTATTTATATTTTCTGTAATAAAGTAACTTCAGAATAAATTTTCTTAATATTCAAGAAATTCCAAGTAAGACATTCTTCATGATATATTAATATAATCATGAGAACTTCTTTCTCTTTAAGTATAAGTTCTTATTCACATGTGATTTTTTCAAGTCATTCTTGCATGAGTTTTTTATTAAGAGAAAATTCAGCTAAACATGATTAGAAGTAATTTAAATACTTATTAAGAGATATTTTATTAAACTTTTTTCTGTTATATTTATTTTTATAATACTTATTAATGCAAGACTAAATCTAATTAATTAAATCTTCTAATATGCTTTCATTACTAACTTCTAACATAACTAGCTTTATCTTTTTTTTTTTATATTTTCACATTATTTTTATGCTAAATAAATACTTTAACATTTCTTCATATTTTTATTTACATAATCATGTGTCTTCATTTTAAAACTTTTTTATTATTTTATATTTAAAATTATATTTATCTGATATCTTTATTAAGAACTTTGTAAGCATGTGAGAGTGCTATAGCATTATAATGAATTTAACTTATTTTAATTTATAGAAACTATAACATATTAATAAGTTCATTACTGTGTATGCTATCTTTACAGATAATTTTTTTAATATACATATTTTTATAAAATCTTTTTTATTACTAGTAAATAAATACTTTTAATTACATTTATTCTTTAGTTTAAAGTATTGTATTACTAAATATTATTATAGTAATAATATAAGTTTTTTAACACATAATGTATCTTAAATTAAATGATATAAGAATCATTAGCTAAATAAATATGTGTGGTAATATTTTCTGCTATATTTATCTTATAATCTCATCAGGCTTTTTACTGCTAGAATTTACCAAAAATAAAATCTTAATTATCATTTTTAATAATCATCAGTATAACATGAGTCAAGATATCTCTAATTTTAACTAACATATCATTATAAATTTTTATATATTTTATAATATTCTTTGTTTATTCAGTGAGAATGATATCATAATTATAATTAATATTAAGTTTAAGCTTTTTTATGAGATTAAGATTAATGTAATTAACTTTTAATTTATTATTAATAATGATATTTATCAGCTTATTATTAATATTAACATACATTTTCAGAGTACTAACAGTAAGAATTAGGTTTTTTTTTTTCATAAAAATTAATTATAGATGTTCTACTTATACTGCTTTCTAATATAAAATTTTTATTTTAACTAATTTTGATTTTCTATTATCATGATTATCTTTAATAAGTAAAAGTATTTTGAACATGCATTAGTAAATAATATGTGATAATTCTAGAACTTTTTAAATAATAAGATTAGTAATGAGAATATCAAGAATTTTATTAATAATTTTTTTTATATTTATTACTTCTCTGAGCTTCTTTAACATTTTTACTAGCTGTTAATAATTTCTATGCTAAAATCTGAGTTTTAAGATATCTATTATCTCTGCATCATTTGCAATCATTTCATTATTTATAAATTTATCATTTTTATTAACTTTCTTAATTCTTAACTAAAAATTATGTAATTCTTTTTCTTGAGATTTGATAAGCATCTGAAGTTCATTTTCTGAAATCTGATAATTAGTAATCTAATTTTCTTTCAAATAATTCTTAACTTTAACTAGCTTAAGTTTTCCAACACATGTTTTCTTGTTTTCTGAAATAATAATAATTATTTTTATATGTGTTTTATACTCATCATTACTGCTATCAGATTCTTTAAAATTATTATTTTTCATTATATTTATTCTAATTCTAATTAACTGCACACATGCTTAATAATTTTACATAATTTTTATATTCTGAAATCAGATAATTTATTCTAGTATCAAGATATAATTCTCTTTATTAGCAGTAAAAGATTAATTAATTCAGTATTTTTAAATAATATAGCATTATGATTTACTTTAAGTAAGTTATAAAATCAGATCATCTTCTTCTAACACACCTGCTTAGAGCTTTTAAATCTTAGTATTAAAATAGCATCTCTTCTGTAAAATGTTATTTTAATATATTAGATAGTTTGCTTTATTATGATTATTTTCATTGCAATAAAAACATGCATTGTTAAAATCATAAGACATGTATTAATCTTAATTTTCATAGTTTCTGACTATTACTTAATTATATACAGATATTAGTAAGACAGTAATAGAAGCAGACATAAATGCAAGCTCAGCTAGAATTAATGTTTAAGTTATCATGATATAAAAATTAATTCTAGTAACAAGTACTTATAAGAGTAAAGTAAGAGTTTTCATGATTTAAATGAGATTTTTCATTTAATCTTTCATTCTGTTATTTATCTTACTTGAAATTTAATTAGCATGTGAAGAAGAAGAGTAATTACACATAGAAATGACAGAATTCTAAGAAAATTAAACTGTTTTCTTCTTAGTTTTTATGTTTATTTTCTCTGTTTCTTTTCAGAAACTTTTAAGAAATTCTTTAATAGTAATATTATTAATCATTCCAGCTGCAGCTATAGCCATATGAGAATTCATGATTTTTTCATAATTTTA
This sequence comes from Nannizziopsis barbatae, assembly GCA_014964245.1. Lineage (NCBI taxonomy): Eukaryota > Fungi > Ascomycota > Eurotiomycetes > Onygenales > Nannizziopsiaceae > Nannizziopsis > Nannizziopsis barbatae. The sequence goes on from JACVYH010000003.1 coordinate 4,791,696, forward strand.
AAAAAGAATTTTAAGTTCTTCATCATCAGAATCTTGTGTGCATATGTAAATGCTTTTCTTTTTCTTATTAATAAGATTTTTAATCACACTCTTAAGCATGTTTCATTTTAGATTTTAAGAATTATTCTAATTAAGATACTTTTCTTAATACATCTTATTTATAAGTTTTTTAGACAAGTCTTAAATAAATATTCAGTAACATGTAAATTTATTAATTTTATCTTTCTTATATATCTTTTTAAATATAGAAATGTACTAACAGATGTATAATTTAACTTCTTTCATATTATATTTTCAGAATTTCTTAATAAGAGTTTTAAGATACCTGTAATTATAAATGAGCTGCTTAATATTCTGATAAAAGAATTCTTTCTTCAGTTTCTTTTTTATTTCTGACTAGTCTTCATTTTATGCTTCAGAAAGACTTTAAATTCATATTTTATTATTCAGCTGGCAGTAGTTCATAACATGCACTATCATATAATAATTATTTAGAATCATTTCATGATTTTTACACATTTGCTCATACATGTGAAAAAAATAAATGATATTATTATCATTAAATATTAATACTCTAATTTATTCAGAATATAGAAAATTCTTAAGATATAAAATAATTATTAGATTCATGATTAGTAAGAATGTGATGCTTTCAGTTGCTGGAATTTTAATTAACAGTTTCAGTTTCAAGAATACAGTAATTATAAAGCTCAGATTCTTACTCATATCAGTTTCTTTAATAATATCATAATCTAAAAAAAAACTTGATATTCTGAATAATAAAATAAATATTAATAATTTTCATTAATGAGAGCAGAACATGAAATTCTTTTTGATATTTTAACAAATTTGTTTCATAATGCTAGAAATGAATTAACTATGCAATTAATTTAATTATACTAATTAATTATACAATTATAATAATAATAATTTCAATCTTTCTTATTTAATTAAGAATAATACTGATATTATTATTTTCTTTATGTGAAGTAGCATTATAATTTTAAAATATTTTTCTTTATAATAACAGTATAATTCACTCTTATAACAGTAAGCATCTTCATTAAGCAAGATAAACTTCTCTTCTTATTAATTAGAAAGTCTGATTAGATCTCTCATTTTTAATAGTTTCTAACTTTAATAATTCTTTCAATAATTTAATTTAGTTTTCATTTTAGCTTTTTATTTTTAGTTAACAAGACTTAATGCTTCAGTAAATGCATAAATATCTCTTTATTTCTTTAATTAAATGCTTTTATCCTGTCAAAATCATTAAGATGAGATAAGAAAAATGAAATGTCTAGCTGAAATAAGTAATAATAAAATAGAAAATATATTTGCTAATGACTATAAAACTTAAAATATGCAGTTAGTAAGTGTAAAATATATAATGCATAATTAATATGCATGAAATAAAATAAAAGTATGCAATAGTAATTAAATAATACTAGATTAATAGTATTAAACAGTAATAGATAGTATAGAGATATGTAAATCAGAAGAAAAAGATAAAAAAGAATGATTTATATAATCATACTGATTTAAAAACTATATATAATACTAAAACATGCATAAAATAATAAAATAAAATAATAAGATAAATTAATAATTTAAAGAATAACAAGAAAATAATAATAATAAATATCTAATCTCTATATATCAAAGATATCAAGAATAATAATAATAATAATAATTAATTAATAATCATAACTAGTTTCTAATAATAAGATTCATTTCTTGAATAACTTAATTAATAAGCTGTGTGTAGAATAATTATTAAACATGTATATTCAGATTAATTATCAGTCTCTATGTATTTTTTAATACATTTAAATAATGTGAATTCTTTTTTCTTAGAGTATCATCTCTTTCTAACATCTTCTAATCTTATCTTGCATGTCATTACTTGTAATTACTACATGTAAAACATTTAATCAGTGTCTAAATCATTCTATTAGTGTTCTGATAATAGTAAATGCATTTCTTTACTACAGCAGGATATTAATTTACTGATTAATTCTGATATGAAAATTTTTAATCTAGAATTTATTTTAATATTTAGATTCTTTACTTACTTAAGAGATATCATATTAATTTCAGATTTAATATTAATTATTATTATTAGCTTTATTTTAAATATAATAACTAGTGCATATATGATACTTATTACATATATTTTTTTACTAGTAGTTTTTATTAATTCTAAAATTATTTTTTTTACTTATATTAAGAATGTCTATATAATAATAACAAATTTTAAAATCTTAATTTTTTTATATACTTCAGATAAAGAAAAAATATATAAGAATTTTATTTTAAAAAAAAACTTATATAACTTAGCTGATAATCTGATAAGATTCTTAACAGATATTTTAATTTTACTATTTATAATCTAATTCATAATAATATTCATGCATGCTGAATTCTTCAGCTTAGCTGATAATTTTTCTGAAGAATAGTAAAATACTTAAAATTTGCAATTATTATTAATATTTATTAGTATTTTAAGAAACAGAATTATTAAAAAAGCTTTTTTTATAATCTTATTATTATTTATTTCTTGAAATTACATTATTTTCTTCTTAAGATATGCTTGCTTATTAAGTATATAATTTTTATATTAATACATATAAAATCTTATAATTTAATCATGTATAATAAATCTTTTCTTACTTAGTTAAGCTTTATCAGCTGTTTTTTTTATATTAATTTTTATTAATTCAGTGTGCATATTAATCTTAATATCTGACTTATTAAAATTTAAATTAACTTATAAAAAGAGAAGAAAGATCTTATTTATCTGCACATTAAGCTAAGGCATTATGTTTAATTAAGACTGAATTGCCAGTGCAGTTTTATTAATATTATTCTAGTCTTGCTTACTTATTAATCTCATAATTAGCATTTTTAGTCTTTTACTATTTTATAGCATAAGTATTCAGAGCTAGCTAATCTCATATAAAAATAATTATTTTTATTAAGATAATAGTATTCTACTTGCATATTTTTTAAATATTCAGTATATTAATTCTGATAATGTTCTTTTTTTTCTATAGTAATAGCATGTTATTCATTTTCTAATTATTAGATTCTCTTCTTATAAAAGATTTAAATTCAGATATAATTATTATTATATAACATTTTAATAAACAGAATATTAAGATTGCAGCAGTAAGATTAGCAGAGCTAATTAAATTTAATTTAACTGAACTCTTATAATTATAACAAGATTAATAAACTGTTTTATCAGCTTCTTAATTACATTCTTTATTCAGTCAGCTGTCTGCTATTATATCTGCATTATTATTTTTATAGATTTCTTTTTTTTCTTAAGTTTTTTTAAAATTTTTCAATTCATTAGTTTATTTATATACTTATATTTATTATTCAGATCTTTTATTTCATTTTCATTTATAAGATTTTTTTTTAAAATAATATAGTTATTTTATTAATATTTAATTAGCTTATTAGTATGAGTTATAATATTAATAAAATTAATAAAAATGAAATAATTAGACAGATTAAGCTTCACATACTTAATTATTTTTATATATAATTTTTTCAGAAGTTTTTTTAAAAATCATATAATTATCATGTAATTATTTAGTTTTTTTTTTTTTTTTATAATCATGATAATAGTAGTGTATTCACAGATATATATCTTAATTTTCAAATTTTATTCACATTTTTTCTTAATTAACATGTGTAAATAATCTCTATAATAAATTTTATATGATATATTCTAATTATAAAATTCATGTTAAATTTTAGTAATAAATTTCTTTTAATTTCTCTTTTTAAATAACTTTAAGATCTTTAATCATTTTCTAATTCATGTCTTATAATATTAGACTATATGCTTTATTATTTTCTTTTTTTTTAAGATTTCATGATTTTTACATATTTGTTTTAAACAGTTCATGAAAATTATCATGTTTTTTTTATCAAATTATAATGTATTTTATAAGCTAGAAATTAGCATCAGCATCACAAGCATAACATATTAAGCAAGCAGTTCTTTTATAAAGATAATTAATATAAGCATGATATTACTAAAAGACTTAGATAAGAAGATAAATATTATTTTTTAGTTTTTATAAATGTTAAATACAATAACAAGATAATATTGTAGTGAGGAGATGTGTTTACTATTATCAGAGTACTAATAAAATGATTTAAATACTAATTAAATGTTTCACATGCAGTAATCACAGGCAATAACATGCAAGACAAGATTAGAAGATATTAGAAAGAAATGATATTCTAAGAAGAAAGAATTTACATTATTTAAATGCATTAAGAAATACATAAAAGCTGGTGATTAGCCTGAGTACACATGTTTAATAATCATTCTACACACAGCTTATTAATTAAGTTATTCTAGAAATGAATCTTATCATTAAAGACTAGTCATGATTATTAATTAATTATTATTATTATTATTATTCTTGATATCTCTAGTATATAAAGATTAGATACTCATTATTATTATTTTCTTATCATTTTTTAAATTATTAATTTATTTTATTATTTTATTTTATTATTTCATGCATGTTTTAGCATTGTACATAGTTTCTAGATTAGTATAATTATATAAATTATTCTTTTTTATTTTTTTCTTCTGATTTACATATCTTTATACTGTCTATTACTGTTTAACACTGTTAATCTAGCATTATTTAATTATTATTATATACTTTTATTCTGTTTCATGCATATTAATTATGCATCATATATTTCACACTTATTAACTGTATATTTTAAGCTTCATAGCTATTAGCAGACATATCTTCTATTTTGCTATCATCTATTTCAGCTAGATATTTTACTTTCTCTATCTCATCTTAGTAATCTTAGCAGGATGAAAGCATTTAATTAAAGAAATAAAGAGATATTCATGCATCTATTAAGGCATTAAATCTTATTAACTAAAAATAAAAAGCTAAGATGAAAACTAAATTAAATTATTAAAAGAATTATCAAAGTTAGAAACTGTTAAGAATGAGAGACTTAATCAAATTTCTCAATTAGTAAAAAGAGAAGTTTGTCTTGCTTAATAAAAATGCTCACTGTTACAAGAGTGAATCATACTGTTATTATAAAGAAAAATATTTTAGAATTATAATACTACTTCACATAAAGAGAATAACAGTATTAGTATTATTCTTAATTAAATGAGAAAGATTAAAATCATTATTATCATGATTATATAATTAATTAGTATAATTAAACTAATTATATAATTAATTCATTTCTAGTATTGTGAAACAAATCTGTTAAAATATTGAAAAGAATTTTATGTTCTACTCTCATTAATAAAAATCATTAATATCTATTCTGTTATTTAGAATATCAAGTCTTTCTTCAGATTATGATATTATCAAAGAAACTAATATGAGTAAGAATCTGAGCTCTATAATTACTGCATTTTTAAAATCAGAACTATTAATCAAAACTCCAGTAACTAAAAATATCATGTTCTTGCTAATCATGAATCTGATAATCACTTCATATCTTAAGAATTTTCTGTATTCTGAACAGATTAAAGTATTAGCATTTAATAGTAATAATATCACTTACTTTCTCCACATGTATGAGCAGATGTATGAAAATCATGAAATAATTCTGAATAATTATTATATGATAGCATGTGTTATAAACTACTGCTAGTTAAATAATGAAATATGAATTTAAAGTCTTTCTAAAGCATAAAATGAAGACTGGCCAGAAATAAAGAAGAAACTAAAAAAAGAATTCTTCTATTAGAACATCAAGCAGCTCATTTATAATCACAGATATCTTAAGATTCTTATTAAGAAATTTCAGAAGTATAATGTGAAAGAAGTCAAATCATACATTTATTAGTATATTTCTATATCTGAAAAGATATATGAGAAAGATAAAATTAATAAATTCACATATTACTAAATGTTTATTCAAGACTTGTTTAAGAAACTTATGAATAAGATGTATCAAGAAAAGTATTTTAATTAGAATAATTTTTAAAATCTGAAATGAAACATGCTTAAGAGCATGATTAAAAATCTTATTAATAAGAAAAAAAAAAGCATTTACATACACACATAAGATTCTAATAATAAAAAACTTGAAATTCTTTTCTAAAATTATAAAAAGATTATGAATTCTTATACAGTTATAGCTACAATCAGAATAATTAATAGCATTATTATTAAAGAATCTCTTAAAAATTTCTGAAAAGAAATAGAGAAAATAAACATGAAAACTGAGAAGAAAATAATTTAATTTTCTTAAAATCTCATTACTTCTATATATAATCACTCTTCTTTTTTATATACTAATTAAATTTTAAATAAGATAAATAATAGAATAAAAGATTAAATGAAAAGCCTTACTTAAATCATGAAAGCTCTTACTTTACTTTTATAAATACTTGTTACTAGAATTAATTTTCATGTTATGATAACTCAAGTATTAGCTCTAGCTGAGCTTGCACCTGTGTCTGTTTCTGTTACTATTTTACTAATACTTATGTATAATTAAGCAATAATCAGAAATTATGAAAATCAAGATTAATATACATTTTATGATTTTAATAATACATATTTTTATTATAATAAAAACAGCTATAATAAAATAAACTATCTGATATATTAAAATAACATTTCATAGAAAAAATACTATTTTAATACTGAGATTCAAAAGCTCTAAGCAAGTATATTAAAAAAAGATAGTCTGATTTTACAACTTACTCAAGATGAATTACAATGCTATACTATTTAAAGATACTAAATTAATTAATCTTCTACTACTAATAAAAAAGATTACATTTTAATACTAGAACAAGTTATCTGATTTTAAAATATAAAAATCATGCAAGATTATTAAGCATGTATATAGTTAATTAAAATTAAAGTAAATATAATAAAAAGTAATAATTCTAAAAAGTTTAGTAGCAGTAATGATGAGTATGAAACACATGTGAAAGTAATTATTACTGTTTTAGAGAATAAGAAAACACATGTCAGAAAGCTTAAGCTAGCTAAAGTCAAGAATTACTTAAAAGAAAAATTAAATTACTAATTACCAGATTCTAGAAAATAAACTCCAGATACTTGTTAAATTTTAAAAAGAAGAATTATATAATTTTTAATTAAGAATTAAGAAAGTTAATAAAGATAATAAACTTATAAATAATGAAACAGTTATAAATGATGCAGAAATGATAAATATCTTAAAACTCAGATCTCAGTATAGAAATTATTAACAGCTAGTAAAAATATTAAAGAAGCTCAGGAGAGTAATAAACATAAAAGAGATTATTAATAAAATTCTTAATACTTCTATTACTAATCTTATTATTTAAGAAGTTCTAGAATTATTACATACTGTTTACTGATGCATGTTTAAAATACTCTCACTTATTAAAAACAGTCATGATAATAGAAGATTAGAACTAGTTAAAGTAAAGATTCTATATCAGAAGATAGTATAAGTAGAATATTTATAATCAGTTTCTGTGAAAAAAGAAAATTCAATTCTTGCTATTAGTATTCTGAAAATATATGTTAATATTAATGATAAGCTGATAAATATCATCATTAATAATAAATTAAAAGTTAATTACATTAATTTTAATTTTATAGAAAAGCTTAAACTTAATATTAGTTATAATCATAATATTACTCTTACTAAATAAATAAAGAATACTATAAAATATGTAGAAATTTGCAATAACATGCTAGTTAAAATCAGAAATATCTTAACTCATGTTATACTGATGATTATTAAAAATAGCAATTAAAACTTCATTCTTAATAAATTCTAATAATAGAAAATCTGATGAGATTGCAAGATAGATATAACAGAAAATATTATCACACATATCTATTCAGTTAACAGTTCTTGCATTATTTAATTCAAGATATATCACATGTTAAAAAACTCATATTATTATTATAATAATATTTAGCAGTATAGTATTTTAAATTAAAGAGCAAATATAATTAAGAATATTCATCTACTAGTAATAAGAAAGATTCTGTAGAAATATATATATTAAAAAGATTATCTGCAAAAATAATATATACAGCAGTAAACTTATTAATATGTTATAATCTTCATAAATTAAAATAAATTAAATTCATTATAACATTATAATGCTCTTACATGCTTGTAAAATTCTTAATAAAAATATCAGATAAACATGATTTTAAATATAAGATAATAAAAAAGCTTTAAGATAAAAACACACAGTCATATAAATGAAAGTATGAAGAAATATTAAAGTATTTATTTAATATAAAAATAATGTAAAAATATAAAA